>OY540844.1:19143382-20577132 GCA_961205895.1 Mythimna pallens
AACCCAGCCAGGCGCATTACTTTGTGTAATTTATTTCATCACCACTGCTCTCAAAACGGTGAAGGAAAACATAGTGAGGAAACCGGCATGTCCTAGAACCAAAAATTCGAATAATAAAGCACGCAAGTAATGTTTTTTTTATCAACTATTTTAATCCTATTGCTGATGGCTCTCATGGTGAGCTTTAAGACTACCCCTCACCCAAAATCGCGTGTAATTTTTTGGTACAATCTTTAAATATTTCATTAAATTTAAAAAGGAAATTGTTGCTCATTACGAGCCGTTTTTCTGTTCTGTTTCCGTAGAAACCTCGCACTCACACACACAAAAAAAAAAAAAACTCGTGCTATCTCACTGCAAGCACCTTTTCCCCTTTGTTATAATTCGTGATTTTTCCCCCCATTTCAAGCCTCAAATGATTTATGAGACCCTTATCATCTGAAGTTAAAGAAATAATTCTCCAATATATTTTCAAAACCAATTTAGCTCCATACTCTTTTCACTCCACGTAAAATCGCGACAAAATATTTCCCTACTCCAAAAGGGTCCCCATAACCCACTCCTTATCAAGGACCCGTCATATCTATCACTACTATCAAATAATCTTTGCCGCCAGGTAAGCAGCCATCGTATTAGGAGGCAGAGGCTTAGGGTACGCCCTTTATCATCTACAACAATGGCCGCCTGTTAAATGAAATACGGAATAGCAGAAGATAAGTTACCAGAATTGTTTCTCTACGAAACTGGTCGGATGTGAAAATCAAATTATATATTTTTTTTGTTAGTAAGTATCGTGTTTTGGACGGAATTTTGTGGTTTTTTTTTTAATGGGAATTCAATGTATTATATTTTTTAAGTTATTTTTTTTTCCCTACCGGTGTGTGTGTTTTATTTTTATTATTGATAGGCTCGAGTTTGACCATTATCTCACCTGATGGTAAGCGATGATGTGGTCGACGATGGAGCACGCTTGCCTAGAAGTAACCTATTCAATCTTGATGAGACCCCTAGGTTTTAGCTATCAGAAAACACAGACTCCGGCAGGGAATTCCACTCTTTAGTTGTACGCATAATGAATGTTCCCAAAACGTTATGTACGTTTGTTTCCAGGTAACTACAACTTCTCTCTATCTTTAAGTAAACAGTGGATAGCTTAGGATCTAGGCACGCGTACTCCATCGTCCACCACATCATCGCTGACCATCAGATGAGATACTGGTCAAACGTGAGCCTTTAAATAATTAAAAAGATATGTATAAAGAGGGTAGCCAGTTATCTTTATGTACGTCGTGGCCAGATCTTAGAATTGATCACTTCATGATATGGCCAACTAAAACCGACCAGATCGTTGAAACCTCGTTTGGCCATAACATTGATGTAGGATTTCTATGATAATAAAAGGTCTATAAAAAGTAGGCCTAACGAGGATTTAGATATCACCAAACTTTAACGTTTAAAACGATCCAGCCAGTTTTACTTGGCCAGTTCATGAAGTGATCAATTTCTACGATTTGGCTACGCCATATATATAATTCTTCTGTAGGTGTGTTTGTTACCTAGCTCCTCATAAATAGCTTGACCGATTTGGATAAAATTTTGTGTGTGTATTTGAGTGAGTCTCTGGATGTTTGAAAATACAATGGAACCCGGTAAATGGCAGTGTAATCGGGTTCACATTTTTTTTCTGACGAAAAGCAATGTTTTGTGCAGGACAACGTCTGTCAGGACTGCTAATTTCAATATATATTAATCTTTAGATTCATCAATAATTATTTTGTATGAGAGAGAAGATGACTTTTTATTTATAAATAACCTTCTTGTAGTCGGGTAAAAATAAAGTAAATATGTTTGTTTGGCACATATAGATATAGGTACATCCAAATATTGTCTGGTAGATATCGCTGAGTATATGGTTTTAATTTCAACTCGTTACCTCCACGCGTTTCCGAGATAAAGAGTCTTGACAGACAGACGAACGAAAAACAAAGTGATTCTATAAGGGTACCGTTTTTTACTTTTGAGGTACGGAACCCTAAAAAAGAAAGAAAAACATTTAATTTGTGACTCGCACAGGACAAAACAACAGTAAAATGAAAAGTAAGTAATCCCTAAACTTAATTTTTAAAAATCATTATAAAGAATAAAAATAAAAGAAGACCTGTGCGAGACCAAAAAGGCTCCTAATCTCTCATGACTCATCTCAGCATTAAAAAAATACACTTTCATAGTGGTTTTTAAGAAATCAGTTATCCTGATTGTAAGTAAATAATATGGAAATCGACGCACTACACTGGTAGCTCATCAGTATTAGTATCTACGCACGCACACATAAATACGCTAGTGACGCAATAAAATTATATCAAGAATTTATAAAATAATCAAGAATAATTTTAAGATAAAAAGTGACATATTTTTTAAAACAACTGAATTCCATTCATACTATTTTTAGGATTGTGCTTTTATTATATTACATGTTTTATAATTATATACTAAAACAAAACAAAAAAAACTTATCTAATGAATAAAACTAACTAAAATCATTTGAATTATTTTAGATATTAGTAGATAAGCGCTTTTGCATATTACAGGATTATTGCCATTGTGAATGTGGCTCATAAGTACTTCTACCCCATAAAAATATAAATGAGTTAAAAGTCTAGTTCTTTAGGGAAAAAACTCATAAAATGTATCCACGTATTTTAAAATCCTAAAAAACCTTATAGATATTTACATGGGTTATTTTTAGCTTCTCACAAAAGAAAATATTCCACTGATCTCAGCTGTTTTAATCCCATAAAACCCTAACACAACCCTCACTCATTAACACCATTAACATTTCCCAATTAAAAAACATCCCATTAGCTAGGCCCTAATTAAACACCATCAGAATACATGTAAGTAAATCAATTTAATGGTCCCCATAGCCTGCAGTAAACACCGGTTTTCAGGAATGCCAGTGGTCAGGTATGAGGAGTATAGATTCTATTTATGTGGGTCCAAATGATCCTCTGTCAATAGGGTTCGTGATTAATTATATAGGAGCGGTCCCACGGACCGGGTCTTGCGTGTGTTTAGTCACCGTGAAAGGGTTAATTTGGGTGACCATGATGTTGTAAGGAATTCGGGGGGTGATTTTGTTTGGCTAGTTGAGTGTGGTAGAATGTTGTTCTACATGAGGAGGGGGAGATCAAGGACTGTTATTTTTGTGGATTATGGCAATGCAATTATCTTGGAGTGATGGTTGAAATAATCATAACAAAAATAATTAAATAGTATTGATGCGTCAAAAATAATTGTAATCATTAGTAAGTTGATCTATTTTTGTATTATTATACTCGTAGACTGAAGAAAAGATGGATATTAGAGAAAATACAAAACACAAAGAAACCAATAAATACCTGGTTTCGAAAAACGAATATCTTTGCTTTAATATATAGTTCATTGAACTTATAATTCCAAGTCTATCTAGAGATATAACACTTCAAAGTCGTTTTAAAAAACATCACCTATTACTTCAATAAAAAATTGGATTCAGATGTGTACAACATACACATCTGAATCCAATTTTGAGAAAGATGTTTATTAAAAAGGTACAATTATCAACTTCTGTCCCATTATTTGCATGACCATTCAATAATGGTTACCCTACACCAAATTCATAGAAGTAACGTTTGGCAAGTATAGAGTAGGACTAACCGAACCTTTTGAGTTATAGTTTCAGTGGTAGACATAATACTGAAATGTGTCTTTTTGCTACGTTTTTCATTGTTCTATCCTAAGAAAAACATTTCTGATAACTTTTGACAGATTCAGTCTGGGTGATAGATTTACGTTAGCCTGATGCTGCGACTTGAATGATTGATTTAACTGGATAGGATTGAAAGTATTCTAGGTCTTTATAGGTTTTGATGATGACCTTTACAGAATCTAAACTATTATTATTACTGAGGTGTGCGCCTGAAGATGCACGGCGCCACCGAGGACGATCTAGAAAGAGGTGACGACGTGACCTAGACCTGCTTTTTTTTGCTGGTTGGAGGTGGTTTGAGAAAAAAATACCTGGAAGAAGTTTGGGGAGGGGAGGCCTTTGCCCAACCGTGAAAAAGTATATTTTTGGAGGTATGTGGAACAGAGAGTAAAGTCGCGCGAACCTCCGTTGAAAACGGAGGATCCTCCGACCAGACGGGTGTTATGTCTGGTGGGCAACAGCCCGAACGTTGATTTCGGGCTGTTCTATATGTTCAAATCGCGCGGAGAACTTTAATTGCGCGATGCAGGATTAGTTCCGGCTCCTTCTTCTCTAGCATTACTGCTTCGCAGAAGGAGGCGTTCGCCTGCCAGTCCTCCCCGCTTTGGACCATGGCCTGCACCAGGGTCCGAGAGGTCACCGCCGCTGATCGCCCACATGAGGACACGGCGGTGCTCCGCCCAAGCAGGGTACACCACCGTATGCTCAACCGTGTCCTCCGGACGGTATTGTACCTACTTTGAATTTACCTTTATCACCAATCAGTCAATATTTATGTACTTACACAAAAAATACAAAGTCCTCGATCATCCAATTTCCCCTCTCAATCCGCAACAGGCGAGGCGTCAAGTCAGTCAAGCGCGATCCGGCCGGTCGAAACTTAGTCATACGATGAATGTTAAATTGTTTTGCTCAAGGGCAGGTATTGTGTTAGTATTCTGTTAATAATTATGCTTCGATAATAGTAGAGGCTTGTTCGATAAATTGGGTTTCAACTTGGCTTGACTTCAATAGCGAAAGGAATAAGTGGGTACGTCATATAAAGAGCGTGTCCTCAACCGTGGTTTCTATCATCATCGTCATATTTCTGCAATTGATCTCATGTTACTGGTGTTAGCATTTACAATAATCGACTGTTTCAATTATTTAATTGTGATTTGCAACTAGAGCTCAATACCGGTATTCCGGGATCCGGCCTGGATATAATTTGTTTTCAATCACGTTATTGACGAGATCACGGTATTATAAATATTAATATATACTATTGCAGTTTGTTGTAATAAGTAGTGGAGAA
Source organism: Mythimna pallens (assembly GCA_961205895.1). Lineage (NCBI taxonomy): Eukaryota > Metazoa > Arthropoda > Insecta > Lepidoptera > Noctuidae > Mythimna > Mythimna pallens. The sequence continues at coordinate 19,148,425 of OY540844.1, forward strand.
TTGTAATTATCTACACATATAAATAAGCATTAAAGTGTCTGTTTAACGTTTAACCGAGAGTTAAAATCCCGTCAAAATCCGTCCTGTCATTTTAGAGACAGATACGACAAAAAAATTAATTAACTTAGAAGTTTGATTTTTTTACAGCTTCAAGGGACCACATACTTGAGTATATGGTTTAAATTTCAACTCGATACCTCCACGCGTTCCCGAGATAAAGGTTTTTGACAGATAGACGGACAACAAAGTGATCCTATAAGGGTTCTGCTTTTTTCTTTTGAGGTACGGAACCCTAAAAACAAACTTTTTTACGCATTCGAAATTCAAAATATAATTTTGCGACAGAGGGTAATGCTCCTGTTAGAATGGTCGGACAATTATAAAAATATGTCAATTTATCATGACAATTTTCTGTTTAATAAAGCAGATTTGATAAGATTTTTCTAGAGAAATTGATTTGTCATCTCAAAAAGTTTTACTAAAGAGAGAATTCTAAAATATGACGGATTACCGCCATAATCCGACACATTTCAAAATTTTCCACCTTGACAATTATGTCACCTGTAAGTTTTATTAAGCAGAAAAATTTATTAAAAAAAAAATAAGTCCAGATTCAATACTGACTCATCAACGTCCGGCCTAAATCTTTGGACTTAAAACGCTAAAATTTTGCACAGAGATTCCTTTTATATTGTATACAATCATCATCTACCTGCCCTTGTCCCGTTTTATTTGGGATCGGCAAAACACGTTTTTTTCTTCCATTCTGTCATGTCACTCGTCACGCTATCACTAACTCCCTTTTCTTTCATATCACTTCTCACACAATCCATCTTTGGTCTCCCTCTCCCTCTCTCATGTAAACTCATAACTCTTATACTCAATATTGTATACAAAGATTAAACAAAAATCTCAAATCTCTAAATCTAAAATCTGCTGAACGCCCTGATTGCTCAGGAACCTAAATTCGACATATTTTTTTATAGCAGTAAAGAAATGATAAATGTTTGTATCAAATTTTATAGTTCATAGAATGTTGGTTTGTTGGCTTGCTATGTATACGCTTTGGTGCATACGTATAGCAACCAATGGATAAATAGATAATTAAATAATAAATAATTAAGTACATTATAGTTTTATTTTTAGTATGATACATTTTTACTTTTTCTAGTATTGTTTATACACACAGTACTCGTACAATGAAGCACCATTATTGATAATACCACGTTAAAATATTTAAACTTGTACAAACAAAACATAAGGTGGTTAAGGTGTGCAATAATAAAATAAATAAATAAATTTAGATTCAACTATTCAAGGCTAAAAAAACATAACGATTCTTTTTTTTAATTTGTCGACCAGTGGCCTTACATTTTAAAATTTCAAGCGTGCAACTGAGAAAAAGGGATGGGGCGATACACCCTATTATATAATAATAATATAATAATATTCCACATCTATCACACAACGCCATCTAGTCACAAACTAAGCAGAGCTTGTGCTGTGAGTACTAGACAACTGACAAATATACTTATATATTTCTAAATACATACATATACCTATAGATAAATTACACCCAGACACAGAACAAATGATCGAGCTCATAACATTTATCCTGGGTGTGAATCGAACCCACGAACTGCAGCCAGAGCCACTAACCAGTAGACCCAACAGGCCAGTCATATAGCTCCGACCCTTTAACAGTTCAGTTTACGTCGTCAAATGGATCGTGTTAAGACCTCGTGGTGGGGCGGGCCTCCGGGCTTACGACAAATCATGTCCTCGTAATCCCTATTGTAACATTTTATAATACACATCAAAGAACATCAAAGTTAACCGAAATTCTCGGAAAACTTTGTATAAAAGAAGTTCGAGAAAATAATCTCCTTGAGAAACGATTCCAAAAACTTCGGGAATATTATATTCCCGTATTTTTTTTTTGCTCAGATTTTAACTAAATAAAGCTAAAATTACCAAAGTAATCGTAACATGAGTGTCAGGGACACGAAGTCTTTTAAAAAGAGCGAGCGATCGTAGGTACGTATTGGAAAACGTTCCAACTTTTGGAAAACAAAGATTCCTACTTAAAACTTTGGACCATCATTAGACACTCGCAAGATCAAAGAAGAACTTTGGAGACATCTAGGGATTTGATTACCACTTCAACGAAGATAAGTATGGTTATTTTGATGCTGGAAGTGACACGGAATATTTTGGTTTGAGAATTTGTGAGCGGAAAATCAATCCTAACATTTATGATCACTGCATACTTGTTTTGTTTGTTAAAAATACGCATACCTTATAAACCTAGCACAGATTTTATGTAGAAACAGAGTGTTTTTTTTTTAATATTACAAGCTAGTGCTTGACTGCGATCCCACCTGATGGTAAGCATGATGGCAAGCAATGGGTAGCTCGACGTCCGACTGTCTGGTAATCGCCCGGACCGAGCCCAAGTCGTCGACGACGCGTAGTGTTCCACGCGCGCCTCAAGGAGATGTCAGCAACCGTCGTGGCCCAGCACTACCAGGCCATGGGTGATGCGAAAAAGAACCCCGGGGTCCTGGAACGAAGGCTAAGAAGAAAAAGGAGTGGGTTTTAGTCAATAAAAGTCTGACACGCCCCGCCCAGGGTAGGAGATGTCATTAGATGATTACCCACCTAAAAAAAATGGTAAGCATCACATGATTGATTTTTTAATAGTAATAAAGTTACCTAAATTTGATACTACGAGTATTAATACTAATCTTATTAATTATGTCTTTCAATGAAATCCTGATGGTTTCTTCAGTACTAGCTTAGTATAAACTAGAGTTACGGGATTGTTTCTAAGAGTAACCATGGCACTAAAACGCAAAGTACAACTGAAGGCAAACACATACAGGTTGTTTTTTAGTTAATAAAAGTCTCAACCTCCCTCTCGCTTCACCTAAAGAGATTTATTTGATGGTTTTCCAGTAAATCAAATCAAAAATATTCTTATTTCACATAGGCATACATGGGCACTTACAAAACGTCAGAAGCTAGTGCACGGTTCTAAATTGGTCGTTTCTTATGGAAAAGAACCGGCAAGAAACTCTATGGTTAGTCTTTTAAAAAAAGTGGTCGATGTTACAATATTCTCATATTACAGTATTAATAGATATTATTTAAGAACATAGTAGACCAGTCAATATTGTACCCAAAAGGGCAATAAAAATAATCAAATAAAAAAAAAAGTTAGTCTCAATAGAAATTCGTGGAGTCTAGTGTTCTCACATTCACATTATAAAAAAGAGGCTATATAAAAACACAGCAAGAAACATATGAATAATTGCAGCTATCAATAAATGATATGTTTACAAAATATCTTTTTTATTATACTAACGAAATTAAGGTAAAGGTTCAAGTCTACATAATTTAAAAAATATTGCAAAAGCAATGTGTTAAAAAAAATGTATATATTAAATTGAGTAGTTAATAAAAAATGTAACTATTTATAAACTAACTACGCCCCAATACCGTATCCAGCGACATCACATTCTTCGTCTTCGGGATAAAATATTCCGTTTGTACGCTATGTTTTAGAAATAAACTAACCTGAAGCCCCTGATAACTCTTCCTAGTTACTGTGGGGACCCTAATTGAGAACTTTGGACTTCCTTCACTGACCTTTGAATCGGAGTTGTTGAATAAATTATGGGAGCTAAAATGCCTTCAGAGAGTATCGATAAGGTACCCAATAAGGACCAACAATTTTGGTCCTGGGTTCGTACTTAGCTGAATTTTTTATATCTGTATTTGCGAGTAGCTTCTTGCTTACCATTTTGGTGGCCAGTGTTGTTTTGTTTAGATACTTTGCAAGTTCAGTGTGTATTTTTTATTCAGAGAGGTTGGTGGTGTGTAGGTACGTGAGTGCGTAAAGGTTGTGGTATGGAGTGCCTTTTTGGTTAAATACTAGTTTTTGTGCAGCTGAGACCATTTTGAATTGTATTAGATTTAATTAAATTAAAAAAGTGTTTTTTTCAGGGTTCCATTCCGTAACTCAAAATGAAAAAACGGAACCCTTATAGGATCACTTTGTTATCCGTCTGTTTGTCTATCAAAACTCTTTATCTCGGGAACGCGTCGAGTTATCTAGTTGAATTTATATATAACCATATACTCAGGTCTGCGGTCCCTGGAAGTGGCCACACTTGCCTAGTTTTTTTTTTTTTTTGTAAATATAATAGACTTTCTAGGCGAGGCAAGATAAAGAAGTTGCTTGAAGCACCGAAGAAACTTGGTAGAGAGGATGACCTACCAAATGAAGGGATCACTTTCACTTTCCCTGAAAAGGAAACTCATGGATTCTTCCCGCAGTCACCGAAAAGTCCGCATTCAGACTGGCCTGTGTGTTTGATTGTGGGTTCGATTCCAACCCAGGACAAATGTTTGTGTGATGAACACGATCATTTGTTCTGTGTCTGGGTAAAATTATATATTATATGTTATACGTTGTGTTAATATTATTATTATATTATCTTGTCTCAACAGTTAGAAGTAATGACCGATTTCTAATAAGATTCGTTGAGACGAAGAAGATTCATTGAGTAAAGGTCAACACTGATCTCCATGTTAAAAGACCTTAGAGTTTCACTGCTACTTTATTAGCAAAATTACGGCAAAACATTACATTATCTGAGTACCTAAACCATAACAAAACATACATAAATAATATTATAACATAAATGCGAAATTGCGACGTTAATAGCAATGCGAAAATTAGTTCGCCTTTCAGAATTAACGTTTGTGTTGCGTAATACCTTGGAGCCTCTAACTAGCTGCTTTTACAGCTTTTCATAATAAACACACGACATAAGGATATATTTCTTTGAGTGCTTTTGTTCGTACTAAGTCATATTTTTATTAAAGGCAGAGCCATAGAGCATAGAACGCCACACTGACAGCGTATCGGGAAGCTATCTCTAATCTCGAGCCGGTTTTTTAGCTGAGTATTTAGAGTTAAGAACTTGTTAAACCCTACTTAAGTGCCAAATTTTGACAGGTTTGTTTTAAGCGATGAGCTGCTGCGCTGCGGGTCGCGGGTTTGATTCCCTCACGTAACAAATATTTGTTTGGGTAGGCCAGATAGGTGTTCAGGGTTTGGGTATGTGAGTATAAATGTTTGTGAGCGCACTGAGGGTTCCGTACAAACTGAGAATTGAGTTACGAAGATTTTTCCAAATCGCAAAAAGTTTTTTTTGTGTTGTAACTACAAATTTGCAATATTCAGATTTATTCCTATACCTGTAATATAAAACCTTGCTTTATGCCAAATTTTAGGATTCTGGGTCAAGGGGAAGTACCCTTTGAATTTTGTTTCCCTTGCGAGTGTCGAAATATAAGTTTTTTGCGACCTATCTTTTTATTCCTTAACTTAGGAGTTTGATTTTTTTACAGCTTTAAGAGACCGCAAACTTGAGTATGGTACTTGTATATGGTTTTAATTTCAATTCGATAACTCCACGCATTTCTGAATAAAAGGTCTTGATAGACAGACAGACAGACGGACACCAAAGTGATCCTATAAGGATTCCGATTTTTCCGTTTACAGGTACGGTACCCTAAAAAGTAGTCAAGTTGAAAGTCGTAAACGGTGACAACCGCTGTCACGTAAAAAATATTAGAATGTCGTCTGTAGTCGGCGTCTCAATAGTCTGTGGTTACAGCTAAGTAATGATCGGTTTCTATGATATAGGGCTATATGAGATTAGATTTGCTTTTACTGGTTAAGTACGAAAGCTTTCTATAATAGACTTAAAGGCAAACTACACACATCCAAATAGATGACATACACATATTGCTGGGAGTTATTCCGTGTTACATTTAAATTTCTTCGTAAAAAAAATATATTTTATATTTTTGTTTCCTGATAGCTACAGGTTAAAGGTCTATAAATCAATAGTGAATCATCAACCACATTAAGGTTTATCATCAGGTGTGATAGTGGTTAAGCGCGTGTCTATAAATAATAATAAAAAAATATAGGGTAGCAACTCAAGAAACTTACCTACTCCTGCATTTTTTTAGGTCTTCGTACCTCAAAAGGAAAAAATTTTGTCGTCCGTCCATCTGTCTGTCGGTCAAGACCCTTTATCTCGAGAACTCGTGGAGGTATTGAATTGAAATTAGAACCATATACTCAAGTCTATGATATGAAGCTTACCCACTTTGGCTTCACCTATTTGACAAGCTAGGTTTAATATATTATGCAATAAGATAAAGGGTACGTAAGAGGGTAGAGGATACGTAAGTATAAACTAAAAACCATTCATAATCCTAATGAAAATTTCCACTTCATATATCTTTACAAGCATAATCAGCCTTATAATGTTCCCATTGCTGGGAATTTGGCCTCCTCTAAGAGGGGGAAGAGGCCGTATTCTAGCTTGCGGGAATAGTGCGGGTTGGTAGATATCACAATATATTGGATTTTTTTATTCTAGGACCAGCCGGTTCTCACTATGTTTTCTTTCACCGCTTTCTGAATAGCCCCCCTAGCCAAGTTACAACCGTTTCATTTCGATTCTATTGTATCGAACACTCCTCGAGTCGGCCACGCCTCCAATTCCTTTGTTCTGATCACGTGACTGAGCGTTGAGATGAGATCAGACCAAAGGAATCGGAGGCATGGCCTACTCGAGGCGTTCGACGCAAAAGAATCGAAACAAAACGGTCGTAACTTGGCAAGGGGGGCTGTGGTGATGAATTAATTACACAAAGTAAAGCCTGCCTGGGATATGAGTTGTAAGTGGAAACAGTTACTACTTGACTGCCACAGTTCCTGTACCACACACCTTCAACATCATCATCGTCATCTTTTCAGCCGAAAGACGTCCACTGTTGGACATGGGCCTCCCCCAAATGTCATCACAATGACCGGTCCTGTGCGTCTCGCATCAACGGTCCATCTTGTGGGATGCTTTCCAACTCTGCGTCTTCCGGTCCGTGGTCACCACTCTAGAACCTTTCCCGTCAACTATCTGTTCTGCGAGCAATGCCCACTGCTGCTTAAGTTTGGCGATTCGTCGGGCTTTGTCGGTAACCTTGGTTCTCCTGCGGATATCTTCATTCCTAATGCGGTCACTCAAGAAAACACTGAGTATAGCCCTTTTCAATATCCTTTGCGAACTTCAAGCTATACCTTCATGATATTCATTAGTGAACTAGCAGCAAAATCAAGGTAAGAATACGAAAACGCTGAAATCAAGTCAGCTCATACATTATGTGTACGAAATTCGTCATAATTTCCCTCACTATTACTCTCTATTATTTAATGGTACTGCATTTCTACAAACGTCTGACTTAGCTTAATTTTCAGTTCGAACCGTGTATAAACCGACCAAATTCAGTACCTCACGCTAGATCGTGGGAGGCTATTCAAATTCAAGGCGTAACAATTCGGTCGCGCAATAACTACGTGTTGGAATTGGGAAACTAGCTTACGTACGCTAAAGCGAATTGCAACGAATTTCGGTATTTGATGTGAAATGGAATTAATTATCTATATTTTAATAAGTTTAATTAATTACTCTTGTGGTTTATAGTCGTTTTCTTCTCCTCTTGAGTTTTGAGGATTTAATATTTTTGCAGTAATCAAATAAAACGAAGGGTGCTATCGAAAATTGTAGAGATCGGAGATACTAAAGAGTTTTGATGATTATTTGCACAAAATAACTGTTCTAAATTAGGTATTATAATTAAAAAAAAAACACTCGGCCGGACTGTCAGGCCAATAGGCAATCGGCCTGATAGTCGTCCTAATTCGAATTGGTGTTTGGTTATATGTTCAAGAACAATACGAGAAATCAATAGCAAAAAGAACCAGCTATTTAAACCGTAGCCGAACGAAGATACCTATAGAAGCAATGCTAGTATATTTTTGTCAGGCGTTACCTAATTTCCTTATATTATAATTATTGATACATACTGTTTACGTTACCGAGCAACGGTATTGTTTGATCCAACTTGTCAATCTATAAATATACTTGTTGAATATAAATGATTCTATGCTGATAATAAATATACTACAGAATGTCTTTATATACAACGTTCGCAGCTTTTTTGTCAATAAACAATACAAACATGTTTTCTTTAGATGTTACTCGTGAAAGATCTACATATAATTGGCCATGTGAAAAACGCTCGTTTTTTTAATTGTTTAACAATAATGAAATGGAAATATAAATAAGTAGGTTTGTATTGATAAAATAGATTAAATTGGTTATTATTGTTATATTTTTCACACTCGTTGTTTTTCGTCACTATAAAAAATTGGGATAGACAAATCGAAAAGATATGTTTATCACAATTTTTTATATAACATTGTTTCATTATATGACATTGTTTTAAAATGAACAACTAACAACCGTGTATTAAAGTCAGGATAAAACTAAATAAATAAAATAGGCCTTTATTACTGTTTTATCCTAACTTACAATAATGTTCTATATGAATACTATTTATTTCGGATGATCGGTTTTTGCAACAACAGCTTGTCTTTCGACAAATGCCTAATCCTATATCTGCTTTTTGCAATTCTAATCCATTTTGGACCAACAAGTCTTTTGAAGTCATCTTTTCAAAGTTTTATTAATCGAGTTTTACTCACTACACACTACACATCCGATATTATTCTAGTCAATTTCTCATTTTTGTCTCGCAGCTTAACATGACCTGGTTTTGCATATTTTATTCACATTATTAAATTCAATTCATATGTATTTTTCTAATTTTAGCTACAAATCTGTTGGTTTATCGTGATGTCATAAAACAAATCAAAAGTATTACTGTTTATTCATTTTACAGTTAGTTGTTTTCTATAATCTCTACTACCTATATTACTCTTTCAATTTAATAATTAATAATTTTTTCTTCAGAAAATCTCTAGATTACTTTTGTTCTCCTGAATGATTAAATTGGTTTCAGTTCTGAAAGGAGTCAGACAAAATAAAACTTATTTTATGAAACATTTAGATTTTTTTATTTCTTTGGATGTTACCGAGGTTTCCAAGGTTTTGGTTTGGGTTTGCGTCTGCGTATAATGGGTACTTACATTATGAACTGAGTGCGGAAACCAGAACCCAAAGTTAGAAGATAGGGCTCGCGTATTCTAAGAAACACTGCTTGGGCACCGCCATGTCCTCGTGGAGACGATCAGTGGCAGCATTCGCCCGCATTCGGCCCTAGTTCAGGCTATGATACAGACTTTTGAGGAGGTAGTAATGCAAAAACTGTGAGGGAGAGAACATGCTCACATTTCAGCCGCCCCGCAGCAGCTGAATACTAGTACTTTACGTGGTCCGACTGCCTTATTTTTTCCATAAAAAAAAAACAGCTGAGTTAGAAGACAACTTCTACGTCGGACATTTGCTGACAGATCGTAGGGGTAGGGTAGACAGCCTTTCGGTATTTTTCAGGATGCATTTTAGAGAGTGTGCGAGGGAATGACTTGACTTGTGACTTGATTCCGCCATCTCCTTTCTACCATCGGATAACCCGACGTTCGGCGAGTTCTCACTCTTAAGTTGTTGAAACCTCTACGGTCCTGACTAAGTGTTTCGCCTCATCGTTTATACCACGTACATCGAAGAACTGGAACAATTTGTCTACTACGGTCTTTCCGATTTTATTTTTATTGTTGATAGGTTTGCTCTTGACCACTATCTCAACTGATGGAAAGCGACGAAGCAGTCAACGATGGAGCGCGCTTACCTAAAAGTAACCTATTTACTCTTGACTTAAAGATTCCCAAGTTGTAGCTTCAGGAAACACAGACTCTGGCAGGGAATTCCACTCCTTAGCTGTACGCACAATGAATGTGTTTCCAAAATGTTTGGTGCTTATAGGTAGGATGTTCATCATGTACCAGTGGCTCACGCCTGGTTGATGATGGAACGGGCTAGGCGGAACTAGGCTATGCAATTCCGATGAACACTCCCCGAAATGCAACCGGTAGGAAACCGAAATGCTAGCAAATCGACGTCAATGCTAAAGACTTTGGAGCTTCGACTCGACGAGTGCATCATAGCCAATGATCCTCCTGGCTTGCCTCTCAATTGTCTCAAGTGCATCCCAAAGATAAGAGCAGTACTCCATGCACAATCGATATTGCGCTTGATAAAGTTTGAGCAGCTGTTCTGGCGTGAATTACTGTCTGACCTTTGCAAGGATTCCCAGCTTTTTTGCAGCCAGCTGAGCCTTTGCTTCGATGTATGGTCCAAAGTTAAGAGTTGACATCAACATAACACCAAGAAGATCAAGATGGTCGGTTATCGGCATGGTTACACCCCGGAAAGTTAGAGCAGTTCCGTCCAATTACAATTTAGGTGTCTTCAAGGCTAGAGTAAATAAGCTCTTCATAAACTAGTGCGCCTCACTAGTAACGATTGCATCACTATATAATATAATATTCTACAATTATTACACAATGCTGTCTAGTCCCAAGCTAAGCAGAGCTTGTGTAATGAGTACTAGACAACTGATAAACATACTTATATGTTTCTAAATACATACATATTATAGATAAATTACACCCAGACACAGAACAAATGATCGTGCTCGTCACACAAACATTTGTCCTGGAAGGGAATCGAACCAACGACCTTCAGCATAGCAGTCAGGGTCACTAACAACTAAACCAACAGCCTGACTGCTTACCATTAGGTGGGACCGCAGTCAAGCACTAGTTTATATTTTTTTAAATAAATACATTTGCTGACTACAGCCCACCTGTGTTTTTCAGTTGCCCTTGCAATCCAGGGCCTTGGTGAATCTTTTGAATAATCCCATAGCCCTAGCAGGTATCGGCTTTGGTGAACCTCATCCGTTTAAGGCAAGACTTGTGCCAGATTTTGTCTCTATACATCGCCTCGTGCAGCTATTTTTACTAAGCCATGAGCTCTTTCTGGTGACATTAAAATAAATTACTAAGTGTCCTTCATATTTTATTTTTTTTTCGGGTGCGAAAATCATCTAATGACAACCCCCGCTCTTGGGCGGAGCGGGAGATAGTGTCAGACTTTTACTGACTAAAAACCCACTCCTGTTCCTTCTTTGCCATTTTTTTTTTTTTTTTTCCAGGGCCCCGGGGGTCACTTTCGCATCACCCGTGGCCCCAGTAGGCTTCGACCCTGTTGGCTGACATCTCCTTGAGGCGCGCGTGGAACACTACGCGCCGTCGACGACTTGGGCTCGGTCCGGACGGTTACCGGACGATCGGACGGCGAGCCACCCATTGCTCGCCGTCCGCAAGCCCGCGCCTACGGTGGCCGGAAATCGGGATCGGAATCCCGGCGGCGGTTGGGGCGTGAGGACCGTTGCCATTGCCTCACGCGATCGGCCGCCTCCTTTGCTAGCATTACTGCTTCGCAGAAGGAGGCGACCGCCTGCCACTTCTCCTCGCTCCGGACCATGGCCTGTACCAAGGCCCGGCGCGAGAGATCGCTGCCGCCGATCGCCCTCACGAGGACACGGCGGTGCTCTGCCCAAACGGGGCACACCTCTACCGTGTGCTCCACCGTGTCCTCCGGGTGGTCCACACAATGGTGGCACTCGGGCGTCTCTTCTGCACGGATCCGTTACAGGAATCTCCCGAACTTACCATGCCCGGTGAGGACCTGCGTCATGCGGTAAGTAAGGACGCCGTGAGGTCTTTCCAGCCACTCCTCAAAGAGGGGACTTATCGCCATAATGAAGGCGTGCCCAAAGTGTCCTTCATATAAGAGACGTAATTTCCTGGTGACCTATACAAACACTTTTACGGAATTTTCCAGCGACCTTTTAGTAAAACATTTAACATTCATAACAAAGAATATTACGCTCACGCTTAACGCAAGATTTGTGGTTACATGAGTACACATTAAGTACATATTATTGAATTTACATTTTACCAGTTATTTATAACTTTTTTTTTTGCGAGTGTATTGTCGTCAATCACACATTATTACAAAAAGTTAAAAATCTTCTCCCTGACGAAGTTTGGATGCAAAAAACAGGTTTAAGATTGCCTGCTCGGGTATAGTTATATTGATACGAAAAACCTGCTATCAATTATTAATTAATTAAACCGTTCGTAAACACATACACACCTACACTCATCATAATTTGTAATATAGGTACACTTATTTTCCTGTTAGTCTTTAGCAAGGCTTATTTATTTATAATGGAAGAAGATACAGTAATAAATAACAAAAATATAGAAAGGTACTGCTTATTTATAAACGAAATTTCATCCTGCGAAAGAAGAGATAAAAAGAAATGTAGACAATAGTGTGTAGAAATTAGAAAAGAAGAATTTGTGCTTAGTGAATGGTGCTTAAAGTCATACTGATTACTCACTTATCCCTAAGTTTTATTTATTTTTGTCGAAAGAGACATAGGGTATCCTAGTGCAGGATCTAGAGTCCAATATTAATTTTTAGCTTTTGCCGTACTTAGTGAAGCGAGAAAATGTGGCAGACTTTAACTGACTTAAACCCACCCCAGCCCTGTTCTTTCAGTTCCTTTTTGCGTTCGAGGGCTACAATGACTCTTTCAAATAATCTCGCAGCCTTAGGAGGCATTAGCTCTAGCGAAACCCCGTCAACAATGAACTTTGCCTGATTCGGGGTTAAACTAAAACTGAAGGTTTTTCTGTTTGAAAATAAAATCTTAAGGCTCCTCTAGAAATTATATCTGTACCCAAGACATCTATATAATATCCAAAACACTTATTTGCAGGTTATAGAAATAGCAGCCACTCACTCATCCACTGCGTCAACCCGACCAATGAAACAGTCAGCTACTGAAATCTTCTACAATTCAATTATCATAGGTATCAGCATGACATCTAGAGACCGACCAAAGATTCGGTTTCGGTAAAAGAATCAGGTTTCGGCTAAAAAGTTGCTGAATATTCGGCTCGATCTAAACTAACGTTTTTGAACTGACGATTTACAAATTTATTTAGTATTTAATAAAAGTTATTACATTAAAGGTAGTACTTACTCGAAAATCCGCTCTTATCCCACCGATTTTAGGCACGCAATAGACTGCTTTCGACACTAGTGCAGAAATAGCAAGTGCTCTCCCCCACCACAATGTTATTACATTTATCGTATCAGACTGGGCGCGCATCGACCCCCGCAAGGCACCGGTCAACCCCCATTTATTCATTTCTTCGTAAGTGTATTGAAAAAAGTCGTTTGAGACACGTGCAAATTTGTCACTGTAGCCTACAGCTCCATAACACACTCGCCTACGGCTCGTGTGAATTCTGCCTCGGTCGCAATTACAAACTTTCTGCACTTGTATCAAAATGTACTATTTTTGACTTTTCGTTTCGCGTCTGCATTAAAAAATCTAAAATTGTGTGAAATTTGGTATTTGTGCTTCGAAAAACCGTGATATCATATGTGCTAAGCTGTCCTCAGGATAATTAGGGACTGTGTAAACCTTTCTTTTAGGGGACGAGTAATTCTAACCTATATTCCTTACGTCACGTCAATTCCCACCTAGCAACAAGACTCAAATGGTTCGCAATCTTTCGCTGGAAATGTGCTTGAACCGTGCAAAAAATATTATTATTTCTTGTCAGTTTTTCTATTACCACGCCAGTTTTGATTTCAGTATCGTTCACCACCGAAACTGAAAGAGGCCAACAAACCAAACTAAACAACAACAGCTAAACGAGCCGAACATTCGATTATGGTTTCGGGTTTCGGCTGCAAATCGTGTTTCGCTCGGCCACTAATGACATCACTCAGACATTTTTAAAAAACAATATCTGAAGAAACTCAGTAACTTCAGAAGTCCGTAATTTTTTTATTGTGTTTCATAACAATAACAAAGGAGGTTTATATCTCATTGTCTTCTTTTATTAATCTGTGGTCGTTGTTTTGTACAACGCTTTAGGCGCGTTACACGATTTTCAACCCTATGTTTGGTATCATAAAGTTTCGTCTTCATAAGTGGTGTAATTTTCTTTTTTTTCGGTTGTGATGGCCTAATAATATAGGCTCTATCTAGAAATAGCTTTTACTTTAGGATTTTTCGTGACCTTTGTTTGTGAAAGTAACATTGGAAAGATTTTAGTAACTGTTTGGGGATAATAATATATGTAATGTCGAATTATTTTGTGATTGGTGTTTTTTTGTTTATTATTATGCGGAGTATACTTATAATAGTAAAATAAATACACAAATCCGTTAAAATAATAAACTATAATAATAATAATTTTGCTGACATATCCTTGAGGCGCACGTGGAATGGTACGCGCTGTCGACGTCTTGAGCTCGGCCCGGATGCTTACCAGATGGCCGGACGGCGAAAGACTCATTGCTCGCCATCCTCAAGCCCACGTCTACGGTTGCTGGAAATCGGGGTCGGGAAAACCGGCTTGGTCGTGAGGGCTGTTCCCTCACGCATGCGGCCGCCTCCTTCGCTAGCACTACTGTTTCGCAGAAGGAGGCTACCACCTGCCATTCCTCCTCGCTCCGGACCATGGCCTGGTACCAGGGTTCCGCTGCGAGAGGTCATTGCCGCGCATTGCCCCCACGAGGACACGGCGGTGCTGAGCCCGGGCGGGGAAACCTCTACCGTATGCTCCACCGTGTCTTCCGGGCGGTCCATATAATAGTGACACCTGGGCGTTTCTTCAGCACGAATTCGGTGCAGGAACCTACCGAAGTTACCATGTCCGGTGAGGACCTGAGACATGCGGAAGGTAAGAATGCCGTGACGTCTTTTCAGACACTCGTCAAAACCCTCAAAGAGGGGACTTACCGCCATAAATGCCTAAGGCATTAAGTCCGCCTTTGTAAAGCGTTTACTAGTACATAAAGTTTTAATAAATAAAAAGATATATTATATAATGAGCATTGCCTTGAGCACAGGCGTAGGGTAGGCAGCCTTTCGGTGTTTTACAGGATGCATTTTGGAGAGTGTGCGCGGGCACTAGGGCTCACTTCTACCAGCGGACAACTCGACGAACGGCGAGTATCCACCCTTACGTTGTTGAAACCTCTACGGTCTGGACTAAGCATTTCGTCTCGTCGTTTATACCGCGAACATCGAAGGACTGGAACAACTTGCCTGCTGCGGTCTTCCCATCCGATTATAATTTAGGTGTCTTCAAGGCTAGAGTAAATAGGCTCTTAATAAACCAGTGCGCCTCACCTTCAACGATTGTTGCAACGGAAATCTTAAAATAAGAAAACTAAAAATACAACAATTATGACGAAGGCCAAATTAAGTTTAAGAAGACTTTAAAAAGTAGTGTAACCACTTCTTAAAGTCATTTATTAAGGACTACTCCTTTCTAATTTTACGCTTTTAAAGATTCACTTCTGAGACTTGATTCATCTTTTTAGGACCTTTAGGTTAATTCCTCCATCTTTTGTATTTTAACCTAGGCAGTTAATGAATTCATTCTCGCCTTACCCTTTGTTACGCTTTCCCTTATTCCAAAAATAACTTTTCAACAGACCTAAGTCTTAGTGAATCGGTTAGTTGAAACGGTTATAATTCATTTGTGACCAGCCTGTCTGGTGTCGGCCTGGCCCATCATCAATCACGGGCAGGCCTTAGGATCATTTCTCAAGGACGAGGACAAAAGGAATAAAGAAAATTTTTTTAAGCTTATATTTGTTTTTTTTTGGGACCTGTTGAGGCTTAATAGTGGGTTTTATTCTTCAGAAGTGTTGGTCTAGTGGTAACGGTCCCGGTTTATGAGTTATAGGTCGTCGGTTCAGTCCAAGCAGGTTATTTTTGTCATCCAATGACATCCCCCGCTCTTGGGCGGGGCGGGAGATAGTGTCGGACTTTTACTGACTAAAAACCCACTCCTGTTCCTTCTTTGCCATTTTTCCAGGGCCCCAGGGATCTCTTTCACATCACCCATGGCCCTAGTAGGCTTAGACCTTTCTGGGCCCCTACGGTTGCTGACATCTCTTTGAGGCGCGCGTGGAACACTACGCGCTGTCGACGACTTGGGCTCGGTCCGGACGGTTACCGGACGATCGAACGGCGAGCTACCCATGGTTCGCCGTCTGCAAGGTCACGGTGGCTAGAAATAGGGATCGGCATCCCGGCGGCGGTTGGGGCGTGAGGACCTTTGCCTCACGCGATCGGCCGCCTCCTTTGCTAACATTACTGCTTTGCACAAGGAGGCGACCACCTGCCACTCCTTCTCGCTCCGGACCATGGCCTGTACTAAGACCCGGAGTCCAAGCAGGTGCTTTACTTACATAAATAATCAGCCTTTAGAGATATAAATGGAACTGAATGTGAAGTTCCACAAACCTCTGTTGAAAAGGGGGATCCTGATCCGGGGTTATCTCTGATCTGGCATCTACTCGATAGTTGATTTAGGGCTGTTGTAAATGTTCTAATCGTGCGGAGAACTCTAAAACCACGATGTAGGATTTTGAATTTTAGTTTCTATAGGACCTCATAGATGTCACTACAAGTCTTGTAATGTTCCCACTGCTGGGATTCTATTAGAATTTAGGCTTTTTCTGTATGGAAAGTGTAATGAGCCGTAATCTATCATGCGGGCCCAATGTTGAAAGGACACAAAGGGCGTTGACACCCTTCGTGTAATACATTGTAGGTATCTGTAGACAGTAGTCTGAAATAAACAATTCCTGGTAGGTCCTGGATCCTTTGAAAGGCATACCAAGCATGATATGTAACACCAACCGACGATTAATACCTGTCCGCACCCTACAGTGCACCCAAGGAAAACCAAGATTTTGAGCTGGGGTAAAGTAAACCTGGTTATCAACAACTATGCAAAGATTATGACTATCTGCTTGCACAATACTAATTAAATGCATCGATAAAAAAGCAGGGAGTAATTTGCGCACTCATCACCAATAAACTCATAAGGCTGGACAAAGGTGGCCTGCGCCTGGTGACGGGGACCATCACCGGACACTGCACATTGAATAAACATCTCCACACAATAGGCATCACAAACAGTCCACTGCACAGAGTATGTTTGGAGGGGGAGGAGACAATTGCACATGTGCTCCTAGGTAGGTGTAGGTGTGTGTAGGTGGTGGTAGGTAGGTGTAGGTGTCACTGAAATACGCACATGAACCTTAGGATCCCCGAACTCCCTTAACCCTGAAAAACCTAAGAGGCCTTATCTGTTTTTGGAGAGAGGTGGGCTGGTTGGAATAAGCCCACCTATTGGTGGTTATTGCCACCGTGGCCCACGTAAAATGGTCCACATAGGACTAAGTGTGGAAACCATACATAAATAGAATAGAATAGAATTGCGCACTCAATAAATGCTCACCCAAACACGGTCGCTAGAATGTAGTGTGACGTAGCAACAAGGAGGCAACATGTTTTGAGGTGCTTGAGAAGTGGTTAAGTATACCACGGCTACCAGGATAATCTGGTCCAGATCCCTAACATTATCTTACTGAATTACATACCCATCACCCCAGCTTCACAAGACCAAGACAATCTCCACAGATGGGGGTTCTCAGATCTTCAGTGTTTGTGCGGCGTCTCTCCGCAGACCATGTCCTACCTTCGATCCTGCATCACGTGCCCTGTTACCTGTTCACGTAGGGACCTAATGACAGCATCAGCGGACGGCATTTCAGTAGCCGAATACTGGGCCAGGCAGGAATTTTACTAGTTTTTGCCATCGATACGCTAAGAAAAAGACCCCAGCTTTGCTCTTACTAAGCTTCACTCAAGTCAGCTTACAAAGACAAGAGAAAAATATGTTTCTCGTTACTCTTGACTACGGTCAGCCAATAAAGGTAAACTGGTGATGAAGAACAAAATTCACCCTCGAGATCGAGTCCATGAGGTCATTATTGCCCAAAGTAGCCATAAAACTGCCCTGTAGATTTATAACTCTTTTAGTCTGTCCCCTCACCCTAGGTATGTTGCGGAAAATTTAAATCTACCGAGACGAACGCTGTGAATCCTACAGGGGTCGCAAGCCTCACCACGATATCAACGTTAACATACGTCGATATCATCATAGTAACATTACAAAGGTGAAAGTTTCTGTTTAAGGTTTTCGTTTGATACTCCTTCACACTTAATCAGCTGAGCAGATTCGGAATAAAGTTAACAGTAATATAGCTTATACTTTTGTTTTTAGGTCGGAATTCATCCAATGACTTCTCCCGTATCAAACTTTTATCGACTAAACCCACTCTGTGTTCATTCTTTGCCTTGCGCTCCAGGTAGGACCTCAGGTTTCCCTTTCGAAAGTGAACCCATGGTCCCAGTAGGCTTCGGCCCTGTAGAGCCCCAACGATTTTGGTGACATATCTTTGAGGCGCTCGTATAAAACTACGCGCTGTCGACGACTCGGCTCCATCCGGACGGTTACCGAACAGCCGGAATATCTTATACATTAAAATAACATTATAAGCTATAAGTTATAATGGGGGAAGTACTAACTATACACGGGCGAAACTGCTGGTGTGAACTAGTTACATATCCTCCTTGTGACATTTGTGCTCAGTGCAGGGACTTTATTGTGGACAGAGACTTTATTTTGCTATGTTGTCCAATCTTTGGCGATGTAGATGCCGCCGCAGACTGTAGTCTCTAGTGCGGAACGTATTTGGTCTGACCAACGGGACACACTCCTCCCTCTGGATCTTTTCCCGTCTGCAATAGCTTCTCCCGTTTATCGCCATTCATTATCCATGCAGCTACGGAGTTGAACTCTTTGCCAGAGTCTGTATTTCCTGATAGCTACCAGCTAGGGTTCTTTAAGTCAAGAATGTATAAGTTATTTTTAGGTAAGCGTGCTCCATTTTCGACCACATCATCACTTACCATCAGGTGAGATAGTTGTCAAACGGGAGCCTATTAACAATAAAAAGTCACTTCTCTTTCTGGTAACGCTGCCAAGTGGCAAAGTATTCAAAGCTTAACCTTTTTCATGAAATGGAGCGAAAAAAAAACTATTACAAAAAAAATAGCTTGATTAGAAAGAGAAGTGATTGGAAAGAACTCACGGCGTCCTCACCTTCCGCATGACGCAGGTTCTCACCGTGGTAAGTTCGGAAAGTTCCTGCACCGGATTCGTGCGGAAGACACGCCCGGGTGTCGCCACTGTGTGGAACGCCCGGAGGACACGGTGGAGCACACGGTGGAGGTGTGCCCCGCTTGGGCAGAGCAACGCCGTGTCCTCGTGGGGGCGATCGGCGGCGGCGATCTCTCGCGCCGGGCCTTGGTACAGGCCATGGTTCGGAGCCAGGAGGAGTGGCAGGCGGTCGCCTCCTTCCGCGAAGCAGTAATGCTAGCAAAGGAGGCGGCCGATCGCGTGAGGCAACGGTCCTCACGCCTCAACCGCCGCCGGGATTCCGATCCCGATTTCCGGCCACCGTAGGCGCGGGCTTGCGGACGGCGAGCAATGGGTGGCTCGCCGTCGGATCGTCCGGTAACCGTCCGGACCAAGCCCAAGTCGTCGACGGCGCGTATTGTTCCACGCGCGCCTCAGGGAGATGTCAGCAAATCGTAGGGGCCCGGCAGGGTCGAATCCTACTGGGGCCATGGGTAGTGTGAAAGCGAAACCCGGGGCCCTGGGACGAAGGCAAAGAAGGAACAGGAGTAGGTTTTTTTTCAGTAAAAGTCTGACACTATCTCTCGCACCGCCCAAGAGCGAGTTTTGTCATAAGATGATTTTCCCACCTAAAAAAAAAAAAAAAAACCAAGTCCCACTTCTACACTTTTCGTATGCATAACGTATGAAAAAAGTATAAAATAATAAATAACTTACACACGTATACTGTTTAGCTGTATGTGTCGAGACTACATCACACCACGAAGGTTGAGGAGATCGTGGAGTATGTACGTGTGAAAACAAACTGGACTTTGAGAGTAGTGCCCTTGGAGTTGCGCCATAACACTAATTTCTAGTCGTTGATCGTCGTGATGCGGGTGGCGACTCAACAATTGGAGACCTTCTTCAAAGGAGAGTTTTGGCCGAAGGGTGTCGTTTATCGACGAATAGTCGTTTCGTGGAAGAATACCGACCTCGCAGCGAAACACGACGCCGTCATTTCGTGTGCAATAGTGCAAAGAAGAATAATACTTAGATTAGTTATTGTATGTGGTTAATATGTATTAGTTTATTATTTTTAAGATTATTCTATGTATTCTGTCTATGGGCCTTAGTTGACTGAAAATAAATAATAATTATTATTATTATTAAACACATGGCATATTCCGCACAACATTCATCAATATTACGAGTGACTTTCCCAGTTTTTTAAACAGGCAGCGACCAGTTTCCAAATCCCGGTTCACAATACCCTCTGACAAGGGAATACAGTAGATTGATGTCAACGTTACCCGCGGGACAGCTCGGTCGCTTTATTGATTGTCCCAACTGTAGGCTACTGATTTTAATGTTTTTTTTGTTTTTTTTTTTTTTTTTATGCTACGTGAATTGGATTTATTTTTTGCTATGTGGATTAGATGTTTTCTTTGTTTAAAAGCTTATATAAGACCAGAGGCGGCTAAGTGGTAATGGGCCTATCTTACCAGTTATGTTGGGTTTAGGTTGTGGGTTTGAACCTAGGAAAGAAAAGAAACTGCCATATCATACAAAAAAAGTAATCGAAGAAATGTGACGCGCGCTTCAGGGAGATGTCAGGAAATCGTAGGGGCCCAGCAGGGTCGAAGCCTACTGGGGCCATGGGTAGTTTGAAAGCGAAACCCGGGGCCCTGGGACGAAGGCAAAGAAGGAACAGGAGTGGGTTTTTAGTCAGTAAAAGTCTGACACTATCTCTCGCTCCGCCCAAGAGCGAGATTTGTCATAAGATGATTTTCACACCTAAAAAACAAAAAAACATCCATCAACCTGCACTGGGCCCGCGTGATGAGTTAAGGCCCATTCCTTCTCCTAGAGTGGAGGCCTGAATCTCAGCAGTGAGATTATGCTATGCTAATGCTGACATTGATCTCGCTTCTATACCTTGAACACTCGAAATAATCACCACCTTAATAACCACCTTTGAAACAACTAATTTAAATATAAGTACCATCTTCGAGTCTTTATACTACGGTGAAACATAAGTTACTAATAAAACATCTGTTGTGTTTAATGTTATTTTACAAACCCGTTCTTTGTTTATTTTAAAGGAACTTTGCCCCAAACTAAGAATTAGTTCAGTATACTCGTATAGTTTATTATGTATTAGCTGTTGCCTGCAACCTCGTCCGCGTTAAGTTCGTAAAACTTTACAATAATTCATTCCAAAAGCATCGAAATTATTTATTTTACTTTCCACAAAAAAAAACGGTATTTTTATTTTTTATTTGATATAAACCAGTGCTTGACTGCGATCTCACCTGATGGTAAGCAGTGATACAATCATTGATGGTGAGGCGCACTAGTTTATTAAGAGCCTATTCACTCTAGCCTTGAAGGCACCTAAATTATAGTTGGACAGGAAGACCGCAGCAGGCAAATTGTTCCAGTCCCTCAATGTACGCGGTATAAACGACGAAGCGAATCGCTTAGTCGCGGAATCAAGTCATGCAATTCCCGCGCACACTCTCCAAAATGCAACCTGTAAAATACCGATAGGCTGGCTCCCCTGCGCCTGTGCTCGAGGCTTTGTAGATTGGACTTAACCAAATCTGGATCCCCAATTAGCCTCTTCGCACGCTTTTCCACTGAGTCCAAAGCTGCTAGATGCTATTATTGGTAGGCTCGCGTTTGACCACTATCTCATCTGATGGTAAGCGATTATGTGGCCGGCGATGGAGCACGCTTGCAAGTAACCTATTTACTATTGACTTGATTGTTAAAACGCAAATTATCTTCAGGAGACATGTTATTACTCGTACTAAATATCAGTGAAAGAAAGAAAGAAAGAAAAACATTTGGTTTGGTGGAACAAGGCGAAAATTTAGAACTAACAAATTATAAGTATATTATATGAAAAATATCCGCCAAAACGGCCGAACGCTTAGCAAAATGCCGTGCCACACGCAAAATGCGACAAGTCTACGGCGCTGGTTTTCTACGTGGGCCGGTAACTGAAGTAACTGAAGTGTTTAAAGAATTCAAAGTACTAAGAGCATCCAACCCGACATACATTTTCATTGTTTTTCATACAACCGCTCTTACGCAATTATGTCGTTATTACACATTTTTCATTAAATATTTTGGAAACACATATATTTTGTGGATATTATCCAGGCTTGAAATCAATTTATAAATTTGTGAAAAACAATCCAGTAAAGACCTCTGAAAATCTGCTATTTTGCAGGTACTTTAACCCTTCATAATGTACTTAAAAATTAAAAAAGACAAAAAAATTAAACAATAGAATCCTTGCAAATTTAATCAAGATTCTGAATGATGATGTTTTTCCAAAAACTTTTACAGTTAAAAAAAAAACACTTATTTCGTGGAACAAGTTTTGTGAAATATTCGAGTGAATGACGGTATAACCGAGTGCGAGCAGAGAGTTCAGGTATTATCTCTCAGTTTTCGTATTGCCTTTTTACGTTGGATGAACCGGCAAGTTTTTAAATCATCAGCCTCTTATGAGGCTCCTTTTTCACTCGCCTATCGTCAAAATTGATCATGGTTTCAAAGCTTGTTACTTCATCTAACGCAATCCAACGCTATGTTTGACGAAGAGGCAACGTGAAAAAAGAGAGATAACGCCTGAAAACTCTGTTAGCATTTACCGAATGCTAGCAGAGTTTTCAGGCGTTATCTATTCCGAGATTTACTTGAATATTTCAAAAAACTTGTTCCAGGAAATACGTGTTTTTTTTAAATCCCCTTAATTTATTTTTAATTAAAATTGTTATCATTCAGAATCTTGATTAAATTTGAAAGGGATCTATCATTATAATTTTTGAAGTTTTTAATTTTTGAGTATATAATGAAGTGTCAAAGTTCATGCAAAATAGCAGATTTTCAGAGGTCTTTACTGGATTAGTTTTACACAAAATTTACAAATTGATTTCAATAGAAGCCAAGATGACATCCACAAGATACTGTGTTTCCAAAATATCCAATGAAAAATGTGTAATAACGTCATAATCACGTAAGAACGGTTGTATGAAAAACAGTGAATATGGATGTTGAATATGTGCCATCCCTGAAACTAGAAATAGGTTAGTGATACAATATAAAGGTTGTCCCAGCAGACGACTGTCTTCAATCCCCAGAGATATTACCACAGTATGTAAGAAGATATTCTTGTGTTACCTTTAAATTCCCCTTGATACATTTCTACGTACCTGAGACCTTTCTAGGACATGCAACATGCGGAAGGTGAGGACGTTGTGACGTTTCTCCAGCCGCTCCTTAAAAAGAGGACTTAGCGCCATGATTATAGCGTGCCTAGCACTGGGTGTTGATAGTTGATGTCGCCATATCACCATGTCGCTACTTGTCATGGATAGCATATGTTATAAGCAGAGGTCGGAACTAGGTATTTATTCATGTACTTGCATCGAAATGTTGATAATAATATGGATCTTCCCGGTATTTCTAATGAAAAATCCCGTGTGGCTAACAATATTACAAATAAATAATAATAAAAACCTCAGAGATAGATAACACAAGCAAAACAAAGAAAATTGACATACAATTTTTATTTGTACTTTTCATTGAAATAGATCTCTCTACGTCAAATGAGGTAAGGTTAACAAATTTATACACTTCCTCCTCCTCGTCATTAATGCAGGAAGATTTTTTTCGGCTATATTTCTGATAGTGACAAAAAAAAATCTGTTCTTTAATATTAATCTCGGGAATTGAGCCATATCCACTTTATTCTTTCGCTGTATGAAATCGGTATAAGTAGTTAAAAAACTCTACCTAATTCCCACGTCGGGTTATAAGGCAAACTTACCTAAGAAAACCGTTTAATTCCTGAATTGAGTTACGAAGATTTTTCCGAATGGCAATTTTTTTTGTGACGTAACTACAAATTTACCGTTTTCAGATTTTTTCATATACTTGTGCTATGACACCTTGCTTCATGCCAAATTTCAGAATTATATGTCAACGGGAAGTACCCTATGAATTTTGATTCCCTTGAGAGTGTCAACATATACGTTTTTTGTAACATAAACGGCCGTGGTTAACGTAGAAGTTTGATTTTTTTCACAGCTTCATGGGATTGTAGACTTGAGTATATGGTTTTAATTTCAACGCAATACCTCCACGCGTCCGGAGATAAAGGGTCTTGTCCTATAAGGGTTCTGTTTTTTCCTTTCGAGGTTTTTTTTTTTTTTTTTAAGGTGTGATATCTTCCAAATGACTTCTCGCGCTCTGGGCGGAGCGCGAGGGCGTGTCAGACTTTTACTGACTAAAACCACACCTGTATCCTTCAATTACCCTTTGCGTACTAGGACTACGGGTTGCCCTTTCAGAAATTCTCCGCGGTCCTAGCTAGCGGGCATCAGCCCCACTGGGCCCCTACGGTTTGCTGACATCTCTTTGAGGAGCGCGAGGATCACTACGCGCTGTTAACGACTGGGCTCGGTACGGTTAATTACCTAATAGCCGGACGGCGAGCTACCCAGTGCTCGACGTCTGCAAGCCCGCGTCTACCGTGGCTGGTAGTCGGGGTCGGAATTACGTCGGCTAGGGCGTGAGGACCTTCGTTCCCTCACGCGTGCAGCCTCCTCCTTCGCTAACATTACTGCTTCGCAGAAGGAGGCGACCGCCTGCCATTCCTCCTCGCTCCGGACCATAGCCTGAACCAAGGCCCGACGTGAAAGGTCGCTGCCGCCAATTGCCTCCACGAGGACACGGCGGTGCTCCGCCCAAGCGGGGCGCACCTCCACCGTATGCTCCACCGTGTCCTCTGGGTGGTCCATACAATGATGACACCCGGGCGTTGCTTCTGCCTGAATCCGATGCAGGAACCTCCCGAACTTGCCATGTCCGGTGAGGACCTGCGTCATGTGGTAGGTGAGGATGCCGTGTTGCCGCTCCAGCCACTCCTCAAAAAGTGGACTAACCACCATTATTGTAGCGTGCCCAGCACTGGGTTGCGACAGTCGCTGTCGCCATTCCACCATGAGATCCCGCCGGAACTCTGTCCGCCATGCCGCGACTTGGCACTGCAGCGGAGTTTCGCCCAGGCGTTGCATCTCCACGTGCAAATCGTGCATGCGTGCAAGGACTGTTGCCTCCAAATTCCATGGTGGCAGGCCAGCAAGAAGGCTCACCGCCTCGCGGGAAATCGTGCGGTATCCCCGTACCATCCGGATGGCCATGACCCTCTGGCAAGCGTTCAGTATGGCCGCCAGTCGCCTTAGCAGTGATGGCGCCCACACCGGCGCCCCGTAAAGGGCCATGGACCGAACAATTCCTGCGTAGAGCCTACGGCAGGAGGCGTCTCGACCCCCAAGGTTGGGTAGGAGCCGCTTTAGGGTAGCCCCGGTCCGTTCTAGTTTGGGAGTCAGACGTCGAAAGTGCTCCACAAAGTTCCACCGACTGTCGAGGACAAGTCCCAGGTACTTCATCGTCGACCCGACGTCGATGCGAACCGTTATTTGGGAACCCGGTGGTGGCACGTTCCGAGGACCATGAAAACACATGGCCTCGGACTTGTGCAGTGCCACTTTGAGTCCCAATTCTTGGATCCTATCCGCGACTGTCGCAACCCCGCGTGTCGCTAGTTCGACCGCCGCCTGGTGTGACTCCCCCTGCGCCAGGACCAGCGTGTCGTCTGCGTAACAGACCACGCTGACCCCGTCGGGGAGGTACGGAACCTTTCGAGGTACGGAACCCTAAAAAAGACGGAATAGACAAACGACGACTATAATTAAAATATTTCAAAATCACAGCCACATTTTGGTATCTCCCAACTTATCACCACCGAATTCCCTTGCTTTATAACACCTTCATACAATCATTGATCCATCAACTAGCTTCGCTGATTACCTCAATCATTGCACAAATTACTGCCAGAATCCTACCCAAGAATAACTACAGTACATTCGTGTACAAAATAGTCTACATGCAGAATTCCTAGATGTTATCAGCAGTAAGGTTGCCTACGTGGGCGCGATAAGCAAGGTGAAATATGCCGCTACGGCAGCGGGGTAGGCAGATTTGTAGGCTACACGTAATTTTATTGCTTTCGATGTGTTAGATAGATTGACTAGCTGGTGCTCGTGACTTGGTTCGCGTTAGACTTATAAAACAACACACTACCATTTAGTCACAATTTCAAGAAGATTTGTTTTTCACATAGTTATGTGTGTTTAGATAATTATGTTTTTTTGTTTTTAGGTTCAGTTGAAAACCAGCGTCAGGCAACTACCACGAAGTTGTCTGGCATTTTTGCTGAACTGGACCTATTTGGTGCTGGCGCGAGACACATAATGTTAGTTATTTTATTTTCTTATTTTTTTTATCTTAAGTGTTTACATGTTGTTTCTACATTGTGTGTATCTGTGTACGTGTGCCAAATAAAATATTCTTCTCCAAATATAATTTCTTTTTACATAATCCTTTTTAGGGTTCCATACCTTAAAAGAAAGAAACGGAACCCTTATAGGTTCACTTTGTTTTCCGTATGTCTGTCTATGAAGACCCTTTATTTCGGGAACATGTGGAGCTACCGCGTTGAAATTAAAACTATACACTCAGGTCTGCGGTCCTTTGTAGCTGTGAAAAAATAAAACCGAAAAAAAAAAACAAAAATATGCTGTTGACTGACCAAACGACTGGTATCCTTGCCACGCTGTATGGCAATGCTTATCTTTTGTCTAAGTAAAAGCTAAAAATGCTTGTGAAATGTTTAATTGTGGTAAACGAAGGAACGTAGTGGCTGGAGATTGAGATCAGAATCCCGGTGGCGGTTGGGGCGTGAGGCCCGTTGCCTCATGCGATCGGCCGCCTCCTTTGCTAGAATTACTGCTTCGCAGAAGAAGTCGACCGCTTGCCACTCCCGACGTGAGAGATCGCCGCCGCCGATCGCCCCCACGAGGACACAGCGTTGCTTTGCCCAAGCGGGGCACATCTTCACCGTGTGCTCCACCGTGTCCTCCGGGCGGTTCATATAGTGCCACTGTGAAACACCCGGGCGTCGCTTCCGCACGAATCCGGTGCAGGAACTTCCCGAACTTACCGTGTTCGGTGAAAACCTGCGTCATGCGGAAGGTGAGGACGCCGTGAGGTCTTTCCAACCACGCCTCAAAGAGGGAACTTGCCGCCATCATTGTGGCGTGACCTTCAACAATTCTTTAATTCTTTATTGTACACTAAAACAACTTATAAAATAGGTAGATAACAACGTTCATGTACATAGGCGAGCTTAACTCAAAGTTGAGTTTTCTTCCAGCAAACCATTGAGTGATAGAGAGAGATCACAATAGACGGTAGGTTCCAGGGTACAATTTTCAAAGATCTCCGAATGGCAACCGATAACAACGGCTTTACGTGCTTTCCGAGGCAAAAGGTGGCAGTAATGTTCTAGATAAACTTAGATAAATACATATGATTGGAACAATTTGCCTGCTGCGGTCTTTCCGTACGATTTTAATTTAAGTGTCTTCAAGGCTAGAATAAATAGGCTCTTAATAAACTAGTCCGCCTCACCATCAACGATTGCATCACTGTTTACCATCAGTTGGAATCGCAGTCAAGCACTAGTTTATATCAATTAAATAAATGAAATGCTACAAATCAATATAACTAAATAAACTAACATGAAATACGTTCTAACACCACATTTAGCTGTCTACAAGCTTCAGAATGGGTTAAGTCGTAAAGATAAACGCCTCCATCCATTTTTACTTTACGAGCGCTATGATACTTATCTCAGAGCTTCTAATCTCATCTGAACTCATCTAAATGGTTCTAACTAAAGCCTTCGTAAGTGGCTACATAAGAGGGGTGCACTCTAACATGATTTATTTAGAAAAAAAAAAAAACTTATCACGGACAGACGACGCTACAGTTTAAACTATTTGGTCTGGAACGTATCATAATACATTGAACATAAAAAACTTAAATTAGTGTTAGTAATAACCGTAAGGGTTTTTTTTTTCGGGGAAAATCATCTAATGACAAATCCCGCTCTTGGGCGGGGCGGAGAATAGTGTCAGACTTTTACTGACTGAAAACACACTCCTGCTCCTTCTTGGCCTTTATCCCAGGGCCCCAGGTTTCACTTTCACACTACCCGTGGCCCCAGTAGGCTTCGACGCTGCTGGGCCCCTACGATTTGCTGACATCTCCCTGAGGCGCGCGTGGAACAGTACGCGTCGTCGACGACTTGGGCTCGGTCCGGACGGTTACCAGACGGTCGAACGGCAAGCCACCCATTACTCGCTGTCCACAAAGCCCGCGCCTACGGTGGCCGGAAATCAGGATCGGAATCTCGGCGGCGGTTGGGGCATGAGGACCGTTGCCTCACACGATCGGCCGCCTCCTTTGCTAGCATTACTGTTTCGCAGAAGGAGGCGACCGCCTGCCACTCCTCCTTGCTCCAGACCATGGCCTGTACCAGGGTCCGGCGCGAGAGATCGCTGTCGCTCAACCATATGGGTTAGGCTAGGTTACTGATCGTCTTCGGGAGTCGCATTGTGATTCTTAGCCACCGTAAGCGTGGGCTTGTGGGAAAAGAGCAATGGGTAGCTCGTCGTCCGGTAATTACTCGAGCCCGAGTCGTCATCGCTCCACGCACGTCTCAAAAAGAGGTCAATAAAACCATAGGAGTCAATAGGGCCGATGCCTGCTAGGGTCACGGGATTTTTTGAAGGAGTTGCCTTAGCCACAAAGGGCAACTGAAGGATATACGTGGGTTTAAGTCAGTATAAAATATAGTCGGCCTTATAATGTTCCCACTGTTGGGACTCAGGCCTCCTCTCTAGGAAAGGGAATGGGCTGTAATCCACTACGTGGGCCCAGTGCGGGTTGGTGGATGTCACAAGTCTTCTAATGTTTGGTTCTAGGACATGCCAGTTTCCTCACGATGTTTTCCTTCACCGTTTTGAAAGTAGTGGTGATGAAATAAATTACACAAAGTAATGAACCTGGCTGGGTTTGAACCCGCGACCTGCAACTCGTAGGTCAGTCAGTTAAATCAGTATACGAAGCAAATATGTGGATGGCCTACCGGTGGTTCCAGATCTGGGTGGCTTATGTATATGAGCATTTGTGAACGCATCCACGATGCAGGTGAGGACACGGTGGAACATACGGTGGAGATGTACTCAGCTTAGGCGAAGTACCGCAGTGTCCTCGTGGGGGCGATCGCCAGCTGCGACCTCTCGTGCCGGGCTCTGGTACAGACCATGGTCTGGAGCGAGGAGGAATGACAGGCGGTCGTCTCCTTCTCCAGCAGTAATGCTAGCGAAGGTGGCGGCCGCACGCATGTGGGAACGGATGACTTCACGCTCCAGTCCCCGGGATGCCTGCCCCGATCCCGATTTACAATCACCGTAGGCGTGGTATTGCGGGCGACGAGCAATGGGTCAATTTTCCTGATGGAAATTACAAGTTACAAATAAATAAAATACACGGCTTTATAAATAACTCATAAACACTGATTTAATAAGCAAAATCTTTTCTAAAATCCTCATTCATAATATTTCTTTGGTAAATAAATCTATTCAGCTAGATAGTATAATGGCTGAAGGTATTACTAGAGTAAGCCTCTCCTTTGTGCCTATTGTCTATTCTAGTTTCTAGTGATCTAGATCTTTTCAGACCTAAGCGATTGTTAGAGCCCAATAAATCTGGGAATTTTCCTAGGGTATTTTAAAAAGATGTCCGTCTAGATTTTGTCGACTATCTACTTATGTATGTTTCACTGGGCTGCCAGATTGTGTGAAAGAATTACCGCGGCCTTGGAACGCAAAAGACAACTGAAGGAAAACGGGTAGGATTAAGTCAGTAACAGTATGACTCTCCCTGTCGCTCCACCTAGAGCGGGAGAAGTTATTTTATAAATTGACATGCTTACATAAAAGGTATGTCACCACAGGTATGTTTCTTAAGGGCCCAGCAGGGTCTAAGCCTACTGGGGCCACGAGTTAAATAAAAATTAACCCCCGGGGCTTTGGAACACAAGGCAAAGATGGAACAAACGAGTGAGTTTTAGTCAGTAAAAGTCTGACATTCCCTCTCGCTCCGCCCAAGCGAGAGAAGTCATTGGATGTTTCCCTTTAAAAAAAACCACAGGTACGTTAGCTTTGAGGAGAGAAAGAAAACATATTAAGCTATAACTGCGTACACGTGTGCCATACACGCCGATCTGGGCGCGTCGGTCTCCATACATTTTATACAGGAACTAGACTTGTAGAGCTACACTTGGCCCACGCCACGCGACGTTGTTCTACGTACAAATCAGGCGTGTTACACGTGTGCGTCGTCCTAATAGTTCTAGCTTTAATTTTGCTGTCACCAGTTTTCACACAACAGAAATAATATAAAAAGTTACATAATTTTTGGCTGGGCTTCTGCTCTGTGATTGGGTAAGATCACATATTAGATACGGGAATTCTTTGGCTATCATCCAAAAGGTGAAAGCTCTCATAAATATAAGCCACTTGTAAAGTAGAAAATCTTCTTTTCATGTCGAAAGACTCAAATTAATTTATTTCTGACCAGGATTTGGCTACCTGTACAGTTCTGTTATTCATCATCATTGTCATCATCATTTCGTGTCGCCATAATGATCCGTGCTGAGCGTCTCGAACCATTGGATTCCCGCGACCCTCACCAGGTCATCGGTCCACCTTGTGGGAGGCCTTCCAACGCTGCGTCTCGCGTACGTGGTCGCCATTCCAGAACCTTTTGTCCCCATCGACCATCTGTTCTGCGAGCAATGTGCCCTGCCCACTGCCATTTAAGTTTGGTGATTATGTATGTAAACTTGGTTCTCCTGCGGATATCTTCATTACTGATGTGATCACGAAAGGAAACTCCGAGCATAGCCCTTTGCATTGCTCTTTGAGTAACTTTAAGCCTTTTGATGAGGCCACGTTTCGGAGCCATATGTTCCATTTGTTGCCTCGTATAAATCCTGAAAAGTGCAGGTAGGTAGTTGTGCAGGATGGGCAGCATAGCAGGTAAAGCCGGTCCTGTGCAGCGGCTCCACGCTGCCACTGTGTTAAAGATGGGTCGAGTATCTTCCATTTAGCCAGATTGTTTTTGCAGCGGCCAATCTGGGTCCGCAGTAATTGGTTAAGAGATTTCCAGATTGGCCACGCAGTTCGCGTCCAGGCGGAAGATGTTCTGATGGGGAAGTGTGAAGGATTTGGGTGTTTTTGCTTCCACAGCGCGCATCTGTCGTTCTCTGTATTGTCTTTCGAAGAGGTCATCAATCGCATAAAAAGTCGAAAATTATCTTGTACTACGAGAAGCGATACCCCTGAGGTACAAAATAAATTATCCAGGACATAGTCTACCCATGCTCTGCATTGCATCCAAATCAATCCAGCCGTGCGAGCGTGAAGCAGAAACACATATACATACAAAGTTTTGGGTTTATAATATTAATGTAGAGTATTGTATGAGCCTGTCTACCTAATGAGGCCCACTTCTTCGGGCTCGGTTGATCAGTTAACAGAAACCAAATTGCAGCACATTTCCAATCAAATAAGTAAGTACGTAGTTAAACATAAACTCTTATCATAGTCTTTTGTTGGAAGGCCTCCCGCAAGGTGGACCGACGACCTGGTTAGAGTCGCGGGAATGCGGTGGATGCGAGACGCACAGGATCGGTCGTTGTGGAGACGCTTGGGGAAGGCCTATGTCCAACAGTGGACGTCTTTCGGCTGAAATGATGATGATGATGATGATAGTCAAGCACTAGTTTAAATTAATTTAAAAAAATATCATCAATCTATATAATATGGTATCACAAAGAGAGCTAAAAGCCTTCACACGTGTCCTATTTTCCGCTGAAACCCTTCGTTTGGGAAGTTTTTAAGGTCAGATCTGTTTTACCGTGCGTCACGTTATATTATCGTTGGCCGACATTCTCAAAAACTTTCATTCCGCCATTATCCGACAAACTCTTTCCACATTGGTGTATGGCGCAATTTATGGGAAGAGCGATTTAAGATTTTATAATTAATCAATCGAATAGCTTTCTCCATATCCCAAAACGCCTTGAGCGTCAAGTTATTTTGGACCTGATTATGATGGTTAGGCAGGAATTTGAAGCATTTTTTCTTATAAAAATAAGCGAATTATCATGTGACATTTGAGAAGTGAATTGTACACGTTTTTCAGCTGGTATAAAAATGTGGTAGCAAATATTTGTCATGTTCATAGCCAATAAGATTGTCATAGGATTTTTTTAGAATCGTTATTAGAAATACTAAATAACTTAATGTAACTGTCAATGTAATGTCTGGTGAGAAAGATTTTTATTTTTAATTAATATATATATTATAAAAAATAACAATATTAGTTCGTTCCCTAAATAGCACCACCAAGGTTTTCAAAACATTTAAAATTAATCTGTAACTACATAATGATCAAGTTTTTATTTTTCGTTGTCTACTTTTTTAAAAGAGTTCGATTCACACCCAAGACAAACGTTTGTTTGATGAGCATGATCATTTGTTCTGTGTCTGGGTGTAATTTATCTATAGCATGTATGTATTAAGAAATATATAATTTAAGTATGTTTATCATTTGTCTAGTACTTACAAACGAACTACTCTGATTAGTTTGGGACTAGAAGGCATTGTGTGAAAGTTGTGGAATATTATTATTATCATTTTGTGAGAGCTGAAGCCTATACTGGGTTCAAGGCCTGTGTGACAAACCTCCAGGCCGACACCTTTAAAATTACAATTATGATTGCACTTACGCACTACAGACATTGAGGTAGTTCCATGTATTGAGAGGAGATTCTAGTTAGTCCCCTAATAAGTACTGCCAAGGTTTTGAAAACAAAAATAATTAATGTAAGCTGTAACTAAAAACCCAGCTTGTGATTACCTAA
Organism: Mythimna pallens; assembly: GCA_961205895.1. Taxonomy (NCBI): domain Eukaryota; kingdom Metazoa; phylum Arthropoda; class Insecta; order Lepidoptera; family Noctuidae; genus Mythimna; species Mythimna pallens. The sequence goes on from OY540844.1 coordinate 19,181,376, forward strand.
TTGATTGGTGTAGACAGAGAGGTACCAATTTAGGCAATAATTGCATTTCTGTGGTCATTCCAAACAGCGCCTCATTTGAATTAAACGTATAGGAGGACTTTAAACATGGGCTTGCGGACGGCGAACAATGGGTAGCTCGCCGTCCGATCGTCCGGTAACCGTCAGGACCGAGCCTAAGTTGTTGACGGCGTGTAGTGTTTCACGCGCGCCTCAAGGATATTTCAGTAACCGTAGGGGCCCAGCAGGGTCGAAACCTACTGGGACCATGGGTGATGCAAAAAAGATCCCGGGGCTCTAGAAAAAGGCAAAGAAGGAACAGGAGTGGGTTTTTAGTCAGTAAAAGTCTGACACTATCTCACGCTCCGTTCAAGAGCGGGGGATGTCATTAGATGATTTTCCAACCCGAAAAAAAGGTACTTTAAACATATGAAGCTATTCTTAGTATCAGGTAGGTACCTACCATAGAACATCAATTGAGATAGGCTTAGGCCACACATTGAAACTTAATGCCTTAATTGGCTAATAACTGTTATTGCTCGATAATCCCTTCATCTAGGCATTCAAGGTAATTACTCGTAGGTATGTTGATTTATTATATTGTTTTGTGGTCGATAATGTCTATGAATTAAATTTGCTTTAAATTATAGGATTTAGAAAAAAGTTAAAGAGATTTTGAGTTTTAAACAGCATATTTTTCTAATAAAGCAAAACAAAAACTGAAAATAAGGCTTTAATAAATTATTTAGAACCATTTTTGTGTGGACCCTTATCTTCACGGTGCCTCGCGGGGTAAGTAGAACTCGGAGATAATAGACAGAGCATTGTGGTTGGGGCTTGTTCTAAATAATTTATTAAAGCCTTATTTTCAGTTTTTGTTATTTATTTGAACAATTTAGTTTTAGCTTAATTACATTCAGAAAGAGAAATTAAATGTGATATTAGATTGATTTTCAACGAAATATTATGTACTAGCTTTTACCTGCAGCTTAGCCCGCGTTTATGAAATGTAATCTTGTTACTCAGGAATAAAGCAGCTTTTTATCAGCTTTATATCTATATGATAAAATTTGCAATCGGACCAGTGCTTTCAGAGATTACCTCCTTAAACAAAAAAACATACTTTACCTCTTTATAATATTAGTGCAGATTTCAGCGTAGGATCCTGTTACTCTATTTTTCAAGAAAAAATCAGATTTCACTGATTCTTACGATACTAATGTAGTGTTTTTGTGATAACGTGAATAGAATCTCTCGTTTACATAATTATTGTAGCGACATCTATGACGTCACATAAGAACTAATCCTGCATTGCGCAATCAAAGTTCTCCGCGCGTTTAGAACATATAGAACAGCCCGAAATCATTTAACGGGCAGTAGTAGTCCACCAGGCATAACACCCGTCTGGTCGGAGGATCCTCCCTTTTCAACGGAGGTTTGCGGGACTTTACTCTCTGTTCCGTCTACCTCCAAACTGCCAGTCTAGCGTAGTCATCATCTCTTAAGCATTTTCCCAACTGGTTGGGGTCTGCTGCCAGACTAACCAGATGCGGCTGAATACCTGTGCTTTACACTATCAGATACACTGATGGTCAGGCTTTCTGGCATCTGATTATCTGTAACGACTGTCAAAAATCTACGAATAACAACCGGGAGCAACGGACTTTAGGCACGGGGTGTCAATAATGTCCTAGATGTACTTAAAAAGTACATGTTATGAATTGAAAATTTCCCGTTGGTACTTTGCCGGTTACGAATCACCACCCTCCATGAGAGGCGGGTACCTTAACCACTGGACCATCACATCAGTCTAATAAATAATATTAATAATAGAATGAAACGTAAAAGAATGGCTAAATATCGTAAATTATCTTTGGATTTGTAACCACCGAATTATTCAACTCGCGAGCGCTCGCAAGTTGGCACCTTTCGATTTTACCTACTTTTTCGTAGACAGAATCATGATTTTTAAATTTGATCACTTGTTAGATTTTTTTGGAACCAAGAATCACTTTTTTTTTCTTTTATTATTGATAGGCTCGCGTTTGACCACTATCTCACCTGATGGTAAGCAATGATGTGGCCGACGATGGAGCACGCTTGCCTAGAAGTACTTTTTTGTAGTAGGATATCTTCCTGTCAGCGGGTTCTCTTATAACTTGTACCACAGCATAAAAACGCTCTCTACGCCCGCCCGAACATATTGGAACTTCTGTAAAATGTTCGTACGTTTACGTTATATTCTATACAGCTAGTTTTTATTGGAATAGACTTGTTGAACTTTTGTTAAAGTCCCACTTCGTTGTTTTGTTGTCCGTACTGTTTTGTTTTAGAGCTTTTTAATGGTTTAAGAACTTTTTTTGTGAATGAGTTTCCTTTTGTTGTTTTTAGGGTTCCGTAGCTAAAAGGTAAGCAGAACCCTTATTACCATGCCTACACTGTCCATCAATCCATCCGTCAGTCAGGTAGGCTGCATTTCATCATGATTCGAAATAGGTAAACAGTTGAACAAAACTTTGAGAGTGTGCATTTCTGTTGACCATTAAAAACAATGTTAAAAATAAAATAGTAAAAAGATAATACAATAAAAAATTGAAGCGGACATAAGTGGTAACCGATACTGTTCCACATAACCCTGTTGAAATGGAATGGTCCTTCGACCAGGCGGGTGTTGTGTTTGGTCCGGGCCACTGCCCTATGGTTGATTTCGGGCTGGTATAGGGGGAAGTCCCGTAACGCCGGACGGCACCTACCGCCGGACAGTCGTACTATCTTAGCAAGTATAAACCTGTTCGATTCGAACTACTAGTGAAAGGGGCGCGGGGCCTGCATAGCTACAGGATCACGCGCCGCAGCTCGCCAGTGACGCGCAAGGCCGCAGCGGGAGAGGGTGTGTGTTGTTTTTGGCGGGAACACGCGGCGTCACGTAAGATCTACGTAAGTAGTTCTGGCATATTTTTGCATTTATATTTTAATGGTAATCGATAATTGAAGTAGCATTTGATTATTATCAGTAAACCGATAGAATTTTATTTGATTTTTGAAACTATTTCGCTATGTACTACCTAATGTACCATATTGTCTGTCCCTTAGTACCGGACACTAAGTCGTCCCCTAGTACCGGACAGTGATTTCTTTTTTATTTCTTGTAACAGTTAACGTAATTTAATTTATTTATTTATTTTTCTTTTAAGGCATAGACAAAAGAAGTGAAACGAAATGGAAAACAAGAAAAAGAAAGGATCGTGGGAGCCACAGAGCTTGCAAACAGCTATTGATAAGGTTTTGTCCCAGGAAATGAGTGTAAGACAAGCTGCAATGGTTTATCAAGTTCCTAAAAGCACTTTACAAGACAAGCTTAAAGCATTAAAACGTGGAGACGAAGTGTCGATGAAGCCAAAGTTGGGTAGGTTCACTAACACCTTCTCAGAACAGTATGAACAAGTCTTGGTAGAACACGTCAAAGATTTATCTAACAGATGCATGCCGCTCATGAAAAAAGAGTTTTTGAAGTTAGCCTACGACTTAGCTGAAGAAATGAAGATCCCTCATCGATTTAATAAGGAGAAAGGAAGTGCTGGTAAACATTTTTACTACGACTTCATGCGAAGGCATTCTGACATTTCGCTGAGAACACCAGAATCGACAAGCATGATGCGCGCTGTTGGATTTAATAAACCACAAGTCGATTTATTTTACGATAATCTTGAAAGACTGATGACACAATACAAATTCCCACCCTCAAGAATTTACAACTGTGACGAAACTGGTGTCAGTTGCGTACACAAGCACCAAAAAGTCCTCGCCCCAAAATCTATCCGTCAGGTTGGAAAGCTCACGTCTGCAGAAAGGGGCAAAAACATCACAGTTTTGTTCTGTATGAGTGCTAACGGTCACTACATACCGCCATTTTTTGTCTTCCCGAGGCAAAGGATGAACGAAAGGCTTATGATTAATGCTCCTGCTGAGAGCGAAGGCGTAGCTCAGCCAAAAGGGTGGATGAACAGTAACTTTTTTCTGCAATATCTAAGAATATTTGTCAAACACACGCAACCGACCAAAGAAAACCCCGTACTGCTTCTGCTGGATGGCCATTGCAGCCACAAGACACTGGCGGTGATCAACTTTTGCAGAGATCATCACATTCACTTGTTGAGTTCACCACCACACACTACCCACAAGCTCCAGCCTCTGGACAGGACTTTCATGAAGCCATTTAAAGATGCTTACAACCAGCGATGTGATGTGTGGATGAGAACAAATGCTGGATCTCGTATAACGGACTACGATATTGCTGGTTTGGTTAAAGAAGCATTTACAAAAGTAGCTCGACTGGACATTGCAGTGTCTGGATTCAAATGCACGGGAATCTATCCATTCGACCGACATATATTTTCTGATCTGGATTATCTGGCTGCCGATATGACCAATATACCACAAGAACAAATAGAAACTCCATCAAACGCACAAAACACTGGAGAAGCTGTTGTGTTGTCAAACTCAGTCATAGAACAGCCAGGAACCTCATTAAGCACACTGATCATTGAAGGAGATTCAGCTGCTGTCGGTGGATCAGCTTTGATCTGTCATGCTAACATACCTAGTAATATAGTTGAAGACGAATTTTTGGAAGAACCTACACAATCCGTTAGCGATCCTATAGCCACAAGCCCCATACCTTCAACAAGTTCTGCTCCAGATCTTGTTCAGTTAATCCATAAATTATCACCATTGCCTGACGCTGCAAAAAAACGAACTGCAGCTCGAAAAAGGAAATGTGAACGAAGTGAAATTCTAACGTCATCACCATACAAAAAAGTAGTAGAAGAAAAAGAAAACGAAAAAGAAAATATCGTGAAAAACAAAAAGAAGGAAATAGGATCTAAGTTTAAAGTAGCGATTGAAGGCAATGTAAAACAAACCAAAGGAAAGAGCATAGAGAAAGGAAAACAAGCTAAAGGCGTGAAGTCTAAAGGAAAAAATGGAGATAAAGCTAAGAAAGTAGAACTACAAGAGCAAACATCTAATGCAGACACAACAATTTGTGTAGTTTGCTTAGAAGACTATATAGAAGACTGGATCCAATGCTCATCGTGTCTTGGGTGGGCACATGAAGCATGTGCAGACGTTCCAGAGTGTGGAGACGGTTACATATGCGATCGATGCAGACTCTTCTGAAATGTCCGGTGCTAGGGGTATGGCACAAACACCCGTCCGGTACTAGGTGCCACATTTTAAAATTATATTTTTTGTCACCAAAGTTTGATTAATGGTATTAATTATGTTTTGAGCAGAGGTTGCTTTTTTTAAGTTTTATTTGATTTCTATCTTTGTTACCTACTGTAAGTCATAAATAAATATACATGTCTGAATTTTTTTTTTACTTTATTCTTAAAAAACCTTAGGTGCCCGGTACTAGGGGACTTCCCCCTATATGTCCTAATCACGCAGTGAACTCTGAAACTGCGATACACGATATTGAAGATTTTTTACTTATGTGGCGGGTTTGAGGATGCCGAGAAATGGGTAGCTTGCCGTCCGACCGTCCGGTAACCATCCGGACGGAGCCCAAGTCGTCGACGGCGCGTACTGTTCCACACGTGCCTCAAGGAGAGATCAGCAAACCGTAGGGGCCCATCAGAGTCGAAGCCTACTGGGGCCAAGGGTTTGTTTCTGAAAGTAAAACTCGGCTCTGGGACGAAGGCAAAGAAGGAACAGGAGTGGATTTTTAGTCAGTAAAAGTCTGAAATGCCTTTCCGCTCCACCCAAGAGTGGGAGATGTCATTGGATGATTTTCCGACCTACAAAAAAATAAGTACCTATATGCCGTACCGTCATGTATGCGCTGCGAATATATTTCGTCTGTTTATTGTTCTCCTAATAGCTGTCATGATGTGTGATTTCGACTCGCACCTGATCGGATTTTTCAGAGTAAATAGATGTCACGGATTTTGAGAACACTAACTCACCTTATTTTTATTAGGGTTCCGTACCTCAAAATAAAAAAAACGAAACCCTTAAATCCCTCATTCACTTACTCACCCCCCCCCCCCTCACTCTCTCTTGATCACTTTGTTGTCCGCCTGTCTGTTTGTCCTTTATGACTAATAATTATTATTTAGACCCTTTATCTCTAGAACGCGTGGACGCATCGAGTTAGAATTAAAACCATATACTCGAAGTTGCGATTTCTTGAAGCTGTGAAAAAATCAAACTACTAAGTTAACGAAAAATAAAAAGAAACGGCCGTTTATGTCGCAAAAAACGTATAATTCGACACTCTCAAGGGAATACAAAATTCATAGGGTACTTCCCATTGATCCACAATTCGGATATTTGGCATAAAGGAAGTTGTTATAGCATAGGTATAGGAATAAATCTGAAAACAGTAAATTTCTTGCTACGTTACAAAAAAAAACTTTTTTTGCGATTCGAAAAAATCTTACGAGACTCCCTTTAGGAATTTAACTATTTACATAAATACGTATGTACGCAACCCTCAGTGCGTGAGTCCGACTCGCACTTGTCCAGTTTTATTTTATTTTAAGCTCTTACAGTCCATACTAAGGTTGTCTGGTAGATATCGCTGTCAGCGACAAGACCGCCATTGTATATAAAGATTTAAGTTAATGTAAAAAGTTTTGTTACTATTTTGGTGTACAATAAATTACTCTAATAAGTCTATTCTATTCTAATGCCATTGGTACACACTTGGCCATGTGACTTATAGAAGAGGTGTCCATTATTTTTCCGAAACGTTAGTCAAAGTATTGTTCAGGGCAGTGTATGAACAGAAAAAGTGTTTAGTACGAGTACATAATGTCAGGGCAATATTTTGATGTCACTGTAGAACGGAACGTTTAATAGAGTAACCGTGGCTCTGAAACGCAAACGGCAACTGAAAGACGTTAATTTGGTGATTCCCAGTTTAAAAAAGCAAAAAAAAAGAAATTGCAAAAAGCAGCCTTAGCAATTTTTTTTAGATATTTTTTTTGGTTACTGTAACAAAACCCTAGCACAATTGTTAAGTAATATGATTTAATTTACCTTATCCAATTGGAAAACAAACATATTATCATTCAACTCTTACCATACGATCTAAATATGACGAGAACTATTTCAGCCATTTTCTTCAGTTTTAGCAATGCGTTGTAATAATATGACTGCCCCAATGACTCGTGTTTGTAAGTGGTGCCTTCAAAAACCTAATTTTTGCGATAAGGCACCAAGAAAATTGGCTTCCGACCTTCCATTGTCATTTTATTTGTCGCTTCTTACTATGTGTTTTCGAATTTTACTCTCGAAACACGATAGAGAGAGATGAGTTCAAAATAACCGGGACTTTCCATTGTGCTTAGTCGAGTCAGACTATCTGAATCTTAAAGATAGTCAATATTTCACCACTCTAAGAACCCTTCATGGAGGAGGGCTAGTAGGGTTGACGCCTGCAAAGGGCAACTGTAACACAGCGAATTTTAATCAGTAAAAATCTGACACGCTCTCTCGTGCCACTTTAGTGCGGAAGAAGTAATTTGATCATTTATTTTTTTAACATTGGGCACACGTGGGCCACGTACCGTCTAGGCACGTCGGTCTCCATACATTTTATTTGGCAACTAGATTTGTAGAGCTACATTAGATCCACGCCAAGCGACGCCACGCGACGCGACTTTACGTACAAATCAGGCGTAGCCCACGTATGCGTCGGCTTATGTAGTTCCATTGTACTATTTTAAAGGTCTAAAACTATTTTCGTATCTACTTTTCTTATAATGAGCCGATTTGGGGCACATTGGTGCAGGATTTCAAAGGCTATAATGGACATAGGTAGTAACAATTTTCGTTTTTACTAGTGAATAATTGCTTTTTTGCAATGGCAGGAGTGTTGTTTGTAATAGGTACACTTTTGACAAATTGACGATGCGACGCGCTAGAAGTGACTTATTCACCTTCGAAGATCCAGATAGGACGCCTCTTGCTCTTGGGTGACAAGGATGGCGTGTCAGGCTTTTACTGACTAAAACCACAGCTATGTTCCATCTTGCTTTTGCGTTCCAAGGCCACGGGTTTCCCTTTCGGAAGTAAACCCATGGCGGCCAGTGATAGACTTAAATCGCGATCGAGAACCACTAGTAGCTCCAGGGGGCCCAGATCGGCGATTCCCTACACAGATTATGTCTACCTGTAACAGGGGAGAGCAAATTTTGCGAATTTGACCCAGGCGTAAGAAAATAATTGTCTATTCGCTGGGAGAGGAAAAATGGTTTGCCTACTAACCGTATTTGGTAATTGATACGGCTGTCAAAAAATAAAAGCTGTTTATTTATATAGGTATATAGGTACCTATTTTTTTTTTGTTTGTCTGTTTATATTTGGAAGCTGAGAACGTTTGGTGGTTTTCCCAAGAAGTTGTGTCCTATTTAATTATTAGGTAGAATCAGAGTATTTTATTTCAGGTACTTAATTAAACAGAATTCTTTAGGTGAGATAGTGGTCAAACACGAGCCTTATCGATTCAGCCAGTTCCTTGCTGCCCTCTCCCAGCGACGCCCTAAGCCGAGGTCCGTACCCCACAGGGGGTGCCCTTAGGGTATAGTCGATTAGTTTTTAAGTTAGTTAAGTAAGCTCTGGCTGGAGGCTTTCATTCTAGAATTGAGGCCATAAACAAGTCCGGTTAAGCAGCCGACAACCTCCTCGGTTGACCTGCGAGAGGCCACACACAATAAGTTTTTTTTTCTTACAATAATAATTAATAATTTTAGGATAAAAATATTACATATTCTGATAAAGTTTTGATAAATCTTGATTGCGTCACAATGGTGTGAGTGTGTGCATGCGTAAATACCAATCCCTATGTGTTATACATATAGTGCATCGATTCCCATATTATTTGCCTAATAAGTTAGGTACCTAATTTCTTAAAAAACCATTGTCTAAGTGCATTTGAGTACAATTTCATTGTTTGAATTAGGTATTATTAACTTAATTTAACTTAATGTTCTTCTTGGGGTATATAAGGTGTACATTATAATTGTAATATTACAATACACCACTATTTTTTAATTAAGTAGTACAAAAAAATGGGGCTCTATCCGTACCCGTTACTGATCATATTTGGGTAGTCAAAAGTAAAAAAAAAACAATGTCCCAAAATTGTCCACGAAAATTTGTCAGGTAAATTCATAATTGAATCAATTATTCATAACAATTGCTACTAGAAAATACTACGCGCAGTGTTTTTCCATTTTGACCACCATTCATTCATTCATAATCAATAGCCTGTACAATAATTCCATAAACTGAGTGACATTTTGGGATATAAACAAACGCTAATAACTTTGCTGTTTATGATTATTATATATTGAGACTATACGTAAATAATAACAAGATATTTTCTAATAAGCCCTTTAAGTGTTTGTACTAATTAAAAATTTGTGATATATTAAGAAGCTTTTTAGGAAAATTTTTGGGAAAATAAACCAAAACCCTGTCATTCACAAAATAAATAACTATTTATTCGTACAAAGAACTCGTAACATTTATCACCAATTCAAAATTCTGAATACGTAATTTAAGTAATTACGATTTTAGTTTTATCAACCTGATTAATATTATTCCACAAGGATTATTTTGCTTACATGGCTCAGTAATTGACTTGCCACAAGGCTAATACAAACTATTACGTAAAATACACGAAAACCTCAAGCCACAGTTAATCAACTTGCTACCACAAATATTAACGTAATGCAACTGGGGCCAAATATTGTTTAATAATAGAGGGTATTTGTGAAGAGGGGCTAAAATAAGTGGGTGTTTTTAGGTAGGAAATCATCAGATAACTTTTCGCGCTCTAGGTGGAGCAAGAGGCAATGTCAAACTCATACTGATTTAAAACCCACCTGTGTTCTTTCAATTGCCCTTTGCGCTCCAGGGCCACGGTAACTCTTTGCGCTACAGGGCCACAGTATCTCTTTGCGTTCCAGGTCCACGGTATCTCTTTGTTTTCCAGGGTCACAGTAGCTCTTTGCGTTACAGGGCCACAGTATCTCTTTGCGTTCCAGGTCCACGGTATCTCTTTGTGTTCCAGGGCCACAGTAGCTCTTTGCGTTACAGGGCCACAGTATCTCTTTGTGTTCCAGGGCCACGGTAGCTCTTTCAAACGTTCTTTCAGCTCTAGCAGACATCAGCATTATAACCTAACCATCAAACAGATAATTTAGTACAAATTCTCGTACACTATTTGTTAAATGGCAAAAGTTAAGATAGATAAAAAATGTGACATTTAGGCATGTGTAACTCTTCACTGAACCGACTCACAGTTCCGATACATTTTTATGTCCAGAAAGATTGAAACGTCGGTAATGTTTTAAATTATCATTTGGAACAACTGGAACTCTGAAACACTCTTTACTTTATGTGACCTGCAAAACGTAAATAGTATTAATATAATTAATCATCATCATCATCATCATTTCAGCCGAAAGACGTCCACTGCTGGACATAGGCCTCCCCCAAGCGTCGCCACAATGACCGATCCTGTGCTTCTCGCATCCACCGCACTCCCGCGACCCTCTCCAGGTCATCGGTCCACCTTGTAGGAGACCTTCCAACGCTGCGTCTTCCGGTGCGCGGTCGCCACTCTAGAACATCATTGACACGGTTACCAATAATAGCCTTGATAATAAAGGAGATTCTAAATTAAAACAAATGGAGCATATTGAATCAATCAGTAATTCAATATTTTTGCACCCACTGGATGGCAGTGACCTTAAAAAAATAGTGATGTCTCTAAATGATTCCAAAGCGAGTGGTTATGATGAAGTTCGCACCGACATCATAAAACTGTCAGTCAATTTAATTCTAGAACCACTCTTACATGTTGTTAACCTCTCACTCGAACAAGGAATATTTCCCGATTTGCTAAAGAAATCAGTAGTAAAACCACTATTTAAAAAAGGAGATAGCACTCAAATGGACAATTACAGGCCCGTAACTTTGATACCCATATTTTCAAAAATTTTTGAAAAGGTTTTTCATAATAAATTGTCAAACTTTATTGAAAAGCACAATATTATTAAAGATGAACAAAATGGGTTTCGTAAAAATAGAAGTACATCTTTAGCAGCATTTCAATTAATAAAGGAAATTACAGACTGCATTGACAAGAAAATACCTGTTACAGTATTGTTTATGGATATGAGTAAAGCATTCGATTATGTTTCTCATGAACGATTACTGGAAAAGCTTTCAAGATATGGAATCAGGGGAGTAGCATATAACTGGCTTAAATCATATTTGTCTGACAGATTACAATCAGTAGAGGTTACAAATTATAATAAACAAACTAAAATTATGGAATCGTTTAAATCTTCATTCATGTTTAATAGATATGGTGTGCCACAGGGCAGTATTTTAGGGCCACCAATGTTTTTGCTCTACATAAATGATTTTCCAGACATTATAAATCATAAATGTGTACTATTTGCCGATGATACTACAATTATAATCAAGGGACACAATAAAAGTACGTACGAAAACGAAATTAACATAGCTCTCCAAAGAACTATAGAGTGGTTAGAAGCTAATAATTTGAAAGTTAATATTAATAAAACAAAATTTATTCAATTTCATACCTATAGATCAAAACCGCTAGATCTAAATATATCCTATAAAGGGGTCGCCCTGACAGAAACTGATTCAGTTAAATTTCTTGGAATAACTCTTGATAAATTTTGCTCATGGAAAAATCATATTAATGACGTTTGCGCCAAAATAAATAGTTTTTTATACCCCTTGAGGCGTATTAGCTGCGAGGTATCTAGAACTGCCGCAATAACGGCTTTCCATGGCTATGTAACCTCCATTCTAAGATATGGTATTATCCTGTGGGGTCGTTGTGTGGAGATTGATCAAGCATTAATAATGCAGAAAAAATGTGTGAGAGCTATATTTAGGTTAAAGCAAATAGAGTCATGTCGTCCAATTTTTAGAAAACATAAAATATTAACACTGCCATGTATTTATATATTAGAATCTTGTATATTTGTTTTCAAACACAAGAGACTTTTCGAGCAGGCGACAAGCTACTATGCTCCACGATCTATGTACACTAATAAGTTATTTCAACCGAGGACAAATCTCACATTTACAGGTAACAGTAGTTATATTATGTGTATAAAAATGTATAATAAATTACCAAATTCTATAAAAACGTTACCTTTTTCTAAATTTAAAAGTAGCTTGACGAGGTTTTTAATTGAAAAATGTTTCTATAGTGTACATGAGTTTTTAGGTTACAAATTGTAAGTTTTGACATGATTATTATAATTGACATGGGTATTATTGACATGTTTGTTATTGACATGATTATTATTGACAGGATTATTATTGACATGTTTACTATTGACATTTGTGATTATTATTTTTATTAGTTTTCGTTTTTATATTGACATTTCTTAATACAACAATACAATTTAATGGAACGGAAATCTATATAACGAGTGCATGATTTTAATCAATAATTAATTTAATTTAAAATTTAAAAATTTTGCTATGCTTTATATTTGCACGCCGAAATTAAAGGCAGAATAAGAGATCTATTTCATTTATGTTGTCAACCTTCTGTACCTTATTTACGCAAATAAACGATTTATTATTATTATTATTATTATTATTATTATTATTAACCTTTCGGCCCCATCGGCCATCCGTTCTACGAGCAATGTGACCTGCCCACTGCCACTTAAGTTTGGCGATTCTTCGGGCTATGTCGGCGACCTTGGTTCTCCTGCGGATATCTTCATTCGTTATGCGATCACGCAAGGAAACTCCGAGCATAGCCCTTTCCATTGCTCTTTGGGTGACTGTAAGCCTTCTGATGAGGCCCATTGTAAGCGACCATGTTTCAGAGCCATATGTCTTCACTGGCAACACGCACTGGTCATAGACTTTCGTCTTGAGACACTGTGGTATATTGGACGAGAAGATACCGCGCAGCTTCCCGAACGCTGCCCAGCCGAGTCGGATTCGACGATTGACCTCTTTCTCAAAGTTAGACCTACCCAACTGGATTGTCTGTCCCAGGTAAACGTAATCGTCTACAACTTCGAGTGCAGAGTCTCCGATCTTGATCGGAGTGGGTGCTACATGGTTATTTACCATGACTTTGGTTTTATCCATGTTCATTTTAAGACCCACTCTTTTGGAAGCTCTACTAAGGTCATCGAGCATTGTACTGAGCTCCTCCGTAGTTTCAGCCATGACTACTATATCATCGGCAAACCGAAGGTGAGTGATGTACTCGCCATTGACATTAATGCCTAGTCCACTCCAGTCCAGAACCTTGAAGACATCCTCCATTGCAACCGTGAACAGTTTCGGAGAGATGACATCTCCCTGCCTCACGCCCCGCTGCAGACGGATAGGTTTCGAGGTCTGGTCCTGAAGTCGGACTGACATTGTGGCGTTTTCGTACAAACACTTCAGCACTTCGATGTACCGATAGTCAATCTGGCACCGTTGGAGGGACTGCAGTACAGCCCAAGTCTCGATCGAATCAAAAGCTTTTTCGTAGTCCACGAACGCTAAGCATAGAGGCAAGTTATACTCCTCTGTCTTCTGTATAACCTGCCGGAGCGTATGTATGTGGTCTACGGTGCTGAAACCTTTTCGGAAACCGGCTTGTTCGGGAGGCTGGAAGTCGTCGAACCTGCGCGCGAGACGGTTCGTGATGACTCTGGAAAACAGCTTGTAGACATGGCTCAGAAGAGAGATGGGCCTGTAATTCTTAAGCAGGGCATTGTCGCCCTAATATAATTAATGATCTGAACTAAAAACTTCTGCTTAAAATTATTCTTAAATTAAAATTCAATAAAATAAAACTTAGGGTATATGACGCGATGTAACAGATTACGATTCATAACAGTCAGTGTCTGTGTTTGTATCTTTTGAGTAGTTGTTCCAAATGTTCCAGATGATACATATCATCTAACATTTCTTTGCCTCAGTATGACTATGACGCGACGTAACAGATCACGATTCATAACAGAGTCAGTATCTGTGTTTGTATCTTTTGAGCCGTTGTTCCAAATTTTCCGAAATGTTCCAAATGATACATATCACTGTTCCGGAACATTTTAGTGATTCAGGTGCAAATGTTTTATTCGCAAAGATGACACACTTTGCCCACGCCTAGTAACAATATATATATATATATATATACGTATATCACCAAACTTAAGTGGCAGTGGGCAGGGCACATTGCTCGTAGGACAGATGGTCGACAAAGAGGCAAGGTTCTGAAGTGGCAACTACGTGCCGGAACACGCGGTGTTTGAAGGCCTTCCACAAGGTGGACTGATGACCTAGTAAGGGTCACCGGAATCCGATGGATGCGAGACGCACAGGACTGGTCGTTGTGGCGATACTTGGGGAGGCCTTCGTCCTACAGTGGACGTCTTGTGACTGAAATGATGATGATGATGTTATATATATATACTTATTGTACGTGACGTTACGTGACGTCAACTAGAACCAAAAATTCGTAGACATGTGACATCCACCAACCGGCACTGGGCCCGCGTGGTGGATTGCGGCGTGGTGGTGGTTTCCCTCTCCTAGAGAGGAGGCCTGAGTCCCAACAGTGGGAACATTGTAAGGTCGACTATGCTATGCTATGCTTCGTAACGTTATCTTATACTTCTCGTATCTGGGAGGCTCTTGTAGCCTTCCAACGCCACATCTTCCGACACGTGGTCACCGTACCGGAACCTTTCAAGCCGTTACGTAATGAATACAAACTTATAACACCCCTCTTTTCCGTCGGGGGTTAAAAATGGCTATTAAAAAGAAATTGAAACAAATGAAAAAGGGTGGGGGTTCCGTAGAAACTTATCAGTTCAATTCCCGAATGGAGTCACGAAGTTTTTTTCGAATCGTAAAAATGTTTTTTTGTTGTATATACGGGTGTTCATGTCGCAAAAAACGTATATTTCGACACTCTTAAGAAAATCAAAATTCATAGCGTATTTCCCGTTCACCTAGAATCGTGAAATTTGGCATGAAGCAAGGTCTCATAGCACAAGTAAAGGATAAAATCTGAAAACTGTAAATTTGTAGTTATATCGCGAAAAAAAAAACTCTTTTTGCGATTCGGAAATCTTCATAACTCAATTCGGGAATTGAACTGTTTTCCTATGTAAGTTCGTACGGAACCCACAGTGCGCGAATCTTAGAAGTTTATTTTTTTTACAGCTTCAAGGGACCGCAGACCTAAGTATATGGTTTTAATTTGAACTCGATACTTCCACGCGTTCCCGAGAAACAGACAGACAGACAGACATACGGACTACAAAGTGATCCTATAAGGGTTTCTTTTTTCCTTCTGTGGTACGGAACCCTAAAAACTAATGTTTACCTAAAAGAAACCCTGTGTAACAAATGAACCTAAATCCATAATGAAATTAAAAGATATCTCTGTGAGAAAACCTTGTGAAATTCTAAAGAAGCGTTCTCTCTATCTCCGTCCAATTACTTGGGTTAGAAAAAACTTCGGTTTTCTTCGTAAAACGGTTTAATCATGTAATACGTCAAAGGGTTTCTTCGGTCCTGCTGTAATTTGGTAGCTGAAGCGATGGGCGTCGTGAAAAGAATAAAAACGAGAGATAATTTACGAAAATAACTAGACCTTATTTTTTACCTTGATTGTTACAGAAAGTAAGTTAATTGCTGAAAATTACAGGACAGTTATTTATTTTGAATTTGTGACTCATCATATTTCTTTTGAACCATGTAAACCGCGTAAATTATTAAAGTAGACGCCAGATAAAGAAACAAACTACATCATTTTTAAATTAAGAATGTCAATAAATGTAAGAGGGTCAATCTTACATTTATTGACATTCTTAATTTAAAAAACGATTATTTTTTTATATTTAAAGGAGAAACTGACTGATATATCAATGATTGGGTTTTGACAAAAAAAAAAATTACGAAAACCAAAACGCCTTCTTTTATACTTTAACCGAATTCCCGAAGAGACATTATCAAGACATACCCTTTATCCTACATATTGTTCAAACACACATCATGTCTACTCCGTAATCGAGGAAGGGTCAACCTGCCATGATCTGGTGGGCAAAATTAGGTACCAACCTGAATAATATTGGTAGAAAAATGTCACGGAAATATTTAAGGTTTCTAGGGTCGCAAGATAAGGGAGATAAATTCTTCAGGTAGATTTTGGGTAAGATATTCTTAGGCTAAGGATTGGATGACGGTTATTCAAGGCAGCTAAGTGATAAAACCTTTAAAAAGAAAGTTAAAATTTTCCTAGCAGATAAATCTTGCTACAATTATGAGTTTAAAAAACTCTTGAATGACAAATTTTAAATTTGTGACATATTTTTTTTATTATCACTAGTTTAATTTTTTTTTTTACAATAATTATTATTTTATTTTTAGTTTGACATTATAATTTACATTCTAGACGTTTAATTTTATTTTGACTTGTATCAGCATAATTTTTTTTTTTTCGGTAACCGTCCGGACCAAGTCCAAGTTGTCGACGGCGCGTACTATTCCACGCGCGCGCCTCAAGGAGATGTCAGCAAACCGTAGGGGCCCAGCAGGGTCGAAACCTACTGGGGCCAAGGGTCTGCTTCTGAAATGAAGACTCGGCCCTGGTATGAAAGGCAACGAAGGAACAGGAGTTGGTATTTAGTCAGCGATACCGGGGGATGCCATTGGATAATTTTCCCATCGAAAAAAAAGGGGTCTTTATAAAAGTCAAGAGTGAATAGGTTAATTCTAGGCAAGCGTGCGCCATCGTCGACTACATCGTCGCTTACTATCAGGTGAGATAGTTGTCAAAAGCGAGTCTTACGAGTACATTAGTAGAAAAAATAATTAAGGAACATAATTGTGTTTTAGTCAGTAAAATTGTAACATTTTTTTCACCCAGTGCGGGAGATGCCATTGGACTATTTCCCACCAAAAAAAAAAAAAATTGTACTATAGAAAAAAAATGCCTCTAAAAATTACTTTTGTTGATTAAACACCGGACATACATGCAATCATTCCGGGCCTCAAGTCTGCTTTTTCAATAGTATCAGAATGGTCTATCATTGACTTCATAATTTTTGATTTTGACAAGTTTGGTAATCTACTAATATAATGGCGCCATTATTACTTTCCAATGGTCAACCACTGACACTCCATTGAAAGAAATGACATAGAATGGTAATCTCGTACATATTGACAAGTGAATGTCTGACGTATGCAGTAATCTGCTAAAATTTTGACAGTTCATTTGATCAGTGACCTACCATTAGAACGTCATTGTGCAGTCATTGCTTTTAGTACCTAAGCTCGATATTGTCATTCTACCACAAGACCATTGGCCGATCATTATGAATTAGCAGATTACGAACTTTCAGCAAAATTACAATGGGATCGTGTTGTAATGACGAATTTATAATAATAGCAGACTTAGTGGGCTCCACACCAGCGCTGCGTTATTTATCGTTTTAAATATCGCAGCATATGCTAAGTTAGGCGCCTTTTTGGCCTTGCACAGATCATACAGTTATTTTTTATACTTAATTCTACTATATTTTAATTCCAATGTATTATAGTGTATTTTAATTTTACTGTATGTGTGAGGTATGAATAAACGTTTTTTCTTTCTTTCTCCTGATTGTTTCTCAGAGAACTACAAGCAACGTTTTATCTTGATAGTGTTTTAATTTTATAACTAAATCTATAGATTTTAGTAATTCGCTAACATCCTTTATATTTTGCAAGTATTATGTCATTGTGTATCTCTTTCTTTTAAATATAGTTCGAGTCAAAGCACGGTCAGCTTTAAGGGGATGCTACTCGGCATACATTTTTACTGTTTTTCATACAAACGCTCTTACACGATTGTGACGTTATTACATATTTTTCATTAGATATTTTGGAAACATAGATCTTGTGGATATTATCAAGTTCTTTTGAAATCAATTTATAAAGTAATGACCTCTGAAAATCTGCTATTTTGCATGAACTTTGACACTTCATAATTTACTCAAAAATTAAAAAAAGTCAAAAAAGTATTTGTTTTTCAAAAACTTTTAAGGGTTTACAAAAACAAGTATTTCTTTGAACAAGTTTTGTATATATTCGAGTAAATCAGGGAATTACCGAATACTAACAGAGTTTTCTCTCTTTTTTCGCGTTGTCTTTTCGAAAACATCGCGTTGGGTTGCTTTAGATGAAGTAACAAGCTTTTAAACCATGCTCGATGTTGACGATAGGCGAGTAAAAAGGGCCCTCTTAAGTTCCATCAAGTAAAAATTTACTAAATGCTCTAAATTCCAAAGATATCGACCATTGATTTTTCACAGTATGCATCTGCATATCAACACGTACCCATGCAAAGTGATCTAATTTTCTATTCGAGACAAATATTTACGAAAACGCTTTCAGCTATTTAGATCGAGAAAAACGTAGTAAAAGTTTCTAATAGAAGTTTTCTCTTTATTCGTTTTAGTGGTTTATTTATCGAAGGCAATCCCAATGAATGGCTTCAAATGAACTAAAAAAGGGTGTTAGGAATCTTGGGATTTCGTACGTAAGTTCTTATTTACGGTCACTGTTTAATAAGATAGGCATAGATACTAGGTACCTTATTGTTTTTAGGATAAATCTTTAGACGATGCCTGGACCTATGGGGAAAAGACCAAGGACCAAAAACCACCATTATGACCACCATCCAGTCATGGAATCGACGCTGTTGTCCTCTTTGACCTCGGTCTCGAAGTCAGTGGGCTGCGAGGCGGGAGCGGCAGAGACGTAGGAAGTAGCGAAGCAACGTAGACCCGGTCTCGAAGCCAGCAGCCATAACGTTCAATCAAAATAACTTTAATATTGGAAGTCGGTGTTAAATAACAAACAAATAAAACCAGAAAAGTTTTTGTCTAAACTGGAAGTATAAGTATGTTTCTGCCGTCAAGCAGTGACAGTCGCTACTTCAACACACTGAACAATGGGCACGCCATAATTATGGCGGTAAGTACTTTCTTTGAGGAATGACTAGAAAGGCAACACGGAGTCTTTACCTTCCGAAATGACGTAGGTCCTCACCGGACATGGTAAGTTCGGGATTCGTGCGGAAGAAACGCCCGGAGGACACGGTGGAGCATACTGTAAAGGTGTGCCCCGCCTGGGCAGAGCATCGCCGTGTTCTCGTAGGCACGACAGATCGATGCTGCCGTTGGTCTTGGTACAGGACATGATCCAGAGCAGGAATGGCAGGCGGTCACCTCCTTCTGTGAAGCAGTAATGCTTACAAAGGAGGCGGCAGCACGCGCGAGGCAATGGCCCTCACGCCCCAGCCGGGATTCCGATACCGATTTCCGGCCACCGTAGGCGTGGGCTTGCGGACGGCGAGCAATGGGTAGCTCACCGTCCGACTGTCCGGTAACCGTCCGGACCGAGCCTAAGTCGTCGACGGCGCGTAATGTTCTACGCGCGCCTCAAGGAGATGACAGTAACCGTACGGGCCCAGCAGAATCGAAACCTACTGGGACCATGGGTGACGCGAAAGAGAACACCGGGGCCCTGGAACGAGGGCAAAGAGGAACAGGACTGGGTTTTAGTCAGTAAAAGTCTGACACGAAGGACATGAAATGTCATTCAATGATTTCCCACCTTAATAAAAAAAAAACACAATGAACAAAAAACTTCGAAACAAAATGCGATAGCAATCCCAAATTAAATCTAACAATTTATTTACTTGAACGAAACCTTTAAAAATCGCCTCGTTCCTTTAACACACTTGTTTCTTTAAATTGATAATATAATTACATCTTAGAAGCACGCGATCATTTTCTTTTCATTGCCTTATATAGCTGCGCCAGCAACACGCGATCGCCATTTAAAATCAGAGAACAAATTGAATTCTTTAAATTCTATTATTACGCCTCTTACATTCTTTTGAACTGAAAAAGAATAGTGTGGTTAAAGGGATTGAAACTTTTTTTATATGAAGACCAGAGGCCCTACCACAGACTGTTAACGCGATCCATTTTACGAGCTAAACTGAACTGTTAAAGGTATGGAGCTCTATAAGGTGTATAACTAACTATTCGCTAATGTATGGAAGGAGATACTGACTGAATGTCTGATGATTTGCGAGAAGACTGATTGAGAGGTTTAGTTATATTTTCTGTGTTATATTTTCTTTAATGTGTTTTACATCATTTGTACCTAATGTAATTAGTGTAATTGGTATTTTGTCGTTCTGGTTGAATATATAAATAACTCTAAAAGTAAAAAAAGTATAACAATATTAGTCTTGCAAATTTAATTAAGATTCTAAATGACGACAATTTTTTTCAAAAACTTTTAAGGGTTTAAAAAAACACGTATTTCCTGGAATAAGTTTTGTAAAATTTTCTAGCATATGATGGAATTACCGAATGCTGAGTTTTCAGGCGTTATATCTCGTTTTTCGCGTTGCCTTTTTGTCAAACATCGCGTTTGATTGCGTTAGATGAAGTAACAAGCTTTTAAACCATGATCGATGTTGACGATAGGCGAGTTAAAAAAGCCCCTTTTAAGAGACCATAATTATTTCAGAACATTTGGCTTTTTAGTATTCTTTACCTATACCTAGTCGTAATTACCATGCAAGATAATAATATTTGAAAGTCAGGTATTGATAAAGCGAACTCTGCTTCCGTAAATCGGCACGGGACACCTTCAGTGACCATGTCCACAAAATAGACAGATACAGAAGTCAATCTCATATATGTACTTTACTTTTCAAGAGCGGGATTTGGCATAAGATGATTTTCCCACCTAAAAAAAAACCTACGCTCGGCGGTCGCGCTAGGGTTGAAGTCCTTTTTCTAGACTGGGCACGGTGGCGGCAGGTCCTATCTTAACGGTTTACCTACAGGCGCTTGCCTACCTGCCCACCTAACTGTTCGGTGTTACATTAAAACGAACCATCTAAATACAAGCTAATACCTACTTACTTGTCTAAAACAACTGCCCCCTAGGAAAGTTACGACCATTTCGTTTCGATTCTCTTGCATCGAACGCCTCGAGAAGGCCACGCCTCCCATATATTTGTTCTGACCACGTGACTGAGCTTTGAGATGACGTCAGAATAAAGGTATTGGAGGCGAAACGAAACGGTCGTAACTTGGCTAGGGGGGCTGGTAGCTTAAAAAATGATATTTCATCAATGTTAAAATTTAAACAACTATCCAATAAACAGTTAAAAATAATATTTATAATGCACAAAAATTGCACAAAAAAGTTCAAAGATGCGTTTCTCAAGCGGCTGCACTCGCGCTTGCACTGGTCCGAGCGCTCCGAGATATCTTGTCCGTGAGCGGTGTCTATGTGTGCGTTGCTCAAGCGCGCTTTGTATGTATATTGACTTTTGTATATTAGTGTTTTGTGTCATATCTCAGAACATTTTGTTATTAAGTATCCTGTCCCTATATCTGCATCATCGTAATTACCATTATGCATCGCAATTGTGAAAGTAAAATCAAAATAGCGATGAGTGAATATGCCAATTCGGTTCAAAGCCCTTTTATACGTTTTTCGCAGTTAAAAGGCTGATCCTAGATTTTAAAAGAGATAAGTAGGTAGTAATCGTAAAAAGTTATGCTCGTCTGAAAGTTTACGATCTCTCTTCAGAAAAAGATTGTAAGATTAAAATCTAGAATGCCCTAAAATAAGTATGTTTTATTTATTTAATCTAAGTTTTTTAGCACCTGAGATATTATATAAATGTAAATGGCCGCTTCTACTTAGTTTGCCCGGAGGACACAGTGGAGCACACGGTGGAGGTGTGCCCCGCTTGGGAAGAGCAACGCCGTATCCTCGTGGAGGCGATCGGCGACGGCGATCTCTCACGCCGGGCCTTGGTACAGGCCATGGTCCGGAGCGAGGAGGAGTGGCAGGCGGTTGCATCCTTCTGCGAAGCAGTAATGCTAGCAAAGGAGGCGGCTGATCGCGTGAGGCAACGGTCCTTACGCCCCAACCGCCGCCGGGATCCCGATCCCGATTTCCGGCCACCGTAGCCGCGGGTTTGCGGACGGCGAGCAATGGGTGGCTCGTCGTCTGGCCGTCCGGTAACCGTCTTGACCGAGCCCAAGTCATTGACGGCGCGTAGTGTTCCAAGCGCGCCTCAAGAAGATGTCAGCAAACCGTAGGGGCCCAGCAGGGTCGAGCATACTGGGGCTAAGGGTCTGATTCTGAAAGGAAGACTCGGCCCTGGTACGAAAAGCAACGAAGGAACAGGAGTGGGTTTTTAGTCAGTAAAAGTCTGACACTATCTCTCGCTACGCCCAAGAGCGGGGGATGTCATAAGATGATTTTACCACCGGAAAAAAAGCTCCTACTTAGTTTAAAGAAAAAAAAAACCGTTACTATTGATTTAACTATTTTAACTAATTAAATTTAATGTATTTTTATTCTTAGTTTTAAGTTTTTGTGCTACATGTACACATATCTGTTTAGTGTATTTTTAGTTTTAAGTTAGATTTATATTATGTGTTTAATCTTTTTTTGTTGTACATTTAAAGTTCCTCAAATGTAAAATTTCTTTCTCACTCATATGGTTAGCTGTAAAAAAACCCACTTGTGGGTTAAGCTCGCCTATGTACATCAACTGTCCTATTTTTATTGTTAGTATATAATTATGTGTACTATAAAGTATAAAGATTTGTGAAACGAATCATTCCCATTGCTTACAAAGTAGCCCTATACCCTAAAAAAATTACGTATTTTCTATGACGTTGTTTCTCTAACCTAGCAGTAGTATATTTTCAATCAATCCTTTTTCCAACTACGTTTATGTTGGTTTCCAGACTAACCAGATGCAATCACCTGCATCTGATTACACTGGAAGCTACTGGACTATAGAGTCTGGTTGGACCAGCTGTTATTTAGACACCAGTCCATGATGATGACAGACTTCTTGGCTTCTGAACATGCGGAACGACGTTCAAAGGCTTACAAAGATAATTATCTTATCACGCTATATTAGCTATCATATCACGCACGACACATTTATGACGTTTGGCGTTCCAATTGGCTTGCCCCGAGTATTTAGCTAATCAGAGAGCTAAACACGACTAGCGTTTCGATCGCGTTACCGTATAAACAAGTTGCACTCAGCGTACAGTACAATGTCGTAGCTAGGCATGGGCGAAGTGGGCCTTCACCCATGTCCCCCCAAAGAGGCCTCGCACAAATGAGGGCTCTTTTAAACGAGAGTTTTTTTTAAATTGGTAGCCTGGGGTTTGACAAATTTTTCATCTGACTGTAAGCGACGATGTGGTCGAACACTGGCTTGCCATAGTCACTGTCTTGTTTTCGAATTTATGAATGAAAAAGGCCTTGCTGATGTGCCTTCGCCCACGTCTAAATTAGTCCACGCTACGTCTCTGGTACGGTATATCCATGACATTGATTAGTCACTTAAAATAACTCATGTTCATTCAAATAGCGAAACAAATAAGTTTGGGTGGTTTATTTTAATTGAACTTTTCAGGTCAACCCCAGCTTTACTATTCTGAGGCTGACCCAAAAAGTTGTCTAGGATCATGTTACTTACAATTTTCACTACGGTACACTTTATGTTTGCTAGGAATTATTTTGAATGTAGGCTTTTTGTACAATAAAGTACCTAATTAAAGAAGCATTAGGCACATATTTCTTGTAATATTCTAATTATTGCTGAAGTATGTTTAAGATTTTCTTGGAACCCGTTAAAACCGATGTCTGCCAAAACTTCGGTATTATTCGAAAGACTCACCGCAACCTTGAAACGCAAAACAATGCTGAAGAAACATGGGTAGGTTTTAGGCAGTTAAAGTCTGACACTCCCTTTCGTATCACCCAGAGCGAGAGGAGTTATTTGGTGATATCCCACCCTAAAAAAGTATTCTTGATTGGTAAAGGAATTGTTTCATTCCGCTTGGATCCGGTAAAGGAACCTCCCTAACTTACCATGTCACCTGCTACCGTGTTACCTGCGTCATGCGGAAGGTGGAGACGCAATAACACCTCTCCAGCCAATCCTCAAAGAGGGAACTTATCGTCATGATTATGGAGCGCCCAGCGCTGGGTTGCTCCAATCGCAGCCGCCATATCAGTGCGACGGCGGTGGGGACTACTCGCACCGGGCTCTGGTTTAAGTCATGATCCGAAGTGAGGAGCAGTAGCAGGTAACCTCCTTCTCCAACGCAGTAATGCTAGCAAAGGAGACGGCCGCATGTGTGAGGGACCGGTCATCCTCACGATCCAGCCACCGCGACCTTGACTCCGACTACCAGACACGGTAGGCGTGAGTCTACGGCTGGCAAACAATGGGTAGCTTACTGGCCGGCCGCCCTGTAACAGTCTGGACTGAGCGCAAGTCGACGACAGCGCTTAGTGTTCCACGCGCGCCTCAAAGACATGTCAGCAAACCGTAGGGGCCCAGCAGATGCCTGCTAAGGTCACAGAGATTCTCTGAAAAGGAAACTAGTGGTCCTCGAACGCAAAGGGCAACTGAAGAACACAGGTGTGGTTTTAGTCAATAAACGTCTAACACCGCTTCTTGCTCCACTATGGTTCAGTTAACCTTTGGTAACAGTTTATTTTTGTTACATATTAGTAATCTGTGAAAAATATTGTGGGTAGTATATTTGTAAAGTTTTATGTTAAGATAACACTGTTTAAGCTGAATATATTACTGTTTGTTTTTCTTAATAAATATAATAAACCAGCTTTTGCCCACGACTTCACCCGCGCACATAAAATATAGCCTATGTCGCTCAGAAATATAGTTTTAACAATCAGACCAGTACTTTCAGAGATTACCTCATACAGCCAAAAAATTTAACTTTACCTCTTTATAATATTAGTGTAGATAATTAAATAAACAAGTACGATAATTGGGAAGTAGGTACGTATTTGATCGGATGTTTTTGAGATAAAGTACCTGCTTTAATTATTCGCAAACTGATTCCTAGTAGATGTTAGATTGATATATAGATAGATATATTCTTTATTATACACCAAAAATACAAATTACATTAGGAACTTAAAATTAATAGAGTGTCACAATGGGCGGTCTTATCGCTAAAGCGATTTTTTACAGACAACCTTTATGGTGTTGTGATTTGAAATTGGTGTAGTATTGTATCTCAACTGGACAATTAAATTATTGTAACAGGCAGTATCTGGGTAAAATGGAGTTGAGAATTTGATTTAAATATTAAAGCTGTTCCGACAGTGTGTCAAAGCTACGCTGACACTAGCGACAGTGTGTCAAAGCTACGCTGACACTAGCGACAGTGTGTCAAAGCTACGCTGACACTAGCGACAGTGTGTCAAAGCTACGCTGACACTAGCGACAGTGTGTCAAAGCTACGCTAACACTAGCGACAGTGTGTCAAAGCTACGCTGACACTAGCGACAGTGTGTTAAAGCTACGCTGACACTAGCGACCGTGTGACAAAGCTACGCTGACACTAGACATTTGCTGCCAAACAATGCAAAAACATTAGAATGAGTTACATCTGCATTCCAATGAAAAATAAAGTGGCTGTATTTTGTATCAAAACCAAAATAATTTTGACCCTGGCGCTGTACGCTGACTGCGACGCATAAGCCGAGCGAAGCTAGAACAAAAAGGGTCCCGTACCTCTACCGTCTCTATACAAAATTAGACAATACCTGGAGTCCCCCTTAAATGTTTATTTTAGCAAAAAAAAACAAGTTTGTTGTATGGGAGTCCCCCTTAAATGTTTATTATATTTTAATTTATTTTTCTTTTTTGAAAGTGAATGTACAACTACATATTCTGTTAATATTTCAAGCCTCACCAATATTGATAACGAACAAAAAACGGTAAAAAATCTCACGTTTTTTGTATGGGAGCCTCACTTAAAAGCTTATTTTATTCTGTTTTTAGTATTTGTTACAGCGGCAACAGAAATAAATCATCTATGTAATATTATATTGCAACTGTGTAGCTATCACGTCTCATGAGGTAAGTACACAGCTTGGTGACAGACCGATGGACAAGGCCCCGTTTTTATCCTTTAGGTACTTAACCCTAAAAAGTACCATTATCATGTTTTTAAAAGAAAATAATGCCTCCTACATAAAGGTTGTATGTGTAAAGAGTATTTTATCGATAAAAACAAATTAGTACAAGCCATTATACTCGTATCTTCGGCGGCTATTGTTGAGTATCTTGACCCAATGTGATTTTAAGTAAGAAAAATGTCAACCTACCCTCGGGGTCAAGATTTTTTTTATCATGGATTTTTGGAAACATGTTAAAGTAATTTGTTAAAAAGTTTTTCGAGAATTTAAAAGGAAATGTCATGTTTTCGTGTTGTGGTCTTAAAATGTTATAAAAAATAAAACTGACTTCCAACAACACTAAAAATTACACTTTATTCGTACGTCGCGAGTTCGATTCCTGCTCAAAATGAATATTTGTGTGGTTTACACTCGTAGATAGTTGTGCCAGGTTCGGATGTCTTATATGTGAGTATAGATGTTTAAACCATACGCGGTGTTATTTTATATTATGCATCTAAGTAAAATATATAACGTAAAAAAAAAAATGTACGTAACGTAGTTAAATGTATAAAATACACGTCTGAAAATTTTCCGACCTCAATTTAAAAACAGCAGCACTCGTCTATAAAAGCTAGACAATATAGCAGTGCATTTATTGACAGTTGCTTTTCAGTCATTTTGGACGCGCACTTGTTATGTGACAGTCATTTGAGTGAGTCGATGTGAAAAGCAGAAAAAGAAAGAAAGAAAAACACAAACAAACTTGAAAAATAATAATAATAACAATAAATAATAACACATTTTTTTATGTGTTTTTTTTTTTTAAGGAAATATTTAAAAATATAATAAGTATGTAATATAATAAATAAATGGAATAACATACATATATAACAAATTATATAAAAAAGCTAAATTATGCGACACATTCTCGCAAAACAGCCAGCGCTCAGCAAAATGCTGGGGCTCATGTGCTGGACAAAGCCACAGCGCTGGTTTTCAGCGCCAGCCGTCGTCAACGAGTCGTTGAACGGCTAGCAACATCTTATGAACTAAAAACAATAAACAAACTAAAGATAACATAATAATAAACCAATATACGATAAAATAATAAAAACAAACATAAACAAAATACATTTATACACAAAGTAGTCGATTGTTATAGTCGATCGATTAGCGATCAACTAGAACTGACACTGCGCAGTTATAAAGTCACCAAAAAAGTCAAAAAGTCAGTTTAAGAAAATCTTATTTTACCAAGAAAACGCGCCGTCTCACACCTCATCAGTTGCCATGGCGAAAATCCACGAATTACGGTTTAAACTGTTTGACCATCCACCTTAAGCAGCAGATCTGGCCTCCAAATGATTCATTTTCGTTCACTTGTCTAATACTTGCACTTGTGAAATTTTCGTCAAATGAGGAGGCAATCACCTACAGTGGACTTGTTGATTATTTTGCAAATAAAAACGCCGACTGTTATTTGAACGGGTTAGAGAGACAGGGACATCGCCGGGAGAAGTGTGTAGAGTTACAACGAGACGATGTAGAAAAAATAAAATAAATTGCAAGAAAAAATTTGTGTGTAGATGCATAAATATAACAAAACAACAACTAGATTTTGAAATTTTAGATACACAGCTATCTTTGTTAGGTCGAAAGCTTTTTAAATCACCTGTGTGTAAGCCTGTATTGCTTTTAAACCCTCGAAAGAGGTCTAAAAGAAAGAGGCTCTACAATACCGCTATCAGTGATAAAACCACCATAGTACCCATAGATTTAAGTTCATGTATTTCTCTTCTATTTCGTAAGTTATTACAGTCTAACACTTATATATTTTCACACACCGGCGACAATAAGTTCCAGTAATTTGGTTAATTTGTGCCTATGTTATCGCGGGACAAATGGCCCCACGTGAGATACTGGGGGATTTTAAGCCGCTGGCACCATGCCAGCTTGTGGCGTGTAGTTAAAGAATTAGAATTATAGAAGTGCTTGTGTTTTCCCGTTTTGGTTCGTAAACTTTTATTATAGTTGAGCAGGGGAGTTGTGGTTCCATATGTGGTGGTCTTTCTTGTTTTTTTTCTGTGTTATCGAATTGGATGATCGGAAATACAATGATAGGTTTTAGATTTTTGTTCTAAATTATGTTCTTATTGTACTTATATACTTTGTTAGCTTGCACTGTACATGTAGCTGAGATATTTGTACTAAATAACATTATTGAAAAGAGTGTCCATAGAATTTCTTGCACATTCTTCTCCATAGTGATCTGCGCTTTGGAATGTGCAATTACCATCATTTTACTGACTGACTGACTTTTTGACATTTCAAAAGTGCCTGTAAACAGTTTGTAGCGACATCTATGGCATCACATAAGAACTTATCCTGTATCGCGCAATCAAAGTTCTCCGCGTGATCAGAACATATAAAACAGCCCGAAATCATCTATCGGGCAGTTGCCCACCAGACATAACGCCCGTCTGATTGGAGGATCCTCTCTTTTCGACAAAGGTTTGCGGGACTTTACACTCTGTTCCGCCTACCTCCAAAGGTTTATTTGAAATAAAATGCCTTGAATCTTTTACATACTCGTAAGTCTATTTTTCTCTAACGTACTAAATATTTAGCTGTATTATGTTTTAAACACACTATCTATAAAGCTTTTATCCTGAAGAATAACATTAAATTTTTCTGATTCTCTTTAGTATAGTGGACCATATACTTTTGCACATTAAAAATTCTCGATTAAATGATAAATGATATTTATTTCGCCATATTTGCGAAATTTTAAAAACACTTTCTTACACGTATATTTTTTCGTTAATTTAAACTAGATGAGGCCGGTGTTTCTTAGCTGACTACTTTGAGAAGAAACACCGAAACAAACTCAGGGGTCAAAGTCTCCAAAGTGCATACAGTAAACAAGTAATGGTCAAATCATATGAGATGGTCTTCTGAAAGAAGAACCACACAGATTTGAGGGGGACCTGTCCTGATCAGGCAACTACCACTGACTATCATGTAGTTGTCTGGCATTTTTGCTGAACTGGACCTATTTGGCGCAGCCGTGAGACACAAATTTTTTTTTTTTGTCTTCTTGGTTGTCTAAAATTTTGTTTTAACAGTGTGTGTATCCATGTGTGCCAAATAAAATATTTTTCTTTCTTTTCTATTAGCTCCTGTAGCCTCCTTAAATGGATTGATAAAGATCTATTTATTATAAGTGAACGTAAATCAGTGATAAAATTTAAGAGAAGCCTATATCCTAGCACTAACTGGACTTTTCATATCCAGTCTTAAAATACCCATTGCAAAACAGTCACTGCACAAGTGCACATTCACATTTCTGGCAAATCTTCATCAGCCCATTCCAAATGAAATCCGCCAATAAATTGTCAGTTACTTCCAGCCATTACACTGCCGTGTCAGAGTTATAGGGCAGTGTACTCCACACTTCGTTGCCCAGCATATAGTACATAGCTACATGGCTCCGTAAATAGTTCAGGTTTTTCCGTGGACAGAGAATTTTTCGGAAAATCGGAACTAAAAGCCTATGGTCGGAGACGCTAGGAAATTGGTTTGTGACAATTTTATAATGAAGTGATGTGTTCGTAATTTGGCTGTGAAATTTTTTGGAATAGTAACCGTTGCTCTGGAGCGCATAGTGCAATTGAAGGAACAGGACTACTCGTGCAGTTGTGCGTCCGAAATGACTGAAATTTTGGTGAGTAACTATCAAAGATGCACAATTATACACCACTGATTTTTAATTATTACAAATACTTAAAGGACTTATTAGAAAATGTCTTGTTATTATTTAAGTAAAATCTCCTTCTTCTTAGTTATAATGATAAAGCTATCATTGAAATCACCTTTACCACACATTCAGAATGAGTCTTAAGTCATTACAACCTGTGCATACATCACTACATAGTATAAAACGATGTCGCTTCCGCTTTTTTTTTTCCGGTGGGAAAATCATCTTATGACATCCCCCGCTCTTGGGCGGGGCTGGAGATAGTGTCAGACTTTTACTGACTAAAAACCCACTCCTGTTCCTTCGTTGCCTTTCGTACCAGGGCCGAGTCTTCCTTTCAGAATCAGACCCTTGGCCCCAGTAGGCTTTGACCCTGCTGGGCCCCTACAGTTGCTGACATCTAAGTCGCTTCCGCTGTGATTATGATGCGGTTTTTTTTAATAGATAGTATGATTCAAGAGGAAGGTTTATGTATATAATACATGCATAATAAAGTAGCACTAGTAGTAGTAGGACACTGATCATTTTAGAAGTTTCTAATGTTATGTCGTACCTGGAACGCAAGGGGCAACTGCAGGCATAGGGTTGGGTGTTAGTCAGCAAAAGTCTACGCGATCTATTGCCCTCTCGCTACATAACACTCAGGGCGGCGAATGTGCTGTGCGTGGCCAACTCGAGGCGATCAACGAAAAGAGAATTGAAACGAAACAGTTGTAACTTGGCTAGGGGGGCAGTACTTTCAGAGATTACTTCTTTATAATATTAGTGTAGATTATCTAGTATGATTGACAAACTCAGCACAGCTTGCCGAGAAGGCTGATTTAATTTTTCGGCCAAATATTGCACATACATCAGAATGTCTTACATCAATAGTGACCGTATTCTGTATCAAAAACTTACAAAATATTTCCTGAAAAGAAAAAAACCCACAAACAGTGACGACGGTCTTTAAAGTCAATATAATTTCTTTAACTGTTGCATATTAACAGCCACAAACTAAGTCCATTATGTTTCCATAAATTAATTAATTAGCCGCCACGTTTATGAAACAAAGCCCACGTCACGTAAGCTGTTTGGCGTAAATAAAGAAAGTGTGCGTTCGACTAAATTACGCGAAGTGCGCGCCGGCTCAACTTTCAAATTGATTCCCCAACTTCTTCTGGCGAATATTTGTTTTGGTTGTGATACTATTGGTTCGCGAAAATGTTGGTGAATATGACGTGATTTAGTTTTGTAGCCGAAAAATGCTGAACAAGATAAAAAAAGAAACAGTCGAATTGAGAATCTCCTCTTTTTTAACAGACTTCAA
The DNA here is from genome assembly GCA_961205895.1 of Mythimna pallens. NCBI lineage: Eukaryota > Metazoa > Arthropoda > Insecta > Lepidoptera > Noctuidae > Mythimna > Mythimna pallens. Next base: position 19,212,527 of record OY540844.1, read on the forward strand.
AAGGGAGGAGGTTCTATGTTCGGTTGTTTGTATTTTTTTTAGAATAGAAGAGAATATAGAATAGAAATGCTTTTATTCGGGACAGACACAACACAACGGTTATAAACAAAAAGTAAAAAAGAACAAAGTACAAAGTGCGCCGAGCGTGCCCGCACCGAAAGGGTGACCACCTCAGCATTTGCTAGGCGTTAGACACCCAGCGCTGGTTTTCAGTTGGCACCCGATTTCTCAGTAAATTGTGGACCGATTTGAAAATTATTTTTTTGATAGAAAGATTTTTGCTTCCAAGTTGCTCCCATAGAAATGTTGTCATGATTTGATGCTGAACTTCGAAGATATGGAACGGAACTCCTCATAGGACCACAGCAGAACTATCGTCATAAGTAAAATTGCTTTGTTTATACGTATACGCGATGACTTTAATTTTGAAGTTGGTGTTTCTATAATAGTTTTGAATTTTCATTATTTAACACCGACTTCCGAAATGAAAGTTATTTAGCACTTTTTAGTGTTTTTTTTTACATTGAATTGGTTGTTTTTTTTTTGTACAATTATTGTGTATCATTTCATCGTGTAGGCATTGACTTAAACTTTTAGCATAGCATAATCAGCCTTTTTTAATGTTCTTACTGCTAGAACTCAGGCCTGCTCTCTTGGAGACGAAATGCGCCGTAATCCAATACGCGGGCCCAGTACTGGTTGGTGGATTTAGAGGTATGTGGGACAGGGAGTAAAGTCCCGCAAACCTCCTTTGAAAAGGGAGGAACCTCCGACCAGACGGGTGTTATGTCTGGTGGGCTACTACTGCCCGATAGATAATTTCGGGCTGTTCTATATGTTCTAAACGCGCGGAGAACTTTGATTGCGCGATGCAGGATTAGTTCTTATGTAACGCCATAGATGTCGCTACATCACTCCCCTCCGGAGATCGGAGATCGATGGTTCTTGATGCTTCTTGATGCGTGCCAGGCCAGTGGTAGGTTGGTTCCAGTGGGTCGGAACTGGATGCCGCATAGTTCTCGGTGAGTCGGAACTGTCTGCGGTGATGCCCGAGTAAGTCGGGGTGTTGCTGTCCCAGTGAGTCGGGATGATGCCCCAGTGAGTCGGGATGATGCCCCAGTGAGACGGGGTGTTGCTGTCCCAGTGAGTCGGGATGATGCCCCAGTGAGTCAGTCGGGGTGATGATGTCCCAGTGAGTCGAGATGATGCCCCAGTGAGTCGGGGTGATGATGTCCCAGTGAGTCGGGATGATGCCCCAGTGAGTCGGGGTGATGATGTCCCAGTGAGTCGGGATGATGCTGCAGGTTCTAGTGAGTCGGAGTAGTGCTGCTAGCTCCAGTGAGTCGGAGCGGTGCTGTGCGATGTAGTGGCTTGACTGCTTGCGTCGACCAGGAGAGGTTCTTCATAGCTCTTCATGTGACTGGCCGAAGGTGCGGTGTGATTAGCCAAGGTCGCTGATGAGGCTGAGGGTGATGACCAGGTATGACCAGGTAGGCATGCTGGTGGTCAGGATACCCTTTAAAGCCGTGGGTGCTAGCTGTATGGCTCGCTGCTTGAAAGCTTGAGGAAGTGATGATGACGTCACGAAGTAGTGGCTGCACGAAGGCTGCGCTGACGTTCATTGTCGAGGGTCACCAGTTTGGAGGTATGCGGAACAGAGAGTAAAAGTCCCGCAAACCTCCATTGAAAAGGGAGGATCCTCCGACCAGACGGGTGTTATGTCTCGTGGGCTACTACTGCCCGATAGATGATTTCGGGCTGTTCTATATGTTCTAAACGCGCGGAGAATTTGGATTGCGCCATGCAGGATTAGTTCTTATGTGACGCCATAGATGTCGCTACAGTGGATGTCACATAACCTTCGAATGTTTAGTTATAGGACATGCTGGTTGCCTCAAAATAACGCGTCTGGCTAGCTGGGTTTGCACACCCCCCTTCCCACTCAAAAAACGGTGTACGAGTAGTAAGGTAGAGGAGGTTAGAGGTAGGTACGTCTAGACAACTGTGCTCCAATATCAATTACACCACTGCTTACCATTACGTGAGAAAGTGGTAATTAAACGAGACCTCGCTTCATGCCAAATTTCAGGATTCTATGTCAACGAGAAGTAACATGTAGGTTTTGGTTTCTTATGCATAATAATCATAATCAGCCTTTTAATGTTCCCACTGCTGGAACTCAGGCTTGGCTTGTTTGGTTTGGGCTCAAGGAGAGGGATGGGCCATAATCCACCACGCGAGCCCGTTGCGGGTTGGTGAATGTCACATGTCTTTGAAGTTTTGGTTCTAGGACATGCCGGTTTCCTCACGATGTTTTCCTTCACCGTTTTCAGAGCAGTGGTGATAAAATAAATTACACAAATGCGCCTGGTTGGGTTTGAACCTGCGACCTACAACTCGTAAGTCGGGACAGTTACCACTCGGCCACCACTGCTCCCGGTTTCCTAGTGAGTGTCAAAATATGTGCCTAAACGTAGCACAATCAGCCTTATCTTTAGATTACATTGATATAGAAGTTAGATTATTCGCTGCTGCTTAGGGTAGCTTCATACCTCCACGCATTCCTGAGAAAATGAGTCTTGAGAAACGGTCAACAAAGTAATCCTATAAGGGTTCTATACTTGCCGACCAAGGTAAGATACCCTAAAAAAAATAAAAGCACGCTCAAATGTCCAGTCCTTAAAGGACAAGACATTTCTTTAGGTATCGTTCGAATACCGATCATCCAAAAGGTGTCCTCTTAAGTCGACGTACGGCCGAGTTTCCACCTTTACGTTGTTGAAACCTATACGGTCCGGACTAAGCGTTTCACCTCGTCGTTTATACCGCGTGCATCGAAGGTCTGGAACAATTTCGTTGCTGTGGCCTCCCATCCGATTATAATTTGGGTGTCTTCAAGGCTAGAGTGAATAGGCTCTTAATAAACTAGTGCGCCTCACCATCAACGATTGCATCACTGTTTACCATCAGTCGGGATCGCAGTCAAGCACAGTCACTACTAAGAAAAAGTTTTTAGGGTGACAAGGATGTGACCTGCTCACACTCATGGTAGTATCCCAGTCCCCAATAGCCCATATGTATGTAAGACTACTTGATTATTTGCTGAGAAAATAGGTCGCGTTAATTAATATCACTTACAACACAAACAAGTTGGGCGGATGGAGGAATTTAACTAAGATTTGCCTGTTACGTAACTTCTTGTAGGAAAGTCTGATTGCGTTTTTTGTAACATGCAATGTACATGTAACTAGCTGAACATTCATGGTAAGCCAGGCATACACGGTGGAGCAAACGGTGGAGGTGTGCCCCGCCTGGGCAGAACACCGCTGTGTCCTCGTGCGGGCGATCGGCGGCAGCGATCTCTCGCGCCGGGCCTTGGTACAGGCCATGGTCCGGAGAGAGGAGGAGTGGCACGCGGTCGCCTCCTCCAGCGAAGTAGTAATGCTAGCAAAGGAGGCGGCCGATCGCATGAGGCAAAGGTCCTCACGTCGTCCCGATTTCCAGCCACCGTAGGCGCAAGTTTGCGGACGGCGAACAATGGGCAGCTCGCCGTCCGATCGTCCGGTAGCCGTCCGGACCGGGCCCAAGTCGTCGACTGCGCTTAGTGTTCGCGCGCCTCAATGAGATGTCAGCAACCACATTCAAGAACTTAACCTGAAAAAATTAAAATCATTTGTAAAGTGTAAACTTTGCCAGAAGGCTTTTTGTACTGTAAAAGAATATCTTGAGGACAAAACGGCTTATAACAAAACGGCAGTACTGACTAGAATTGTAGTAATTTATATAATTATGTGTATATACATTTTTTTTTCTAATTGTCAGGATGTACGTATATTATACATAGTTAGTTGTATAATAAGCTTTTTGTTTAGTTTCTTTCTTTTCAAAAATTATAAATGCGACGTGTGTGTGTAAGTGTAAAGGCGGATTTACTTACGGTTACTTCGGCTTACTTGCGGTTTTATTTGAATAAAGTTTGAGACAATTTCATCGCCACTCAATTATCGACTTTGGCTTTACATATTTTAAGTTGATTTTTAAGTAACCATTCCAATTACAAAGAAGGCATGGAAAGAAGACAAGAGAAGGAAGGAAACTTGAATACTTTGACTATCAAGTTAGGCAGAATATAGCATAGCATAGTTGGCCTTATAATGTTCCCACTGCTGGGACTCAGGCCTCCTCTCTAGGAGAGGGAATGGGCCGTAATCTACCTCGCGGGCCCGGTTGGTGGATGTCACATCTTCGAATTTTCGGTTCTAGGACATGCCGGTTTTCTCACGATGTTTTCCTTCACCGTTTTTAGAACAGTGGTGATTCAATAAATTACACTAAGTAATGCGCCTGGCTGGGTTTGAACCCGCGTCTCACAACTCCTAAGTCGGGGCCGTTACCACTCGGCCACCACAATATAGGCAAGCAGAATATAGTTAGAAAAAAAATAAAAAAGTTTATTTCTTTCAATGTAGGTATTAAATTATTTTAACGAGTTTTCTTGATTTTTAGTAGTACTAAATCCCTGATGTTAAATGCTGTGGTCGGTTCTTTTGTTAGTTACACGTTCATTTACTAACAAAACAGCCCCCCAACAACACAATGTCAACTGATTTACTAACCAGTGACAACAAATCAGACATGTAAATAAATACGTTTGATCTGTTTAAACAAACATACAAACAGAACACAATAAATTACTAGAAACATGTGGAATAATTCGACAATGGTTTTGAGAACACAAGCTAAACTTAACCTTAAAACTGTTTAGCATAGAGTTCGATTTCACATAGTATTTAATAGAAAATAGTTTCAAAAGACAACAGTGAAAACTCGACTATAAGAACTAAACAATACAGTTAGATTTTGAATGGAAGTTGTTGTAAAGGTTTTGTCACGCTAGTCAGTCTAATGAAGAGTCTTGGTTGTGTTAAGTTCTTTTTGAATTTAAAGTCTAAAAAACTATTATTCGTTTGAAAAGTTTTAATTGATGTTAGATGGTTTTTCTAACTGAAGGTAAAGATTGGAAAATCTGACTATGGGCGGATTTCTAAATTGAGTATTTTGAGTTAAGAACGTCTCAAACCATCTTTAACTGCCAAATTTTGACAGGTTTTCAGGGCAAAGTAGAGTTTGAGTATTCTCAACTTCGAATGCTTAAATTAAAACCGAGGGTAAAATGCCTGAATGGATGGGAGATCATCAAATAATTTCTCCTGCTCCATAGGTGGAGTCAGACTTGTCAAGTACTGACTCTAGATTTTTCAGTTGCTCTTTGCGATACGGGGCCGTCGTGACTCTCTCTAACCATATCCGAATTACGAACATATAACTTTATTATTTCATACTCCAATTACATGAGGACCATCGCGGCTCGCCGCGCTGGCACCCGTTGCGGAGAGCCGTGCCGCGCGCCTTTTTTGCTACGTAATAATACATTAAAGTTCTCTATCGACACGACTACATGCACACCGCTAAAGTTGAACTAGCGACACTGCTCAAGTAATAATCCGATTTCAGTGACCGTCGCAGACGACATATGCGCGACGTCACGCGATGGGTGCCTGTCACGAACACATGCTTAACGCAGCGTCGGCCCTCAGACTTGTACTGACTAAAACCCACAGTGTTCCTTCACTTGCCAGGGACCGACGCACTCAGATCGGCGTACGTAGTCCAAGTGCACGCGGTGTCACGTCGACAAGTCGTCTTTACCTTCCGTATAACGTAGGTGCTCATCGGACATTGTCAGTTCGGGAGATTCCTGCACCGGATTCGTGCGGAAGAAACGCCCGAGTGTTTTGTGTGGACCGCCTGGGCAGAGCACCGCCGTGTCCTCGTGGGGGCGCTCGGCGGTAGCGATCACTCGCACTGGACCTTGGTTCAGGCCATGTTCTGGAGAGACGAGGAGTAGCAGGCGGTCGCCTCCTTCTGCGAAGCAGTAATACTAGCAAAGAAGGCGGCCGCACGCGCGAGGCAATGGCTCTTGCGCACCAGCCGCCGGGATTCTGATCTCGATTTCCGGTAGCTCGCCGTCAGACCGTTCGGTAACCGTCCGGACCGAGCCCAAGCCGTCGCCGGAGATGTCAGCAACCGTAGGAGCCCAGCAGCGTCGAAGCCTACTGGGGCCATGGGTGATGCGAAAGAGATCCCCGGGGCCCTGGAACAATGGCAAAGAAGGAACAGGAGTGAGTTTTTAGTCAGTAAAAGTACGACACGCCCTCGTGACTGCCCAAGAGCGTTGGATGTGATTAGATGATTTTCCCACCTAAAAAAAATAAGTGTGCACAGTGTAGTTCTAACTTAACTGTTGCTAGCGGCTTTGTCCGCGAGAATGTAGAAAATTATCCCAAGAGAACATACACCCTGTATAAAAAGCATCTGTGTTATTTTAGGACATGGTCTACCTGTTCAGCCGTTCGAGCGTGAACAAGTAACAATAACATACTCGTACACACACATACTCGGATATCTTCACTTTTATGTTATTAGTGTTATGATTAAACAAAAAGAATAATTTCCTTGAAAAAATTTTGTAGCGTCGTTGTCGCACTGTCGCATCATGAAAATCTGTAGAAATCATAAACATAAAGTTTTATTGACTTTCAGTTGATTTACATCTATCTACACTTCATATTTACTTTTCCTCTCAGTATACCAAGTGTAATGATTTTTAAAGGAAATATTCATAAATCGTTAAACTTCCATCTATAAGCGATAGATGGCGCTAGTAGTTACATGAACTTAAGGTATTCGTTGTAGACATTAAGTAATAATTTACGGTATTAGAGTTTATGTAGGTATTTGTTTTGTATAAATATATCATAATTGTTAAAATGAAATATTTAATTGCAGTTAATTATTGATAAACCCTGATGTATATTAGTTAGTCAATTGATGTTACGTACTGTTTACTTTGCTCTGATTGGTCGGACCGAGTGTTTGTGGTGGGGTAACTTGCAACTGTCATTCTGGACAGAGTCAGTCTGCTTTGAGTTGTTGAACAGTGAACATGTCCTACCAATCGTGTATTTGAAAATGATTGTTAATAGAATGATAAATATGAAATTATGTTGCTGAAAGTGAATAAAATATTGATATAACTGAAGCTTGAAGTTTATGATTCATCACACAAGTAACCAAGATCTGTACTATACTTTAAAAAATATATTTTTAAGAGCATTATACATAAGTATTTAAGAGTACTTATAAGAGTTCCGTGAATTTACAAACAACCCAAAGTTGAAAGTAAAGAAACTGGCCAAGTACTAGTCGGATTCGGGCAGGAAAGGTTCCGTACCGTCAGTAGTAAAAAACGGCAAAAAATCACATTTGGGAGCCCCCTTAAATATTTATTTTATTCCGTTTTCTTCTTTTTTTAATTTGGTATAAACTAGTGCTTGACTGCGATCTCACCTGATGTTAAGGAGTGACGCAATCGTTGATCACCATCAACGATTGCGTCACTACACTCCACTCACCAGATGCACTAGTTTATTAAGAGCATGTTCACTCTAGACTTGAAGACACCCAAATTATAATCGGATGGGTAGACCTCAGCTGCTGGCAGGCAAATTGTTCCAGTCCTTCGATGTACGCGGTATAAGCGACGAGGAGAAACGCTTAGTTCGGACTGTAGAGGTTTTAACAGCGTAAGAGTGGAGACTCGCCATACGTCGGGTAGTCCGATGGTAGGTTGGTACTAGAAATGAGATGGCGGAATCAAGTCACGCAACTCCCACGCACACTCTCTAAAATACAACCTGTAAAAAATTGGTGCTATAGCGGCAACAGAAATACATCATCTGTGAAAATTTCAACTGCCTAACTATCACAGTTCATGAGATACAGCCTAGTGACAGTCGGACATACAGACAGATAGACGGACGGACAGTGGAGTCTTAGTCCCGTTTTACCCTTTGGTTATGGTACCCTAAAAAAAACACTCCGAAGAATAAAAACAATATTTTCCCGACCTTTTTCAATATCGTCACCGGCGCAGTAGGTAGGTACGAGTATAAATATGGGGAGGTACTGTTATATAAATCATTTCATTCTGAATGGGAACAACACTCCCCTAGCGACCACCAAAGAAACGCCCTGATTGATACATAAGTATTTGTGTAGTGGAAGCTGCGCTATGTATTTTGTAATCGAAGCTATGGTATTTATGGTCGTAATACTAGATTTATTAAAGAGTTTTACTGCTTACCCCACAGGATCCGATCGATTCGATCCATGGGTAGTCCGAAAGAGAACCCCGGGGTCCTGAGACGCAAGGTAGAAAAGGAATATAGGTGTTGTTTTAGTTAGTAAAAGTCTGACACGCCCTCGCGCTCCACTCTGAATATTACTTTATTTTAGAGTTATAAAGTTCAAAATGTCATGAAAGAGATGTTTCTCATGGCGTTTATTAGATTACACTTATGTGTATTTTCACATGTTCAAGCATGGGTGGGATTATTCGAAAGTTACCGCGGACCTGGATCGCAAAGGCAACTGAAGGAACACTGTTGGGTTGTACTCAGTAAAAATATGATAATGCTTTCACCCCACCCAGAGCCGACGAAGTTATTTGATTCTCAAAAACCGGGCAAGTGCGAGTCGGAACGAAGAGATGAACGGAACCCACAGTGCGCGAGGCACTGTGGGTTCCGTTCATACTTTCCTATGTAAATAGTTTAATTCCCGAATTGAGTTACGAAGATTATGTACACACAAACACTTAAAATAGAAAAGAACAAATACAGATAAAAGAGTACAAAGACAGAGACAGACAGACAGGGACAGAGAGATTTTTCCGAATCATAATTTTTTTTTGTGACTGCATTTTCAGTTTTTTTCTACTCTTGTGCTATGTGACCTTGCTTCATGCTAAATTCGCGTTAACCTAGAATCCTTAATTCTAGGTTAACGGGAAGTGTCTATGAATTTTTATTCCCTTGAGTGTCGATATATAGGTATTTTTGCGACATAAACTGCCGTATCTTTTTTTTTCGTTCACTCAGAAGTTTTAATTATAACTCAACTTGGCAGAAAGACAGACAGACGGACAAAAAGTTATCCTATATGGGTTTATTTATTTTTATTATTTTTTTTCGGTGGGAAAATCATCTTATGACAAATCGCGCTCTTGGGCGTAGCGCGAGATAGTGTCAGACTTTTACTGCCTAAAATCCACTCCTGTTCCTTCGTTGCCTTCGTCCCAGGGCCCCGGGTTTTGTTTACACACTACCCATGACCCCAGTAGACTTCGACCCAGCTGGGTCCCTACGATTTGCTGACATCTCCCTGAAGGGTTCCGTTTTTTCTTTTGGAGGTACGGAACACTAAAAAAAAGATAAGCGAGCATTCTGCGTCGCCGTCTACGGTGACCTCACCGTCAGCAATCACACATTCCACCACTAATCAAAAGTGACAACTCAATATAATACTCTGAAGTCCATTGTGTATCCATCGCTTTGCTAACACTGTAATACAAACCTAAAGATTACGCAACATTCAATAACTTATAGGAAATTGTAGCACATATCTTGGAGTCTTTTCATCACGGGTCCATTGACCCAGCATAATACGAGTAGACCTAACTGTTTGGCCACAAAGAGTTATGTCTAAGGTGTTATATCTGTGGAGGTGACTATGGTGAAGACTATTTTGAAAAAAAAAAAGCTATAGAAAAGAAAAAACAAGAAAAGAAAACATGTTTATTCTACCCAAATAGACGCACAATAAAAAATAGTCATCTGTCGGGCCATGTGCAAACCGGGCATAACTGTGCTGCACCATAGACACTAAACAATAAACACAGTTGACTAACGTCTACATAGTCTGTGGTTGTGTATACAAAACAGTCTAATCTTTTAACTTAGTCTGTGGTTGTATAGTGTTTTTTTTTTTATGCCAGGCATATTATAGATGGATTATATTCTGGTTACGATAATTTTTTTTTGCGCGGTTGTTTTGTATAGTGAATTTAGATAGGTACAAGTGTGCAAACTTTTTATTCCTCCCGAGGCGAACTATACGCCTGAGGCGTAGGCGAGGGAAGGCCGAGAAAGTGCAGTGATAATTGCAAATGTTTACCTAACGATGTTTTTCAACACTCGTACTCGAATAACATGTAAAACTTCATACAGATAATATTTAGAAATTGTCATCATTATAAGAATTGGCTCGCAGATTTTTTTGTTGGATTTGGTGTAGGCGACCAGAGTGAATAATAATAATATTTTATTGTCATAAGTATGGCTCTAAGTATAGTTTTACATTCATATGGGACATATGAATAAATTGTGATAGGTCCTGACCACTCCACCTTTCCGCACAAGTGCGAAATAAACTATTACGAGTTACTATAACTAAAAAGTTAGGTGTAGGAGCGGGTTTTTTTTAAGTTTTCAATAGTTGACTGTTTCCTTAAAACAATGATCTCTACTTCTATTGCAACATGTCTGGGTTTGATCTCCGGGTCAGGCAAAATGTTCTTTATCAACATCATTTCAGCTGAAAGACGTCCACTTTTGGACATAGGCCTTTCCCAAATACTCCTGGATATTTAGAAATTATTAACTCAGAATTCGTACTTGTGCCGTTGATGATAGTGAATAATGCGGTATTCCTCTGGGTACAAGGGATTTAAATATAAGTAGCAAGATTAGTTTGGACAGTACCTATAGTTTTATGGCCTCTATAGGTAATAATACATTTTGATAGAAGTGGAGAAACTTTATCATTGCAACCGAGGCGCCCAAGCTGCGGGAGAGGGTGTTAAGGAGCCAAGTGCTACAGTACCAAATTACTACTTGTATCAAACGAAGTTTTTCAATACACTTGCGAAGAAAGAAAATAAAATAACAAAAAGTGTTATCAATAGAATATCTAACTACTGAAAAAGTAATGAATTATCAAAGGTGATTTTATGAAAATACAGGTATAAAGCCTGTATACTATCGTAATATTAAAAATAAAATATAATATTCACACAACTATCACACAACGTCGTCTATTCCCAAGCTAAGCAGAGCTTGTGTTATGATAATATTTAAATATTTTTGAATTTAGACCACAGATAAATATTAATTTGTTGGTAAAAGCAAATTATTGTATAAATAATCATATTTATGTATGATATTCTGTTTATAAACAGAATTTAAATTTCCATTAAATATTTATCAAAGGCTTAAAAACATGCGCCTCTTTGCTGTGAAAAAAAATATCGCTGCATATGTACTCTGTGATGAAAAGAGAAAAAATAAAACGCTAGTTGTGATAAAGAATAGCTTGATAAACATTGCATGTTGTACCCAATCGTAGTGTAATTAGCGCCAAGTTTCGAGGAAGTGTATTGAAAAATATATTATGTGTATCACCTTCCCTAACACGTTGCGTGCAATATAGAACATGTATAATAAACTGAGGGGTGTTGATAAAATAAATCAATACTTTCAATGGGGACCTCTTCCCCAAAAAATAAAAATTCAGGAATGAATATTAACTATTGGAAAGGTTTTCTATTTATATACAAAGGTAAATATTGTTGTTGCAAACGAAAAGTCAGGGAACTGTGGTGGCCGAGTGGTAACGGCCCCGACTTACGAGTTGTAGGTTACGGATTCAAACCCAGCCAGGCGCATTACTTTGTGTAATTTATTTCATCACCACTGCTCTCAAAACGGTGACTCACTTGTTTGAAATTTTTATAGCATTAAGGAATACTTTGAGCATAAGTGGTGTTAATAATTTTGCATGTTTTAGTCATAAACAAAACATGTATGATCTAATTTTTAATTCTTGTATGTAACACCTTTATATAGGTACCATGTTTTAAGTAAATAAATAAATAAACAAATAAAGGAAAACATCGTGAAGAAACCGGTGTGTCCTAGAACTAAAAATTCGAAGACATGTGACATCCACCAACCCGCACTGGGCCCGCGTGCTGGATTACGGCCCATTCCCTCTCCTAGAGAGGAGGCCTGAGTCCCAACAGCGGGAACATTGTAGGGCCGACTATGCTATCGCTATGCTAAACGATAAGTTACCACATACTCGTAATATATACCCCGGATTTATGCAGTAGTTTTATACTCTAGGTCAAAACTAAAAATACACCTTTTACAAACTAGATACTTACATATTTTGGGAAGTAATCAAAAGATTCCTTCTGCTCTGGGTAGAGTGAGAGGGAGTGTCAGACTTTTACTTACTAACACTTCAGTTGCCCTATGCGGTCCAGGGGCCTTACCATGATGTGTCACCGCAGGGGCCCAGCAGGGTCGAAGCTTACTGGGGCTATGGGTTGTGCGAAAGAGAACCCCGGGGCCTTGGACGAAAGCAAAGAAGGAACAGGAGTGGGTTTTAGTCAGTAAAAGTCTGACATGCACTCCCACTCCGCCCAAGGGCGAGGGATGTCATTAGATGATTTCTAAGCAACAAACACCATGATGTGTTAAAATGCCAGTCGCATAGCTCCATCCCTTTAAGAGTTCAATGTAGGTCGTCAAATGGATCGTGTTAAAAACTCGTGGTAAGTCCTCAAGGCATAAACTAGGTCCTTCTCCGCAAGATAAACATCTCAGATTAGGGTCAATTTCAAAGAATGAATAGGTAGTACATCAAACGCCCAAAAATAATGTGCTTTCCAAATAGACCGTGTTTTTTTTTATTGTTACAGATAGTATAGGGTAGGCAAGGATATATTTATTTATTATATTACGGTTCACCAACAGTTGTTACAGATATTTTAAAGATAGGAACTTATGAGTAATCGTTTCTTAAACGTAACTGTAAAACCAATTACAGGCAAACGCGACATGCAAAATGCTCCTTCCAATTAAAATTAGTTAAACTTAGATTATACATATACTTAAATTCTAGAGACTAAATAACAAATACAGTAATAATTGACCGGACTATTGTAGCCAATAAGCCGGATATAGTGGTGATAGACCGATTAGCGCGCCGCGCAGTGATAGTCGACGTCACCATCCCGCATGACGAGTATCTCGTGAAAGCTGAGAAAGAGAAACAAATCAAATATATCGACTTAGTACACGAGGTTGTCGACATGTGGAATGTGGACTCGGCTATTATTGTGCCGATTGTCGTGATCGCCAATGGTCTTATAGCCAAAAGCTTCGACGACCATATGTCGAAGCTGCCGTTGCGCGGTTGGATCAAGGGCCTGATACAGAAGGCAGTACTCCTCGATACGGCTCGCATTGTGAGGAGGTTTCTGTCTCTGGAGCCCTAACCACCGGTAGCTTGGACCCTGTTCCCGACACTGGCGGACAACTATTTTTTTTTTTTTTTTTTATATATTTTTTTTGTAAAAGAAATATTTAAAAATGTAAATGATATTTATATAAAAATAAATAAATGTAATAATAATAAACATAATTCAAATTACGTCTAACAACAACCGATAACCGAACCGCGTGGACGTCAACCAGGTCACTGCGTTCGTTCATAAGCTAGGATATCTTAGCAATACTCAAATACGTCATTCTCCAAGAGGAGAATCGTGACGGGCCAGTGGTTAAGGCCTCTCATGCAAGAGGTTCCAGATTCCAGAAATAATTGACTGGCCTGTTGGTCTAGTGGTTAGTGGCCCTGACTGCTATGCCGGAGGTCGTGGATTCGATTCCCACCCAGGACAAATGTTTGTGTGATGAGCACGATAATTTGTTCTGTATCTGGATGTATTTTTTTTTTTTTTTTGTAATATATATGTATTTAGAAATATATAAGTATGTTTATCAGTTGTCTAGTACCCATAACACAAGCTCTGCTTAGCTTGGGATTAGACAGCGTTGTGTGATAGTTGTGGAATATTATTATTATTTATTATTATTATTCGAAACTGATAATGTTTTTATAGGACTGTAGTGACACCCAGTACCTCGGAAAGCACGTAAAACCATTGGTCCCGGTTGTCATTTGTAGATCTTTGTCAGTTTCTTTGACAAAACTTTTTGGGAACACATTCATCGTGCGTACAGCTAAGGAGTGGAATTCCTTGCCGGAATCTTTGTTTCCTGATGGCTACATCCCGGAAATCTTTAAGTCAAGACTGAATAGGTTACTTCTAGGTAAGCGCGCTAATCGTCGACCGCATCATGTGAGATAGCGGTCAAGCGCAAACCTTTTTTTTCTCTTTATTTTTTAGGGACTTTAATCTCTAAGAGCATCTCAGCCTCATCATAAACTAACCTTACTTTACAATAACAACTTAATTTAATAATCAACACAATTGATTAAATATTTTATTAACAAACCGAAAAGCACGAACCTATTAAAAATAAATAAAAAAAAGGTGTTATAGGTAGTCAGATATCAGCTAGTATGATCAACAGACTATCCGAGGAGCATCGTGTTCCCCAGCAACTGTGTTGTGAGGTCTGCTGTGCAGTCACTCCATGTAAAACACGGGTATTCTGCCGCATCCAGTTTAACTTGAAGCCGACCCCAAGCTAGTTAGGAACAGGTAAGGGAGATAATAATGTCATTTTAATTAATCATTATCATCTAATTACTATTATAGATAAATCGACTTTAACCTACAACCAACCTTTTTAGTTAACATCTGAACTACTGATAATATTCTGAATGATATGTGAAAACTGTCACGTCGTATTGCGTAATTATCGTCAGTTTTATGATCATTATTTGCTTTTTTCCGGTTATTAGATTGATATGTTTTTATTTTATTCTGAGCTCTAATTGACAGAACGTTTACTAAAAGTAATTAAGAACTATAGAACTCGCCTTGTGCACATAAAGAACTTTAAAAAATTGGCTTTTGGAAAATAATATCTGATAACTGAAGTTAGCAGATCATAATTTTTCATTTGATATTTTTCCAGGAAAAAACACCAGAACTTTTTCTTCACATTCTATTTCATCCTTTCCTGAACAAAATTTCGAACGTCACGAAAACACGTTACATTGCAGAAACCTTAAGTCGTTACACCACACAATATACAACATCCTTAAAAAAAAAAAAACTACCAAAGCGGTAGCTTGCCGCGTAATTTTAGGTCTTTCAACATGTCGCCGACGGTCGCGAGGTAAAATGAACCGCTCTGAAAGGCGACCGTCTGGACTCTTTTGAGAGGCAACTATAAAGGACCAGGCGGCCATTTTGCACCGTGGTTGTTAGTAGTTAATTTCTTGGGCACAAGAGAGCGTAAGTTATTGTGGGCAGTGGGTTAAGATTCTATTGAAAGTTGGTTTTTAGCGTCTTTGTGTGGGATTAGTGTTGTAAATCATTGTACTTTTTCTTTACATTTTCCACTGGTCTTATTCGCTTTTTCAGAATTTAGAAGTTAAATGGTGGTAATTTCGTCGTGTCTTTCAGTCTGGAAGTAACGTGGCCATTTTACTCGGGCATAAATGTAATGTAGCACAATATTTAAGTGTTTCGGGTACGTATCTGTCATTGGATCCCACAATTTTAAAGATTATGATGTGAATTATTTGGTTTCGAGATTTACAATAGCATCAGGTAATAACTATGTTTTTCGTAGTTTCTTTGGAAAATACTACAAATTACAGATTACACATTAGCCACGAAACATTTTGGGAACACATTTTGGTCATATGATACTAAACGGGGCACGGAGGAAAAATTAACTTATCGTAAATAACACTTGGAAATCAAAACTTACGACGTACGGCAAGTATCCATCCTTACATTTTTGATACCTCTAAGGTCCGGACTAAGCGTTTCGTCTCGTTGTTTATACCGCATACATCGAAGGACTGGAACAATTTGCCTGCTGCGGTCTTCCCATCCGATTATAATTTAGGTGTCTTGAAGGCTAGGATGAATAAAATCTTAATAAATTAGGGAGTTTTATCATCAACGATTGGTTGGAACACTAGTTAAAATCATTTAAAAAAACATTATGCTTCATAATGGTTAAAGGAAAGTGTTAACAACTCGTCACTTTGACAGTCATCAGTCAGTTTCATTGTTTACATAAAAAATCTCGAATTATTTCTACGATATAATTCAAGATATATTCGACTTATTCACATTAATATTCTTTCAGTATTTAAAACTAATGCTATTCTTATACAGAATGTTTGTAGATCCGTTAGTTATTGTAAACCTAACTCCTTGGAGACGTGAGTGAGCTGAATAGCATGCACTCACAATGTCTATCTACATGTCTAGGGAAATAAACGGCTGGGATTAAATCTTCAAAGCAGTGTATGTTACCAAGTACCTATTCGTAACTTTGCTTATGGTTCTCGGCACAAATAAATAATCGGTTTTCTTTTCTCGGCTTATTTTTCAGTATTATTCCATTTATTTATTATATTACATCCTTATTATATTTTTAAATATTTCCTTAAAAAAAAACATTTAAAAATATTAAAAATAGTAGCCCACCGGCATCGGGAACAGAGTCCAAGCTACCGGCGGTCAGGGCTCCTTAGAGAGGAATCTCGTAACGATGCGCGCCGTGTCCAGGAGTACTCCTGCTTTCTGGATCAGGCCCTTGATCCAGCTGCCTAACGAGAGCCTCCTTAGATATTGTTCGAGGCTCTTGGCTATTAAGCCATTGCTTTTCTTTCTCAGCTTTCACGACGTTCTCGTCATGAGGAACAGCTATATCAACAATCATTGTACGACGCTCTAGTCGATCTGTCACCACTATATCAGGTTTATTGGCAATTAGTATTATTATTATTATTGTATCGTATAATGGTATAATATTATGTCATTTCTTCAGTTTGTTTATTAAGTTGTTTTTAGTTCCTAATGATGTAAATTTGCTAGCCGTTCAACGTCTCGTCAACGACGGCTGGCACTGAAAAGCGTTGTGACTCTGTTCAGTATGTGTCGCATAACTCACTCTTTTGTATGTTATGTTATAATGTTATATATAATATATATTTTTAAGTTATGTGCCATGTTTGTCGAAAATAAACTCTTTTTCTTTCTTTCTTTCTTTCTTTACAAGTACTTTGCCTAGGTGATTACCTAAGGTTTTTTTTACATAGCATGATTAGGATGACAGCAGGACATGAATAATAAATTATACAAGATTAAAATGAGAGAAAAGAATAGGTAGCTACTTTCTATGAATCCGACAGCTGTCATTCGCACCAGCCTATAGCAAACCGTCCGGACCGAGCCCAAGTCGTCGACGCCGCGTACTGTTCCACGCGCGCCTCAAGGAGATGTCAGCAAACCGTAGGGGCCCCTACGGTTTCGAAGCAGGGTCGAAGCCTACTGGGCCCAAGGGTCTGCTTCTGAAAGAAAGTCTCGGCCCTGGTATGAAAGGCAACGAAGGAACAGGAGTGGGTTTTTAGTCAGTAAAAGTCTAACACACTCTCGCGCCCCACCCAAGAGCGGGGGATGTCATTGGATGAATTTCCCACCGAAAAAAAAAACATTCTACAGCAATTTGTAGTGTAACCTTAATGACACTAAATTCTTTTTCAAATCATCATCATCATCATTTCAGCCGAATAACGTCTACTGCGTACTGCTGGATATAGGCCTCCTCGAATTATCACCACAATAACCAGTCCATAGCGTCTCTTACCATCGGATTCCCGCGACCCTTACTAGATCATAAGCCTAAGTCCGCCTCTGTACATTTGTGTGCATAAAGCATTAAATAAATAAATAAATAAAATCGACGTTCCACTTTGGAGGAGGCCTTCCAATGCGGCATCTTCTGACACGACGGTCTATTTTACATATTATTTATTAATAGGTGTGTAATAATAAAATAAGGTGTTTCTAGTTTTGTTTGTTCGTTATTTAATACCGACGAAATTAAAGTTATTTTGCACTGTCTAATTTTTTTTTGTATTTAAGTCGGTTATATTTTTAGGTATTTTTTTATACTCTTCAGTTCACCCTAAACTTCAATAGTAAACACTATTGAAGTGAAAGAGAGAAATTTATATAATAATGTAGGTACTTATAAAATATAACCATTTTATGAGTTCTTTAAAATTTGAAGAGTTCTTCGATTTTTCCGGGATCCTATCATTAGATCCTAACCTGACCATGAAATTACCATGGTCAGGTTAGGATCTAATGATAACTACCTAGAAAGTGTTTCCTTTCAAATAAAAGATTTTTTTTTCAAATCTATCTATTCCTCTTCAAATAATCGGGGAAAATACAAAAAAAAAGAAAGAAAAAAAATTAAGAACCTTCTTTTTTAAGCCGGTTAAAAAAGAAAAATCCAAAGAGCATATTCATAAGTTACTTAAGTTACATTTAATTTTACACAAAGACTATTAAAAGCTAGACAATGTTATAAAAACACCGTTTTATAACAGATTTAAAGACAGGCGACCGCGTTGACTATAGTTTTTAATTAGTGACGAAGGACCCAAAACGGAAAATTAAAACTTTTTCGTTTGGCTCACAGGTTTTTTTTTTTTCAAATAAAAATAGCGAGACAACAACGGTTCGTTTGAAATTCACTATAAAGTTTTATGATCATTAAATATGCTTCTTTAGATATTTCATTTAGTTATATTTCAGTGTTTTTTTTCTTGTCGAATTAACGAAGCTTTTTACTAAATTGTTTGTGTTATTTTGTCTGTAGATACATGCAGTGGCGCCGACATTTAGAAAACCTCATGGGTGCTCATGCTCATTTGATGGACTCAAAAAAGTGGCGAAGTGTGACAAAAGAAATGCACAGTGATCGACCGACAAATAAATAAATGTCTTAATTACATATTGCGTACTTAATTACTTATTATGTTTGATAAAAATATAAAATGAGACCATTATTTAAAATTAAACTTTTTTATTATCGAGAAATATTATAATTTATACGGCGATTACTGATCCATTTCTTGATGTCTATTCTCTGGGGTGCTCGGCACCAACTGTTTATTTCTCATTGACACCGTGGGTGCTCGGGGGCTCGAGCACCCACGGTGTCGGTGCCAATTCACGAACTGGCAACACATTTGGCGGGATTTCTTCGAGTGAAGTTCAGAGGCTGTCTTAATTATTTGCAAATTGATTCCTAGTGGATACTGTGATGTAAAATTGGTGTAGTATTGAATCTCAAGTATCTGCGTAACTGGATAATATGTGAAATCATTGAAACAGGCGCGATTTCGGTGTAATGGAGCTGCGATTTAGAATATGTACCTACCTACATCCATATTCTAATGGTAAACCAATTCGCTATTTAGAAACATATAGATAACCTCTATTATTCCGACTGAAGGACTGTGTATCCATGGTCAAGAAATAAATAAAAAAAACGGGCAAGTGCGAGTGCGGATTCGCGCATTGAGGGTTCCGTACAAACTTACTTCCGAAAACAGTTCCAATTCCCGAATTGAGTTCCGAAGATTTTTTCTATACTTGTGCTATGATACGTTGCTTCATACTAAATTTCAGAATTCTAGGTCGATGGGAAGTACCCTATCAATTTTGATTCCCTTGAGAGAGTCGAAATATACGTTTTTTGTGACATAAACGGCCGTATTTTTATTTCTGACGCGATCACGAAACGAAACTCCGAGCATAGCCCTTTCCATTGCTCTTTGGGTGGCTTTAAGCCTTCTGATGACGCTCATTGTAAGCGACCACATTTCGGAGCCATATGGCAACACGCACTGGTCATAGACTTACCATATTGTACCTATATGGTCAAAAATAAACCTATCAACAAAAATAATATCCCACCTTTTAAACAAGATTTGCGGACGGTGAGCAATGGGTGACTCGCCGTCCGACCGTCCGGTAACCGTCCGGACCGAGCCCAAGTCGTCGACGCCGTGTGCTGTTCCACGCGCGCCTCAAGGAGATGTCAGCAACTGTAGGAGCCTATCAGGGTCGAAGCCTACTGGGTCAAGGGTCTGATTCTGAAAGGAAGACTCGGCCCTGGTACGAAAGGCAACGAAGGAACAGGAGTGGGTTTTTAGTCAGTAAAAGTCTGACACTATCTCCCGCCCCACCCAAGGGCGGGGGATGTCATAAGATGATTTTCCCACCGAAAAAAAAAAACCCTTTCAAACAAGATTGAAACACACCTCCAATAACCATCCTTCTTCAGATCATCCAAGCTATAATATATTGGCTGACTGTTGATTTTAAGTACAGAACATAATATTTACGACATCGTTTCTTTTACGAGTCGGTTATGTGAAGTGCTGACATACACTCTTTGTACAAGAGGTGTTGGAAACACGATAATCGTGAGATTTGAGTTTTTTTTTTATGGAAAATTGGAAATACGTGATGAGAGGCTGTCAATGTTTGATTTTGAAGATTTTACTTAAAACGTTTTGGATTGTTAGGGTCCGTACCACAAAAGGAAAAAAACGACACTCTTATAGGATCACTTTGTTGTCCCTGCGTCTGTCTGTCTGTCTGTCTGTCAAGACCCTTTATCTCGAGAACGCGTGAGTTCTCGAGATTCTTGATTCTTGGATGGATTCTTGTTCTCTCTAAGTTAACGAAACAAAAAGATCCGTTCAAGTCTCAAAAAACGCACACATACATAACACACTCGACACTCTCGAGGGAATCAAAATTTATAGGGTACTTCCCGTTGACCCGGAATCCGGAAATTCTGCATAAAGCAAGGTCTTATTTACTATTTACAGTTTTCAGATTTATTCCTATACCTGTGCTATAAGATTGTGTTAAATCATAACAAAAAAAAAATTGCGATTCAGAAAAATCTTCAAGACTCCATTCGGGAATTCAACTGTTTATTTAGGTAAGTTTGTACGGAACCCTCAGGGCGCGAGTCCGATTCGCACTTGTTTAGTTTTTTTTTTTTTAAAGGATGCTAAATATGTTATTCTCAAAGTTTATATTTGATTGATATGACTAATATTTGAAAACCATTTTAGGGTTAAAGTCGAGAGGTCACTTTTGTAACTGTTGATTACATTATGAAAGTTTTCATACTGATAGAAAACCTAATTTTCATAATTTTTTTTTTGCATTTCAGGTGACTTTTTAGGGTAAACTGAACCGAGAGAGTTGTATGGATGATTTTATTGATTATAATTCCGCAAATAAATTCGTATTACAGCCGCCAATCACACTTGAATCACAAACAATAACAAAATGTAAAAAAAAAACTTAAGTCAATTTTATTTCGCGGGTTACCCTTTTTTTAGGTGAGAAAATCATAAACTAAAAACCCACTCTAGTTCCTTCGTTGCCTTCGTCCCAGGGCTCCGGGTTGCGTTTTCTGCTCGACCCCTACAATTGCTGACTCAGCATCTCCTTGAGGCGCGCGTGGAACAGTATGCGCCGTCGACGACTTGGGCTCGGTCCGGAAGGTTACCGGACGGTCGGACGGCGAGCCACCCATTGCTCGCCGTTCGCAAGCCCACGCCTACGGTGACCGGAAATCAGGATCGGAATCCCGGCGGCGGTTGGGGCGTGAGACCGTTGCCTCACGCGATCGGCCGCCTCCTTTATCCTCCTCCATCCGCTGCATTACTGTTTTTCGCAGAAGGAGGCGGGCTACCCTGAAGCTTTTACCTCAATAGTACTCGTAATTTCGTAGAGGAATTAAAACTACGCTAATTTAATACTCAAATAAACCTTTTTATTATCTCTGATCTATACATTACATAGCTAGCAATTTTTAAGCATAGTTTTTTTTTTTTATGAATATAAAATGTGAAAACACAGCTACATTCTCAGAATTTTCCAAAGCGATTTAAAAATTTGAATTTAAAATTGAAATTGGAAAACACATCGGTACTGCAAAACATATCATTTTTGTGCCAAAACAAAATATTTACGTTTACGAACGGGAACAAACAAATCAGAATATTTCTTCCGTAACTTTTCAAGGAACAAGACACCTATAAACGTTTCGATTTTCCCACGTTTTTTGTCCCAAGTTATACGAACATGGCGATTGAAGTTTCGAGTTGTACATTACCCATTTTATCAAAGTGGACTATGTTTGTAGTATCTGAATGTTACTCAGATGGAGGTCGAGGATTATTTTCCTTTAGTCACATAATGTACACTATATCAAATTTTCCACTGTATCAAAATTTCTCCAAGTTACAACCGTTTCGTTTCGATTGTCTTTCGTCGATCGCCTCGAGTTTGCCAAGCCTCCGATTTCTTTGTTCTGATCACGTGACTGAGCGTTGAGATGACGCCAGAACAAAGGAATCGGAGGCGTGGCCGATTCGAGGCGATCGACGAAAGGCAATCGAAACGAAACGGTTGTAACTTGACTAGGGGGGCAGGTCGCAATAAAACGCGCGCACTCACAACCTACGCCCCACTTAGGTAATAGTTGCCATCCAGTTATGAAATGAGGTACTCTGTATGCGAAACTTTGACGTCTTATATCGAACAATAATCATAAATAACTGAGACAAACGTTTGCAGCTGAGATGGGAATTGCCCTCATGTGTTGTACTACATATTTACTTTTCAAAGTGTGCTTTTAGAAGAAGTCATTATTGGTACAGTACAGGTAGTTTTATATTTTCCAGTACAGAATAGATATTGCAAATAAAGTTTCATGAGATTTGAAACGGCAAATTTGATCAGCGTTAGAAGGCCTTCGTACACAACGTGAATTGATTACCTGGTGAAGGTCGCGGGAATCCGATGGATGCAAGACGAACTGGACTGTAAGTTGTGCCGACACTTGGGGAGGTCTATATCCAAACGTGTTTAGGCTGAAATGATTATCGCCATGACGACGATGAGATTTGAAAAATAAATTATATACAATATTATTTTTAGTATATGCAAAACCTGAATATAGTTTGTTTAGAAACAGTAACTAAATCGATTCCAATAATTTTTACACCACGTTATATTACAGACACTAAGTACAACACAGGTCACGGCAGGTCATAGCGGGCATTAGGCGCCAGCGCACAGCTGGGTGCGGTAGCAAAACCAACTCTCAGTTACCCGGTTGGCCCGGTGACCATATATTTGTATGGACAACCACGTAGCATAACAAGCTTTTAACTTTGTTATTTTTCATGATAAAGTTATGGGATTTTGTACATAGATCTTCTTCATCTTTACATAAAAATACTGGATACGTGTTTCCAGTTTCGCATATACTAAAACTAATGTTGTTTAATTATACTTATATTTTACTGCTGTTACATGGTCTATCAAAAACTGACTTCAACAATTGAATTGTTTTCCTATCAAATTCAAATCCTATTCGAAATTTGAACAAACCTTTAAAAGTTTTGTTTTATTCATCCAGTCAGCCCACTTGCTAAAAAGGTATGTATCTCATGCGTTTTTCTTTGATATTACAATATTTTCTTCTTACGTAGTTAACTAAAAAAGTCATCCTCTTTCTAGCCATGTTACCTTCCATATGGTGACGATGCAGGAGACGCCCCGGGCGTCGAGAGCTTCGGGTGTTCCTCGTCTATAGTAGCGACGGGCTTGTAGACGATGAGCAGTGGATAACTCGCCGTCTGGCCATCTGGTAACTCCAATTCCTCACCTGGCCAACTCAAATTCCAATTTCTCCACTCTCGATCTCAAAATCAGTGTTCCATAACCACATAGTCTAATAGCCAAAAAATATCTACGACGCTAATCACTGTCCGACCCGGCTAACATACGGTATACACGGAACTTTGTGAGCTAATTCCCTGTGCCAAATTGAATTCGTGGGACTGCAATTAGGGATGTGACTGGCAGACTCAGCGGAGGTTGACGGAGACGGAAGCTAATGTGGAAAAATAAAAGAAATATGAGTTAGTCGACATGCATTGCATTTATCGATCAACGTGTCAGCCAATGGCTTAATAGTCACGAGCCTCGATCAACGCTTTAGGATGCTCTCGTTAGGTTCTCTGGATCAAGGGCTTGATTTAGAAAGCAGTACTTCTGGACAAGACTCGTATTGTTATGAGGTGGCACCCTTTGAAATTCTGACTACCGGTAGCTTGGACCTTGGTCCCTATATCTGGGACAAGGACCCATATATTTTTTTTAAGAAACATTTTAATGTATTTATTAAGTGAGAATAATTAATAAAAGAAGTGCACAACTGGCGGTTCTCCTTTATAATGCATCACAGTATAATTGTCAGTTGGTGCCTTATTTCTTTCAAAGTATCTAACGGTGCCTTTGCAAGTCAGCTTCGGCTTCTCGGAGGCTCCAAGTTAAGACAATTCTACAAAGAATTTTTAAAAAAAACCTCGTCATTGTCTAGTCGATTTATAGATACTTATAAAATAAACTGGCTTCACAAAAAAATTGCACAAATATTTTACCAAACCACCAAAACCATGAAAGTTTCAGGTATATATCTTCACTGATCTTCGTTGTATCTTGTAATTCTTTGCGGAATTTCCGCATCTGTGAAGGTGGAAGCCGATGCGGTGGTACGACATCTTGCGAAAGTTCCGCATTTATCTTATAAACGACAAGTTTAGTCTCAACCCTAGCTACAGCGACGAAGTTCCTAGTTGGCTAGTTTTTTACTTACTATATTTGCTTGACAAAAGATTGGTGTTGCGACTGTTGCACTGTTTTTATGATGAGGAAATTGGGTGATATGACGTCTTTGTTCTTGCTATACTGCTCTAGTTAGGACAGTAGATAATATTTTGAGTTAGGATTAGGTTTGGAATTCTGCAGAATTTTCTGAATATTTTGTTTGGCAAACGGTGGTGTCGTGAATTCAAAACCAGGCAGGCTCGTTACTTTGTGTAAATATTCATCACTACTGCCCTAAAAACTGTGAAGGATAACATTGCGAATTAAAGAAACCGGCATGTCCTAGAACCGAATATTCGACGACATATGACATCCGCCAACCCGTACTGGGCTCGTAAAATGGATTACGGGCCATTCCTTCACTTAGATAGGAAACCTTAGTCCTAGTAGTAGGAACATTATAATGCTGATTATTCATTTCTTATATATATCTAAAAAGAGAAACTGATAGACTGTTTCTTAGGTGCCTCTTCTTGTTTGCTATGAAAGTTTGTGGATGAAACTTGACACACTATCAGACCATGTCTTGGGTAATTACCCAATGAAAATAGGGCAGTTGCCCTTGGGATAATTTTCCAAATCCACGCAGGCATACCCCTGGCAGAGGCTAAGTTCCTATGTATTATAAAAACTAGCGTATGCCCGCGGCATCGCTTGCGTGGAAATAGGTTTCTCCATACACTTTGGACCCCCGTTTCATACCGCTAGGGGGTGAATTTTGAAAAATCCTCTCCTAGTACTCGCCTACACCATAAAAGGAAACCTTCTGGGAAATTTCACACTCCTAGTCCCAGTAGTTTTGGCTGTGCGTTGATATGTCAGTCAGTCAGTTTCTCCTTTCATATATATGTATCGCATTGTTATCGCATCATCGCATTTGGCTTGCGAAGAGCGAAAGGTTATCAAGCACGTTACTGCGGATTGTTCAAAGTGGTTCCGCGGCCCTGAAACGCAAAGGGCATCTAAAGAATGACAGGTGAGTTTTAGTCTGTAAAAGTCTGTCACTTCCTCCACCTAGAGCGAGAGCAGTCATTTAATGACTTCCCATCAAAACAAATTCAGTACATCAACCTCACAGCACCTACCTATGCAATTTTATTAATACTAGACTAAAAATTACTTCAAGCACATCACTTTAAAACTAGCTCAAACATAATCCTGGCTGTTGAACTAATCTGTGGTTGAACTTTGCTACACGTGCATAAGACTACACGTACTTAATAAACTTGATATTTTGCCCTATTACAGGCGCTTTATGGTCGATAGTGGTAAAATGGGCCAGCTTTCTTCAAACTTGTTACGTAATTGAGTTTCCACGGTTAATTGCCTGTAGTTGTTCGTAGTTACCGGTTTTGCTTTCAAGTTGAGGCTAATTTTTAAGCGAAACGATAGGCTCCTTGTGTGTCAAACTTGTACTGTTAGATAACTTTGTAAGGTCTCATCATCATCATCATCATCATTTCAGCTGAAAGACGTCCACTGTTGGACATAGGCCACCCCCCAAATGTTGCCATAATGACTGGTCCCGCATCCATCGGATTTCTACGACCCTCACCAGGTCATTGGTCCACCTTGTGGGATGCCTTCTAACGCTGCGTCTTCCGGTACGTGGTCGCCATTCTAAAACCTTTCGTCCTCATCGACCATCTGTTTTGCGAGCAATCGAAGCCCGAAGAATGGTGGCAGTGGGCAGGGCACATTGTTCGCAGAATAAATGGTCGATGGGGACGAAAGGTTCTGTAACGTCTCAGAGATCTATAATTATAATGTTTATACTCCTTGCACTTTTCTCTAGCTCGCCGTCTGGCCGTCTGGTTATTGTCGCCGGTACTGTTCCACGCACTCCTCAAATAGATGTCACTAAAACTTAGGGGCCCGGCAAGGCCGATACCCACTAAGGCCGCGGTCATTTTCTGAAAAGGAAAAGAATCAACTTTGAACAAATTTTTCTGTTTCCTTCTTCTTGTCTGGTCATTTATATTCATTAATTTTTAGATAAATAAACTAACAGCTGTACAACATGGGACTAGCAAGCGACCTGACTTGCAGGATCTGTGGAGAGGCAGAGGAGAATATGCTACACTTACTGTGCGACTGTGCAGCACTAGGCTCCAAAAGACTAGAGTATCTGGGCCAACCATTTCCTAGGCCAGAGGACTATAGGCTCAGCCCCATCAAGGCCATACTGGGACTCATGACGAAGGTGCATGGAAGGCTGGGTTTTGAGTAGAAGGGAGGGGGACTAGCACAAAAGATCCAGAAGGGTCGAAGTGCTCTGGTTTTAAGGCCAGCCCCACATCAAGATAAGATAAGATAAGAAGATAAATAAACTAGGTACTATATCATATTGAACCTTTGAAAGGTCCTCCCCAGTTTGTAAAGGCTTAGATATTGCAGATCGTAACACGCTACATCTAGGTCCATTGTTCAATTTCAGTACGCTTGACCTGAGTTCAATAGATCAGTTTATGGTGCTAATATAACGTAGTTATTTTGTCTCTAATGATCCCGTAGTGTCGTCAAAGTTTTATCTCGTGCAAGGAATTATAAGTGACTGACACACTCTAAAGAAAGAAAGAAAAAATGTTTAATTGCGGGAAATGACGCAATCTTAGGAATAGCATACAAATTATAAACATTTTATTGGGAAAATATGCACCACGTCCACGTAAAACGGCCGAATGCTCAGTTTAATACTTTATCCCTTTTTTTTGCATAAGTTTTTACCTATATGTGTAATTATAAAATGTTAGATGCAGAATACCAATCACTCGTTTCCTATGGAAAATAACAGCCTAACTTTATGGTTACACTAAAAAAAAACGAATAATTTTGACACCATTTCTACATTAAAATGATAATAGGTATGAGAGGACAGTCATTTTGTTTCGCTTAGCTGTAGATAGTCCAGTGAAATAATTAAAAATGGATCTGCTGCAAAATACTGACTTTACTTTTAGCTGGTGATACTCAGTGTTGTAAAAACTACTACAGAAAATACCTGCACGAGACTTGCACATACCAGGAGAACATGACACTAACGGGAGAAAGCCTATGTACTGTATGATATTATGTACAATAAACGATTAAGAAGCAATTATATTAGTGGGGCAAACAATATGACGATGATGATGAGACACTTTTTTTGGGTATTAAAATATCATCGAACTAGCTTCTGCCAGCGGCTTCGCCCGCGAACCCCTTTGGGGGTGAATTTTGGAAAATCCTCTCTTAGTGCTCACCTACATTACAAAAGGAAACCTTGTGCAAATTTTCACGGTCTTAGTCTCAATAGTTTCGGCTGTGCGTTGATATGTCAGTCAGTCAGTTTCTCCTTTTATATATATAGATAACTTCTCCCACTCTGGGTGGAGCGAGAAGGTATAGAAGACTTTTACTGGCTAAAATCTTCCTGTGTTCCTTCAGTTACCCTTTGCTTTCGAGGGCCACAGGGACTCTCTAGAACAATTCAGCCCATGATGCATAGCTTGTGAATCAAAAACAGAAACCAATCATGAAACTCGATGAGTATTCAACCTAACTAAAATGTTTATTCTCAGTAACAGGCTAACCCAGTAAAGTATTGCGAAATTCGTAAAATATATCGCGTGATTGCGCCAATGGTGGCGGGCAGTAATTTCTCGCGTGCCCCTGCATGATTGCGCACCGGTTGGCAATTTATTGTTTTTGCTCAACGCTGGGTTCACTGTTACATTATGGGGCTGTTTTAGAAAGCTTTGAAGTTTAGTGTACTTTATTTTGTTGGAAAAAATATTGTAAGGAATTCGTTTTTTCAATGACAATGTGAACGGTTAGTGCTCATGGACCGTGATTGAACACATTTAGATTAGAAGATATCTCACAAGATGGACCGATGACCTGATGAAGGATGCGGGAGGCCACTCGGTCAGAGGAACGTAGGACCGGTCAAAAATGCACCCTGTAAAATACTGAAAAGCAGGCAACCCTACGCCTACGGCTTAGCGTGCTTTCTGACGTGCGGAAGAAACTCTGTATGCAATGGAAGATCACCCATCCAAGGGCTAACCTCAGCAAGTGGAGCTTAACCTAGAAGTTGGTTCTTATTATTTAATCACAAGCTCCTCATATTAATACTATTAGTTCAAATTTAACACACTCTCAATGACAAACGCTTCCTCATTAAAGTTCACGACACCGCCACTAGGGGGCGATCAATTCGCGCTCTCCTATCAATCTCCTACAAGATTTATCTATGTTAGCTTAATTGAGTTTCTTACTCGTAACATTAATATTACTTCCCTTTGATGCATCAAAATACGATTATAGTGGGTGTGTGCCTTCAAGGTTTTGTAATCATGGGTGGGTAGGCAGAGTACCTGCCTATGGAGTTGCGTGAGGCAGCAGCCCCTACCTATTGTCTTGTATGATTTATAGTTTAGTTACCAAGATAACATTAATATCGCTTTAGCATTTTTCGAAAATATCGACCGATACCTATGCTTGTGGGGTCAAATTTGAATAGTTAGTTAAATTTTGCAAACGTGATGTGTAAATAATGAAATAATTTCAAAACTGTAGAATTTTGTTCATTAATTTGATTTAGTTCTGTGTACTTACTCAACTCAAAGTTTACCATCGGGATGTAGAGCGCAGTATACTTGGTGTTAAACTAACGCACGGATCGCGTTGGAAACATTATATCTACTCTAAAACAGAGGTCGTTGACGTGGCTCAGAAGGCTGCCTAGCTTAAGAGGGTCCTTTTCCACTCGCCTATCGTCAACATCGAGCATGGTTTAAAAGTTTGTTGCTTTATCTAACGCAATCCAACGCGATGTTTGATGGAGAGGCAATGCATAAAAAGAGAGATAACGCCTGAAAACTCTGTTGGCATTCGGTAATTCCGTGATTTACTCGAATATTTCACAAAACTTGTTCCAGGAAATACGTGTTTTTTTAAACCCTTAAAAGTTCTTCAGTATCTCAATTAAATGTGCAAGGCTTCTATTGATGTACTTTTTTATATTTTTAATATACGAGTACATTATGAAACACCAAAGTTCACGTAAAATAGCAGATTTTCCGAGGTCTTTACTAGATTAGTTTCACACAAATTTATGTTTTGATTTCAATAGAAGCCTAGATAGTATCCACAAGATAGCTATGTATCCAAAATATCTGGAGAAAGACGTGTCATAACATCATAATCACGTATGAGCGGCTGTATGAAAATATACCTCGAAAAAGACGCTCGTAAAGTGGGACTGGGCTGGACATGTCAACCATATACCGTAGGAGTGAAGAACCCGAAAAATACAAAATTGCATGACCGAGTCCCGGCAGACCACGAATCAGGAATTGTCAAGATGTGGCCCAATACTGGGTAAAATGGAAAAGATGAAGTGATACCTTTGCCTGGAATGGACAAACCTGTACTGTATGCTAGCTATAATAATAATATAATAATACTTACCTACATTTTGTCATTTTAATAAGTCTTAGTAAGCAAACATGATGCCGTATCAATCTTCGTAAAAAGTTGACACTGTTATTTTAGCTACAAAAATATCCATACGTAATTGAAACCCTAGGTACGTCCCTGATTGTACTTAATTTTTGTTTCACTATAAGTACATGTGGTACAAGTTCATGCCCAGCAGAACCGATGGCCCTACCACGGGGAATTTCCGAAAGGGAAACCCTGCCCCCCTAGCCAAGTTACAACCGGTTCCTTTCGATTCTCTTTTGACGTGACAACGTCTTATAAATTGGTTTGCCGGGTGACACTTCAAGAAACTGCGTTACGCTCCGCTCACGTTATGCGCTCACAATGAGAGCGAGTGAGAGGCACGCGTCCCTTCCACTCGGGCATGGTTAGCCCGCCTAAGAGCGAGAGAGACAGACATAAAAAGTGAAAGGCACGCGTCCCCTATTATTTCATCCTTCTTCCTACTATACGAATGAATATTCACATTAAAATTATTTTACCACTCAAAGTCGTTGTCACGTAAAACTTTCGCCCGTATACCGACTTTACAGGCAACCAATTTTTTTGTTGGTCGCCTCGAGTAGGCCACGCCTCCGATTTCTTTGTTTTGACGTCGTCTCAACGCTTAGCCACGTGATCAGAACAAAGGAACAGGAGGCGTGGCCGACTCGAGGTGATCAACGAAAAGAGAATCGAAACGAAACGGTTGTAACTCGCCTAGGGGCCCCGGTCTTATAACGCAAAGGACAACTAAAGGATAGATGTGTGGTTTTAGTCAATAAAAGTTTGACACGCCCAATTCTTACCTAGAGAGGGAGAAATCATTGAATTTATTGATTGCCCAATTTGAAAAAATATAGTAGGTACTTAATTACAAACCTAAATACTGCTACATAGAGTGAAACGAATTGGGATGGAAACATAAAAACGAAAGATGGACGATGAATCGCCCAATTATCACAGAATTAATGTTTACTCCCATTCAAAATTAGGACTGAATGCGTAATCACGTCATGACGGAAAAAAATCTTTAATATTCTACCTTTGATCTTTGTAGGAAGTTAAAAAAGAACCTATACTTAGCCTCAGGCAGGAGGGAGGGGGAGGTCGGACAAAGATTAAGAAAAGAGAAATGACATTTTTTCCAAGCTTTTATTTAGTTTCACCTGTCCCGATTTTTGTGTCTGTATAATCAAATCTTGCAAATTAAATTTAATCCACTTCCCGGTTACCGATTGTTGTGTGTAAATCAGATGACTATGCAAAATTATTATGACATGGAGCTGATCTGATGATAGGACCGGAAGGTGGCCATAGGAACTCAGATAACCCTACCGTGTTTGAGCTTTTTGGAATAGTCTTGATGAGTATTAATTATATAGATATATACCGCGCTATAAAAACTTGCTATAAAAAAATGATTTTCATTGAAAACTTGTTTTAAATCCTCTACACGACGACGACTTGAGGGATATACTACAGAGTAGCCGGCGAAATTTAAGGTTAGGTAAAGGGTAAAAATGGGACCCTATTACTAAGAAACCACCAGTGTCCGTTTATCTGTCACCTGGCTGTATCTCATGTTGTCATTTTTATTAGTATTTTAGTACACGTGCTAACAAAATAACATTTTGTTTATTTATCTCGTAATCTACTGACAGGAAAAAATACTTTTCTTTACTACGGGGTTATCATCAAATATATCCTTCCACTCGGGAGGGGGGAGTGTTAGACTATTACTGACTAAAATTCACCTGTGTTTATTCAGTTACCCTTTGTATTCCAGTGCTTCGGTAACTTTTTTAAACAAGCCCGAAGAGAGTAGGAAAATTCTGCGCAAACAGATCAATGGAGAATTGTGAAAAATGTCATTACATACCTAACCTAGAGTATAAAATATCTTTAGGTTAAAGATAACAGTATCATTATAAGAGACAGTTAAAATAGTCATTACTCAGCTAGCCAGGTAATAAACCTAGTTTACCCATAATTTCTTGGCACTTCTGTCTCAATTTTATGATCCATGTAGAAAACGGAACACAAAATTACAATTCGTGAATTTATTATTTAAATTGGTTAACTCAGCTGCCAGTAATTACTTATTCTTTTACTTTTGAAATATCTTGAACACCCTGACGTTAATCAAACTAAGAATTAGTTTAATTAACGTCAGGATCTGAAAAAAAATTAAATAGTTTTGTATAAAATCGGATTTAGATTGACAAAGATTTGTAAAGGAAAATATTTTTTTGACAAAACTAAAGTCTTTTGTTTCTTTTCAGGTCGTATGACTGATAACTCGAAATTATGTATATTTTTTAGGGTTCCGTTATTTTTTAGGGTTACCTCAAAAGGAAAAAATGGAACTCTTATAGGATCACTTTGTTGTCGGTCCGTCTGTCTATTTGTCTGTCTGTCAAGACCCTTTACCTCGAGAATGCGTGGAAGCATCGAGTTGAAATTAAAACCATATACTTAAGTCTACAGTCCCTTGAAGCCGTAAAAAATTAAACTTCTGAGTTTACGGAAAAAAAAAGATAGGCTGTTTATGTCGCAAAAATCGTGTATTTTGACACTCTCAAGAGAATCAAAATTCATAGGATACTTCTCGTTGACCTAGAATCCTGAAATTTGGCACGAAGCAAGGTCTTATAGCACAAGTATAGGAAAAAATCTGAAAACTGTAAATTTATGGTTACCAAAAAAAAAATCGAATCGGAAATATCTTCGTAACTCAATTCGGGAATTCAACTGTTTTCATAGATTTGTTGTACGGAACCCTCAGTGCGCGAGTCCGACTCGCACTTGCCCGGTTTTTTTTATTATTGATAGTCTTGCACTTGAACACTATCTTACCTTATGATAAACGATGATGTGTTCGATGATGAAGCAGGCTTGCCTAGAAGTAATCTATTTACTCTTGACATAAATACCCTAGGTTGTAGCTATCAGGAAACACAGAATCGAGCAGGAAATTACACTCCTAAGCTGTACGCACAATAAATGTGTTCCCAAATCGTTTTATACTGATGGATGGGATGTCAATCATGTACCGGTGGTGTAACACCGTACATAATCTAGAGGTCCGAGTATGCAAACGTGTACTTTCCGAAATCTAAACGATAGAAAACCGACAGGACAACTCGACGTAGATGCTTAAGACTTTGGAGTTTTGACTCGACGTGTTCATCGTTGCCGATGGCTTATGGTTTGCTTTTCAAGCGCATCAAGCTAGTATTTGACAGATTCATCCTAAAAGTGAGAGCAGTAGTCCATACATGATCGAAATTGTGCTTGGTAAAGGTTGAGCAGATATTCCGCCGTGAAGTACCCTTTCGTCTTTGTTAAGATCAATTTTAGTTAGATTGTTTGACCAGTTCTAGCAACGTGTTACATATTATAGAGCTTTATTATTGGCCTTGTATAAATCTTAAAAGGTGTAGGTACAGGACGGGTGACGCATGTTCTGTGAAGGGGCTCCACATTGACATTGCCTTTAGGAAGTACCATTTGTTGGGTTGGGTGTAAATAAGTGGACTGTATTTCTATAAGTTCTGGTATATTGCCGTCAAATCAATATCCCAAAAATACAACGACCCGGACAAACAGTAATGAATTTAAATTAGGTTCGAGAGGTATCGTCCGTCGCGGCGGTGTCCGTGGAAGCGAGTGTCCGTGGTGCGCCGGTGGACAGCCGTGTCGCCGCCCGCGTCTGTGTACCCCGCTGCCGATGACGTATGTGCCTGTCAGCCTGTAAAGATAGTGTGTGTATATTTAATAAATAAATAAAAAAATAAATAAAATAAATTAATAAAATAAATGTGTGCACGCCGCCCGCGCGTGCAGACCGCGTCATCGATCTGTTGGGTTCGATTCCCAACACCATTTGATCAAATTATTTGTGCTGCAGACAATTTGGGTAAAATTAAGGACCATCACATTACCACTGACATTTGACAAATCAAAAATCTATATCTATAAGAAAATAAAATAAAGGCTGCTTTCATGTATACATGAAAGCAGTCTGTGTTCCCTGATTGCTACAACCTAGGGGTCTTTAAGTCAAGAGTGAATGGGTTGCTTCTAGGCAAGCGTGCTCCATCGTCGGCCACATCATCGCTTACCATCAGGTGAGAAAGTGGTCAAACGCGAGCCTATCAATAATAATAAAAAAAAAACATTTAGAGCATTTATTTTATTTTAACAGAAAAGGCAGATAAACAATTTCAAAATTAGGAAAGTGGGTCACTCGGTGTAGCGTTTTTAACAGACCCTTTTTCCTCGTTCAAGTTAGGTGTCAGGGGTGTAACACTGCGGTTATTTTCCTGGTGGAATGACCAGCATTCCAGGGGAGCTCCCACCTTCAACTGTGTTGGAAATATTAAATGTTACAAAGCGTGTTTTCGAAAATATGTTTTGCGATGTATAATGAAAATGATTCGACCTTTACGAAATAAATGAGCATGGTTAAGTACCATGCTTGCTTAAAGTTGATGTTATCTAATAATAAATTACAGTGTGACCCGATTTTGGTACACACTTTGCTTATAGCTGAAGTGAAAAACTAATGATAAATCAAATAAATAAAGTCACAAACATTTGTAGTATCCATCACGTATAGATTTTGAAGTATAAGTGCATGCTGATAAATTTTTCAACTATTGTCACTTTACGCATACATGAAAATAAAAATAAACTTAAAGAATAAAAAAAAACGAATTTAACTGTCTTAAACATATAAAATATGTATGCTTTTAGTATCTAGTAATTGGTACATTTGTAAGACTACATTATAGTTATACCATAATAATAAAATAAAATAAAGTAGTAGATCGCAGTCAAGCACTAGTTTATATCAAATATAAAAAGTTGTGGTATTTAAGAATGATTTTTATTTATCATCCGGAAGACTGCATTATAAAAGTTATAAAAATATAACTTGTATATATAATGCTTAAATAACAAAAAATATAAATAAACAAGAGAGCGCATCTTTTTAGACACTCAGAGAAAAGATCAAGCCAACTGCAATACAATTAATAATATTTTTTTCCAGCGTCTGTCCCAAACACTTGGCTACCTATTTGCTTTTTAAAATTTTCTCCCAAACAAAATGGCGACATCTTTTCGGTTCTAAAGCAAGAACGTGTGCTGCCAAAGGCAATATCATTATTTCATACAAGATGCGTTCGGAAGCAGCAGCCATTTTTATTGTTTGCTACTTCAAAAACGGAGATTGCTTTTGAAAATTTGGCAAATGTCGCCATTTTAGCTTATGCAAGGACGTTTAATTTTAATCACTAATGGTACAGATTACACTTTGGCTAAAATACTGTTCTATTTTTTTAACAGATAATATGAAAGAGCGAGATAAAAACAATTTTTTTTTTTGCTAATGTTAGGCGTTAGTAGTCGCGCTTGAACACTTAATGGAAAGTGACGATGAGTTCAACTATGGAGCTCGCTTACCTCGACTTCGATTCACTCTTAACTTTAAAAACTCCAAGTTTTAACAATCAGCAAACATAGACTCTGGCAAGGAATTTCACTCCTTAGCTGTACGCACAATAAATAGTTTCTCAAAACGTTTTGTGCGTATTGGTGGAATAATAATTATAATAATTCTTTATTATCAAGCAGCTATAGACAAAATACACACTGTTTATAACTCAAGAACGGCTGAACCGATTTGGCTGAACATTGGTGGGGAGGTAGCTTAGAACCAGCAGACGGACATAGGGTACTTTTTAACGAGTAGGGTAGAGTAGGGTAGAGTAGGGTAGAGTAGGGTAGAGTAGGGTAGAGTAGGGTAGAGTAGGGTAGAGTAGGGTAGAGTAGGGTAGAGTAGGGTAGAGTAGGGTAGAGTAGGGTAGAGTAGGGTAGAGTAGGGTAGAGTAGGGTAGAGTAGGGTAGAGTAGGGTAGAGTAGGGTAGAGTAGGGTAGAGTAGGGTAGAGTAGGGTAGAGTAGGGTAGAGTAGGGTAGAGTAGGGTAGAGTAGGGTAGAGTAGGGTAGAGTAGGGTAGAGTAGGGTAGAGTAGGGTAGAGTAGGGTAGAGTAGGGTAGATTAGGGTAGAGTAGGGTAGAGTAGGGTAGAGTAGGGTAGAGTAGGGTAGAGTAGGGTAGAGTAGGGTAGGGTAGGGTAGAGTAGGGTAATTTTTTTTTTTACTAAATCCCGCTTTTGGGCAGAACACCGTCTGCCGGGACCGCTAGTAATAGTATAAACTAAGACATATTAGCATAACAACTAATCTATGTTCCCTACGGAGCGATGGCGTCGTTTTTCGCTGCGAGGTTGGTACTATTCCACGAAATTGTCGATACACGACACGACACCCTTTGGCCAAAATTCTCCTTTAAGGAAGGTCTTCAAATGTCGAGTCACTGAAGACCTGTACCACAAACGACTTAGTGTTGTGGCGCGATTCCAACTGCACCACTCTCACAGCCCAGTTTGTCTTGACACGTACATACTCCACGATTTCGTCAGCCTTTATGGCCACCGCCGAGTAATCATGTACCGGTAGCACATCGCTATCATTTATCTAATTTTGTCTTCTGTGATGATGATTTTGTATGTTGTGCCTATATTGTGTTTGACATCCCTCACTCTTGGGCGGAGCGAGAGGGTGTGTCAGACTTTTAAAAACCCTCTCCTGTTTCTTCATTGCCTTTCATACCAGGGCTGAGTCTTCCTTTCAGAAGCTGACCCTTGGCCCCAGTAGGCTTCAACCTTTCTGGGCCCCTGCGGTTTGCTGACATCTCCTTGAGGCGTGCGTGGAACAGTACGCGCCGATTAGCGGACGATCGGACGGCCAACTGTCAAAAACATGCATGTCACGAATATTAATATAAGTTTTTTGCTTTACATTAAGTATTTTTTTTTATTATTATTCTTGATAGGACCGCTATCTCACCTGATGGAAAGCGACGATGTGGTCGACTATTCACTCTTGACTTAAAGATTCCCGGGTTGTAGCCATCAGGAAACACATATTCCGGCAAGGTATTCCACTCCTTAGCTGTACGCACAATGAATGTGTTCCCAAAACGTTTCGTGCGTATGGGCGGGATGTCCACCATGTAAATCACTTTTGAAAGATAGAAAGAAGTTATAGTAAAAAAAACTGCTCTATTTTGGTCTTATGTTGATTATTTACTCCTCTGCAGTAGGTCGTGTCCTGTTTTACATAATGGTTAAAAGATGCTAGCCGTATGCGCCGCAACTAGCCCGATGCGGTGGGTTGATTCTTATGAGTTTCCTGGAGCTACTTGTTTTGGTGTTTTCTCTGCTAGTTTTTTTTAAGAAAAACAAAGTGTATTTTCTGTGAGAAGATTTTCTAGTTGCTGTCTGGAACAATTAAAGTAGATTTGTGTGGATTGTAAATGGATTTTAGAATTTACAATATGTTATTATGCTTAATACTTAATTTAAAAAAAAAGTGATGGTAAGGTCTTCTAATAATATGAAAGAAAAAGGAATAAAGTGATAGCTTGACGGACAAAATGGAAGGAAAAACGTGTTTTGCCGACCCCAAATAACACGGGATAAGAGGGCAGGAAGGTGATGAGGTAAGGTCTTCTAATTTTTTTATCTTCCGTTGTTTATGTTTTCTATCATTTAGAAGCAGAAAAAAAAATCTAAAATTTTTATTTTAGATAGTTGTAGTTAGATAGTTTAGACATTTAGTTCAGTATAATTTTTGTGTTTTAAGGGCTAGAGTGAATAGGTTCATAATAAACTAGTGTTTTTTTCTTTTATTTTTTTGACTCTTTTAGCCACATATTTCTTAAATTAAGTCCTCCCTTTTTCAGCTACTCAATTAGCCGTGTGACCAGTGTTTTCGATGCGTCGATAGTGTCCTACTCGTAAACCAAGTCATCCATGTAGAAATAGTTTTTCAGGACGTTTCCAGCTTCCAGAATCTTCTTCATCTTCTACGAGTTTATTTAGAGTGCGCATTGCTAGATAAGGTGCACTTTTCGTTCCATAAGTTCCTGTGCCCAACTGCTAATCTTGTAGAGGTTCGTTAAGGAAAGATCTCCAGATTATAGTTAGTTGATTTTCGATCTGCCAGTTATACCGATAAAGTTTTTTCACATCTGCCGTAAAGACGTATCTGTACGTTCTCCAGTTGATTAGAAATTATCAGGTGGGATCGCAGTCAATCACTAGTTTATGTAATTTAAAAAATACTTCAACGAGGCAGTAGAGATTTTAATTGGCCCATATTCAGCAAAACTACTTATAATTTTGCTGAATAAGTGCTTCGAATTACGAACTGTTTCTCCAGGCTATACCCAGTCATGTTTTAAACGAAATCCTGTTTACACTAACGGAACAAAGTACACAACCAGGCAATTTCTCCTTAAAAAGCAGTGTTAAGCATGACATGATCTAAATTAATCGTCTGTAGTTCAGTGTTCGTGAGGCCGGCCTCGTTTGTTCGCTAAGACATGCTAGGAACACATAAGCCTTTCTCTTGGCGGGTATCTTCGACAGATTAGCTGGTGGGTTAAGATAGAAGAACACAGAGGGAGAGGAAAGATTTTTATTATGCTCGCTTTTAACCATTATTTCACCTGATATTAAACGATGATGTGGCCAACAATGGAGCACGCTTGCATAGAAGTAACCTATTCACCCTTAACTTAAAGACCCTTAAGTAATAGCTATCAAGAAACACCGACAGACTCCGGCAAGGAATTCCACTCCTTAGCTGTGCGCATAATGAATTTGTATGTAAAGGTGTGATGTTGATGCAAACGGACTTGGCGAAATTAAACGGTTACATGGTTTTTGTTGGTGATATTTTCGTCCAGTTTGTCCAGTGTTAGCAAAGGGCAGATATGTAGTTATACACCGCCGACACATAGGAACTAAAGATTTTTCATAGCGTCAAATAACTTCTTCCCATCATCATCATCACGAAAGACATTCAATGCTGGATATAGGCCTCCCCAAATGTCACCACAACGGCCAGTCCTGTGCCTCTTGCATCCATCGGATTCTCGCGACCGAGACCAGGTTACTGGGCCAGCTTGTGGGAGGCTTACCAACGTCACGTCTTCCGATACGCAGTCACCACTTCAGAATCTTTCAGTCCCATTGATTATCTATTTTGCGAGTAATGTGCCCTGCCCGCTGCCATTTAACTTAGTGCGTTATTCTTAGGGCTACGTCGGTAACTTTGGCTCTCCTGAGAACATCTTCATTCCTCAAGTTCTCCTGTTCTGGGTTTTACTGAATAAAATCTACCTGTGATGCACTCGTGAAAGCAAAGGGCGACTGAAGGCCACAGGTGTGGTTTTAGTCCTTTCGCTCCACCTTAGAGCGCGCAAAGTAATTGAATGACTTCCCACCTCAAAAAAAAGCTACACAGAGCACAATAGCAGAAGTTGAAAATGTTGATGAAACACCACTAACATATATAATAAGATATGTACATATTATGATACCTGGGAAAGTCTGTACATAATCTGTATACAAAAGTCCTGTGATCTTAATATAACCCTTTGTTTGGAGGTAGGCAATCGTGAGAGCAGTGGTGGCAGAGTGGTAACGGCCCCAACTTACGAGTTGTAGTTCAAACCCAAGCAGGCGCATAACTTTGTGTAATTTATTTCATCACCATTGCTCTCAAAACGGCGAAGGAAGACATCGTGAGGAAATCGGCATGTCCTAGAACCAAAAATTCGAAGACATGTGACATTTAGCAATCCGCACTGGGCCTGCGTTGTGGATTACGGCCCATTCCCTCCCTTAGAGAGGAGACCTAAGTCTTTTCCCGCTTTGGGTGAAGCGAGTACCCGTACCCGTAACCCGTTCGATCGTCTGGTAACCGTCCGGACCGAGCTCAAGTTGTCGACGGCGCGTAGTATTCCACCCGCGCGCCTCAAGGAGATGTCAGCGAAACCGTAGGGGCCCAGCAGGGTC
Source organism: Mythimna pallens (assembly GCA_961205895.1). Lineage (NCBI taxonomy): Eukaryota > Metazoa > Arthropoda > Insecta > Lepidoptera > Noctuidae > Mythimna > Mythimna pallens. The sequence continues at coordinate 19,252,402 of OY540844.1, forward strand.
GAAGCCTACTGGGGCCACGGGTAGTGTGAAAGCGAAGCCCGGGGCCCCGGAATGAAAGCAAAGAGGGAACAGGAGTGGGTTTTTAGTCAGTAAAAGTCTGACACTATCTCTCGCTCCACCCAAGAGTACCCGTAACCCGTAATATTTCAAATGATAAAACACATTTATTTCAGATTTTAAAAACCGTCGCGTCGACGATATATACGAGTAGGTTGTATATTGTAGCGACCTCTATGGCGTCATATAAGAACTAATGCGAGCAATGAAAGTTCTCCACGCGATTTGAACATATAGAAAAGCCCGAAATTATCTATCGGGCAGTTGCTCACCAGACATAACACCCGTCTGGTCGGAGGATCTTCCCTTTTCAAAGGAGGTTTGCGGGACTTTACTCTCTGTTCCACTTACCTCCAGATATATCTCCAACCCTCTTTTTCTTTCGCATTCCTGACATTTGTAAGGGATCCTTATCGATCAGCGAGCTATTTTGATAGACCCCTCAAGAAATCAGCAGTGATTTTCCCTTTAGAATGTTACCTGAATTATTTTCAGTTGAAAATATTATTTCCACTCTTAAAAGTAGCTCTCTTTCCCTTCACACCAAACAACAAACGTAATTTAATATTAATTATTTCTAGCGAACAGTATTAATTGCAAGCGTTTACAACAAAATACGGTTCACGTTTCTTACAAAATTATATCTACCTACCAACGTTTACTAATAAACAAGGCAGTAGTATGCTTAACCCTTGAAATACGACCCTAATGTTCTCAAGTTACGGTTGGTTTTTCTTTGGGGTTTGTTTCTTTGAAACTAAAGATCAGATTTCGTATCGGGGAAGTTTGGGTTATCTGAACACGTGCTTCTTGTCGTGATTACATATTTTCTGATGGTTTGCGACTGTTGTTTTAGATGGAAGATTGTTTAAACCCAATTTCTGTGGCCCTAGTGAAAAAGGATGTAAGTCAAAAAATGCAACTTTACAGGAGACGCAAAAAACACTCCGCGCGCTTCAAATTTGTGTTTGTCCTCGTGTGACATTTAAACCGCTACCTAATGAAACACATGGGATATTTTTTATAAATAAACGATTTATGCTTTTTATTTAATGGGTTATTTTTTATGTAAAGTTAATAGTTTTTAAGATAATGACTTAAATCAACCACAAAATTAATAAGTTAGACCCCTTCTCCCATAAGTTAAATATTAATTTATACAAATGAAAAGGAATACGCATTTGGAATTATTTTATAATTACCAATTACCTAATACAAAGAAATATTTTTATCCTTTATTTTGGTGAAAATGGATATAAGTCTTGTAATATCATTACCAACTAAACCATTTTAAGGACTAAGTGTTCTTGTATCGATAAACACTAACCAGATTAAAACGAGGGTGATTTATGTTAATTTAGATTAAAAAGGTTTTTTTTCGTTTAAAAGGATATAAATGGACTTGAAACCAACTTTTGTTGTTTTTTTTTGGTGTCAGTTGAACCCTTTAACATAAAGTAACTTCCTTATTTTTAGAGATAGCTTAGATTATTTTTCACCAAACGATAAAGCATTTTTTTCCTGATCATTTCGGTATATTTAACTCATTTTCGACAAAATCGGACTTATATCTCTTTTCACTATGGCCACAGATTTTCGGTAGTAATAACAGAAAGATTACAATTAACTTATTAATAATCCTTTCTTTTTCAGTGAAAGACAGTGGCAACTTCGAAAAGCTCATCTTGACCGGGAAAGTAGTTGGGAAAAGGCCGTGTAGGCGCAGCCTTTTCCCACTTGGTCCGGCCAGATCCGCCACCACTCTTGACTCTTCGGTATCTCCCTTCACACAGCCAGAGACAGAAACAGATAGAGGAATATCATATAAGGGAAAAGGATGAGATGGTTACGACCCTCAGCATAGCCTTGTCCTACTCTGGATGAAGTGGAATGACTTCTATTGACTAACGCCCGTGTTCCTCACCTGAAAAAAGCCCCTTTGCGTTACAGGGCCATAGTAACTCTTTCGAACAGTCCCACATCCTTGGCGACTTATTAATAATCCTCTCGATTGAATTTTTCGGGAGTCTGATAAATGTGAGTGGCCTATGTCCAACTGTGGACGTCTTTTGGCTGTAATGATGATGATGATGTCACAATACAACTGTTTCACATAAAAAAGGCTATTGGATGGTGTAAAAGTAAACTGAAATGATGATGAGTGTTGCTGGTTACTATTCAGCCCCCCTAGCCAAGTTACGACCGTTTCGTTTCGATTCTCTTGCGTCGAACGCCTCGAGTAGGCCACACCTCCGATTCCTTTGTTCTGACCACGTGACTGAGCGTTGAGATGATGTGAGAACAAAGGTATCGGAGGCGTGGCCTACTCGAGGCGTTCGACGCAAAAGAATCGAAAGGAAACGGTCGTAACTTGGCTAGGGGCCCGCTGTGTCATATGAAAACAGTCTATTGGATGACATAAAAAAATAACAAATTCACTATGTTTTTTCTCCACTAAAAATACCTTATCGCCATACTGTATAAACAGACCCCGGTACCTCTACTTATCTTAATAAGCGAACGTGCATCTTGCAAGTCATTCATTGAACTCTGACGGATATGTATTGTTTTGGTTTCCAAGGCGAAGGCAAAAGCGGAGGGGTCGAGAATATTTAGAGATAATATTAACAAACGAACCTCGACCTGCTAAGCCATACTTAGCCAAGACGTTTGAACTAATGTAGTCCGCTTTTTTTAGGTGGGAAATCATGTAATGACTTCTGCGCTCTAGGGCGAAGCGGCATGTCAGAATTTAAGTGCCTTTTTTTCCTTATTATACAGGGGTGACCAGACGGATGCAAACTAGCGTTCCAACCTAGGTGACCTTGGTTTATTTGTTTGGTTTGCGTTGTGGTTACATGGATGTAAACCACGCACCAACACGCTTGGTGGTTGGGGAAACGCGCCTCCCAGCCAAGGGCGTTGAAGGTCATGGATTAGAACTGCTGTCTACACGGATTGAAACTAGCAAGGTCACCTTGGTTGGGACGTTGGTTTGCAACTATATGGTCAGTCCTTTAAGAACTAATTTCTTAATAAATGATTACAATTTAGCCTAAAAGACTAATAAGTAATTTAATTCTAACTTATTAATATAAGTTATAAGTTTTGTTAAAACTAAAAATAGCGTGACGTTACATACTGTTAAAAAAGTTCCTTAAGAGCAGCCAACTTGAGGTACATTTTCATACAACCGTTCTTACGTGATTATGATGTTATGATGGTAAAAACCTCTGAAAATCTGCTATTTTACGTGAAGTTTGGCCCTCCATAATGTACTCATATATTAAAAATATATCCATAGAAGCCTTGCACATTTAATCGAGATTATAAATGACGAAATTTTTTTCAAAAACTTTTAAGCTTATTTTAAAAAAAAACACGTATTTCCTGGAACAAGTTTTGTGAAAATTACCGAACGCTAACAGAGTTTTCTGTGTGAACTCGGTTTTGCAACGATTTATTTCTGTCACAAAATTTTGTAGAAAAACATATTGACTTTGTAAGACACTTTCATAAAAAGTCAATATGTTCATTTTTCCCTCCCCTATGTTACCAAAGAACAGGTCGCCTACTTCTGGGTGGTTTAAAAAGAAAAAAAAATGAAGGGGATTGCGGGGTCCCCCAAGTCCTAGTAACGAAAATAATTGAATTGATATTGGTCAACTGATACGGTGGCAGAATTTTTCATACAAATTTAGCCATCTTTTATTTGAAGAATAAATTATAAAGGAAACCCCTCTGTTCACATTTGTTGCACAATACCGTCATAATTGTTTGGAAAACTCATTATAAAATGATTTAGTCTAAACGTAGTTTTTACAAAAGCATGAAAATGTATAAATGATTAAATATCATCCGAACCATATCACAAGAGAAACATTTGCCAAAAAAAAGTTTGTAAAGCAAGAGTTTGTAAAATCAAACATTTGCAGAACGAATCTTTTGTGAAATAAGTAGTATACGGGACGTTGGTTGTTAACTAAAAATTTGTCAATGGAGTTTTGGTGAAACATTAGTGAACCAATAAATTATACAAGAAACGATTCGGTAGTAGGTACTCAAGACAGCAACATGTTTTAATATTAAATAAATCAATCACGATAACGCTTATGATTATTATTTATACAGGACCCCTATTATTATCACTGAACATCATATCGTAAACAACATACTTAAAAAGCGGGCAAAACTCGAAGCTTGGCAATAGTCAAGAACAATTTCCTTATGGGGACCGCCCCAAGCCGTGGGCGAACCGAAATAATAAATTAGTGTGATAAGAAACACTGGAATAACAGATGCAGAAGGTCAATTCCATACAACAAGCGAATTGCATAAACATACATATACACACGAACATGTGTGTCGATCTTAGAAATCATACATATAGGCAGCATGTTACCGACGGCAGAGGTAATTGCAGCCGCCGACACGGAGCGACGGCAGCTGTCGACGCGTTCGCAGCAGCTGCGCGTTGACTGCGGCCGTCGACATTCCAACTTACAAGTTCAGTGGCAGCCGTCGTGTGCGTCAAGTGTCACTATATGTTGACGGCTGCCGCCGAAGCGTCAAGGGCTGCAGTTACCTCTGCCGTTGGCAATATGACAGTCGTGTGTATGACCTCCTAAACTAATAACAATCGTGAGTGGGATAGTACTCGCTGTACGATGAAGCGTTTCTTGCCTGCTTACTTTAGAGTATACGGAACAAGGTTTAAAGTCTCGCAAACCTCCGTTGACAAGGTAGGATCCTTCGACCAGACGAATTTTATGTCTGGTCGATGGTCGTGGTGGTTGTACACCAAAAGAGTAACAAAACTTTTACACCAACTTAAATCTATGGGTACAAAGGCGGTCTTATCGCTGACAGCGATATCTATCAAAAAAAAGAAAGAAAAAGAAAAGATTTATGAAATAAGAAGGGATGCTACATAGACTCCAAAAACATTGGGATGAGTGCAAGATGTCCTGCTTCAGCTACATTGCCACGATCATCATGAAATGATGACGACCGTCAAAGAGCACGATGAAGTGTGTCCGTGTGTGCGTGCGCTTGTTCATTGTTGACGAAGTTACAGGCGTAGTTTATGGAGGTTAGATAAATATCTAACGTAATATTATCTAAGCCCCCCCCCCTCCTCCTACCTACTTACCCCTCTTGCATTGTTGTACCCTCTAGCAGGTATAGCTCCTCCAGAAGTTCGCCACGAGATAGCCAGCCGCATCGAGAAGAGTAAACAGGAACGGGACGGCCGTCACCCCCTGCATAAACATCAACTTATACCTGCACGTCTAAAGAGTCGTAAAAGCTTTATGCGATTTACGACCTCTTCAAAAGACAGTGCCGAGGACGAGAGATGCGCGCTGTGGAAGCAGAAGCACCCAACTCCTACACATTTCATCACCCCGTCAGAACATCTCCCCCCTGGACGCGAATTGCACTGGCCAATCTGGAAGTCTCTTAACCGACTACGCACTCAGGTTGGCCGCTGTAAAAATAATTTGGCCAAATGGGGCTTCCTCGACCCATCTCTAACACAGTGCCAGTGTGGAGCCGCTGCACAGGACATGCGTCATTTGCTATGCTGTCCATCCTGCACAACTACCTGCAGTTTTCAGGATCTTTACGAGGCCAATAACAGAGCCGTAGAGGTTGCCAAATACTGGTCAGATAAAATTTAGTTAGAGTACATCGACACGAAAAGAAGAAGAAGAAGAAGATCTAAGTAACATGCTGGTATTCAGCTGAATCCGGAAACCTGAGTCTTCGACGGCGTATAGTGTCCGACACGCACCTGCAGCAAAACCATAGGGGCCCAGCAGGGCCGAAGACTATTGGGAACCCCGGAGTCTTCAGACGCAAGGCATAGAAGTAACATAAGAGTGAGTTTTAGACAGAAAAAGTCTGACACGCCCTCTTACTCCACCCTGAAGCAAGAGAAGTCATTGGTTTATTTGCTGCCAAAAAAAAGCGCATAGTCGGGAAAAGCTACATAATTTTTTTTTTCATGATATCGACCTTCTGTTCTTATTTGTTCTACGTAACCACGGCATACCGGCTACTATCAGATAATTGTTTCCGGGAATCGAATGCGAGACCACTGAGCTTATTAGAATAATTTTATGGTCTTCTGTATTTGTAAATATGATGGTGTTTTTGGTAAATATTAATAGAGAGATTTTCGTGAAAAGTTCTATTTGGGTTTATTATGGAAACTCGTTTCTGTAAGTGGTTATTTTTGTGTCTGTTAAATCAGCCCCGCCAAGTTACAACCGTTTCATTTCGATTCTCTTTTCGTCGATCGCCTCGAGTAGGCCACGCCTCCGATTCCTTTATTCTGACGTCATCTGAACGCTCGGCCACGTGGTCAGAAAAAACGAATAGGAGGCGTGGCCGACTCGAGGCGATCAACGAAAAGAAAATTGAAACGAAACGGTTGTAACTTGGCTAGGGGGGCAGGCATGACCATTATCAGATATCAGATTTTGCTAGCGGTATCAAAGCGACCCTATGACCTAACGCTCTGGCGTTATGTTATGTTATGAAACGGTGATAACAATTAAGACATGCGATTGCAGCAATCTCGGAAGATTTGCTATCATTTATTGTGGTATTCCAGTCTTTTTTCGCAGTTTTTATTTATTTATTTATTTTAACTTCATGTACAGTAGTGGTACATAGGCGGACTTAATGTAAACACTTTGCAAAAACACTATTTTTAATAAAAACAATCATCAAAATGACTTCACATTTAATTTTGACGAAAGTATCGTTGAACAAGATATAAAAAAAAAAAAACATTCGGAAGAATTTTTGTTTCGGTGGGAAAATCATCTAATGACAAACTTCACTACTATCCCCTCTTGGGCGGAGCGGGAGATAGTGTCAGACTTTTACTGACTAAAAACCCACTCCTGTTCCTTCTTTGCCTTCGTCCCAGGGCCCCGGGTTTCACTTTCACACTACCCGTGGATCATTCAGAAGACTTGAAAAATTCGTCCTTTATTGGTTGGTTAATAATAAACAGAGTACGGATACGTCTTCAGTAGGTAATGCAAATGACTATAATTCAATTTATCTTTCATGTTGTAGATCCCACCCTACGAAAACTAATAAATCTCCTTTTATACCTACAAATCTCACATAAACAACCTCTCTGACCCAGATCAGCTATCACAACGCTATAAAAATATGCATTCCTTAGCGTAGAACCCATAATCGTTCCCCCACTGCGCCAATCGAGATATCAAAGGAAAAGATTGCTGAAATCCTGCCGAGTAATATGACTGGAATTATTTTGATATACAGATATGATCAAGATATCCTGTTTTAAGTAAACATTAAAATTTCTTGTACCATTAAAAGTACAAAAGAATATAGAAGTACTTAGGCATACTCTATTAGTCACTGAGACTGCTAAATTAAAAAAAAAAAAAAACAAAATTCAAATGTTTTTATTTCACATGCCTGCAAAATGAAATCGAACGAAAATAGTTTTACCATAATTGGTAAATTCATAATAGAATCACACACATACATAATAGGACATTATTCATAACAATTGCTACTAGAAAATAATACTTGCAGTTTTTTTCCATTAATATTCATTCATAATCGAATTCATGTACAATATTTCCATAAATTGAGTGACATTTTGGGATATAAACAAACGCTTTATGCATAAATAGCATAGCATAATCAGCCTTTTAATGTTCCCACTGCTGGGACTCAGGCCTCCTCTCTCCAGGAGAGGGAATGGGCCGTAATCCACCACGTGGGCCCAGTGCCAGTCATGTCTTCGAATTTTTGGTTCTAGGACATGCCGGTTTCCTCACGATGTTTTCCTTCACCGTTTTGAGAGCAGTGGTGATGAAATAATTTCATGCTGTTTATGAATATTATGTATTGAGACTTTACTTAAAAAATAACAAGACCTTAAGCCCTTTAAGTATTTCTACTAATTAAAAATTAGTGGTATAAATAGATATCATGGTCTTGTTGACAGGAAATGTTCCGGAGTTTTTTTCCTATCCTTTTAATCTTATTTGCTTCTATGGAGGAATAGAATTAAATGTATAGATATGTCTATACATTTAATTCTATTAATGATAAGTGCTCACTCTACATAAGATCCAGTCTTAAAAAAATCAACGTTCCACTTTTAAACATCGCCAAAAACAAAAGTCGAGACGGCAAAACTTCAATACCAAACAATTTTTAATTAACAACCAAAGCTAAACCTATTTCACAAACTTGCGACCAAGACTTCGAGACAAAAGTCGAGGACGACAGTCGCATTTGCTTCCGTTGCGACTTGCGAAAGAGACTGGCTGAAAATTAATTCTCTTTTGTAATACTTTGAAAAAGCAATGAAAATTTCGCTCAAGTCTCACCTTGGAGTTCAAAATGATTTTCATACTTTGTGTAAACTGTTATAGTTAATTAAATGTTTCCTATCTATATTTTCAACGGTGTATCGAGGAGTTCTGAAGCAGAAAAGTTTGAATTTCAATTTTTAGAAGTCAGAGTGCCCTTTACCTACAGATTTGATTTTAGCGTGTTTGTTTGAATACCCTTTTAATTTTATATTGATAATGATCAATGTAAAATATGTATATAATCTTAAATAGCAATATTTTCTGTAAAGTTTTCTATGCTATATAAAAATAAAACGGAAACTTCCATTGTTGGCAGTTCTAAGAAGATTGTAGTACAATAAATTACCAATCGGTCTGTTATAGAAATTAGTTTTTTTTAAGTGACTAATTCACCACTGCTGGGTATTTATTGGTCCCGATTTCTTCAGGTATTTTCATTAAACCCTGCCAGAGCCTTTGCTGTACGTGGCAAATATATACTTTTTCTTTAAGGTGGGAATTTATCCAATGACTTCTCTAGCCCTAGGATGAAGCGAAACTTTTTCTGTTTAGTGAGTACACACCTGTATCCTTCAGTTGCTTTGTGTGTTTTAGGACCATGGGTTACTTTTTCTGAAATTTCTAGCCACCGCGTCTACGGTGGTCGGAAATCACCCTGCGACTACCGACTTCCCCCTAGGGCAGCCGCTTTTTTTTAATTGTGGAAATCATCCAATGACTTCTCTCGCTTCAGTTGGATCGGGAGGGCATGTCAGACTTTTACCACACCTGTGTCCTTCAGTTGCCCTTTGCCTTCTAGGACTACGGGTTTCCTTTTCAGAAATTCCCCGTGGTCCTAGCTAGCGGGCATCGGCCCCTACGATTTGCAGACATCTCTTTTTGGAGCGAGTGAATCATCACGCGCTGTTGATGACTGGGCTCGGTCCGGTCAATTGCCGGACGGCCGGACGACAAGCTACCCATCCGCAAGCCCGCGTCTACTGTGGCTGGTAGTCGGGGTCAGAATCCCGGCGGCTGGAGCTTGAGGACATTCGTTCCCTCACGCGTGCGCCCTTCTCCTTCGCTAGCATTACTGTTTAGTAGAAGGAGGCCACCGCCTGCCATTCCTCCTCACTTCGGACCATAGCCCGAATAGGGCAGCCGCAGCTACCTTACGTTTGCAGTCAACACCGTCACTAGCATTTTTATTTCACAGAAGAAAATGACCGAATCTCATTCCCTGTCGCCCCGGACTATGGCCTGGACCTGGGCTCAGAGCGAGAGGTCGCCGCCCCCGACCACGAGGACACAGCGTTGCTTTGCTCTAGCAGGATACACCTTCACTGTATGCTCCACCTTGACCTCCGGGCGGTTTGCCCAATGGAGATACCCGGGCGTTTCTTCAGGAACCAGAACGTACCGAACCTGCCATGTCCGGTGAACATCTGCATCATGAGGAAAGTGATGACGCCGTGGCGTCTCTCCAGCTACTTCTCAAAGAGAGGACTTACCGGTGGCATATAGACACTAGTATCTTGAATGAGATTCCTTCTTTAAGTTTTTATTCCAATAAACGATTTCAAAATTCGAACCAACATTATAAAGACTCATTTCCAATGCTGCGTTTCTGGCTAACTGCCTACTTCAGTAAAAAACAAAACACGACTCGAATTCTAAAATCAAAATCCAAAAACACAATCCTATAAATTGGTATATTATTATAACTTAGTACAACCGACAGCCAATGACAAAAAGGACAAAGTTGTTGGAACGCAGCGTCGACGTCTTGGCAACATCTCTGAGTGATTAAAATCTCCGGAGCGTGTATGCGAGATAATCTGGCATCAAACCAACGATCCTTTAGTACTGCTGCTAGCTTGTGAGTACATTGGGACTATCTATTACTTATTTTTCTGCGTTTTAGTAAAGTTCTGTGTAGATTGGTTCATCTTTTATATTGTTATGGTTAATAGTTTTCATTATGCTTAATTATTTCAGAGCGAATATTGAGTCAGTTGCTGTAGTATTATTGTCTTATGTAAATGTCTCTTGATTCCATGAAAGATCACTAGATATACATCCACTGCTGTACATAGGTCTCACTCAAACGTCGCCTCAACAATTAAGAGAAAAAAAAGGTGAAAGATTTCCACGACCCTTACCAGGTCATCGATCTACCTGGAAAGAAACCTTCCAACGCTGAGTCTTCCGGTAAGTGGTCATCTATTAAATCAAGAGTATATTACCTTCGGATAGTTTGCGACTTCCACACGTGCAAAGCTACCAGCAAAAAGTAGTAAAACCGAAATAAATGAAGCAAAGAGAGTCTTTAAAGACCAATAGTTTCTACTTTCCCCATGAATTCAAGTAGCTAGTACTCACTAACTGAACAATTCAAGTATTTACAATTCCTTTCTCAAGCACCATTTTCTCTAGCAAGTCTCCTCTATGAACGGGTCTTAACATCCGTAAACAAGCTGGGAGGACCTTTGTACGTTCCCTGTTAAGGAAGCTTGCTCTAGAATTGTTTACACCGCTTGATTCTGTATAGATATTGTTAGTTTTGTTGCTCTATTGCGCTTGAGCTTCCGTGTGTCGGCAGATAAGTTATCTATTTGTATTTTGGACAATCAAGATTTTGAATTCTGTGCTAAAGATGGTTGGATGGATGGTACCTAAATATGTCAGAAAAAAGAAAAGACGAATACCCAGATACACAATAGTTAGAGATAGACAGTCGATTAGTTAGGTCGTTATGTCTAATTGTTTGTTAGCAGTACATTGTAAGCTCTTTGTTATCTTAAATTCTTACGATCCATTCAAAAGTGTCTATAAGATACGTGCACTAGCTTCTGACGTTTTATAAGTGCTCATGTAGGCCTATGTGAAATAAAAACTTTTGACTTTGACTTTGATATCGCAGTCAGCAATAAGATCATCATTGTATTTATGGAAGAACTTGGTAAATTCTATGATGAAAATGCGCTACGACCTAACCCCTCCAAGACCCAATCCTGTGATTTTCACCTTCGCAACCGTCAGTCAAACAGGGTTTTAAGTATAAGGTGGCAAGGAGTAGATATAGAGCACTGCTCTCAACCTCGATATTTGGGCATTACTTTGGATAGGTCCCTGACATTTAAGTCTCACTGCCTAAAAACTAAACAAAAAGTTGGGTCTAGGAACAATATCCTTCGCCGCCTTACATCCAGCACCTGGGGAGCATCACCACAAGTTCTTCGTACTTCAGGCCTATGCCTTTCTTTTTCGGCAGGAGAGTTTGCATGCCCAGTGTGGCATCGTTCCGCTCACGCTAAAGAAGTGGACATAGCGCTGAACGATACCTGTCGCATCGTAACGGGTTGCTTAAAACCTACCCCTCTTGCAATGTTGTACCCTCTAGCAGGTATAGCTCCTCCAGAAGTTCACCGCGAGATAGCCAGCCGCATTGAGAAGAGTAAACAGGAACGGGACGGCTGTCACCCCCTGCATAAACATCAACTTATACCTGTACGTCTAAAGAGTCGTAAAAGCTTTATGCGATTTACGACCTCTTCAAAAGACAGTGCAGAGGACGAGAGATGCGCGCTGTGGAAGCAGAAGCACCCAACTCCTACACATTTCATCACCCCGTCAGAACATCTCCCCCCTGGACGCGAATTGCAGTGGCCAATCTGGAAATCTCTTAACCGACTACGCACTCAGGTTGGCCGCTGTAAAAATAATTTGGCCAAATGGGGCTTCCTCGACCCATCTCTAACACAGTGCCAGTGTGGAGCCGCTGCACAGGACATGCGTCATTTGCTATGCTGTCCATCCTGCACAACTATCTGCAGTTTTCAGGATCTATACGAGGCCAATAACAGAGCCGTAGAGGTTGCCAAATACTGGTCAGATAAAATTTAGTTAGAGTACATCGACACGAAAAGAAGAAGAAGATCATTGTATTCATAGAATCTGAATTCCGTACCAACGAGTCTATACTTTGGGAACTCGGCATCAAGCAGCGTTTATCATCTTTGGTACAGTCTCGTATTCTCACCTTTTTTGGTCACTTATGCCGCAGAGGGGAAGTGGCTATTGAGCGACTTGTAGTTCAGGGAAAGGTTGAGGGTACCAGGCCACGAGGAAGGTCGCCTATGAGGTGGACTGACCAGATTAAAGCGGCAGTAAGTGGCTCATCATCACTGCACGAATGCACGAGGAAGGCGGCCATCAGAGAGGAGTGGCGGCGCGTTGTAAACCTTGCCACCAACACCTGAAGTGATGACCACGACCACTCTGTCAAGAGTGATATCGACAAGGAAGGAAGTATTCATAGATCTAAATTTGTGTATCTTAGATTAGAGAGCTGGGCTTTTCTTCGGTCCACGAATCAGCATTGCCATCTAGCGTGGTAATGCTGCCAGCGTTCTGGGCACTTTTTCCATTGACATCGATGTAGACGAATTTTTGATGCCCTATGAGTTTTATTTCTACCCATTTGTACATATTATTATTTTCAATTTGTTTATATACTTATTAAATTATAATGTTTAATAGTTAAGACGTACATATAAATTAATAAAAGACAGATGTTCTTAGATTATAAGTAATGTTATTATTTTGGTGTACAATACAGTTTATTCTCATTTTTAAACGATGATTTGTTTGAACGTTTCTTAAAAGTGGTTATGGGATTATTAATTGCAACTGACATGCGTGTATTACCATGTATGAACGTAAACAAAGCGATAGAAGACGTAAGCTTGTAAGCATAACTGTTGGTGCTGCAGAAATGTTTAAAAGAGTTACTGTAGTCCTAGACCGCAAAGGAATTTAGTTAGTAAAAGTCTAACACGCCTTCTCACTCCACCCTAGAGTAGGATGGGCACGCCACAATTATGGCGGTAACTCCTCTCTTTGAGGCGTGGTTGGAAAGACCTCACGGCGTCCTTCCGCATGACGCAGGTTCTCACCGAACACGGGAAGTTCGGGAAGTTCCTGCACCGAATTCGTGCGGGAGCGACGCCCGGGTGTCGCCATTGTGTGGACCGCCCGGAGGACATGGTGGAGCACACGGTGGAGATGTGCCCCGCTTGGGAAGAGCAACGCCGTGTCCTCGTGGGATCGGTGGCGGCGATCTCTCGCGCCGGGCGTTGGTACAGGCCATGGTCCGGAGCGAGAAGGAGTGGCAGGCGGTCGCCTCCTTCTGCGAAGCAGTAATGCTAGCAAAGGAGGCAACGGCAACGGTCCTCACGACCCAACCACCGCCGGGATTCCGATCCCGATTTCCGGCCACCGTAGGCGCGGACTTGCGGACGGCGGGCAATGTGTGGCCCGCCGCTTTTTAGTCAGTAAAAGTCTGACACTATCTCCCGCTCCGCCCAAGAGCGAGTTTTGTCATAAGATGATTTTCCCACCTAAAAAAAAAACCCTATAGTAGGAGAAGTCATTGGATGATTTCTCAGCCCAAAAACCATATTGGTATTTTGAATGTGATTCGTTCTATAAATTTTTATTCCAATAAACGATTCCAAAGTTCGAACCGAAAATATAAAAAAACTTGTTTTGGGAGAATTCCTTTGATGATATCACTTCTCAAAAAAAAAGATCACTATTGGTTATGTTATGCATTTTTTTGGCTACCCCTTCTGGTGTGTGTTTTGTTTTTTTATAAATATTTATAAATTCTTGTACGTCCAAAATCTCACTTGATGGTAATCGATTATGTCGATGTTATTGTATGCGTAGAAACTAGAATTCGCTTTGACTTTAGTGCCCCCAATTTAGGATTTGTATTTTTTGACGTAATATTAGGCCTAACGAAAGGTGAACCAATGGACTAGTGAATGATAAGATTCGGGAATTCACTGGATGTGAAAAGTGTAAATCAGTTAAAATGGCAGCGCTTAGACGGCATTAAGTCAGGCAGTCTATCGAAAGAAAAAACTAGTGGCGATGTTAGGTACACTGCTATTAGAAATATCTTTACCTGATAACCAGCGCTCGATCATAAGCAATTTCTTGTAATCTACACATTATTTCAAATTAGTAATGTACAGAACCTTTAAACATATGTCTGCTTAATTTTAATAATAACAATTTACTAATAATGACGATATAAATAAAAAAATATTTGACATAATTTACAATTACTTATACAATAGACATAATAATAATAACATGCATATACAATCTAATTTAAATATATACAGACATAATTTAATAATAAAGATGACAAAAACAAAAATTAAATAATCGGACACAATCTACCAATACTTATACACATACATAATAATATACATCTATTAGATCTACCTACAATAATTAATTCCATGAATTGTTACTTGGCCTTCATCCTCTCTCCTAACTTTGCTGTGCCCGACAGGGTCCATATTGATCTTGACTATATTTTATACCACCTATGTACATAATATGGAATGCAATAAAGTATTGAGTAAGACATCTGCTAATGAAAATCCGAAATTACTTTCATAGAAGCAACTCCCAATCGCTGTTCCCCTCAAATCAATACAAGTATTCAGCAAAACAATTCTATATGCTATCATAACGAGTCTGCGACATACTTCCCCAACATCCCCAAACGAAAACAAATCAAACAGCCGAAACACCCAGCGAACGACCATTATCAGGCCCGAACTTCGACGAATATAAAAAACAATTTTCGATTCTTCATAAAGTTACAACTCGGGCCCAAAGAATGGTCGAGTCTAAGATTTATGTCTTAATTTTGACAGTCCCGTAAGGTTTTCGGGGCGGAATAAATAAGTTATGAATTATCGTCTCGCAATTGAAGAAAGCCCGGCACAAATGTTACCTTTGCATTGTGAAAGTTTTTCTGCACTATGTGTATTTAGGATTGTTGGGTTATTTTGTCTTTTTTGTCTGAGTTACTTCTTTTTAACCGAGTTCAAAAAAAGGAAAAGGTTTTTAATTCGGTTGTGTTTTTAGGGTTCCGTACCCCTAAGACTTAAAAATAAAATACTTTTTTGAGACAAAAAAGTTTTCGAAGCTCGATTCGGGAATAGCATTTGAACTTATAATCATAGGTAAATTCGTACGGAGCTCTCGGAATGTGAGCTCAACTCGCACTTGACCCGTTTATTTTTTTATAGACCTTTAAAATACCAGGAGTGCCGAAATTATGAAGTTTTCGGAGTTTGTCTTTATAAACACCAGATCCCAGGATACTACACGTCAAGAACTTCAGCCCTAGAGTCCTTTTATTTTAGAGTGAAAAATCACAAAATAACTTCTCTCACTCTGGACGAATCGAGAGGAACTGTCAGACTTTTACTGACTAAATCCCTCCCATACTCTTCAGTTGCCCTTTGTGTTTTAGGGACACGGTTACTCTGTCTGACAATTTCGCAAGAGTTACAACCCTTAGAATACTTTCTACACAAAGTAAATGTGGCAGAAATAATTTACTTTTATGAAATAGGCGAGCACTAACAGAGGATTTTTTAAAATTCATCCCCTAATGGGAGGAAACGGAGGTCCAAAGTTTGTATGTAGAAAGCTACTTTCCCTTGGGTGAAGCCGCTGGTACAAGCTAGTAAATAATAAATAATACTATAAGTTTTATTGTTTTTGCCTATTTTAAATTGTCAGGTACCGCTAGCAAGCCACATAATACAGGTACAAGTTGGTAGCGGACGACATGAAGCTGCAGCAAACGACGTATCGCAGCGACACTACTGGTTTCTACGTATTTCTATGAAATTCCTCCGTAGTTAGCGACATGAAGCTAGCGACGCGTCGTCTAGCGGCAGACGGCAGTGTCGTCCGACCGCAGATCAGTAGTGCCGCTGACGCCGGAGCAACGACACGTCGATTATTCTCAAACACGTCAGACATCTTGTTTCACGGAGCAATCGGAACCAACTGGATGCCATCTGCTGTTGCCGTCTGCAATCGGGTTCGAAATCATGACTGCAGCGACATGACGTTACGTCGTGTCGTGACGACATGAAGCGACGACATGTCGTCTGCCGCTGCTGCGTGCAGTCGGCTACCAACTTGTACCTTAATTGTTATGAACTTGGTGTAATGTTTGGGTCACTAAAATACAGGCTGCGCCTAGTTTGGAACCCATTAATATCTTTATATGATCATTGTTTAGTTTCAATGTGTTCTAAACAAAACTAAATATTTAAAAAAATAAGCAGATGGCAGACAATATTTCCAGAAATTGTCAGCTGCAATACTCACAAAAAACATTCGGACCACGTTCAGTGGCAGGAATTAAATAATTATAAGTGTCACTACCACAAAGGAATTGATATTGAATCGATTCCGTGCCAGCCGTAGTATCCGGGGCCAATATTCCGTATACATAAAGCGGTTTGAGTTTCGTACCAACTTACTAATTAGCTGGCTGACCGATATGACACAGCCTAAAGACCTTAGTGCTAGCTTCATCATCACCATCAGCATAATTTCAGCCAAAACAACCCGTCGTTATAGTCCTGACCCGCGACCCTCATCAGTTCATCAGTCCACCTTGTATTTTTGGCGCTAGCTTATCGGGGTCTTTATTAGAAACTTTTTTTTTTTTGAAGGCAAATCATCAAGTAACTTCTCCCGCTATGGGTGCTAACTAAAGCCCACGCTAGTTTTTCAGTTACCCTTTGCGTTCCAGGTCCATAGTGACTTTAACGAACAATCCCTCAGCAGTTTCTGCGTAGGATAAAATCACATGGAACCCGGGAATCTGATGAATGTGAGACGCACGGGATCGGTCAATGTGGGGAAGCCAATGTCTAGCAATGGACGTCTTTCGTCTGAAATTATGATATGGAAAAAAGGTGCACAAAAAAAGGTCATTTGAACGTTTAAGCAAGTAATGATTTTCCCACCAAAAAAAAAAAGCAAGCTTAATGATAGAAAGAATAAACGTTTATTTGTGCCTTACATAATCGTATAAAACTCGTAAATCGTAAATGAAACTCTTTCTTGATTTTTTTTCCATTCTCACAACGGTCTATGGAATTAATAATAATAATATTCACACAACTGTCACACAACGCCGTGTAGTCTCAAGCTAAGCAGAGCTTGTGTTACGAGTACTAGACAACTGATAAACATACTTCAATATTTCTAAATACAAACATATTATAGATAAATTACACCCAGACACAGAACAAATGATCGTGCTCATCACACAAACATTTGTCCTGGATGGGAATCGAACCCACGACCTCCGGCATAGCAGTCAGGGCCACTAACCACTAGACCAACAGGCCAGTCAGTCAGTCAGTCAATTATGTACCTGACTGAATGAGCGTTGTTGGGGATGTACTTTGATGTCATCCTGGTTGACGGTAAACATGAAATGATGATTGTAAGGAAAATATAAATTGTACTTCAATATAAATCTATGCAGACAAAGGCGCGGGCGAAATGCTAGTGAAACACAAAATTCCATACGTAAACATATTGGAACAAAACCAAGCGTGTACCTTTACAATATAATTATTGGTGACACAGCTATTGTTGTCGCTTACAGTAATTACTGTGTACTTGTTCACTTAAATTCAATTGAGCTTTTTGTATTTTTAAGTAATTAATTGGTTATTTTTTGAGCTCTTTATTTAATTGCCAATTTGGTTATGGAGTGCTGGGTATGCTAGGAGTACTTAGGGTAATCGGAGTAGAAATGAAGATATTCGCAGGAGAACAAAGGTAACGGACATAGCCCGAAGAATAGCCAGTGGCAGTGGGCAGGTTACATTGCTTCTGGAAGAGCGAGCACGTACTGGAAGACGCATCATTGTAAGGTGGACCGACGACCTGGTGAGGGTCGTGGCAATCCGAAGGATGCAAGACGCTCAAGATTAGTCATGGTTGCGATACTTGGGGGAGGCCTATGTCTAACAGGACGTCACTGTTTTTTTTTAAGGCAATTTTCTACCAGTCGACCTTAGGGTGGTGCAGAAATATAACATTCTACACACACACACATTTACACACACACACACACATCACATTCACATTCATTTTGTTACTTCTATGGAAGCGTACTCCACCGTCGAACAAATAATCGCTTACCATCAGGTGAGATGGATGTGATGAATGGTCAAGCGCAAAACTTTTCAAAAATAAAAAAGGTACCTTTTTACGAGGCTAAGTGGGAGCAAAAGCCACCTGAACTTTTCTGAGCTCACCCTTCCGTCACGCAATGATACAAAGAAGGGAGGATCTTCTTCTGGTATCAATAAGCAGGATTTGTCATGTCATATTTCTTGTCAATGATAAAATTGTCAATCGTCATCATCATCATCATCATTTCAGCCGATAGACGTCTACTGGTGGACATAGGCCTCCTCCAAATGTCACCACAATGAACGGTCCTGTGCGTCTCGCATCCATCGGATTCCCGCAACCTTCACCAGGACATCGGTCCACCTTGTGGGGACCTTCCAACACTGCATCTTCCGGTACGCGATTGCCACTCCAGAACCTTTCGGCCCCAACGGCCATCTGTTCTGCAAGCAATGTGCCCTGCCCATTGCTACTTAAGTTTGGCGATTCTTCGTGCTATGTCGGCAACCTTGGTTCTCCTGCGGATATCTTCATTTCTGATTCGATCATGCAAGGAAACTCCAAGCATAGCCCTTTCTATTTCTCTTTGGGTGACGTACACTCTAACCTTGAAGACACCTAAATTATAATCAGACGGAAAAACCGTTTTTACCACATTTCAGAAAATCCACGTCACCACTGGACTTTTACATCTATTATCATACCGAGATTCGAGTTCCACATTAAGCACTATATTTTCATACAACTGTTCTCTCGTCCTTACATCATAAAGCTTTCAGCTTTTGCTTGTGCGATAAGAAACATAGAGTTATGTGTGTCAACTGAAAATAAACGCTTAACCGGATGGGACGAGATTCTAACAACTTATACAAATGTAGATGATAGATATGTGATCATGTGAAGGCTATTTTGTAGAAATAAATAGTACGGACGTTTTACTGTTACTTTACTTCATTTGAAATATAGCATAGCATAGCATAGTTGGCCTTATAATGTTCCCACTGTTGGGAACAGGCCTCCTCTCTAGCAAAGGAAATGGGCCGTAATCCAACACGTGGGCCCGGTGCGGGTTGGTGGATGTCACATGTCTTCGAATTTTTGGTTCCAGGACATGGCGGTTTCCACACGATGTTTACCTTCACCGTTTTAAGAGCAGTGGTGATGAAATAAATTACACAAAGTAATGCGCCTGGCTGGGTTTGAACCCGCGACCTACAACTCGTAAGTCAGGGCCGTTACCACTCGGCCACCACTGCTCTCATCATCATTTGAAATATGATTAGACATTCATACAAACGTTTTTTTACTGTCCGTACAACCGATTTTGATTTCTATTTCGTAGATATAAAGGTGGCATTAAAAGCAAGAAAGTGGTTACAATACCAACTATTTACTGCAGTAGCCATTTGTTATGTCTCAACTCAATAAGAGTCAAAATCGGATGAACGGACAGTAAAAAACTGGGCAAGTGCGAGTCGGACTCGCGCACTGAGGGTTCCGTACAAACTTAAAACGAAACAAACGAAAAGTAAATTGAGGTTTACGATTTATGACGTATAAAAAAAAACTACTTACTAGATCTCGTTCAAACCAATTTTCGGTGGAAGTTTGCTTAGTAATGCACATCATAATTATATTTTTTTTTTAGTTTTATCATTCTCTTATTTTAGAAGTTACAGGAGGGGGACATATTTTACTACTTTGGAAGGGTTTCTCACACAAACTATCCAGTTTACAAAAAAAAAAATATATTAGAAACCTCAATATCATTTTTAAAGACATACCACACTCGTATGGGTTTTATGAAAAAAAATTTTTGTGCTTCAGAGTAGTAGTATATTATTGGGTTCTCTGGATCAACGGAAATCAATAAGTCCAGTTATATAGAACTAATACCATTCACCCACAATCTATTCAAATAGATGAAAACAGGGTTTATTGAAAAAAGAGTAACATCGAATTAAAAATCTTCAGATTTTGAAAAGTAGATATACCTTCGCAGAGAAGCGCAGGTAAACTTTTCAAAATCTGAAGATTTTTAATTCGATGTTACTCTTTTTTCAATAACCCCTATTTTCATCTATTTGAATAGATTGTGGGTGAATGGTATTAGTTCTAAATAACTGGACTTATTGATTTCCGTTGATCCAGAGAACCCAATAATATACAGTTGAAAACTTAACGCACTATACTTCTTGTTACTAATTTAATGTCAGGCGGAGCATTTGATGACCTTACAGCCGATTTTTCAGGACCAGGATGTAGGTACTTTGCCAACTCGAACAAAAGTAAGGATCTCATTGTGACCATTCTTGAGTGTGAGATATCGTGTATTTTCGAAGGAGGATTTTTCTGAGTTTTGCTGTGTCTCGTTTGTATTGTCCTGAAGTTTTGATGAACTGGTGTTCATTATTTTCTGGTTAGTCAGGTCTTGAGTAAATATAATCTCGCCACTAGCATTCTTGAAAATAAATTTAGAATTGCCTTCCAAACCAAATTTCGATGAATGAAGCATTCTGTCAATTTTAATTTAATTTATTTAATACATTCTCTCTCTCTCTTGTTGAAGCAAGCATTGATTAAAATTGAACCATCACACTACAATGCTGAGAGTTTAATGCTGAGATGGAGATATGTGTATTTAATTATATATTCTTTTCCTTTCACAGCGTTCAAGTAAAAACACTCAGGATAATGTATAGCATGCTGCATCCAAGGATCATCATAAATCTCCCAATCTTTGATAACACCTCCACATGAGAAACATGCTGCAATATCATTTATACCATTTCCATAATAAAAGAATCCCGCGTCAGCCATTTCCCTCACTAATCTTTTCTTTTGATTAAACGTCCTCCAGTAATAATTAAATGAAAATTCACGCATTTTGAACATGTTATACATGTCATATCGAGGTTTGTATTCATTTTGAGACATGTTCTATTAACTTTCTAGTTCAATTATAAACGTTCAATGGTATCGTCCAGCGTTTGTCAATAACTTATAAAGACCGGACAGAGGTGGGCGGAGGGGAATAGAAAACTTTAAGATGCGTTTTACCTAACTATAGAAATAAAACAAGAAACTATTTATTTTAGAATTTTATTATCAAAGCACCACTTATTTAAACACAATACATTTTTTAAAGCACATACAGAGTCATGATAAATACAGTTATATAAATCTTGAGAATACTTATATAGATCGTATAAACTTATCAAACTAGAACATCCTTTATCTTCTAAATTGAATATATTAGAATTACTGTTTTCTAAAATATGCTTTAACCACAACACTTTTTCTGAACCTTTAACGTAGATACATTTATCTCTTAAAATATCTATAACTAAATTCTGATAATTAGGGTAGGGTACAAATCCTTCACGCCAATGTATCTTTCTGTTACGTTCAATCCAACAAACATGTTTTTTTTCATGTTTCGTTAATTTTGAAAATGGAAATGGTGGCTTAATTAAAAACACTTGTAATGTTTTATTATACAATATAGCGATTTCTTTTATTATAAATTCATTTGTTTCTGTTTTAAAGCCTTGAATATCCACAATAGCTATCATGACAATCTGCGCACAATGTTGCTGAGAGGTTTGTATTCTATGAGTCGATCGTTTATAATCAAACAATATGCAGTCGTCTTATCTGGTAATGCTGTGGAACATTCAATTTCCAACCTCACGTCCACTGGACCTGTTTTCAGGCTATCGTTTTGTCTTGAGCAGTCTAAGATAAAAAGAGGGGCTTTTTCTTTGAACTCCTTTAGGTCAAGCAACGGGTCTACTGGACAGTTGTAATACGACTGACGAAATTTCACAAACATTTCATATAATATACTATATTTGTTCTCAGAAAACTTTAAACCTAAAGGTTCATATGGATAATATTGTGAATTCAAAAAGAGTGTAACGTTTGTTACTTCACAATGATCGAATAGTGAACTGTCTTTAGTTTTATTATTTTTTCGATTTGTTTGTAAACAAAAAATTACATATCTGGGTTTTTCCAATTGTGAAGCAGTTTTAACTGACCAAGAATGCTTTGTGGTTTTAGGTAGTAACGGATATTCATATAAATCCCAATTTCTAAACGCCATCTGAATAGGTTTATCTCTTTCTAAATGTTTTAAAAGTGACAGTCTTTCTCGGTCTGATACTTTTATGTGTGGCACCCTCCACTGAACTCTTTGCACGTCTATTTGAAAATTAACAATATCATCAGAAAGGATAACGCTATTTAAGTTAGTATTGCTTCTGTTCAATATAAGTTCATGTTTACAATTTATCACTATTTTATTGTAATCCTCTGCAAAACCTAAAACCTTATTTAATGGGATAACAGCACTAAAATGCCCATCACTTTGAAATCCCTCTAAATTCCAACCCCATAGAGCAGCAACTTTATTTTCTGCTTCATTTAATGAGATGTATGATTTTATTGTTGATGTTATTCCAGAATTTTTTATGCGGTCTATTTCAATACCATTCATTTCGTATCTGATGTCTTGAAACAAATACATAACAGGGTTATTAGTGAATGAAAAAGTTTTCTTGATTGGATTCCCATCTTTACCGAAGAGCTTCGCTTGTCCTTCGATGTAAATTGAACTGGCTGATGGTAGCACGTATATGTCTTGCTGGTGGATGGGAATTCTGATTTCATCGTTTTCTCTAAAGCTGCTATTGTAGGGATTGTATGAATGGACTTCATAACTTTCGATCGAAGTGTCGAAGTGCGGTAATTCAGTAATCTGTAGTATATTCATACTTTGAACCCTAGGGCTTTAAGAAAATCTTTATTTGCTTTAGTCAGTTCTTAACGTATTTCTTGCGTCTTTGCACTTTAGCAATCGCAGAAGGACTAAGACATTTTTCATTCGCTTGGGTGTTTTTATAATATACTATCATTTTGTTTTTCTTAAATGAAGACGTAACTGAACTTGTTCCTCTCCAAAGTTAATACAGTGACCAAATTGATCTACAATCTTAACAGATACCGATGAAATTATATTTTTGTTTACTGGAAAGTAAATAACATGTAGTGGTATTTCCATGCACTGATGACCTGGAGTAGTATCAGACACAAACTCATGAATAAAATGAGTTGGTAACCCGTTGCAGTACGAACCGTTAACAAGATCACATTCGATTCTGATTACAGACAGACCTCTGTTAATAATGGGAATATTTGGTCTTGATTTTAATACTGAAAAGTATACCAAACCGCACTCATATTGATCTGACAAATGCAATGGTGGTTGAAAGTATGAAACCAATTCCGATTTATTCCCAGAGATGGTAACCGTAGTAGACATGCTTCTATACTGACCTCTTTCGAAAGATCATGTTTATTTTATTCCTTCACTACACCAAAAATTCTTCAAAAAGTTTAAACAAAGATGTCCACAATTAAAAGGGTGATCACGCTGAATATTATCATAATTATAGTGAATTTTGGAGCCCAAGTATTTTATAAATTCCTTTGGAGGCTTAAGATTTCCGTAACTATCAAAATACTCAATATAATCGTTGTATTTTGCATAGGCTACCCAATGAGAACCAGGATTTTTAGAGCTATCTAAATTTATTACTCCACATTCTTTTTTAAAAGGGTGTTTAGGTAGCTTATCTCTCATAAAGACACCTCTGAAATAGGGAATATTATTTCCATGCTTCAAAATGTCTAAATTACTCAAGGCTCGTTTGGGTAGCCGATATCTTAGTTTTTTTCTTTCGATACAAAAATGCCGAGTCCATCTTTATGTGGTTTAAGGTGTAGTCCTTTTCCGATGCAGAGAGCTTCCATCTTTTCATTGTGTCTCTTCGATTCAGTCAATAACTTTTTCGCAATCTTGAATTCATTTATGGTTTTAGCAATACCAGCTGCACCGCCTGCTAAAGCTCCCACTGCAGATAATCCCGCAAAAATCGGAATCAAAGGCAATACTCCACCAGTTTTTGGTATAGGAATAACACGAGGAAGTTTAATGGATGAATCATCAGCTAATTCTCTGGCAGCGGCCATAGCTAATTCTATTGCCACTTTCTTGCATTTCGGTTTTAATTTTTTGATATGTCTCTTGGTTTTTCTAATAACATTTTTAAATTTATATTTTAATCATTTTCCAATTTTAGGAGGACACTTTTTGCTATCTTTTTGTAGGCCAAAACCAGTTTTAATTTTTGTTGACATAGCGCTGCTTACTAAGCGTGCTGCCAGTTTTTCCCCTACACTCGCATCAGAGGCAAGTGCTCGGTCTTTAGCCATATTTAACAAAACTAAATCTGCCTTGTGGCGATCCAAGTTTGAAGATTTATGATAGGCAATGTCGTGCTGTTTGCAATATTCGTCTAATTTATTAACACCTTTATCTCCACGTGTAAGCCTTTTCATCAATTTAGTGCCAGGCCCGCAATAATTGTATCCTGGTAAATGTAATTCAAATGGTAAATGATTTATAATCCAATTGAGAAGACTACTCTCTTCAATACACATCATAAGACTGAAACATTTGGACTGAACACTCAATAAATATTCGATTTATCAATCCAACTATTTTCAGAAGCAGGCAAACCTAACCATTTTACAAAAACTCTGTCTCCTTTACTTTTAAGAACTTTCTCAACTAGATATAAATTAGCATTTTTTGTCTTTTGAAGTTCTTGTACATAAAATGCACCTAAAATGGGTTGGCCTCTGATTGCGTCTTCAATTAAGTAGGTGATAGGCGATGTATTTTGTATTTTTCGAATTTTAAATATTTCTGTCGACCAGTTGGGAGTATATCCTTTTTCAAATGTCCCCTTATATTTACTAATGCGTACATAATCACCCTCTTTAAACTTGCTTTTTATGCTAACGGTTTTCATCAACATACAATATCTTTGTAATATGCGTTTTTTATTAACATTATCCACGTTTGCTGGGATTTCATCAATTGTGCGATGATAGGTGTGATTGTATTCATAAATAACATTATTAAGAGTATTATCTATCCAATTATAGTTACCTTTTAAACTAAATTCCTTGTATAGTTTCGATTTCAATGTTCTAATAAATCGCTCAACTATTGATGCCTTTTTTGTTGAAAAGGTTGAATAATGATTTATATAATAAGATTTCATAAGATTTTGAAACATGTTATTATAAAATTCTGTTCCATTATCCGTTTGCAAATTTTTGGGAACACGCCCATTAGCCAACAAAATCTTGAAAGAATTGCATACAATACCTTTGGTCTTGCTTTTCAAAGGAAAGGTCCAGGCGTATTTCGAAAATGTGTCAATAACAGCAAGAATAAATTTGTAATTTTTATTCTCTTTGGAAATTGATTGCATGTCGATTAAGTCTGCTTGCCAAAGGTCATCTATATCTTTCATAATAACATGTCTTCGTGGAAAGTTTAGTCTTGCATTTTTATGAATTTCGTTTACTACGTCGGCTTTACTCATATTTTAATTCAGTATATCAACATTTGTCTTGAACCTACCAATGATACTGAATGAAAATCATACTATCTCCACTATTTATTCTTCAATTATATCAGCTTCTTTTAATTCTTCAATTATCGATAAAATTTCATTATCATGATTTGTATTGCCAGCATCTCTTGAAGCGACTAATAGTTTTAATCTCTCAACCAACTCGTTAGGATCGTCCCAATATACCAAGTCAGTATTGTTTTTGTACTTCTTTAACTTTGGCAAGTTTCCTCCAAGTTTAGTGTGAATGTTATCATTTAATGTTTCAGAAAAAAAAGGTCTGATTATTTCACGATATTTTATTCCTTTATCACCTTTTATTTGACCTTTAGGATTGAAGTCTCTTTTGTGAGCATTGGTGTAATGCAATATATCCTTGTAGAAAAGTTTATCTTTAGGGGATACTAATTTTAAATCAGGTTTTTTTTTAAGTAAAAGTTCTTTCAGACCAGGAGTTAAATTGTAAGATTTATCACCGATTTTAATCAAAATAACGCTATCGTTATTCAAACTATCAATTTTAGAAAATGATACTTTTGAATTACCCATAAATAAAGTTTTGTTTTCACTTCTTATTCCAAACGGTATATTTACACCATCATACATATCATAATCTTCTAATGAAATATCTAAATCATCTTCCATTTTAGGAGACTTTTTAACCAATTGTGCAGAATTATGTTTTGGTTCGTAACAGTCCTCAAACTTTGTAGTCGAGCTAGTATTAATATCATCCATTTCAATATCTCCAGAACATGTGGGTGGGGTTGTATTTTGTAACAACAATATTTTTTTCATATTTGTATTGGAATCAGCTAGGGTTTTAAGAGGGTCTGTGACCGGTTTAAGCATTTGATCAAGCGACAATTTCATACAGTGATCCTGGTTCTTCATTTGTTTTATTTTATTCTTTATGGAGTCTACTGACTTCATTAATTCTATTTTAATATTTTTCTCCATGTTATATTTTAACAACTGCGTTCAGCTAAGAATCAAATTATACAGAATTTGATTTTGTATGTTAATTACTTATATCTATAAACAGTCAGTCAAACTTTAAAAAAATATCAAAGTTCTGTCTGTACCTTCCATTATTTAATGGCGATTCTTTATTAATAAGTAGAAAATTATAAGGTTTACTCCAAACAGTTTGACAAATATTTTTGAATATTTTCCATTGTAAATCAGAACTAACATGCTCTTCATAAATATGTTTTAAATTCACATCATCTTGTTTGAATATAATAAGAAAATTAACATTGTCACGTAACAATTGCTTCGGAATTTTAGAATAGGTTTGAGATAAATAGAAACAATCGATTTGTTTATGCCTGCCCATGCAAAAATAATTGCGGATATTAACTTGATTTTCACACGCAACATCATCAAAAATAAATACAGAATTTGTTAAAGCTTCACTCGGAGATATTACATCTTTATCATCACTGAACTCATAGAAATTAATCTGTGGCACTCTTTTTAATACTTCGTTTAAAAAACGGTATTTTGGTTGGAAATAAGTCTTAGAGTAAAGATAAAGATTTCTGAATTTGAGTCCATTTTCATGCAGCAGTAAACTAATCATAACATTCGTTTTGCCACAGCTTGATGGACCGCATATTATACAGCGAATGGTATTTGGCAATAAAGCGCTATGTCTGATGTGGTGAACAGAATCACTTAATCTTATATTATTAACATTGAGGGATATAGGTTGCTTGATCAACTTCATCTCACCGATTAATTAAAAAACTATTTAACGTGTATATATATATATACTTCGTCGAATTAGGTCGAATCCTGTATTGAGTACAAGAAAGATGCTATTCTCATCTTTCATAATATTTAATCTAAGGTACAGCTGATTGTACTTATTATAATCACTTCTCTTCGATACTGTCTATTCCATAAGTAAATCGTTTCGTGTCGCATCATAAGTAAATTTTAATGCTTTCATAATTTGATCTAATAATAAATATATAATGCATACTCTTTTTACACCATTATAATATCAATATTCAGTAAAAAAAACATAAATAAAACACCAAATATAATCTCGATGTATTTATTTTGAATAAGTAAATTAAAATATCTTATCGATGGTACATCTAATCATTAAATGTATTATTTATTATCTAATTAACAGTCTAGTTACAATTATTATACAAGTATTGTAATTTATCATATAGGTACTCGTACATTCAAAATATTGTATCACAATGTCCCCAAGGTAACGTATGAGAATTATCGGGAAGAATTTGTCTTTTATCATCGTTTCTGTTCAAGACTAGTTTGTAGACTTCCTGAGTATATATAGTATGCTTTATGGATTTTAGCATATTCATTTTGAACCGCAAATTCTTATTCGTTATGAGAGTCTGATAATAGTCAGATAAGTTTAGTTGTTTAGTGACAGTCTTAGATATACCTTTTGCTTTTTTTATTTGCACCTTTACGCTTTTTATACAGTACAATTTAGCTCTGAGTCCTACAAATTCGGCAATCACATCGCCACCTAACTCGTCCTTGAATAACCCGGGCACTTTAGCATTTGTTATTGGCATATTAAACGGATTATTCAAATGAAAATTACTAGTATCAAACAAAGATATATTCTCCTTCATATCTCTATAAAAATCGTCAGTGTATATCAAATAAAGTAAGCTGTCTGTGTCAGTATAACATAGTTCTACGTTTTCATTATACTTCTTTTTAATAAAGTCATAGTGAAACTGATAGAGATGAGTTTTAGCATATTCTAGCACGCTGAACCCTATGTATATAGGTCTGTCCAGCTTGATTTTTTCGGGATTTAGCTGGATTGCTACTAAGTTTTCAGAAAATATAGTAGCACTATGAAAATTTGGTTTTGCAATTAGTTTTTTGGCCTCCAAAACTTTTTTAGTTTTATTTTTAGTATCGCTCCATTTAGAGACTAGTTTAACATTGACATGTTTCCTTTTATTCTCTATCGTTTTCCCGAAAATAGCATTGTTAAGTAATTTAAAAAAATCTTTTTCAAAAACTGATGAAGACTTTTGACGTAACTGAGTATTCAAATCAATATATTTTTTGAGGTAGCTACCTTGTCGAAAACACAGAATCTTATGGATTTTTTTAAGACGTAACCCATGTTTTAGGCATTCTTTCAAGTGAACATAATGTATGACATAATGATATTTGTCATAAAGGTTTGCAATAAGTTTTGGGTTTTTACCACCAGGAGGAATGAATTTCTCGCTTGCGAATGGTAAATCACTATGAGTGTTATGTAAATAATCCCTGTATTCCAAATCAACTGCCAGAATATAACCGTAATCACCATTTTCATCAGTATTTATGATATCGAAATTACAAATTTCTGTGTCTGTTAAAAACCTAAACTCGGAAATTGGCATTGGTTTTGTCATAGCATGAGAGTAGAGTGCGTTACAGTCAAGATATATAAGAAACGATGTTTCTTTTTGATCATCGTAATTGGGGAGATATTGATTGTTTGCTTTAGCATGTCTCAGGGAACATTTCAGGGAACACTTTTCAGTATTAAAATCAAGACCAAATATTCCCATTATTAACAGAGGTCTGTCTGTAATCAGAATCGAATGTGATCTTGTTAACGGTTCGTACTGCAACGGGTTACCAACTCATTTTATTCATGAGTTTGTGTCTGATACTACTCCAGGTCATCAGTGCATGGAAATACCACTACATGTTATTTACTTTCCAGTAAACAAAAATATAATTTCATCGGTATCTGTTAAGATTGTAGATCAATTTGGTCACTGTATTAACTTTGGAGAGGAACAAGTTCAGTTACGTCTTCATTTAAGAAAAACAAAATGATAGTATATTATAAAAACACCCAAGCGAATGAAAAATGTC
Organism: Mythimna pallens; assembly: GCA_961205895.1. Lineage (NCBI taxonomy): Eukaryota > Metazoa > Arthropoda > Insecta > Lepidoptera > Noctuidae > Mythimna > Mythimna pallens. The sequence goes on from OY540844.1 coordinate 19,282,241, forward strand.
TTAGTCCTTCTGCGATTGCTAAAGTGCAAAGACGCAAGAAATACGTTAAGAACTGACTAAAGCAAATAAAGATTTTCTTAAAGCCCTAGGGTTCAAAGTATGAATATACTACAGATTACTGAATTACCGCACTTCGACACTTCGATCGAAAGTTATGAAGTCCATTCATACAATCCCTACAATAGCAGCTTTAGAGAAAACGATGAAATCAGAATTCCCATCCACCAGCAAGACATATACGTGCTACCATCAGCCAGTTCAATTTACATCGAAGGACAAGCGAAGCTCTTCGGTAAAGATGGGAATCCAATCAAGAAAACTTTTTCATTCACTAATAACCCTGTTATGTATTTGTTTCAAGACATCAGATACGAAATGAATGGTATTGAAATAGACCGCATAAAAAATTCTGGAATAACATCAACAATAAAATCATACATCTCATTAAATGAAGCAGAAAATAAAGTTGCTGCTCTATGGGGTTGGAATTTAGAGGGATTTCAAAGTGATGGGCATTTTAGTGCTGTTATCCCATTAAATAAGGTTTTAGGTTTTGCAGAGGATTACAATAAAATAGTGATAAATTGTAAACATGAACTTATATTGAACAGAAGCAATACTAACTTAAATAGCGTTATCCTTTCTGATGATATTGTTAATTTTCAAATAGACGTGCAAAGAGTTCAGTGGAGGGTGCCACACATAAAAGTATCAGACCGAGAAAGACTGTCACTTTTAAAACATTTAGAAAGAGATAAACCTATTCAGATGGCGTTTAGAAATTGGGATTTATATGAATATCCGTTACTACCTAAAACCACAAAGCATTCTTGGTCAGTTAAAACTGCTTCACAATTGGAAAAACCCAGATATGTAATTTTTTGTTTACAAACAAATCGAAAAAATAATAAAACTAAAGACAGTTCACTATTCGATCATTGTGAAGTAACAAACGTTACACTCTTTTTGAATTCACAATATTATCCATATGAACCTTTAGGTTTAAAGTTTTCTGAGAACAAATATAGTATATTATATGAAATGTTTGTGAAATTTCGTCAGTCGTATTACAACTGTCCAGTAGACCCGTTGCTTGACCTAAAGGAGTTCAAAGAAAAAGCCCCTCTTTTTATCTTAGACTGCTCAAGACAAAACGATAGCCTGAAAACAGGTCCAGTGGACGTGAGGTTGGAAATTGAATGTTCCACAGCATTACCAGATAAGACGACTGCATATTGTTTGATTATAAACGATCGACTCATAGAATACAAACCTCTCAGCAACATTGTGCGCAGATTGTCATGATAGCTATTGTGGATATTCAAGGCTTTAAAACAGAAACAAATGAATTTATAATAAAAGAAATCGCTATATTGTATAATAAAACATTACAAGTGTTTTTAATTAAGCCACCATTTCCATTTTCAAAATTAACGAAACATGAAAAAAAACATGTTTGTTGGATTGAACGTAACAGAAAGATACATTGGCGTGAAGGATTTGTACCCTACCCTAATTATCAGAATTTAGTTATAGATATTTTAAGAGATAAATGTATCTACGTTAAAGGTTCAGAAAAAGTGTTGTGGTTAAAGCATATTTTAGAAAACAGTAATTCTAATATATTCAATTTAGAAGATAAAGGATGTTCTAGTTTGATAAGTTTATACGATCTATATAAGTATTCTCAAGATTTATATAACTGTATTTATCATGACTCTGTATGTGCTTTAAAAAATGTATTGTGTTTAAATAAGTGGTGCTTTGATAATAAAATTCTAAAATAAATAGTTTCTTGTTTTATTTCTATAGTTAGGTAAAACGCATCTTAAAGTTTTCTATTCCCCTCCGCCCACCTCTGTCCGGTCTTTATAAGTTATTGACAAACGCTGGACGATACCATTGAACGTTTATAATTGAACTAGAAAGTTAATAGAACATGTCTCAAAATGAATACAAACCTCGATATGACATGTATAACATGTTCAAAATGCGTGAATTTTCATTTAATTATTACTGGAGGACGTTTAATCAAAAGAAAAGATTAGTGAGGGAAATGGCTGACGCGGGATTCTTTTATTATGGAAATGGTATAAATGATATTGCAGCATGTTTCTCATGTGGAGGTGTTATCAAAGATTGGGAGATTTATGATGATCCTTGGATGCAGCATGCTATACATTATCCTGAGTGTTTTTACTTGAACGCTGTGAAAGGAAAAGAATATATAATTAAATACACATATCTCCATCTCAGCATTAAACTCTCAGCATTGTAGTGTGATGGTTCAATTTTAATCAATGCTTGCTTCAACAAGAGAGAGAGAGAATGTATTAAATAAATTAAATTAAAATTGACAGAATGCTTCATTCATCGAAATTTGGTTTGGAAGGCAATTCTAAATTTATTTTCAAGAATGCTAGTGGCGAGATTATATTTACTCAAGACCTGACTAACCAGAAAATAATGAACACCAGTTCATCAAAACTTCAGGACAATACAAACGAGACACAGCAAAACTCAGAAAAATCCTCCTTCGAAAATACACGATATCTCACACTCAAGAATGGTCACAATGAGATCCTTACTTTTGTTCGAGTTGGCAAAGTACCTACATCCTGGTCCTGAAAAATCGGCTGTAAGGTCATCAAATGCTCCGCCTGACATTAAATTAGTAACAAGAAGTATAGTGCGTTAAGTTTTCAACTGTATATTATTGGGTTCTCTGGATCAACGGAAATCAATAAGTCCAGTTATTTAGAACTAATACCATTCACCCACAATCTATTCAAATAGATGAAAATAGGGGTTATTGAAAAAAGAGTAACATCGAATTAAAAATCTTCAGATTTTGAAAAGTTTACCTGCGCTTCTCTGCGAAGGTATATCTACTTTTCAAAATCTGAAGATTTTTAATTCGATGTTACTCTTTTTTCAATAAACCCTGTTTTCATCTATTTGAATAGATTGTGGGTGAATGGTATTAGTTCTATATAACTGGACTTATTGATTTCCGTTGATCCAGAGAACCCAATAATATACTACTCTTCAGTTTTTTTTTTTTATTATTAATGATAGGCTTGCGTTTGACCACCATCTCACCTGATGGTAAGCGATGATGTGGTCGACGATGGAGCAAGCTTGCCTAGAAATAGCCTATTCACTCTTGACCTAGTTCTAAGTATGGGGGACCCCCAAAATTTATTGTTTTTTAAAAAAAAAAATTGTGTAGAAATCTTAATGCGGTTCACAGAATACATCTACTTACCAAGTTTCAACAGTATAAATCTTATAGTTTCGGAAAAAAGTGGCTGTGACATACGGACGGACAGACAGATAGACATGACGAATCTATAAGGGTTCCGTTTTTTGCCATTTGACTACGGAACCCTAAAAAGGGAGTACCTATAGGATAGGTGTAAAGCACGTGACTAAATATCAGCCCTTTTTTGAGCTGGGAAATCATCTAATAAATTCTAATCATATATTGGATGGAGCGAAAGGAAGTGCCGACTTTTACTAACTAAAGGTACGTATTCTTTCCTTGCCTTTTGCGTTTCAGGGCGATGGTAACTCTTTCGAGCCCTCGCAGCTCAAGCAAGTATTACAAAACAGCCGCACCGTTTGCCAAGGTCCGTGGATGGGTGACTATTTATTATAAACCTAGATTTTCTGTACCTCGTAAAGCATGCCTGCAAGTTGTCGATTCAAACTGTTATTCCATCGTTATCGTGTAGACAGAAACTAGAAAATCTGACACCAGTTTTGTGAAGAGCTATAAGGTTTCTACCGTGTTATCTTTGTTTTGTTTGTAATTGGATAGTCCAGTTACCAGCCACCAACATAGTTAGGATAAGGCTGAGTGGTGAGTGACTCATTGAGAATAAGTATTGAAATTGAAGCTTTTACAGGATGCATTTTGCAGTGTACATGAGAATTGCATGACTTGATTCCGCCATCTCATTTCTACCCATCAGACAACCCAAAGAACGGCGAAGTATCCTCCCTTTTTTTAATTGATATAAACCAGTGCTTGACTGCGATCCCATCTGAAGGTAAGCAGTGATGCAATGATTGATGGTAAGGCGCACTAGTTTATTAAGAGCCTATTCACTGTAGACTTGAAGACATCTAAATTATAGTTGGACGGGAAGAGATAGGCAAATTGTTCCAGTCATTTGATGTACGCGGTATTAAAGGCAAAGCGAAACGTCGGTAAAACTTCTATCACTCTAGGTGGACCTAGATAGTGAAGCTTTTACTGACTAAAACTCACCTGTGTTCCTTTAGTTGCCTGTTACGTTCAAGGACCATGGTAATAACATAGCATAATCAGCTTTTTAATGTTCCTACTGCTGGGACTCAGGCCTCTTCTCTAGGAGAGGGAATGGAATCCACCACGCGGGCTCAGTGCGGGTTGGTGAATGTCACCCGTCTTCAAATTTTTGGTTCTAGGACATGCCGGTTTCCTCACGATGTTTTTCTTTACCGTTTTGCGAGCTGTGGTGATGAAATAAATTACACAAAGTAATGCGCCTGGCTGGTTTTGATCCCGCGACCTTAAGTCAGGGCTGTTACCACTCGGCCACTACTGCTCTACCATGGTACTACTTTCGAATAATCCTGCAGCAAGTACAGATACTTGGGCGGCTAATTTACAAATATTTTCGAGTCCGTAGGTAGTAGGTAGGCATATATATTGGCACCTGGTAAGTGGGCTGATTTACTATCTAATACTTACGAGTACGCAGGTACTAGGTAGGCAGAGAAAACGTAGCCCCTGGAACACCCAGGGCCATACTCTATCAAACATTCCCTCATTCCTAGTTCACAAAGATACTTAACAGAAATTTTGCGACCGTCCGGTAACAGTACGGACCGAGCCCAAGTTGTCGACGGCGCGTAGTGTACCACGCGCGCCTCAAGGAGATGTCAGCAAAACCGTAGGGGCCCTGCAGGGTCGAAGCCTACTGGGGTCCTGGGTGATGCGAAAGAGAACCCCGAGGCCCTGAAACGAAGGCAAAGAAGGAACAGGAGTGGGTTTTTAGTCAGTAAAAGTCTGACACTATCTCACGCTCCGTCCAAGAGCGGAGGATTTAATTGGATAATTATCCCACCGAAAAAAAAAACTTAACAGAACTTCAGACACGAAATGCGACAAATGCTTTATTTATTTAACGCTTTAGGCAACTTACTTTGCTTTTAAGGACTGAGTGCAATTTAAATCCTTTGAAAATTCGTATTTTAATGAAAAGTCTCAAGTGTCAATTGGCTCTGTGCCAACAATAGGTTATTTACCCTATCTTGTGTATTTATAAAACGGTTAAAGTTCAAATTCTAATACTTTATATTCTTCTTTATCTTGGCTTTTAGGTTTACATTAAGCGGTGGTAGATTTGTTTTACATATTCTAAAATGCTCTACCTAATGAGTATTTGTATTTCAGTCTGTTTATACACTATAGCGCAAGTCAGACAGAAGCCACTGGCACGCTACTGGCGCGCATCAGGTGCGCCCGTGGCATGCTCACGAGATGTTGTTTATTGGCAGGCGTGGGCGAGGTGACGAGAATTGCGCGCCGAGCGGCAGCGGCGGTGCGCCTTCAGTGCCCCTGCGGCGTTCCGTTTCGACGCCTTTCCAATGTTCTTTCATACAAAATCTAGGAGAGGGACGTGGTACAAAACAGATAGAACTAAGGTGCGCATCTGGCGCGCCCACGCCCGCTCCGCTTCTGTCTGGCTTGCGCTTTACAAGCCTGGACAACTTATCCGGTTTGAATGCTTTTGTCTAGCCTGCCCCCCTAGTCAAGTTACAATCGTTTTGTTCGCGCCGAACTCCTCGAGTAGGCCACGCCTCCGATTCCTTTGTTCTGACGTCATCTCAACGCTCTGTCACGTGGTCAGAACAAAGGAATCGGAGGCGTGGCCTACTCAGGGCGTTCGGCGCGAACGATACGATTGTAACTTGGCTAGGGGGGCTTGTAGAGATTACCGCCAAAAAGCCTTATAAATTAAGTCAAATAAAGTGGTTTGTAAATAAAGATTTACTGTTATTGAATATTTTGTTGAACAAACTTAACTATCGTGTAGTTTGATAACGGATAGTGAAAGGTATCTAGAATAGTAGGTACTTTTTATGCAAAAGAGTGTGAGACTTGGCAGGATTTTTTAACATGAAATGTTTCCGATGGATTAGAGATTACAGTAAGAAAAGCCTTTTGTCATGTAGATCTTTACTTTTCACTAAAAAGAAAAGAAAAGAAAAGAAAAATATCGTTTATTTGGCACAAACACAAAGCCACATAAACACATCAAGTTAGAAGGAAAAAAAGTTGCTGGGCTGGACGTATTTTGGCGCTGCAGTGAGAAACACTATTTTATTATTGTTTTCCTTTTATTTTCATTTGTACCTTGAAACTTGTTGTGTTTGTGTACATTTTTCTTTCTTACTTTAGTCCATCAGCTGAGATGCAGTTAGCACAGATAGTATGTGCTAACTGCGTCTCAGCTGATGAAAAGCAATGTTGTATTAACGAAGGAGAACGCCTGCTGGGACAAAACCTTTTCACTGTCAGATCTTATAGTTTGAAATGAGGTGCCATTATAACTGATGCTAGTTATTGACAACTCACTTCACTTACATTTTCACAGTAAGATCTTTACAGATGAGCACTAGACCTTCTGTACCGTTTGATACCGTGATCCTCAGGTCATCGGTCCACCTTGTAAGAGGCCTTCCAACTCTGCCTCTTTCAGTATGCGGTCATCACTCCAGAACCTTTCCACCCCATCGACCATCTGCTTTGCGAGCAATGTGCCCTGCCCACTACCCCTTAAGTTTGGCGATTCTTCGGGCTATGTAGATAGCCTAGAACCAAGGTTATCCACAGATGATATCGTCATGCTATCACGCAAGGAAACTCCGACCATAGCTTTCATACACACTTGGAAGAGAAAACATACTATAGTATGCAAACGTTAGTTAACGTAGAAGATTAGTATTTCAAAATTAACTAACTTCTATGAATTCACCAAAATGAAGTGACTGCTTTTTTATGAGCCTATGAAGTTGGCTGCTTAGCAAGAAAGTTAATTATTAACCAACCCGGAATTGAACTTAAGTTCGAACGTATAATTATTGTAGTACATTAGCCAAATTGTGTTGAACATTTAAAATTTATAGAAGGAAATGGGCGGGGCTTGGTAGGGTCGAATGTTCTGTGAGTGACATAGAGTAAAAAATGTTACAGAAGGTTTATTTTGTACCTATTTTTAATAGTATGTGCAAAAATAATATGCCCGCCACTTCTCCTCGCTCCGGGCCATAGCCTGTACCAAGGCCCGGCGCGAGAGATCGCTACCGCCAATCGCCCCCGTGATGACATGGCGCTGCTCTGCCCAGGCAGGGCACAACTCTATCGTGTGCTCCACCGTGTTACAAATGGCGGCTGTGATTGACGTTAAGGAGTGGAATTTACTGATGGAGTCTGTGTTTTCTGGTAGCTGTTACCTAGAGTTCTTTAAGTCAAGAGTAAATAGGTTATATACTTCGAGGCAATCGCACTACATTGTCAACTACATCATCGCTTACTATCAGGTGAGATAGTATTCAACCGTGAATCTATCATTAATTAAAAAATTAAATTGGTAATAGAAAGCAGTTGGACCGTGAGGCAATACGAAAATTTACAGCATAGGATTTTTTTTTATTATCATAGGCTCGCGTTTGACCACCATCTTACTTGATGGTAAGCGATGATGTGGCCAACGATCGAGCACGCTTGCCTAGAAGTAGCCTATTAACTCTTGACAGTTGTAACTATCAAGAAACACACACTCCGGCAGGGAATTCCACTCCTTAGCTGTAAAATATAATAATATATTGATACTTTTTTAATGTATACCTTCTGCATTTCAATTGTCTGTTCCGTGGTTTCCAGACGAGTTTTATGGGTCACGATATCGAGTAATGCTTGAAGGCGTACGCTAGCAATTTACAACTTTACTTGTTAATGAAGATAGTGTAGTGTAATGGTACTGAACCTTAAAGGGCGCAGTCGAATCATTGTAATTGGCATTAGAGAATACTTCGACGTTTTGTAGGCATTGTCAAAGTTTTTCGATGAATGTAGAAACTAAATAAAGCATCTTTTTTTACGACGAGATTAATGTCAAAACAAAATAGATCACATAAATATTATTAAACCAAAGTCTGTATGTATGTATGTGTATGTTTTTGTGTTTAAGTTAGTTATTTCTTTTTGCAAAAAAAGCTGAAGATTGAGGTGTAAACTGATGAAATATCCACAAGGATCACACGGCGAGCTACCCTTTGCTTGCCGTCCGCACGCCCGCGCCTACGCTGGTCGGAAATCGGGATCGGAATCCCGGCGGCTGGGGCGCGGGGGCCATTAACTCGCGCGTACACGTGCGACCTCCTCCTTCGCTAGCATTACTGCTTCGCAAAATGTCATGGTAAGGAACAAGGTCTACCTGTGTGTCAAATTTCAATCCTAATCCTTTCTGCAGTTTCAGTACACTAACAAACATTCACTTTTATAAAATTAGTATGATACCGCGCGCCTCAAGGAGATGTCGGCGAAACCGTAGGGGCCCAGCAGGGTCGAAGCCTACTGGGGTCATGGGTGATGCGAAAGAGAACCCCGAATCTGAAACGAAGGCAAAGAAGAAACCAAACCCACTCCGTTTTTGATTTTCCCGACCAAAAAAAAAAACCTTGATATGAATAATATAGATGTGTAGACCTACATACAAACACACTGACACCTCCATTCAAACACTCCAGGCGTCGGTCATAACACATAAACGCCTATACATAGGTGTTAACCACATAAGTCAGAACTTTGCACCATCACTCCGTAACACGGTTTACGAAAGCAGCGTCAGTTTAAATATTAAGTGGGCAACGTGTTGGCTTGCTCACAACTTATTAACAGGCCAAGGTAACCATTACAGGGTTGGATTGCAAAAGGTTTATTTTACGAGAGAGTTAGAGATAGATAATGATGCAAGATAATTTGCCTGCTGCGGTTTTTCCGTCCGTTTATAATTTAGGTGTCTTCAAGGCTAGAGTAAATAGGCTCAACTAGTACCCATCACCATCAACGATTGCATCACTGCTTACATCAAGTCGATCGCGGTCAAGCACTAGTTTAAATCAATTAAAAAAAAAAAATTGCTGGCATTAAAAGTGTACAGTAGAATGAGACCCTGACTCCTGTACTAGGTGAGTCAATAGAAAAACAAGCCAAGAGGATCACTATTGTTCCAGTCTCTCGATGTATGTGGTATAAACGACGAGGCAAAACGCTTGGTCCAGACTATGGAGGTTTCAACAGCGTAAGGGTGGATACTTGCCGTTCGTCGGGTTGTCAGATGGTAGAAAGAAAAAAAAAATTATGAAGAATTTATTTATTTTAATAACACATACAATTCCGATTCCTTTGTTCTGAAGTCATCTCAACGCTCAGTCACGTGGTCAGAACAGGAGAAGGAGAATAGGAGGCGTGGCCAACTCGAGGCGATCAACGAAAAGAGAATCGAAACGAAACGGTTGGAACTTGGCTAGGGGGTCAGGTATTGAACCTAAGGATCGAACGCGGTGATAGAGATCAAAGCCGAGCCTATCAATAAAAAAATTAAGGTGGGTCTTCTGTACATTTTATTTGAATGTATGTAAACTACATGATTACTATACGAGGACAGCAACGCACTGAAGTGATTTGTTAATATGTAATGGAGTATAGTGCGAGATTTCAAGAAGAAGTAATGAAAAGAAAATCGTACAATTACTTCGTCAATGGAAATTGAATTTGATAAGATAGGGTGCTCTCAAGTTATTTAGTTAATAGATTAGCCTAGGATGAAGAAAATTTGAGTTATTGTTTTTAGGCACGCTTCCTGTAAAAATTAGTTTACTGGAAGAATTTTCGTTTAAGACGAGCTTTAAAAAAATATTTGGTGTTGATGATGATGGTGCTGGGCAATTTGGTCATCATCACCATTATAGCGAAAACGCGTCCACTGTTGGACATAGGTCTTCCTAAAATATCACCATAACGAACGGCTCTGTGCGTCTCGCATCCATCGGACTCCTCCAACCCTCAGCAGGTCATCGGTCCACCTTGTGGGAAGCATTTCAACGCAAATCAGAATATAAAAATGAACGCGAAATCCTTGACAATTAAGGGTAGCAACAAAAAAAAATTGAAAATAAAACGTCAATGACCTTTACACCACAGCGCAGTTGCAATGCGGACGTGACATGGGCATGACGTGTCGCGTCATCGCACACATCCGCGTCCACGTCCCATTTACGTCCCGTCATCTCTGTAGCGCGACGCATAATTCTAAAGTACGGTTTACTATGGTTCACCAGCTAAATCATTTCATAAGCAAAGGTATTTTTTGCAGGTTAAGCAACGCTTCCTGCGGTCGGTCCGTGGATGGGTGATCATGCAATACAAATTGCGATCTGGCAGTCGTTACGTATAGTAGAAGTCAGAAAATCTGACACTAGTCTTGCTAAGTAGTAGGTTTCTATAACGATACTCAGTGTCTGGGCTGAGGGACTCATGCAGGCAGTCACTAAGCGGCTAAAATGCTTACCTAAACAAAAAGACATATTTTGATATTTTTCCGGAAGAATGAAAGATGTTTGGTTAATTGTTTTATATATGATGTTTTATATATGATGTTTTTAATATGTATTTTATTTATTCCTGTCTCCCATGTCTGTGTCTTGTATGTTCTGTGTAATTTAAGAATATCATAACTTTTTACATATATTAAGTGTTAGTTATAACATCGCCTGGGACTAGTCTGTAAAGGTGTTATAATGTAATAAATATGTTGATAGCGTTTTAAATAGTGTATTTGGCTTCGGCCGTTGTGTAGAAATTCAATAAATAGAGTTGTGTTAGGCCATGTACATTCTTTGTCCATTGCTAGATTGTGCATGTCAAGTATCTACTAATACATCCAAGTCACAAAGGTAATAAAAAGGCAAAGGAAAATGTTACGATCGTTTTGCACGTATAATAAATAAGAAGGATAATAATATGTGGACCGACTAAATGTCCACCAACTACCGGTAGCACATCGCCGTAGGTCTAGTGGTATGTTTTTAGCCCCACACTACATACACTCACTCCACATCACACACCCACACACCACACAGATTCACATGTATATCGTACTTTGTATCTTTAATAAATTACTTTTGTTATGCTTTTGTTTTATTTTCCAATATAATGTAATTGAACAATGTAATTAATTAATTATTGTATTTAACATTGTAATATCAGGTATAAGATTTATTTTTGGATATTATTCACGATTCAAATCATCTTTTTTTTTCGGTTTGCTAACATCTCCTTGAGGCGGGCGTGGGCGTGGAACCCGGACCATTGCTTGCCGTCCGCAAGCCCACGCTCTCGGTGGCCAGAAATCGGGATCGGAATCACGGCTGGAGCGTGAGGGCCGCTCACTCACGCGTGCACGTGCGGCCTCCTCCTTTGCGAATCAAATCGTCTAGTAGGTACAATAATAAAAATTTAAAACCTTATTTTAGGAAGCCTTGTAACCTGACATAGTGGTTTTGTAAAAAACTTGATTTAGGCACTAGTCTTCCACAAATTAGATATAAAATTGTGTCTGTAGACTGCATCCTTACTTTTTTGTATAATTTGTGGTTAGATATAAATAAATTTTTTTTTTGGAACGTATTTTGCAGAATCAAATTGTGATATTACATGCAATACGGTCCTTTTTATGTGATTAGTAACTAAAACATTAATTTTGCTATCATACTGTTGTGGAAACTGCAAATATCAGATTATCTAGATTTCCGTATTGTCATTAGCGACCATTTAAGGGCTTACTCACATTCATGGCTTACGGTCGCATTAGTTTGGATGCTTGAAAATACTGCAATTTGGTTGTAATAGTGGCTTTGTTTGCCGAACAGTGTTTGTGCAGTGTTTGTTTACATCATAACTTGACTTCATAATTTATTTATATATTTATTTATTAATTCTTTATGCACACAAAAGTACACCGGACCAATGACTTGGTAACGGTTGCGGGAGTCTAATGGATGCGAGACGCACAGGACCGTTCATTGTGGCGACACTTGGGGGAGGCCTATGTCCAGTAGTGGACGTCTTTCGGCTGAAATGATGATAATGAAAAGTACAGAGGCGGACTTAATGCCAAAATCACTTTCGCATAATCACTTTTGTTAAGTTTGGCATCGTGTTATAGAAAATTTCTAGCATTTTGGGGAGTCCCTTTTATCACTCATAATTATGTGTAATAAACTTTCAACTCGTTATGAAAAAATTACGCCTAGATTTTCAAACGACTTGTAAAAACATGTTTTATATGACTTACAAAAACTGTTTATTTATTTAAATTATTTGGAAGACTTACAGATAAAACAACTAAGGTAAGGAACAGCTAGTTAGACTCACAGCCAATAATAAGTCCTCTCCTATAAAGTACAAAACCATAGAACAAACAGATGCTAAATAACTAATGCACTACAGTTTCAATTCTTGCATATCAAACTTAATATTATAAGAAATTTATTAAAAAAAAAAATCGGCTTAAGCACTTCTTAACCGAGGACACACTAGTGACGAATGAATCATATACATTCGCATTACGGTTCTTAGTCATAGCATAGTATTTTATTTGTAAGGGATTCTTACAAGCATACATGCATTACATAATTGTCAAATAAAAAAAGCCATACCAATAAAAGTATTACAAATAAATAGATGGAAAAGGTGGGTGGGTGAAGGTGGGTAAGGGTTGCGGGAATCCGATGGATGCGAGACGCACAGGACCGTTCATTGTGGCGACACTTAGGGGAGGCCTATGTCCAACAGTGGACGTCTTTCGGCTGAAATGATGATGATGATGGTGAGATACTAATGTATAAAATTTAGTATCACCAAAAGCATTAAGCATGCAAATAAATTAGCCATAAAAGACATAAAACAAGAATTTTGAATATTAAAAACTAGAACAATAAAACTAAGTTCCTGCCTGCCCCCCTAGCCAAGTTACAATCGTTTCGTTTCGATTCTCTTTTCGTCGATCGCCTCGAGTAGGCCACGCCTCCGATTTCTTTATTCTGACGCCATCTCAACGCTCAGTCACGTGGTCAGAACAAAGGAATAGTAGACGTGGCCGACTGGACCTGGATATCATTATAGCCGTAAGTATAAAAAGAATATCAGAAACAATTCCACTTTGAAACTCCTCAAAACATACAAAGTTAAACTAAGATACTTTTTAACCCTAACATGGCACAGTTCGCGTGTACCCAGCGACTTAACAACGCAACATTTCGTTGCGAAAGTGCCACTTAGCAACTAACTTTATAATTCTGGCATACTTGAAGAGTAATGAAGGTAAAACTGGCATAAGTTTCTTGTGTAGAAGTACGGCAACAGCGCGTATTGCATTATAGTTACATAAGACTTGTTAGAACATGAATTGAAACATGTTTTGATAATATGGCGTTTGTGATGTTGAAGATGAGAAGTAAGGGTGGCGTCGCAGCTGGTGTTATTTTTACGCGTGTTCATGAATCGTTAGTGCTATGAATTGAATTAATAAAAGCCTTAGTTAGATGCGTACATACAATTTTAACATTACAAAAGAGAGCAATCCGGGCCATTTAAAAAGTGAGGCCCCTAAAATGCAGTACAAACAAATTCAAAGAAATTGATATACTAACTTTGCCTTAACTTTTTATCTTAAGCAGTATTTTATAGTTTGGTAAGTTTTTATGTTCGTAAAAACTTGGACTTTTTTTTAATAAGTACATGCTATGAAATTATAATATCCAAATTAATAACGACTAGCTGAACCTAGCAAGGCAATCATCATAAACTTATAACACGTCGCCAAAATCGGATTACAGAACTTATCGAGGGAAAGCTCAAAACAGTGGTGTTTAAATATGCTTTATAGATTAGGATAGGATTAATGTAAAGCAATACTATCCTAATCGATAAAGCTTATTTTGAAATTAAAGACTACGTCGAAGATTAGCTTGTTTGTGAATGACTCCTTCTGTACATGTGGCTTTCCTAGTAGGTCCGTTAACTGCATTGTCTATGTGCTCTGCCTGTGCTTCGTTTTTTATTTTATTGGTTTTTTCAATGACATTATTGGGTTTATCAATAATAAACCCATTGATTATAAATCATATAGATAGCTTCGTTTTATTGTGAGAACACTGTAGATGCCTCAGTCCTCCTCCAAATTCACAAATTGTTTACTGTACTAGATCAGTTTGAATCCGAAAGTGAAGTGTAGCGCACTGTTATGACCCAGTCCACAATACGCGAGATGGCTGTTATAGTCAGAGCAGAAAATATTTTTCTTTTCTTCAAGGGCGGACGAAGAGATGCAAGCGCGAAGACGCAGAGGCGTATGCGCGAGAACAACGAGACGTAATCGCGGGAACCGCTGGTTAACCACGCGCCCAACCGCGGTTCGTGAGCTTGATCCGAGAACAATCGTTTATGTTACGATCCCGATTAGTGAGCTTTTCATTAGAGAGTTCCATAAAAAATAATATTAAATGGCTTACGATCCGTTTTTGAGTTGATGTGTGCTAAGATCTTAAAAAAGCATAACTAACAATTGCAGTCTTCTTCTTCCAGCTCTTATACCATTTTACTTGGGGTCGGAGCAACACGTTTTTTTCTTCCATTCTGTCCTGTCATCCGTCACACTATCACTAACTCCCATTTCTTTCATATCACTCCTCACACAATCTATCCATCTTTTCTTTGGCCTCCCTCTCCCTCTCCATCCATCTAAATGTATACTCAGAACTCTTTTAGTAACATGCGTTTCATCTCAACAAACGATTTCCTTTCAACTTTTCAGTCACTGGCGCCACTTTTAAACTTCCTCTAATTTATTCATTTCTCACTTTATCCTTTATGCAGTAAAGCCAGAAAAAACGAGGTTAATAGTTCCTTTCAATAGAGATGAAATTTTTTATACTGTTTTTGGTTTTTAGTTTCAAAATAATATAAAAAAAGGATGAACGAAAACAAATTGTGTTTCCATTGCAACACGAAAGGTTGTAAACAAACCCAAACTGCAGGCTGTATCTGTAATTATTCAGTACAAATAAAGCGTGGCATCCAGCTTACGATGCAACAGTACTAACGCGTTGCTGCGACAGAGCGACAGAATTCAATAGGCCAAATTGCGGAGAGGACAGGCGCTCACCGAATGGCTAAGTCGACGTGTGGTCTAAGTTATAAGCTACTCTATCACTATCACTTTCTTCTCTTGTTTTGGTTTCAACGGGTTATCTAACTAAACCGTTTGGGTCTAGTATTTGGTCTCTTATATCGCAGCACTGGAGGCATTTATAAAGTCATCAAGTATGAAGCTAAATGGACATAGTCTGGAAGGGTGGAGTACTGCACTCACATCGAATGTTTGATTGATTTATAATCACCCATTTCGTCAAAATATAGTTGCTGTGACCAACAGCTACTGGTAACCGATCTTTAGCTTCGCCCCGGTAAGATCTTCTCATGTGGTGAAACATCGAGATTTCTGTGTATCATATTCTTGGCGAGTTGATTGTGTACGCAATTAGGCCATTGCCAGTATAACTTGGTGTGCGTTTCCACCGCTAGAGGCATGAGGATGGG
This sequence comes from Mythimna pallens, assembly GCA_961205895.1. NCBI lineage: Eukaryota > Metazoa > Arthropoda > Insecta > Lepidoptera > Noctuidae > Mythimna > Mythimna pallens. The sequence continues at coordinate 19,297,959 of OY540844.1, forward strand.
TATCGAGGGGTGTGTGCTCTGATAAAAACGCGCTTATCTTTTCTCAGTAGCGGCCTTATGCTAAGAGATGGCGGCTTTGCATGATGACTCATACTATTTCCAAGATTAATCGAATTATTGTGTTTTAACTTGTACTATCATCATTTCAGAAAAGACATCCAGCGCAAAATGGGTCCCTCAAAGGTCGCCACATCGATCAGTTCTGAGCATATTAATTTCAGTCTGCGACCTTCACTAGGTCCTCCACCACCACCAACAACTTGTGGAAAGTCTTTCGATGCAGCTCCTTAATTTAATACTTTATCTATATACATAAAAGGAGAAACTGACTGACTGACATATCAACGCACAGCCGAGACTACTGGAATTAGGAACGTAAAATTTTGCACAAAATTTTCTTTTGTGACGTAAGCTAACTTAGAGAGGAATTTCTAAAATTCACCCTCTGAGGTGATGAAACAGGGGTTTGTATGGAGAAACCTACTTTCGCACGCGTGAAGCCGCTGGCAGAAGCTAGTTATAGATACTTCGTTCCTTTCGACACTCTTTTTCTGGAACCAATCACACATATCCTTTCTCCGCTACCGCTTTTCGAAACGCTTTTTCTGAAACCAATCACACATATCGTTTCTCCACTACCGCTTTTCGACACGCTTTTTCTGAAATCAATCACACATATCGTTCCTCCACTACCGCTTTTCGACACACTTTTTCTGGAACCAATCTCGCATATCCTTTCTCCATTACCGCTTTTCGACCCACTTTTTCTGGAACCAATCACACATATCCTTTCTCTACTGCCGCTTTTCCCTTATACCTTCTACTCAACCGTACACAGGAAGACTATAAACTGTGGGAGGGGGACAGGAAATTACGCGGGACGAGGGGGGGCGCGAATCAACGTAACCACCCTGTTTATTGTAACTCCAGACTTGAGTTTGTACTGGACCTGAAAAAAACCTGGCAATTGCGAGTCGGAGTCACTCACCGAGGATTCCGAACAAACTAACCTATAGTTCCCGAATTGAGTCTCGAAATGTTTATCTGAATCGCAAAAAAAAAAAAAAAAATTTTGTGATGTAACTACTTTACAGTTTCCTGACTTTTTCCTTTACTTGTGCTATGAGACCTTGGAACTCCAACACCAGGAAGAAAAGGGTTTGATACAGCAGTTAAACGATTACGGAGAAATTATTATTTTTATTTTATCTCTCCCAATGTCTTTCAATTTAAGTTCCTCTCCTAGAGAGAAAGCCTGAGACCCAATAGTTGGAACATCGTAGGGTTAATTTTGCTTAGCTCTCAATATTGGTTAAAACTTCAAGTGAATAGTGTGGATGCCCTAACGACCTTTAAAATCCACAACGATTTATTACAAGACCTATAAAATTTAATAAATCATATTTTCTTCTTAAACATTCAACAGCCTGCTATTAAGTCATATTTACGTTGATTGCAACCCTCGGCTGTAAAGTCTGACGTTCCATTGTCTCACAGATTAGTTTCATAGTTATTCAAACTTGTTCTTCTTGAAATTAATTCTTTGCTCGGCCTCTTTGCTTCTGCCTTCTTAGTTTCAAACTATTGTATTTAAAGCTCGCTTCGTTATTACTTTTCTTGGAGTTAGTAAGATATTAAGCTCCGTGTTATAAATATAATAATACAATAGAGATTATCCTGCAATAATTGACGCAATATACGAGTTCGCAGTGATGGCATATGGCTCTGAAATGTTATCACTTACAACAGGCCTCATCAGAAGGCTTAAAGTCACCCCAATCGCAGTGGAAAAGAATAAGCTCGGAGTTTACTTGCGTGATCGCATCAGGAATGAAGATATCCGCAGGAAAACCAAGATTCCCGACATAGTCCGAAGAATCGTAAAATTGAGTGGTAGTGGATTTCACGAATTGCTGGTTTGACATTGCTCTCAGAACCACAGAGTGGCGACCACATACCGGAACATGCAGCTTTAGAAGACCTCCCACAAAGTGACCCGATCACTGGTGAGAATCATAGAAATCCGATGGGGATTCCCCAGAGCGGGGAAATTATGAGATGACTTCTAGTCATCTCATAATTTCTCACCTAAAAAAAATTTACAGACTAAAACGCAGCAGCAGCTAGCAGATACCGTAAGTGACTATACCATACGGACGGACTTACCGTCCAAAAAAGGTTCGTAAAAGGCAGGTAAAACTGTGTTGAAGCTTGTGCGTGTGGTAAACCCATGAGGATCGTCCCATGCGTCTCATGGGGATACTAGTGTAATGTTATGTTATGCAAGTAAAGTGATTTGGCTGGTGAAATACAACCACGATCTTCTTCTTTTCGATTCGATGGTAAACTCGTCAAACTGTTTGGGCCGAATTGGTGGTTACATTAATAATTGTGGAATATTATTATATTATTATTTTTGCTGAACTGGACCTATTTGGCGGAGTCGCGAGACACACATTGTGTCAGTGTTTTTTTATGTCTTAAGTTGTCTTAAATTTGGTTTTTACAGTGTGTATATTCATGCGTGCCAAATAAAATATTATTCTTTTTTTTCTTTCTTTCTTTCTATCAGGGCCTTAAAATCATCATAATATGAGAGAAAAAGACAGAGCTAAACAAGATTTATAGCACCATCTCTTTCTTACATGAGAGTTATGATAAATTTAAGACGTCATGGCAGAAGTATACAGTGTTTTTCAAGACACTGCAATCTTCCAAAGTCTTGGCTGCTACTAAATAAAATGTGCAATGGATAAACACATCATTAACTGCCATCGAGACGAACATGGTTTTCATTTTAGCAGAAAAAAAACGATAAAAATCGGTTAAAATATAAATATTCAACGCTCTAGGGCAGTGTTCCGCAAACTTTTTGTGTTCACCTACATCTAGTACGCGGACGGCGAGCAATGGGTGGCTCGCCGTCCGATCGTCCGGTAACCGTCCGGACTGCGCCCAAGTCGTCGACGGCGCGTAGTGTTCCACGCGCGCCGCAAGGAGATGTCAGCAACCGTAGGGGCCCAACAGGGTCGAAGCCTACTGGGGCCATGGGTGATGCGAAAAAGATCCCCGGGGCCCTGGAAAACAAATGGCAAAGAAGGAACAGGAGTGGGTTTTTAGTCAGTAAAAGTCTGACACTATCTCGCGCTCCGCCCAAGAGCGGGGGATGTCATGAGATGATTTTCCCACCCGAAAAAAAAAAAACCTACATCTAGTAAATGTAAATATTTTACTCCTATCCACTCCAAGTACCTTATTAACAATCTATTATTAGTATATTTATTAGCAATCAATACACCAGTTTTTACTTATTTAAGAGTATCAATAGATTTTTCTGTTTGATAATCGGCAAGTGTTTAAAAGGAATGCCCTTGGAGTATGAATTTCAAACCAAGTTCATAGGTTGATCTACTTTTTTCCGAGGTACACCAAAAACTCACCACGGTACACCAGTGTGCCGCGGCACAAGCTAATATAAAACAAATGGTTGTTACGCAATTATGATTTAGTGACATAAATAGAATGAAATAGAAAAACAAAAAAGAATGAAAGGAAAAAAAAATTTTGATCATAAGGTAAACATCATCTCTCTAGCCTTTTCTCAACAAGGCGACTCGAATTCCAGTTTAACCCGTGTTTTTTTTTTTGTACATTAAGCGACTGCTTTTTACAGACAGCTCAGTTACTGGGCAACAAAACATTCCTTGGATAGTCAGATGGGCAGACTTTTTGGTGTTTGTATATCTATTACGAATGTTAAGATCTACAAAGGTTGAAGGGTATCATTAGCTCGTTTATGTGAACGCGTGTTTCACTTTATAGATATTGTCTAATAATGACATTTCTGGTAAAATCTTCAAGAAGATTTATGTCGCAGATACGCCTTTAATTCAATTTGTGTTTTTTTTTTCTATGTTATTCAGTAACATTTCAGCAAGACCAATAACGGACAACCGGGCAGCTGTGACGATCGGTAAACAAAATGTCATTCTATTGTTTAGATGCACCAGTATTACAAATCACCTATAAATCTGCAAAGTACCAAGTATGTCACAGAAACTATTTTTATGATTTTCCTTGTGTAGATCGTTCGTTTAATCCAGGACTTCGTCATTGTGGTTTTGCGTCCGGTATTTGATAAGCGATCACAATAGGAACAATAGAAATATACGTATTACTACCACGAAATAGATGTAGAAGATCGGCATCAAACAAAAACAACAGACTCTTACGCATAGCATAGCATAGCATAATCAGCCTTATAATGTTCCCACTGCTGGGACTCAGGCCTCCTCTCTAGGAGAGGGAATGGGCCGTAATGCACCACGCGGGCCCAGCGCGGGTTGGTGAATGTCACATGTCTTCGAAATTTTTTTTTGGTTCCAGGACATGCCGGTTTCCTCACGATGTTTTCCTTCACCGTTTTGAGAGCAGTGGTGATGAAATATATTATACAAAGTAATGCGCCTGGCTGGGTTTGAACCCGCGACCTACAACTCGTAAGTCGGGGCCGTTACCACTTGGCCACCACTGCTCTGGCCACCACTGCTCTAAGACCCTGAAGACTCTTACGCACATCTCACAAATCCCCGTGGAAGTGTACTCCGCTTGGGCAGAGCAACGGCCACCGTAGGCGCGGGCTTGCGGACGGCGAGCAATGGGTGGACCGTCCGGTAACCGTTCGGACCGAGCCCAGGTCGTCGACGGCGCGTGCTGTTCTACGCGCGCCTCAAGGACATGTCAGCAACCGTAGTGGCCTAGCAGGGGTGGATCCTTCTGGGGCCAAGGGTCTGATTCTGAAAGGAAGACTCGGCCCTGGTACGAATGGCAACGAAGGAACGGGAGTGGGTTTTTAGTCAGTAAAAGTCTGACACTATCTCCCGCCCCGCCCAAGAGTGGAGGATGTCATAAGATGATATTCCCACCGAAAAAAAAAAGTATCGCACAAATCCCAGCACCCCTAGCCAAGTTCATAATCTGCAATCGTTAACGCTAGTCGAAAACGAATCAAATGTATGGGAATGACATCATCTCAACGTAAAGTGGTACGCGTACGTGGCTCAGAACAAATGAATAGAAAATTCTTAGCTAAGTTCACATCGTTCAAAATGATAGAATTAATTGTTATCGTTTCTACAATGTTTAACGCTACATCCTTTGTTATACAAACGCTACGTTGTAGGACCAGCGACCGACTCAGGCGCGTCAACATGGCTAACAACTTGTCGTTTTCTACAATTGCTGACACCGAGGCGTTACCGATTGGAGAACGGAATTCGACACGAAATGATTGTAACTTGACTAGGGCGGTGATTTGCTTTTTAGTACTGTAGCGACATCTTTGGCGCCAAATAATAATATGAACTACGAAATCCTGCATCGCGCAACTGGAGTTCTCTGCGCGATTTGAGCATATACAACCGCCCGAAATCATCTATCATCTGGTCGGAGATCCTTTTTTTCAACGGAGGTTTGCGGGACTTTACACCGTACGGTTCAAAAAGGTGAACTTTAAAGTTTCTTAAAAATTCATCCCTTGAATTGGGGAAGTTTTTTTCAATAAAAAATCGCATTGTATATAAATACGAGTAAGATCAACCAGTGTATTAATCCTGATGTCGGTTTAGGTAAACATTTATGTACGGGTCAATCACCGTACAGTACGTTTGCCTGGGTCATCAATATTGCCCCACCCGCTCGGTACATTTTCATCATTTATATTATTGCATTTAAACCGCAATAGTTTTAGTACGTAATTCGGAGACATACCGTGCGCGTGGCTCATTATCCCATATCTTTCACCATTCATCCTAGTATAAATTAATCTTAATACTTTATTTGTGGAAACAGATAATATAGTGAATTTATTGATCTTAAACGTCTTTCATCTTTTATCTCTATCGCAATCCAACCCCGAGCAATTTATTTATTTATTTTGTTTATGTTATTATTTATGTACACAAAAAAAAAAAACAGAAAAAGATAATACTTATTAGACATTAGTACAAAGGTACTGTTTATTTCCAAAAAAATTTCTTCCAATAGACCTGCGAAAGGAGAAATCAAAAGAAATGTAGACAAAAGTGTGTAGGAAGCAAGAGAAGAATGTGTGAAGTAAAAATCTAAAGTTTGATCCTTTAGATTTTTACACATTATAACACATAATAATTAAATATAAAAAATAATAAAATATTGAACATTATTAAATATCATCATGAAGCCACCGACATAGCACGAATAATCGCCAAACTTAAGTGGCAAAATGTTTGACTGGCCTGTTGGCCTAGTGGTTAGTGACCCTGACTGCTAGGCCGGAGGTCGTGTGTTCGATTCCCACCCAGGACAAATGTTTGTGTGATGAGCACGATCATTTGTTCTGTGTCTGGATGTAATTTATCTATATGTATGTATTTAGAAATATCAAAGTATGTTTATCTGTTGTCTAGTACTCATAACACAAGCTCTGCTTAGCTTAGACGGCGTTGTGTGATAGGTGTAGAATATATTAATTATTATTATGGTTTTTTAGGCAATTATTCTCAGGTTATTACCTGGTTGGTGTTCTTTTAGAATCTCACGGGTATGAACCAAGGTGAGATCCTAATGATTGATTTATGATGGTTTATTATTATTATTATGTAAAATGAGCTGGTAATCATTGAGAGTAAAGAACCAGAGAGTTTAATTGTGTCTACACATTTATGTTTATGAACTATAATATGTCTTGCGTACTTGACTAATCTCTGTTGAGATGGCCATCGTGATCGAAATTCAGTCCGAAGGATTATTATTTTGTTCGTTTAACAAGATCTGTTAAATCATTCCACTACACTTCCTTATCAAATTGGTAAACTTTATTGATATAACTGTGTGCGTTTAATATGAAAGACGAGACGCTCACTGTGACCATTTACCTACCACTATCTTAAAGAATTGCCAGTCGCGATTGTTATTGCATTCGTTAAAGCGATGTTTTGTGTCTTTTGAACTTATTTTTTGCTGTTCACCATCATCATCATCATCATTTCAGCCAAAACACGTCCACTGCTGGACATTAGCCTCCCCCAAATGTTGTCACAACAAACGATCCTGTGCGTCTCGCATCCATCGGATTCCCGCAACCTTCACCAGGTCATCGGTCCACCTTGTACCGCTTTCCAACTCTGCGTCTTCCGGTACGCGGTCGCCAATCCAGCACCAGATTTCCAGATTCCAGATATTATACACTATGTTATACACTACTAAACTAGTACATATTAAATAACTAATTTTTTAGTCATTTGATGAGCTCATAATTCGCATGATACCACATTTATCAAACAGGAAAATATATTTAAGTACCGACATGGTACTATAAAAGACACGGTTCTATCCTAGGCCACATCACAATAAAATATAGTCCATCAATATGAACATTGCTGGTACTTTGGCGTTTGTATTTGCATGTGCTGTATTCATGTCTATCATTTTGTGCCGGATTTACTCTGAATGCTGCGGAAGAACGGCCATGTTTTGGGCTGCAGATAGTTGTGACCCGTACGAAAAACATCACTACATGGATTCAAAAACTGAAAGCCATTTTCTGTCGGATATGCTACCTAATCGCTGTATTGCCAAAGTTTGTGGAGATGGCAACCAAGCAACAGGAATGTACTGTGGTAAAGGAAAATGCAATATGTTCGGTTGCAACTGTGATGGTGGCTGTATTGAGGGAAACGCTGAAGACAACTTTAGAAGACTTTCTGGTATAAGTGACGCCAGTGCAGGCTTCCATTTAGAAGACCCTACAACGTGGAAAAAAAAATAATCGATTTAATGAGAAAATTCTGTTCGATTACATGTTTTTCATCATGAAGAGTATCTTTCATTTGATACTTAAATCCTATTTTCTTTCTTTTAGCACTTAGAAAAAAAAACTTTATAATGGCTGCAGGAACCAAGGAAACACTGAATTAATGAATATACTTATTGTTTAATATTATTTTTCCGAACTTTAAATGACGTGATATTATTTTAATAATTATTTCTAGTAAATATTAAGATTTTTAGTATAAATAATAATCTTGTCCACGACATTGAAAACCTCTGGCCGTATCTGGTCCAGCCCTTTTGATAAACATTTTACGGCTCTACATTTTGAGTAGCGTAATTAGAGACACAATAGAAAGACAATGAGCGAGCGAACGCCGGTGTTCACTTGAGGTTTAATGAACGTGTGGGTAAGTAGGTATTAGTTGATGGTTATGCAGCTACAAAAATGAAATTGCAAGTCGAAACTCACTTACCAAGCTAGTCCGACTAAGTTCGGATTAGATAAACTTTAAATTTCAAAAAAAATCGAACAATGTGCTAAGAAAAAGAAATGCAAGCGTCATTTTTTCGCGGAAAATCTAACACTGCGATTCAGAAAAAGTAGCTGTCGCGATAGATCACGAGATTTTTTAGAGGTGGAAAATCTTCTATATAATTAAAAATACAATAACTTCTCCCGTTCGGGCGGTTCAGACTTTTAAAGACTAAACTACAACTATGTTCCTTCAGTTGCCCTTTGTGTTCCATGAACACGAGTTGCCCTTTCAGAAGGTTTCGACCCTGCTGGGCCTCTACGGTTTTGCTGATATATCTTTGAGGCGCGCATGGAACACAACGGGCCATCGAGAACTTGGGTGGAGCCCGGATGGTCCCGGACGGCCGGACGGCGAGGTTGTTCGTCGTCCGCAAATCCACGCCTACGGTGGCTGGAAACCAGGGTCGGGCTTCCGGGTATCAGTCCGGCCCAGAAGGGTTGAAGTCTACTGCGGATGATTTGCCTCCGTAAAAAAGCCTGTGTTACTCAAGAATAAAGTAGATGTCTATCAGTGAAAAATGTTAGCAATCGGATCGGTACTTTCAGAGATTATCTCCTACAAACAAAATTACTAATTTATTTTTAATATTAGTGTAGATGTTATGTTGGATCGATTGTGTGAAGAGCGATATGAAAGAAAAGGAAGTTAGTGATAGCATGACGAGTGACAAGGCAGAATGGAAGAAAAAAACGTGTTGCGCCGACCCCAAATAACACGAGACTAGGGTAGAAAGGTTCTGGTAATAATAAGAATATTATGTATGGTTGTTAAAGGTTTTCAATTTATTGAATTCATTTCTAATATTTTTAATTAATTTTATTTGAAGCGTTGTTAATCTTAATTTGTTTAATTTATTCGATATTGCAAGTTTCTATGCCTAATGTTAGATTAGATTGTTTTTCAAAGTAGTAGTAACATTATAGTGAGTGCTATGGACGCTTTAATAATATTAAAAAATATATATATATATTGATATAAACCAGTGCTTGACTGCGATCCTACTTGATGGTAAACAGTGATGCAATCATTGATGGTGAGGTGCACTAGCTTATTAAGAGCCTATTCACTCTAGCTTTGAATACACCTAAATTATAGTTGGACGGGAAGACCTCAGCAATCAAATTGTTCCAGTCCTTCGATGTACGCGGTATAAACGACGAAGCGAAACACTTAGTCCGGACCGTTGAAGTTTCAACAACGTAAGGTTGGATACCCGCCGTACGTCAGGTTGTCAGATGGTAGAAAGGAGATGACGGAATCAAGTCATGCAATTCCCGCGCATACTCTTCAAAATGCAACCTGTAAAATACCGAAAGGCTGGCTACCCTGCGCCTGTGCTCGAGGCTTTGTAGATTGGACTTAACAAAATCTGAATCCCAATTAGCTTTTTCGCACGCCTTTTCACTGAGTCCAAAGCTGCTAGATGGCATTTTGCAGCACCAGCCCATATGTAACTGCAGTACTCCACACTCGATGGGACCTGCGCTTTGTATAACATTAGAAGCTGTCCCGGTGTGAATTACCTTCGGCCCTTATTTTTTTGTTTTTAATATCTATATAATTTATTAAAGTCAAATATACCTATTTACATAATTGAGTGTGATACACATAGTGATATTTTACATCACAAGGCAAACAATACATTGAAATAAAATAAAATAATATCAAAATGAAACACCTAATTAAGTAGATTAAAATTAAAATTAACAAGACATTGTCAATGAATTACAATTAAATGAAATAAGTTCACGTGCATTAGTACTGTTGTTAATAAGATTGTTCTTTGCATGAGATGTAGTTATACTTAATTTAAATAAATAAATAAATGGACATGTTACTGTGAGGATAAAAAAAAAACAAAAATTAAAAAAAACTGTTGAAAATTAGATCAACATTTATTGAATTGTAAACGATTTCATCGATTACTCTAGACCCACACGTCCTTGATACCAGTTAGTCTTTTGAAGTTTTCTATAGCATTGCCTGGAAAACAACCGCCATCACAGTTGCAGCCGATTATATTGCATTTTCCTTTACCACAGTACCATCCTTCATGCTCCTGTCCATCTCCACAAACCTTGGCAATACAGCGATGAGGTATGATTTGAGAGATCAAATCAAAGATTTTTTTTTGTATCACTTTTGATTAAGTTTCTCGAACCAGTATGTAGTTCTTCGTATGGTTCACAACTTTTTGCGAGCCATATCACGGGGGTTCTATAGCAGCATTCAGAGTTACCCCCGAACACGGTTAATGCAAGTACAAACACAAAAGTTCCAGCGATGTTCATTTTGTTGAACAGGATTTTAATGTGGCGTAGTCTAGGAGAAAGACAAGTTTTTATAGTACCATGTCGGTACCTAAATAAAATTTCCTGTTTAATAACGTTGGTATGGAAATGTTTACCCCATCAAATGGAAAAAAGTAATAACTGCTTATTATAGATACTAGTTTTATGAGTATACTGTTCTAACAGACATGTTTATTGTACTTGATATTATGTATAAAACTAAACTATTATTATTAAACTATTATAGTATACTTATCAAAAAATAAGTTCAAAAGGTCAGCTCCATACAAAAACGAAATCACTCGTACAAGGTTTTTTTTTTTTTTCGATAATCATCTTATGACATCCCCCGCCCTTGGGCGGGGCGGGAGATAGTGTCACACTTTTACTGACTATAAACCCACTCTTGTTCCTTCATTGCCTTTCGTACCAGGGCCGAGTCTTGCTTTCAGAATCAGACCCTTGGCCCCAGTAGGTTTCGACCCTGCTAGGCCCCTACAGTTGCTGACATCTCCTTGAGGCGCGCGTGGAAAAGCACGCGCCGTCGACGACTTGGGCTCGGTCCGGACGGTCGGACGGCGAGCCACCCATTGCTCGCCGTCCGCAAGCCTGCGCCTACGATGGCCGGAAATCGGGATCGGAATCCCGGCGGCGATTGGGGCGTGAGGACCGTTGCCTCACGAGATCGACCGCCTCCTTTGCTAGCATTACTGCTTCGCAGAAGGAGGCGGCCGCCTGCCACTCCTCCTCGCTCCGGACCATGGCCTGTACCAAGGACCGGCGCACTCGTACAAGGCTTGCTACAGCGAGTGTAAGTGCGGTGACTGACTGTTGTTTGAGGTAGTTTGAAATGGTCTGTTAGTGTCTTGACTTGGACATGAACAAAAGGCATAGGACTGTAAATGAAATGAATACCAGAGGAATTGTACATAAATAGAAGTTATAAGGCACGCGTATGTTGTCGGTTGTTCTCGCTAGTGAAGTGTAGCGCTTGTACCTGCACCCCTTCGCGAGCACTGCAGCCCGACAAGAGCCGAAGTTAACCGACAGCGCCCGAACAGGTCACACTTAGGGCCTGTGCATACCACGTTTTTTAAACGCGCCGTTGACGCGCGTTTTAGAAACGTGCATCAACGGCGCGCTTTTATCCTATTAAAGGTCTACAGGCTGCGTTTGACTTGCATGCACGTATCGCGTCTGTATCGCTACGCGCGTCAACGGCACGTTTAAAAACGTGGTGTGCATAGGCCCTTATGCACACATGAGAGTGGGCGCCAATTGTCACTGTCTTGTTGTCTAGAGTGGACCTTCTTCCTAGAAACTATTTCTTGGGAATAAATACATTAACCTATTTTATAGTAAAGCGTAGGTACATCTATGCTTACGAATATTGTTCCCTTATTTCATCATTATAATAATATGGGTCGTAAAACCCGAACGACTAGTCATTGATTCTACAAAACTTCTGTATAAGGAAAAAGCCACAAATTAATCACTTGACGCACTTGTTTCGGCCACAGATATAAGTGCCAGGGATATTGTATTCGGTTTCGGGAATGTTAGAAAGAGTTACCATGGCCCTGAACGCAAATGGCAACGGAAGGAAAATCATCATCAGGCGGGTTTAGTCAGTAAAAGTCTTGCATGCTCTCTAGCTTCACTCAGAGCGGGAGATTATTTAATGACATCCTACCTCAAAAAAAGTATTATATTATGTATCTGCAGGAGAACCAAAATTACGTACATAGCCCGAAGAATCACCAAAATTTTGTGGCTGTGGGCAATGCACATTGCTTGCAGAACAGAGTCGATGGGGCTGAAAGATTCTGGAGTGGCGACCATGTACCGGAAGATGCAGTGTTGGAAGGCCTCCCACAGGGTTGGCCAACGACCTGATGAGGATTGCGGGAATCCACTGGACGCGAGACTTACAAGACTGATCATTGTGGTGACGCTTGGGGGAGGCCTATGTCAAGCAGTAGACGTCTTTTGGCTGAAATGATGATAATGAGGATATTTACCTACTTATTCAGTTAAAGAAAAGCTTTGTTCGGGCGCCGTCGGCTACCTTCAGCACTCGTCGGGCTGCATCGTCGACGTCACGCTAGACATGCGGGGCGACAGGCCCTCCATCACTTCACCAGCGAGAACGACCGATGATACACGCGCGTTGTTACGAGTAATTCCTCACATGTCCTTAGATATAAGTTTGTCAGTTTACAGTCCACTGCTTTTTATTTAAGTCCAAGTCTAAACCCTTACAGCTTCATTACGCTTTGTCTGTCCTTCGAAATTAAGTTCCTATTTAGTCAACTTGATTTGTTATCGTGTTGTATTCTACTTTTCTATTTAGCTTTAAATTCTTCACTAATAAACCTCTATTTGTCGAGAGACTAATTTAGATTACTCTCCTGGGCTTCCAATTTGACGTTTTGTTTGTTAAATCAGATACTATGTTTCCAAAGCTGATTTAACTACCGATGTCTTGATTCCTTACGTATACTAGTTTGTAGGCACCATAATGCATACAAAATCGGTTTATACTGTCATACTGACATTTATTTAAGCAAACAGATATTATTGAAATACAAGCTGTGTGTCTGAAGTTCAATATATTTTCATACCCTATTCAAACTCTTCAGGGATGGATTTTTAAGTACCCTAATGTTCACCTTCCGTACGAAATTCCTGTGCATGCTTCAAGCTCCAAGGTTGTAGGTTGCTCTGGAGTACACAGTCCAGCCGTGTCCTTGTGGAACCTGTGTGTAGTAATCTTTCGCATGCGGCTCTGGTCCAGATCATAGTACAGTTTCCCGACCCCAGTAGGTATGGGTGTTCGGATGGCGAGCAATAACAACCAAGCACGGCTCGTCGGTGCGTTGGGATTTACGAGCAACTCAAAGAGCTGTCAGCAGAATTGACGGGGTTCTTCAGGCCCGAGGTCTCACCCACTTGGTATTAGCTGAATGTTTCTGTACCGGTCTATTAGATTATTATGTACAATGAAACCTCCTTTGTTTGTGAAAGAAAAAATTGTATAAAAAAAAGGCAATAAAGTCAGTGAAAGGAAGAATTCAAAGAAATCCTGTTCTAAGGTTCTGGAACCATGTCGCGTATTTTAAAAGTTGACCTAGGACTTGCAGCCTATAAAGGGTGAATTAATAATTATTTAACTGATAATTTTAAAAAGACATGCCCATCAGAGGCCATGACCACTAATGGAGTTCACACCAGAGTTCCTCAGGGGTCAGTTCTCTCTGCAACTTTTTTTCTGCATATTAACGATCTGCTGATGCCCGGTATCTATGGGTATGCAGATGATAGCACAGTTGTAGAGAGATACCTTCCAGGTGCTCGGGCTAGTAAGGAACTAATCCGGTCCAAACGAGAGGCTATGGTAGAGCGTACGAATGCCTCACTTCAGGCAGACTCCAAGTGGAGCGAAACCAATCTAGTAGAATTCAACGCCACCAAAACACAAGCGTGTCTTTTCACCGCCAAAAGGAGCCTGTTCACCTTGGCGCCTGCTTTTCAGAAAGTATCCCTGGAGCACACCGACCGCCTTCAGCTCTTGGGAGTTGAAATTTCCTCAGACCTCAATTTTGGGTGGTTTATTGAGTCCAAAGCCAAGGTAGCTGCTAGAAAACTAGGCGTTCTTGCAAAGGCCCGAAGGTATTTCACACCAGGACAGCTTCTAAAGTTATACAAAGCACAGGTCCGATCGAGTGTTCTGCAGTCACATAAGGGCTGGTGCTGCAAAATGCCATCTAGCAGCTTTGGACTCAGTGGAAAGGCGTGTGAAGAGGCTAATTTGGGATCCAGATTTGGTTAAGTCCAATCTACAAAGCCTCGAGCACAGGCACAGGATAGCCAGCAGTATTTTACAGGTTGCATTTTGGAGAGTCAAAGTCAAAGTCAAAAGTTTTTATTTCACATACGCCTACATGGGCACTTATAAAACGTCAGAAGCTAGTGCACGGTTCCAAATTGGTCGTTTTCTATGGAAAAGAACCGGCAAGAAATTCCATAAAGAGTGTGCGCAGGAATTGCATGACTTGATTCCGTCATCTACTTTCTACCATCGGACAACCCGACGTACGGCGAGTATCCACGCTTACGTTGTTGAAACTTCAACGGTCCGGACTAGGCGTTTTGCTTCGTCGTTTATACCGCGTACATCGAAGGACTGGAACAATTTGCCTGCTGCGGTCTTTCCGTCCAACTATAATTTAGGTCTCTTCAAGGCTAGAGTGAATAAGCTCTTAATAAACTAGTGCGCGTCACCATCATTGATTGCATCACTGCTTACTAACAGGTGGGAACACAGTCAAGCACTGGTTTATTTCAATTAAAAAAAAAGTCAAAAAAGGTTTTTCCTTGTAAAATTATTTATGAAAAGATTAGATATTATGTGATAATGTTTTACAAGTTTAGCGCCTGCTTGCACTGACGTCACGCATGCTAAGTTCTAGTTAAGAACATGATAAATGAAGATACAACTTCATTTGCAAGGAAAATAAGCAAAGTTGGTGTAACACCAGGCTAAGTAAACTTAAAAACATCTGGATAAGTGTCATCATCATCCTCCTGCCCTTGTTCCGTGTTATTTGGGGTCGGTGCAACACGTTTTTTTCTTCCATTCTGTCCTGTCACTGGTCATGCTATCACTAACTTTTCTTTCATATCACTCCTCACTCAATCCATCCATATTTTTTTTGGCCTTCCTCGCACTCTTTGTTCAAATGTATATATTCATAACTCTGTTAGTATCATCAGTTCCATCTTTACTCCACATGATCATACCACAATACGGATGGTGTGGGGATACCGCATAGTTTCCCACGAAGCGGCGAGCCTCCTTGCTTGCCTGCCAACAAGGGATCTGGAGGAAACCATCCTTACACGCATGCACGATCTGCGCGTGGAGATGCAACGCCGGGACGAAACTCCGCTGCCGTGAAAGTCGTGGCATGGAGGACAGAGTTCCAGCGGGATCTCATGGTGGAATGGCGATAGCGACTGTAGCAACCCAGTGCTGGGCACGCCATAATTATGGCAGTAAGTCCCCTCTTTGAGAAGTGACTGGAACGGCAACACGGCGTTCATACCTTTGGCTTGACGCAGGTTCTCAGCGGACATTGTAAGTTCGAAAGGTTCCTGCACCGGATTTGTGCGGAAGAAACGCCCGGGTGTCACCATTGTGTGGAGCGCCCGGAAGACACGGTGGAGCATACGGTAGAGGTGTGCCCCGCCTGGGACAATGGCATGCCCAAGAATCAAAAATTCTAAGACAAGTGACATCCATCGCCCGCACTGAACCCTCGTAGTGGATTACATCCCCAAGCCCTCTTCTAGAGTGGAGGCCTGAGTCCCAGCAGTGGGAACTTTATAAGACTGATTATGTTATGTTATGTACAAGTATTTTACATGGATTGACTGCTTTGATCATCATTATCCAGTAACTTACGATATCCCTTGACAAGAGAGGTGTTAAATTTTTTGGCTTGAGATTCAGATATCACAGTTCGGATAACCGAATCTCAAATACGTACAAATGATAGCCGGGATCAAAGGCTTGTTTAGAGGTATAGAGGAGTTTTGGTATATAAAGGACGGTCACCCATCTACAAATCAACCTCGGCCAGCGTTGCTTAACTTCTAAGTTCAACCCACTGCAACTATTAAGTTTATTGTTACGTTTTTTTAAGTATTATTAATACTTAAGTTGATAAGTTGTTACTAACAATTGGACCAATGTTGTCTTTGAAATAATAAAAATACATTATTATTATTATTTAGCCCCGTGTTCCTTCTAATCCGACGCTGCTAATTGCCTCCCATAAACAAACTATACAAACAATTTTGTACCAGTATTTCGGTTGTTTAATATTCAAGGCCGTATGTCACAGGCGCGTGCATTCGACACTCGGAATAGAGGTGTTCCGAGCTCCAATTAGAGGCAGACGGACTGGCCTACCTAATTCCTATTAGAGGTGTGCCTGCTCTTATAAGCGAATTGTTTGAAGTCGCTCGTAGAGCTGGCTACGTGACGTATAACTGTATGGTTTAGTGAGATTTCGAATTAGTGCTGTATCATAGATCTGGTAAACAAAAAATACAAACAAGCCTTAAAAATATTTCTCTCCTCAATAAAGGGTGACATTGTGAGCAACAGTCTGTAAAAGTCTTTTCCTGTTTTGAGTGGGGAAATCATCAAATATCTTCTTCCGCTGTAGGTGGAGCGAGAAAGAATGTCAGACTTTTACTGTCTAAAACTTATTCTCGTTCTTTCAGTGCCCGTTTGCGTTTTAGGGTTGCGGTGACTCTTTTAAACTATTCCGTCGCCTTGGCAACATTGGCCCTAGCCAAAGACTCTGAAAGCTAATTTGTTGAAAGTCAATTGAATCGTTTAGGACCCTTAAAACCATCATTATCATCATCATGTCAGCCGATAGACGTCCACTGTTGGACATAGGCCTCCCCCAAGTGTCGCCACAATGGCGCGTCCTGCATCCATCGGACTCCCGCAACCTTCACCAGGTCATCGGTCCACCTTGTAGGAGGCCTTTCAACGCTTTCCGATTTCCGGCCACCGTAGGCACCGGCTTGTGGACGGCGAGCGACAAAGGTTTGTTTCTGAAAGAAAAACTCGGCCCTGGGACGATAGCAAAGAAGGAACAGGAGTGGGTTTTCAGTCAGTAAAAATCTGACACGCCCTCCCGCTCCGCCCAAGAGATGTCATTTTCGTCTGCCGGGGGATTTCCCCACCTACAAAAAAAAGACTGAAGTTTTATAATTTCGATGGTGATTAAGTTATTGTTTTAAATAGGTAGGCACTGTCATTATAATTATAGCTATATATGCAACATATTATATAATTTACATAGGTGAAAAGTATTTTATTTAGCACGCAATCGTATAATAATGACGTTATAATACTTATTACATAATGAGTATGGATATCAAATTGAAAATCACAATTTTAGGCTTTTCCCACTTATGATACCCTAATACGTTTTAGAGACATCAGGAGTTACATCTCACGAACCGCTCTGTAGCCATAATTTATTAAACCAATCAAAATAAAAAGCTTCAAAGATCGTTCTTACAAAATACACAACAAGAAATCTTGAGAGCTACTTCAGTATTGAAGACGTTAAAAACAATTGAATGTAGATTTCAAAGTTCCAGTGATACTTTATGATACGGTACAGGTACTTTCCACCACGTATGGTACCCTAGTACTCCAGAACACTCCAATTAGGCAAGCTCGTCGTACCTCCACTTGTGTCAGATTTCAACTATAAAATAGCGAATACGTCACAGTACAAGTTATAAACCGTAAATCAACTGTGAACAAACCTTTTGCAATGGACTTTTTTGTTAGTTGGACATTTGCTCAGGTTTATACCTGAGAAAAATGCCTGTAGTGGTTTATTTGAAATAAATGCTTGAGTTGAGTGGTAGGCTGCGTATGCTAGATTCGAGAAATACATGACCGGTTAATATATATGGGATTGTTCGAAAGATTTGCCGTGGCCCACAAAAGCCAACTTAGGGAACACGTGTGGATTTTAGTCGGTAAAAGTTTGATACTCCCTCGCGCTCCACCCAGAGTACGAGGAGGTATGTATTTGATGATAAATTAAGTAAAAAAGAAACTGGTTAATGCGGCATCATCATCATCGTCTACTGCTGGAAATAGGCCTCTCCTACATGTTACCACAACGACCGGTCTTATACCAAGCTAAACTTTTTTGGCCACCGCAGGCACGGACTTGCGGACGGCGAGCTATGGGTAGCCGTAGCCGTCCGGGCCGAGCCCAAGTCGTCGACGGCGCGTATTGTTCCACGCGCGCCTCAGGGAAATGTCAGCAAATCGTAGGTGCCCAGCAGGGTGAAGCTTACTGGGGCCACGGGTAGTGTGAAAGCGAAACCCGGGGCCCTGGGACGAAGGCAACAAATTAACAGGAGTGGGTTTTTAGTCAGTAAAATTCTGACACTATCTCACGCTCCGCCCACCCCTTATGTTCTCTTAACTTACTTTTAAAACGTCATTAGCTAGTGCATGGTTCCTATGGAAAAGAACCGGCAAGAAGCTCCACTTTTAAAAATTATTGGTTTTTACAATATTGAGTTTACAGTTGTGATACTGTTTTAGATTTTCACTATGAAATATATCATGGGTGCTTTTGTTTACATGCAGTTATGGGAATTCATTGTGCCCTCAAGCTGTAAAAAGTGTCATTGTTTGCATAAACAAATTGTTTTAGTGACGGTATTCTAGATTTTGTGTCGTCGTAATTGGAATTGATACAAGTTTGTTTAGTCACTGTGGTATTTTAGTGTGATGTACCTAAAATATGTCAACGCGAGCATGTTATAAAAGTTTTTTGTTTCATTCAATGCAATCTTTGATAAAGGAGCAACATGAGAAAAACACCTGACTGCGTAAAAATTACTTTAAATTAAAACTGAAAATAAAAAAATACAAGTTCAGTCCAGTAGCGTAGAAATAAATACCTAAAATAAAACAAATAATAATAAATTTTAATACGGAACATAATGATTGCAACAGACGGGATCCATTAAAATAATCTAGATTAAAATCATCCCGAGACGCCTCTCCGGCCACTCCTCAAAGAGGGGACTTATCACCATGATTATGGCGTGCCCAACTGGCAGATAGTTGATGTAACAATAAGTAACTTAGGCTACTTTTAATTTTCCTGTGAGAACAGGACTTAGTTCCCAGGGTTGAACATATCTCTGAACTGGATAAAATTATTTTACACGTTTGCCTCAAAAAAGGGGAGTAACTAAGTCGCGAGTAACAGCTAGTTAGCTCAAGGCTTCCATAGATATATTTGTTTTTTTACTGTTTTAGTAGATGATTACATAATGAAGGGCCAAAGTTTACACAAAATCTCATTAGCAGAAGACTTTTCTGGAATAGTTTTACAGAAATGGTTTTAATAATGGTACCTACATAATATTTACAAGATATCTGTTATCCCAAAATATCGGAAGAAAAATGTGTAAGAACGTCATATTCACGTCATAATCAGTGTATGAAAATGTATCACGGGTTGGCCGCTCATATTTATGTCACTTGATTTTTAGGGTTCCAACCTTTAAAAGAAAAAAAAATGGAACCCTTATAGGATCACTTTGTTGGCCGTCTGCCTGTCTGTCTGTCTGCCTATCTGTCTGTCTGTCAAGACTCTTAATATTGGGAACGCGTGGAGGTATCGAGTGGAAATTAAAACCATATACTCAGGTCTGCGGTGCTGTAACTTCTGAGTTAACGAGAAAAAAGATACGACCGGTTATGTTGCAAAATTTTGTTCATTACATTTCGATACTCTTTTTTTATTCTTGATAGGTTCGTGCTTGAACCTATCTCACTCTCAAGTAAATCAAAATCATAAGGTACTTCCCGTTGACCTATAATCCTGAAATTTGGCATGAAGTTAGGTCTCACAGCACAAGTATAGGAAAAAATTTGAAAACTGTAAACTTGTAGTTGCATCACAAAAAAAAAAACATTTTTTTGCGATTAAAAGCCTTCGTCACTTACTGCGAGACTTGAATTGTTTTCATAAGTAAGTTTGTACGGAACTCTCAATTTTTTTATAGAAAAACTGAGATGAATGTATATAGAAAAAAAATCACGCGAAGACACGCCCTGGGCTTCAGGAGTAATGATGGCGAGCAATGGGTAGTTCGCAGTACGATAAGGAACATGCTGATTTACCTCTGATGTTACAAAAGAAATGTAGATAAATCGTTTTTTCCAGTCAGCCCATTTTTTATTTTTTTTTCTCTGTTGGAAAGGCAACAGACTGTAAGTGAAGGGAATTCCCTTCACAACAACTTTGAACATAGTGCTAAATCACAAACAGCAATCTAATAATCACAACAGAACTATAATTAATAACTAATAACCCCTCGCAATCACTGCAACATATTGATATTCTAATTACCAAAGTTTGTTAACGAACCTTGCTATAATTCGAGAGACTGTGGCCACGGTTGTAAAGTTCAAACCGCACGGAGGAAGGAAATGGCGGCTCTATATTGAAGCTGGATGCAATTCGATGTTAATTTTGATAAAGTAGATGTGTAGTTATGTTCGGGGGTCTATGTTTGGGGAGGATATTCAATTGAAACGGTGTTTGAATTTACATAGAACAAGTTAAATGTAAATTACGAACTCTTTGTTTAAACTATGAAAATCCATACTAATATTATAAATGTGAAAGTAACTCTGTCTGTTATGCTTTCACGGTTAAATTAGTCAACCGATTTTGATGGGATTAAGTTCTGAGTAGAAACCTAAGGTTGGAGACTATATACTCGAAGTAGTGCACGATTACGTCTACCTTGGACAGACAGTCCAGTTGAGTAGATCTAATTTCGAGAAAGAGATCTACCGTCGAATCCGACTCGGCTGGGCAGCGTTCGGAAAGCTGCGCGGTATCTTCTCGTCCAATATACCACAGTGTCTCAAGACGAAAATCTATGACCAGTGCGTGTTGCCAGTGATAACATATGGTTCTGAAATGTGGTCGCACACAATGGGCTTCATCAGAAAGCTTAAAGTCGAGCAAAGGGCAATGGAAAGGGCTATGCTCGGAGTTTCCTTGCGTGATCGTCATAGCTGACAACGTGGATATCCTTTAAAAAATACTAATTAATTATATTATTCACATAGCGATACTTTAGTAGAGGTCTCCTTCCCAGTCTGGGTGGTGCGAGAGGGAGTGTTAGAGTGTGGAGTTTACTGACTAAATCCCACCAAATACCTTTGACAAGTCGCGGCATGGCGGACAGAGTATCGGCGGGGGGGGTGGAATGGCGTCAGCGACTTTTGCAACCCAGTGCTGGGCACGCCATAATTATGACGGTAACTCCCCTCATTGAGGACTGACTGGAAAGAAACATGGTGTCTTCACCTTTCGCATGACGCAGGTTATCACCGGACGTGGTAAGTTCGGAGGGTTCCTGCACCGGATTCGAGCGGACGAAATACCCGGGTGTCAGGTCCATTGTGCGGACAGCCCAGAGGATACGATGGAGCATACGGTAGAGGTGTGCCGCCGTGTCCTCGTGGGGGTGATCAGCGGCAACGATGTCGCGCGCCGGGGTTTGGTACAGGCCATGATCTGGAGCGAGGAGGAATGGCAGGCGGTCGCCTCCTTCTGCGATGCAGTAATGCTAGCAAAGAAGGCGGCTGCACGCGCGAGGGAACGGCCTTCATCCCCCAGCCGCCGGGAACCCGATCCCGATTTCCAGCCACCGTAAGCGTGGGCTTGCAGACGGCGAGCACCTCCTGTAACCATCCGGACCTAGCAAAAGTCGTTGCCGGCGCCTAGTGTTCCACGCGCGCCTCAAGGAGATTTCAGCAAAACAGTAGGGGCCCAGCAGGGTCGAAGTCTACTGGGGCCATGGGTTCGCTTCTGAAAGGAAATCCTGGGGCCCTGGAATGCAAGTTAAAGAAAGAACATAGGAGTGTGTTGTCTGACACACTCTCCAGCTAAGCCTGAGGACGGGAGAAGTCATCAAAAAATCTCATATGTTCCTTCATTTGCCCATCGCAATCTAGTACCACGGGTTACCGTAAGAGAGTTATCTTTCGAAAAATCCCATAGCGGTGATACTGAAATGTCAATAAAAAGTTACGATTCCGGAAAAGTAGACCTTTCTTTTGGTAAAATGTTATTTGACAAAATTCCAATTAACAAGAAAATTTGCCAAGATAATTCAATATGTTCAGCGTAAATGTGGACTAAACTACAGTGTGGTCAAAAGTGGCGCTAAACAGTTCGCGAAGCGGTATGACTGCGGTCTGTGTTTTGGGAACTTGTCTTGTACATGCCGAAGTTTAGCCATAGATATTATCCAGTGTCCATAAAATAAATAAATTGCTGAGAAGTTTAATATATCGGTATAATAGCTTGAGAACGTGTCGAAAGCCACTGCTGACCCGTCCCCGACCCGATAACCCGTCTGATTATAATTTAGGTGTTTTCAAAGTAAGAATAGTCTCTTGCAATTTCACCACTGCTTACCATCAGGTGGGATCGCAGTCAATGGTTTATATTATTAAAAAAAAAACTTATAACAGTAGAACATGAAGGCATGTTTTATCATAACACAGTAAATGCCGTGTATTAATTGTCAGACTGAAATCGAAAACTATCCGCAAGGACGTGCAGCGCCAATCAAGCCATCAAATTAAACTTGTATGATATATTTAATTGGTTCATATCCCATGAGGTTGTACAGGCACGCATCGTCTCTACCGGGAACTATATAATGTTAAAATTACGTACATGGTAACGAACCGTGATTCGTAAAGCATGGCGTTATACTGTGGGGAATTTTGACGTAATAAACTCTATATTACACACTCATAGCATAGCATAAGTAATCAGCCTTTCAATGTTCCCACTGCTGGGACTCAAGCTCTAGGAACGGGAATGGGCCGTAATCCACCACGTGGGCCCAGTGCGGGTTGGTGAATGTCGCATGTCTTCGAATTTTTGAATCTAGGACATGCCGATTTCCTCACGATGTTTTCCTTCACCGTTTTGAGAGCAGTGGTAATGAAATAAATTACACAAAGTAATGCGCCTGGCTGGGTTTGAACCCGCGACCAACAACTTGTAAGTCGGAGTCGTTACCACCCGGCTACCACTGCTCATATTACACAATCAAACTCAATTTATTGAATACTAGCTTTTGCCCGCGGCTTCGCCCGCATACATAATTTATAGCCTAAGTCACTCAGGAATAAAGCAGCTTTCTGTCGGTAAAAAAATTTCGTTATCGGACCAGTCCTTTCAGAGATTACTATCTAGCATAAGCAAAGCATAATAAGCCTTGTAACTGCTTTTTTTTTTTTCGGGTTGGAAAATCATCTCATGACATCCCCCGCTCTTGGGCGGAGCGCGAGATAGTGTCAGACTTTTACTGACTAAAAACCCACCCCTGTTCCTTCTTTGCCATTTTTTTCCAGGGCCCCGGGGATCTCTTTCGCATCACCCATGGCCCCAGTAGGCTTCGACCCTGTTGGGCCCCTACGGTTGCTGACATCTCCTTGAGGTGCGCGTGGAACACTACGCGCCGTCGACGACTTGGGCTCGGTCCGGACGGTTACCGGACGATCGGACGGCGAGCCACCCATTTCTCGCCGTCCGCAAGCCCGCGCCTAAGGTGGCCGGAAATCGGGATCGGAATCCGGCGGCGGTTGGGGCGTGAGGACCGTTGCCGTTGCCTCACGCGATCGGCCGCCTCCTTTACTAGCATTACTGCTTCGCAGAAGGAGGCGACCGCCTGCCACTCCTCCTCGCTCCTGACCATGGCCTGTAACAAGGCCCGGCGCGAGAGATCGCTGCCGCTGATCGCCCCCACGAGGACACGGCGGTGCTCTGCCCAAGCGGGGCACACCTCTACCGTGTGCTCCACCATGTCCTCCGGGCGGTCCACACAATGGTGGCACCCGGGCGTCTCTTCTGCACGAAAATGTTCCCTTTGCTGGGACACAAACCTCCTCTCTAGGAGAGGGAATGGGCCGTTATCCACCACGCAGGCCCAGTGCGGGGTGGTGGATGTCACATGTCTTCGAATTTTTGGTTCTAAGAAATGATTATATCGTACAAACTAAAAAAACAAGCTTTACCTCTTTATAATATTAGTGTAGAATAGCTTTTGCCTGTGGCTTTATCCACGATCATAAAATATAGCCTATGTCACTCAGGAATAAAGCAGCTTTCCGTCGGTGATTTTTTTTTCAAATCGGACCAGTATTTTCCGAAAATAACTCCTACAAACAAAAAAAAGAAAACACCTATGTATAACATTAGTGTAGATTAGATTTTGTGATCGTGGAGATACCCCGGCCGTCGGGAAAGGCTATGTGCCAAGAATACCGCCCCAGGACCCGACGGCTTGCCTGGTAAAGCCTGGGTCCTGGCCATGGAGGCTCTCGGGTCTCGATTAAAAGGGCTCTTTAGCGCATGCATGGAGAGGGGCCAATTCCCACTTCTCTGGAAGACGGGGAAACTGGTCCTTATCGCCAAGCCGGGGCGCCCTGCGGACTCTCCGTCCGCGTACCGGCCCATTGTGCTGCTCGACGAGGTGGGCAAGCTCTTTGAAAGAGTAATTGCAGACCGCCTCGTCGCGCACCTAACACGAGTGGGGCCGGATCTGGCGGACGGCCAGTTCGGCTTTCGCAGGAGGCGCTCCACGGTGGACGCCATCATGCGCGTACGAGCTCTCACGACGGGGGATGCGGTGTCCCAGGGCAGGTGTGTCGTGGCGGTGTCGTTGGACATCGCTAACGCCTTTAACTCCCTGCCCTGGAGTAGCATTAGGAGGGCACTCCGGTATCACCAGGTGCCCGACTACCTCTGTCGTGTGATCGAGGCCTACCTGTCGGACAGGTACATCATCTACCCTGGTCACCAGGGTGAGTGGAAACGGCGAGAGATGTCGTGCGGTGTTCCGCAGGGATCGGTACTAGGACCGCCCTTGTGGAACATCGGCTACGACTACGTGCTGCGCGGCGACCTCCCTGACGGGGTCAGCGTGGTCTGCTACGCAGACGACACGCTGGTCCTGGCTCAGGGAGAGTCATACCAGGCGGCGGTCGAATTAGCGACACGCGGGGTTGCGATAGTCGTTGATAGGATCCAGCAGTTGGGACTCGAGGTGGCGCTACACAAGTCCGAGGCCATGTGTTTTCACGGCCCTCGGAGCGCGCCACCTCGGAATTCCCAATTAACGGTAGGAGGAGTTCACATCGGCGTCGGGTCGACGATGAAGTACCTGGGACTCGTCCTCGACAGCCGGTAGAATTTCGAGGAGCACTTCCGACGTCTGGCTCCCAAACTGAATCGGACTGGGGCTGCCCTCAAGCGGCTCCTGCCCGACCTCGGGGGTCCAGACGCCTCCTGCCGGAGGCTCTACGCAGGCATCGTCCGGTCCATGGCTCTTTATGGGGCGCCGGTGTGGGCGCCGTCACTGCGAAAGCGACCGGCGGCCCAGCTGAACGCGTGCCAGAGGGTCATGGCCATACGGATGGTGAGGGGATACCGCACGGTATCCCGCGAAGCGGCGAGCCTCCTTGCTGGCCAGCAACCATGGGACCTGGTGGCAGCAGGCCTTGCACGCATGCACGATCTGCGCGTGGAGATGCAACGTCGGGGTGAAACTCCGCTGCCGCGACAAGTCGCGGCATGGCGGGCAGAGCTCCGGCGGGGTCTCATGGCGGAATGGCGACAGCGACTATCGCAACCCAGTGCTGGGCACGCCATAATTATGGCGATAAGTCCCCTCTTTGAGGAGTGGCTGGAAAGGCAACACGGCGTCCTTACCTTCCGCATGACGCAGGTCCTCACCGGACATGGTAAGTTCGGGAGGTTCCTGCACCGGATTCGTGCGGAAGAAACGCCCGGATGCCACCATTGTGCGGACCGCCCGGAGGACACGGTGGAGCACACGGTAGAGGTGTGCCCCGCTTGGGCAGAGCAACGCCGTGTCCTCGTGGGGGCGATTGGCGGCGGCGATCTTTCGCGCCGGGCCTTGGTACAGGCCATGGTCCGGAGTGAGGAGGAGTGGCAGGCGGTCGCCTCCTTCTGCGAAGCAGTAATGCTAGCAAAGGAGGCGGCCGATCGCGTGAGGCAACGGTCCTCACGCCCCAATCGCCGCCGGGATTCCGATCCCGATTTCCGGCCATCGTAGGCGCAGGCTTGCGGACGGCGAGCAATGGGTGGCTCGCCGTCCGACCGTCCGGTGACCGTCCGGACCGAGCCCAAGTCGTCGACGGCGCGTGCTGTTCCACGCGTGCCTCAAGGAGATGTCAGCAACTGTAGGGGCCGAGCAGGGTCGAAGCCTACTGGGGCCAAGGGCCTGATTCTGAAAGGAAGACTCGGCCCTGGTACGAAAGGCAACGAAGGAACAGGAGTGGGTTTTTAGTCAGTAAAAGTCTGACACTATCTCCCGCCCCGCCCAAGGGCGGGGGATGTCATAAGATGATTTTCCCACCGAAAAAAAAAAAAAAAACCCCGGCCGTCGGGAGTCATAGTACAATTTCCAGCTACCATAGGCGCAGGCTTGCGGACGGTCAGCAATAGGCAAATCGCTGTACGGTTAGGATTAAACTTGAATCGACGGCGCGTTGTTTCCACTTGTGCCTCATAAAGACCGTAGGGGCCCAGCAGGGCCGAAGCCTACTTAAGGCATAGGTTGACTCCTGAAAAGGTTACCCGAGGTCCTAGAACACAAAGAGCAACTGAAGAAACATAGGTGTGGTTTTAGTCAGTAAAAGTCTGACACCCCTTCGCGCTCCGCTCTAGAGCTATTGCTAGAAGTCATTAGACGATTTCCCAGCTCAAAAAATAAAAACTTTATTTTCACTTTATTTCTGTTTATATGTACGCACATCACAAGCTCTGTTTAGCTTGGGACTAGACGGTGTTGTGTCGTAGGGGCCCAGCAGGGTCGAAGGCTACTGGGGCCAAGGGTCTGCTTCTGAAAGAAAGACTCGGCCCTGGTATGAAAGGCAACGAAGGAACAGGAGTGGGTTTTTAATCAGTAAAAGTCTGACACAACCTCCCACTCCACCCAAGGGTGGGAGATGTCATTGGATGATATTCCCACCGAAAAAAAAAAAAATTTAAAAAAATACAAAAAATAAGATGGCGTTGTGTGAAAGTTGTGGAATTTATTGTCGGTTATTATTATGTATTTGAAACAATTTGGTTCTTGAAACTTACCAATCGTTTCGAAATAAACCGGCAAAGAGGAAACACATCAGTAACAACGATGATTTAAGAGTGAATTAAATATTATAAAGGTCGTAACGAGAGAGAATATGGAGTGAGAATAGGTAAGGAACAGTTCCAAAAGAACAAATTTTATTCCAGTACAATGTCACTAGTTACAAAAACCACGACTGCGTGTGGGCGGTTAAGGAAATAACGCGGAAAAATGTATTCTTTACAAAAATACAAAATGGTACAAGCATTACATTAGAAACAAAAGGTCACAACATAATTTTACAATCCAATTTACTTCAACCATTTTGAGGAACTGAAACATTTTTATTACAGAGTGGTTTTCATTAACCATTCTCACAGAAATACCAAAATGACATAATAAAAATATTAGGTGCCGTTTTCTGCGAACTGAACTATGCAGTTATATTTAGCAAGCGACTTTGACCTTTAGTGCTTACAAATTAAGATGAGTAATCCATTGGTTAATCTAGCGGAAACTAAGTTAAAAGAGCTTTACCACCGGCCTGCTGTCACACCGTTATTGCATGCGGCTGATTGTATTTAATTATTTCGGTATTTATTTATAAGATACCTAAAGATGTATTAATATTATCATCCCACTTTATCGCCATTTTAAGTGCAGTGTGTTGTATATTAATTTTAAAATGCTTGATCATAACCTCCTGATAATTTCATCGAGCCGTCGGGGAGCCTGTTTTTTCGCCCTGAAATGGATGATATCCTTTTATTCCACGTCACATAATAGTATTGTATAGAGTTAGTTCTTAACTATAATTTGTCTGGATTATAAATATACTTATATAAAAGAGTATTGGTGAAATGAATTCTGCAGATAATTTTTAACAGAAGATTGTTTTTTTCTGACAATTGCTAGACAAAAGACACCTAGTAACCCTAGTTTCTGACGTTTTATAAGTGCCATTGTAGGGGCCCCGATGTGAAATAAAAATATTTGATTTTTTATTTTTTTTTAGTAGAAATATATGCTCTTAAACAGACATTAAATAATCCTTTCTTTGGGCCAACCTACTTACCTATTTATAAGGTCGAAAATAATCTAAAGACTTCTCTAGTTCTAGGGTGGAGTGAAAGGGCGTGTCAGACTATTACTAACTAAAACCACACCTGTGTCATTTAGTTGCTCTTTGCGTTCAAGAACCACAGGTTTCCTTTCAGAAATTCTCCGAGGCCCTAGCGGGTATCGGCTCTTCTGGGCCCTTTCGGTTTTGCTGACATCAACCTACCTACCTTGAGTTACACTTCGGTGTGATATGCGGCCTACAGTAATGGGTTGTTAAATTTGTTAGACGCCTTATGGCTGAGAAACGGTGGAGTTGGAGCAAATTTATGCAACGGATAATTTTGTTCTCATGCTCTGAAGATGGGGTCTAGCCTTGCTTGTTTCATGTGTTACATTCTGAGGTGAGAGAGGGGGAGAATAAAACTAAGAAGGTAGCCGTGCCGATGTAATGTTTTGATTTTCCAGCCCAAGTTTAAAAAGTAACTAATTGAAAACACATACGTGCCAAACTTAAGTGGCAGTGGGCAGAGCTGATCACTCGCAGAACAGATGGTCAATGAGACTGAACGGTTTTAGAGAGTTGAGCGTGTATCGGAAGACGCAGCGTTGGAAATCCTCCCACAAGGTGGCCCGATGG
Organism: Mythimna pallens; assembly: GCA_961205895.1. NCBI lineage: Eukaryota > Metazoa > Arthropoda > Insecta > Lepidoptera > Noctuidae > Mythimna > Mythimna pallens. The sequence goes on from OY540844.1 coordinate 19,327,064, forward strand.
CCTAGTGACGGTCGCGGCAATCGAATTAATGCCACACAAGACCAGTCGGTGTGATGATACTTGGGGAGGCCTGATAATGAGGGAGGAGGAATGATGATAATGATGATATACCCGATGAGATTTTCCATAACGCTCACACAAAAAAAAAAAACGGTTATGGTTATCAAAACTATGCAAGATTCGCAGTTAAACGACTACAACCGTTTCGTTTTGATTCTCTTTTCGTCGATCGCCTCGAGTAGGCCACGCCTCCGATTCCTTTGTTATGACGTCATCTCAACGCTTAATCACGTGGTCAGAACAAAGGAATAGGAGGCGTGGCCGACTCGTGGCGATCAACGAAAAGAGAATCGAAACGAAACGGTTGTAACTTGGCTAGGGGGGCTGAGTAGTGATGTAGGTGAATGGAGAGGTATGCCAAAGAAAAGATGGATGGATTGTGTGAGGAATGATATGAAAGAAAAGGGAGTTAGTGACAGTGTGAATAAAAGAAACGTGTTGCGCCGACCCCTAGTAATATGGGATAAGGACAGGAAGAAGGAGGAGTTTCCGTGATGCATTATTAACTTTTTCTAACTATACTGCTAGAGATGACAATGTATAAACCACTGATTCTAACACCAAATATTATTTATTTACATAGGCCAGTGGTTTTCAACCTGTGGTTTACTGGTGGTCCGCAATAGATAAAATAACGTCCTCAAAATTTCTAACCGTTTACAATTTTCCAACTAAAAAGTAACATTGATATGAACAGATTTAAAGTTTCAATCACAAATATTGTGTTATTTTATGATAATACTCGTTACTTTTGGATGTAAACAATTTCTTTAAATCAATTCAAATTCTTTATTGCGAGCTAAGTGTTGGTATTGGTTACTGTAACTAAGTTATTGCGAAACAAGTCTTCAAGGTTAGAGAGAACAGGTGGGATCGCAGTCAACTCTAGTTTATATAATTTAAAAAAAACCGGGCAAACAGTGCAAGTCGGACTTGCACACTGAGGGTTCCGTTCAAACTTATCTATGAGTATAGTATGAGTGAAGGCATTTAATTTTTTTTTCTAGTATAATAAAAATAGAAAAGAAAATAATACAGTATACACATACTGAATGTTACAGTTCTAAAATTTACATTAATTATCATTATTCATACATTTGATATTTTATCACACTGTTCTAATAATTTTATATCAAATTTATAGGTATCTTATTATGATACTAATATTTTTTTAGGGTTCCGTATCCAAAGGGTAAAAACGGCTAAGACTCCACTGTCCATCTGTCTGTCACCCATACAACAATCATGATTTTTTTGCCGTGTTTTGGTACGGAAACCTTAATGCGCGAGTCCAACCCACACTTGGCCTGTTTTATTTTATTAGCATTTCTTCCAAACTTGTGGTCCCAACCAACGGAAAAAGTGGACCCGCTTAAAAAAAAGGTTGTGAACCACTGACGTAGGCGTACACAGATAACTCGATAATATTCATATCAGGGCTGATAATGCTATGGCACTAAAAACATTCATCAATCATAACCCTTTCAGTAAAAAGGTGCTTATTATTGTGTTTGATATCACTCAGTATGATTGATGATACGAGATTAGGTCCGTTAATATTTATACTCTAGTCCATAACCTCACACGTGTTAGCCTTCTCTGATGATCTGACTGCTTTCTCTGCCTGTAAGATCGAAAGCTGAAATGTCAGCTTATTATATTGTTCTAAAAGAACAATGCTGCAGTCTTCCCGTCCAATTTTAATTTAGGTGTCTTCAAGGCTAGAGTGAATAGGCTCTTAATAAACTAGTGCGTCTCACCATCAACGATTGCATCACTGCTTACCATCAGGTGGGGTCGCAGTCAAGCACTAGTACAAAAACTATCGACGGACGCAATAACTTTTAGATACTAGATGGATCTACGTGTCTTTTAAATCTATTGTCCAAATCTACAAATAGAGCGAGGGAAGACGCGCAAAAGCTAGTTATGAATGTTTATAATTATGAGCACGTACATGACGTACGTTACGAAATGTGGGGGCAATGTGAATATCGAAGCTATGTTTCATCCTTCACCCTTTAATTCTGCAACCGGCTGTAGAATTGTTTGAAAGCGTCACATCATTCATCATCATTCATCATTTTAGCCGTAGACGTCCACTGTTGGACATAGCCCCCCCCCCCAAGCATCGTCACAATGAACGGTCCTGTGCGTCTCGCATCCATCGGATTCCCGCAACCTTTATCAGGTCATCGTTCCACCTTGTAGGCGGCCACTACAGAACTTTTCGGCCCCAACGGCCATCAGTTCTGCGAGCAATGTGCCCTGCCCATTGCCACTTAAGTTTGGCGATTCTTCTTGCTATGTCGGCAACCTTGGCTCTCCTGCGGATATCTTCATGTCTGATTCGATCACGCAAGAAAACCCCGAGCATTGCCCTATCCATTGCCCTTTGGGTGACTTTAAGCCTTCTGATGAGGCCTATTGTGAGCGACCACGTTTCGGAACCATATGTCATCACGCATGAAAGCGTCACGGCAAGAATCAAATCGTTTACAGGTACTTTTAAATTGTCAAGAAGTCAGTCATTAAGAAAAATTAAGCTGATTGCACATTCCAAAGCATAGGTCTCTATGGATTCTGGGGCCATGGATTCGCTTCTGAAAGGAAAACCTGGGGCTCTGCAACGTAACTCAAAGACGGAACATAGAAGTAGATTTTAGTCAGTGAAGTCTGACACGCCGTCCCGCTTTTGTACCAGGGCCGAGTCTTGCTGAAATCTACTTGAGGCGCGCTTGGTAACAGTTCGCGTCGACGACTTGGGCTTGGTCCGGATGGTTACCGGATGGTCGGACGGCGAGCTACCTATTGCTTGTCAGCAAGCCCGCGCCTACGGTGGCCGGAAATCGGGATCGGAATCCCGGCGGCGGTTGGGGCGTGCCGTTGCTTCACGCGATCGGCCGCCTCCTTTGATAGCATTACTGCTTCGCAGATGATATTGCCATGGGTACAATTTACATCTATAATATGTAGGTACAAAGCAAGCCAAAATCGCAATCGCAGTACAGATAATAAAGATGATGCGATCAAAATTTCGCTGAACAAGAAGTTAAACCAAGTGAAGTTAATCTGTTCACGAGGGACTTAATCAGAAAAAACGTAGCAGCGATGAAAAATGGGAAGCAAGCAACTTTGTACTTTTATTCTTTTTGTAAGTCGGAAAGATATTTTTGTGATCATTCAGTCTCATTACGTCATATTTGTGACAAAAGAAATGTTGAACATGTATGAAATATATGTATAAACACGAACAATCCCGACAAAAGCTTTTTTTTAGGTGGGAAAATCATCTTATGACAAAATCGCGCTCTTGGGCAGATCGAGAAATAGTGTAAGACTTTTACTGACTAAAAACCCACTCCTGTTCTTTTTTTGCTTTCGTCTCAGGGCCCCGGGTTTCACTTTCACACTACCCGTGGCCTTAGTAGGCTTCGACCCTGTTGGGCCCCTACGATTTGCTGACATCTAGTTGAGGCGCGCGTGAAACAATACGCGCCGTCGACGACTTGGGTTCGGTCCGGACGGTTACCGGACGATCGGACGGTGAGCCACCCATTGCTCGACGTCCGCAAGCCCGCGCCTACAGTGGCCGGAAATCGGGAACGGAATCCCGGCGGTGGTTGGGGCGTGAGGACCGTTGACTCACGCGATCGGCCGCCTCCTTTGCTAGCATTACTGCTTCGCAGAAGGAGGCGTCCGCCTGCCACTCCTCCTCGCTCCGGACCATGGCCTGTACCAAGGCCCGGTGCGAGAGATCGCCGCAGCCGATCGCCCCCACGAGGACACGGCGTTGCTCTGCCCAAGCGGGGCACACCTTCACCGTGTGCTCCACCGTGTCCTCCGTCCCGACAAAAGCTGGATTTTCGTCAGAAAGAAGAAAAATAAGAAGCCGACAATAACGCCACATACCGGGTCTAATTGTATTTTCAAACCTTTCAGGAACCCATAATATACACAGAAAATGTCATCCAAATCGGTCGAGCCGTTTAGGAGCAGTTAGGTGACAAACACATGTAATGAAGAATTATATATACAAAGATTATGAACTGCCCCGAAAAACATTTTTCTGACATATTTAAACTGTCAAATAAAACAAAAATATCAAGTAAATTATCATTTGACATCGAAAGAGAAGGTACTTTTTTAGTTTCTGTTTCATTAAACGTAATGTAGTAATCATTTTTGGCACAAAAAGATTTACCTATAAGAAGCATCAGTGACGAAATAAGACTGTGATAAGACACTGTCTTTCAAAATAGGACTCAATCTTGTTTTTTAACCGACTTCCAAAAAAAGAGGAGATTATCAATTCGGTTGTATTTTTTCTTTTTATGTTTGTTATCTCAGAACTCCGTCGCTTATGGACCGATTTGCAAATATTTTTTTTCTCTTAGAGGATATGCTTCCAGGTTGGTCCCATTTTTTTCAAAATCCTCTAATGATGGGATCCATGAAGCATCAAAGGAACTCCTCAAATATAATAGGCAACCATATAGTGATTTTGGTATTTTCATCAAAAACCTAAGCATTTACAGTCAAAAAATAACATTTGATGAAGTGCAACTGATGAGGAAGACCAAAAATGGCCAACGGAACTTCATACTTACATAAATATCACAATGAAGATAGTTTACCGATTATAATAATACAAATAAATATTTGGATCTGAATAATTATGTTGAAAATGGTATCATCGAAGTGATCTGATGATGATGATGGAGCCGGAAGATAGGCACCGGAACTCCGTAATAAAACAATGTATCCTAGCCGTGTTTGGGCTTATTAGAATTTTTTTGAGATGCACTTTGGCTATAAGGTACTATCGAACTGATCTGATGATGGAGCTGAAAGGTGGGAGGTGGACACGGGAACTTCATAATGAAATAATGTACCCTCGCAGTGTTTGAGTTAATTGTAATTGTCATGAGAAATAGATACTCTGGCGTGAGTCTCGAGTATAAGGTTATAGTTTCAACTTGATACCTCCACGCGTTTCTGAGATAATAAAGGGGACAGGCAGACGAACGTACGGACAACAAAGTGATTCTATAAGGGTTTTTTTTAAGTTACGGTACCCTAAAAATACCCTACTGTCAGCCGCAGCAGTATCGTCACTTACTAATTCGACAGGTAAAAGGCGTGTGTGTGAATGGACGTCAAAATTTTGCGTTTATCAATTAAAACACTACTAATTAACGCCATGACTGTACAACAAACAAGTACCAACATAAACGTAAAGTCATACCAACATCTCAACGCCTGCCAGTTTACTTTCCCAACACCCTTATCAAGGAGATGACCGTTTTTAATTAATTAAAAGCGCGGATCAAGTCGGAAAGAAATTTGCGATAATGAACTGGTGGCATTTTTTTTTTTAATTTTCTCGCTCACGAAAAGTGAGACACTCGGATGTTGGATGCCAAATTGGATAACAATTTTTTTTAGACTGACTTTTTTGTTGTTGTTGCAGATGTACTTTTTTGGTGAAGTTGGTATTCGAATATAGAATAGAATAAACTTTATTGTAAAGCAAAATAGTAACAATCAGAGTAGAGTAAATAGTGGGTGTGTGGGTTGGTGTGGTGTGGGAGAGAGTGTTCGGAGTAGTGATTATCTTAGTTTTCTCAAACTAAATTCTTTATTGTACACAAAACCACACTGAAACGTCTACGGTTCGAAATAAGTGTTTCGCCTGTTCGTTTATACCGCGTACATCGAAGGACTGGAACAATTTGCCAGCTGCGGTCTTCCCATCCGATTATAATTTGGATGTCTTCAAGGCTAGAGTGAATGGGCTTTTAATTAACTAGTACTCCTTACCATAAACGATTGCATCACTGCTTACGATCAGGAGGGATCGCAGTCAAGCACATGAAAAAAATAAAAAATAAATCTTTACCTTAACACAGTGATTTGACAATTCATGTTTAAAGGCGAGCTTAACTCAACAATGAGTTTTCTCCCAGCAAACCTTTAAGTGACAGAGAGAGATTACATTCAAGGGTAGGATCCAGTATACAAAATATACCTACATAAATCTAAAATAATATTGTAAAGAGGTAAATTTTGTTTTTCTATTTTTTTTTTGTTTTTATGAGGTAATCTCTGAAATTACCGGTCCGATTGCTAAGATTTTTTCACGGATAGAAAGCAGCATTATTCCTGAGTCACATAGGCTATGTTTATATACGCGGGCGAAGCTGCGGGCAAATGCTAGTAAGTCTTATTTTAGCGCATATTAAGGCCCTTTATTCTTGTAAAATTGAAATTATAAAGAAGAGGCCTGAGTAACAGCAATGGACACGTTATAAAACTGATTTTGTTTATTTGTTATCAAAATGGTCCAATGCGAATCTGTTTATATTTTGGGGCATTTTCAAAAACAATTGAGATTTTGTGATATGATTTAAGAATTTTAAATATTTCGTATTACATAACTGGGCTGCATCTATGTATTTAACAGGAAAAACTGACTGACTGACATATCAACGCACAGCCAAAACTATTGGGCCTAGGAACGTGAAATTTTGCACAAGGCTTCCTTGTATGACGTAAACGAGCATTAAGATTATTTTTCAAAATTCATCTGTCTAGTGAAATGGTTTTGTCGTTAGTATGTCGAAACCTACTGTTACGCGGGAGAAGCTGCTGGCAGAAGCTAGTATATTATATAGGAATATGGATAAGGAATATATTTTATATCTTATCCATAAAGGCGCCCACTGTTGGCCTCCCCCAAGTGACGCCACATTAACCGGTCCTATGCGTCTCGCATTCATCGGATTCCTGCGACCCTCACTAGGTCATAGGTTCACCTTGTGGGATGCCTTTCAACGCTGCGTCTTTTGCGTTCGTGGTCATCACTCCAGAATCAGCCAATGCCGCGTTATTTTTACTTTTTAGTTAAATATCGCAGCATGTATAGGAGTCTTTTTGGCCTCGCACAGGTCTTTTATTTTTATCTTTTAGTATTGTTTTCTATTATTTTTAAGTATAAGTAGTTACTTTTTATTTTATTTTTGTTTGTAAATAAACGTTTTTCTTTCTTTCAGAATCTTTCAGCCCCATCGACCTTCTGTTCGATGATCTGGTCTGTAGGCAGGATACAATGCAACCCTGCACACTGCAACAAAAATTTGACGATTCTTCGGGCTATTCCGTTACCCTTCGTTTTCCTGCGAAAGAGTGGCCTATGCATTCGAATTATTCAGCTATCTCCCCTCCCTCTTTTCAATTGCTGCAGTAAAACCAACTAAAAACATACATGAAACTGCATTTAAAAAAAAAAAAACAAAAAACGAAATAAGTTCAATATTCGACCACTAAAAATATGATGCAACCCTCCACCGCTGGGGCATTTACGAGACGTAGCGCGAGTAGTTTGCTCAGCACTCGCGCGGTGGCACTGTTTACCACGCAATCGCGCGCCGATTTGTTGTGTCCTGTCGCAGGCGAGGGTTAAATCGCCACTGAATTGATCGTGTGCTCGTTGGAGTTCCTCGGACTGTGTAATGGAAAATAGTGGTGATATTTGAAAGTGCTTACTCAGAGTAATAATCACGGTAATAATTGATTTATTTTTGAAATTTTATGTAAATACCGTCTGTTTTTGCAGGATTTGACAAGTTCATGCAAAACTGAAAGTAGAGTTTTTTTGGTATGAAAACTTTTGTCCTAATTAGTCTGGCGTACGTTGATAAAATAAAAAATAGGTTCCATTGTGTGTTAAACAAAAATGTTAATTTAGCAGCTAGCAAAAACCAGCCAAGAAAAACTGTCAATACAACGAAAAATTAAAAATAAAAACTAAACGCCACACTCCACAGCCTAATCAAACAACACGGCACGTGACATTGCCATTCAAACCAAACAATTTAACTGGACAAACGTTGGCAAAATTTTGACAAATACCGCCACCACCGAGCCGAGGGCGTGCAAACAGTGTAACGTGTTATATGTATTACTAAACGTCAGACAAGCACAGAGAGGGTTAAAAATATTAACGTTGGCATATTCATCATGTGCGGTTTGTTGTGCGAGTGTGAGTAGGCTGTGGGTTCTGAAGGGGTTAAGTATCGTTGGGTAAATTGGTTAGAGAGTCTTGTAAATTTTTGCCTGCCTATTCTGTAAAAATCTTACCGCGGATATTTTAGTAACATCAGCTTGAAGTAAGTTGCATTGACAGTTTTTCGGAGGTGGAAAATCATAAAATTACTTCTGTCACTCTGGGTAGAGCGGGAAGGCGTCTCAGATTTACTAACTAAAACCCACTTGAGCTCTTTCAGTTGCTCTTTGCATCCAGGGCCTTAAATAAAAGCCCTTGTAGAAATTTACAGCGAAGTTCTCCTTAGTTTTCTAGGTGTAAGTATGTATTACACCTAGAAAACTAAGGAGGAATTCGCTTATACCTAGAGATACAAATAAATAAAAAAATAAAGACAAGAAAAAGAGAAGAAAGAAATGAAAAAGAAAAGAAAAAAGAGAGAAAAGAAAAACAACAAGAATAAATGTCATAAAGTTCAATATAGATTATTATGACCGTACCTGTAACCTAAAACATAAGTAATCTTAAAAAAAAAGTTTGTAATACATACAGTACGTGTACGTGTATAGTTTGTAAGTTTGTCTTTTTTCTGCTTTTTTCTTTTATTTTTTTAGTGTTTGTGTGTACATAAATAAATAAATGATCATGTAAATTAATTATGCATTTTATTACTCTCAGTACTTTCACACGCAGACTTTCCTTAAGGGGTGACCAAACGGTCGCAAACCAACGTCTCAACCAAGGTGACCTTGCTAGTTTCAATCCGTGTAGAAAAAAGTTGTAATCCATGACCATCAAGGCCGTTGGTTGGGAGGCGCAACACAAACCAAGCTCCAACCAAAGTAAATTTGGTTGGAACGCTAGTTTGCAACCGTCTGGTCGACCCTTTATCGTACACGAGAATACTTTTTGGTACGTAATTATACAAAACGCACTACCCTCCGAATATTTCAAAAAACTGTAGAAACAATGTTTCAGTTTGCCATTATTTCATACGAAACTCCGGGCCAGGAATTGGTAAAGAAAAACAACGTGAACGAAAAATGTAGAATAAACCAGGAACAATTGAATAACCAAGCGGATCTTACTGTATGCAGGTTTTAAACAATACACTCTAAATACGTACCAGACAGGAATGCAAACTGTCAATGAATGAGCGGGTAAAACAATAATTTGTTGGTACAGTTGTGGAGAAAAATGTTCAAAATTTTAAATATTTTTTTTGTTTAAAATTGACGTATGGCGTTGCGCCATTGGTACATGGTGGACCTCCCACCCATACGTACAAATCGTTTTGAGAACACTTTCACTATGCCTACAGTTAATAAATAAATAAAAGTTACAAGTTACAACCTAGGGGTCGACAAGTCTAAAGTGAATAGGTTACTTCTAGGCAAGCGTCATCATCACAGCATCATCGGCTACATCATCGTTTACCTTCAGGTCAGATAGTAGTCAAACGCGATCCTATCAATAATAATAATATAAAAAATAAAGCAGAAAAGCCAGCTGTGTTCATAGAACCAAGCAGCAGTTTCTCTTTAAAATTTATTAATATTTTGTTTTCTCAAAAACAAAATTTACAAAACCACACCTATATTCCTTCAGTTACTTCTCTTTCAGAAGTCGACCCATGGCCCCGCAGTAGGCTTCGGCCCTGCTGGGCCCTAACGGTTTTGCTGATCTCTTTGAGATATACGTTGAACACTACGCTAACGACGACTCGTGCTCGGTCCGGACGGCCGGACAACGAGCTACCCATTGCTCATGTGGCTGGCAGTCGGGGTCGGGCTCTCAGCGACTGGGGTGTGAGGATGTCTGTTTCCTCACTTGTGCGGTCGCCTCTCAATAACTGCTGCGCAGAAGGATGGGACCTCCGCTCATTCTCCTTTGCTTCCAATCATGGCCTATTGAACCAGGGCCCGGCGACGTGGCAGAGGTCGCCGCTGCCGATCGCTCCAACCCACAAGGACTTGCAGCACTAATCAAGATATTAAATTAAAAACTTGATATTAATGTTCGACTTTCACACGGGTAAAACCACTGGTAAAAGCTAGTACTTAATAATATACTTGACATAATACTACTAGGGGTTCCAGCTCCCTTGTTCAAGAGATTCATAAGAGGCAACTAAGGGATTATTACAGAGAAGTAGCATCCACCTGACTGCTAATATTATGCTACAAATGTTATTTTCTTCTTGGTATATTATGAAGTTACTATTTATAAAACTTTTTTTTTTTTTTTTGTATATTTATTTTGCAAATTTTTTACAAATCCTAGTTAACTACCCGAACTAAGGGCGGAATTCACCAATAAAACTAATTGCGTTTTAACGTTTGGCTCGCATAATCACGTTTAACCGCTGTCACTAGTGTCACTTGTCTGTATTTTTCTTTTGTTGTAGTTTTACAAGTGACACTAGTGACAGCGGCTAAACGCGATTAAGCGAGCCAAACGTTAAAACGCGATTAGTTTTATTGGTGAATTCCGCCCTTAGTCAGAGATCAAAGTCCATTTTACAGTCTATATCTATGCAGTATACATGTAATGATTAAATCATAAATATGAGAACCAAGCAGATTAGTGTCCGAGGTAGTTTTTTGTAGAAATAATGAGCTCACTCACTCGACGAGCAATACCAAAGAAAGGACATTTGGGTATGCTGCATAAAGTACTCGAACTGATAATCAAAAGCTTAAATATCAAAGAAAAAAACAACCATATATTCTCCACTCCACATTTACAATAATTAAATAAAAAACTATTCGTGAAATTATAGAAAAAATTACAAATAGGATAGTATCCATTATTTTTATTACTTAAAACTCTTTTACACTGCACACATTACATAAAACAAAAAGCCAGACAACGAAAAACAACAACAAAAAAAAAAGCACCTAAACATAATCCCTCACCAATTAAAAGAAAAAACTTATTTAAAAAGCCCGCGCATTTTTACGCAAATCTCTGCAACCGTACTTTCTGTCGTGCCGGGCCAACGGTACCCGTATATTTCGAAAGAACCGGCCCGCACATCCAGCGCGTTGTTTACAGCCATGCATCCGTATTACCGGTTTAACAAAGAGAACAAAGTTGGATCCAGCTACGCTGGAAGAAAGCGCTGATTGTATGCTGGTTTGGCGTGGACCTACTTTTTTAGAGCGAGGGAAAAGATGTCGTTGTAAATCGCAGGTATATTTACCTAGTTATATTTTTTCAAAGATGATTAATGATAAAATGAAGAATGAAAAAAAGTCGACTGGTAGAAAATGCCAAAGGCATTAAGTCTGCCTCTATACTCGTCTGTGTTTAGAGAATTAAACAAATAAATAAATGATTTGCTTAGCTTAAGATTGTCAAAAAGTTTGAAATGATTGCAATTCTTAAATATCAAGATGTGAGCAATACTAAACATTTAAGCACTTCGAGTATAACACCAGCGCTGCGTTTTTTTATTGTTTTTAAATATTGCAGCATAAGAGAAGGGCGCCTTTTTAGCTTCACACAGTATTTTTCTTCATATAATGTTGTTAGTTTTATTATAATCTAGTGTGAGACACAACAAAAACATTTTTTTCTGTCTTTATTCTTCTATCTTGATTAAATTGTAATTTAAGTAGATCCCAATACAAGAAATAATGTGTGAGGGATGCGGACAAATTATTTTATGTGTGCGAAGGATGTGGGCGAGCAATTTTTGCGTTTACAACTTTTTTTTAAATTATATAAACCAGTGCTCAACTGCGATTCCATCTGATGCTAAGCAGTCATGCAAATGATAGTGGTGAATTGCAGTAGTTTATTAAGAGCCTATTCGTTCTAACCTTGTAGACACCTAAATTATAATGGGACGGGAAGACCTCTGTAAGCAAATTGTTCCAAACCTTCGATGTACGCGGTATAAACGATGAGGCAAAACGCTTAGTCCGAACCTTAGATTTGTGAACAACGTAAGGGTGACACTCGCCGTACGTCGGGTTGTCCGATGGTAGAACTGAAAAAAATTAGCTACGCATCCTAGCACAGTTCAGCTTTACGCTGTTTCTTCGCAGCTTCGTTACGAAATTATACATTTTCACCATACTTCTACGCATCTTCGTACCGCCTCGCTAGAAAAGCACCAATATGCAAATTGGATGAATATGGTTAATAAAACTCATGCCTTTTCTGTGTGAGCAGAATTATTTGCCTAGTAACAACCTGGTATTGTTATTATCACAATAACATAGTTAATTAAGTTCAGCGTCTGCGAATACTAATTAATTTACGACGAAAACATGGCTTACTTTGTCTAAACACACTATAACAGCTTCTTAGCCAAGATATTAAGTTAAATCTTGTTTCAGGTATTATATAAATTCCCTAGAGTTTAGGTGGCTCTGTACAAGAGAAGGCTACACTATAATTATATACGTTCAACAATCAACCGGGTCACCCGGGTATCTAAGCCCGTGTAATATCTAGCTACATCCGTTTACAAGATGGCCACCCCGGATATCCGGAGCTCTCAGATGTTGCTAGTTCGACCGCTCTATTAAAGTTGGTAAGTCGCTATATTTTAAGTTAGTTTTTAAAGTTTAAAATTTAGTTTGGGAAGATTTTCAAGGCTGTCTTAAGATACATAGAACTTCCTACCCAAGGTTAAAATTTATTGAAACAGCTTCTGTCATGAAATCCAAGTGCGCGTCTCCTTTTCGAGGAAATTTTACATTGACTGATTGACACTGCGTGACTAGAAGGCTGGCTCTTTCTTTACCCAATAAATTAGCATTGCCATTCAACATGGTAATTCTGCCAGTCTTCTGGCCATGTTTCCAGATGACAGCGATGTGGAAGAGTACTTCGACGCTTAACACGTTGGCTGCCATACGAGTATACTCGTAGTAACTTTTTTTTATGCCCATTGCCACCATACAAAATGGTATGATTTCATAGTGATGTACCCAAAAAAAATTCTATTAAACTTTTTTTTTTGATTAAATAATGTTTTACTTTAAATGCCAAAAAATGTAACCCCGCCCTCCTTTCACTGCCACTTGTCTAGAATTCGTTAGAAATCGCATACAATCAACTACGAGAATACTCGTAGTTGGCAGTGGGGCCCAGATCTTGTACTACGAGTATACTCGTAGGTTAGCAGTCAACGTGTTAAGTATACTTTGTGTTTCTGCATATACGAGTATGTATACAGTTAGGTTTAGTATAATAATAATTAGTATAGTAAAACGGGGTGATCAGAAATAAAACTTTGGTTTGGTTTTTCACTTTGATACCATATTATCGGCTTCTAACAACGCATCGGCTTTTTAGAATAACAATTCATTAATAAATCGATATAGTTAAATGCTGCAAAAAAATATTCAAATATCGTGAAAATACCCTTTGAAGTTTTGTTTCTCTCTCAACTCATCCCTGAGTTTCTATTCACCCCATTTGACTGTATATAATATTTTAGTTAATTATGTATACTTAAAAAGCAAATATAAGTACAATCGTATCTTCCTTTAACATTTTGCTCCGTTGCCAGATTTTACTGGGTATGAATGAATCAGTTATACTAACCGAAGCAAATGCTTTAAACATCTATCGATTTATCATAAATATAATAACTATTCTTTGGTTAGATAATTATGACAACTTTTGCTGAATAGTATAGTTTCATTTTTTTTTTGTAGTTGGGAAAATCATCCAATGACATCACCCGCTCTTGGGCGGAACGAGAGGGCGTGTCAGACATTTACTGACTAAAAACCTACTCCTGTTCCTTCGTTGCCTTTCATACCAGGGCCGAGTCTTTCTTTCAGAAGCAGACTCTTGGCCCCAGTAGCCTTCGACCCTGCTGGGCCCCTTCGAAACCATAGGGGCCTAGCGCCCCTATGGTTTGCTGACATCTCCTTGAGGCGCGCATAGAACAGTAAGCGCCGTCGACGGCTTGGGCTCGGTTTGGACGGTTATCAGATGGTCGGGTGGCGAGCTACCCATTACTCGCCGTCCGCAAGCCCGCGCTTACGGTGGCTGGAAATCGGGTTTGGGATCCTGGTGGTTCGGGCGTGAGGGCCGCGCTCTCGCGCGTGTACGTGCGGACTCCTCCTTTGCTAAAATTAGGTACTGCTTCGCAGAAGGAGGCAGGTATATTCAAACTACGTTTTAAAAAGATGCTGATGTATTTTTTAGAAATACTTTTATATTTTATAAGAGAACTGGTGTGGGTTTTTAAAGTGACTTTATTACGGTTGCTAAGCAGTAATACGGTGTCAATTAGAAAATTAAAGAATTTTTCCTTGTTTATTTTGTTTTGGTTGTAAACCTATATATTAAATTATATTCACCTTATACTTAAAAATGTTTGATTCAGTTTCTTATTTCGTGGTTTCCTTTATAAAGAAATTCAGTACTGGACAGAGAAAAACACAGAGCACATACGAATGAATAAATGCATTTTACCTGGCAAGATTTTGTGGAGATGTAATATTATTGAAACAACTTTTTTCAAGTGTGATTACCTTTAATTACTAACTAAAAGAATACAAGTGTGTTACATAATATAATAGAAGATACATTACGTATATGTATATGGATAGGGTCATTGACATTATATCATAGGTAGTACTTACTACACCTCAATCTAAAAACCAAACTGTAATCTCCCTAGGAAATAAAACAATCTTTTTTGTACTTTTCGAACACTAACCATTAACTAGCAGTAGCGGCCGAGTGGTACCGGCCCCAGGCACATTACTTTGTGTAATTTATTTCGTCACCACTACTCTCAAAACAGTGAAAGAAAACGTCTTGAGGAAACCGGCATGTCCTAGAACCAAAAATTCGACGACATGTGACATTCACCAACCCGCACTAGCCCGTGGTGGATTATGGCCCATTCCCTCTCTTAGAGAGGAGGCCTGAGTCCCAGCAGTGGGAACATTAAAAGGCTGACTATGCCTATGCTTATGAACACAACACCTACAAAAACTCTACAGTTTCATATTACTCCAGAAATGTCAAAAGTCAATCTAAAACCGACTGCCACAGGCAATACTTCTATTTTCGATAAAAAAAAAAATCACCGAATCCATTTTATCTACCTGGCAACATTCGGTCGTGTCATTCACCGCCTTTAAAAGTCGGTCGTAAAAATAAAAAACGGGAGTCTATGGACAATAGACTTGGGGGTAATTTTTCACGCATGTATAGAGTTATGTTCGGTGTAAGGCCGCCTTTATATTGGGGAAAAAAGATTATACAGTTTTTTTCTTTTTTTATAGAGGAAAAATGTGCCGCTTTAAAGTTTGGTAGAGGTAGGTAACTCAATGGATGGTATTTATTACTTTTTCAGTACATAATTGTTCCAGTTTTTTGTTCAAAAACCTAAAACGTAAACAAAGTGCTGCTAGCTGTTTGTGAAAAATGAGTGTGCTATAATAAAAAAATTCACAGATAGAGTCAAAATAATGTAAATTTTTAGAGGCAAAGTTATAAAAAAATATTTATTATAAAAAGAATTAAAAACTGACTACACTGATGTAGACAAATATAGCAAATTCTTAAATGCAGATATTATTGTGTGTTTCTTTTTAATGTTTTAATTTAACTTCACTGCTAGAATAGATGAATGGCTACAATATCGCTGATTGTCATATGGCATATACCTGAAAATTTTACGGCTCCTGTGGCATAAGCTATGGGGCGATATACTCAGCACCTACTGTCCGTGGACGCGTAGCTTCATATACGCGTATTCATTATTATACGCTTGCTCACAGCTTACATACAAAACTATGAAAGTCTGTCGACGAGTCTAAAAGTTGCGCGTCCGTGGATAGTTGGCCTTTCGAGGACATTCCCTATCCTCAAGTTATGGAGAAATTCATTCAGAAAGAAAGAAAAACACCACACAAACACACACAATGAAAGAAAAACTTATGTATGTTTGTAAATAAAAAACAACAACATTATGTGTTTCCCTAAAAAAAGCTTTTCAAGTAATTCAGAATAGAACAGGTTCTCGGAAAATACTGTGAAAGCTCTGAACTGCTTCAAAAATTTGTCATCATCATCATTTCAACCGAAAGACGTCCATTGTTGGACATAGGCCTCCCCCAAATGTCACCACAATGACCGCTCCTGTGCGTCTTGCATCCATCGGATTCCCGCGACCCTCACAAGGTAATAGGTCCACCTTGTGGGAGGACTTCCAACCCTGCGTCTTCCGGTACGTGATCGCCATTCCAGAACTTTTCGTCCCCATCGACCATCTGTTTTGCGAGCAACGTGCCCAGCCCACTGCCACTTAAGTTTGACGATTCTTCGGGCTAAAATCGGTAGGACAGATTAAACATCTCCAAACTATTTGAAACAGACGCATCATCCAACAGTTTGTGTGTCTTACAAAATAATAATAAACCATTGGAATGAAGCCACCGTCATCATCTCTCTAGCCTTTTTCCAACTGGTTTGGGGTCGGCTTTCAGTCCAACTAGATGCAGCTATATCCGTGTTAAACATTAAGTGACAGCCTATTAGACCTCCACAACCCAGTTACTGGGCAACACAATATTCCTTGGATAAACTGATGGTTAGACTTTCTAGCGTCTAACTACCTGTAACAATTGTCAAAGATCTACGAATGACACACGGGATCATCGGCTTTATGTGCTTTCTGAGATACAGAGTGTCAGTAATGTCCTAGATCAACTTAGGAAAATACACGTGAATTGAAGCAAAAAGTCAAAAGTCAAAAATTTTTTATTTCACATAGGCCTACATGGGCACTTATAAAACGTCAGAAGCTAGTGCACGGTTCCAAATTGGTCGTTTCCTATGGAGAAGAACTGGCAAGAAACTCCATGGCTACTCTTTTAAAAAAATGATTGTTTACAATATTTTCATATTACAGTATTAATAGACATTATGTAAGAACAGTGTAGACCAGTCGATATTGTACCCAAAAGCACAATAAAAATAATAATATTAAAAAAAAAAAAAAAAAAGTGAGTCGTAATAGGAAGTAACCTAAGAATTCGCGAAGTCCACGGTGTTCTCACATTCACATTAAAAAAAAAAAAGAAAGCAATGCTAGTGTTAAGTTAATTTCGATATTGGTTTTAAGAATCCGCACAAAATTGAATAATGTTCTTACAAATAATTGTGGTGTATATTAATTAAAAAAATACGCAACTATATAAAATTAAAATATCATTTCATTGAACACAACAATGACATCAGCTTTTATCGAATTATTTGGTGAAAATTTTAATTGAAAATTAATCGGAATAATTTCGTGGCATCGGGTGCTGAAAACGAATTAATGTCAAATAATATATATCAATTGTGTTTTATTTCAAAAGAATTATTTATTTAGAGAATCTAGTTTTATGTTATAATTTATAGGATTTCAGTTCATTGCGGAGTAAGATTGCATTTTTACTAAGAAGGTTTGCTTGCTTGTTTTACAAAAATAAATAATTACATTACTGTGATTCATCATAATTTTATACGAAAGATGTCTATAACTTTCTTCACATCATCACAACACTAAGTCCAGCTTACATGTAGCGAACTTTGAAGAACTACCAAATCATATGGCCTTTCAATGTTGCATCTTCCGATATGCGATAGTCACTCCCGGTCCTCTCGATCTGATCGACCATCTGTTCCATACTTATTGTGATTGCGATCATTGATATGGCTAAGATAGCTGACCAGCTAAAGTGGGACTTTGTTGGGCATGATTGCCGCATGCTCATCGAGCGGTGAGCTCGTAAAACACAAAATATGTGACCTGCAATTGTGAGAGGGGATCGGGGTAGATTACGAAGGACGTGCAATAAGTGACTTAAAGCCAGGAAGAATGGGAGGGAGGCGTTTGCTCAGCTGCAAGACAGTACAAGTTAGGTGTAATAATAATAATCTACTTCTGCCTTACAATGGCCTCCCTTATCTTTACCTTAGGTACACATATTTCCTCTCTCAGTTGAGCCAGTCTTCTTCACCAGCAGTCAAACCACACGAATACCAAAACGTAATCTGTATCTATATATATAAAAGGGGAAACTGACTGACTGACATATCAACGCACAGCCGAAACTACTGGGATTAGGCGCGTGATTTAGCACAAGGTTTTCTATTATGACGTAGACAAGCACTAAGAAAGGATTTTTCAAAATTCACTTCCTAATGGTACAAAGTTTGTATGGAGAAACCTACATTCACGCGAGTGAAGCCGCGGGCAGAAGCTAGTATATATATAAAAGCGAAATCCCACGCACTGATTAATCACGAAATCTCAGAAACTATAACACCTACAAACTTAAAATTTAGCAGGTACGAGTAGGTTTTTAGCGGATGTCTACGCCCGTAGACATCCGCTAAGATCAGATAAGATTCGGATGAAACGGGTGTCCAAAGTTTGTACGGAGAAACCGACTTTCACGCGGACGATGCCACTGGCTGAAGCTAGTCATCTATACTAATATCATGACTGCGAAAGTGTGTCTGTCTGTTAGTTAAATTGTCATATCTCAATGGTTGAACTGATGGTTCGGTGAAGCCACCGGCAAAAGCTAGTTTTGTTTTTATAAAATTGAGGAAAGAAAAGCTATCTAAAGTAAACAAACCTGCTCAGAAATAAATCTGAAAAGTAATTAACTGAAGTATTACGTTTTTTTAATTTATTATTGTCACAGTAAACACATTTTTTTATTATTATTTTACAGGAAAATATAAAATACCCGCAATCTTAGCTGGGGGCAACTTTAATATCATATTTTAATTACTTAGGGATAAATATAAACAGTCTATGATTGCCATCAGAGAGGAGTGACGGCGTATTGTGAATCTTGCCACCAACACCTGAAGTGATGACCACGACCACTCTGTCAAGAGTGATACTGACAAGGAAGAAGTATGATTAACTAAATATAAATTGTATATTGGATATGATTGATTGCTATGCCGAAGATCGTGGGTTCGATTCCCACCCAGGACAAATGTTGTGTGATGAGCACGATCGTTTGTTCTGTGTCTGGGTGTAATTTATCTATAAAATTTGTGTATTTAGAAATATATAAGTATCCTTAACAGTTGTCTAGTACTCAGGCAGGGTAATACATTAAACCGATTTTTACAATAATATATTATTTAGTACTTACAAAAGCCACTACAATAATACACAATATTTAATTATCAAATAAATGAAAATTAATAAGTTGATTAAAATATTACAAGACAACACAATATTTAAAACACCAAAAATTATACGATAACAAAAAAAATACAACTCAATATCAAATAATATCATCATCATCATCATTATTTCAGTTGAAAGATGTCCACTGTTGGACAAAGGCCTCCCCTAGTATGTCGCCACAACCCACAACGACCGATCCTTTACGTACCGCATCCATCGGATTACCTTGACTCTCAATAATAATATAATAAAATATAATCAGTAATTCCTACTATGGGAAAACGCTTTTCCTAAATAATAAATAAATAATCAAGTTATACATAAACTTTGTAATGTTTATAGTATAGCAAGCATAATCAGCCTCTAAGGGTTGGTGAATGTCTCATGTCTTCGAATTTTTGGTTCTAGGACATGCCGGCTTCCTCATGATGTTTTCGTTCACCGTTTTGAGAGCAGTGGTGACGAAATAATGCAATATTTAAAGTGTGTTGAAAAGGCCATTACAAAGTTTCAATACCCAGATTTAATTTAATTTTGTATGAAATTAATTTTACAAGATTTTAATTACTGTGTTTTGATGAATTTATTACTTAGTTTTCCTTAATTTTAATGTGGACTTGTGATTGTAATGGAATTTCATGTGTAGGAATATTTACATTTATTTTGTGATTAACATAATTTTAAGTGTCTACTCTACAAACAGAATATGTATCGTCTTTCTGAGTTAAATAAATGATAATAGTAATAATAATTAAATGTAGACTACCAGAGATATATAATAAAGGACGGAACGGTTGACGTGTGTCGGGCAAGTCCAGGTGAGTCTATCAGACATATATCTAGTGGTTCTCGTTTGGCTAACGGCGAGTACCAACAACTTGCTTTGAAGTACAACCTAGTGGATCCTGAGGTACCATGTTACAAGCAAGTACCCGACCCAGTTCTCGAACGTTCAGGCACGTGGTCAGAACAAAGGAATCGGTGGCGTGGCCTACTCAAGGCGTTCAACGCAAACGCAAGAGAATCGAAACGAAACGGTCGTAACTTGGCTAGGGGGGAAAGTTACACTGTGCCCAAACCCTAACGACATATAACTATTATCTGGTGTAGCAAAGTAATAATGTTCTATTGTGAAGGAAAATTCGCCGTATATTGATGGTGACTCGCGGTTTAATTCACCAACGAAACGTTAGGCACGTGTTTTGTTACCCCTGCCAAATGGGATTTAATAAGTGTATTAACTTAAAAGATTAGGGGTTGCGTGTCATAGGATAGTTTATTGATAGGTCATGAAGGTAGATAGGTTGATAAATGATATTTATTTGATAAATAGCTGGGTAAAAAACGCTTTTACACGTCAATTCTTTCGTCAGTTGAAACTAGATGGGGCTGGTGTTTTATAGCTGACTACCCTGAGAAGAAACACCGAAAACAACTCAGGGGTCAGTCTCTTATAAAGTCCGTACAGTAAATTGTGTGAAAAGTGATGTGAAAGATAAGGAAGTTAGTGATAGCGTGACGGGTGGTAGGACAGAATGGAGGAAAAAACTTGTTCCTTCGATCCCAGGTAACACGGGACAAAGCGCTCTGCGCTCCGCCTAAGAGCGGGAGATGTCATTAGATTAATTTCACATCTAAAAAAAACAGTTTTGGCAAAAATGGTTCAGTTTGTGCCGCCATGTTCTTTGTGGCGTAGGCATGTCCTGCCCAATTTCTTTTAAGTTAGGCAGCTTTTTGAGCCACATCAGCTATCCTGATTTTGGAGTGCAGTATAGTGTTTCGTATTCGACTGTATTTAAGACCTAGTATACTCGCTCCATTCCTCAAACACTATAGAAATACACTAATTAGCGACACAACACTTTTATATAGCTGCAAATGCACCGCCCAAAAAATGATTAACCCACTTTTCGTCGCACGAAAACTTTGCGAAACAAAAATTAGAAATGGCCGTGTCTCCAGCGGATATGATACGAGATTCGGATACTCTCGGATATCTTCGGATAAATCCAATACACATTGTGATCTGACTTACAAGTTTTTCAGACTAGTCTTCAAGTTGTTACTTGATATCACTTTATTGATTTTGGAACTATTTCTCTTCTTGTAAATATGAAATCGTTGTTTTGTTAATAAAGTGATGTGTTATCAAAATAAAAACAACATTGTGTGTCTCACCAGCCAGTCCAGTTCAGCATAATGCCTGATTTAGCAGTTGCCTGACGATGTTTTTCTACTAAACCTTTGAGTGTGGGTAGGTACGGATTAAATAAATTTTTATTTTATTTTATAAACTAGTGCTTGACTGCGATCCCACCTGATGGTAAGTAGTGATGCAATCGTTGATGACAGGGGCGCACTAGTTTATGAGCCTATTCACTCTAGCCTTAGATACACCACAGAAAAGTCCCTCGATATACGCTATATAAACGACGAGATGAAACGTCTGGTCCGGACCGTAGAGGTTTCAACAACGTAAGGGTGGATACTCGCCGTTCACGAGTTCAAACTAAGCCAGGCTCGTTATTTTGTGTAATTTATTTCATCACCACTGCTCTCAAAACGGTGAAGGAAAATATCGTGACATCCACCAACCCGCACTGGGCTTGCATGGTGGATTACGGCCCATTCCATCTCCTAGAGAGGAAGCCTGAATCCCAGCAGTGAAGTGGAAATATTATACGGCTGATATAAGTCAGACAAGTCATAAAACGAAAGTCTTCTTGCATTTTTGTACGTGAAACATGTGTATGCGTGCGCGCGTTTCTGCTCGCTGTATGGAGCCCTCGATCGATGGGTTTCGACCACATCAACCCTTTGTGAGTGATCTCTCATTTGCTTATGAATGCGCGTTTGACCAGAGACTGTATGCGTAGGTTTTGCCAATGTTTGTGTTGTGTATAATGCTTAGTGTACCTACCTACCTACCCACGTAATTATTCATCATCCAGCGGCTTCGTCAACGAAAAAGTAGGGAATTAAAATATGGAAACGTCTCCTAAACTAAGAATGGCACGGTTGGCATAATCGTTAAGCGATTGACCGCTACGTTGCGTGTCGCGGGTTCGATTCCCGCACAAAATTATAAAGAAAAATGATAAAGAAGTAAAATTGATTGTATTATAGCAAGTCTGACGCCATGCTTGGCACGGCGGGCGCTGTGAGCGATTGGTCGCGTGTCGCGGGTTCGATTCCCTCACGCAACAAGTGTTTGTATGATCTACTATAAATAAAAAAAATAATAAATAAATAAATCTACAAATATATATTTCAGGTCTGGATGTCTTGTGTATGTCAGTTTACACGCGCATCTACATTACAGGTGTTATTTTTAGTGTTCCAGCGATAAAAAAATTACACCGTATACGGGCCATTGCCTATCCCTGTTCCAAACTAGGGCAGACAAAAACTTTGATCACCTATGCAGGTGTGTATCTTGATTGAACATTTTTTAAATCCTTATAAAACAAAACAAGGTTTGTAGGGATTTTATTTAAAAATTAGTAAAACTTAAATAATAATAATAATAAACATTTATTTCGGACCTTTCCGTCCATAGCAATAGTTAAAGCAATGACCCATACATTTCTAAAACGTAAATTAAACTGTTATGAATAAATAACGCGGGCCCTCAATCCAGACTCTAGCAGAAAGGGACATAGTCTAACTCTCGGAAAGTAAAGTCGTCTGGGTTAATAATTATTATTTAGGAATTTAGTTAAGGATTTCTAAAATATTTTAAGAAATTCTTAAATTTGTAGAATATCACATTACAGATTTATGGCGGTTAACCTTGGGCCCTCAATTCATTATACCTCCGTATTGGGCCTCCGTGTCCAGTATAATAACGCATTCCGGGCGGTAGTGGGGCTGCCCCTTCTGTAGCGCATCAGGGATGTTCGTATAGGCGCGCAGTGACTGTTTTCACACCACTATGCGCAAGCGGTGCGCGTCCATGGTGCGCCGGGTGTAGGCCAGCCCCAATGCCATCCTGGCAACAATCGCCGATAGGCTAGACTGTCCATATATACGACATGGCTTTGAAAGACATGCTACTATTCCAATTCCTGTTAGGAAATTGTAATAAAACTATTGATGTATTTTAATATTATAATAATTACATTTATTTGAATTTGAAGTTTATATAATTTATTTTAATATTTAATACAATTATTTTAATGTTTCACTGACTGACGTAATAAAATTCAATTTAATTTAATGATAATCCAATGTAATTTGAATTAATTTAATTTTAACATTTCATTGTTTGTAATTTTATGATATATATTGTTTGTACGTGTTTATGTAACTAAAATGAGTCTTTGGAATTTGAAATAAATAGATAAAAATAAAAATTAATGTGTTTTATAATCTGCAAAAAGTGAATTTATCTGACGAAATTTATACATGCTTCAATATATTTTAACTAGATACCTCTATGAATTAGTAAAATAGAAATAATGACCAAATACATAGTTAATGGTTTAAAAGTAAATGAGAGTTGAATTTTACTGAAAACTCTGAACTGAGGGCCCAAGATTTTCGGCTTTATTGACTAAACTTCATAGATTGTTGATCAAAATCGGGCTTGATTAGTGAAAATTATGTTAATATAAATCAGCATAACCACTACTTGTGCCTAGCTAGAAGGGTATAGACCCTCAAAATTTTCCCACAGCCCAGAAATCTACAAACCTGGTAGCACAGTGTTGTTCTAATAAAATTTACCATGCCATAAATCCATGTCATATTATTCTAATCGATCCCTTCGAAAATTATTCATGAACGGCCTTACTAAGCCGTTTCATACCGAACCGATCCACAGATAGTATGTCAAAATCCTGTATACCAAGTCATATGCAAATATGTTTCGTACTCTGGCGGATTGCTTTCAATAGGCTACTGTACCTTCGGCCTCGTTTGCAATCGAACCCAGGGTAACACGTAGTGTTATTCCGATTGAGTTTGTTAGAAATCCATCTTTGATATTTGTATGTAAATACTCGCATGGTCTATTTTTGTTACAGTTGGTTGTATAAGATTTGTATGTGTCAATATAGATTAAAAAAAAATGTAGGATAGTGAAGGTTCTTTGTGTGATTGCGAAACTTTGTGAAAATTTTAACCTTGTAGTATGGCCATTTATTAACGTCGTTGTTCGGTTGGCGACACGTTGTCACCAACGTAATGGTAGCGAAAATGAAAAACAAGCGACTCTCTCTCGCACACGCGCTCCTGATCTCGATTGGTCTCCATTTTTGACACACTGGAAAATTTTGCAAAAAAATATATTAATAAAACCCCCTTAAGTGGCGCCCCACGTTGGGCGCCACTTATGGGGGTTTTATTAATATATTTTGGGTTTCCATTTTTTAAACACTAGAAAATTTAGCAAAAATATATCAACGAAACTCCTACAACCTCCATTAAATGGATTATATTGATCAATAAATTTTCAATCCGCTTTCTTGAAAACCCGCTCTTATTCTAACCGCTTTTAGGCGTTTTGTTTTTCGTACTAGTGCGGAAAAGTGCGTGTTATTACGTTTATCGTATCTGGCTGGGCACTAAGTGAACCCCACGAGTCGTCGCCCTGTTTATTAATTATATCTTCGTAAGTGTATCGAAAAACGTCATTTGATACATGTAAAAAATTTTATACATCTAAATACATACACATTGTAGATAAATTACACCCAACACAGAAAAAATGATCGTGCTCATCACACAAACGTTTTTCCTGAGTGAGAATCAAACCCACGACCTCCAGCATAGCAATCAGGGCCACTAACCATTAAACAAACAGGCCAGTCAAAATGAAAGTACCCTACATCCTACCAAGATATGATCTACTTTTACCTACTTACACAAAGCTTTATTTTTTTTTACGACACCGTCTACAACAACACACGACCACTCGTAAGTCAAGGCCGCTTCCAGTGGGCCACACAACACCACTGCTCCACTGCTGCACTGATTGATTGACGAAACATAACAACGAGATTCACATTTAAAATATCAATCAATTTAGTTGACACTTCGCGTGACCCAAGGGCTGGCTTTTACCTCGGTCAGAGATTAAGCATTGCCATACAACGTGGCAATGCCGCCAGCCTTTTCGGCACACTTCCAGTCGACAGCAATGCGGAGGAATTTTATGACGCCATATTTTAGCTAGTAGTTTTTGTCTTTAGTGTATATATAGTTTTAATTAGTTAAGTGTTTTTTTATCAAATCAATTTAGTTTATATTTATTAGCCTGTAATGTGAGAATTCCGGGAAAATTAGCCACATTTTTCCAGATAGTCTTATCCTGCACAGCCATGAACCAGCTTCAGCAGTGCGTGCCCAGGTCACTATAGGACGGATTTCCTGCATTAAAAAAAATTCGCTTGACTACAATCTCACCTGACGGTAAGCGACTATGTTGTCGACGATGCACACTTGCCTGTTAAGAACCACCTGTTGGTAACATAGGGTTTTGCTGCAGGTACTCTCCTACGGACGCTGACTTAGCCCTCAAGATAGGAGTGGCAGGCAGTTGCCTCATTCTGCGAAGCAGTAATGCTAGCAAAGGAGGAGGCCGCAAGTGTACGCTCGAGGGAGCGGCCCTCACATCCCAGCCGCCGGGATCCCGACCCCGATTTCCAGTCACCGGACGGCGACCAATGGGTAGCTCGCCGTCCGACTGTCCGGTAATCGTCCGGACTGATCCCAACTTGTCGATGGCGCGTACTGTTCCACGTGCGCCTCAAGATGTCAGCAAACCGTAGGGGCCCAGCAGGGTCGAAGCCTACTTGGGCCAAGGGTTTGATTCTGAAAGGAAAACTCGGCCCTGGTATGAAAGGTAACGAAGAAACAGGAGGGGATTTTCAGTCAGTAAAAGTCTGACATGCCCTCTCGCCCTGTCCAAGAACGGGAGATGTCATTGGATGATTTTTCCACCTAAAAAAGGAACTCTTCAAGATCATCTCGCTGGTGCTTTTTCGCATTAAACTAGACCCTGATGTCCTGTTAGGATATAAGATACTTTTTATCTGGGAGTATGTTTCCTTGGGGCAATTTTCAGCTACACGCGGGTGAAGCCAGTGGCAACAGCTAGTCATCAAATAACTTCTGATCTGGGTGGAGCGAGCAGGAGTATCACACTGGTCTGATGGTGTAATGGTTAGTGGCCCTGCTATGCCGGAGGTCGTAGGTTCCAATCACATCCAGGAAAAATGTTTGTATGATGTGCACGATCATTTGTTCTCTGCCTGGGTGTAATTTATCTATATATATAAAAAGAGAAACTGACTGACTGACATATCAACGAACAGCCGAAACTACTGGGAGTAGAAGGGTAAAAGGCAAGCCGCAAAAGGCAACTTTGCAACTCGTTTACTCCTACACTGCGTTATAAACTGAAGCTTCATCTTGCATGCTTTATGAAATTATGTACCTAATACGAAGTCAGTTCGGTTGTTTGTGGAAACCGCATCGATATTGGAGTAATAAACTTGAGATACGAGCAAATATTATTGAGCTACCGGTCTTCTGTGCCTAGTAGCGCAATATCGTCTTATTTGTAAGAGAAACTGATTTGTAAGGAAAAATATTTTTGATATAAAAATGTCGTAGTTGGTTTATATGGTAGGTAAATGCAGTTTTCTTTTTTGTCTTTATTGGACTCTAATTTTGCCCGGTCATGGCAACCAAGAGCCCATGACATACAAAGGCTGTAGAATTGTTCATAAGAGACCCTGCGACCCTTTTTTTAATTTTTGTAAACTAGTGCTTGACTGTGATCCCACCTGATGGTAAGCAGTGATGCTATCGTTGATGGTGAGGCGCACTAGTTTATTAAGAGCCTATTCACTCTAGCGTTGAAAACACCTAAATTATAACCGGGCGGGAAGACCGTAGCAAGCCAGTTGTTCCAGTCCCTCGATGTTCGCGGTATAAACGACGAGGCGAAACGCTTGGTATAGACCGTAGAAGTTTTAACAACGTAAGGGTCGTCGTTCATCGGGTTGTCCGATGGTAGAAATGAGATGATGGAATCAAGTCATGCCCGCGTGCACTCTCCAAAATGCATCCTGTAAAATACCGAAAGACGACACTAACAACTATATATTCGGGTCTACGGTCCCTTAACTTTTCGTATTAGAGACACAATTAAAAGCTCTTGTGTCCCGCGTACATTTACATTCCGGCATACAACGGGTTAATGCTGTGAAATTATCAAACTTCTAAGTTAACGAATAAAAAACATACGGCCGTTTATGTCGCAAAAAACGTATATTTCGATACTCTCAAAGAAATCAAAATTCATAGGGTACTTCCTGTTGACCCAGAATCTTGAAATTTGGCATAAAACAAGGTTTTATGGCACAGGAATAAATCTGAAAACAGTTTATTAGTTACCTACGTCACAAAAATAAAAACTTTTTTACAAAAAAGAATCTTGAGCCTACGTGATGGAATCAAAAGTCTTTTGCTTTGTTATATTGAATCAATACAATAACAAGCTAATACTTCTGCCAATTATACCTACTCTAAAAAGCAATTATTCCTCACTTCAAAAGTATCACGTTTCTAAAGTATTCGACAGCTACTTGCTGTCGGAGGTAGCATACAAAATTACAGACGAAATTAATTTATTTTAAAGCGTAAAATATCGCATTACAATTAAAAGAATATTCCTCACTTTAGGGCTCGTTTACACGGAGTGAGTTCTCCATTGCCGTGAAGATGAAACAGAATAACTGGTGAAGTACGAGTCGGACTCTGCACGAAGAAACATGGTACAAAACATGATTGAAAAGAGTGCCCATGGAGTTTCTTGCACATTCTTCTCCATAGAAATCCACGCTTTAGAATGTGCAATTAGCATAATTTTTTTTACTGACTTATTGGCAATTCAAAAGTACCTAGTAAATGGTTTATTTGAAATAAATACTTTGATTATTTGTAGGGTTCCGTACTTCCGATCTATACATCTATACAACATTAGACACTATATTGTAACTATTATTAATATCGAGAAAAAAAGTCACATTTGTTATTCAATATTTTTATTTTATTTGGTTTTTAATATATCTTGTTATATCGGCATCAAAAATACATCATCTGTGAAAATTTCAACTGTCTAGCTATCACGGTTCATGAGATACAGCCTGGTGACAGACAGACGGACAGTGAAGTCTTAGTAATAGGGTCCCGTTTTTTATCCTTTGGGTACGGAACTCTAAAAAAACACAATCAAATAGGTAATTTATTTTGTCACTCGAGATTTGCCTGCGATTTTCTCGATAAAAAAAATACAATGATTTGACTTTTGTAATTCGATTTTTTGTTTTAAGTTTATGGATCTTGATTCTTTTTTGTTTTAACAGCCATTGGCACTGCGTTGTTGGTAAACATTTGCAAATTGTCACGGATCTTGTGATAAAAAATAAATATAAATGGTAGCTTTTGTTCTGATCTAGGACTCATTCCGAATGATCCTTATAGTGCTAAAACGACATAGATGTTGTATTGTTTGAAGTTGAGGTTATTCTAGTCTTAAACAATATTAGTTTTAGTATATATGTATATACGAAACCCAGAAAACGTGCAAGTATTTTCAAGTAAAGAATCTGTGATGAAAAACTATACAAAAGTTATGACGATTTTTTTTGCGAAACTTAGACGGGCCATTAGCTTGATTTATATATATTTAAACTAAATAAATAATGTCGTCGCTATATATTATGGTGACTTTTGTAGACACTTAATAATTTCATCAACAATTTCCTCGTCGTTGTTCTTTGTGCAGATTCAAAGCAGCACCTTGTAAAAGCATCGTAACTTATATAAACTGTCTACAGGAGTTAAGTATTTTAATCTATTTTATTTAATCATCGTCTACACGAAGTGAGAAACGCTACACATGTAGCAGACCCATTATATTTGTAATGAAAGAATGGATTTTACAATTTATAGGAGACTCCGAAGTCCATTGTTCGGGCAATTTCTGATTTCAATTAAAGTTTCAATATATGGTAATGAATCATGGAGAATATTGTAAAAGCTGGACCGTTTCATTATTAATTCCTAGTTGAGAATTAAGGGCAATGTTGCCATGTTTGATTTGGTTTCGTGTTTTATGTTGTGTGGTTATGTTTGATTGGTATTTCAGTAAGTAACAAAGTTAAAACTGACACAATCCGGAACTAAATAGAACTATTTTTTATTTTTATTTTGTATAACGCTGTTTCTTTTTTTTTTGCCAACAGCTTCGCCCGCATAAAAATAGGTTTCTCTTTACAAACTTCCAACCCCCGTTTTACTCCCTTAAGGGTGGAGTTTCGTAAAATCCGTTCTTAACGGATGTCGACACCCTGTAAGGAACCTACCTGCCAAATTTTAAGTTTATAGGTGTTATAGTTTCTGAGATTTCGTGATTAATCAGTGACTGGTATTTCGCTTTTATATATACAGATTTGATTTATGAGTTAAGTTTGATTTTTGTAAAAACTTGTTTGATGATGCACGTACTTTTTTAATTCCCTTAATACTTTATTTTTCTAATGGTTTTGAGGTTGTCCTAAGGGGCAACAGAATGACTCGCTTTAAACAATGTCAAATAATAAAAGACAAACACACGTACATAAAACTTTCGATTTTATGATAATGTGTGATTTAAATTCCGAACTACATACACATCTGCCCCTTAACAGAGCCAGCTGGTGATACTGAAAGAATCGTCGGAACATATTGAGTGTTAAAATGGTCGGCCATTACGTTCGTGTGAGATTGACTCTGTACCTGTGATGTTACGTAATTGCTTCTAGCCGATAGCAGCCATGTTTGATCGATGAATTTTGAATGAAAATTTTGTGTCATCACTTTTTTTTTTGTGAGTATGTCCGAATGGTGATTTTTAGTGATGTGTTTTTTTAGGTGGGAAAATCATCTAACGAAATCCCCCGCTTTTGAGCGTTGCGCGAGGACTGTCGGACTTTTATTGACTAAAACCCACTCCTGTTCCTTCGTTGCCTTTCGTACCACAAGTCGTCCACAAGTCCGCACCTACGGTGGCTGGAAATCGGAATTCTGGCGGCTGGGGTGCGAGGGCCATTGCCTCACGCGTGCGGCCGCCTCCTTTGCTAGCATTACTGCTTCGCAGAAGGATGCGACCACCTGCCACTCCTCCTCGCTCCGGACCATGGCCTATACCAAGGCCATGTTGGCTATGTGTTTGAATGTAGAGTGAGAGGATTGACGATATCCTTTAACTTGTTCATCATGATTATTTCAACCGAAACACGTCTACTGCTGTGCGTGCCTATACGTCTCGCGACCCTCATCAGGTCTTCTATCCACTTTGAGCAAGGCCTTCCAATGGTGCGTATTCCGGTACGCAGTGGCCACTCCAGAACCTTTCGGATCCATCGACCATCTGTTCTGCGAGCAATGTGCCCCGCCCACTGCCACTTTCTACTTTCATTTAGGTAAAACTGCTGGTAGAGTTTTATAATAATAGTTCAGACAAACTACAGAATTATAAAGCATAAAATAAATTAAAACCTAAGCTTCCACGAGTTTTGACTTTCTAATTTTACGCTACTTAACAGTACACGTGTACCTACAAATGATATTTGCAAAAAAAATTGTCTCCAACGTAGAAAGAATTGAAATATAAGGTCTTCCAATTAAAACTAATAAGCTTGTCTTAGAAAATCACTGTTAAAAAACTTTTGGGGGGACGCCAAAGTCGCCTTGTTAAAATTATTTTCCCATTTTTTAGCAGTAATGACGAAGCCTTGTTCCGAAGTTAATTCTCTGTATAATTAAAATAGAACAGTTTCGTTAATTAGTTGATTGATCATGATTTTGTAGGATTTTTGAGTCTATTATTCTATGTTTGTTCGATATAATTAAACAAAAATGTTTTCTAAAGGTCGCGGAATGCCTGTACCAAGGACCGGCGTGTGTTTGAATGTGGAGTGAGAGGATTGACGATATCCTTTAACTTGTTCATCATGATTATTTCCACTGTTTTTAAGTTTCCTGTTTTTTGGGTTCCGCAGTCCTAGCAAGGTGCCCTTATTGTTTCAGTTTAACCATGTCGAAATTTAATTTAGGTGTCTTCAAGGCTAAAGTAAATAGGCTCTTTATAAACTAGTGCGCTTCACTATCCACGATTGCATCACTGCTTACCATCAGGTGGGATCGCGGTCAAGCACCGGTTTATATCAATAAAAAAAATACCGTCTGTCTGTCCATCCGTCTGCAGCTTAGCTCTCAAATGCCAATTTTTGTCTAAAGTTGAGTATCCCAGCACCATTTTCTGCGGTAAAAAATCATCACATAGCTTCAGGACAAGTGATTTGATGATATCCTATATTCAATTTTAAAAAAAATAGGAGTATAAGAAGGCAAACTTTTGTGAAAGAACTTAATTATTTTGACAATTTAATTCTTACAAACGTTAAAAGTTATTAATTAAAACTTAAATTATAAGTTTCCAAGAATAATTTAGATTTCAGGATATTTACGCAGTCTCTATACATATTTCAAGAAAAATTAATACTTTTTTTACTTTGTAATGACTTTAAACTTTCGAATACCCGTAATTAGAGACAATAGAAAGACAATGAGAGAGCGAACACTGGCGTTCGCTTGGTGATTAATGAATTAATGTAGTCTATTTTGGAATGATTTTATTAATTGAATTTTTGTACTTCCTTATTTTTAATCTAAATGTTAATAATTTTTATATGGGTAATGGTACCTGAAATAAATGAATTTTAATTTATTTTAACATCCTCTAGTTTTTTCTTATATTCAGAGAATTTTTTCATCGTCATCGTCAGCTAAAAGATGTTCACTATTGGAAATAAGCCTCCAGGTGTAGCCACAACGATCGAACTGATGCAGTCTACTTTATGTGAGGCCTTCCAGCACTGCATCTTCTGGTACGTGGTTGCCATTCCAGAACCCTTTGGCCCTACCGGCCAACTGTTCTGTTCAACTACGACTTAAGTGATTCCTTCTGCGGATTTTTTATTTTTTTATTCGATCACGCAAGAAAACTCTAAGCTTAGCCCACTCGATGGCTCTGCATTTTTGAGTTTATCGTGAGCATACAGTAAAACGTGATGGGGAACTTAGTTTTATTAACTGTAAAGAAAGGATATACGTGATGTCATGATGTAGCAGTACTCAATAAATGTATAAATGTATAAATGTATAAATGAGAGTCAATAATTCTCCGATAATAGTACGTGCCGTGTTTATTTATGTATTTATTTATTAATCTTCATGTAACATAAAGTACAAAGGAGGACTTAATGCCTGAGGTCAACAGTGAAGTGTTTAGGAGACTTCACCATCTAGAGGCCATAATCACTGGCAAAACACACTGGTCATGGAAGAGAGGGGAAGAAAGTATTTTTAAAGCATAGGAATTTAAAAAGGATCAATAG
The DNA here is from genome assembly GCA_961205895.1 of Mythimna pallens. Taxonomy (NCBI): domain Eukaryota; kingdom Metazoa; phylum Arthropoda; class Insecta; order Lepidoptera; family Noctuidae; genus Mythimna; species Mythimna pallens. The sequence continues at coordinate 19,359,816 of OY540844.1, forward strand.
CTAACATCAGTTTTGCTACCAGTATTGTTCGTTATCAAGGGGGGAGGCATATGTCCAACAGTGGACGTCTTTGGGCTGAAATGATGGTGATGATGATTGTTGTCGATACTACATGTCTTGGGTTCTCTACCCACCTAGGCAGATAAGTCTTAATTTATCTGCATGCCCATTCAAAATCAACAATAATTTTGATACAAGTGGAGAAAGCTTGTCATTGCAACCGCGTAATAAAAAGAACACGACCGAGGTGGAATTGTTATAGAGCCGAGTACTGCAGTGACAAATTTCCACGACGTTTTTCACGAAGAAATAACTCGTGGGGGTCAGCTTAGCCCCAAGTATGATACGATAAATACAATAAATTGTGGCGGGGGCGTGCTCCCGTAATTTTCCGCACTAGTGCGCAAAACAGTAAATTGCGTGCTAAAAGGCGGAAGGGATAAGGACGGGTTTTCGAGTAGGTGTATTAAAAATAATTTATTTTACACTCTATTCCTTTTAAACTACGTCTTAAAAATCAAGTTAATTACACCAAGAGTGGGTCCATTTAATCAATGAGACTTGACTTGGAACGAACATTAGCCATAAATACATTGGTGGCGGGTCTCAAATTAGCTTGATGTTTGTCGCCCGTTAATTCAGGCACACTGTACTCGACCACTTGTGACGTAAGTTATGTTACGAAGATGTAAGAAGACTGTCAAGTGTAGAGGAGGTTGTCATCTCGTCTCGATGACTGACTGACTTATCAACGCACAGCCAAAACGACTGGGACTAGGAGCGTGAAATTTTTGAGCGGGTTGATCAATGTCACATGTCTTCGATTTTTTGGTTCTAGGTCATGCCCGATTCCTCACGATGTTTTCCTTCACCGTTTTGAGAGCAGTGGTGATGAAATCAATTACACAAAATTAATGCGCCTGGCTGGGTTTGAACCAGCGACCTACAACTCGTAAGTCGGGGGCGTTGCAACTCCGCCACCACTGCTCAAGTCACCTCTGCTCGGTGTACTATAATAGGTCAAAACCAGGGTGAATTCAAAGATTCAAAGATTCAAAAGCATTTATTTCAAATAAACCATTTACAGGCACTTTTGAAATGTCAAGAAGTCAGTTAGTCAGAAAAAAAAAATGATGCTAATTGCACATTCCAAAGCGTAGATCTCTATGGAGAAGAATGTGCAATAAACTCCATGGACACTCTTTTCAATCATGTTTTGTAATTACAAATATCACTGTTACATGTTTCTTGTCGTTATCATGTGAGAACAATGTAAATACAGTAAAAATAAAAACTAAATATAGATATTAAAATAGCAACTGGCAGCTAAGAGATGACCAGTCTCAACTGACAGCGCCCGTTCACGAACATGACGCCAATATTAGCACCACTCAGCTCAACCATTTTGAAAGGAACCGAATGATCCAACACATGCGCCACCATCAGTGAGACATTTAAGTGAGCATGACAAACTCTCAACTGCCGTGCTCATTTATGTCAAACAAGTCCAATAGTAACATAAAAAACCATAAAATAGCTCCATGGTACTCACATTTACAAACTTTGAAAATAAATGCTTCTACATTATACAATACTTATAATATTTTACAATTCCCAAAAAAAAAAGCATTAAAAAATAATAATAATAATTTCCAAACTAATCAATTTGTATACCTCGGTGGTAGAGGAGCTGGACCAGCATTGAGCCAAGCATTTTTATCTTGAATATAATCCTCCAACTTATAATATACATATCCATCAGCTTACACTTAAATGACAAAGGCGAAGTGCCTTAAAATAGTCCTTTCAAGGAATAGTAGCTCTACTAAGCATATTCTGTAGACCGTACAACGTGCTAATTTACCATTCATTTACCTTTATTGTCGAATAGTGCAGTCCCAACCGCCATATCAAACTAGGTCAAAATTATCTTCATAACTCTTGGGGTACACTGAAGTGCACTAAAAGCATAGCATACGAATTCCTAGAATTATTTATTGAGGCAGAGAATTCTGACTATGTGCAAGTTCGGGCACTTTCCAAGAACCTATTAAAGTCACGACTGTTATAAAATCTACTTAATTAGTTAGTTCCACTTTAATTATAAAGTACAAAGTTTTTGAAAAATTCTGTTGAATTTTTTTCTTACTCGGATATTCTGATGGTGGATTTCAATGAATGAAGAATTTTATTGAGATTTTAAGGAAAATTTTGTTGCAATATGATTTAAAAAACAAGTGCGAGTCGGACTCGCGGACTGAGGGTTGAGAGGGAATTACTGAATGGAATTTCGAATATGTTTCCGAACTTAACAACAAATTTACTGTTTTCAGATTAATTCCTGTATCTGCTAATTTCAGGATTCTGGGTCAATGGGAACTACCCTATGAATTTTGATTTTGTTGAGAATGTCGAAATATACGTTTTTTGCGACATAAACGACCGTATCTTTTTTCAAAAAGATACGGTCAACTTAGAAGTTTGATTTTTTCACAGTATCAAAGAACCGCCGACTTGACTATATGGTTTTAATTTCAACTCGATACATCCACGCGTTCCCAAGATAAAGGGTCTCGAAAGACAGACAGTTTGACAATAGGACGGACAACAAAGTGATCCTACAAGGCTTCCGTTTTTCCTTTTGAGGTACGGAACCCTAAAAGAACAAGAAATAATATGGGTTGAAAAACAAATATGAAAGAATACTAATTCGATTGTGTATTTGTGTAAAATGTAATGCTTTTCTATGGATCTGCCAAATAACAGCTTGATGCGTTTGAGTCGATTGAAAAATGAATCAAGTAAACCATCGGCGATGATGCTCTCATAGAGTCAAAACTCCAATGTCATTAGCATCCACGCGACGCCGAGTTGCTGGCCTGTCAGTTTTCAATCGTTTTCATTTCGGGGAGACTCGTTGACCACTGACTTGCATTCCTTTTCCATCATCGGACTACCAGACGTACGGCGTGTCGTTTCGCCATCGGTACATGGTGGATGTCCCATCCGTACGCATAAAACCTTTTTGGAAACACGTTCAATAAATTGTGCGTACAGTTAAGGACTGTAATTACCTGTGGGAACATGTTTTATGATAGCTACAAAATCTTCAGTCAAGAGTGAATGAATAGGTTACTTGTAGGTATACGCGCTTCATCGTTGGCCACCTCATCGTTTACCATCAGGTGAGTTAGAAGTCAATCACGTTCCCTGGGACGGATCGATTTTACTGACGACGTCACCACTTGAGTTTGCCTACTTTTAAAGTGTATAGCACCACGGTGTCTTCAAGGCTGGAGTGAATAGTCTCTTAATAAACTAGTGCGCCTCACCGTCAACGATTGCATCACTACTTATCTTCAGGTGGAATCGCAATCAAGCAGTAGTTTATAACAATAAAAAAAAAGTTCCCGCCGCGACAATCCCGTAAACGTCCTCCCCGTCCCTTGCTCGAGCCAGCTCGCGTCGCTGAGCCGTAGTTTTAAAATTCCCCAATAATAATAATAAAATCTTTGTTCGATCCAGCCCGTCCCTTGCTGCCCCCCCCCCCAGCGACGCCCTAAGCCGAGGTCCGTACCCCACAGGAGGTGCCCTTAGCGTGTAGTCGCTTAGTTTTAAGTTTAGTTAAGTAAGCCCTGGCTGGAGGCTTTGATTCTTGAATCGAGGCCGCCACAGGCAAGTCCGGTTAAGCAGCCGACAACGTCCTAGGTTGACCTGCGAGAGGCCACACACAAAAAAAAAAATCCGATCTATGCAATAATAGCAGAAATGAAGGGAGTCTTTTGCCCAAAAGTGGGTACCGACCGGTTATATAAAAATTATGTGAAATCAATCTAAACCATGTTCCCAAACTTGAGTCATTCAATCACCAAAGCTTTCACTCTTAAACTGCAGTTAAAGACGAGTAACAACAAAACGAAACTTTCAAAGTACGCAGGATCGATGTAGTTGCAGCCAGTGGGAAATTTAATGAATATTTCCATTTACCGTACTGCAATAAACGGCTGCAAGGATGGTATAGACCGGGAGTTGGGATTCAAAATGCCAAACAAATTTGTTTTTAGTTTGGAAACCATTGCTCTACCACACGGCCACCACTGCTCTTAACCATAAAGCAGTGGTGGCCGAGTGGTAATGGCCCTGACTTACGATTTGTAGGTTGCAGGTTCAAACCCAGCCAGGCGCATTACTTTGTGTAATTTATTTCATCACCACTGCTCTCAAAACGGTGAAGGTCAACATCGTAAGGAAACCGGCATGTCTAAAACCAAAAATTCGAAGACATGTGACATCCATCAACCCGGACTGGGCCCGCGTGGTAGATTACGGCCCATTCCCTCTCCTAGAGAGGAGGCCCGAGTCCCAACAGTGGAAACATTATAAGGGCGACTATGCTATTGGAAACCATCAAAAAACTCCTCCCGCTCAGGCTGGGGCAACAGGGAGTGTCAGATTTTTATTGACTAAAACCCACCTAGGTTCCTTCAGTTGCCTTTTGAGTCTCATGAACGCAGTGACTCTTTAAAACAATCCTACAGCCGGTCGCATAAATTAGTTGATTGCATAAGAAATATATCACATGCCATAAACATCAAGCATGTAATCTTCTAAGATAAAAGCATAGCATAGATATTGTTCATATATCAACATTTTGTGATGTAATAGATATTTATAACTATTTTATTTTTTATTATAAGTACAGTCACGAGCAATAAAATATATGTCCTAACCATACTATGAAATAGATACAGGTATCGGCACGGTTCTTTAGCGCTCGGCGAAAGAGTGGGGATCTTCTTTTACCTACTAGGTACTAGGTAAAAGAAAAAATAAAATAAAACGCATACGCAAAGCGATCCCCACTCTTTCGCCGAGCGCTCAAGATCTGTGCCGATACCTGTAATTTATAACCATTTGTCATACATATATTTCTTGAATGGCAGAAGTTAAGACAGATAGAAAATGTGATAATGCGTAGTGTGACTATACGTATTCATCATTAGTAACTAGCTTTTGCCCGCGTCTTCACTGGCGTTAATTTAGATTTGGATAGTTTATTCCAAATACACGTAGCGCCATCTAGCATCAATCTTAAAGTAGTTCCAACCGTTGAAATTGATTGTTCTTTCAAGTGGAAAAAGTGTTTTTATTTATATGGAAACTTCAACTCCATTATACCTTATACTTTACACATAATTATTATGAAATAAAAACGGGATCACAAACGGGGCTATAAATCAAGCCACATATAATCCACTTGGTCCCTTCGGATTTAGGGTATGCCAAAATATTTTGGGTAAGTCCCACAACCCACATATTTAACTTGAATTCCCTGGCCAGAGAGTCCCTTTCATTTTTGATCTTAACACAATCTATCAAGAAATGTTGCACATCCTCAATTTTGTTACATGTCCTTTATAGGTGATACAATATGTCGAGTTAGGAAAACAAACTTTGCCTATGAATAGAACCTAAATCAAAAACTTTAATGCTTACTTGAAATAACTTATATTCGAACATCGTTACCATCAAACCAGGGCTCGTGAAGGGGCACATTTTTATCACACAAGTATTATTTCGAAATTTCCTTGCGTGATAGAAGCAGGAATGACCACAGGAAAACCAAAGTTACCGAAATACGAGTAGCCCGAAGAATCACCAAACTTAGGTGGCAGTGGGCAAGGCATATTGCTCGCAGAAGAAATAGTCGGTTCGGTCGAGATCGGTTTTGGAGTGAAGACCGCGTACCCGAAGATGCAGCATTGGTAGGTCTCCCATAATGTGAACCGATTACCTTTTGAGGATCGCGGGAATCCAATAGATGCGAGACGCACAGGATCGGTCGTGATGGTCATACTTGGGGTAAGCCTATGTCTAGCAGTGAACGCCTTTTGGCTGAAACGATGATGATGATTTTTTCCATTTCACATAACATAAACTTTTTCAATACGTTTACTCGAAAACCCGCTTTTATCCCACCACTTTTAGGCACACAATAGACTGTTTTCCGCACTAGTGCAGAAAAGTGCGCGTGCTCTCCCCACCACAATTTTATTCCATTTATCGTATCAAGCCGGTGGCGCGTCGACCCCCACGAGTCTTCGGTAAACCCCCATTTATTAATTTCTTCGTAAGTGTATTAAAAAAAGTCGTTTGATACACGTCCAAATTTATCACTGCAGCCCTCGGCTTCATAACACACTCGCCTACGGTTTGTGCGAATTCCGCCTCGGTCGCAATGACAAACTTTCTGCACTTGTATCAAAATGTACTATATAAAATTATTGAATTATTATTATTCCCAGTAATCATAGCATAAAATTATGAAGTAAAATTGTTGAGATCAACTGCAAGGTTTGCTAGAAGATAAGTCATCTTGTTGCCCTATACGCTGGATTCTCTAATGCTATTTTTGCTGTAGAAATGAATAATTTTAAGAATTTTTCATTCTTTTGATGAACCTTTGCAATCAGAGCGCATCAAACCTCGTGTGGTAAAGCGCAAGCAAACATGCATGGGAAATTTAGTAACTTTGAATATGGTGGACAATTTAAAGCAATTCCGTACTGTTCAAGCAGCGATGGCCATTTAAGTAGTGGACTCATTGAGTGCGCGAGTACTCAAATGTGAAGATCGAACGTTATAGAAACGCCAAGTGTGCTGGAAGTGAGTTAGGGAAATACGCCCTGTGGCTGTCATACTGCGCAGTTAGAATATACTAACGTACGTTTACTCTTGTTACTAATTTATTTAATTATCTAAGTTATCTAATTGGTTGCATAAACTGTCTTATGATTATACCGGATCATTACTATCAATCATCGCATAACTATTCCCCTATACTGTTACACGTTTATATAAATGCTATCACAATTGTACCTAACATCAAATTTTTGATCATCTCTAAGGAAGGAACTGGGTCCTGAGATACAAGTATTTATTTTACTTAGTTTAGAAGTCAAATGTTCATTTTATTTCCACTGATCAGTGCTTGTAAACTATTATAAAAAAAACCTGTAAAGATAGATGTAAGATGAAGTAAATAAACAAATAAATAAATAAAATTATATCTGTTCATGTTATTATATACTTTTACTGTGTGTGTTAAACGTACAAAATAAAAATTATTATTATTAAATAATTACTTGACGAAAGAAAGTACATACAAACATTCTTTTTATCGATTTTTTTATCCATGTTTAGACGCTTGTAATTAGAAATAGTAACATCACACTCTTTGTTTAATTTGTTTAATTGTCCGTAAGCCTTTTGTAAAATAAAATAGTCATAAATAAATATTAATATTATTTATTGTATTAGTATACGTTTTAGGTTAGTCTTTTGAGGTTCACTGTGCTAATTAGGATACGTTATATTTTGTTAAGTCGTTCGGTAGATTAATATTAGCTTGATATCATATAAAACTTATCTTTAAAGTTAGATGATTTGTTTTTTTTATTAATAAATAAAATATGTAGTATTACTGTATAGAAATTTAACTTCACACGCTTATATTTAAGTTAGTAAAACAAAAACATTAAAAAAAGAAAATTTTGTTATCATTAGGAATTACTCCTGTGTTGTAATAACTACCTATGCTCCTGTTTTATTACTTCACGATAGGAATTAATTATTTCCCATGATATCATTGGTTTTACCATTACCTACTTACCTACAGTACTTAAAATAGATGGGATTTATAATTATAAAGTATTGACACAAACATCCGATCAGGAAATCCTTAACCACAACAGCTGTAGGTACATACATATACAGTTCAATCTCTCCAACAACATACGTACCTACTTCAACACTTCCTCAATAACACCCTTGTAGCTACTTTCCTTGAAACCCGAAACCCCTAACATTAGGGTACATTAAGGTACATTAGGGTACATTTGTGAGCCCAACTCCTGGTCTACAGAAATAGTGTTATTACTTACTACGAGAGAACCGCATAGCTTAATGAAGTGCTCAAACTCAATTAGTTTACTACACGTTCCTAACTAAAGTAATGGTGATAGATCATAGGGGCTTAGGACTTGAATACAGTCAAGAAATTATTTGTTCTTTGATTCGTTGAATGTGACAAGTGACATACTCCAACTGATTTTCTGTTATTTTTTCTTTTGTATTTTTTAGGGTTACAAAACGATATTAATCCAAAAACCGGACAAGTGCGAGTCATACTCACGCACTCATGGTTCCGTACAATCTTACCTATAAAAACCGTTTAATTCCCGAATTGAGTTTCGAAGATTTTTCCTAACCGCAAAAAAATAATTTTTTGTGACTTTCATGCCAAATTTCAGGATTCTTGGTCAACGGGAAGTACCTTATGAATTTTGATTCCCTTGATAGTGTCGGAATTTACCTTTTTTTTTTCGACATAATCAGCCGTATTTTTTTTATTTTCAGAGACTTGAGTATATGGTATTAATTTCAACTCGATACCTCCACGCATTCCCGAGATAAAATTCATTTATCCTTGCGTGATAGAATCAGGAATGTCCACAGGAAAACCAAAGATACCTCCACGCATTCCCAAGATAAAAAGGTCTTGATAGACAGACAGACGTACAACAAAGTGATCCAATAAGGGATCCGTTTTTTCCTTTTGAGGTACGGAGCCCTAAAAATACATGAAATTATTGATATCCCGAATAAAATACCACATAAGTCATTATTTATGTGATATTTTTTTCTGGATATCATACATAGGTTCGTCATCTTCCTGTTCTTGTTCAATAATGTTATTTTAAAGTAATAATAATGTAGCGACATCTATGGCGTCACATAAGAACTAATCCTGCATCGCGCAATCAAAGTTCTCCGCGCGTTTAGAACATATAGAACAGCCTGAAATCATCTATCAGGCAGTAGCCCACCAGACATAACATCCTGTCTGGCCGGAGGATCCTCCCTTTTCAACGGAGGTTTGCGGGACTTTCTGTTCCGCAAACACCTAAACTGGTGACCCCGACGTGATACCGCAAACCTCCAAAATAATATTACTTTATTATCTTCTTACATTTCGTCCTGTCAACCATCACAATATCACTGACTCACTTTTCTTTCACATCATTCCTTACACAATCAATCCATGTTTTCTTTGACCTCCCTCTCCCTCCCAAAACTTTTTTTGTATTCATAACTTTTTCACTCACATACATATCGACCCTCTTTTTCAAATGCCCATACCAAGACAAACGAGTCCTCTTAGTTGAGTATAATTTTTCATACGAAATGTGACACAAAAATCATACCTCGTGCCTAAGACTGCATAATCGCATTAGTCAGAGATTTTTGTAGCTCCCCCCTTGCCAAGGGGCCACTTAATTCTTATGATAAATGGCTGGAGATTAGGCGCCTGTACGTGCCCCGTTCTCGACCAGAAACATGAAAACTTGTTTGTATTAAAATGTGGAGGCAAGTTCTTTAAACGTTGTTTAAAGAAAGTGGACTAATTAGTGGTTATTATAAAGTGTGGGTTTTTGAAAATTTGTGGTAATTAACATAATGTTCGAAAGACCGTTTATGATCTTTTTACTAAGTTATATTGACCTAAAAGTCGGTCAAGTTATACATAAGCATAATCAGCCTTTTAATGTTTTGCTGGGACTCAGGCCTTCTCTCTAGGAAAGGGAATGGGCCGTAATCCACCACGCGGGCCCAGTGCGGGTTGGTGTACGTCATATGTCTCACAATGTTCTCCTTCACCGTTTTGAGAGCAGTGGTGATGAAAAAAATTACACAAAGTAATGCGCCTGGCTGGATTGAACCCGCGACCTACAAGTTATACATAATCACACTTAATATTCTAAAGGCGAAAGTTAGCGAATAGCTGAATGGATTTTGACGATCCTTTGTCTTTTTAGGCGGGAAATCCAATGACTTCTCGCGCTCTTGGGTTGAGCGAGAGGGTCGATCAGATTTTTACTGACTAAAACCCACTCCTGCATTCCTTATTTGCCTTGCGTTCTAGGGTCCCGGGTTCTCTTTTAGGAAGCGAACCCATAGCCTCAGTAGGCTTTGACCTTGCTGGGCCCCTACGGTTTAGCTGAAATCTCCTTGAGGCGCATGTGGAACAGTGGTGGCATGGTGAGCCCGAGTCCGAGTCCGAATCAACGACTCGGGCTCGGTCCGGACGGTTGCCGGAAGGCCGGACGTCGAGTGACCCATTGCTCGCAACGGTGGCTGGGGAGTATCTTTCCAACCACTCCTCAAAGAGAGGACATACCGGCAAAATTATCCCTCTTTGAGGAGTGGCTGGAAAGACCTCATAGCGTCCTCACTTCCGCATGGTTCTTACCAGACATGGTAAGTTCACGGTTCCTGTGGTCACCGGATTCGTGTGGAAGAATCGCCTGGGTATCACCATTGTGTGGACCGCCCGCAGGACACGGTGGAGCATACGGTAGAGGTGTGCCCCGCTTGGGCAAAGCACCGCTGTGACCTTTGCCTGGCCTTGGTACAGGCTATGGTCAGAAGCAAGGAAGAAAGTGCAGGTGATCGCCTCCTTCCGCGAAGCAGTAAAGCTAACAAAAGAGGCGGCCGTACGCGTGAGGGAACGGCCCTCACGCCCTAGCACCGGGATACCAATCTCGATTTTAATGATACTTGGTACGTAGGTACAACATATCCTAGAATTATATCGAGTCGAGTCGGACTCGCGCACTGAGGGTTCCGTACAAACTTACCTATGAAAACAGTTCGATTCCCGAAAGAGTAACGAAGATTTTTCTTGATCGCAAAAATGTTAATTTTTGTGACGTAACTACAAATTTAAAGTTTTCAGATTTTTTTCTATGTTTGTGATATAAGACCTTACTTCATGCGTAATTTCAGGATTCCAGGTCAACGGGAAGTACCCTATGAATTTTGATTCCCTTGACAGCGTCAAAATATTGGTTTTTTTGCAACATAAATGGCCGTATCTTTTGTTTCCGTTAACTTTGAAGTTAGATTTTTTTACAGCTTCAAGAAACTGTAGACTTGAGTATCTGGTTTTAATTTCAATTCGATACCTCTACGCGCTCCAAGATAAACGGTCTTCAAAGACTGACAGACGGACGAACAACAAAGTGATCCTATTAGTATCCGTATTTTCCTTTTGAGGTACGGAACCCTAAAATTTTAAAGTTCATCAATTTTAATAAATCAACTCAAATAATATTTTTGCTTTTTCTTCTGGTTGATGTGTTTATTAGGTATAACATCGTTTTAAGATTTAATTACTAAGAATAAAAACCAAACAAAAATATTTGTAGCTAACGCCAGCGACTTTGCCTGCGTGATTAAAGGAAATTATCCCAAGGGAACATACTCCCGGAATGAAAGTATTCTATGTGCTATTCTAAGACATGACCTACACATGTGCCAAGTTTCATAAAAATCCATTCAGTAGTTTTTGCGTGAAAGAGTAACAAACATCCATCTATACAATCTTTCGCGTTTATAATATTAGTAGGATGTAGTAACAGGGCTCATCTTCGAAGTAGCAATCAATCCCATACCTCTCTCAGCAGCCGTGCTTACATCGAACAGACCAATCAGGTGAGCTTACACGCATTGCTGCACGCCAGCACGTGACGTCGTTACTCCTCCTTTCTATCAGCTCGAGTATCTATGTTACCTCACGACAATGTCTGATCACGATTTATAGGAAATCCGTCCTAAAGAATTTGTAGAAAAAGCGTTTAACAAGCTCAATTTTTTTATGAGAACCCACATTTGAGATGAAATATGAGTAAGTTGTTGCTCTAGTGTGGACCGAGAAGGTGACTCACTTACTGACTAAAACAACACCTGTGGCCCTTTAGTTGCCCTTCGCTTTCTAGGATCGCGACTTTCTCTTTCAGAAGTTTTCCTATGGCCTTAGTAGGCACCGGCCCTGTTGGGCTCCTACGGTTCTGTTGTGGAACAATACGCGTAGTCCACGACTCAGATAAAACATTTACAGGAGTTTTTGAAATGTCAAGAAGTCAGTCAGTCAGAAAAAAATGTTGCTAATTGCACACTCCAAAGCATAGATCTCTATGAAGAAGAATGTGCAAGAAACTCCATGGACACTCCTTTCAGTCATGTTATGTAATTACGAATAATTATCTCTGTTACATGATATACATATCTTGTCGCTGCCATGTGAGAACAATGTAAGCAAAGTAAAAATAAAAACTAAATATAGATATTAAAATAGCAATTGGCAGCTAAGAGATGACCAGTCTCAACTGACAGCACCCGTTCACGGACATGACGCGAATATTAGCACCACCACAACTCAACCATTTTGAAGGGAATCGAATGATCCAGCACACGCGCCGCCATCAGTGAGACATTTGAGTGAGCATGACAAACTAATTCGTCGTCGTCCGCAAGCCAGCGCCTACGGTGGCCAGTAGCCTAAGTCAGGGTTTCGGCGGGTAGGGCTTGAGGATGTCCATTCCCTCGCTGTTTTCTTCGCTAGCAATATTGGAAGACGTTGCGTCGGAAGGCCTCCTAAAAGGTGGACCAATGACATGGTAACGGTTGCGGGAGTCCGATGGATGCGAGACGCACAGGACCGTTCATTGTGGCGACATTTGGGGGAGGCCTATGTCCAGCATTGGACGTCTTTCGGCTGAAATGATGATGATGATGATGATGAATACTGCTTATCAGAAGGAGGCAACCGCCATACATTCTCCTTCGTTTAGGACCATGACTCGGTTCGGAAGTCGGTGCTGCCTTTTTTATTTCTTCGTTATTTAAAAACCTATACTGTTTAAGGAGTTTCCTCAATTTCTAAAGGATCCCATCATCAAAACTCAACTTTAATAAGAATGAGATCAATCTGAAAATCTATTCTTTGAAGTAAAAAAAAACAATTTTCCAAATCGTTTCATAAATGACGGGAACTGAAGCAACAAAGATAAAATATACAGCCTAATTGAAAAAAACCTCTTTTTTTGAAGTTTGTTACAAATAAATTGGGAACATAAGGAAAAAGCAATAAAGTTGTTATTTTTCCGAGATAACGGTTATTCAAAATGTATAAGATTAACATTTGGTAACTATTTTTTTTTGTTTTACTTAGCTCCACTTCAATAAAAACTCTTTTATCGTGCGTGTACACAAACATGTTCAACTCACCATACATAATTTTTTTCCAAGTTTTTTTTTTTTTTTTCGGTGGGAACATCATCTTATGACATCCCCCGCTCTTGGGCGGGGCGGGAGATAGTGTCAGACTTTTACTGACTAAAAACCCACTCCTGTTCCTTCGTTGCCTTCTTCCCAGGGCCCCGGGTTTCGTTTTGACACACATTGACTGGCCTGTTAGTCTAGTGGTTAGTGACCCTGACTGCTATGCCGGTGGTCGTGGGTTCGATTCCCACCCAGGACAAATGTTTGTGTAATGATCACGATCATTTGTTCTGTGTGTGGGTGTAATTTATCTATAATATGAATGTATTTAAATACCTATAAAATATAATATATATACAAGTGTGTTTATCAGTTGTCTAGTACTCATAACACAAGCTCTGCTTAGCTTGAGACTAGATGGCGTTGTGTGATAGTTGTGGAAGATATTATATTATTACATAGCTGCGGCCAATCACTCAACCAAAAAATAAAACACAAAAATTAAAATGCAATAATTATGGTCAATTTCAAATATAAAAATTCATCAAAATCAAAACTGTAACCAAAAATAAATCCAAAAATAAAATTGAAATCAAAATCAGTGACAAGAATGTATGAAAAGAAATGAAAAACAAAATTAATATAAGTTTGATTAAGTATATTTTGTTTTACATAACTGATATATATGAAGAACATCAAAAATTCACACCGGATTTCCCTCGTACCATCAAACAACTCTACCACCCCGATTCACCTGTCGAGTTCATATTGCTACTGTTGAAAGGAGCTCCAAGATAATTTGGTACACCTGTGTTAAGAAAAATGTTGCTATCACAGGCGATTCGAACCTTTTAACATCGACAAATCGTTTATATATATCTATTTTAAATGTATTCAGGGTACTTTGTTAGTAGATGTTTTATAGGACAGGTGGATGTTTAGTTTTCTGTTTGTTTGCTAGATAATTTGAGAAGATTTTAGTAGTGTTTTTAGCTTGCTTTTGAATGGCTCCAATGTAGTAGAGATGGTTAGGGTTTTTTGTTTTGGAACTTGGGAAATCATGTAATGCCTTCTCTCGCTCTAGAACGCAGTGAAAGGGAGGGTCAGACTTTTACTGACTAAAACTCACCTTTGTTCTTTCAGTTGCTTTTTGCATTCCAGGACTGCGGGATTCCTTTTTTTTGATTATTATTTTTATTACAATTGTGCGCCCTAATGCCCATCATGACCTGCTGTGACCTTTTTTGTACTTAGTGTCAGTGGTATCTGGTTGTGGCCTTTTTAAATATTTTATGGAAAAAATATAACATGGTGTAAAAATAATTGGATTCCAATTATAATCGCATATACTAAAAATATCGATGTAATTATATATGTGGGGCGCAGAGCTGAGACAGCTCGATATACAGCTCAGGAGCATCAGTTTTTCCACGAAAGGTTTTTCTCGAGTTTCTTGAGTCGTATTCCTCATTATTGGGGGTCGTGAACTTCCCGTTGGATTAGCTTCTTACTGACGGTATCTCGTCATCTGTAGCTGTTCTTGGCATCATGAAGTGCGACGTGAAATTGGGTGTCCACTGTGAACTGATCTTTTTTGATTATTATTGATAGGTCCGCGTTTGACCACCATCTCACCTGATGGTAAGCGATGATGTGGTCGACGATGGAGCACGTTTGCCAAGAAGTAGCCTATTCACTCTTGACTTAAAGACCCCTAAGTTGTAGCTATCAGTTGTGATCTACCCATCTTTTAATGCTGAGGCTCCTTGGTCGCTTGCCATTAAACATTCCAGTTACGATGACCTGTTGAAGGTTGTGGAATTTTTTCCTCATTATGTGACCATAAAACTTTAGTAGGTACTCTACACATATAAGTACCTAGTCGATAGTCTAATTTTGATATTCAGTTCTCGTAAGATTCAGATGTTTGTACGATAAGCGAACAAAAGGAAACAAAAGATTTTACACATGGTTAATATTTTGCCATTTCGTCTTCTGACCTCAAGTGAATTGTACCCTAAACAAAATTACTCTCCATCTTATTCAGGCTTATTTTATTTTTATTTTTTTTATTCAGGATAACCAACAACTGTTTACACCAGTACACTAGCAACTTAATAATTATAGTTGGATACAATTGCGAGTGCAACAATTAATTATAGGTTAACATCGCTAGCACAAAAAACAGTGGTAAAATCATTAAATTATTATATTACAAAATATTCTTAATGCAAATGTGAATATAATGCGACTATGAAAATTAAATTAAATTAATATTAAAATAAATTACTCAACAAGGTAGAAATTAAATAATAATTGATGCGGAAATAAGATTACAAAATTCAATAAAATAAAATAAATTACACTAACAATTTAAAAAAGGACTAAAAACAACAACTATCTGAAAAATACTGAACTGTGGTAATAAACTTTAAAATATCTAAATCCATTAACAAACACAAGACATAATCATTAAAAAAAAATACAAAAATATATAACAGAAATAAACCAACCGAAATACAGAATTATTTTACCAATTTATACAATTAATAATTACCTAATAATAGATTCTAGGTTTTACAATAGATTTTAAATTTTACACTAGATTTTAAGAAAAAAGGCTTCAATTCAACCTGGTGGTATATTTATTGTTCCGTACCCTAAGGGTAAAAACGGGACCCTGTTGCTAAAACTCCGCTGGTTGTTTGTTTATCACAAAGCTGTATCTAATGAACCGAGACAGCTAGACAGTTGAAATTTTTACAGATGATGTACTTACTTATTTCTGTGGCCATGCTACAACAACAAAAACTAAAAAGAGAATAAAATAAATATTTATTACCCTACACAACCTAATCTATAGGTACCGACAGACCTTCCCATTCTACCCTTAAATCTAAAAGAAGCAATCGATCACTCCAATTTGACAGTACTTGCCAAAACAATAACAAGGTGTACGGAAACTTGCTCCGATTGGACTCATAACCTCCAATTTTGTTAATTAAAAGGTACAACATTAATTTGTTCCGTAAACAAGTTGTATCCCAAATTTATCTTGATTTGTATAAGGTTTTGTGTTCCTGTAATAAAACAAATTGCTGTATTCTGAAATTCAATAATTTTGTGAATTTCCGTTTGAGTTTTACATGTCTTCGTTTATTTTGTTGCTGCGGAAAGTTTTTGAGTTTCTGTCAAACGTTTGGTTAATATTGGTTTAAAATTAAACGTATGACATGTTTTTATGTTCAAAAACATATATCGCAGAGGACACTCAACGCAGCAGATCGGCTGCTGCGTGTCGAGATTTCAAATCCTGCTCGAAACAAATTAAATCAAATCAAAAACGTTTATTTCAAATAAATCGTTTACAGGCACTTTTGAATTTGACTGGCCTGTTGGTCTAGTGGTTAGTGGCCCTGACTGCTATGCCGGAGGTCGTGGATTCGATTCTCACCTAGGACTAATGTTTGTGTGATGAGCACAATCATTTGTTCTGTGTCTGGGTGTAATTTATGTATAACAATTATGTATTTAGGTATTTAGAAATATTTAAGTATGTTTATCAGTTATCTAGTACTCTTAATGCAAGCTTTGTTCAGCTTGGGACTAGATAGATGGCGTTGTGTATAGTTAAAAAAAAATTGTGTAAATGTCGGTCTGTCAAAAAAGTGAAGCTAAATTGCACGTTCCAAAGCGTAAATCTCTATGGAGAAGAACGTGAAAGAAACTCCAAGGACACTTTTAAATCATGTAATGAGTAGAAAAAATATTAGAATATTATATGTATGGCTTACTGATAGTCATTCTGGGTCTGGGTGTTTTGTTTTTGTGAGTTTACATGTTTGTATCCACCCTTACGTTGTTGAAACTTCAACGGTCCGGACTAAGCGTTTCATTCGTCGTTTATACTGCGTATATCGAAGGACTAGAACAATTTGCCTGCTGCGGTTTTTCCTTCCAACTATAATTTTGGTGTCTTCAGTGAATAGGCTCTTGATAAACTAGTGCGACTTACCATCATTGATTGCATCACTGCTTGCCACCAGATAGGATTGCAGTCAAACACTGGTTCATATCAATTTAAAAAAAAAAAGTTTCTTAAAAAAAGCAAGGTACAAAATTTACTATTAAAATCTTGTTAATGTTTGTTCCTAAAAAAATCAAAGTGTTTTAGAACTCCTTTTGTTTCTTAATAAATACAGAGTCATAAAGTTTCACCCTCAGAACCAAAGATTTTGGAACAAAAGTTAGGGCGCCTAAAACAAAAATCGATAATCCAATTGGTGATTAAGCGAGGATTGCCAATAAATTCACCATTATTTAGTCTCCTGGGCTCGAAAGTCGTCCGCTATGCAAATTGTACAGCATAATCACTGGAACTGTTTAGAAGGGTTCGCCAATTAAGTGTACAGTTGAAAATTTCACTTCCAAATTTTCCAAATCGATTCTTATTTCTCGAGTTTTATTTTATTTGCTCTGGAACACTCAAACAGGCCTTGAACGTAACGATTTTATCTTTTCATTTAGAAGTTGAAAAGAGTTTCTTTGATTTAGATATATTTTTGTTATGTCTCCAGAACTTATTCTTTATGTTCATTGCAACTGGCAATGAATATTAAGGACTAAGCGATTCGATTGGTCGTTTATACCGCGTACATCGAAGGACTGGAACAATTTGCATGCTGCGGTCTTCCCGTCCGAATATAATTTTGGTGTCTTCAAGGCTAGAATGAATAGGCTCTTAATAAACTAGTGCACCTCACCATCAATGATTGCATCACTGCATACCATCAGTTGGGATCGCAGTTAAGCACTGGTTTATATCAATTAAAAAAATATATTATTAAGCATGATCAGTTGGCAGTTTGACTATCATCATACTTATAAATCACAGAGAGTACACTATCCTACGGCGTGTTGTGTTCCACGAAGGCCGAAGCCTACCGAGTACTGGTGCCATGAGTTGACTTCTAAAAAGGAAACCCGGGGTCCTGGAACGCTAGTCATCATCTTCCTGCCCTTGTCCCGTGTTATTTGGGGTCGGCGCAACATGTTTTTTTATTCCATTCTGCCTTGTCACTCGTCATGCTATCATTAACTTCCTTTTCTTTCATATCACTCTTCACACAATCCATCTATCTTTTCTTTGGTCTCCCTCTCCCTCTCCATCCATTCACGTGTAAACTCATAACTCTTTTAGTAACATGCGCTTCATCCCTCCTCTTCACATGACCATACCAAGACAAACGATTCCCTTTAATTTTTCAGTCACTGGCGCCACTTTCAAACTTCCCCTGATATACTCATTTCTCACTTTATCCATTCTCGTCACACCACACATCCATCTTAACATTCTCATCTCCGCTACGTGCAATCTTTTTTCATCCGTCTTTTTCACAGCCCAACATTCTGATCCATACAGTATGACAGGTCTTATCACGGACTTGTAGATTCTGTCTGTCTGTCCTGGAACACTAGTCAAAGAAGGAAAATTGTAGGTGTGGTTTTAGTCAGTATAAGTCTGACGCGCCCTCCTACGCGAGAAAAGTCATTGTATGATTTCCCCCCAAAAAAGTTAGGATATCTTCAAATAGTTTTTCCCCGTCTAGATGGAGCAAAAAGGGGTGTCAGAATATTACTGACTAAAACCCACTTGTGTTTCTTCAGTTGTCCTTTTCATTCTACAGCCTCAGTGACTCTTCCGATCAAACTGGCAGCCCCGACAGGCTTCGACCATCGTCACTCATGTTGACATCTTTATTTGACGACGACCTACATTGCTTGCCGTTTGAAAGTCTGCACGCTGCCGGTAATCATCTTGCTTTTCTCTATGCTGTGAGGGATGGACGTGAGAACTGCTGACGTTTCCCACCGTCTTTTACACAAGACTGTGTAACTTCCTTATTTTTTGAAATAGCTTTAATCCGTTTTCACAAAACGATAGAGCATTTTTTTTCTGATCATTTCTGTATACTTAACTCATTTTAAATAATATGTATGTATTTAGAAATATATACCTAAGTATGTTTATCAGTTGTCTAGTACTTATAACACAAGCTCTGCTTAGTTTGAGACTAGATGGCGTTGCATGGGCGTACCCAGCTTCTGGCGTAGGAGGGGGCAAGTCAGATTTTTTGGTCGGATCGTCCGCGGCTGTTTTGTCATACACACTACACAAACACACCTACATGAAACATTAGGTATATGTAGTGTAGTGTGTAGGGCAAACAGCCGCAAATGATCCTGCTTTATAGGTAGTTAAATAAATAAAAGTAAATTTGACTATGCATGCATTTTTATTTTATTTAAATCGCTTCTACTTTAAAAGTAATTTTCGAGGATCTTCTGCAAAACGGTTTATAACATCTTCCGTGAAAGAATCGCCCATACTGTTTACAAGTTTTTTATGTACACTGAGTAAACAAAGTCCATTTATGATCTTTAAATTGTAGCCGTAGAATAAGGCATTGCCAGTAAAATTTCTAGGGATGTTTTCACTTTCGGATAAAAACATTCTGCTTGTTGGATTACTTAATTCCGTTATCTCCAAATCTTCGAAGTACTCCTGCTTGTTAACCCAAAAAGTGCGCCATAGTTCAGCTTCAGATGTGATCCCTTCTAATTCATAAAATTTTGATACTTCGTCCATACATTTTCTTAATTTTGGAGCTGCAATTTTTATTATTTGAGCAGGGTGTAACAATGAAAGAGCAAACGCTGGTGAATGTTCTTTACTGAATCTCACCTCTAATGAGGATGATAATGAATCCAAATAGGGTGCATACAACGACCGGCGAAAATATTCGCTTAACGAACCAGCTGGATTATTTGCCCTATATTGTTGGCGGCTTGCTGTCCTTGGCTAAAGATTCAAAACCTTAGCAATTTCATTAGCTGATTTCAATAATTCTTCAGTACCTTCTTCGGCAGAAAGCCTATGTTCCGTAATTGCTGTTTTTATGGTTTGAATGTGCTCTGCACACTTAATTACATATAAAGTTTTAGACTGCAATGTGTTTGCGATGGGTTGCAACAGCGAATTGTATTTCTCTATAATACATAAAGACATTATGAATGTGGTTTGTCCAACTGCGGATAACAATTGGAAAGCTACTTTTCTTGTCCCAGAATTACCTTCCTGTGAAAGCTTTTCCAAACCTTCTACAATTTCCACAAAATGCTTTTTAAACATCGAAATACTTTTGTATTTATGCGACCACCTTGTTTCACACAGCAATGGTATTTTCGGTGCATATTTTTGACGCAAAACTGATTCCCTGAAAAAAATTATCGTATCTTTTACAGTTCCGATGCAGTTTCGGATCTCAGGAACATTATTTAAGTCGTTTACTACTAGGTTTAGCTTGTGGCAGGCGCAGTGAAAATATAAGCCCTTTTTAAACATTTCTCTCAATATTTTTTGGACACCGCCGTCTTTTCCTGCCATCGTAGCACCTCCGTCGTAGCCCTGTCCCACACATTTGTTAACATCGATGTTTAAGGCATCGCTGAATCCATTAATTTCAGTAGCTATTGTTTGAGTCATCCATTTTTTGGAACTCGACAAAACCGATAAATTCTTCCTTAACATTTTTTTCCTTTTGATCGTAATATCTAAGACCTATTGATAATTGTTCCTTTCCTGCAATATCAGCTGTTTCATCAGCCAAAATGCTGCAGGGCCTTTTTTTTTCGGGTGGGCATATCATCTAATGACATCCCCCGCTCTCGGGCGGGAGATAGTTTCAGACTTTTACTGACTAAAAACCTACTCCTGTTCCTTCTTTGCCATTTTTCCAGGGTCCCGGGGATCACTTTCGCATCACCCATGGCCCCAGTAGGCCTTGACCCTGCTGGGCCCCTACGGTTGCTGACATCTCCTTTAGGCGCGCGCGGAACACTACGCGCCGTCGATGACTTGGGCTCGGTTCGGACAGTTACCGGACGATCGGACGGCGACCCACCCATTGCTCGCCGTCCGCAAGCCCGCGGATACGGTGGTCGGAAATCGGGATCGGAATCCCGGTAGCGGTTGGGGCGTGTGGACCGTTGCCTCACGCGATCGGTTGCCTCCTTTGCTAGCATTATTGCTTCGCAGAAGGAGGCAACCGCCTGCCACTCCTCCTCACTCCGGACCATGGCCTGTACCAAGGCCCGGCGCGAGAGATCGCTGCCGCCGATCGCCTACACCTACCTTGGTACGAACAACATTGCTTCCTTTTACGAATAAACTGTTAAGAATGATAACAGAAAAAATACTTACAAAAAAAAATTCGAATGTCCATATCTATCTTTATTATTGCTCAGCAGAATGTATGTGCGTGTCACAATCACAACACAATATCAATCAGACAGATTTCTACTTATACTTTGATATAGACACTGAATGACTATTTTTTAATCACCTACGTTTGATTTAGCTTTTTCAAAACAATAACATGTCAAATAAAATAAATGCTAGTCGCTCCCAACTTCCTATCGAAGATTACCGAATACAGCGGCTAGATTCGGTAATGTACGTCCGCCATCGTCGCGCGCGGTTTTTTGGCAATTGCATCGTGCATTTTGCCAGTGTCTACTGCGCGGTTTATTTAAAAGTTAGAGCATAAGGCCCCGTTTACATTTTAATTAGTAATTAGGCGAATTCATACATGTTCTGCGAGATTTCCAGGGGGGGGCAGCTGCCCTCCCCTGCCCCCCCCTGGGTACGCCCATGTGGCGTTGTGTGATAGTTGTGGAATATTATTCCCTTTATTTCACACATTAAACATATTAGTTACATTTTAAAATATTTCAAAAATAAAAAATAAAATATTCAAAAATATAAAAAACAGCTTCCACCGGTATCGGGAACAGGGTCTAAGCTACCGGCGGTCATGGCTCCAGAGAAAGGAACCTCCTAACAATGCGAGCCGTGTCCAGGAGTACCGCTTTCTGAATCAAGCCCTTGATCCAGCCGCCTAACGCGAGCCTCCTAAGGTGTTGGTCGAGGCTCTTGGCTATTAAGCCATTGCCCGACACGACTATCGGCACAATGATCGCCGAGTCCAGTCGCCGATTATTATTATTATTTTCGACCAAATCAGACTTATACCCCTTCCACTAGGGTCACAGGTGTATAGCTCCATCCCACCTTCTCGCTCGCATGACTAACATTTTACCACGTCATGCAATGGTAAGTTCCCAGGACCAGGGCAAGAAGCTACCGCTTGTAAAATTAATCCTGAGACATGAATTACTAAAACTACCATTTTATCTGACTTTGCAAGCACAAAAACGCCTTTTGATCTCAAACTTATCTATTTAAACAACTTTCAATATTAAAGCACACTTGAATTAAATTTTATGATAAAGAATCTTTGCTTCTTGCGCAGAAATTCTTTAAATGAATATTCGATTATAAAAGACAGAATGGGTAGGTTCAGAAGGTTAGCCAACCTTCTAGACCTACTTATCTGTGTCTTTGTCCTCCAGAGCGTCTCATACGACGAACAAACCAGGCGTCCGTATTCAAGATGCTTAACGTAATTAGCCATAATGTATAGCCAAGAAAAGAGGCCGTAGTCCACCAAGACTTCAAATAGCGGTTGCGAGTGCGCGGCCAATTGTTGTACGGGAAGCGTATTCGTTTGTCTGTGCATTTTCAAGTATTGTACGAAGCCGGCCTTCTGTAGTATTCTGTGGTCGAAAGCTCACTTAACCAACACAGCTAAAAGGCGCCTTACTTTCTTCAAATTTGAGCACTCCAAAACTTCCACCGATTTGTTTCACTGTGTTGGGCTTTAAAGGCAAAATGTTTTTAGATATTCAAACAATAAAAATACGAAATCTTTTGATAGAATTTATCGATGTTTTTAATGGTAGAGGTGATAAAAGACACGTCAGTGATTTTACAGCTCTGCTTTTGGTCATATCTCTGTTGCCATAAAATATTTGAGGTTATACTGAGAATATGGTGTCGGTTATAAAAGTGCTGTCTAAACAGAGAGATGCAAATTCAATCAATATTATTTGACCTTGAAAAACGACTGTTTCTGAAACTTCTCTAAGGACATAAACAGTAATAAGCAAACTTAGTATAGAAAAGTGTAATAAATGGCATGCATATCACACTAATATTTTGTTGTTGTTTTTACGTTTGACTGGCCTGTTGGCCTAGTGGTTAGTGGCCCTGACTGGTATGCCGGAGGTCGTGGGTTCAATTCCCACCTAAGACAAATGTTTGTGTGATGAGCACAATCATTTGTTTTGTGTCTGGGTGTAATTTATCTATAATATATATGTATTTAGAAATATTTAAGTATGTTTATCAGTTGTCTAGTACTCATAACACAAGCTCTGCTTAGCTTGAGACTAGACGGCGTTGTGTGATAGTTGTGTGAATATTATTATTATTATTCTTATTATTATTAATATAAAAATAAAACTAATATTAAGAACGTTAAAGTTTGTGAGTGTGTGTGTGGTGTGTGTTTGTTACTTTTTCACGCTCAAACGGTTCAACGAATTTCTATATTCAAGCATCATTTCTATTTCTATATTTTTTTATATTTTAATTTTTATTTTTATTTCAAATTCGAAATTATTCAAATTCTGTGTGCTATGCTTTGCATAGTCTTGGGGCGGAATTCACCAATAAAACTAATCGCATTTTAACATTTGGCTCGCATAATCGTGTTTAGCCGCTGTCACTAGTGTCACTTGTAAAAATACAAGAAAAAAATACAGACAAGTGACATTAGTGACAGCGGCTAAACGCAATTATGTGAGCTAAACGTTAAAACGCGATTAGTTTTTTTGGTGAATTCCACCTTTAGTCGTTTATGTTAAAAATATTATTTTCCCTGGAAATATGTTCTCTTGGGATAATTCCTGAACAAATGGACCGCAAGATAAAAAATATGCTCTTGGAGACGAACCATAGGTTAGGAACCACTTGTGTCATCATCAGCCTTATATATCGACAACCGCATCGAACAAGGCAGTATCTCGGATTAAAGTCCAAACCAAATTCAAACGGCGCTATCAGTTTTTGGTTCATTTAAAAAAATTACTGAATTAATAATAATATTCCACAACTATCACACAACGCCGTCTAGTCCCAAGCTAAGCAGAGCTTGTGTTATGTGTACTAGGCAACTGTTAAACATACTTATATATTTCTAAATACATACTTATATAGATAAATTACACCCAGACACAGAACAAATGATCATGCTCATCAAACAAAAATTTATCCTGGGTGGGAATCTAACCCACGAACTCCGACATAGCAGTCAGGGCTACTAACCACTAGACCAACAGGCCAGTAAATGTAAAAATAATGTTACAATCTTGTTTGTTGCGGGTGTCGATATATCATCATCATCATTTCAGCCGAAAGACGTCCACTGTTGGACATAGACCTCCCCTAAGCGCCGCCACAACGAACGATCCTGTGCTTCTCGCATCCACCGCACTCCCGCGACCCTCACCAGGTCGTCGGTCCACCTTGTGGGAGGCCTTCCAACGCTGCGTCTTCCGGTGCGCAGTTGCCACTCTAGAACCTTACGGCCCTATCGACCATCCGTTCTACGAGCAATGTGCCCCCTGCCACTTTAGTTTGGCGATTCTTTGGGCTATGTCGGCGACCTTGGTTCTCCTGCTGATATCTTCATTCTTTATGCGATCACGCAAGGAAACTCCATTGCCCTTTGGGTGACTGTAAGCCTTCTGATGAGGCCGATCAACATATCGATGGCCCCACCGAATAAACGTGCAAGAGTTCTTACACGATTTTTTTTTTTTTTCATTTTTCGTTTCTTTTGCCTATTCTGCATCTACTTAATTTTTTTTATGAATTTCAGACCCAAAACAAGGCCTATTATGATAGTGTGTTTTTTTATTCTAGGGAAATAATTTATTCAAAAATTATAAGAATAATAGTTTATGCTTTCCTTACATGTTTTTTGAGTCGTCTAGTACACAAGAATAAACATATTAAAACCTACAGGCGTTTCAGAACAATTGTGATTAGTTTCGACTTTGGGTAATGTCGTCTTACACGTTTATTCGTGTAGAAATGTGTGCAAATTTTATTATTAATATTTTATTCCACGAAATTGAAGTTTTAATATAAATGGGTTATTAAAACTAAAATATTGCATTGTCTCTCACTAGAATATTTTTTTTTATAACAATTTGTATTAAAGATTCCAACATTAATATTCTTTGCATATTAGTTTAAGTTTATTTCTAGTAACGGTAAATAAACAAATATTTACGTATGTGGAAAATCATCTATTGACATCCCCCGCTCTTAGACAGAGCGCGAAATAGTGTCAGACTTTCACTGACTAAAAACCCACTCCTGTTCCTTCTTTGCCATTTTTCCAGGGCCCCAGGTATCTCTTTCGCATCACCCATGGCCCCAGTAGGCTTCGACCCTGCTGGGCCCCTACGGTTGCTGACATCTCTTTGAGGGGCGCGTGGAACATTACGCGCCGTCGACGATTTGGTTTACCGGACCGTCGGACGGCGAGCTACCCAATGCTCGTCGTCTGCAAGTCCACGCCTGCGGTGGCCGGAAATCGAGATTGTAATTCCGGCGGCTGGGGCGCGAGGGCCATTGCCTCGCGCGTGCACCTGCGGCCTCCTACTTTGCTAGCATTATTCTTCACAGAAGGAGGCGACCGCCTGCCACTCTTCCTCGCTCCGGACCATGACCTGTACCAAGGCCCGGCGCAAGAGATCGCTGCCACCGATCTCCTCCATGAGGACACGGCGGTGCTCTGCCCAGGCGGGGCACACCTCTACCATATTATTATGCTCCACCATGTCCACACAATGGTGACACCCGGACGTTTCTTCCGCACGAATCCGGTGCAGGAACCTCCCGAAACCGGTGTAGGAATCTCCCAAATCCGGTGCAGGAACCTCACGAACTTACCATGTCCGATGAGGACCTGCGTCATGTGGAAGGTGAGGACGCCGTGAGATGGTGACACCCGGACGTTTCTTCCGCACGAATCCGGTGCAGGAACCTCCCGAAACCGGTGTAGGAATCTCCCAAATCCGGTGTAGGAATCTCCCAAATCCGGTGCAGGAACCTCACGAACTTACCATGTCCGATGAGGACCTGCGTCATGTGGAAGGTGAGGACGCCGTGAGGTCTTTCCAGCCACGCCTCAAAGAGGGGACTTACCGCCATAATTATGGCGTGCCCAGTACTGGGTTGCGACAGTCGCTGTCGCCATTCCATTCCACCCGAAGTCTGTCCGCCATGCCGCGACTTGGCGTGTCAGCGGAGTTTCGCCCCGGCGTTACATCTCCACGCGCAGATCGTGCATGCGTGCAAGGACTATTGCCACCAAATCCCACGGGGCCAGCAAGGAAGCTCGCCGCTTCGCGGGAAACCGTGCAGTATCCCCGCACCATCCGGATGGCCATGATCCTCTGGCTTGCGTTCAGCTTGGCTACCGGTCGCTTTCGTAGCGACGGCGCCCATACCAGCGCTCCATAAACCGAACGATTCCTGCATAGAGCCTCCGGCAGAAGTCGTTCGGACCTGCGGTTTTGTTGACTTCTCCTTGAGGCGTGCGTGGAACACTACGCACCGTTGACTACTTGGGCTCGGTCCGGATGGTTACGGCGAGCTACACATTGCTCGCCATTCGCATGCCCTCGCCTATGGTGGCTGGAAATCAGGGTTGGAATCTCGGCGCCTGATCTAAGGGCCAAACAATCGCACATGCGGCTGCCTCATTCGCTAGCATTACTGCTTCGCAGAAGGAGGCGTCTGCCTGCGGTCGGAAGCGAGGAGAAATATCTCCTCACTTCAGACCATTGCCTATACCAGTGCCCGGTGTGAACCTAAACCACTTACGTTATTTAAGGATTTGATAAGTCTTTGTGATTCAGGAGCAATACCAAACCATTATCAAAGCTTGTATATAAATCTACTGCCATTGGATAACTCCATTGCGGTCTCCAATGACAGTGTAGAGGAGGACTAGTTTTTCTAATATTGCAATTTGTAATTTTTTTAATCAAGAAGACTAGTACTTTGTGTTCACGTGCATAAATACATGATTACATCTTTTTTTATTCATTTAAATATCAGTATTTTATTTCATCTTTTTATAAAATTATTTTTATTATTATACCATGCATTAGCAAAGATGTATTACATAAATGATAACTGATCTTATTAACACTAATATAAATGCTTACGATCTTTGCAATCATATAATAGCAGAACAATGTACTGTAAAAAAGCGTGTAAATAGTTATAGCTGGGTCCAAAACCAAACTTGATTTACGGAGAATAATAGTATAACTTTACAGTGCGTTTTATTCGTTGTGTTTTATTACACGAATAAACGTGTAATAATTATTACTGAGACCTAGTCATGCGAATTTCACAAGAGTAAAAATATTAAATAGTTTTTCATGAATTTCTTGAAACTCGTTGAAGTTTTTAAAGAAGTATATATAAAATTCTATAGTTTATTTTTTTATCTTTAATTTGATTATGCATTATGTATACCTATTTACAATGACATGAGCGTTATTGAAGTTTAAACGTTTTTATTTTTTGCTGAAAAGTTGTCATTTTTCTCTTACACGTTTATTCGGTGGGGCCATCGATATGTCGATATATAGCATAGCGTAATGTTCCCACTGCTGGGACTCAAGCTTCCTCTCTAGAAGAGTGAAAAATGTGTAAATGTATTGAACTTATCCTATGTGTATACTTATTTTTATTATGGGTAGACTCGCGTTTGACATGATGGTAAGCGATGATGTGGTCGACGATGGAGCACGCTTGCCTAGAAGTAACCTATTCACTCTTGACTTAAAAAAAAACTCCTAAGTTGTAGCTATCAGGAAACACAAGACTCCGGCAGGAAATTCCACTTCTTAGCTGTACGCACAATAAATGTGTTCCCAAAACGCTTTGTACGTATGGGTAAGTTGTCTACTCATGCGTGTTTTTTTTTTTGGGGAGGTAAAATCATCTAATGACATCCCCCGCTCTTGGGCGTAGCGAGTGATAGTGTCAGACTTTTACTGACTAAAAACTCACTCGTATTCCTTCTTTGCCATTTTTCCAGAGCCCCGGGGATCACTTTCGCATAACCTATGGCTCAGCAGGGTCGAAGCTGGGGGCTTCGACCCTGCTGAGCCTCTACGGTTGCTGATCATCTTGAGGCGCGCGTGGAACACTACGCGCCGTCGACGAATTGGGCTCGGTCCGGATAGTTAACGGATGATCGGACGGCGAGCCACCCATTGTTCGCCGTCCGCAAGCCCGCGCCTACGGTGGCCGGAAATCGGGATCAGAATCCCGGCGGTGGTTGGGGCGTGAGGACCGTTGCCTCACGCGATTGGCCGCCTCCGTGGCTAGCATTACTGTTTCGCAGAAGGAGGCGACCGCCTGCCACTCCTCCTCGCTCTGGACCATGGCCTGTACCAAGGCCCGGCCGACCCATGCGTGTGTACTACAATATATACCGGTGGCGCAACGCCACGCCATACGTCTAGTGGTCCGAAACTGTGCAAAGTCTTTATTTTCTTCATCCCTAAATAAATCCTACAATTCTAATCATAACTTAGCACTCCAACACAAACCCACCATATGATCCCCTCAATAAACCTAACCTAAAATAAAATCCACACACGATCGACACAATCCAAACACGGAGTCGTAACAATAAATTTGTTCCGCATCGGTTGCCGCGTCTGCGGGCAATTTATGCCGGCCGGCCGTCTCAACCCGGAGATGTATCGCATCCGCTCGTTGCATCGACGTGTTCATTTGCCCCTAAGATTTAGTAGCCGTATTCACGTGGTTCGACTTGATACGTTCTAGAAACGAATTTATTTCTTTTTTTCTTTTTTGAGAGGAACTTTTGGTTCCGGCTGGTGAGAGTCTGTGATGGGTGTGATTGAAACTGGTTTGCAGGTTAATATCTCAGTTGCCAGTTTTTATTATATTCTTTAGCTTTTATTTTGTACATTGTACACTTTTTACATGCGTACATGGTTCTCGTATACATGTGTAATATTTTTTTGAGTGTCCGTGGAATTTCTTACTCGTTCTTCTGCTTAAAGATCTATGAACATGCGATTATTTCCATCTTTTGTGTCACCTTGACAATTCAAGAGTGGTTGTAAATGGTTTAATCGAAAGAAATGCTTTGAGTTTGACGGTTTTAAAAGGAAATTATCAAAATAGTTTCACGTATATAGAACAGAGTCTTGGTTGCATTGGAAGTATTTTTCATTAACCGACTTCAAAAAAAGAAGTCCGTAAAAAACTACTTTACCAAGTATGCTGAAAGAAATTTCATAATTTTTTTTTATTTCTTTCTTTTTACCCGACTGCCAAGAAAGGTTTTTGTTTTAACTATTATCTGTGTATACATTAACTGTTAAATGTAAAAATTAAAATAAATTTTTAAACTCGATGTTTAAAAATTTATTTTAATTTTTGTTTGATTTACTTTGAACGTCAAAGTAAAAAAGTTACTTTTAACTGTGTAGTAGTTATTATTTTATATTATCTACCAATGTGTAGATATTTACGTATGGTTTAAATAAAGATAATTATGAAGACAGAACTTACTTTTAACGATGCGTTTCCATTTCATTATCAATGTAATCCTATACATTATCCTAAGTGAACTAATTCAGAGTAGAAAGACTCCTAACCTTACCAGAAAAGCTAAAAATTTCAACTTCAGACTCACGATACTTCGACCCAACGTCTTAACACTAATACCTTCACGTATTTACCTTACTAAAAGACTCCCCACACACCACACAAGCGCCAAATTAAAACTACCCGCGAGTAATTTTACAAAAAAATTGGAAAGAATTTTTCGCTCGAAAACCTGAGCATAATACACGTCTGAAAGGGGTTTTTCAAAGGCAACGCGTCTGAACGGGCTTTGTGTCATGTAATGATTTTTTTTTTATAGAGAACTCCTTTGCAGTATATGGCCGGTTCATTACAGGAGATAAGGCCCTTGGCGGTATTATTACGCTGGGACGAGCGATGGTAAGCAGGCTTTGAGATCATGTTGCTAATTGATGTTTTTGGTGACGTATACATTGGTAATTATAGTGATAATATAGACCGTACTATGCATGCTTGTAGTTAAGATATAATTGATGCATGGGTTGATCAAAGGTTAAGCTATACTTACTGAGCTTGTTCATGGATATTAGTCATGATTTATGTTTTTGGGTAGTGAATCATCAAATAACTTTAACCTTCTTCCTTTTTCTCCTTTTTCTTATACAGCATATCTGTGTATCTATTATAATATATTATGTTTAATGCTGGTTTTGTCACATCACTGGCTTGTTGGCCTAGTGGTTAGTGGCCCTGACTGCTATGCCGGCGGTCGTGGGTTCAATTCCCACCCAGGACAAACGTTTGTGTGATGAGCATAATCATTTGTTCTGTGTCTGGGTGTAATTCATCTATATTATGTGTGTATTCAAAAATATATAAGTATGTTTATCAGTTGTCTAGTTCTCATAACACAAGCTCTGCTTAGCTTGGAACTGGACGGTGTTATGTGATAGTTGTGCGAATATTATTATTATTATTACCAATGATAGCCCCATTTATTGTCCAGGCAATTACTGTGCATTTCAGGTATCCTGGAAAAGATCGCGGAATGCGACAAGACCGCCCATTGTATGTTTGTGTTTTAGTTTCCTTTTGTAGGTGTAATGGTGTACAATAAAGTATATAATAAATAAATAATAATAAATACATTCTTCCGCTCCAGGAGGAGCGACAGGGAGAGAAAGTTTTTTTCTGATTACGTCAGCTGCTCAAGACGTTGCGGGATCTCTGTGAGTCTTTCTAATAATCAGGCAGCCCTGGCAAGCATCAGCTCTAGTGCGCCTCGTCAACCCTTTGAATGAATGAATGAATGATACCACCCCCATTGCTTACCGACCGCAAGACCGGTAGACCTTACCTCTTGCGTTTACCTCTCCCTGATGATAATGGATGCTCTGACGTCGGACATTCAGGAAGAGGCTCCCTGGTGTATGCTGTTTGCCAATGACACTGTGTTGGTTGCCGAGAGTGGCCTATAGGTCTAGAACAGATTGGAGGAGACTGGAGAGTGTTGGCCTGAAATTGAGTAGAACCAAAACGGAATACTAGGTCTGCGATTTTGGCGGTCTCTCCAATCCAGTGCCTTTAGCTCTCGCTGGAACGCCCATACCGATTTGCTCCGACTTTCGGTACTTCGGACACTCGTCCAAGGGGATGGTGAGGTAGACCGGGACGTAACACATCGGATCAACGTAGGATGGATGAAATGGCGACAGGTCACGGGAATAACTTGTGACCCACGGATGCCCCTCCAGTTGTAGGGTAAAATCTACAAGTCCGTGATAAGACCTGTCATACTGTATGGATCAGAATGTTGGGCTACGAAAAAGACGGATGAAAAAAGATTGCACGTAGTGGAGATGAGTTTGAAAGTGGCGCCAGTGACTGAAAAGTTAAAAGGGAATCGTTTGTCTTGGTATGGTCATGTGAAGAGGAGGGATGAGACGCATGTTACTGAAAGAGTTATGAGTTTACATGTGGATTGATGGAGAGGGAGAGGGAGACCAAAGAAAAGATGGATGGATTGTGTAAAGAGTGATATGAAAGAAAAGGAAGTTAGTGATAGTATGACGAGTGACAGGGCAGAATGGAAGAAAAAAAACGTGTTACACCGACCCCAAATAACACGGGACAAGGGCAAAATGGAAGAAAAAAAACGTTACACCGACCCCAAATAACACGGGACAAGGGCAAAAACATGATCACAGTCCTTCATCATCTTCTGATGATGATGAACTGTGATCATGTTTTCATTTTTAGCTATTTTTAATTTAGTCGTCGCTTATCTTATTGCCTTTATAAATATTTAATAGTTACGTACGTATGTATCTGTTTTAGTATTTAGTATATAATATACTCCCACTACAATTTTGGTGTATAATAATTAATAATCACTATCACTACATAGTATAAAACAAAGTCGCTTCCCGCCGTCTGTCCCTATGTATGATGATAGATAGAATGATTCAAGAGGAAGGTTTATATGTATAATACATGCATAATATAGTAGAGAAACACTGATAATTTTAAAGGTTTCTAATGTGATGTCGTAAATAAACACTTTTTTTTACGCATTGCAAATGCTGGTTGAACTCTACGAGATAGATCAAAATAATGTACTACAGTATTGTACACCTTATAAAGGTCTACAAAAAGTCTGCGATGGTATATGTCTATCTCTTAGAGATAACCCACAATAACCATTTTTTATCCTTTACTTTTTACGAGAAATAATGGCTTATCTACAAAGCGATTTTAAGCAATACAGCATTAATCCTTATCCAATTAAGTACCTAAAATACATTGTACATTTAATTAAAATTTACAGCGTATAATTTAAATGAATATTGTCAAAGATATTGCTTATAAAAAATGCAAAGACCGGCCGGGGGCCGGCGTTGCGTGCCTACAAATAGCGAGTCAAACTTTCAACGTTGCAGGCTTAGATTTGAACGTTGAGTGTTTTTCTCTTGGCCAGTTATAAATGTCGCTCTTTCAAGTAACATCTAAAAAAACGTCTAATGACAAAAAAGCTGTAATATATTAATTCTGTAGTATATTTAGTATCAGCATTGCACCCGAGCGAAGCCGGGGCGGAGCGCTAGTTATATAAATAAATACTAAAGAAAAATCACTAAACTTAAGTAGCAGTGAGTAACATTGCTCGCAGAAAATATAATCGACGGAGCCGAAAGGTTCTGGAGTGGTGACCATATACAAGAAGACGCAGCGTTGGAAGGCCTCCTACAAGGTAAACGATGACCTGGTGAGAGTTGCAGGAATCCGATGGATGCGAGACGCTCAAGACCGGTCATTGTGGCGACTTTTTGAGGAGGCCTATGTCCAAAATTGGACGTCTTTCGGCTGAAATGATGAAAAAATAAATTTATAATCAGGTAAAAAACGGGGAAACCGTAACCAAACGTTAATGAAACTTCAATAATATTATAATAATTATTTACTTTTACGTCTTCGTACCATTTGCTGTCTATAGAATAAACATAGTATATTCAGATTTATAACGCTCCCACTTCTAGGACACAAGCCTCATCTCTAGGAAATATTGCCCTGCGAATGGGACGTATTCCTATCCCATCTGTAGTCGTAGATGTCACATATGTTCGCGATTTTTATAGTTAGTAACTTACACTATAATTATTTTCTATGTTATCATCACTAAAATGTATTTTTTGTACTGACAACTGAAACGAACTGCGTCTGGAAATCGCTCGTTGTTTATACCGCGTACATCGAAGGACTGGAACAATTTGCCTGCTGCGGTTTTCCCGTCCAACTATAATTTAGGTGCCTTCAAGGCCAGAGTGAATAGGCTCTTAATAAACTAGTGCGCCTTACCATCAATGATTGCATCACTGCTTACCATCAGGTGGGTTCGCAGTCAAGCACTGGTTTATATCAAATAAAAAAAAAAATTGAACTTTTGACGTATAATTTGTAAGCCAGAGTCGCCACTAGGCCACCACTGCTCTTGATGCGAATTAATTTCAAAATACCTTCTACTATTTGTGAATTTCTCAGACGTTTTTACTGAACACCTGATGCGTTCACGTCTGTATTTTAGTTCGTTTTCTACGTGACTGTCGGCGACACTTATTGCAGTCTTTTCAGTATCAAACACGTCTTGAATAGAAGTGGAAAACTGCATACGAGTTTTGGAAAGAACTAAATTGAAAGCTTTTGGTAGTTTCGGAAACTGGTTTTTTGTTGTTGTATAAATATATGCTGAGATAATTGAGCAGCAGACTATAATAGTTTTTACCCGACCGTACTGTTTTCTCCGAAACCCACTGTATTAACTTGTTACAGCTTCACAGTTCCGAAACAGAATGAAAATCGTATCATCATCATCACCATCATTTCAGCCGATAGACGTCCACTGCTAGACGTAGGCCTCCCCAAAATGTCGCCACAACGAATGGTCCTGTGCGTCTCGCATCCATCGGATTCCCGCAACCATCATCAGGTCATCGGTCCACCTTTTAGGGGGGCCTTCCAACACTGCGTCTTCCGTTACGTGGTCGCCACTCCAGAACCTTTCGGCCCCAAAGGCCATCTATTCTGCGAGCAATGTACCCTGCCCATTGCCACTTAAGTTTGGCGATTATTCGTGCTGTGTCGTCAACCTTGTCGAAAACAGTTTATCACCCTGAAATTCTATCTTTAAATTTGCTTTATTCGTCGCTTTATATACAACCACTATATTTAGCTTATACGTATAATTTTGAGTCTATTGTAGATTAATGTCTGAAACATCTAGCTCTATTTACAGTACCCTCGCTCTAGACCCTTAAATCTCCCAAGTATTTCCATATCCTTTAAACTCGAAATAACCAAAATACAATGTCAGATATTCAAATGAAAATCAAGCCGTGAAAATGGTGCTATCATCTAGCCAACATTAATCATGTTTACGACGCAAATAATTGTTTGGTGGACATTCTAGCTTGAACTGAGACAAAGATTCGAGCGGTACGTGCAGAATTGGCCTCCGTCCGGTCGGTAGGTCCTTACTATATTTGCTGAAGTCACTATTCTGGCTTTTCTGTAACTCAGTTTGAGATATTTTTCACAGAATAATTATGACAGTGTTTATTGCTGAGTGTTTTTACACGTTCTACGAGTTGGGCATATTGGTCGTACAACGGATGGTCGATGGGGCCGGAATGTTCTAGAAATGCGACCGCGCACCGGAAAATGCAGCGTTGGAAAGCCTTCCACAAGGGAGATGAGAGTCGCGGGATTGCGTGGATGCGAGACGCACAGGATCGGTCATTGTGGCGACGCTTGGGGGAGGCTTATGTCCAAAAGTGGACGTCTTTTGGCTGAAAAGATAATGATGATGATGATGATTTAACACGATTGAGGAAGTAAGTGGTAAATAAAACAGAAATGTAGGTACCTACTATTAATAAACATACTATTTCCGTTTTATAGACACAATAAGAAACCATAGACTCTAGATATATCCACCAATCCGCACTGGACCCTCATGATGGATTACAGCCCATTCCCTCTTCTAGAGAGAAAGCCTGAGTCCCAGCAGTGGGAACATTATAAGGCTGAATATGCTACAATAAATACTCGGTACAGTCTGTATTTATCGTAAACAAAAAAGTATCGATAAGTACCTAAATACAAAAAAAATATAGGCCACACACACAGAAAGTTTTGAAAAAATTGTTTTTATATCTAAGGCACTGGCCACTTGTAATTATTTGTTTAAACTTTTTTTTATTTTATATTATTTAAACTTTGGTTGTTTAAAAGCAAAAATAGTATTGTTCGAATTTTGAATTTCCCTCCTCAATTTTTTCGTGAGCCAAATCAAATCATAGTGTCTCATTTAAAAATGGATCTGCATCGAGAACATTTTCGTGCGATGATTTTCTACGATTTTAAATGATTGTGGCCTAAAACCTGATGAATCATTTGATCGACTTCAAAGTGCTTTTATGGATGAAGGACCTTCAAAAGCAAACATCTACTGCTAGTATAGTGACTTCAAGTGCAGTCGCCTTACTTTGGGGAATGAACAAAGGAGTGATCGTCCTACGACGGCTGTCACGGAACAAAGTGTGCTAGCAGTAAAAAAAAAAAAATTAAGAAAACAGGCAAATTACATACGAAGAGATTGAGCATACACTGCAGATTAGTTCGGGAAGCGTTCATAAGATTCTACACGAGCATCTTCGCGTGAGGAGGATAGTTCGGGCTGGGTGCCGCACAACCTCACCGAAGTTCAGAAGGAGACCCGTATGGAGTGGTGCCGTGATATGATTTAAAAATTTGAAGCACGTTCGTCTCGGTGCATTTACGACATTGTGACAGGTCCTGGATTTATCAATATGATCCAGAAAAAAAGCGTCAGTTGACAGTTTGGCTGTTTCAAAACGAACCAAAGCCTACGAAAGTGAAGCGATCGAGAAGCGCAGGGAAAATTTTGATCGCTAGTTTCTTCACTTTAACGGGGTATCCGATTTCAATTCCATTACGAGACCATAGCAGAATCAATGCCGAATGGTATACCACAACATGTCTGCCAGAAGTTTTGTCTGCAATGAGTCACAAGCGACTGAACACCTTGCTCCGCGGGGTACTGCTTCACCATGACAACGCTTTCGCGCACTCAGCGCTCAAAACGAGGGGCTTCCTGGACACCACACCAGTCAGAGTCTTGGGGCACCCTCCTTACAGTTCTGATCTGGCACCGTGTGACTTCTTTTAATTGCTTAAAATATAAAATCAGCTGAAAGTGATACAGTTTTCATTGCCGGAAGACGCGCTAGCAGCGTTCGAGAAGGCTGTGGAAGATGTGTCTGCGGCGGACTGGATTTTTTTTTTTTCGAAAATTGGTTCAGATGCATGAAATTTTGTGTAGAGGTTGGTAGAGAGTTCTTTGAAAATATTTCATAAAAATATTTCATCCATAGGAATTAGTTTTTTAGTTTCTCAAAACTTTCTGAGTGTCTCACGTATATATTAGAAAGAAAAAAGAAAAAATCAAAAACATATATTTGTGACTCGCACAGGACAACAAGAATAAAAAAAAAATAACTAAGCTATAAAAAACTTATAATAAAAGAAATATAAACTGATTTATGTAGTTATTTTATTATACATTACTCTTTAAACAATTGTTTTAGTGGACCAATTTAACATTTTGGTAATGGTTGTCAAACTCTTTTGAACTTACAGATTATAGTACATTTCTAATTATTATTTTATAAGTTATAATTTTTATGATTGTTACAAATTTTTAATTCATAATTTGAATTCAAATAAGCCTATGATCTAATTATTATTATTGTCACTCTTGTTTAATTAAGTTTTTATTCAAATTGACCGATGACCAATGTCAATCCCCTTTGACCTTTGTATGTTGACCCTCATTTTTTAATTTTAATTTGACATAATTTATTTGAATGTGTTTTTTGTCTTATCTATTTGGTATTTTTTTGAGAATTTTTAATTTTTCACCTAGTTTGTATGTGTGGTCTCCTGTAACTGAAGAAGCACAAGTTGAAAGACCCCATGCCTACTGATTACTATTGCTTCCGTGTGACCTTTGTTGGAGGTCCAAATAAATAAATAAATAAATAAATAAATAGTTATTATAAAAGTAATATTAACAGTTTCCTCCTTTTCAAATCAAAAATATAATAAAATACATTTTGAAACCAAAGCAAGTCCTCAAAGTACATTAATTATTATTTATAAAATTAAAAAGTTTCCGGACACAAATTATAATGAACTCCAAATTAGAGTTCCCTAAAGTCGGGATAGACATTAATGTATTTAATTATTCAGTTTGTCTGTCAAGTGTCGTGGCTGACATTGAGGAAGGCAGACCTTGAGACATAAAGAAGACATTTTAAACCAACTGCATTGCTAGGTTTGCAGAATAAAATAAATATTTTAAAGACAATTGTACTATGAACGTAATATTTGAAATAAATAAATTTAGTTTTTAGTGGCAAATAAAATGTATAGAGACCTCCCTACAGGCCTTTTTGGCACTTTATGTGACCCTAAAGGCTGGCTTATACCAAAAGATAAGTATTGGTGGGTAAATCATCCATAATCTCACAATCTTGGGAGGGAGGGTGCGTCAGACTTTTACTGACTGCCTTTCATACCAGGGCCGAGTTTTCCTTTCAGAAGCAGACCCTTGGCCCCAGTAGGTTTCGACCCTGCTGGGCCCCTACGGTTTATTTTTCGGTGGGAAAGTCATCCAATGACATCCCCCGCTCTTGGGCGGTGCGGGAAGGTGTGACAGACTTTTACTGACTAAAAACCCGCTCCTGTTCCTTCGTTGGCTTTTATACCAGGGCCGAGTTTTCCTTTCAGAAGCAGACCCTTGGCCCCAGTAGGCTTCGACCCTGCCGGGACCCTACGGTTTTTTTTTCGATGGGATAATTATCCAATGACATCCCCCACTCTTGGGCACAACGAGAGTGTGTGTCACACTTTTACTGACTAAAAACCCGCTCCTGTTCCTTCGTTGGCTTTCATTCAGACTCGGTGTCTTACTTTCAGAAGCAGACCCTTGGTCCTAGTAGGCTTCGACCCTGCCGGGACCCTACGGTTTTTTTTTCGATGGGATAATTATCCAATGACATCCCCCACTCTTGGGCACAACGAGAGTGTGTGTCACACTTTTACTGACTAAAAACCCGCTCCTGTTCCTTCGTTGGCTTTCATTCAGACTCGGTGTCTTACTTTCAGAAGCAGACCCTTGGTCCTAGTAGGCTTCGATTCTGCTGGGCCCCTACGGTTATACTGCGTGGTAATGCTGCCAGTCTTCAGGGTACATTACAAGTCGACAGCTATGTGGGGGAGTCCTTTAACGCCACATTTTAGATTATTTTGAATTGTTATTAATTAAAAAAACATAAATGCACTCAAAAGTGCATCACTTATGGACATATATATGTACCCAAGATTTATGTAACTCATATTATGATTTAAAAGAGTGTCCATGGAGTTTCTTGCCCGTTCTGCTCCATAGAGATCTACGCTTTGGAACGTGCAATTTAGCTTCACTTGTTTTTTTTTACTGACTGACATTTTGACAATTCGAAAGTGTCTGTAATCGAAAGGTCTATTTGAAAGAAACGTTTCTGATTTCTGATTTCTGATTCACTTTCAAAATAATATATGACACTGTAAAAAAAAATCAGTCTTAATGACTTTTTTTACACTTTGATATACTATTTTAATTTTTTTTGTTTTTTTTCCAAGGATAGATGTTATCATACCCCATTTTGCCAAATAATATTCAACTCACTTTGAAACCATGAAACACAAATGACATTAACACCCCTAGTAAGCGGCCAGGTCAGGAGATATCATGATTTATTCGCCAATTAATTTTCAAACGGTTATAAAGGGCGGGACCCGATACTTATACAGTTTTAGAGGATTTCTCTACCTGATTCATTTGAATTTTGGTTGTAAAGACTCTGAATAACAATAAAGGATCTTGTTTGGATAATGTAGATAGGTAATGTTATTTAGCATAGTCGGCCTTATAATGTTCCCACTGTTGGGACTGAGGCTTCCTTTCTAGGAAAGGGAATAGGCCGTAATTCTCCACGCATCCCCAGTGCGGGTTGGTGGATGTCACATGTCTTCGAATATTTGGTTCTAGGTCATGACGGTTTCCTGGCCTGGCTGGGTTTGTACCCGCGACCTACAACTCGTAAGTCGGAGCCGTTACCACTCGGCCACCACTGCAAAAGTTACTTATTATGATAAATTCTTGACCAATCTTATTTGCGTCACTACCGTATTTGTATAAGCGTTTGTAGATACCGATGTCGATGTGCTACCAACGTAGTGTGTTGATTCCCATATAATTTGCCTACTATTAGAAACAACTAATTTCTTAATAAAAAAACTTACAACCGACTTTAATGTAAAAAAAAAACACTGAAAAGTGCAAAATAACTTTAATTTCGGAAGTCAGTGTTAAATAACGAAGAGTGAAACTATTATAGAAACACCGACTTCCGAAATTAAAGTTGTTTAGCACTTTTCAGTGTTTTTTTACATTAAAGTCGGTTGTATTCTTTTTGTAAAAAGTATAAATCAAAATCTGTCCACAATTGACCTAGAAATCG
This sequence comes from Mythimna pallens, assembly GCA_961205895.1. NCBI lineage: Eukaryota > Metazoa > Arthropoda > Insecta > Lepidoptera > Noctuidae > Mythimna > Mythimna pallens. The sequence goes on from OY540844.1 coordinate 19,399,707, forward strand.
GTGAATATACATAAAAAAAACATACATTCAGCCGAACATAAAACCTCCTCCTTTTTGAAGTCGGTTAAAAAACCACTACCTCTTAGTCCATTTAAGTAAAATTTCAGTGCTTGAATTATGATCATAACTTAATTTTCTAATTGGGGGGATGGGATGTGGATACAATGTCATCATCATCTTCCTGCCCTTGTCCCGTGTTATTTGGGGTCGGCGCAACACGTTTTTTTCTTCCATTCTGCCCTGTCACTCGTCATGCTATCACTAACTTCCTTTTCTTTCATATCACTCTTCACACAATCCATCCATCTTTTCTTTGGTCTCCCTCTCCATCCATCAACATGTAAACTCATAACTCTTTTAGTAACATGCGCTTCATCCCTCCTCTTCACATGACCATACCAAGACAAACGATTCCCTTTAAATTTTTCAGTCACTGGCGCCACTTTCAAACTTCCCCTAAAACTTAATTTTCTAATTGGGGGATGGGATGAGGATACAACGTCCATTATAAAAATTACTGGAGTATAACTTCCGAAGACGTTCGGTATCATATACATTTTCTACAAAACTAAAATCGCACCATTTTCTAATGAACACAACGCATAAACTGCAACCACACTTTGGTGTACACTGTAACTGTATATATACGTAGGTACGTTGTAATTTGTCTCGCATTTACAGTCTCTGAAGCGGTTGCATAAATTTGCACCAGGCGACGGTTGTGCCGTTCACAATGAGCTTTTAATGTGCTCTGATGCGGTATACATTCCCCTCTGTTTATAAGGATACGTGGGCTTGGATATTGATTAGGTAGACTAGGGCTTAGGTTATGAGCTGCATTATTAGAAAGTTTGTTTTGAAAGATTTTAATGCGTTCAGTGCGGAACGAGGTCTAATAGGCCTCTTTTGTACGTGTCTTCCAGTCTTCTCTACCATGTGGAGGCCGTAACTTCGATTTGGTTTAGTTTAAAAAGAGATGAACATGATATCCTTATGATGCCCTATTAAAACCGGATGCACTGCATTCTGTTTTAATAGGACTTTAATACAGGGTCACATTGACCACGTACCGCACTCAGGCAAAACTTTTAGTTTTGTAAATATTACAGGGCCTAATAAACCCCTTACCATCGTAATAATAGGTTTCAAATGAGGTCTTAAACGCCCCGTACCGCAAGAATAGAAATAATACAAAAGTAAGTGCTGCTGTCAACGTGATATGAATTAGGAGAACGCCGATGAAAAATTCGATCACATGGGTTCCAGAATCATGTGCTAGATCCATGGTACATAAATTCTGAGACATGGTGTACATAATGGAAATTTTGATGATGAATTAATTGAATTGAAATGAATCTACAATCAATGAAACGATGGTAATCTTTTTAGTTCAAATAAATAAAAATTAGGTATGACATTCGTATATCACTGACATTCAAGTGTCTTCGACTCGAAAGTAACAAGTTGCTTGTTACAAAGTTCTGTATGTTTTTTTATTATCATTATGGACAGGCTCGTGTTTGATCCCTATCTCACCTCATGGTAAGCAATGATTTAACCGATGATAGAGTACGCTTACCTAGAAGTAACCTATTCACTCTTGACCTAAAGACCCTAGGTTGTAGCTATTAGAAAACACAGACTCCGGCAGGGAATTCCACTCCTTAGCTATACGAGCAATATTAATGTGTTCCTAAAACGTACCGTGCCTACCATGGCGCAAGGTTATACATCCAGTGGTCCGATGACAGAATGGGCTGGGCGGAATCAAAATGGTCCATGTAAAATATGGCTGTTACTTTTTGGTAATTTTTGGACTACTATACGTCCTTGTGGGATATTTTTTTTACCTTAACGCCAGCAAATCGCTGGTAAAGCTAGTCGGGTATATTTCAAACTCTAAGACTAAGAGATAACCTTTCTATTACTTCTGTACTTACAAGCGTGATAAAAAACCACTCGACACATTTATACTACGCCGTTTCCCACCCCTCAAAGAACCTTGATTACAGATCCCTACAAAAATATGAAGTAACAAAATCTTTGTCTTTTAAAATTCGCACTCAGTGCTATCTATCATAACAACCCTCCTTTGAGTTTCTCCCCTAATAAAAAAATAAACTGTCATTTCAGGAGGGTGCATTTTTCCATTTTTCCTTCATGGTGTGTATTTTTTTTTTGCTTTTAAAATTTCTCTATGGCAGCTGTTTATTTTTTTTACTGCGTTTTTGTAGCCTAAGGTAATGGTTGAAAGAGTATGTCATAATTTTTGGTGTTTAAGTTTTTAGGGCAGAAATAAACTTGGTCGTTTTGTGACGGAATCAGAGATTAAAACATGAAATGATAAATGTATTAAAATTTGTAAATGCAGATGGTATTATGGCTGATATAAAAAAATGTGCTAAAGCTGGCTTTGTTGGACCTCAGAATTATTTCCTTCCTTAGAGTCTATAATCTTTTTCTTCCAGTGTCAACAGCATCATAAAACTTTTCACGCTCAGGGTCTGAAGTGTCAGGGTGAAAGTCAGACTTTTACCGGCTAAAGCCCACTTATGTCCCTTCAGTTGCTCTTTGCATTCTAGGATGGTAGTTTCTTTTTTATTATTGATAGGCTCACGTTTGTCCACTATCTTACCTTGATCGTAAGCTAAGATGTGGCCGATGATGGGGCGCGGAAAATTTTACACATTTTTGGAAAATTTCGCAAGATATTTTTAACCCTCAATGAGTAAGCCGTCGACGGCTCCTAGTATTCCACGCGCGCCTCAAAGAGATGTCAGCAAAACCACAGGGGCTCAGCAGGGCTGAAGTTTACTAGGGCTATAGGTCGTCCGAAAGACAACCCCGAAGTCCTGGGACGCAAGGAGAAAAAAGAACATAGGAATGGGTTTTAATCAGTAAAAGTTTGATACGCCCTCTCGCTCCACTTTAGAGTAGAGGAGAAGTCATGAGTGACTCCTCAATGAGTGAGTACTTATAGAAAAAAATATTTCTTTTGTTTACAATGAAAATATGAATAACTGGCTTTTGCCTGCAGCTTCGCCCGCGTACATAAAATGTATCCTGTCTGCCTGTATTTTAGCAATCGGACCAGCACTTTCAGAGGTTACCTCCTATAAACAAAAAAACAAACTTTACCTCTTTATAATATTAGTGGTGCATTCGTTGCGGATTAGTAAACTTATGGGAACGTGTTATTCGATGTTACACTTTTCTGAATTGTGTAACACACTCAGTGTAGATATACAATACCAGGTTACAACATGCAAGTAAATTCCTAGTATCTTACATTGTATTTATTTATTATTATTTATTTATTTTATATATATATATATATATATTTATTAGTTTTCTACAGCAAAACCCAATCTTATGTCTTATAAAACAATAGTTCAGCACCCTAATATCAAAATCCTTGATCCATTGCTTCAAGTTAAAAAATACATCCTCAATCATAAAAATAAAACCATGAATACTGTTGATTTGTCAAGATGAAAGGCATTACTAATGACTGTGCGAATTTGTGCGATATGAAATAACACCACAGTTGTAATAACATTTTCTTAGCACGTCATTCAATACTCTAGAACGCCAAAATAAAACCTCTTCCAGACAAGACCTCCATCAGCACCGTAAGGCACCTTTCACACGGTCTATAATGATGAGCAAACGGGCTCTTTTTGTCGTAATAACAAGTTTTAGCAAGTCAGCGGGATGAAAAGCTGAGAAAAATGTAGACTTGAATTATGTTGGCGTTTGTGTCAACTATGAGGTTTAAGTGGACTTGATGGCGTTTAGAGTGAATTGGATTGAAAAGGGTAGAGTGCAGGTTTAGTTTCTTTTTCTTTTGTATAAATCGATACTTTAAATGGTTTTCATGAATACATTGTTGTTATCTTAACTGTTTCTAACATTGTTAAATGATATCTCAGTTTTATTATTTGTTTTTAATGGGCACATAAATGTTTTTGGACTGTTTTATAAATAAGTATTGCAACATTTTCTTTTAGTTGGTTTCTGCACAGAACCTTTTTAGATTTTAAAGAATATTTCCTATTTTCAAGTATATGGCACCCAAAGGTTGCAGCTGAAAATCAGCGTCAGGTGGTGACCTTGTGTTACCATTTGGCATTATGCTGAGCCGAGGCCCTTTTGGCATTACTCAATGTACTATTTGTTTAATTTTAAGGTGTTTTGTTTCTTCTTTTTGTAATGCCAAATAAAAGCAATTTTCTTTCTTTCTTTCTTTCTTTTCTATAGTCAAACTTACCTCCTGCACTTATGAAAACTGTGGTGGTGCCAATTGTGTAAAATAAGACTGATGATATTGCTGATAAATCTGACTACAAGCCAAAATCTCTTGCCACTACGGTAGCGAAAGTACTTGATAGTTTTCTTAACAATCAACTAGATAAATACCTGAAACTAGTTGTAGCTAATGCTACAACTAGTTCGGTTTCAGACTGAGACTATCCACAGTAAACTGTCAAGTACTACACAGACAGACGAACACCTTCTAGATTTGTCAAGGGCATTTGACCTGGTTAATTACTACAAAATTGAAAGATGTATCTCTGCCAGCTGAACTCGTCAGGATCTTTAAATTTTGGTATCATAATGCTTTTTTTATTTTTTTTATTCTTGATATATTCGCGCTTGACCGCTATCTCACCTGATGGAAAGCGAATGTTAGTCGACTGTTCCTATTCTATGGTGTGCATCTCTAGTGCACAGGGTTCGGGCTAGTTTCAATGGCATCCTGAGGGCATTCGCGCAGAAGTTCGATTGTTAGTACCTGAACCATTGCTGTATGGTGCACTTACTGAACAATCGGAATCTGTAAATACATATTACGTGTCTGATTATTTTTTGTATGTGGTCTTTGTAATTGTAATAGTATATGTTTTTGTTGTTATTGTGTGTGTATGTTTTGATCCTGTGATGATTGAAATAAACGTATTATTATTATGATAGTGACTGCGTGCAAGTCGTGGGTCGAGAAAAATGTAATTGATTTTTTACTACGAATTTTTCAGTATCGTCTTGACGAGCCTTAGCTGTCCATCCAGCCCGCTGACAGACGGAAGGAAGACAGACAAACGGATTTGTCCGTCTGTCCATCCGTCTGTCAGCGGGCTGTATCTCATAAACCGTACGAGGTAGAGAGACGGAATATGTATTTTGATTTCCGCTACAACACAAAATAATAAAATTAAAATAAAGTAAGTTTTCGTACAAAAAATGTTCTTTTGTTGGTGTTTTTTTTTTTTTGCTTGATTTTAACATTGTTGTACGGAACCCTTCGTGTGTGATTCCGACTCGCACTTGGCCAGTTTTTTGAACATTTTTGTTATAATTATATAGTTGACAAATCCGATGCTTGAATTTATAATGTCTTTTGGTATCGATATATCATTTTAATCTATAGAGTTGTAATTTTTTTTTGCATTGTTTACCACTATAATAATTTGAGAAATTGTGTTCTAAGCTTTCAAAGCGTATTAAACTATAATATTGTACCAATTAGCCCCCAAACTCAACAGTTTGACAGATTCTGAATTATTCTGTTGAGTTTTCTAAAAGGGCGTGATGTGGTCAATTTCGAACACTGAAAGCAAAATATTTGTTACTGCGATCGTGGGATATCTAATAGAGTATGTAAAGGCAACAGCAGTAAATTAACGGCACAGCCGTCATCAGTAAGGTTTTCTATTAGAGGGTTCATGGCGAATTAAAACAACAATTCACTTCACAATCACTTTTATTTTACAGTACATATTATTAGGCCATTACAGACTTAGGTATATCGTAATCTAAGAGAACCAGTAAATTCATTAGGAGCGTCCGCACTACTCGGCGGTCCGCCCAAGACTGACATTCGTAAATGTCTCCCCTCCAAACGATTACGCTCACGTGACGTCTGCAACGTCACAACGTTTCACCCTACGCCGGTACTAAAGGGCCTATTACACTACGCGATATTCAGCACACAATATTCAGACTGTCTTTTTTTTTGTTCCGAGTAAGACCGGTCTAACCCGTATTACACTGCGCGATATCGACTAAGACTGTCTGAATATCGCGTAGTGTAATAGCCCTTAAGGAATCAATGGATTGTCTTATTATCGCTAAATTGTCATAATTCCTAACATATGCAAAAACTTGATGAAAACACGATACTTTCATAGCAATTTGGTTAATGCTTATTGTTATTCGTAAAATAATAATAAAGCTTGAATATCATCATATAAATATGAATCATCATCTTTTGACCTTGTCACGTTTTTTTCTTCAATTTTGCCCTATCACTTGTCATGCTATCACTAACTTTATTTTCTTTCATATCACTCTTCACACAATCTATCCATCTTTTCTTTGGTCTCCCTCTCCCTCTCCATCCACCCACATGTATGTTCATAACTCTTTTAGTAACTTTAGAATAATAATATGAATAATTAAGGAAAAGTTATTTCGTTCGATAAAAAAATATATCTAAATATTAAATTGTATACCGAGTTGACTACCCCGTAGGTAGCTGTAACACCTCGAAAAAGGTTAAAAACATAATAATATTGAATGAATGAATTTCATCGGTTTACATTTTCAATCTCTTTGTCAGTGAGCACCAGCCTTTTACTCTTTGTCATCGATAGAAAATTTAATAAAAACGCTATGGGATGACTGGAACATTTTGACTAAAAAAAAAATGACACACAAAGCCTTTGAAGTCATAGTTCGTTTTCAATTTAATTTTTTTTTCCATCCATTTTTGGCATTCAAAACCAAATATAAATTTATCAGAATAATTTAACACCAATCCTGTAACGTCCACACATCAGAAAAAGTGGAAATGTTTAGAAATTTTATGGTAATAATAATATTTATAAATAATATTTTTAATGCTAGCTTCTTTAAATACTTTTTGAGCTACAAAACATTTAATACTTGTAGTGTTAAATGTTTTGTTTGTTGTTTTGTTTTGTAAATGAAAAGAATAACAATTATTAATCTAAACTAAATCTGTTTTTAAATATTTCTAAATAAACAATTCAAGGTCGAACAGATATGGACCTTGAGAGGGTATGCTGAAGATCAAGTTATCTGTTTACTTTTGAAGGAAGTTATAGTTAAAACTTTTAAATCTTTCGGAGTTTCCGTATAAAATTATCATCAGCTGATCAAAATTTGAATGGGATGTTCAATTTTGGAACTTCAATAATTTTTTTACACTATTTATACCTATGTACGTTTAAACAAAAAAAAAAGACTCAGGCGTCGAGGTACTCCTCTACATAGCTGTCAATTGGAAATGTACTCTCAAATTGTGACTGGCAGCATTTTTTTTCTTCTTTTTTTTTCAAACTGCCTCACTGTAGGAAGACGGGGTAAAAGGGTGCGTTTACAAACATTTTGATAGTTCTTTCGGATCTTATCATCGAACCCGCAACATGCAGCGTAGCAGTTAAGAGGGTCCTTTTTCACTCGCCTTCGTCAACATCGAGCATGGTTTAAAAGCTTGTTACTTCATCTAATAAAAGAAAGGTTATGCCTGAAAACTATGTTAGCATTCGGTTTCGGCAATTCCGTGGTTTACTCGAATATTTTACAAAACTTGTCCTAGGAAATACGTGCTTTTTTAAACCCTTAAAAGTTTTGAATAAAAATAACAGATTTTTGGAGGTCTTTACTGGATTAGTTTTACACAATTTTATAAATTGATTTCAATAGAAGCCTAGATATATATATATCCACAAGAGACTGTGTTTCCAAATTATCTAATGAAAACTGTGTAATAACGACATAATCGCGTAAGAGCGGGTATAATTATGAAAAACAGTGAAAATGTATGTCCAGGTGCATCCCTTCAATGGCTCAATTGTTTCGCCAACTGTGCCGTCAACACTGCCACGTTGAATGGCAATGGTCACGCAAAGTGTCGATTAGTCGTTGAGAAATAACCTTAAAAAGGTGCCGAAACTTCGGAATTGACTGTCTTTCTTGAAGACAATTTTTCATTTTTAGGGTTCCACAGCTCAAAAGGAAAAAACGGAAGCCTTATAGGAATCACTTTGTTGTCAGTCAGTCTGTGAATCAAGGCCCTTTATCTCAAGTACGCGTGGAGGTATCGAGTTGAAATCAAACAGTATATGGGTACTTAAGTTTGCGGTCCTTTAAAGCTGTGAAAAAAAATCAAACTCCTGAGTTAACGGAATGAAAGATACGGCCGTTTATGTCGCAAAAGACGTGTATTTCGACACTCAAGAGAATCAAAATTTATAAGGTACTTCCTGTTGACCTAGAATCCTGAAATTTGGCATGTGGCAAAATCTCATAGCACAAGCATGGGAAAAAATCTGAAAACTGTAAATTTGTAGTTACGTGACAAAAAAAAACTTTTTTTGTAATTAGGCAAAAAAAGTTTTTCGGGAATTGAACTGTTTTCATAGATAAGTTTGTACGGAACCCTCAGTGCGCGAGTCCGACTCGCACTTGCCGGGTTTTTTTAATAGGTAGAAGCAGTCTGTATAAAGAACTTCAGTTAATAGGATTTAGGTTACTGAACTTACATATTTCCCAATCATTCAATTTGAAACACAAATATTTCCAATGCCCTACAAATATTTGAGCCTAACAATTTATAAAATATTAATTAACAGTCCGGAACTCGTTACAAACTCCGGGATAACACAAATATAACAATTTTCCACTACTTCCTAATGACATGTAAACAATAAACCAATCTCGAACATTTAATAAATTTAGCCGAAAACCGAAACTAACGAACGGAAGGGCCTTATCTCAGTGGCTCTAATTAACACCTATGCATTCTACCCAAACGAAAGATATTCACCAACTTATCCCGCTACATGAAAAAAATCAATTTTAAACTCTATGTCAAAGCTTTAAAGTATTTTGGAAGTGTAAAGTTAGGATGGTAAATCTCTATCCCTTGTCACAGTGGGTAGGTATAAATTAATTAGTTTTCTAAATCCTTTCCGGTGAAAGATTTTGTGTTATTTTTGGTTTAATTGTTTTTGATACGATTTTAAATCAATTATTGTTTTTTTTCAGTTTTCATTTGATTGAAAAATCAGGTGACGTAAACGGTGAAGGGGGCTGGACATTTCTGCCGCATGCTAATCGAGCGGTGGGCTAGTAAAATCCAAAGTTGATGCCTTGAGGCCCTACCACCTGAACTGTAAAAGGGGTGGAGCTATATAGATTATAGATTGTTTAACTCCATTCCTCTTTCTTGCTCGCTTGCTTGACATTTTAATACGTCATGGTACAAAACATGAGCCACATACTAGAATGCCCCAAGTGCCCATACACCTGCACTCTGGAGTATTTAATGAGTGCTACCGATGCTGCTATTAATGTAGCCACCTATTGGGCCCAAACAGTTTGACGAGTGTACCATCGAATCGAAAAGAAGAAGAGTCATCGTAAAGGTCCTGAAATTGCACGACGAGGTCCCGACTGTTCAAGAAGGAGATGGCGGGATGACTTAAATGTCTTTCTTAGGAATTGGAAAGAGCTCAGAGCGGGGAACAAGAGAAGGATAAGAGGGTGGACACTGCATACTGAATAAGCACCTCCACATAACAGGCAAAACAGACAGTCCCCTGTGCAGAGCATGTTTGGAGGGGGAGGAAACAATTGCACATGTGCTCCTAGACTGCACAGGTGTCACTGAAATACGTACACGAACCTTAGGATACCCGAACTCCCTTATTGATGTCCTGAAAAACCTAAAGGGCCTTATCTGTTTTTGGAGAGAGGTGGGCTGGTTGGTATAAGCCCACCTAAGGTTATGGCCGCCGTGGCCCACGTACAATGGTCCACATAGGACTAAGTGCGGAAACCATACATAAATAGATAGATAGATAGAAGAGAGAGGCCTTCCCAGGGTATAGGCTAGATATAATAAAAATAATAAAATAAACGGTGAAGGAAAACGTGGTGAGAAAATTGGCATGTCTTAAAAATAACCAACCAATATGAAGACGTGACGTCCAGTAAGCCACATATGGCTTGCATGGTGGTTTATGACCCACCTCTTCTCTTACACGTCTTCAAACTTGCGATTGAATTCGACTGCGGGTGCGAAGCGATCCGATGCGGTGCCCGTCAATTCACGCGATGTGGCGGCTTTCTAAGTCGCCACTTCAACCGCCTCTTCAACCACCATTAACACGGAGTTGTAGTTGGTTCGTGATCGCGAAGTGATACGGCGCAAATGGAACAAACACCGCGTTATATATGTATTTAGAAATATTTAAGTATGTTTATCATTTGTCTATTACTCATAACACGAGCTCTGCTTAGCTTAGCCCTAGACGGTGTTGTATAATAGTTGTATAAAAATAAATAAATATGTAAAACAGGTCACCGCACCACAAGAGTTTGCGTGAAAATATAAAACTAACTAACAGGTCGACTTCGTTTTGCTCGTCGCCACATCGCACCCACGTACCGTTGGTGCGATTGGCCACCGTAACAGAATCATCATTCCTTCTGAAGGACCTATATAAGCCTCCCAAATTGTCGCCACAACGAATGGTCCGTGTGCGTCTCGCATCCATCGCATACCCACGACTCTCACGAGGTCAAACGTCCACCTTGTTGGAGGCTTTCCAGCGCTGCTTCTTTTAGTTGTTTAGTCCTTTCGCACCGCATCGCTTCGAGTCCGCGTTCAATCGCCTACGTAGATTAGAATGGAAGCCTGAGTCCCAGAATTGAGAAGATTATACGTCTGATTGTACTATTATTATTATACTAAACGTTATAATATTAATAATAATACGTTTATTTCGACCATCACAGGATCATAGCACACACAATAAACATACCAACAAAAACGTTTACAATTAAAAAGACCATGTACACAAATTAAATAAAACACGTAAGACGTACATGTGTGCTATGGTAACGATTACAGCTATTAAACTTGACCTTTAGTTAGCGTGGATGATATTGAAATTGGAATCCTTCGCTATAGTCAAACGGGGTGAAAAGAAACGCAGGGCTGAATGGAAACAAAACTTTGATACATGATTATATTTTTAGTTTCAATAAAGTAATGTGTTTTAATATACCATTTCTATAATTTTGAGTACTCAAATACTGCAAACAATTTTTCAATAACGTGAAAACCCTCATTAAAGTTTTTTTTTCTATTCACCCCTGCCTTTCTATTCAACCCGTTTTACGGTACATAATAATAAATACACTTTGAAGATTATTGTTTTTAGTTTACTGAATAAACTTACTTCCATTTAATAAAACTTTAAAATGTTTGACTAACAAATTGTTTGAATTCAACCTTTTTAGGGTTCCGTACCTATAAAGAAAAAACGAAACCCTTATAGAATCAGTTTTTTGTCCGTCTGTCTGTCTGTCTGTCAAGACCCTTTATCTTGGGAACACGTGGAGGTATCGAGTTGAAATTAAAACCATATACTAAGGTCTGTGGTCCCTTCAAGCTGTGAAAAAATGAAACTTCTGAGTTAACGAAAAAAGAAAGATACGGCCGTTTATGTGTGTGTTAAAAACGTGTATTTCGACACTCTCAAGGGAATCAAGATTCATAGGGTACTTCCCGTTGACCTAGTATCCTGTTTGGCATGAAGCAAGGTCTCAGTACAAGCATAGGAAAAAAAACTGACAACTGTAAACTTGTAGTAACGTCACAAAAAAAAACTATTTTTGCGATTCGGAAAAATGTTTATAACTCAATTAGGGAATGTAGTGGGACTGTTTTGACTCGCTTTTGCTTTGTTTTTTAAAAGCGTCTCAATGTGATTTTAAGTGGCTATTATACTACAAAAAAAAATGAAAGGGGAAGAAAGAAAGTTTTATTCAATCGATAAGCGCCATAAAAACGCATTTGATTTTTACATTTTATATTTTCTATTTTCCCACGTAATTTGACGAAAACGCTGGACGCCATATTGCTAGCCGCAGGCGAGGGTATTATGGAGTCGTGGGCTGCAGTGACAAATACACTTACGAAGAAATAAAAAAACGGAGGTTGACCTGCGACTCGTGGAGGCTGCTTGGCACCCAGCCTGATGCGATAAATACATTCCAATTACGGCTAGCTAGTACCCTTTTCCGCACTAGTGCGAAAAATAGAAAATTGCGTGCCTTATGGGTTTTTGAGTAAGAGTGTTGAAAATATTGTTTCAGAATAACTACCACAATTATTTGAATACACCACTTAAAGTAAAATAAACGAATACAAAGTTCTTCAACCTTTATTTTTGATTACGCTCCAACGTAGCCTGTTTGCCCAGCCAGCCTCGAGCTAAGGCTGATCTCTAAGCTCGAGCAATATTCTAAGATAACACTATGTCACTGTTGCTATACTACATCAACAGTTCATAGCCAAGCAATATCCTGTTCCAGATTGTTTGTTGTACCCCATCATCTTCACTCTACTGCACTTAAGTTTGTGATGGCGGACAAATTTACTGAGTCACTCGTTAATTTTAATTTAAAAAATTACTATTCAAAAATAAATTACTCTTTATGTTTTTTTATTGGATATACTGTAAAAAGCTTTTCTTTTATATGTTTAATCTTGAAGTGCAATTAACTATAAATACCGTTATTGGCTATCACAATTTTGTTTTCTAAATTCATAGCGTTATTATTATATCATTTGACAGGTTTAAAGTTCTAGTTCACTTTTTGTTTAACTAAAACCTGAGACCCTACCACAAGATCCTAACGCGATTCATTTTACGACCTAAACTGAATTGTTAAAGAGGTGGAGCTATATAGGGTGTATAGCTCTATCCCTCTTGCGCGAGGAAATGGCCCTCGCGCCCCAGCCGCCGGGATTCCGATCCTGATTTCCGGCCACCGTAGGCGCTGGCTTGCGAACGGCGAGCAATGGGTTAGCTCATCGTCCGACCGCCCGGTAACCGTCCGGAACGAGCCCAAGTCGTCGACGGCGCGTACTGTTCCACGCGCGCCTTAAGGATATGTCAGCAACCGTAGGGGCCCAGTACGGTCGAAGCTTATTGGGGCCAGGGTCTAAAAGGAAGACTCGGCCTCGGTACGAAAGGCAACGTAGGAACAGGAGTGGGTTTTTAGTCAGTAAAAGTTTGACACTATCTCCCGCCCCGCCCGAGAGTGGGGGATGTCATTGGATTATTTTCCCACCGAAAAAAAAAGCTGCATGCCTCTTTCTCGCTCACACGACTGATATTTTAACACCTCGTGGGAAGGCCCTAATTCTCACGGACAGCACACAGCTAAAATATTTTGTAGCCAGGATGCAGCTGCTCTGCATCATTGCCCATTCCATCTTGTTTGATGCTGTTCATTTTCCTCGTCGCACTTAAGTTTTTAATGCTACTAACACAACTACATACAAATATATTTTTATGAATATTAAAGCTGAAAAGTAGAACATATATATTCGTAACAACTATAGTAAAACTGATCTTCATATTTTATGAACAGAGTCTGTACGACATAACACTTGAACAGTATAAAACATAAACCTAAAATATAAAACCATTTCTTCTTTCTCCGCAAAAAATAAACATTAACATTTCACTTCAGCCTTTTAAATCAAAATAAAACACATTCATAGCATAACTCAAGATAAACCGATAATTATAATTAAAAGGAAAAATATTTTCCGGACAAAAAATTAAACACGGGCAAAATTAATTCCTTTAAATTACAAGCTCGGCTTGTTTTCTAAAAATGTTTTAACAAAAGCTATAGAATTTTACGGCCGCCAGTGTATCAGGGCATAATTCGAGTGTGCAAGCATCAAATACGGCCGAGTTATTATGAGCCCTGTTCCCTGTAAGACTTAATTAAAATTGTGTTCCTTATTGCCGGCGAGAAAATTATTCCATTATGCTTTAAGCTGAAAATGCTTCGTACATGAAAAGATTTTCGTGTAAGTGTATTACCTTCTGTTACTTTGAGGCGGGAATAAATGCAAGTTGTATATCGTTATAGGTAGAAAATTTTGTTCTAATGAAAATTAATTTTATTGTGTTGTTAGTAAACATTAGCAATTTTTAAAACGTAGTGCGACTATACTCGCCTTCTTATGCGAAGCAGTAATGTAAGCAAAGGAGGAGGCAGCACTTGCACGCGCGAAGGACCGGCCCTCACGCCTCAGACACCGGGATCCTGATCATGATTTCCAGCTAACGTAAGCGTGGGCTTGCGGACGGCGAGCAATGTGTAGCTCGCCCTCTGACTGTCCGGTAACCGTCCGGATCGAGCTCAAGTCGTCAACGGCGCGTACTGTTTCACGCGCACCTCAAGGAAATGTCAGCAAACCGTAGGGGCCCAGCAGGGTTGAAGCCTACTGGGGCCAAGGGTCTGCTTCTGAAAGGATGACTTGGCCCTGGTACGAAAGGCAACGAAGGAACAGGAGTGGGTTTTTAGTCTGAAAAAATCAGACACGCCCTCTTACTCCGCCCAAGAGCGAGGGATGTCATTGGATGATTTTATCACCTACAATAAAAAATAACCTGGTGAAGATCGCAGGAATCTGATGGATGCGAGACGCGCAGGATCAGTGGTTATGGCGACACTTGGGGACGCTTATGTCCAACAGTGGATGTCTTTCGGTTGAAATGATGATGATACAAGTTTTATTGACTCGTACAACTGGATTTTTTTTTTGAGGGTCTGGAATATTCAAATAAGTGGTTCTGCCCCCAGGTTAGAACCGTTTCGTTTCGATTCTCTTTTCTTTGATCGCCTCGAGTCGGCCACGCCTTGTATTCTTTTGTTCTGACCACGTGACTGAACGTTGAGATGACGTCAGAAAAAAGGAATCGCTGTGTGAACCGAGAGGGAGTGTTAGATTTTTTCTGACTAAAACCACGTCAGGTTCCTTCAGTTACCCTTTGCGTTCTAGGGTATTTTAGTCTTAATGTCGTTATTATTATTACTTAATACCAACGATTCAGTCAAAAAACCCAGATAAGGCTTACTTGGGTTTTTCGACTGCCTCGTTGTTCTCGTGGTCGCCAACGCTACTGCTGAGTGCATTGGGTTTTTCCATTATGAATTCTCTATAGCTGCTCGAAGTTCGGAAGTTGGTGGTATGATAGCCCCGTGCCTCGGAAAGCACGAAAAGCCGATGGTTCTGCATCTGAACTCCCTCCAGTTATGTCGGATTGCTGTCTTATTAGACTATAAGAGAGAAGGAACCGAGAGTGCATCTGTGTTTACGCACAAACTTAAGCACTGTAATATCTCCTGCTTACTTGGCTAATCTGTTTTTCCGTCAAAACTGATCGGTCGGGAAGATTGTCTGGGCTTAAACCCACGACATACAAACGACTCTTAGCTTAGTTAGGTCCGTTACCACTGGATCCACCTTACCTGCAGGCTTAACTCAATGATTTTTCTGTTAGCGTTTCCTCCACATGCAAAAATGGCAATGACATTACCTGCGGAGAAGTACAAGTAATGTCATTGGCATACATGTTGTCCTTAGCATTTGGCGGGAACGTTAAAAGAAAAGTCATGTTTACTATGCGTTCTAAATAAGAATAGGAAAGTTAATAACCTGGATCTGTCAAATGTTGAGTGAAAAGTACGGTTTGCAAAAAAAAAAACTTATTTGCGTATCAATAAAGGGTATTTTTTTTGCTTTGCATGACTAAGTCTTAGTTACTATATTGTTTTAAATCATAATTACTTAAGAAAAAAAAATATTTTCTTTCTTATTTTCATTGTTAGGAACAATTCGCCTTCTTCTTCCATTTGCCACTACTCAGACACTTCACACAGTGACGCAGAAATTAGCAAAATTGAAGAACTGGATTCTGATTAAACTTATTTCATTCACGATTCGTAAATAAATTAAAATTCAAAAAAATCTTGTTTTGCTCACTCTACGCAATTTCTTCGATTTGACAGTATGACGTAACGTCACAACATGGCAATCGACACTATTCTTATTTGGAACGCATTGTACTTTATAGCTAAATTCCACTTATCTCTTAGACATCAGAAGTCCCCAGTTATCCCCTTACAAAAAAAAACAAATGCCACTACATAAACTACATTTTCAATTAAGAAACTGCCATCAATTCAGGGCCTTTATAATGTTGACTAACATGATAGCTCTGGGCAGAACAAAATAGATACAATAGTACCTTTTAAGACCAACTCTTTAGATACGCGCCAGCTGAAAACCGCTTTATCTCTCCATGACCCCGCCTTGTGGTAAGTAGCTGCTTGAATTTAGTCCATTGTTTTCTAGAACGTTAGTTTTGTACGCTACGTTAAAATTCTAATCCTCAATTAAAATGCTGAAATAATTAAGGCCGTTAATATGAATCTTTTTGGAATTTTTTTTAGAGGGTCAGGGTTTTTTTTTTTTTAGGTGGGAAAATCATCTTATGACAAATCCCGCTCTTGGGCGGAGCGAGAGATAGTGTCAGACTTTTACTGACTAAAAATCCACTCCTGTTCCTTCGTTGCCTTCGTCCCAGGGTCCGGGTTTCGTTTTCACACTACCCATGACCCCAGTAGGCTTCGACCCTGCTGGGCCCCTACAATTGCTGACATCTCCCTGAGGCGCGCGTGGAACAATACGCGCCGTCGACGACTTGGGCTTGGTCCGGACGGTTACCGGACGGTCGGACGGCGGGCCACCCATTGCCCGCCGTCCGCAAGCCCACGGTCAGGGTGATGGGGCTGTTTCGCTTCTGTAGCGCTTCAGGGAAGTTTGTGGAAATACGAATTGATTGCTTTTATGCCGTAATGCATCCCTGGTGCACAGGGCGCGAGCCAGTCCCAGCTGTATCTTGGGCATGACTGCTGATAGACTGGACTGCTGTATTCTAAATCGTTGCTCCAGTATCTCTGCTGGGGTGCTGAATGATTGTTTTATTGTATGTATGTAATTTTTAGTTGTATTTGTGTCACTAGCATAGTTGTAAGTTTGTTTTATTCTTACTAACACTAAATGAGTCTTGTTGCTTGAAATAGAGATTATTATTATTATACAATGATTGCTTTTGCTCTGGTTGGTGGGAGAGGAAGTGTCAGACACTTTTTAAAAAGAGTAACCATGGAATTTCTTTCCGATTCTTCTTCATAGGAAACTATATGATTATAAATTATATTATATATGCGTTGGTCACTCGATCAAACAAACATTCCATGATTTGAACACTCGACGTATTGAGTGTTCAATATATTGAACATTCGATTAATTAACCAATCGATATTATGAATGTTCGAGGTTATTATTTAATATTCGATTTAAAGTGTTCGATTATTTGGAATTCAATTTGGCATAGTACACCCACTTAAGACGTATAGCAAAGACTGTTCGGACCGGTCATTGTGACATTTTCCCTTAAATGATGATGATATTTTTTATCAACGGCTGGGTATTATGTGGTTAAGAAATGCAGTTTTATCTAAAAAAAATTGCGATCCAAAATAAATTTTAAATTCATGTTAATTTCAATGATTAGATGATTTCAGCAGTTCTAGATATGACGAAATATCTGCTACGCTACTTTTTAAATCAGTTAATCAGCCCCCTAGCCAAGTTTCAATCGTATCGTTCACACCAAACGCTTCGAGTAGGCCACGCCTCCAATTCCTTTGTTCGGACCACGTGACTGAGCGTTGAGATGACGTCAGAACAAAGGAATCGGAGGCGTGGCCTACCAACCACGATTACCTACCAAGATACGATTGTAACTTGGCTAGGGGGGCAGACCTTACAAGACGACAACGGCAACGGTTCATAACAGTCTCAGGACGAAAAAAGAAATATTCCCTCACATTATTTTTCTAAGCTAATCTAATCGCAAACAGACACCTACCACAA
This sequence comes from Mythimna pallens, assembly GCA_961205895.1. NCBI lineage: Eukaryota > Metazoa > Arthropoda > Insecta > Lepidoptera > Noctuidae > Mythimna > Mythimna pallens. The sequence goes on from OY540844.1 coordinate 19,417,555, forward strand.
CGCGACCCATACCTGCACCGACCACGGACCTTCATTGTGCTAGTGACAAACTACATGAGACGTTTAATAAAAGCAGCCTTGAGAAATGTGCCCGCGTCCAGGCCCCTTTGTAGCCCCGCCATTTGTAAAATACGGAGAATAAAATATTTTCTTCGAGGCCGGTATGCGTTCGCGTAAACAAAGGTAGGAAGGAATTGTTACTGTTCTCATTTTAGAATATTTTTGACTTGATGAGGATTGTTCTTTACTTTATTGCTTTTTTTTGGTAAGATGTTGGTGGGTAAAATAAAATAAATAAAGATTCTTTAGCTTGAAGAATGATGTAAACGATTTTTAAAATGTGCTACTTTCGTTGCGTGATGATGCGGGACGCAAAGTGCAACACACACGAAAAGGAATAGGTGTATAGGCACGCTACAATCATGGTAGTAAGTCTTTAAAGAATGGCTAGAAAGGAGCCACGGAAAGACAGACTGGACATGAGAAGTTCAGGGGGTTGGATTGTTGGATTCAGACTGAAAAAACGGTTGTCAATATTGTACGGATCGCTCGGTGGTTTGTCCCGTCATGTACACGTGGAGGCGACCGCGGTGATGTCTTACGCCCGGCCCTGGTTTAGGGCATGGTCCGGAGCGTGGTGAATGGTAAGCGGTCATCTCGTTCTGCCAAGCAATAATTGAAGCGACGAAAATGGTAGCAACTTGCGAAGAAGTGGATATCTTCACGCCCCAGCCGCTACAGGAAACGTCTCCTTGGGCGTCTGTAGTCGCAATATGATTCCCAGCTAGCGTAGGTGCGGGATTACTCATGTCTTCTGGGCATATAATTATCAGGATGACAGCAATGTGGAGGAGTATTTCGACGCCTGAGCGTATTTTGTTTTTGTATATACCTATGTACGTAGTTAGGTTTAGTATAAATACTTATTTACGAATCAAAAAAGTTATTTTAACAAAGCCACAATTATTCTAACTATCGACAACTCATAAACCACATCAGACTGGCACAAAGAACAATCGAAAATCAAAGTTACAAGCAACGAAAGTTTTTCAGCTGAAACTCTTCATCTTTCGACTTATTCTCGGAATCCTATGCGAGGAACTGATCGCACACTCATTAGTAGACGTATGAACTGTTCCTTGTTCACTTCTTTGGAAAATCGAACCCAGCTAATATATTTTGCAGACAATTAGGACGAGGATGTTAAGATAGTATACCTGTTTTAATGGAGGATGATTGAAAGAAAATACAATGCTACAGTAAGAAAATATCACTTAGATTGTATATCTAAACCATTGTTTTCCTATAACAAGCGTAATAAGCGTAATCAGCCTTTTAATGTTACTACTGCTGGGACTCAGGCCTCCTCCCTAGGAAAGGGAATGGGCCATAATCCACCACGCGGGCCCAGTGCGAGTTGATACATATAACAGTTTTTTTTTTGTTATGATCAATGTGTGATTTTTCCAATAAAATGTCATTTTTCCGATTATAAATTATCTAAAAACTAAGATTCTGCTTCAGATAATGGTGACTTCCTCGTGGGGGCGATTGGCGGCGGCGATCTCTCACGCCGGGCCTTGGTACAGGCCATGGTCCGGAGCGAGGAGGAGTGGCAGGCGGTCACCTCCTTCTGCGAAGCAGTAATGCTAGCAAAGGAGGCGGCCGATCGCGTGAGGCAACGGTCCTTACGCCCCAATCGCCGCCGGGATTTCGATCCCGATTTCCGGCCATTGTAGGCGTAGGCTTGCAGACGGCGAGCAATGGGTGGCTCGCCGTCCGACCGTCCGGTAACTGTCCGGACCGAGCCCAAGTCGTCGACGGCGCGTGCTGTTCCACGCGCGCCTCAAGGAGATGTCGGCAACTGTAGGGGCCTAGCAGGGTCGAAGCCTTCTGGGCCAAGGGTCTGATTATGAAAGGAAGACTCGGCCCTGGCACGAAAGGCAATGAAGGAACAGGAGTGGATTTTTAGTCAGTCCATCCCCCGCCCAAGAGCGGGGGATGGCGAGGGCGATAATATTAACAGAAATCGTTTTATTTCGTCTTGTAAAATTGCAATAATTACAACTCTTTAACGGAACAATTGCACGAAATTACCCACGAAATCTACCTAATTCACCTCGTAAAAGCAAGAATAGCATTCCGAGATCCATCGGCACGTTTTGGACACAAAGCACCCTCGAGGTACACAAACACACCCGTTCGGCAATTCTTCGCTAATTTCGAGCACACGTAAACGCATTTCGGCGTCCTCATTTCACTTAACACTGGGAACGATCTAAAATACGTTCCCACACATTCGTTCATGTAAATAGGAAGACCCCCACGTTTCGTAATAGATGCAAATTGGCTTGAACTCTCGATTCGCGGACTAAAACTCTGCCTCCGGAAGCCACACTGCGGTAACTCAAGCAAAGAAAATTTGAAAAAAATATATATAAAAAGAAAGATTGCTTATATATATATATTCCCATAGGGGAAAAGAGAAAGATAAAATATTTATTTGGAGACAGTTACCAAGTACACGTAAGAGAAATAAAGAATCCAAAAGCAATCGTGTGTGCCTTTCGGCAGCTCCAAAACAGGTTTATTTCAGCAATGCCGCTAGACAGATGTATTCTGACGCTGGTCTTCCACTGAACCTTAAGTGACGAGTGACGGAGTATACGATTTCAAACATATGATATTTAATCATTAATAAAAAAAAGTGAATAACTATTTACAATACAAATAAGTGAGTAGGTTTAGAAGTTTAGATAAAAAATAAAATGTTGCCGTAGAATGTACAATAATGAATTTATGATACGTCTTTTTTTAATTAGATTCTGTCCGCAATTTTAGCCACGTGGTATGTAGATAAAAAGTATTGTAAAATCCTTCTCCAGGTTAGATCCTAGCTCATTCTTTTAGTTAACCAGTTTAAGTAATATATTATATATTAAGTCTATTTATGTACATATATTTTATTAATTCTTATGGTTTATGTGTTTCATTATAGAGTTACTTTTTATAATTATTTTAATTTTTCATAAAATTTGGTTAAGCCGCTTAAGTATGAAGTAGTTATCAAACATACAGAGTTAAGTTCTTTTCCTTTTATAAAATAAGTACATAATCGCCTTGTTGACACTTCGCGTGACCCAAGGGCTGCCTTTGACTGAAGATAAGCATTGCCATATAGCGTGGTAATGCCGCTAGTCATTTGGGCACATTACCAGTCGACAGCGATGCGGAGGAGTTTTTTCGACACCAAATTTTAGTTTATTTTTAGTTAAATATAATTATTTAAGTTTTTTTTTTTTAATTTTAGTGTTACATGTAAAATTACAGTTAGTTAAATGATTTTTTAAATATGTAAACAGTATGTAGTAATTGTTAAACAAAAAAATCTTTACTGACAAATCTAATAACAGAACAAATATTTGTAAGTCTTCAGATGAATTACATGTTTTTAAACGCACTCACAATACACGAGTAATAAATTCTCACAGTGGGGCAATATTTTTTTTTTTTAAAGAATAAAAAATATGTAAATGTTTATTTATTTAGATCTCCAACAGGTCAAACAGAAGCAATGGAAATCATTAGGCATGGAGTCTTTTAACGTGTGCTCCTTCAGTTACAGGAGACCACAGCATGCACTTATAACTAGGTGAAAAATTAAAAGATCACAAAAAATACCAAACAGATAAGACAAAAAACACATTTAAATAAATTATGTCAAATTAAGTGAGTATGTTGAGAATTAAGTAGTAAAAGAATTATTTTTTAATGTTCCAATAGAGTTATAAGATGTTAGTCTAGCCCGGGTGGGCTATATTAAGCTTCTTAAACAAAAAAAATATTTTTTAATTTTTTTGAGATACTCGTTTTTGGTTTGTGAGGCCAGAACTTTTCGTTGTACACTCTAGTGGACCGAGTTTCCCGAATTCACCCTGTTTCTGATACGAATATTTCGTTCGAACTATTAACTAGTAAGGGGAGAAATGAACCGAATGACTCTATTGCTTTTTGTTTTGATTTCGAGATAGGAAAGTGACATGGAACGGGTGGAGTGTTCAGCGTAAGTGGGTTAGAAATTAGGATCATAAGCACCAACAAAATACGTATGAATTATAATGAAATGTATGTAGCTTGAGAGCAGTGGTGGCCGAGTGGTAATGGCCCCGACTTACGAGTTTTAGGTCGCGGGTTCAAACCCAGCTAGGCGCATTACTTTGTGTAATTTATTTCATCACCACTGCTCTCAAAAATGGTGAAGAAAAACATCGTGAGGGAACCGGCCTGTCCTAGAACCAAAAATTCGAAGACTTGATATTCACCATCCCGCACTGGGTCCGCGTAATGGATTACGGCCTTTTACCTATCCTAGAGAGGAGGCCTGAGTCCCAGCAGTAGGAACATTAAAAAGTTGATTGTGCTCTGTATGTGGCTATGTGGAACTGGGTTGGCTATGTCTGCTGGTTGGAGAATTTTCGATGGACTAAAAAAGTAATGGAGTGGATAATAAGGAAAAATAATAGAATTAGAGGCCGATCAAGGACGACGTTTTTTGGAACAGAGTTAGGCTAGGATGGATGACTTTGGCTAGGGACAGAAATCATAGAAAAGTAATGGGGGAACACCGAAGAGACGACTATTGCTTAGAGGCCTGAACGCTTATAAAGTATTACTAAATAAGTAATAAAGTGTTAATTGTAGTAATTAAGTAACTCAATTATAAAGGCTTTTTTATTTTATTTATTTTTTATTGCATGTGGCAGATCGTAGTGATCGTTAACAGCTCCAAGGTCGAGGACCGCTTCCTGAAGTCAGTGGGTGGGTGACCATCTATTTTATGCCGAAATTACTCAGTGTCTCGATGAACACGAAGCCATAATATAATATGAGATACCACTCTTGGCAAGAGATACATAGTTACTGGTTTGCGGAGGTTAATAAGACAGTCGCACCATATTATATTTCTTTAACTGGGCTGCGGGATTCTTTGAAAAGGTTTCCATAGCCCTTTTTTTTCGGTAGGAAAATCATCTTATGACATCCTTGGGGGGAGCGGGAGATAGTGTCAGACTTTTACTGACTAAAAACCCACTCCTGTTCCTTCGTTGCCTTTCGTACCAGGGCCGAGTCTTCCATTCAGAATCAGAAAAAATATAAAAGTTTGACATCTCGCTCCAACCAGAGCGGGGGAAGTTATTGATGAATAAAAATGAAAAAAAAAAGTGTACATTTATTTTCTGTTATTGATATATATGTATGTATTATATGATTTACTTTAGATAATATAGTCTATTTATATTTAATTTTAAAAAATCTCCAAATTATTTGTACACACTGCGTCTACATTTCTCATCCAACTCTCCTGTCGCAGGTCTGCTGGAAGAAATTTATAAGCAGGACCTTTGTACCCTTCTATCTGTATTTGTTCTTTTTAAATTTTTAAAAAATAAAATTATGTTGATTGTATATCAGATTATTCTACAACTCATGTTCTACCGTTATAGTTTTTTAATGTTATAAACAATTAATTTCGTTTTTCAGTAAATCGTTAAAATGCTTCTCATTTGCAAGCATTGTGTCTTCGCGCATCTCTTTCTTTTGTATGCAATCCGAGAGTGACCGCACTTTAGATCCTACACTGCAATTCTCTAAGAAAACAGACTTGAGCGCAGCGCTGGCCGCAGCGACGAAATCCAAATACGTATATAGGACCCCTCGAAGGCCGATTGTACATACGTCTGTACAACTTGAATGACATTCGGTCTTGTTTGGTCGGTCGTAAAAAAAAGTATGTAACGTTTGTACGTTTTTTTTTAGCCGAAAATTTTGTACCCCGGGGCGCCCAAGGGGTTAACAATCCAACGGACATATCATGGGATTGTTAATGCAATGTACAGTCAGGAGTTAAAAGTACAGTTGCACTCTACCAATGTTAAAGTGTCTAAAAATTCTTTGTAGTAGAAGTTTCATAGTCCACAACTAGTTTAATCAATACTATAGATTCTATGCTACAAATCAAATCAGGCATGACCTTCTTCTAAAAGACATTTTAAACCCTTTAACATTGATGGAAGTGCAATGCAGTTTTGACCCCCAACTGAACCTTTTTGGATTTCTATTTGTTTTCTTAGAGAATAGCACGCCTGCTCCCGTAGCTAAATTGCAACCGTTTCGTTTTGATTCTCTTTTCGTTGATTGCCTCGAGTCGGCCACGCCTCCTATTCCTTTGTTCTGACCACGTGACTGAGCGTTGAGACGACGTCAGAATAAAGGAATCGGAGGCGTGGCCTGCTCGAAGCAATCGACGAAAAGAGAATCAAAACGAAACGGTTGTAATTTGGCTAGGGGGGCTGTAGTCCTCTTAAGTGGAGAAGGTGTTGCCACGTTGTTCCATGCTTATTATACAACTCTTATTTCTTATATTCTATCTTAGGCTTACTTTCCGTGGATGCGCAGCTTCATAGACGCGTATTCGTCATTATACGCTTGGTGTACGCCTGTGTGAAGCTTACAGCCCCCCTAGCCAAGTTACAACCGTTTCGTTTCGATTCTCTTTTCGTCGATCACCTCGAGTAGGCTATAGGTCTCTGATTTCTTTATTTTGACGCGTTATCAACGCTCAGCCACGCGTTCAGAACAAAGGAATATGAGGCGAGACCGACTCGAGGCGATCAACAAAAAGAGAATCAAAATGAAACGGTTGTAACTTGGCTATGGGGGCAGGCAATGTCATATCGTCGTATCCTTGCCACATCGTTGACGGAGTTTCTAAGTTTTGTGTGTGTATTAATTGGTGGTATTCCAAAAACTAAAACAATATCACAATCTGCCACAAAAATCCAAGCACCAACCCGTCTATAAGTTCCTTCTAATCGTGATCACGTGCCTATAATCCCGTCCGCCACGCTACCAGTACAAAGGTTCCTAATAGTCATTAGTCGACATCACGCCCGCGGCTTGAACGGCCATTTTAATCACGACTAATAAGCGTGCTCGCCAAAATGGCAGCGAGTTCGACCGTGACAGTGACGGTCAATGAATTTTATTTTTATTGGGCTGAAAAGGATTTTGGTTGAGTTAATTGGTGGTTGGTTCTGGGTGAAGTTTGGTAGAGATTTGTCGAAAGGTAATTTTGAAGATTGTTAGCCGAATTGCTGTAACCTTGGACTTAATTAACTGTGCATTAAACGTTCAAGCGATTTGTTTCGCATTGTAATATGACTCAAGATGATATGAGAAAGTTTTGCGAACCAGAAACTCTTGATGACGAAACTTAATATGTTTTACTATTCAGTATCACATTTATGGTGGTTCTAGATATACAAATGCCTTTTTATTTCTGTGGGAAAATCATCTTATGACATCCCCCGCCCTTGGCGGAGCGGGAGATAGTGTCAAACTTTTACTGACTAAAAACCCACCCCTGTTCCTTCGTTGCCTTTCGTACCAGGGCCGAGTCTTCCTTTCAGAATCAGACCTTTGGCTCCAGTAGGCTTCGACCCTGCTAGGCTTCTACAGAAATATACAAGTGCCTACTGCAGTTTTCCAGTTTGATTATAATTTAGGTCGTCAAAGCTAGTGCTTCAACGTTTGTGTCACTGTTTACAACCATGTGGGTTCGCAGTCAAACACTAGTGGATAAATATCATTAAAAAAATATATATTTTTCCCTCGACAATCTATCGTTTTTTATCCACTTTGTGTCTCATCTTCATTAAGACTATAGTGAGCTGTTGATGGTCTAAAATTCAATTACGAAATATAATCTGTCTAACTGTTTAATATCATAGACGTTCTGTTTTATATCCTTATTAGTGCCTGCTGTGGTCTTCCCGTCCGATTATAATTTAGCTGTCTTCAAGGCTAGAGTGAATAGGCTATCAATAAACTAAATCGCTTCACCATCAACCATTGCATCACTACTTACCATTATGTAGGATCACAGTCAAGCAATAGTAAATACTATATCTATTGAATAGCGTAATTAGAGACACAATAGAAAGACAATGACCGAGCGAACGCCGGTGTACGCTCGGGGTTTAATGAATTAAAATGTTTTTTTTACTCGGCAATCTATCATTTATTTGATCTACTTTTTAGTCTTAGAGATGGCTCTTTAGAGGTATGCGAATTAGAGTATAACCCTGCTAGAACCTCCATTAAAACTGCTGGTTCCTCGGACCATACAAGCGTCGTGTCTGGGTCGGAAACTACCCTGTAGTTTATTTTGGACTGTTGAATATGTTCCAATTGCGTTCTCATGTTGAAATATAGATTTCACTTAGCTCTATAACAGTATATGCTGAAATGAAGACGGCGAATACTTGGTTGAACCTCAGTTGAAGACTAACCGCTTCACTGTACCAAAAGCCACCTACCAAACTATAAATACTGAAAGCAAAATCTCTCATAGATGTGTATTATACCGACCATAGGAAAGCCCATGTTGACTGAAGTTATACCCAACAATTTCTAGCTCGAATCTCCATACAAATCATGCAACTGGCAACGTCAATACATTTGAGGGGCTCCGGGCTATTCTCCGAACGATATATTCTATTTGTGTGGAAACCTGGAGCGTGAACGTGCATCAAGCGATTATGTATAGCATCAGCGATATGGAGTACATTGAGCTGCATTTTGTAGAAGGATTTTTTAGTATTAGAATAGAATTGAAAAAACTGTGGTTAAGTGCAAGTCGGACTCACGCGCGAATAGTTCCATTGTCTATACAACTTTTTTGACTCAATTTTTTTGATTAGTTTTTTAGTATTTATTGTTATAGCGGCAACAGAAATACTTTATCTGTGAAAAAACAACTATCTTCCTATCACAGTTCATGAGATACAGCCTGGTGACAGACAGACGGATAATGGGGTCTTAGTAATCGTCCCGTTTTTATCGTTCGGGTACGGAACCATGAAAATGTCAAGAAAATGACAGTATAGAGATTAATGTGGTTATCCATTTTATTGCATATGTGAATGTGAATTTTCTGCAATGGAATCTCTCTTCATAAGTAAGTATTACGTTTTAGGGTGTGAAGCGGAGTTATCAATAATGTTACTATCTGCATTCTACGTTACCATTTCTCAAGTGAATTGGACTTCCAAAGTCTTCTTCTCGAGGCTATACTTATAAATTTACTACTTTACGGCGAAGCCACTGGCTAAAGCTAATTTAATATAAAGATATTACCTTTTTTAGAAGGTGACTACGACTACTTCAACCACGTTACCGCCTATATCCGCCTATATTTTACACAACGATATAATGTGGGTTACCACATATAATTATATCGCTGTCTTACCACTAAAGCTCTTACTAATTTTGTTTGAAGGAGGTTTGTACTTCGTCCTAAAGACAGCTGAATATATAATATCCTTAGATGTTATTTTAAATTTCGAAACGGTAAATCAGTCTTGTTTAAACTGATTGTACATCATTATCATTACACCGGCCTGCTGTCCCATTTGACTGGCCTGTTGGTCTAGTGGTTAGTGACCCTGACTGCTAAGCCGGAGGTCGTGGGTTCGATTCCCACCCAGGACAAATGTTTGTATGATGAGCGCGATCATTTGTTCTGTGTCTCGGTGTAATTTATCTATAATATATTTGTAAGTATTTAGAAACATATATGTATGTATTTTTATCAATTGTCTAGTATTCATAACACAAGCTATGATTAGCTTGAGACTAAACGGCGTTGTGTGATAGTTGTGGAATATTATATTATATTATTATTACAGCCGAAATACGTCAATTGTTGGACATAGGCCTTCCCCAAGCGTCGACACAACGACCGGTCCTGTGCGTCTCGCATCCATCGGATTCCCGCAACCCGCACCAGGTCATCGGTCCACTTACGTATTGTATGGTTAGCAAGTTTCTAAATAAGGCTAACAAAGTAGTATCCAATCCACTTTCCTAACCGCGAATGCCAGCGATCGCGTGGCGATATCGCGTAACAGCACACATTAAAGCGATGTAAACGTTACGTGAGCATTGTGCTGCCAACAAGCATACACCATGTTGCTAATACACAGATTATGACATTACAACCACCACTAATTTCTGCCAGCGGCTTCGCCTGTTTGAAAGTTGAAAATTATTTCAAGGAAATCCCAAACCCAACTCCACCTTGTATTCTCGCGCCGGGTTCTGGTACAGGCTATGGTCCGGAGCGAGGAGGAATGGCAGGCGGTTGCCTCCTTCTGCAAAGCAGTTATGCTAGCGAAGGAAGCGGCCGCAAGCGTGAGGGAACGGCCCTCACGCCCCAGCCGCCGCGCGCCGGTATCCCAACCCGGATTTCTAGCCAGTTATTTATATATATTTTTTTTATTTTTAAGTTACGTGCCATGTATGTCGTAAATAAAAAAAACTCGTTTTCTTTCTTTCTCTCTTTCTTTCATTAGAAGGCCTCATACAAAGTAGACCAATGATCTGGTAAGGGTTGCGGGAATCAGATGGATGCAAGACGCACATGGACTGTTCATTGTGACGACACTTGGGGGAGGCCAATCTCTTACAGTGGACTTGTTATATTATGGATAGGCTAGCGTTTGACCACTATCTCACCTGATGGTAAGCGACGATGGAGCACGCTTGCCTTTAAGCAACCTATTCACTCTTGGCTTATAGACCCCTAGGTTATAAATTTCAGAAAATACAGATTCCAGCAGGGAATTCCACTCCTTAGCTGTACGCATAATGAATGTGTTCCCAAAATGCTTACGTCTTTCGACTGAAATATTGATGATAGAAACAAAAGGAGACTATTCTAAATCGGAAACTAATCACAGACTTGAGCTCTAACACCCTTTAAAACAAAATTGTACTCAAATAACGTGTCCAAACTGGGGCATGCTTTTTGCACTACATTTTTTAAGTTACTCCAAATAATCTTACAGTTCCAAGTAATATTAACTTCACATCTAACACCTTTTAATCTTCAACTTGAAAGCAACAAGGCAAAATGGTTTCAAGTACTTAAAGTTAGGAGCGTTGATTTCAAGTAATTTGTATAATAAGTTGTAGTGATATGGTGGTTACGGCGCGTGGCTTTAACCACGGAAAGGCAATAATGGAAGTTTTTGTAACTTAACCCTTTGTGGGGCCGTGATGAAGGTTTCTATTTTGACCTGTTTTTAAATACCATGTGTGGTTCGTATTTGCTGAGGGGAAAAGGAGGAATATATTTTTATAGCCGTTAAAACAGGTTTTTTTTTTACAAATGAAGATAATTTATTTCAAATGAACTATTTAATACTACAGGTACTTTTGAATTTTCAAGTTAGTCAGTCAGAAAAATGATGCTAATTGTACATTCCATAGCGTAGATCTCTATGAAAAAAGTATACAAGAAAGTCCATGGACACTCTTTTAAATCATTGATCACAAGTCACACTGCAAGTTTTTAGAATAGCTGCGATGGCCAATAATATAATTTTCAACACACTTGCTCAGAAAGTGTCTCTTATTGCACTGCACTTAGGTATATAATGGCACTCATTACCAAACTGTGACATTTTGATTACCATTACGCACTAGTGCTATAATGTAGTTAAAACCTTTTTGTTCAACCTCTTTGTTCGCAAAACAAATTTTGAATTCGAATAAAATTCCTGTTCAAGTATATAAATTAGTGTTTTACTTACTTATTTCATCCAATTTACAAGTTAAAATGGACAAATTATACTTGTACAAACGATTTATTTAATAAAAAACATTTAGTATATAAATCGTACACTCAATTTTTTTTTTTGGTCTGTGGCCGCTATTTTCAGATGCGCGCGGTTTTTGTCGTGATTATTTTTTTATTCCAGTGAAGTTCAGTGGCTGTATTAACTAATTAAATAAAATTAAATACTACAAAATCATTACAAAATGTTACATCCGTATTCTACTGTCACTACGAAAGACATTATCGTAAAAACTTTTCACGCTAGAAAACAAACGGTGCATAAACGTAAGACTAGGCAGTATGATCAAAATACCTTAGCCTCCCTCTATGGGTAAATAAAAAAAATGACGCGCGCGTTATGAAAACAGATTTTTACCGCCATGTTACAGAAAATTTTACTAGTTTTACTGTTGTTTTCTTCGAAAGTGTATTGAAAAACGTCGTATGACACACGTGAGTAATTAATGATTACCGTTCTTGGCTCTCTTAAGACCCTCGCCACGGCTCGGGTCTAAATACCGCCTCCACGGTAATCACTAACATTACACACTTATATCATAATGTACTAATATTTGTAATTTCGATTATCTCTTTGGAAATCTGTAAAGATGTAACGAATTCATATGTCTTTTGTTTTTACAAATTGGCAACAATTTAAAAAGTGCATGTTTCACCTCAACAGAGATTAACCAATTACACAAGAGATAGCACAAGTGTGTGTGCATACAAAGGTATACTTTCTTTTCCTTAAAGGGGTAACCAGACGGTTGCAAACCAACGTTCCAACCAAGGTGACTTTACTAGTTTCAATCCCTGTAGATAGCAGGTGTACTCCATGACCTTCAACACCCTTGGTTGGGAGGCGCGTTTTCCCAACCACCATACGTGTTGGCGCGTGGTTTACATCCATGTAGCTGCAACACAAACCAAACACATAAACCAAGGTCACCTTAGTTGGAACGCTAGTTTGCAACCGTTTGGTCACCCCTCATAGTCCGATGAGACTACAATCCATTACTACCGGAGTGAGATCAGGCGCAGGACTAACCAGTTTACCTGCTTTCGAAGTATTAGGGTGTTTCAAGGTTTTTTTTTTAATTTTTGATTTTCATTTGACTTTGCTCGAATTCTTGATACCACTCATGTACAGGGTTCATATACCAAAAATCACTACAACCGGTTAATATTTAAAGGTTGCACAACGCCAAAACGTACGTCATCAGTGAAGATTAAATTTTTATTATTATTATTGTTTACAGAGGAGGGAAGTAAGTTTTACTAGACACAACAACACATTAGTAACACTTGCTACCCTCCACTGTAAAAAATAAAAATATTAAAAATTTAACCTACACTGATGACATACTAGCTGTATGAGAAAACTTTATTGGCGTTGTGCAACCTCTAAATATTAACCGATTGTGGTTATTTTTAGTATAAGAACACATGGGTGGTATCAAGAATTCGAGCAAAGTCAAAAATCGAAAATTCAAAAAACATGAAATACCAAAAAAACCCAACAGCAGTTTTGACTAACTTGAATTGAGCCCAGGACTCCCAGCTCAACAAGCTATGGGATCTCAAACTCAATATTCGTGTCTCAGGAACTCCTTTGAGATGGAAAATCATCCAAGAACTTCTCCCGCTCTAGGGTGGAGTTCAAACGTGTTTTTTTTTTAGGTGGTAAAGTCATCTAATGACAAATCTCGATCTTGGGTGGAGCGGGACATAGTGTCAGACTTTTACTGACTAAAAATCCACTCCTGTTCCTTCGTTGCATTTCATACCAGGGCCGAGTCTTCCTTTCAAAATCAGACCCTTGGCTCCAGTAGGTTATGGCCCCTACGGTTAGCTGACAACTCCTCGAAGCGCGCGTGGAACAGTACGCGCCGTCTACGACTTGGGCTCGGTCCGGACGGTTACCGGATGGTCGGACGGCGAGCTACCCATTGGTCGTCGTCCTCGAGTTCAAGCGTCTCAGTTTTTTACTGACTAAAACCACGCCAGTGTCCTACGGTTTCCCTTTGCGTTCTCTTTTAGAAATTCCCATCATAATGTCAACGTTCCCTGGAATCAGCTGCTTGAATAACTTGCTCATACACTACAAGCATCTCTTTACTTTGTTTGCGTTTTTGCTCTGTGCTGCTGTGCTTGGGGAAAGCAGCACAGAGCAACAACGCAAACAGCAACGAAGGTATCGCAGTTTTAGGAAAGCGTGCTCTATCGTCAGGCACATCATCGCTTACCAATGAGTAAGATAGTGTTCAAAAACGATTCGAGCGTATTAGACCAAGATCCCAGAGCTGTCTGACATAACTTATTTTCACATGGATGAAACCTTAGGTTTTCAGTAGCGTCTCATGTGCTTTGAATACATGTGTGCTTGTGGAGCTCCTCCTTGGAGCCCCTGGGCAGGTACTAGGTGAGAAAGGAACTAAAAATAAGAGTAACTTAACTTATATTTTAATGGCTGATGTTTATAGATGTTTTAAAGAATATTATTCTAAAGTAGTATTGTAGATCTTAGTATATATACTTAATAAAAAAAACCCTGGTCCCGCAACCTTCACGATGATAATTTCTCCTATCACGCTTATCACAGAACCAAAAAAACATAAACATAATAAAATTTACGATAGCACGGCCGTTCTGACTCCACAAAAACTTCCAACCTTTTGTTTCGTTCCTTACCTGTGAAAGCTGTAAATAAATGCAAATTGTTGGAAGCACTCTCTTGGACTCCCCTTTCCTGACGCCCGGGCCCCTTTCGGACTTAGGGTCGTTAGATTGCTCTTGTTAATGTTTAAGCATTCGGTTTGATGGTTCAGGCAATTTAAGGAGGTAATTAGGTTAGATAGATGTAGCCAGGTGAGGAGAGAACTAGATAATAATTTTTTTGTATTGATTGGTTGCCGAAACAGCATGAAGAATCGCCAAACTTAAGTGGCAGGGCACATTGCACGCAGAACAGATGGCCGTTCGGGCCGAAAGGTTGGAAGGCCTCCCACAAGGTGGACCGATGACCTGGTCAGTGTTGCTGATATCCGATGGATGCGAGACGCACAGGACCGGTCGTTGTGGCGGCGCTTGGGGGAGGCCTATGTCCAACAGTGGACGTCTTTCGGCTGAAATGATGATGATTGATTTCTGTTATCTGTATTATAAAGGGCAAAGTCCTGAATGCCCAGATCGACCCCTTGGACTGAGAATGCTCAAATTTTGCACAGTTTTTTTTTAAAGATATTTAAGTCATCCTTTTGTTAAGTAAATAGCTTTTAGTCACAAACGAAGGATTAATTGATTCTATTCTTAGCGAACTAGACAGACAAGTTTATTTCAATAATAGTTTAATTTATGGCATACATTTGCAATATTCACTAACGAATATGAATATATTTATGCTTGACACTTTTTTAAGTGCCCATAATGAATAATTCTGGGCAAGCTTTTTAACAATTACTGATGATAAATAAATCCTGAAAATCGCCTTTTGTTAACGAATAGTTACAATGAAAATGAGTGATTTTGTGGTAATTATTTACTATATATATCAGTTGTCCAGTACTGTTCTGCTTAGCTTGGGACTAGACGGCGTTGTGTGATAGTTGTGGAATATTATATTATTATTAGGTTCCGACATAAAATAGATATCTATTTGTGTATCGTATAAATTTTGTAGTTTTAAGACTACTCCCTTTTTACCTTTCTACCCTCACCCACTATTATTTTTTCTGGTCAGCTAGTAATATAAAAAACCTATTCTTCTAGACCCAAGAATCGAAACTAGAACCTTTCTTTTAGAACAGTGGTGGCTTAGTGGTAACGGCCCCGACTTACGAGTTGTAGGTCGTGGGTTTAAACCCAGCCAGGCGCATTACTTTGTGTAATTTATTTCATCACCAATGCTCTCAAAACAGTGAAAGAAAACATCATGAGGAAACCGGCATGACCAAAAACCAAAAAATCGAAGATATGTGACTTTCACAAACTTGCCCTAGGCCCGCGTAGTGGTTTCACGGCTTATTCCCTCTCCTAGAGAGGAGACCTGAGCCCCAGTGGTGGGAATATTAAAAGGCTGATTTTGCGATGCTATGCTAGGGAAAGCAGATAATATACAAAAATCCAATACTAAAATCTTCAATCGAATATCCATCTATAAAACACATTGGCGGCACGGCAGTGCCCCCACCAAGGTGAGAAAAAAAAGTGGCACGGCCGTACCATCCTTTCGTCTAAACAATTTTCAATTTAATCCCACATATACTTTTCCAAACACTCTTACACTTAGTAAGATTGCGAGTTCTTTTGTTTTTTTGCTAGCCCTCCAAGCAATCAGTAGAATAGATAGACCTAATGCGCTAACATTAGCGGGAATGCTGTTAAAAGGGTGTTGGAGCTTGCTCGTAAATTCTGGCCAGCGCAATGGTGTGGGAAAAGTATTGAAAGGCTTTGTAGGTAAAAATTCGTGGACATGCGTTTTTTCATAATCATCTTAACTCTAACTATTTATTTATACAACATGAGTTTTAGTTTATGCAAAACCCGATTCACGTGTCTATTATTTTTATGTAAAGAATTTATGTACAAAATTTCATAACTATATTATGAAAAATCAAAAAGTTATAAGCTTGTTATTTTACCGCACAAATACATGGTCACCGGGCCATCCGGGCGACTGAGGGGTTGTTTTGCTCCCGTACCCAGCTGTGCGCTGGCGTCGAATACCTACTATAACCTGCCGTGACCTGTGTTGTACTTAGTATCGGTGGTGTCCAACTTGTGACTTTTTTTAAATATTTTAGGGAAAAAATACAACATGGTGTTTTTTTTTTTAGGTGGGAAAATCAAAAAACCACTCCTGTTCCTTCGTTGCCTTCGTCCTAGGGTCCGGGTTTCGTTTTCACACTACCCATGGCCCCAGTAGGCTTCGACCCTGCTGGGCCGTGCGCGTGGTGTAAAAAATTTAATCGATTCAGTTACTAATTTTGAACAAACTATATTCAGGGTTTGCATATACTAAAAATGATGCTGTACTATATAGGACTACTTGAGAGCAGTGGGGGTCGAGTGGTGACGGCCCCGACTTATGAGTTGTAAGGTTGCGGGTTCAAACCTAGCCAGGCGCATTACTTTATGTAATTTATTTTATCACCACTGCTCTCAAAACGGTGAAGGAAAATATCGTGAGAAAACCGGCACGTCCTAGAACCAAAAATTCGAAGACATGTGACATACACCAATTCGCATTGGGCCTGCGTGTTGGATTACGGCCCATTCCTTCTTCTAGAGAGGAGGCCTGAGTCCCAACAGTGGGAACATTATAAGGCCGACTCTGCTATGCTATGCTTAAGTGATGTTTATGCTCACATCTCTATTTCAGAGACCATAACATGATGTGTTCAAATGCCAGTCGCGCGAGCAAAAAAGAAAAATGAAACGATACACCTTATATCTCCATTACTTTAGCAATTCAGTTTCGGTCGTAAAATGGATCTCGTTAAGAGCTAGTTGTAGGGCCTCAGGTTTAACACTATATGCTAGGACTTGTAATTGGTTTGCTGTCGTCTATGATTGTTTTTCTGTCACACATTTCTTTTTCATTTTTTATATAAACTAGTGCGTGACTGCGATCCCACCTAATGGTAAGCAGTGATGCAATCGTTGATGGTCAGGCGCACTAGTGTGTTAAGACCCTATTACTCTAGCCTTGAAGACACACAAGACACCCAGTCCCTCGATGTTCACGGTATAAACGACGAGGGGAAACGCTTGGTCCGGATCGTAGAGGTTTTAATAACGTAAGAGAGGATACTCGCCGTAAAACTGGTTGTCCGATGGTAGAAATAAGATAGTGGAATCAAGTCAAACAATTCCCGCGCACTCTCCACTGGCACTTCTTTAAACTCGAACTGTTTTTAATATTTTTTTTTTTTTAAGATTTGTTTTATATTTGAAAATAGAATTTCTAAGTACAAGAGTAGACAATATTCTAAAATAGTACATAGAATACTTTTTATCACGGCAGTATGTTCTCTTAGGGTAATTTTCTACTATAACGCAGACGAAGCCACTAGTAGAAGCTAGTATTATAGAGTAGAATAAAATAAACTTTATTGTACACCAAAATAGTAACAAAACTTTTACACTAACTTGAATATAATGGGTACAAAGGCGGTCTTATCGCAGACAGCGATATATCTACCAGAAAACCTTAGGATGGACTGTAAGAACTTGAAATAGAAAAAGGGAGGCAGTCTGCGGTGTACTGCAAATTAATAAAGTAAATATTAGATTAAAATTATATACTAGACTGTATATAGATATAATATAGCTATTATATATAAAAGACGATATGTATACATATCACAACACAATTTCATACAAAGAGATGGAAAAAAGAAAAGAACAATAAGGTGGGTTAGTGACGGAAGAACTGAATTTAGGTAGAAGCAGGATATTATCAATTAGAGTGAAAGGAAATGATGTGAAATGAGGCAATGTATTATGTATTATAAATGTGAAAATGTATTTGTTTGTTGTCAGAACTCACTTTCAACTAAGAGCTTCATGTCAGAAATGATTGACTTGTTTCAACAAGTCAAATTTAAATACCCCTTATTTACAACCATTGTCTTGTATGTTCTTAGGGTTGGCTTATTCCTGTCTAAACAGCTGTGACCCCATTTACAATGTTAAATATGAGTAGGTACTTGCGTACCTAAACATGTTGGCATACATAAATCCTAGAGGTCTTCAAGGCAAGTGTGAATAGGTTACTTTTAGGTAAGTGTACTCCATCGTCGACCACATCCTCTCTTTCCATTGGGTAAAATAGTCGCCTATATTTACTTATACTCTTTGGATATTTGTCAAGCGCTTGTCAATGCGACGTATTTTCTCGTCCAACATACCACAGGGTCTTAAGACGAAAGTCTAACTAGTCACAGACTGTGTGTGACTGGCGTGTTGCCAGTAACGGCCTCGTCAGAAAGCTTGAAGTCACGCAAAGGGCAATGGCAATGCTTGCTTGGCTTGGCTCGGAGTTTCCTTGCGTGATCGCATCTGGAATAAACATGATGAGTGGCAGTGGGCAGGGAACGTTGCTCGCATAATAGATGGTCGATGGAGTTGAAAGGTTCTGGAGTGGCGACCGTGTATCAGAGGACATGGCATTGGAAGGCCTTCCACGGTGGACAGTTGAAAGCTTGGAAGGGGCCTATGTCCAACAGTGGAAGTGTTGTGGCTGAAATGTTGATTTATTTATAGTGTATCTTTGTGTAAAGTTATTGACATTGACTGGCCTGTTGGTCTAGTGGTTAGTGACCCTGACTGCTATGCCGGAGGTCGTGGGCTCGATTCCCACCCAGGATAAATGTTTGCGTCATGAGCACGATCATTTATTCTGTGTTTGGGTGTAATTTATCTATAATATGTATGTATTTAGAAATGTTTATCAGTTGTCTAGTACTCATAACAAAAGCTCTGCTTAGCTTGGGACTAGACGGCGTTGTGTGATAGTTGTGGAATATTATATTATATATTATTGAGTACTCCATTAACAAAATAAAATAATGGATCTTGTATTTGAAATAAACGAATAATAAAAATCTATTTACATACCTAAGTAGTGTTGAATTTCTACTATTTGTAACCCTATATTCACTTAATCGACCATCGAATACTGTGTGTAAAATCGTCATTCAAATTCACACTTACTAACGCCATATTTCCCTCTTTCACCACAAAATGCCACATTACACATTGCTCACGTCTTTAATCAGGCATTGACGATCCCCTTTCACATCGAGTGCATCTGACCGATTTAACTATTTTCAATACGTGGTCCCCATTCAGTTTCTGCCACCACTTCCTATTAGTTTCCGACTGGCATTGACTCGGGACTTTGCTTGCCTTTGGAATTTGATATTCATGCGAATTTATTTGATCTTGTAGGTTTTTGTTCGTTCGGTTGGTCATATTGCCTTTAAATATAGGATAATTTTTTTTTGTTTTCCTTTTACCATTTTTTATCCTCTTATTTTTGTTTGAAGGGTCAAATTAGTTATCTTTAAAAGCGGGTCAAGTTATTTGGCTGCGTTAAAAACTTGGTTTCAAATTTAAATACAGGTTTTTAATCAAATGTTTTTGGCTTGAATAATAAGTTGTAGTAAATATGAGCATATATTATATAATTATAGTGTATTTGTAGTTCATAGGTATGTTTTTGCATAAATAATTTTATAATATGTCATGTTAATATTGCACCTACCACAATTTGTCTCTGTATCACCCAAAGTTTGACTGGTAGAAAATGCCTTAAGAGGCAGACTTAATCTGCCTCTGTACTCTTGTGTGCATAAAGAATAAAATAAATAAATAATAAATAAGTCCTTTAAGCCGTGTCTTTGTATAAAGTAGTTATACTTTGAATTTCATTAGAATGCCGATGTAACACATTCAAATGTGTTTCTCATCAAGCCTTGCTGAGGTAGTCAAGCTAGGTGAGGTAGTTGCGTGATGTTCAAGCGGTTAAGGTACCCAGTTCTTATTCCTGAGGTAATTACGGATTCAAAACCGTGCAAGTACGAAACGTTTGTTAAGCTGTACAAAACCTACATAAGACCTCTCTTGGAGCATGCTAACGTCATCTGGGACCTATATTTTAAGAATGACATCACTCTGATCTGAAATGTGCAGAGAAGGGCAACAAAAATGGTCCGTACCATTCGCAATCTATATTACGAAGAGCGCCTTAAAGAATTTGACCTTATCACACTGGAACGTAGACAAAGGGGTAGGCTTATTGAGACTTATAAAATACTCACAGAATACTACGATGTGCCCAGCCTTCAAGACCTTTACACACTGAATGCCAACAATCATTTACGGGACATTCCTTCAAGTTATGTGCAAATGTAACTAAAAAGAATCCCTTGAAGCAATTTCTAGCTAACCGAGTTGTAACGGCATGGAACAGGCTCCCGGAAAATGTTGTGAAAGCTCCCACATTGAACTACTTTAAAAATCGGTTAGACAGACTAAACATCTCCAAACTATATGTATGAAATACACGCATCAGCTAATAGCTACTATTATGACTTACCAAATAATAATAAGTACTAATGTGAATTTTTCAATTCATGTAATAATAATATTTCACAACTATCACACAACGCCGTCTAGTCCCAAACTAAGCAGAGCATGTATTATGGGTACTAGACAACTGATAAACATACTTATATATTTCTAAATACATACGCATCTATAGATAAATTACACCCAGACACAGAACAAATGGCCTGTTGGTCTAGTGGTTAGTGACCCTGACTGCTATGCTGGAGGTCGTGGGTTCGATTCCCACCCAGGACAAATGTTTGTGTGATGAGCACGATCATTTGTTCTGTGTCTGGGTGTAATTTATCTATGTATGTATGTATGTATTTATTATTATTATTATTATTTAAAAAATGATGGAGCTCATCGCATTAACGTTTATTCTGGGTGGGAATCCAACCCACGACCTCAGGCATAGCAGTCAGGGCAGCCACAAACCACTAGACCAACAGGTTAGTCTACTATGTACTTTTCTAAGTTTATTTAGGACATTACTGACACCTCATGCCTCGGAATGTACGTAAAGCTGTGGATGCCGGTTGTCATTCGTAGATCTTTGACAGTTGTTACAAGTAGTGAAACGCCAGAAAGTCTAACCATCAGTCTATACATGGAGTATCGTGTTGCTTAGTAACTGAGTTGTAAAGATCTGATGGGCAGTTGCTCCATATACAACGTGGTTATTCAGCGGCATCTGTCCCGCTAGCCAAGTTACGATCGTTTCATTTGCGTCAAACACCTCGAGTAGGCCACGCCTCCGATTCCTTCTGACGTCATCTCAACGCTCAGTCACGTGGTCAGAACAAAGAGATCGGAGTTGTGGCCTACTCGAGGCGTTCGACGCAAACGAAACGATCGTAACTTGGCTAGGGGGGCTGGTTAGACTGGATACCGACTCCAAGCTAGCTGGGAAAACGCTAGAGGAGATGATAACCCAATAGGAATCAATTCGCGAATAATATAAGTAGAAAAAGCACTGAACTTCACACTTATAAATCTCGCTAAAAACCACTTAATCAGTTTTTTTCTATTCTTTACAGGTAACCTTACTACGAGTATTTACGTTTTGGGGTAGACCACTTTGAAATTCACGACCACGTTCTGGGTTAGCTATTCCAAAGTTGAGTGTTATGTACTTCAATACTTATATAAATTAAACAGTTTCTTTATAAGTTGGCACTGACTTGACAGATTCTATTCGGTGATGATTTTTTTTAAATTCAATATTTAAATTACAAACGAACAAATATTTTATACAGCTCCCGAAGCAAAATAGCCGAGTCGATGGTTCCATGTCTTATTTTATACTAGCTTTTGCCCACGGCTTTGCCCCCGTACATAAAATATAGCCTATGTCACTCAGGAATAAAGCAGCTTTCTATCGGTGAAAAAAAATTAGCAATCGGACCAGAATTTAAGAGATTACCTCCTACAAACAAAAAAAAAAAACCAAACTTTACCTCTATATTGTAGATTGTGCCAGATTTTACCTTGACTAGCAATGATTTGTACTTTGTGTCTATTTTGTACTGTATGTTTTATCAAAGATTTAAAGCATTTTATTTCAAATAAACAATTTACAGACACTTTTGAAATGTCAAGAAGTCAGTCAGTCAGAAAAAAATTATACTAATTGCACATTCCAAAGCGTAGATCTCTATGGAGAAGAACGTGCCAGAAACTCCATGGACACTCTTTTCAATCATGTTTTTTAATCACAAATATCTTTGTTACATGTTTCTTGTCGCTATCATGTGTAGTGTTACATTTTTTTTTTTTTTTCATTTTTTGAATGACAAGTATTTTCTTCAATTTTCTTATTATTATATCAGATGGCTTTCATTGTTTAGTCCAAACCTTGTCCAAACTCACCATAAACACAGCTTGAGCGTCGCAAAGCTCCTATAAAGGGGCTACCACATAATAGTTTGTGAAACTCTAAAAGTTATAGAGAATGCGTCAAGTTGAGCTATTCCCAAAGTTTTCTGCCCCCTTTTGGGGAATACCTTGGCAGATTGTTGGGAATCAAATGTGTTTACTGCCATTGTTGTTAAACTATGTGCTTTGATGAAGGAATTTTGTTTCTTAATCCGTTATAATAATATTTCAGTACGGCCAACGTTGTTAGGTCCAGAATTTGAACTTTAGATAACTTTGAGTCTATTTTATCTTTAATGGACTGTTTAGAAACTAGTATTTATTTCCTAATCTAAAATTACAAAGACCGTAGCAGACTTAAAATTACTTCAAAATAAGGTCCATCCATAGCAATACACAGTAGAGTATACTCAAGATTTTTATACTGTTCTATTTTTTTTTTGTCAATTATCATTTGCGGACCTTGTATTTACAATTAATTTAATTTTGATAGTAGATATACATATATTGACATTACCATCGCTATTTTATATGCTTTTCCGTGGAACATCGGATGGACCAAACATATATTATAAGATCATTGTACCCTATGTTTACAAAATTAATAAATGAATTGAATTGAAGATGTTTGACTGGCGAAAGTCATGGCAATACGTTGGATTTTGGTCCCGATCATGTCCAATAGTCATGCATCAATGTTCATGAAGGTTGCCACGTAAAAAATGTGTTCAGAGATGAACTTACCTTAAAACTAACTTATACCTTTTACATAATTATAATTATCACATTCTTCTTTAGAATGGCGTAACTCAAAAATTGTAAATTGTGTCGGCGAAAATAAGCATACCTAACAGTCAAAATATGTAGTGTGGTTATAAGTTTAAATATATCTCACCTGTGTTTCTTTCTTACTCATAATTCGGTGTTTGCATGTTTCTTTTACCAAAGGGTTACAGAGTAGGTTTTATATGGGCAGTTTAAAGCATAACCTGAATTTATAGGATTTTAGAGTTTGGTCAATTTCATTCTAAACATGATTTAAAATTAACCAGAAGCTCCAAAAACCATAGCGAACATTTTTGAATCAAGTTCCTAAATGGCGTTTAGGTAGGAACTTACTCTGTTAGCGTAATTCAGGTAAAATTTTCCAACACGCTACTAAGCCTGGATAACAGAACAAAAAACGGTAATCCTGGATTACAAGTGGCTTCGTTTTTTCGAGAAAATTCTGTGGAAAGCATAACGAGTTAGAAAAGTTCCCAGTTTTATTTTGATGTTTTAATAAAGAAGAAATAATAATACGCTCCAAGACTGCCGTCGCTGATGTTGGAGACAAATTTTCGAAGCTAAGAACAAAGGCCCTGGCATGAGCTCTTAACATGATCCATTTGACAACCTAAACTGAACTGTTAAAGGGATGGAGCTATTTAGTGTATAGCCCTCTTCTTTGTTCGCACGACTGTCATTTTAAAACGGCTTCTGGACGGCTCACACTTCCAATATGAATGATGACAGATGGGCAGAGATCGTCACACAGTGGGTACCTACCTGATTACGGTTGTCATCACCGAGGTAGGCCTAACCGCTGGAGTCACGATCTGGACCCGTTCGCCGTGGAAACCTGCCACAAAAAAAGCTGGAAAGATATGAAGGGGCCCCTCCCCTTCATATCTTTTTCCCTCGCATTCCTCGAAATGCACCATTTGGCGGTTTTTCTTAATTTAGTTGTTAATTTTGTTTCGTTACTTCATATTTTTTACTTTGCATGCGCTCTCCCTCAACTACGTAAAAGCCTTTCTCGAAGGGCACCAACTTTTAAAGTTGGTGCAGAGGGAGAGCGTAGGCAAAGTAAAAAAATTGAAGTAAGTAATAACAATTTAGTTGTACTTTATAATAAAAATACTATTAAAGAGGAGGGGTTAGTATTACTTATCGATGTCTCTCGTTTTTTAGTAATAATAACAACACTTACTGAGATTCATCCTTGGATGGTTGACCAATTAATTATACGATATTTTTTGAGATTCCTCCGTCGAATAGCACCTTAAATCATTGGACTCTTAAGGCCATGGGGATTTTCTGAAAAGAAAACTCGTCGTCCTAGAACGCAAAGGGCAACTGAAAAAAACAGGTGTGATTTTAGTCAGTATAAATCTAACACGCCGGGAGAAGAGACTAGACTTAGAACTGCGCCAGCGTTTAAATTGTTGCTTCAAGTAAAATATAAATAATCACTTTTATCCTGTTTCATTGAAAGCCGATCCCAAAATAGTTGAGAAAAGGTTAGGCTATATATTGATTAGTGATATGAAAACTTTTATAGGTAAAAAAATAATTTTGCACGGAGTTTCTTTGTGTGATCGAATCAGGAATCAAGATATCCGCAGGAGATGGTACTAAATGAGTGGCACACGGCTAGCACTGGTGGCTGGGTTTGGTAGTCCTCGTCGAGTCGTATTCCTCATAACTGAGGGTCGTGAAGTCCCGCTGGATTAGCTTCTCATTGATGGTATCTCGCCATCTGTGACGTTTCTTAGCGTCATGAAGTGCGACGTGCAATTGGGCGTCCAGTGTGGAGTGGACCTGATCTGCCCATCTTTTTGGGCTGCGGCCTCTTGGTCGTTTGCCATCAACCATGCTAGTTACGATGAGCTGTTCAAGGTTGTGGCCATTTTTCCTGGCAATGTGGCCAAAGAGGAGTTAGTGGTAACTTCGGCCCGAAGAATGGCCGATTTACAAAAAGATGGTCG
Source organism: Mythimna pallens (assembly GCA_961205895.1). Lineage (NCBI taxonomy): Eukaryota > Metazoa > Arthropoda > Insecta > Lepidoptera > Noctuidae > Mythimna > Mythimna pallens. Next base: position 19,442,980 of record OY540844.1, read on the forward strand.
GTAAGGTTTAATAAGTAGGGAAATAAAAGCCGCAGCGTTAGTAAGCCTCCCACAAGGTGGACCCGGTGGAGGTCGCGGGAATCCGATGGATGCGAGACGCACAGGAACGGCCTATATTCAGTAGTGGACGTCCTTCGGCTGAAATGATGATGGAAATATTGGAATCTTAAACTTAAAAACCTCCGACAAGAGTTTTCAGCTCGTATCTAACATGTAGCCGGAGTTGGTAATGCTAATTGACAATGATCATTTTCTAATACTTACAGTAACGATCCAAAATGGCTACCCTACTGAAGAATGATCGATCGTTATGTATTATCTATTTTTTTAACCTCATCTGGCTTTTCTTGAACTTACCTTATTCCAAGCAACTAGCTTTTTGCCGAGATTTCGTCCACTTGAAGGTCGGTTATTGTGCACCAGTCACTTTCACATTTATAATATTAGTACGGATTAGTATGAATTAGTAGGGAATTGTTTGGATTACTTTGAATTAGTATGGATTAGTGGAGGTTAGTAGGGATTAGTACGGATTAGTGTGGATTGGTACTGACTAGGAAGGATTTATTTACAAATGTAAATGGAAAGCTTTTCTTTTTAACGACAATCGTTTGATAATTAATTTAATTATTGTGGTTACGCTTGTCTTTAAGTTTCTTATTATTATTCAAGGGCTTTAAATTGGTTAAAAGTATTGACGGAGTAGACGAACGTTTTTTGTACTAATCGATTGTCGGTAGAAAAGTAGGACATCCCGTAAAATATCTCTTCCAATGGTATTTTATTGAAATAGTTATCGACTAAAACTTCACAGACAAAATGAAACATCAAAAGCGAACATTTTCGAATATTTCCATTTATTTTCGTTTCCCAATAGTTTAGTGAAAACATTCCGACAGATAGAAAGACTCCATTTTAAACTATTTACAATTATTTAACGTACAAACTTAATTGTTTTTTTTTTTAATTATAAAATTATTAACTAGCAACAGAACAGGATATTTTATATCCGCTAAAATTAAAAGTTGCAAAAATTTAAAATTTTAACTAATATTTTTAGTGTAATTGAGTATCCCCATTGTTCGATGATCCCGTCTTAGGGCGCCGATTTTTTTATGACTTTGTGAAATGTAACTGTAAATTCATAATATAACAAAATATTTTTTAACATTTATTGCAATCAAAATGTACCAAAAATTACTTTAAATTACTTAGTCAAAATGTTCAAATTGTCTGAACACAAATATCCCAAAACCATGTTTTGCACAATTTTTATTACCGACGTCTAAAAGTTGTATTATATTTTTTTTTTAAATCAATAGATAGTGCAAAACTTGATGTTTTGAATTAGTAGCAATTCACTTTTTATCTTAAAACACAGAAAACCTGTCTATTTTTTAATATTCGGACCAGACTAAGCCATTTGCTAATGGCCACATTTCCATTTAGTTTCAATAGTTTATTCGCATTTTCAGAAAAACACAAAGGTCAGTTCAAGGTGCTTTTAACTTTTCATATGATACTTAACTCCATAAGTTTTCTGACTATAATTTATATTCTAATAGCAATGTCATCTGTCACTTCCAAGCAATTTACTTTGACGTGAAATGAAGATAAAATAGGTACACACAAGTAGATTTCACAAAGTCATATTACGTTTATAAACGGCGTTTACACCACTTTAAGACACAAATAGGATTATAACCGTTATAATACAAAACATATTTACACCGTTACTGTATGTACAAAACCCTTAATGGACAAAGTAATATGAACTATATCGTTAATGGCCTTAAGTCTTATGTTCATTTAAGTTTGCTGGTAGGTACTTGGTAAAACGTTTTATGTGATGTGGGCTTTAATATGATGTAAATGTCACGTCAGATCATAGATCGTAAACATTTATTTTTGTCTAGAAATTTATTCTCAAGGAAGACTACAGTCAAGCTAGAACTACATAAGTCCGACGCACACGTGTAACACGCCTGGTTTGTACGTAGAACGACGTCGCGTGGCGTGGATCAAGTGTAGCTCTACGAGTCTGGTTTCCTTAAAAAATGTATGGAGACCGACGCGCCCAGACCGGCGTGTGTGGCACATGGGTACGCAGTGTAGTTCTAGCTTTACTTACATGAGAAACATGATAAAAATATACTCGACGCTAGTTTACTATAAATATCTGCACATGAAATAAAATAATCAAAAGTTAAACTTTTAAAATGCCAGTCAGACGTTTTTTCAACTGCATTAATATAATTCTTTAGTAGACGCTTAAATCAGATTGCACAAAAAAACTGTGATGCTTTATGACAGTCGACGAAACTTTGAAATCTGTGAGTGTAAAAAACTTTGCTGATTAAAAGCGCAGACAATGTTTTTATTACGGTACCTATTAAAACAGTATTACCTGGAGCTAGTTAAGTTTTAATTAAGGGAAGAAAATGGTGGGTAGATCCACAGCTAATGAAACAGCAGAATGGTACCTTAAGAACTCTTTGACATGTATTTTAGTGCATACACCTTTAATCTGACGAAAATATTTAACGTATATATATTTTTGTATCAAATAAAATAACAAAATACATAAAATAAATAATTTATAACAAGTAACTACAGTAACAATATTTGAAAATTAATAATAAAATCAAAAAATTATCATATTTAAAAAACAATCTTATGTAACTTTTCAGGATTGATTCCATCAAGCATTTTACGAAAAAAATGACGTGAAATTTACATTCGAATTCTGCTATTCTCTACGTAAACGATTTTCAATCTGTCTGTGTCTAAGAGTGCAGATCAAATAAAACGTATGCGAAAAATCAAAAAAATTATTTGGTTTTTCAGAGTTTATTAAAATCCGTGAGTATGTGACCTGTTTCAGCAAACACTACAATGAACAAAAGAATCGAGGCTCACCCCTTATTCATAAAAGTGAAAAACGCTCGAAAAATCTTACCTGGCATCGACATTTTAATAATATGAGATTTTATACGACCTGATTTTGTTTGGCAAATTTTCCAGGCATTTTGTATCGAATTATGAAAAAAAAAAAACAGCCGTTTAAGTAAGTACATCTTTGGCGGTAAGACTTATAAAAATGTAGAGAGAATCTGTTTTTTTTTTATATGAGTTGATTTTTGTATAGATAGTATCTATAAATAATGTTTTGATTGATAAACAAATTTTAAGAGCGTTTTATCAAATATTATTCAGGAATAAGGGGTTTAGTTTTCACATTTTAGTGATTATGTTTAATAGCTAGAATATCAGTTTCATAATATCTATAGTACATTAGGAAATATTAGTCCAATCTTCAACACATTTTTTTAATCCAAACTTTAAATGGTATATTCTGTGGGTAGTCAGAGTTTGATAATATAATAATAATTTTAATAATAAAGTTTATTATCACAAAAATTATATAAGTAACAAAATGTTTTAAATCCCTGGCTCCTGAGCTACAGTAGCTGTGTTACATGTTACTCCTGTGTTACAGCAGCCAGTGTCTTCATCCAGTTGCGTATGGTACATTTGATCACATATTTATACATATTTGATAAAAAAAAGAAAAAAACATGGTAAAATAAAATAAATGAAAGTACAATGCGTTCCAAATAAGAATAGGATCGATTGCCATGTTGTGACGTCAGGTCATACTGTGAAATCTCAAGAAATTGGACAAAATTGAAGAATTCAGAGATGAGCAAAATTGAAGAACTAGATTCTAATTAAACTATTTTCGTTTACAGTTCGTAAATAAATTAAATTTTTAAAAAGGTCTTGTTTTGCTCACCATAATAATTCTTTGATTTGACAGTATGACGTGACGTCACAACATGGCAATCGATCCTATTCTTATTTGGAACGCATAATACACGCATGTTCTGAGTATTTAGATCTATCTTCTATATCTTGAAATGTTAAATATATGAGCTGCGAGATTGTTCGAAAGAGTCACTGCGGCCCTGGAACGCAAAGGGCAACTGAAGGAGCACAAGTGGGTTTTATTCAGTAAAAAATCTGACACTCTCTCTTGCTTCGACCAGGGCGGGAAAAGTTATTTAAAGATTCTCAAAGCTTGACAGTAAAAACTCCCAAAAAAAATTGCGTTTTAAGGAAAATTAAAACGTCCAATGCCTATTCAGATGTGTTTGAACTATGCAAGTCAATAGCTTGCGAGACATATCAGATAAAAAAATTGTATGATGTTATTTAAAAGACCAATTAAGTGGATGTTTACGTTTAATTTTTCACTGTTTTCATTGTGTGAGTAGTTTGCAAGCTGAGGCCTACCACGAGCTCTGAACGCTATTCATTTGACAACTTAAACTGAACTGTTAAAGGGTGTATAGCTTTATCCGTCTTTCTCGCTCGCATGCTTAATATTTTAACATGTCATGTTAAGGCCTATAGATGACAGATCATCAACAGATTCAATAAGTTTACATAACGAAAACATTTCAACTGGCTTGGGCAGTAAAAACTAAAATTGTTTTAGCAACTGTAATATAGATAAATGTATACAAAATTATCTTTAGTATATGCGAAACCTGAATATAATTTGTTCAGAATCAGTAACTGAATCGATTCCAATAATTTTTAGACCATGTTATATTTTTTCCCAAAAATATTTAAAAAAGGTCACAAAGTTGGACACCACCGAGACTAAGTACGACCAGGTCACGGCAGCTTATAGCGGGCATTAGGTGCCAACGCACAGCTGGGTATGGAAGCAAAACTACCCTTGTAGTCACTAGTATGGTCCGGTGACCATGTATTTGTGTGAACAACAAGGTAACATAACAAGCTTATAACTTTGTGATTGTTCATGGTATAGTTATAAAATGTTGTACATAGATTCTTTACATAAAAATACTAGACACGTGTTTCGGGTTTCACATATACTAAAACTTATGTTGTAAATCAACAAATTCTGACCCCAGACAGATTACATAATATTGATATTCATACAAACTAGTTTACAAACGTGGCTTGTTTATTTTCACAACCATTTATAAACGAAAAATGAAAACTTTAAAAACAACGACAATCCGATTTACACTGTTTAACATTTTTGAGTATAAATATTGTTTTTTGAATGTATTTTATATTTATGACTAGAGTTTATACGTGTTATATTTACATTTTCTTGATTTACAAACGAATCGTAACAGAATTTTCAATTATTTTATCCTACCTAATCGGAATTCGACTAACAGTAATATCAAGTACATGCTCAAAAGTGCTGCTGATTAAAAAAAAAAGGTTTTACACGTATCCGATCTTTAGTAAAGTGTAAATGCTTAGTAACAGGAAAACCTAGGTTAACGACATAGCCCGAAGAATCGCCAAAATTAAGTGGCAGTGAGCAGGGCATATTGCTCGCAGAAAAGATGACCGATAGGGACGAAAGGTTCTGGAGTTGCCACCACGTACCGGAAGACGCAACGTTGGAAGACCTCCCACAAGGTAGACCTATGACCTAATGAGGGTCGCGGGAATCCGATGGATGCGAGACGCACAGGACCGGTCGTTATGTCGACGCTTGTGGGAGGCCTATGTCCAACAGTGGACGTCTTTCGGCTGAAATGAAAATGATGTTGATGTTGGGTAACTAAATGTTGTGACTTTTTAATATTCATATCCACAGTTCAATGGTGTTAGTGAATCAGACTTTTCTACATCAAGGCCTTGACGTAGATTAGTTTTGGAAGCATGTCTACCATTTTTACCCGGGTGGCTAAATGCTAGACCACTTTGTTTTGCTATCTAGTTTCATAGTTTGAAGGAGTGAAGTCTTTGGGTCTACGAATGAATGCTATGACGTATAGTTGTGAAGTATATTTTGTTGGTGGACTTTTTTGATGGGACTCAGGAGAGATGACTTCGTCAAAAAGATATTTTTCTAAGTACTAACTAGATTACCTAGTTGATTATGGGGTCAATTGTTACTAGTAGTGCAGTTACTTGGAAATGTGACGGAGAAATTTTAAGTATTTTTTTGTTAGATCAACCCAATGCTTATGGCACTACCGATTTTATATGGGATCAGTAACCGCCGGTATTGTAGCTTTATAGAAAATATTAAATTAAATTTGATTTGAAAGTTGAATAAAGGAAAGGAGGCCTTTGTTCTGAAGTGGGACACAACAGACTTATGATAACTATTAAACTCTAAGTGAACGTCGGTGTTCGCGCGTGATTTTGCGGCATTCTGTCAAACACCAAGCAGACGTCAGCATCCGCGTAGATTATAAAATATTGAGCGTTCTATTTAAATATTGCGTTACGTTCTATTTTATTAACGTAAATAAGAAGTTCTTCATAAAGTAGTCTGTAAATATTGAAAATAAGGTCTGCAATGAAGTCTAGAAAATGCTAGGCCTAGAAAACGCTAGGCGTTCAAAAGTTAATAGCCACAAGCCTCGACCAAGATCTTAGACGGATCTTGTGAAGTGAATGGATCAAGGACTTGATTCAGAAAATGGTACCCCTGGACACAGCTCGTATTGTTAAATGGTTCCTTTCTCTAGAGCCCTGACCACTGGTAACTTAGGCTTTGTTCCCGATATCGGTACAAGTTTATTTTTTTAACGTATTTAATAAGTGAAATAATAAAGAAATACTTGGTTAATATTTAACCCAGTCACGTTTAAAATGAACGTCATTTCAATGGAGTCGTTAAGCAAATAATAGGAAAAAAACTTCAGTGTTCAACACTTAGCTGGGACTTCACTTTGAGTGTCGTAATAAAGAGCTGTCTTGGTCGTCATCTTTTAGATCTGTTTTAATTTCAGTTCTTGAAGTCATTGCACTACTGCAGGGAATTTTATTGCTTACTTGGTTTAATACAGCTTTGGATGCTGAATAAAACTAGGTTAACCATCTATTTTTATTTTTTTGCACAGTTACTGCTACCGGTTTCGTTCGTATAAAAGTAGAAAATGATTCCAATACAACGTACTCCAACGGTGAAGAAAAACATCGTGAGGATGGAAAGCCAAGCATTCTAAGACATGTGACATCCACCAATACGCACTGGGCACGCGTGGTGGATCAGAGCCCATTTTTACTTTTTAGTTTCTTACTGATAGTGTCTCACCATCTGTGTCCAGCACATGGTCCATATGCATATAAATTTTGGAACAACCAACTCTATGAGGTACAAGACAAAGTTCAAATTCTCTTGCAACGAATACCTTTATGGTTTTGCTACAAATCGTCAGTTTAAAATTAATAAAAAATATACAGCGTATAAGTCAATAGTTGAGTAAGTGGTAATGGAATGAAATTATCTTAAATTAATTCAAATAAGATAAATTGGTATGTTTTAACTTTTAATGCTAGTTAGTAAAACTGAAAAAATGTGTTCAATATTTTGATTTTAGTCGTAATTGTGATGTAGACAGGTGTAGATTTTGGTAACCTAAGATTTTATTTCATGCCAGTCTTAGGAAAAAATTAATTCACATAACAATTCGTTCAATTACAACAGCACTGCAGCAAGTACTTGATATCAACAACAAAATCACTAATCACTCGATTTAAAAAAAGTTTTGAGCACTTGAATAACACAGTCGTATTTACATGTCCTATAGCTGCGTGGTCTGTCAGAGCGGAGTGTCGCGGGGGGGCAGGCGAGGACCCGTCGCGGGGGCCCCGGCAGTGGGTCCCTGGGGTCCCGAGGGCCCCTGCGGCCCCGCCGGCCGGGGCAGTGTGCGCAGGTGCTGCATGGGGATGCCCCCCTGGGGGCCCAGGGTGGACCCCCGCGGGAGGGTGCAGGAGCCTGACGCGAACCGTGCGGGCGGCGGAATGCCCGAGGACGGGTTCTGGACGAACAGAACACCATAAGAATATCCTTCTTCGATCTGCTGGAGAGATTTGAGCTGGTATATTTTAATGTTTTGTGGGTCATGTATTAGTTTGTAAGTTAAAAAATACACATCGTATAAAATTTTGATTTCTCTGTTAATATCTATACGACCTTCAATAAATACCAAAAAATACACAAAATAAACGTCTGTTATGTACTGTATTATTACATTACTTTCAGGAATACGGCACAACAGAGAAACGACGGATATTGCCCACACAGAAGTCAGAAATCATTTGAATATCATATATAATTAGACTCCCCAAAATGTCTCATTTACGAGTACATATATAAAAGGAAAAACTGTCTGCCTGACATATCAACGCACAGCCAAAACTACTGGGGCTAGGAGCGTGAAATTTTGCACTAGGTATCCTTCTATGACGTAGGCAAGCAATAAAACGGTCTTCCAAAATTCACGCCCTAGAGGATTTTCCAAGTTGCTGGCAGAAGCTAGTACTCAGACGTAGAGTCATTTTGGGGAGAGAGAGGAGGGGGGAGAGAGAGTTTGTATTGATCTTATTATAAACAAAGAATACTAACTCTTTACAGAGAGGATCTAGCAGCATATACTCACCGTAGGCTGATCATGCATGGCCCCATGGTTAGGTGGCGGGGCAGTCCTGAGTGCGCAGTAGGCGGGCAGACCTCCACGCACTCCGGCTACGGACCCGCGGTGCCCACGTGACCCCAGGGGCGGGGATATGGTCGATACTTGCTGTTGACGGTAGTAGTCCATCTGTAGGAGAGAAGACTTGTTGAAGATGGTCACTGGCGTAGCGACCAAAGAGCTAGGCGAGGCAGTGCCCCCTCAACTCGGAGGCCCCAAACTTGATTAGCAAATTCAAAATCGAAATAAAATAGGTTGCAACACTAATTATGGCAACTCGTTTTAGTCAGTAAAATTCTGACACTCCTTTCCGATTTTAAAGTCCAATTGTATACAATTTCTAATAAATTTAAGGTGGGTACCTACATCACACATTTTATAAGAAATTTTTGTAGTTGACTGTACATACATTTTCACGTTCGAGCGAGTTGAGGACAAAAAAAAACAGCAGGTAAAATCAGAAGGTGACAACTCGCGAGTACAAGCGAGTTTCCCAGTAGCAAGTTGAAGAACGGTTCAATATAATGCACACTTATACATCTTATACATCCCATTTAGGTTTTGTCCAGATATGTCGCTCTTGAAATGGGTGTGTGTGTGTTTCTGAGCTCAAATTTCAGTTAGTCTTAATTTTTTTAACACAGTACAAAAATGAGATCGTTTGGCAATAAAAACATTTCGAGTTGATTCATCGTTTTTCCATACAAAATGTATAGGAAAAGTTTTTGACGATTCCTTAAATGGTCCTAAAGAGTCTTAAAAGGATTAGAATATCTTAAAAAGTTATGGATGGTCTAAAAAGTCCCTTTGCAAAAATCCACCCTGCATTAGGAGGTTCTGAGGTCTTACGATTTCTCGCAATCTCTTCTTTTGTCTCGAATTATCTTTCTCTTTTTATCTACCATGAATCCTTACCTGCATCTGATCAGTATCCGAGGGTATAATATCCGGGTTCCTATCATCACTCTCACTGTCCTCCTTCTCCCGCAGCTTGTCCGGGCTGGCTGGCTGCGAGGATGGAGGAGGAGCCGATCTGGGCTTCCTCTTGGCGCAGCGCTGGCGCATCGCGACCATGAAGAGAATGAGCACCACCATCAGAATGATTCCGCCACCGACGGCTACTGACATCGGGCCTGTCATTTGGAAGGCTGTTCTGGGTAGATCTGTAGAAGAAATAAGATAAAGTGAGTATCTAATGGTATTGGTTATAGGAGATGAAGGACTGCTTAAGTAGTATGTTCTATTGCTGGGTGCGTGTTTGTTAATCTGACGACCCAATACTGTTGATGAGGCGTGTAAATAGCCTCATCTGAGAAAGGGAGGTGTTTTAAGACAACCAATATGGCGGTGAAAGAAAATTTAAATTACGCAAAATTAAATCCCTGTTGACGATTCCTCTGAGACACCAATACCCACAACATCTATTTGCAGAAATAAAGCCCACGTACCTTGCTAATCCAGGGACCTCACTTGAAAGCAGGAAGGCGCCTCGTTCACGGGTGCGTGGTCGCTTGGTGGGCTGCCGGCCGGCGAGCTAACTTGGTTCATCCACCGGTGGACTGGTCAGAACTCGTGAAATCAACACTGCACTATAAGGTCTCAATGTCTCACAGTAGCAGATACACTTATCACACGAGAATTCTCAGGTTTTCAACATATATGGGATTTCTATAGCGGGGCGGAATGCGTTCGACGCAAAATCGTAATCGGAAGTGATCGAGACCTTTTTCCTTTGCGGGAAGACGCCCTCTATCGGTCTTTAGCGAGCGTCTCAAGGGAGCATTCGATACGTCAACCAATGGGCGCTGCGGTTGTAGATATTGGTGAATGGAATCCTCAACAGAGACTCAATTGACTTACTTTTTTTCTAAACTAAGTAATGTTTTTAATAAAGTGCGGAGAATGCGGGAAACGTAACTAATTTATATTATTTATTCTCTAAAAAACATATACACATTGAGAAAAGGCATTGACGCTTCACCATGCTCCCCCCCTTGGAAGGACGCAAGTGCTTTCAAAGGGAAAGGTGAAAATTGTAAAGATTTGCTGACCTAGATCATGATCAGAAAGTCTAAGCTTTATCACTAAATGCGGAAAATAAAAATTATTTAGAATACTAATCCTAAACCTTAAAAACTACGATATCGTTAAAATGAAATTTTATTGCGTTGGAATAGGATATAGTTTTGTGACAGAGCGTTTAAAATTACCAAACCTTGTCCTCACCATTGCAACGCGAGCGACATTGTCAGTCCCTTTATAAACCTCAATTATGACTCCTAATGGCCAACACAGAGGAGGCGAATTGTCCTGTCCCACGAGTACGACAGTTCCAACTTCTACAGGCTTGTCCGGAGTTGCCCATTTTTGCCTAACTTGCAGCGTATGCAGATACTCTAGATGCCATTTCTTCCAGAAGGATTGTACCATACTATCTAACAACTGTTTACGTTGGGACAGATTTAAGCGCTGACCAGACAAATCGGCTGCCGGCAAGTACTGCAATGGAGTCGACATCAAAAAATGAGCGGGAGTAATAACTTCAGGATGCGGATCAGAAGACAACACGCTCAGAGGGCGTGAGTTCATAATGCACTCTATTTGGATGAGTACAGTTTGTAACTCTTCATAAGTGAGAAGTTGATTTCCAATCACTCGATAAAGATGCGTTTTTAATGTTTTTATATTGGCTTCCCACATAGCGCCAAAATGTGGGGAGCGAGGTGGAATCATTTTCCACTTAATGCGGCGAGCTGATAACTCATCTAAAAGAGATGAATTGAGGTTTGACCTCATTAAGAAATTATAAAGTTCATCTAGCTGAGCTTTAGCACCAACGAAATTGGTAGCGTTATCCGAATATAGACAGGATACTGGCCCTCGACGCGAGATGAAACGTTTAAACGCGGCTAAAAAGGCGTCGGTAGTAAGTTCAGAGACTAACTCTACATGGACAGCCTTGGTTACCAAACACACAAACAAACAGATGTAAGCCTTCTGAGCGTGTTGACCTCTGCGACGAGAGAGAGTTATGCGTATGGGACCAGCATAATCCACTCCAGTATGGACAAATGCCTTTGATTCCGATACACGGTATTCAGGAAGGTCCGCCATCATTGGAGTGGGATGCGTCGGATTAACTCTAAAGCATGTGTTGCATTGTCGCAACTTGGACCTAATGACAGTCCTGGCATCTAGTATCCAAAATCGCTGTCGTAAAATAGACATAAGTAGCCCAGGCCCAGTGTGACAATTCATCACATGGTAATGACGAATTATCAAATCCACAACAGGATCATGTTTGGGAAGTAAAAAAGGATGCTTAACATCAAAGGGAAGGTATGACTTTGAAAGTCTTCCCCCAATGCGTAATATACCCTCTTCATCTAAAAAGACAGATAAACTGTTAAGTTTCTTTGGTAACAATTTACCACATTTGATGAGCTTAATGTCATCTGCGAAATGAACAGATTGCACAGCACGGATCATAACTCGTTCCGCCGCTGACAATCCCTGAGGCGACCGGGGTTCACAATGAACCTTCGGTCTAGCGAATTTAAGTATATAAGATACGATGAGCAACAGCTTATCCCATGATGAGGTGCGTTGCGCAAGTTGACAAAGAAGAGGCAGTTCTACTTGCGTGGTCACAGTTAAGACATTTACCTTATGCTCGGGGAGTTCCCCACAGTCAGCGGGACAGAACGGTTTGACAGGCCAATCTTCAGGAGCACAACTAAGCCAAGAAGGGCCGCTCCACCAAAGATCATGTGACACCAACTGCGAAGGCAGTAAACCACGAGATAGGCAGTCGCTTGGATTCTCAACACCTGCTACGTGGTAGAAATGTTGAGAGCCCAGGTTCTCCTGACATTGAGCTACTCTATTGCTGACGAAGACTGACCAGCGATGCGGAGAAGAATGAATCCACGATAAGGCTATCGTGGAATCTGAAAATGCGTAAATCCCTACAATTGGAACACGTGAAGCGTAAGTATCGCGAACAGTCTTCACCAACTTTGACATGAGCACGGCTGCGCACAGCTCCAGACGTGCAAGAGTTGTGACCTTGGTAGGTGAAACCTTTGACTTCGCACAAAGTAAGCGAACTACGACACCGGACGGGCTAGTACAGTGTATGTAAATGGCACAACCGTACCCACCCATACTGGCATCGGCGAATGCGACCATACGAACACAACAATCATCGGTAACACCCACATGACGTGGTATCCGTAAGGAATCCAACAAGGGAAACTCCTGCATGAGAAGCGAAAAACGTTGGACGATCTCGTCAGGAGCGTCATCATCCCAACCGATATTGCTCAGCCATAACTCTTTGATGAGCAGCTTGGCGTAAAAGATCACGGGAGCGACTAGACCAAGAACATCAAATAAGCGGGCAACTATCGAGAGTATATTTCTCTTAGTACATTTCTCGGCTACTTGAGCGGACGTGAAGAAGAACTTATCCTGAGAAGGTTCCCATGAAAGACCTAGAACCCTGGACACATCATTGCCCTCGTGAAACTCGAGTGACTTACGATGTGAATCAGGTAGGCTGTTTAAAAGCGCGGGTGAATTGCTACACCATTTTACAAGGTCAAAATCGCCCGACTTAAACATTTTTATGAGATCATGCGATAGCTGTATAGCGTTCTCTTCGTTATTCACCGAATAGACCAGATCGTCCATATACAAGCTGGTCTCTGCTACTTTAGCCGCTTCGGGATAATGCGGACTGTCCGAGGCCAGCTGTCGCACAGTGCGCATAGCTATGTAAGGACTCGACTTCAGTCCAAAAGGTAAGCGGTTAAAAGCGAATGTCAACACAGGATCATTCTCACTGAATCGAAACAAAATGCGTAGGTACTTACGCTGCTCAACAGGTACGCAAATTCGTAAGTACATCTGCTTAATATCAGAATTTATAGCGATAGGAAATAATCTAAAATTGATTAAAAGAAGAAACAAATCTGTTTGTAAATTTGGACCAATATGGAGTACATCATTTAAAGATAAACCGGTATGAGTCCTGGCACTCGCATCCAATACAACGCGCGGCATCGGTTTGTCTGGCCGAACGACAGCGTGATGAGGGATGTAGTACCCGTCATCCGAAATGGCGGATTCGTCGACTTGACTTAAGTATCCATTGTCTATGTACTCTTGGATCACTGCGTTATAATTTTCCCGCAACGTCGGCGATTGGCGGAGTTTTCTCTCCAGCGCAACTAGTCGACGGTACGCGGCGGTGCGGGAGTTACCTAACTCGGCGGGATCTTTACTAAAGGGTAACGCGACAGTGTAACGTCCCGCATCGTCACGTGACACGGTCGAGGAAAAAATATTCTCACATTCGGTTTCCTCAGGAGATAAAAAACGTTTATTTTCAACTTCTTCCAATTCCCAGAACTTTTGTAATAAATCATTAAGGGCTAATGCTGTGAAAGAAGAGCTAGGTAAATTTAAATTATTTTTACTATGCGGAAAATCACCCATAAGGACATACCCGAATGTGGTCAATAATGCGGGTGGCGCATTTGAACCTAAGTCTACCCTATTCCCCAAATAAATATACGGAAACAGTTGAGCGCCTAACACTATGTCAATATCTCCTGGAATATTCCAGCTTAAATCAGCGAGCGGAAGCGAGTGGAAGTCCACATGACAATCCCACTTAATATGATGCGAAGGTAGCTGGTCCGTAATGCACTCAACTACTAACGCGTGAATAGTATATTTTTGATGCGAGTATACGCGAGACTCGATATCTAAATTCACATAACCTATTATCGGCCGCGACACAGAACCAACTCCTTTGACAAAAGAATTATTCAAAGGAATTATTGCTAAGTTGAGTTTCCTACAACAATCTGTAGTTATTAAATTATTTTGCGAACCATTGTCAATTAAGCACCTAACTATTGTTTTATGGCCCGAACTATTATTATTCGCGCGCGCATAAACCTGAGCGGTTGATAACAAGACTGCTGACTTAGTCTTCGTATCTGCAGCTAATAATACGGCCGTGTTATGGGTCGGAAATGTTTGAGTAACATCACCCGAACCACAAGACGCCGCGCGGGGCGGGAGGAGCGCGGGAGGCGCAGCGGACAGCGGCGCCGCCAGACTGGACGCGACGACTACATTGCAATTCGTCGGTTTAACATCAGCTATATGCGGTTGTTTATTATTTTTCTCAAAATGTAATAAAGTATGATGGCGTTTTTTACATACGTTACAGACTGAGGTCGACTTGCAATTACTCAAACCGTGCGACGTGCTCAGACAATTTGCGCAACTATGTACGGATTTAATAAACTCAAACCTAGTTCTAGGAGTCAACGCGGATTGAAACTTAGCGCAGTTATACAAATGAACATGAGCGTTATCTTTACAATACGCGCAACTCGAGACGGAGCTTAGCGGAGCGGGAGAATTAGGCGATTGATTCACGACAAACGCTTTCGTTTGCGTGCGAGGCTCGCGAGATGCGGAACTATGAGGTTTATTATAATTATTTTTCGCGTTCGAATGAGATAAATTCGAGCGTGCTAATATCTTAGCCTGATCTTGAACAAAGCTAATTAACAATTTAGTTGTAGGTATTTCAACATCGCGAACGGAAAGTTCAAACGATTGACCAGTCTGTGAATCTATTTTTCTCATAGCGCAATGCAAGAGAATAAAATCCGCAAGATCCGGAATACCAAGTTGTTTCAAGGCAGAAATACTTGCACTAAATGTTTCAATGAAAGAATCGAGACTATTTGCGTTACACAAACAACTTTTTAAATCTAATATATTATTTAAATAGTGTATACCTAATGTACGCTTATCCTGGTATTTATTAACTAAGCTGTCCCATAGAAAATGATAGGTATCAGCCGTAGGTACAATACCGGCTGTGACCTTTAACGCGTTATGTGTAAGCCTACCTACTAAATACTGCACACGCTGCGAGTCAGTCAGCTGTTCATTGTTATGAATATTCGACTTGAACGACTCATAGAAAACAGGCCAATTCTCAGGTTTCCCGTCGAAAGATGGCAATGCGATTGGAGGCAGTTTCATTTTTAGTGGTTCAAAAAGCGTTTTCGAATTACTACATTGCGATAACTGAGATTGACTACTGTCGATTTTATTCCTAATACGCTTAATGCGAATAAACAAATCTTCAAAGGATTCTAAACAAGCATAGTCGGGACTCGAACCAGGTTTCAAATTAATGTTTATGTGGTTAATTTGATCGACATAAGATTCAAATTTGTCACGAATGTCGTCAATAGTTTCCGATTCAGTCATAAAACTTTCATTATTTCTCGAATCGAACGACGAAATATTTTTCGATAAATCATATAATCGATTAAGGCGTTTAAATAACAATCCTTTCTTTTCATGAAGGATAGTCAGCAAATCTTCCGGCTTTAATTGTTTCTCAGTCATTTTGATAAGTTAATATCAAGAGCAATATCTAAAAATATGCGCGGGTAAACTTATCAGGCGGTTTGCAATAGTGAAGTACCTACCAACTATGTGGCGGTGTCTGAATAAAAATAACTAATACGCACAAAGCCGAAATGATGGGTAACTACCTCCTATCGTATGTTACCAAAGTGAAATACGTAACACATTAAATTCTATGAAACAATATTGACAGATTTACCAAAACCTACGTAGAATCTATTGTCAATTATGTTTATGTTATAGCGGAAAGCGGTTTATAGGCAAGAATAATTTACCAATGGTTTACGTAAATATCTATAACCTATATATATCTATTATGATTTTCACCAAATATTACGTAAAAATCTAACCGGGAGCGGTTACCTATCCAGGCTCGAATGGACCAAATAATTATGATGAGGCGTGTAAATAGCCTCATCTGAGAAAGGGAGGTGTTTTAAGACAACCAATATGGCGGTGAAAGAAAATTTAAATTACGCAAAATTAAATCCCTGTTGACGATTCCTCTGAGACACCAATACCCACAACATCTATTTGCAGAAATAAAGCCCACGTACCTTGCTAATCCAGGGACCTCACTTGAAAGCAGGAAGGCGCCTCGTTCACGGGTGCGTGGTCGCTTGGTGGGCTGCCGGCCGGCGAGCTAACTTGGTTCATCCACCGGTGGACTGGTCAGAACTCGTGAAATCAACACTGCACTATAAGGTCTCAATGTCTCACAGTAGCAGATACACTTATCACACGAGAATTCTCAGGTTTTCAACATATATGGGATTTCTATAGCGGGGCGGAATGCGTTCGACGCAAAATCGTAATCGGAAGTGATCGAGACCTTTTTCCTTTGCGGGAAGACGCCCTCTATCGGTCTTTAGCGAGCGTCTCAAGGGAGCATTCGATACGTCAACCAATGGGCGCTGCGGTTGTAGATATTGGTGAATGGAATCCTCAACAGAGACTCAATTGACTTACTTTTTTTCTAAACTAAGTAATGTTTTTAATAAAGTGCGGAGAATGCGGGAAACGTAACTAATTTATATTATTTATTCTCTAAAAAACATATACACATTGAGAAAAGGCATTGACGCTTCACCAACTGTTAAGATAGATTCGTTGATTAAGAACGGCTCCTGGATGTTGAAGTTCAGTTCAACCTAAATACAATGTAATAACTTTATTTAACCATTGTTACAGGTATTTTCTTAAACATAGGTATAACATATTTACATATCGGTAACAGGAGTTATATTTTACCAGAATTATTACAATGGCCCCCAAACTAGGCGGTGCCTGTATCTTGGGGACCGGAGTTGCGTGATCGTTAAATTAAAATACAAGTTTCCTTTGCGGATTACCTTAAAATAAAATAGGAATAAAATAGGAGACAAAATAATGAGTACAAAGTAACAGGGTAAATAAGTAAAAGAGTGTGCGTGTTGCAGGTGTGCGGTTGAAAGAGTGTAGGTATATTGTGTGTGTGTGTGTTTGGTGGCCGTTTAGCACGAAATGTTGTAATATAACATTAATATTATAAAGGTGCAATTTTGTGTGTTTATGTTTGTTAGTTTTTCATGCTCGAACGGCTGAACGAGTTTTGATGAAACTTAGTACACGGGTAGACCAAGTCCTGGAATAATACACAGAATACTTTATATACCAAGAGTATATTCCCTTGGGATAATGTTTTAATATCACGCAGGCCTAGCTAGTTATAAGAATATTATTAACTAGCTTTTGCCCACGGCTTCGCCCGCGTACATAAAATATAGCCTATGTCACTCAGAAATAAAGCTATAGCAGCTTTCTATCGATGAAAACATTTTCGCAATCGGGCCAGTACTTTCAGAGTACAGCGAGTAGAGTAGTTCCTAATAAAAACAAAAAAAAAAACAAGAAAAAACAAATTATTATATATAATATTAGTGAAAATGTAATGCCTTTGTTGTTGTTGTTGTTGTTACGAGTACATTTAACGACTGTACTATTTTGAGTAGGTAAACAACGACAAGATTTAAAAACCATCAATGACACTAATTACAACACATTGACTTTTTGGCAGTCCTAATCAAGATTTACCAAAAGTTCAATTCAATTCAATCTCACCTAAACTCTTATCATGAACGTGGTGTTTCTCTGGCGGCCTCAAGGTGCTAGCTCTTAAAGGATAAGGGTCGCCCCTGCCTTTGGCGTTGTATGCTAGAACAGCCGCAGCGTACGTTCGTCCCGGCGATAGACCCACCGCGGTGAACCGGGGTACTGCGCTGGACACGTTGGCTACGATCTCCTGTTTGAGGGGAAAATGGTGATCAAATAGTAAATTTCATAAAAATAATACCAAATAAGGTACTCCGTAGTTTGTAAGACAGAGCAGTGATGGCCGAGTGGTAACGGCCCCGGTTCAAACCCAGCCAGGCGCATTACTTTGTGTGATTTATTTCATCACCACTGCTCTCAAAACGGTGAAGGAACTGTCGTAAGGAAACTGGCATGTCCTAAAACCAAAAATTCGAAGACATGTGACATTCACCAACACGCACCTGGCCCACGTGGGGGATTACAACCCATTCCCTCGCTTAGAGAGGAGGCCTGAGTCCCAACAGTGGGAACGTTATAAGGTCGACTATGTAATGCCATGCTAATTTTTGTTTTTTAGTTTCACATAGGCCTACCAGATACCCATTATTTATCACAAGCTAGTGCACGGTTCTGATTTGTCGATTTCTGTAGAGATAACGATTCTTCACAGAAGAGACTGTGATGTTTTTGTTGGTGCAACAAAAAACATCACAGTAACTCTTTAAAAAAAAAATGAGGCTGTATAGAGACCAATGGAAGTTTGTTACAGTTGTATTCAAAATCCAGGATTGGTTACTTTAAGTTGGCCTCAAGTGTAGTACTTTTTAATAGAGAACATTGTAGTCTATTCATTAGGTAAAATCAATGGCGATCTAAAGAGTAATAGCTTCCGTATTTTGGAAACACAAATATATTACCACTTTTAAAATTAATGAAAGTGGATATTACCGTATCGGTCCTTACCTGTGTGATAATTTCTCGTACTTCTAGAAGAAAAGACTGAGGCATGCCTCCATTGAATCCTTCAGAACACCGAACCCCAAACGACGTCAGTGATGCATTCACCACCGTACAGTTGTGAACTTGATCGGGACGACCTGCGATCAAAAGAGACCAAGTTAGAAATGACCTTGAACTTTCCAAATTAATCATTTTGAGTAACCGTCTTTATAAGACGACGTGAATTTTTACAATAACTATTGGTTCTCTATTCGCAATATGATTAGACATTTAAACAAGCCTTTTTACTGTCCGTTCAACCAATTTTCACTTCTATTCCGTAGACATAAGGATGAAAATAAAAGCAAATAAATGACTACAATACCAATTACTTACTGCAGCCGCCATTTGTCATACCAACAATGCAATATCTGTTTTACTTTTCACCTATATTTTTGGTTAATAGTCTCGATGTCTTCTAGGCTGAAACAAGTGCCAATGTAGCGACACAGCGAAAAAAAAAATTAATGAATTACTTTTAAAATTAAAAGTGTCATCTGGGTTGATTAGAATAACGATTTTATCTACCCTGACTTTTAAAATAATTAATTTTTAATTAAAAATATTTTTTTAGTTTTTTCACAAAAATATCATCGGAGTTGGTTAGACACTTCCATACAGGACAGAATGGAAGAAAAAAACATTTTGCGCCGACCACAAATAAAACGGGACAAGGGCAGGAAGATAATGATGATGATGATCATCGGAGTTGGTTAGAAATTAGAATAACGATATTACACAGTTTAAATTGAAACAATTGCAGTTTTTTTTTTTTAATTAGAAAAAGCTGACGAAAAACTCCACCATACCCCGTATCATGTATGGGCACGCCTTAATTATGGCGATAAGTCCCCTCTTTGAGGAGTGGCTGGAAAGACCTCACGGCGTCCTTACTTACCGCATGACGCAGGTCCTCACCGGACATGGTAAGTTTGGGAAGTTCCTGTACCGGATCCGTGCAGAAGAGACGCCCGGGTGCCACCATTGTGTGGACCGCCCGGAGGACACGGTGGAGCACACGGTAGAGGTGTGCCCCGCTTGGGCAGAGCACCGTCGTGTCCTCGTGAGGGCGATCGGCGGCAGCGATCTCTCGCGCCGGGCCTTGGTACAGGCCATGGTCCGGAGCGAGGAGGAGTGGCAGGCGGTCGCCTCCTTCTGCGAAGCAGTAATGCTAGCAAAGGAGACGGCCGATCGCGTGAGGCAACGGCAACGGTCCTTACGCCCCAACCGCCGCCGGGATTCCGATCCCGATTTCCGGCCACCGTAGGCGCGGGCTTGCGGACGGCGAGCAATGGGTGGCTCGCCGTCCGATCGTCCGGTAACCGTCCGGACCGAGCCCAAGTCGTCGACGGCGCGTAGTGTTCCACGCGCGCCTCAAGGAGATGTCAGCAACCGTAGGGGCCCAACAGGGTCGAAGCCTACTGGGGCCATGGGTGATGCGAAAGAGATCCCCGGGGCCCTGGAAAACAAATGGCAAAGAAGGAACAGGAGTGGGTTTTTAGTCAGTAAAAGTCTGACACTATCTCCCGCTCCGCCCAAGAGCGGGGGATGTCATGAGATGATTTTCCCACCCGAAAAAAAAAAAAAAAAAAACCCCGTATCATGTACTGGATCCGTGGAATTCGTGTGTTAGTCGATGTCAGAAACACCATGTATTATGGATTTCATAATCCTTTGAAAGTTACTTTATAATATAATATAATTTATTTATTTCAAGTAACATTGACTCATATACAATATAAAAAAAAAAATAGTACGCAAAACAGTCACAATTAAAATCAGTTTGTACAGCTAAAAGCAAATATTGTGCAATGCAAATAATTAAATTAAATTGAAATTATTTATATAAAATATAAAATAAAATTGTAAATATTTAAATTTAATCAATAAAAAATTAAATAATAAAATCAAAATCAAATAATAAAATCAAAATTAAATAATAAAGTCAAAATTAAATTCAAATTATAATAAAACTTTGTCACATTAAAGTGATCTTGACCTTCCAAAAACGACAATGTCGAACTACAACAAAAAAAAGAACTGTTCTAAAAATTGTTGTGATTAATTAAGTCAAGTTGTTCTCAAGTGGGAATAAGCAAGTTAAGCTTGTACTAAGTAAACTTCTGTTCGTGTTGATTTTGGGAATGAAAAAATAACTTGGCGTTGGTTGCTACATTGTTACAGTAAATCTGCTTCAAGTAGAAAAACTTCTATCTCATCCTGTATCCTTCCTAGAAAATTAAGTATTTAAAAGAAAAAAAAGTAAAACAAAAAAAAAATAGAAATATATTTATGTAACGCGGTTGCTGAGGCCCTCAAGCGGTGAACATAAACGCTCACTCAGACCCTTACCCAAGCATTTTGAATCTAAATGGCTCAAAACTGTAATTACCAATAAGGTTATTATATTATATATATTATATTATAATAACCTACAATAATACCGATAATAAATTTGGACCGTTACCTCTTTGTACCCATTGCCGTGGAGACCATGGGTGCTTGGGGCACTGAGGCCAAGAAGCTCATTAATGAGATAGGGCATAAGCTCCGTGTTAAAACGGGTGACTCCCGCTCCGGCTCGTTCTTGGTGCAAAGGTTAGCCATTGCTATCCAGCGTGGCAATGCAGCAAGCGTTTTGGGCACCTTTGCGCCGGGAACAGTTAGGGGCGGGTTATTTGACTAGCTTGACATGTTTTACTGTAATTATTATTATTGTAGTATATTTTGACGATATGAAATTATACACACGACAATAATATTATAATAACCTTATTGGTATAATATATATATTATAATAACCTTATTGGTATAATATATATAATATAATAACCTTATTGGTAATTACAGTTTTGAGCCATTTGGATTCAAAATGCTTGGGTAAGGGTCTGAGTGCGCGTTTCCTTTCAAGTATATTTCTCATCGACTGATGGACACTTTCAACGCTTGGCCATTCAACGTGGCAATACTGCTAGTCTTTTGGGCGCATTTTCGATTGTCAGTAATGTGGAGGAGTACTTCGAAATGTCGAAATACGCCTCTATATCGCTGTGCAAGTGTATTTGATTTAGTTTTTGTGTACGTAGTTAGGTTTTTGGAGGTATGCGGAACCGTGTGTAAAGTCCCGCATAGATACGTTGAAAAGGAAGGATCCTCCAACCAGACGAATGTTTTGTCTGATCTGGGCAACTGCCCAAGAGCATGTATTGGGCAGTTGCCCAGATCAGACAGGGCTTGTTGTGTATGTTCAAATCACGTAGAGAACTCTAATTGAGTGATGCAGGATTTCATAGTTTAGTTCATATGTGATACCGGTTGCTACCATATATGTCGCTACCGGTTTTATATAAATAATTTTTAGTTAACATTTACGACTAGCTTCTGCCAACGGCTTTACCGGCGTCAAAGTAGTTTTCTCCATACAAACTTTGGACTCCCGTTTCTTCCCCTTAGGGGGTGAATTTTGGAAGACCCTCTCTTAGTGCTACGTCATAAAAGTTAACCTCGTACACGTTCCATGTCATAGTAGTTTTGGCTGTGCGTTGATATGTCAGTCAGTCAGTTTCTCCTTTTATATACATATATATACATAAAACGTGTTTTAAATATTGTGAGTAATTTAGCCACGTTTAAGGAACATACTGAAACGCATTTTTAGTTTAAAACGTATTCGTTATTTCGCAGCGCAGACGTATTAAATTCATAAATCCGTTTGAAATGAAGTAAAAATACTCTACATTTTCTCTTAGTTTTCTTGGAATTTCAGATTCATTACCTGTAATATCTTATGGGAATAGTACAAATGTCAATTTCACGTCAATTTGACGTCAACTCAACGCTCAGTCACGTGGTCAGAACAAAGGAATCGGAGGCGTGGCCTACTCCAGGCGTTCGACGCAAACGAAACAATCGTAATTTGACTGCAGGTCTTCGGTCCACCTTATGGGAGGCCTTTCAACGCTGCGTCTTCCGGTACGTGGTCGCCATTCCAGAACTTTTTGTCCCCTTTGACCATCGGTTCTGCGAGCAATGTGCCCTGCCCACTGCCACTTAAATTTGGCGATTCTTCGGGCTGTGTCTATAAACTTGGTTCTCCTGCATCTCCATTTCTGATGTGAACATGCAAGGAAACTCCGAGTATAGCCCTTCCCATTGCCCTTTGAGTGACTTTAAGCCTTCTGATGAAGCCCATTGTAAGCGACCACGTTTCGTTTTTATTCAGATAATAAATACTTAAAATTCTCACTAGCAACTTTATCTTTAAGAAACTTTATATTACCGTTTTCGAAGTCTTATTATGTAGCCTTTATTCGTATAAAAAAAAACAGTATAAAAACGTTGAGCAAGACTGATTTGTTACTGTTAGGTTAAGAAAAATATCTTTGCAAAAACTTATTACATTAAACTAACAGTAGAACAATTGAAAAATAATATATCATTCTTAGGCTTTTGAGAGTCAAAGAAACATACGTTTGTTTTAAAAAATAACATACAAGCACATGAACAAAGGGTCTAAATAATTCGAATTCTTATAATGTATAGTCTTCAATGTCCCTGGTAGACTTCAAAAAACACAAAATTGAAAAGATAGATCATTGTTATACGTCTACCAAGAGATAACAAGACTGATATGTAATGTTTTTCATCTAAAATTAGATTGTTTTAGCGAACACACCCACTAGTAAATCTATCACATCTTGTGAAAGATTCACAGAGAATTTTGAGCTGCCCCCAGGCAAGATGAGGCATTTGTGGGATAAAATATACAAATCTATATTTTAGAAAGTTGAATATGAACTATGTAGTGGTTCCTAGCGATTTATACAAAGTTTCCCTCTTCAAGGTAGGTTGGGAACCTTTTTTGAACATCGAAATTAATTTACAAAAGCGTGTTTCGAAGAAATAATAATAAACATCTTAAGCAAAATGATTTTATTCGTTCCAGGAAATTTATTTTATATTATTTATTTAACAACAACATAATTAACGAAAAAGTTTCGTAATATACAATTTTATGAATAAATGTTGATATTTCTGAAACAGAAACCATGTTGATTTTGGCGCATGAAATATAAATTTCTTTTTCATTCCGTATTAATTAATCTTCTTTTAATTATTTTATACGATAAAAACAGTGCGGTTTGCACTGCATTTAACTCAAAATAAGAAATGTGTATATAAATTCAACTTATTTTTTTTTTAATTATTATTATGAATATAAGTTTACATTCCGGTAATGATGTGATGGATATACAGCACCTTTTGGCTTTTCAATCCTGTTGTAAGTCCCACAAAATAACGTGCTAAAGTCCATCTTTGTATGAGGAGTGTGGATGATGGTGGAATTAAAGATATTTATAATTAATGTTAAAAAATGAATGTTTGAAGATGATTGATGTTTTGCATGACTATTTTATTTTATGTGATTATTTAATTCCATGTGAAAATTTTATTTTATGACATTTTATTTTGTATGTTTGGTTTTACATTTTTATTATTTATTCCGTATGGCTAATTTGTTAATAACAATTGTAATTAATTCCATTTTTGCTGCCTACTTTCTAGTTCAACACACAAGCTCCCATTACACAAGCTCTGCTTAGCTTGGGACTAGACGGCGTTGTGTGATAGTTGTGGAATATTATATTATTATTATTATTACTGTTAGCATAGAATGTATTTCAAATAAATAAATTAACGACTTTTTTTTATTTGATATAAATCAGTGCTTGACTGCGATCCCACCTAATGGTAAGCACCTGACTTACTAGCCACAATGCTATGAATACACACGCGGCAATGGTACCGTGTACGTACTCATAACTAGTGAGCAGAAGGCTGTTTTTTAATGATACCTACCTATTTTTTTACCTATTTTTAACACGCTTTTATTAGCTTCACTTGTTACTAACTATGTATGTAAGAAAATTTTGGAATCTTAATTTGACCCACTTCCCGGTCTTCGATTAGAATGAAATTTTGTACACGCTCTGAGAACTGATGACAATATATGACTAGTTAAGAAACGTCATTACAAATCCAATATGGCGGCTTCCCCAAGATGGCGGACTGGCTGTTTGAAATCCACCCCCATGATATGGGTATCAAATGAAAGAGTTTGCTGTCAAGAAAACGAAAAAATAGTCACGTGACTTAAATCCAATATGGCGGACGTCCAAGATGGCAGACAGGCTATTTGAAATGCATCCCTTTAAAAAAAAACCCCCCATGATATGGGTATCAAATGAAAGGGTTTGCTGTCAGGAATACGGAAAAAAGCGTGTTTTTTAAACTATTATTCGGTTTCCTTCTACTAATCTTTTATTTCTGTGTGTGTACATAAATCGTTAAATAAATAAATAAATAGATAGTGTATTTTTGAGTGATAAGCGTGGGTAACACTGGAAATAAAGATCTTAAAAACTTACCAGCAGCAATGATATGGTAGACACACGGCACCCTTTGCTTTCCAATCCTGTTGTGAGCCCAACAGAGTAGCGTGCCATAGTCCATTTCCGTATGAGGAGTGTAGGTGACGGTGGAACTGGTACCAGCTCGGGAGACGTATGTGTCGCTAACTTCGTTGCTGTTCGCTGTGTTATTGAAGGTCCAGCGGAACTGTGGGAGAAAATTTGTGGTTAGTGAAAGCGAGAAAATTGATTGGTTTAGAATGTTTGGTGATAAGGTATATATACATATAAGAGGAAAATGGGTGGAGCCGCTTCACAGGATATGTTTCACCTGCTATGCTACGTTCTGCACAAGCACCTACACCTTACAGAATTCATATGACAGAATAACAGAGTTGTCAAATAGTAATAAGTCAAGAGTGAATAGACTACTTCTAGGCAAGCGTGCTCCATCGTCGACCACATCATCGCTTGCCATCGGGTGAGATGGTGGTCAAACGCGAGCCTATCATTAATAAAAAAAAAAAAATTAAAGTCCATCATCACGAAAAGATAAGGTGGATCGATGACCTGGTGAGAGTCACGGGAATGCAATGGATACAAGTCGTTGTGGTGACATTTGCGGGAGGCCTACATAGCATAAGACGTTTTTCGGCTTAAATGATGATGTTGATGATGTAACAAAAAGAAGACGGGCAACACAAGTGAATGGTGTGTGTGTGTGTGTGTGTGTGTGTGTGTGTGTGTGTGTGGTTATAACCGCACTTCCTTTATCTACAGGCCAACCAGGCCTTGTAGTGGAGACAATAGAGGTCGATTGTGCTTCTGTTAGGTGCGAAGTATCTTGATTTTATGGTGCTTTTGCAATTGGCGTTACTTTATGTTGTGTATGTAATGAACCAATATTTTAGTTAGTCGTGAATATAACAAGATACACATAAAACAAATTTAATACATTAAACACGACTGACAAAGGCTTATGCTAGTGGATTTAAGGAGGGGACTCGGGGGCGCGTGCCCCCGTGTCCCGGAGACGGTATTTTTGTACTGTGCAAATTCCACCAAAGTACATACTTAGTAGGAAATCAAATTATCAGAGTTATGAAAATATAAATAAAAATTTGTTGATATAAACCTGAAGTATATATATATATATATACTTCAAATTATAGTTGCTTTTTTTGCCCATCCGCCCATTGTGCCCACCCGGAAAAAAATCCTGGATCCACCCTTGCTTATGACTAAAAACGATATCAGAAAAACTTCAACACTACCACAAAAGCATGAGATAGAGAGGGGAAACGATTTTATAAAGTATAACGTATATTTTGATCAAATTACGTATGTATTAAAATTACTTTTATTCTTTATGTGGTAAATACTCGTCTACGGTGAAACCATACAATAATAATGCACTAATGCTTAATCGTACAATTTTACCTCATTTCACTAATTAATTTTAGTCGAGAATTTTGTTTCATTTAGAACGTGATTAGCGGTCATCGCGAGTGCTCCCTCACTCTTTTGTATTACTAAAACTTTGGTCCTATTAATATATTTAATTAAACTTAACAAGCAGAATAAATAACTTTATAAGCAGCAGCCTGCAGTATCCTATGCGCCTTCCTAGATACTACACTCGTTGTGTTTCTGTATGCATCGACTCTATGAACATTGACGAAATGCTAGCCTGTCAGTTTTCTATCAATTACATTTCGGGGAGTCTGAGTCAGAAATTAATAACATAATTTCATAACCCGTTCCGTCATCGGATCAGCAGCAGCAGATGTACGGCGATACGACATCGGTACAACATTTATTTTGCGTACAACGAAGGAGAGGAATTTCCTGCCTGAGTCTATGTTTCCAGATGACTGTATTTATCAGGAAATACAGATTTAGGCAGAGTAATTGTGAACAGATACTTTTTAGGCAAGCGTGCTTCAACGTCGACCATATCATCGCGAATCTATCAATAATAAAAAAATAAAATCGAATAACATTGTTTCAGTTGCGGCATGTTATTTTATTTCTTGATGAAGATACACAAAAAGTGTTGGAGCAAATCAGTAAAAAAGGTCACTTCCCCCGTTCTAAAGCTAGCGCGACGGAGACTTCCCTCTCGCTCCACCTTAGAGACTTTTACTGACTATAACCACACCTATGTTCCATCTTTGCCTTGCGTTCCAGGACCATGGGTTTCCATTTCAGAAGTGAACCCATGGACCCAATATTAATATTTTGTAGGTACCTAACAGATCCTGCACTTTTAATCTCAAGCAGTATGAAAAAGGGATCGAAACTCAATTACGTCCACTTTTGTACAAAATCAAATTTTGTTTAAGACTTTACACGTGCTTGTTAAATGAAATAACAGGACTTTGTAAAATATATTTTACTAAGTAAAGAGGCTTAGTGTTCAGATTCTAAGTTGACAAAGATAATTACTAAGAAATTGAAGAATAGACCTCAGATTCAGATAACAATCTCACAAAATTGTCGAGATTGCCCGACGTTTACGGTTTCACCTCAGTGTCTCAATTTAGGTTCAAATCTGGGTGTTTCAATGTGACTTTTTCATATCACAAATCTTATCTAATCTAATTGATGCCCTGAGACAGTGTAATGGGGTCGCGGTGGACCACGAATGAAATGGAGGAAAGAACTTGACTGATTTTGCCGGAACTGGGCGAATGGAAGGAATGTAGGGAGGATTCAGACGAAATAGGCTAACATCAGCATCATCTCCTTAGCTTGTTCCCAACTAGCTTTTTTTAAGAGTGGAAATCATCCAATGAATGAATTGAATTTATAAAATATTATTGTAGTTAATTTATTATTGTATTTAGTATTGTATAATGTAGAAGCATTTTTTTTTCAAAATTTGTAAATGTGAGTACCATGGAGCTATTTTATGGTTTTTAGGTTATTATTGGATTTGTTTGACGTAAATAAGCATGGCAGTTGACAGTTTGTCATGGTCACTGTCTCACTGATGGTGGCGCGTGTGTTGGATCATTCGGTTCCCTTTAAAATGGTTGAGCTAAGTGGTGCTAATATTCGCGTCAGGTCCGTAAACGGGCACAGTCAGTTGAGGCTGGTCATCTCTTAGCTGCCAGTTGCTATTTTAATATCTATATTTAGTTTTTATTTTTACTTTATTGACATTGTTCTCACATGATAGCGACAAGAAACATGTAACAGAGATATTTGTAATTGCAAAACATGAGTGAAAAGAGTGTGTGGAGTTTCTTACACATTGTTCTCCATAGAGATCTACGCTTTGGAATGTGCAATTAGCATCATTTTTTCTGACTGACTGACTTCTTGACATTTCAAAAGTGCCTGTAAATGGTTTATTTGAAATAAATGCTTTTGAATCTTTGAATATCTTTGACTTCTCGCGTTCTGGGCGGAGCGTGAGGCCGTGTCAGATTTTTACTGACTAAAACCACACCTGTGTCCTTCCGTTGCCCTTTGCGTTCTAGGACTACGGGTTCCCTTTTCAGAAATTCCCCGCGTTCCTAGCCTGGGCCCCTATGATTTGCTGACATCTCTTTGAGGAGCACGTGGACTACTACGCGCTGTTGATGACTGGGCCGACCGTGGCTGGTAGTCAGGGTCAGAATCTTGGCGGCTGGGGCGTGAGGACATTCGTCCCACCATGGATGAATGAAATGGTGCTATCACCAAAACTGGACGAATGAAAGGAATGTAAGGAGGTTTTTGTCCAGGATTCAGACGGAATAGGCTAATACCATCATCATCTCCCTAGCTTTTTCCCAACTGGCTTCGGATCGACATCAAGTCTAACCGGATACGGCTGAATACCCGTGTTTTATATGATGCGACTGCCCATCAGGTCTCCTCAGCCCAGTTACTGGGCAACACGATACTCCTTGACTAGACTGATGGTCAAACTTTCTGGCATCTGACTACCTGTGACAACTGGGACCAATGGCTCTAGGTGCTTTTTGAGGCACGGGGTATCAAAAGGTCGCTCACACTGGGCCACATCTGAAGGTCTAAAGTCACCTAAAAGGCAATGGAAAGGGCTATTTTCGGAGTTTCCTTGCGTGATCGAATCAGAAATGAAGATACAGGAGAACCAAGGTTGTCGACATAGCACGAAGAATCGCCAAATTAAGTGGCAATGGGCAGGGCATATTGCTAGCAGAACAGATGGCCGTTGGGGCCGATAGGTTCTGGAGTAGCGACCACATACCATCTCTCCATTGCCCTTTGTGTGGCTTGAAGCCTTCTGATAAGGCCCATTGTGAGCGACCACGTTTCGGAACCATATGTCATATCTAGTCATCAATCTAGGTTATGTTTTTTTTCTTTTATTTTTGCAAGGGTTGCGTATTTTTCATTTCATTTTCATTCAGTTCCAAGCGTATTAAATATGAAATACCAAATACAGTCAGTTTTCCGCTAGAATATGGATGTAAGTCATGCAAATGTATGTTGAGTTAGCCTTACCGACAAGCTTCGTTGAGAAATACTGCAATAAAATTCTCAGCTCGATTTTACCGAGATAGCACCCATTTTAATATTACCACATTATTGTCCAGTTGTATAACCACTTGAGATACAAAACTATACCAATTTCATATCACAATATCTACAAGGAATCAATTTATATATAATTAAGACAGCTACATAACTACTGTTGAAAAAAAAAACTCGTATTAATTAATAAATATGATATAGTATTGGAACAGGTTCAGCAAACATTGTGGGACCAACAATATTATAAATCTAATTTTCTGTTTGGGCATTAGACATAAATACTGAATATTTGGCAAAACGCCATAATGTGAGCAGTTAGAATTGAAACATTAAAGATGAAGGCAAGATGGCGCGGGGCATTATCTTTTCGCCATATTGTTATTGTTTGACTTTTGGTTAAAAACATGCTTTTATTTACATATAATATAATACTTCTGCACGTGTTTTTGTCACCTAACTTCTCTTAAATTTGGATAAAATTTTGTGTAGTTATATTTGAGTCATTCAGCCTACTCAGATACAACCATCCAGGGTCTCCCTGGATGGTTTGAAAACACAATTGCTTCCGGTTGGTTTTTTTTTTTCGATGGTAAAATCAAAACCCGTCTCCTGTTCCTTCGTTGCCTTTCGTACCAGGGCCGAGTCTTCCTTTCAGAATCAGACCCTTGGCCCCAGTAGGCTTCGACCCTGCTGGGCCCCTACAGTTGCTGACATCT
The DNA here is from genome assembly GCA_961205895.1 of Mythimna pallens. NCBI lineage: Eukaryota > Metazoa > Arthropoda > Insecta > Lepidoptera > Noctuidae > Mythimna > Mythimna pallens. Next base: position 19,473,646 of record OY540844.1, read on the forward strand.
CCTTGAGGCGCGCGTGTTGCATCCGGTAGGTGGTGCTCCAATCGGACGCTCAATTTTTTTTCTGACGAAAATCCAGTTTTCTGACAGGTCAACGTCTGTCGGGACCGCTGGTAACTATATTATATAATATATTTCAGCGAATGACTGGTATGTGGTCTTATTATTTAAATTGGATTAAAAATCTAGTCAATAGTTTAACATTATTGACTAGATCTACATTATAGACTAAAGAATCAATGGATTAGTATCCTATTTTGGACGATAAATTTTATGTGACCTACAGTGAATTATATAGCAACCTGTATTATCGTTTATTCGGTGTATTCGTATTATAATAATGTAGTTAGTATCCACAATCTCTCAAAGTGCCGTATAATACCTATTACTACTAGAAAGCCGGACGGCTGGATGGCGAACTACCCATTGCTCGTCGTCCGCAAGCCCACGCCTAGTGGGGGTGGTAGTCGGGGTCAGGGTTGCAGCGGCTGGGGCGTGAGGATGTCCATTACGTCACGCGTGCGCTGTCTTCTTCGCTAGCATTACTGCTTCGCAGAAGGAGGCGACCGCTTACCATTGCCCTCACTTCAGACCATGGCCTGAACCAGGGCCCGGCGTTAGAGGTCGCCACTCTCCCGGTACAATGGTGACCGGGAGTTTTTTTCAATTGAATCCGGTGTAGGAACCTCCTGAACTTAACATGTCTGGTGAGGACGCAGTGACGCCTCTCCAGCCACTACTTAAAGAAGGGATTAACCACCATGATTATGGCGTACCCAGACAGATATGTACCACTCCACTCCCCTTTTTCGGTCAGAGGTTAAAAATATCTTTTATTATTTAAGAAAATGGGATTACTCTAAGAGATTATATTCAGCTAAGTGATCTCTAGAAATATATCGGATATAATATTATATTATTCTTTAATGTTATTATCATTGCCACAATGGATATAGTCCGAAAACAATAAAATATTATCTACCGATAGACCAACATAGAGTAATAATATTCTATTTCTATCAGCTTTCTGCAACTAATTTCATCTTGATAATGAATCCACATTACTAATTCATACTTGCTTTTAGACAGAACTTGAAACTCGCTGATTTTGATCAACTTCTTACTTAAAAGTTTTCAACTTGTCTATTTCAAATTAGGTATATATTTTTAGGTAAATGGGTAATTTTTTAAAGAAATTATAGACAAAATTTTTAAGAATTTATATTTTTGACCAGCTGGCCTGGCGAACTTCTTACCGCCTAATAGTAAGGATAACGCCATCTACTGGCATTACCAGAACAGAATAATTCATTTTACAATGACATTAAAATTGGAGATAGCGATAATAAATTAAAAAAAAATCCGAGTACAAACTCGGATTTTTTTTAAATTTTTTCCATGTTTTTAAACCTTCCCTGGACTATCTCAAATATTTCAAGACCATAATTAGCCAAATTAGTCCAGCCGTCTTTGACTTGTAGTGAGACTAACTAACAGCAATTCATTTTTATATGTAGAGATACTATATATAAGGTTAAACCTAGGGGTTCATCACTTCTAAAAATAAACGGAACACCTAAATGATCTCTCTAATCAGGACGAAAATTGTCCATACTACTCCATCCTACCCAGCCTGCGCAAAGCATATTTGGAGAAGGAGGAGACAATTGTGGAAGTGCTTCTTGACCTGGGAGGCCGCAAAGAATTAAGTACGGAATTATTTTGGAAATATAAGATATGTCAAAGGTTTTGTTAAAAAAAAAAAATATATACAAAAAATATAATATATAATATATAATATAATATTATATTCCATAACTATCACACAACGCCGTCTAGTCCCAAGCTAAGCAGAGCTTGTGTTATGGGTACTAGACAACTGATAAACATACTTATATATTTCTAAATACATACATATATAGATTAATTATACCCAGACGCAGAACAAATGATCGTGCTCATCACACAAACATTTGTCTTGGGTGGAAATCGAACCCACGACCACTAGACCAACAGGTCAATCAAATCAACTTATTTATATACTTGACTAAATTGAGGTTAGCATAAAAATATTTTTGTATCAAAACGTGTCAACTTGTACAGACATTTCTTGCCACAGAAGTTTTTCTGAGGAAACCAAAGATAAGAAAGAAACGTCACAATTCAATTGTTATAATTGAGTCAATATCTTAGGACGCCAGAGGGGGTAGGGAAGGGTTACAAGGAAAACCACAATATAATTTCCCCTTGATTGGCAAAATTTACCCTCAAACCTATATTTATGTTAAGATGGGTATTGTATAACTTCTGACTAAATTAATAAACCATAAACGTACTGAGCTAGCGGCTGCCAATTATGTAGATTCTAAGGTTGAATACAAAATTTATTAACACCTTTATTTTATTTAGTTTCAAGGTATTGTGTGAATGTATTATTTATTATATTATACTTCATTGTACACCGCATAATGTGAGCAGGAAAACTTTCGTTTGATACACATGGAAATTTGTTACTGCAGCTTTTTTTTAGGTGGGGAAATTGTCTAATGACATCTCTCAAGCCCGTGGCCGGGGCAAGAGGGTGTGTCAGACTTTTACTGAATTCGTTCCAGGGATCCGGGGTTCTCTTTCGCATCACCCAAGTGGTGTATCTGCAGCTGCACTCGGCTCCATAACACCCTCGCCTACGGCTCGGGTTAATTTCGTCTCGGTCCCGATGACAAACTTTCTCCACTTGAATCAAAATGTACTATTGTGAACTCACCACAACTTCAGGTGGGTTGGCATCCACATGGCAAGTGATATGCGCGCGCTCTTGTTTGGCGACTCCATGTACCCTTTGTTGAGAGCTTCTGCAGGTTGGGGCATCTGTTGAAAAATCAATGGGATTGGTGAGATTGTTGAATCAATTTATATGGATCAGCATACGTCGCATTGTTTATGAATTTTAATATGACAACAGAATCTTGTAACCAATGTTAACAATTTTTTTTTTCTCAACTATCACACAACGCCGTCTAGTTTCAAGCTAAGCAGATCTTGTGTTATGAGTATTAAACAACTGATAAACACACTTATATATTTCTAAATACATACATATTATAGATAAATTACACCCAGACACAGAACAAATGATCGTGCTCATCACACAAACATTTCTCCCGGGTGGGATTCGTACCTACGACCTACGGCACAGCAATCAGGGCCACTAACGACTAGACCAACAGACCAGTCAAAATTGTTAACACTTCAACACAATTCATTTACAATGAAACGCATAAGTAATCTTTAGACTTTTTAAATGCCAGCCGTCCATGCATGCAATCGATAACACACGTCATACTCAAAGTCCATTGAAAACTATTATTTGAAGTAGTTATTAAGCCTTCATAATATCATTAGTGAACTAGTTAATTGCTTTTCAAAGTACTGCAATCACAAATTGAACTTGTGATATCGTTAGGCAGATGAGTGCCCACAAAGGCATTCTAACACATATGTTCGTCAGTCATTGAAGTAATAATTCAACCACAACTCAATTTGATTATATACTAATAAGAAAACTCATTAATTGCAGGAACATTATTTAAAAAGTTACAAAAAATGTAAAATATACTTTTTTTTTAGTTGGGTAAATCATCTAGTGACAAATCGCGCTCTTGGGCGGAGCGAGAGATAGTGTCAGACTTTTACTGACTAAAACCCACTCCTGTTTCTCGTTTGCTTTTATCCTGGGGCCCCGGGTTTCGCTTTCACACTACCCGTGGCCCCAGTAGGCTTCGACCCTGCTGGGCCCCTACGATTTGCTGACATCTCCCTGAAGCACGAGTCCGGACGGTTACCGGACGGTCGGACGGCGAGCTACCCATTACTCGCCGTCCGTTGTCCCGGACATCATCGGGATCGGAATCCCGGCGGCGGTAAATATACTGAAATTTAATAATGGATCTGTATAGTAACTAATCTGATTAAATAAACAATACTGGACACACAAAAGGAACTAAAAAGGCCGTCGGCAAAGTGACATTCTATTAGTCATAACGATTATCAATAAGTTAAACATAATATAATGTCGTGGCCAGATCTTGGAAATTGATCACTTCATGATATGGCTAAATAAAACTGGCCAGATCGTTTTAAACGTTATAGTTTAATGATATTTCAATCTTCGATTGGTCTACTTTCTTTAGAACTTATATTATCATTGAAATCCTACATCAGTGATATGGTCAAACGAGGATTGACATATCATCAAATCTTAACGTTTAAATGATCTGGCCAGTTTTAGTTGGCCATATCATGAAGTGATCAATTCTAAGATCTGGCCACGACATAATACACAGACGCTAAGAAGATTTCTCTTCTGAGAGTGCCAATGGCAATAACAGTAAATTTACTGAATAACATGCCTAACTTAGTCCAGTGTTCAGACACGGTAGTACCGATGACAGTGCAAACTCTGCGTTACGTGGTAGTCTACGTGTTATGCGATGTAATTCAAACGCGATCGGAAAGCAAAGCGGCGCGAATGGAACAAACATTTTGATAATCTATTGCGTTGGCCTACGTGAGTGCAGTGCAGTCACGAGAAAAGCGAAGCGGACACGATTAGCTGGTTTGATTTTTTTTTGCGTGAACTCTTTTGGAACGTTTGAACTTTTTATCTTAAAACAGAGTATACTTACATAAAACATTCAAGGAGAAAGGTTTGCTTTCCCCATCGCCTTCCGCGTTAAACCCCACACACGTGTAGTTACCGGCTGTCCTTCTGCCCACCCCCTGGAGGACTAGCGACTGGTTGCTGATGATCACGCCTTGGCCCACGTTGTGTAGAAGAGTTTTACCCTGGTGGATGAAAAACTTAGTATAGTATTATGTTTTTACCGGATTTGTGATCTGAAAGGTTTATTGCCTTACCGTGCTATGTACCTACGTATCAAGCGCGGAAAGAAACACGATATAGGCGCGCACTAGAATATACTCGTATCAATAGCAAGTCATACTCGTGCATAGCGGTCTTAGTGATATATTTATTTACATTAGATGTAGAAATCATTGACTGCTCAAACCTTCCAGTAAAGCAAAGAAAAATTGTCTTCTTTCACAAATCCAGGGCCAAAGGGATGATACATAACATAAGGTTCCCATCTGTACACGATTTTATAGCAAAGCTAAAGTTAGTTTCGGAGTTAAGTCACTGTTTCAACCCTCTCATGGGCCCCATGGGGTTGAAACTTAGTGTTATGTCTCTTCACTATAAGATACATGGCTTGAATATAAGTTTGACCCTTTCAAAGGGACTTTGTTGAAGAGTTTATCCTGTTAGGATAGTTGATTGAAAAATATCGTAAATACTTTTGTAGCAAAAATTGCTTAGATATTGAAAGAAAGAAGAAAGTTTATTTACACAAAATGACGCAATTTTAAAACTAGCTAACAAACATAATCAATTGATAGGGAAGATATGCGTCACATCCGCGCAAAACGGCCGAACGCTCAGCATAAAGCTGCGGCCTCACGCATAATGCGATGAGCTCACAGCGCTGGTTTTCAGCGTGGGCCGGTGGCGGTGTCGACATAAAAACAGACGGAGACCGGAACGGTGCAATGTACAAAAATATTTGGATAGAAAAAGGAAATAAAAATACATATGAATTATAAATTAAAAAAAGAAAATTAATTAAAAATAAATCAATATTTAAAGTGGCAACACCATGACGCGCTCGTAGCATAATCTGATAGCCAAACATTGTTCGTTAAGCCTAGTATTATAACATGACTGAAAATAGTCTGAAACTTAAGTCTTTTAACTTCACACAAAATATAAAAAGAAATTTTACAAGAATGTAGATATTAAAACAAGTTATCAATACAAAACCGAGCCAGGCGCATTACTTTGTGTTATTTATTTCATCACCACTGCTCTCAAAACGGTGAAGGAAAACATTGATGTCCTAGAACCAAAAAAATCGAAGACATGTGACATTCACCAACCCGCACTGGTCCCGCGTGCTGGATTACGGCCCATCCCCCTCTTCTAGAGAGGAGGCCTGAGTCTCAACAGTGGGAACAGTAAAAGGCTGATTATGCTATAAGTACAAATGACTCCACTTATAAGGAAAGAAAATTCGAATTACAGTAACGTCATTATACGTGGACGACATACAAAGCATAGTCTTGGAAAACAGTCTTCTTATTTTTATTAATACCTAACATGGCACTGATGGCATTATTCAATGTGCGCATCCTTATCATATATATATCATTATAGATTTTTAAGATAATAAATACATTTTTTTTTATCATGTTACTTGACAGTCTCCTATTACATCAGATTTGAAAAGTTTCTTATTTATTGAATAATAAACGGATTTGAAAAAAAACTTTTTTTTTGCTATTTCTACACTATTATTATAAAGAGGTAAAGTTTTTTTTTCGTTTCTAGGAGGTAATCTCTGAAAGTAGTGGTCCGATTGCGAAATTTTTTTCACCGATAGAAAGCTGCTTTATTCCTTAGTGACATAGGCTATGTTTTGTGTATCCGGGTGAAACCGCGGGCAAAAGCTACTAGGATATAAAGTTACAATATCAATAACCAAATCCTATATAGCTTCAATACATTAATTAGGTCAAATCTTAACATGAAAACACACATTTTATTAAATCGTTTAAAATAAACTGAAAATAGTTGACAGTGTCAAAAAACCGCCACAAAAACGATTAAAAAGTTCGAATCAAATCACTTTTTATGAAGTTGGTGAAAACTTTTCTTTCCGTAATTTTCAAAATCGTCTCCTTCAGTCCTTTATTTTGATACCTAACATGACAGTCACGAAAAAAAAGGGATGGCAAAATTCGCAATTTTATTTTTTTGTAGTATTTATGTAAGTACCAAGTATCACTCTTACCACTAAAATATATCTAACAACACCACTCAAGTTTAAAAGCAATAAGCCGTTTAAGCTGTAGAGACGGCTGGTGCTGAAAATCAGCGCTGAGGCTCTGTCTTACACGAGCTCCAGCATTTTGCTGAGCGCTGGCCGTTTTACACGGATGTGACACATAACTTACAACTTATAAATAAGTCGTTATTGTTATTTGTTTTATTTTTAAGGTATGCGCCATATTTGACGTAAATAAACTCTTTTTCTTGCTTCTTTCTTTCTAGAGCATGCCAAAGAAATATGCATACCTACATACATTCGGGTAAATACTCACATTATGTCTCCACTCGACTTTGTAAACATAAGGATGCGCTCTGATGATGCAGTCGAAGTACACGTCCGTGCCTTCTCTAATATTTGAGGGATCCAGGTTCGTTCCTAACCGGACTGTGGTTTCTGGTACATCTGTTGTGAGAAACAAAAGAAAAATTAATTTCAGGATAACACACATACAGTATTTAATTATTTTTTCTATTGTTGTTGGCAGAAACTGCTAAAAATAGTAATGTATTTTTTATCTACAATAATTTTTTTTTTTGTTTGTAGGAGGTAATCTCTGGAAGTATTGGTTCGATTGCTAAAATGCTTTCACCGATAGAAAGCTGCTTTGTTCCTGAGTGACATAAGCATATATATTTTACGTACGCGGGCAAAAGCTATACTGTATAAACTAATGTTTGACTGTGATCCCACCATATTATTTTTTATTTATTAAAACATTGATCCCAAACATACAGGATTAATCCGTAGTGTGGGGACTAGAAATTACTCCTGTAGGTGTTACCGAGTATATTTGTGACAGAACCCAAAATAATCGTGGGTTCATTCACAAATATTCACATCTCAGTTACTCTGTAACACCATAATTCTTGGATAGACTCAGATCAGACTTTCTGGCGACTGTAAAAGATCTACGAATGACAACCGCGACCAACAGATTTAGGTGCTTTCCGAGGCATGCCTCGGAAACACACACACACTTTACTGACAACCCATTGGTTGTCAGTAAAGTGTCCTAATTAACTTTGAAAAAAAAAATGTGAATCGGAAAACATATTGGTACCTGAAACCTAAATTGGTACCATAACCACACACAAAATCGAGTACACCAACTAACCATAAAACCCAATTCATTCATACATTATAATCGTTAACCAAACTCTTCCAACTTTCTTCTAACAATATAATAAGTAGACTGTTATTTCAGTCTTCAATATCAAGAAGTTTTTGTACTTTCGTAAAATTTCATTCTTGCCAATAAAATCTAGAATTCAAGAAAAACAAAGTTGTGTAAAGTTTCAAGGCTTGTTCGTAATAAAATTCGGAAGGGAATTTCGGATAAGCTTAATATTTCTTTGCCGTTTTTACTTCCTCATGGGAGGCTTGAGATTAAGATGTTTCAACTTTAGAAAAGCTTACAATTCTTGTGATGGAACAATGCGATAAAATAAAATCTTTATTTATGCTTTTGATGTATGTTCAAGTTATTTGATAACCGCTGTGAAAATAATATTATAAATTGCGAGGTATTTGTAAAGTAACGAATTTGTTGGAATTAGTTTTTGTAAGATTTCGGAAATATTTATGTTCTTAGTTTTAGTGGTGCTCATTCGTCATTTCTGTATCATTAGAGTTTTGTCTAAATCCATTGTTCATAGATAGAGGCTCTGCCCCCCTAGCCAAGTTACAACCGTTTCGTGTCGAATTCTGTTCTCTAATCGGTAACGCCTCGGTGTCAGCAATTGTTGAAAACGATAAGTTGGTAACCATGTTGACGCGCCTGAGTCGGCCGCTCGTTCTACAATGTCTTTCTACAATAACAAAGGATGTAGCGTTGAACATTGTAGAAACGATAAAAATTCATTCTATCATTTTGAACGATGTGAACTTGGCTACGAATTTTCTATTCGTTTGTTCTGACCACGTGACTTAACGTTGAGATGATGTCATTCCCATACATTTGATTAGTTTTCGACTAGCATTAATGATTGCAGATTATCAACTTGGCTAGGGGTGCTGAACAAAGTGGAACTCTGATTAAAATGCGTTTAAACACATTAAATTTTGGACTTTAAACATTATTTATATTTTTGTACACTGAGAGCCCTAAATCTATTTCTTTTTGTTTAATCTAGTAGGTTTTTCCATTTACTGTACACTTATTTTTATAAATGTTTACCCTGTGTATAAGGTGTACAGTCACAAACAATAAGATTACATTTTGTTCAAAATTACTTAAACATCAAACAGGTATTTTAGGACTCACTGCGGTATACTTATTTCTTGAATGGCTGAAGTTAAGATATTTTCGAAAATGTGACAATGTTAATATATTGTCTTATTACTCTTAACTATACAATAAAGTATAAAATAAATAGAATTATTATCGCTGTGAAAGTATCACTTTATTAAGAACTAAAAACAAAAAAATCCTTTGAAAAAAATTTTACTGCGGCGGTCTTCCGTCCGATTATATAATTTTGATGTCTTCAAAGCTAGAGTGAATAGGCTCTTAATAAGGGCCTGTGTACACCACGTTTTTTAAATGCGCCGTTGACGTGCGTTTTAGAAACGTGCGTCAACGGCGCGCTTTTATCTTATTTAAGTTCTACAGGATGCGTCTGTCCGACTGACGCGTGCGTATCGCATCTGCATAGGCTCTAAACTAATGCACTTTATCACTACATACCTTCAGGTGGGATCGCAGGGAAGTACTAGTTTATATAATTAAAAAAAAAATGAAATGTTCACTTACACTGTATATCTAAGGTCCAGTCGTCTTCCAACGCCGGTACTAAAGGCATCTGAGGGTTTGATGCTCTGCATGCCAGTTTAGCTCCAGCATCTGACTTCGTCAACTGTAGGGAGACTGTTGATGTAGTTGTGTTGCCATCTGTTGATAGCTGCCAAAGAAATATTAGGATTAAAATATAGCTTTTTAAAGTGAAACTTGTAGGGGTTTTATTTAGCATATTTAATGTCTTTATACGTTATTATAAAATGAAGTTTATCACTAGTATCTGAACTATCTAGTGATAGTGATCGGTAGTGATATTAGACGCCGAAACTCCTAGTTTAACTTTGGTACCAACTTCGATAATAATATATTTAGGGTTAGCTTTGATTATTATTGTTTGTTATTCCTTAGAAAAATCGTTGAAAATGGATATTAAAACGATTAATTTGATAGATTTGGAAGAAACCACAGTCTTTCTTGACCACAATCTGATCCTCGAATTGTCTTAGTTTTGTAATCAGAACACGTTCAAACCAGTACTAAAGCATTTTTTTAAATAAGAGAGTTTAAGATCAATTTAGAAAATTTTTACAATATGGGCCAAAATGGAGTCGAAACGCGTGCCGAGCGCGTGTGTGAGAGAGTGTCGTTTGTTTTTCACTGGTGCGGGGCACGGCCGATAGTACGCCACGATTAGGTTGCCGGCCATACGACGCCAACCTGACAACGATGTGTTGGTAATGTTCGTTTAGGAATGGGCCATGCTTGTGGACATCGGACCATGCATGCAACGGGCATTCAACTTTATTTGGTGGGTAATAAATAAGGCTAAGTCATCACGCTCGGGTATGTAACGCTCGTTCGGGTAAGATCGGCCGATTCAAGCCGACCTTTTGCTGAGCAGATAGGTTCTATAGTGGTCATGACCACGTACTGGAAGATGCAGCGTTGGTAGGCATCCCACAAGGTAGACCGATGACCTAGTGAGGGTCGCGCTTATCCGATGGATGTGAGACGCACAGGACCTATAATTGTGGCGACACTTGGGGGACATCCATGGCTAACAATTAACGTTTTTCGACTGAAATAATATTACCTCGCCTTAATGCAGTTTCCATATATGTCATGTGATCACACCTTTTTTTTTTAAAGAAAAGTTTTTAGTTACCTTTTTTATGATCTGATGTATGATGATCGGTACCTAAAACCTAACTAAATTCAAAAACCAACCATCCGCCTCGTCAAATTAGATTCCGATAAAAACTAATCTGATAAAGACGATAAGAAAATTGTCCAATTGTTTTTGTAAATATAATTCTAAGGACTTTGTTTGATAGAAGAAGGCTCAATAAGATAGAATAATCTTTACTTTAAATTTTACTAGCTTTTACTTGTGGCTTTGCTCTTTTCAAATGAGTGAGGGAGTTTTTAATATCGTGCGGTTTTAATCACGCATGCGGGATTGCTCCGCACGTGTAACCCCCGCAAATATCCACTTCATACAAGTATTTATTGTTATGCGTGGAATACGTCGGACGCATTTTTTTTGCATTTTCCCGCATGCATGACGAAATCAACACAATATTATAAACACCCTAATTCCCCTATTATAAATTACAACCCATTTACACCAATATTAAATAATAATACAGGTAGACATAAGCGTGAGAAGTACAGATTTTGGATGCAATCAATCCCCGCCAAAACAGCATTTCTTAGAAAGAGTGTAATATGCATAATAAAATTGCTAATTCCATTAAGATAATGAATATTAATTTATTTAAGAGTGAACTAAAAAAATTGCTACTTAGTAAGGGTTGTTATAATGTTGCGGAGTTTTTAAACGAAAACTTTTGAATCATGACTATGTACCTAATATTTAATTCAATTTTATTATTCTATTTCTATTTATTTTCTTTATTGACTGTATTTGAATTGATTAAATTTTGACTACAAAATAGACTATTGTTACGTATTGACTATTATTGAATTGACAGATTTTTTTATATTTTCAAATTAAATGTTTTTTTTAAATAATTTTGTACGCTGGTTTCGGCAAAACATGTTGAACTGTATTGACTTTATCTCCATCTTAACATACACATGTTTATACAAATACATGATCTTATCTTAAAAAAAACCCACTTGGTTCTGAAAGCAGCTTCGCTCGTGTGATAGAAGAAAATGATCCCAAGGGAACATACTCCGGAAATAAAAAGTATCCTATGAGCTATTCCAGGAGATGTTCTAGCCGTTTGCCAAGTTTTATTGCAGTGAAGATGTAAAAGCGTTGGAAGGCCTCCCACAAGCTGGACCGACAACTCGGTGAGAGTCGTGGGAAGTCGTGGGAATTCGGTGGATGCGAGACGCACAGGATCGGTCGTTATGGAGACGCTTGGGGGAGGCATATGTCCAACAGTGGACGTCTTTGGGCTCAAAGGATGATGATGATTGTAGTGAAGATGTAAATAATATACACATACACATTCACAAACTTTCACCTTTAGTTTTTTAAAAAGTTTGTAAATGTGAGTACCATGGAGCTATTTTATGGTTTTCAGGTTATTATTGGACTTGTTTGACATAAATGAGCATGGCAGTTGAGAGTTTGTCATACTCACTCAAATGTCTCACTGATGGTGGCGCGTGTGTTGGATCATTCGGTTCCCTTTAAAATGGTTGAGCTGAGTGGTGCTAATATTCGCGTCAGGTCCGTGAACGGGCGCTGTCAGTTGAGACTGGTCATCTCTTAGCTGCCAGTTGCTATTTTAATATCTATATTTAGTTTTTATTTTTACTTTATTGACATTGTTCTCACATGATAACGACAAGAAACATGTAACAGAGATATTTGTAATAGCAAAACACGATTGAAAAGAGTGTCCATGGAGTTTCTTGCACATTCTTCTCCATAGAGATCTACGCTTTGGAATGTGCAATTAGCATCATTTTTTCTGACTGACTGACTTCTTGACATTTCAAAAGTGCCTGTAAATGGTTTATTTGAAATAAATGCTTTGAATTTGAATTTGAAAATTTATGATATTACATTAGTGTGATGTGGTTCTGTCTGGTTTTCCATCAAAATCCGTCCAGCGGTTTTTATGTGTAAGAGTTGCAAACATCCATACATCTAAACATATGTCCATACATCCATCCTCACAATATAACATTTATAATAGGTATTTGTAGGAGTAGGATAGGATGCTGTAGAGTTTTGGGGCTGCGAATTCGAGAAAGTCACCACCCGGAACACAAAGAGCAACTGAAGAAACACGGGTGAATTTTAGTCAGTTTGACACTCCCTCTCGTTCAACCCAGAGCGGGAGATTTCCTGCACCTAATAAAAAAAAAAACTATTGAACCATTAGACACTTAACCCCTCGAGCGCCGATTTTACATACGTCTGTACAATTTGAATGACCTTGAAAAACGCTTAGTTGTCGTTTTGTACACACGTTTTTACGATTTTTTTTAGCCAAAAATTTTGTTTTCTATATTTTTGGTTTTTCCTAGAAAAATCCAGAAAAAGTTTTTTTTTAGTTTTTTTTCGTGATTTACGTAAAAACGTGCAATGACGCAATAACATAAATATAATTTTATTCACGTCAAACAAGCAATAAATACAACAAGTAATTCCTTTGTTTTGTGGGATATATTATTTTAGTGGTAAAGTATTTTCTTTTTTTTATTTCTAAATTATATGTTAGTTTTTTTTTTTTTCAATGTGTTTGAATTTGTTATTAGGTTAATATTGTTTTCATTGAATGTATTTTTTTAGTTTGTAATTTTCTACTGTAAAACGCCTTGGACATCCTCCGTAACTTTGTACAAGATCTTGTTAATAAATAAAATAAAATAAATAAACACAATCAAAACTCAAAACGTTCTCAACTATTCTTCCTTAAGATAAATAAATAATCACCCAAATTTAAATACACCTTACTCCTGGATCGATTACTTAAAACTAACTTTGAAGCACGAATCCTTAATCAATTTACCAATAACTTTTCGACTATTATATTTTACTGGAAGAAGATAATAATCGAAATCGTATAACAGATTTGAAATTACACTCAAAACCCTTTGAACTCGCGTTTATAATCAAAATTGGCTTAAATTAATATCATTTTCAAATTTTAAATCAAAATTCAAAATGAAATAGGTCATCAGATTAATGTTCTTGGACTTTTAAAGGCCATAATCATTGTACTTGGTAGATAAATTGGTATTTCTTGACTGGATTATATCAATAAGTTATGCTGGTGCCAAAATCTACTTAATATGATCCTTTAGTCGCTTTTTGAGACACCAATTGAAAGCGTGACTTATTTAGCTTGAGTTCAAACAATAGAACGTTTAAGCCATTTAAATGCCAAATCAAAAGATTTTTCATAAAAGAAAAGGCGTTAGTAAATACAGAATTGGAATGCTTCAATTCAATTCTGCAAACAATGTGTTTTGAACAAAATCTGGATATAAAGTTTGAATACTGGCTCCTAAACTTTCAAAATAAGAAATAAAACTAAATATCTATTGAACAAAACCGTCACGTTTGAAGTGTAAAAACCTAAATATCAAAATTCGAACGCTTAATTGAAATAATAAAAAAAAAAAAACACCAATCAGAAGCCTCGAATACCAGCTCACAAATCAACCGATCAAAGGGCCTTACCCTTCGAATTTGTATTCAGAATTGATTTTAATTAAGTGTTGTTAATATTAATTTCTAGTTGGCATGTTGGCTGGTTTAATTAAATTACGTACGACAATCAAAACGTTCCGAATAGCGTGTGTGAGAGTTGATTGACGTTTCAGCGTTGTGTCGTAATCAAGGAGCTTGTGTGCCGACTGATATTTCGTCTTTGGCAATGTAATCTCGTTAGATCGTCACTTTTGTTAAATAAAGGAAGCGTGGATGCACAGAATTTAATTTTAGTGACGCGTTCCTTGTACTGATGAGTTTGATGAAAGAGAAACATTGTGTTTAACTTTGTAGTAAACGAGGCATTGTGATTTTGTTGGTTTGGAAATCAGTATTTCGATATTTACTTTACGGAGTGGGTTTACTCTAAATTGTTTAAATTGAACAACCACAAATACCTAGGGATTTTTTTAAACAATACGAGTACCTAATCTTTTGTAAGTGTTTTTTACACTATTTATTTCTGGAGATTACCAAAAACAAATAATTTTGCCAGTTAGAGAAAGTCACAGGTTGAGTGATTTTGGTCCTTACGGTCCTTTAGTTGCCAGCAAATTCATCAATAATAGATTTTTTTATCAGTTTAAGCTTACAATACGAATGGAGAAAGCATTTTGGAGAGTGTGCGCGGGAATTGCATGACTTGATTCCGCCATCTCCTTTATACCGTCGAACAACCCGACGTACGGTGAGTATCCACCCTTACCTTGTTGAAACCTCTACGGTTATACGTAGTACATTGAAGGACTGTAACAATTTTCTTGCTGCGGTCTTCCCGAATCCGGTCTTTCCTTTCTCTAGAGTGAATAAGCTCCTAATAAACTAGTGCGCTCCGACTCGGCTTGGCAGCGTTCGGGAAGCTGCGCAGTATCTTCTCGTCCAACATACCACAGTGTCTCAAGACGAAAGTCTATGACCAGTGCATGTTGCCAGTGATGACATATGGCATTGAAATATGGTCGCTTACTATGGGCCTCATCAGAAGGCTTACCACCCAAGGGGCAATGGAAAGGGCTATGCTCGAAGTTTCCTTAGGTGATTGCATAAAGAATGAAGATATCTGCAGGAGTACCAAGGTCGCCGACATAGCCCGAAGAATCGCCAAAATAAAGTGGCAGTGGGCAGGGCAAATTGCTCGTAGAAAGGATGGTAATGGGGCCGAAAGGTTCTAGAGTGACGACCGCGCACCGGGAAACGCAGCGTTAAAAGACCTCCCACAAGGTGGACCGCCGACCTGGTGAGAGTCGCGGGAGTGCGGTGGATGCGAGAAGCACAGAATCGGTTGTTGTTGTTGACGCTTGGGGAGGCCTATGTCCAACAGTGGACGTCTTACGGCTGAAATGATGATGATGAAACTGTTGCTCCTCACCATCATCTATTGCATCACTGCTTACCATCAGGTAGGATCGTCAAGCACTAGTTTATATTATTTAAAAAAATAGAGGCAGCGTGAAAATTTTTTTGACAGAATAGGACCAAAAAATAGCCACTGAGACGTGGAACGACGTGGAAGGTTAAGTAATAAAAATCAGTTAGTCAGTCTAAGAATCTAAAAGCTGAATTCACTAATACCGTTACTCCATGCGCTAGATCTGATGACATCAGTGCGGCACATGATGCGTAAAGAAAAAACTAACGTGAAATATTACTTCAAAGGATTTTTTAATAAAACGAACCATATTTAGGTTCGTTAGAAATTGAAGAATTCCACTGAAAGGTACCCAGTGAAAAATTGTTTGTTACAAGAATTCATGAAAGGCATGTGCTGATATCATCATTATGCACTTGTCGCTATACACCTATTGGTAGCTACATATCCTTGAGTCTGCTATTTTTATAAATTCATCATTCCAACACGATTCCATTGCTAAAAGTTCGTAATCTGTTAATTTATAATGGTCGATCATTGATCGATCAGTGGTCTCGAAATAGAATTGTGGTACGAGTTGTCTTGTAACAAATTAAAAGCAATGACTGCGCCCTGACGTTCTAATGAGAGGTCACTGATCAAGGGAACTGTCAAAATTTTAGCAAATTACGGCATATATCAGACATTCATTTGTCATTATGTACGAGATTTCCATTTTGTGCCATTTCTTTCAATGGAGTGTCAGTGGTTGATCATTGGAAAGTCAAAATCAACAAATATGAAATCAATGATAGACCATTCCGACACTATTGTAATAACAGACTTGAGGCCCTGGTGTTTTCCATGGTAGTATCGTCCACCAAACGATCTTTTGGACGCCACTTGTTTCTTTTAACAATGTTTATTACGTAAAGTACTTAAAGGCCATTTGTATGGTTCTGCGCAAAACATAGAGGATCTATAGCTAATTTGGAACATCTAATACTCTGTTGTAATTTGACCTTTTTTACGTAATATATCGTCAAATGTATTCTACAGCTTTAGGGTGATTGGGAGTGAATGTCAAACTTTTACTAACTAAAAACCACAATGTTCCTTCAATCGCTCATAAGCGAGGGCCAAAATAATTCCTTCGAACATTCGTTCCCTGGTTGGCATCGTTCTAACTGGCACTGTCAAACTTACTGATGTAGCGACATCTATGGCGTCACATAAGAACTAATCCTGCATCACGCAAGCAAAGTTCTCCGCGCGATTAGAACATATAGAACAGCCCGAAATCATATATTGGGCAGTTGCCCACCAGACATAACACCCGTCTGGTCGGAGGATCCTCCCTTTTCAACGAAAGTTTGCGGGACTTTACTCTCTGTTCCGAGTACCTCCAAACTGACAACTCTTTCAGGCGCACATGGAACAAAACGCGCTGTCGACCCAAGCTTGGTTTTTACCGGACGGTTAGATGGCGAGCTACACAATGCTCGCCGGGCGAAACTCTTGTAATTTGGCCAAAGTTTACAAACATAAGATTCTGATTCTATGGCCGAACTTGGCCACTATTCGGTCAATACCTTATACTATAATCGCATAGCTCTCGCCGTCTGGCCAGGTGACCTCCCAAACTTTATTCGAGACTTATCACCTGGACCTGTACCATGACGCTTAAAGTTAGATTGTTTCATTATTATTTCCAGTGTGGGTAGGAGATGGCGCTAGACAATCTGTATAGCTCTGTCTCTTACCCACACTGAAATAAGAATGAAACAATCTTACTCTGAACGTCATGGTTACCCTGGTCACAGACAAGAAAGCATTACGTAACTGACGGAATCTATTTTCAGACACGATTACTCGAATAATTTCTGAGAATATTGTCAATTTGATTAACTCTCTGTTTGGTATTTCGGACATCAAAAATTCGACACCAGAATAATAAAAATAAAGCCGACAAAAAATAAATTAGAGACGAGATCAATGAATATTTTCCTTATAAGTAAGTTCCGGGTAAACAAAATGGAATGGAAGCAGATTCGTAGAATTCAATTTTATTAAATATATTTTTAAGGGCATCGCACAAGTTTTACAAACAATATTTTATTGATTCTATTTGACCCGGAAGCGTGATATGGACGTAAAAATTGAATTACAGGAAGTGAAAAATTTTTTTTTGCTTTAATTCAATATTTATGTCAGCTCAGGATGCCGATCGTCATTGAAGGTCTGTCCAGGGACTCAGTTTTGTGGGCGATGGCTGGGTATTAAGCAGTAAACAAATTAGTCCAGATCATACAACTGATTTATTATGATGCAAGCTTTAGGTATGCACTTCACCAAACGAGGCGGGAGACAGTGCCCGAGACTCGACGTTGTTCGCACAGCTGCCGACAGAGGAAAGAGCCCTTTTCTCTGGGGTCGGCATTTTTATCTGCTCGGTCCGTGCAAACGTCAGTGCGGATTCTGTCAAAGTGACATGTGTCACTTTTCATTTAGCTCGTTCATTCGTTCTCAAGCTTCCGTACTATTGACTTCACCGAAATGTAGAATAATTAATAATATTTTATTTGAATGTTGTCATGCACCCTATGAAATTTATTTTTAAGTATTTCTGGTTAGCATATATGCGAAAATAAAAAATGATATATGATACCTTTTTCTATTAGCAATAGATTACAATTTTTTTTAAGTAATAATCGATAAAAGTGAGACCTTGCTTACGACATAAATCTTACGATATCACGTCTTACTTATTATAACGGTGAAAATTTGTGAGTGTCTGTGTGTGTGTATGATTGTTACGTCTTCACGCTCGAACGGCTGAACAGATTACGATAAAATTTTTCACACAAGTAGACCATATCCTGGAACAGCACAGAGGGTACTTTTAATCCCGGGAGTATGTTTCCTTAGGACAACAATTTTCTATTTTTGTGCGGGCGAAGCCGCAGGCAGCAGCTAGTATCTTTACAAACTAAAGTTCACTGACCTAACAGATATAAAGAAAATTAGTTCCTACAAAACTAAAATATTGGCCAAGATAAATTTACTTCCTCGGAAAAAAAGTTAAGCAAAAAAAGGTCTACGGACCAAATTTTTCAGAGCACAGCTAATCACGGTACCGAAGGACCAACTGACAAATTTTCCTGAACGTAACTTAGCGTAACTTTCACTTGCTACAGACATTCACAACAGGAACCCTGTTGGCCTCTTACGAGCGATTTGTGCTCGCCGTAAGCATTCTCTGTC
This sequence comes from Mythimna pallens, assembly GCA_961205895.1. Classification (NCBI taxonomy): domain Eukaryota; kingdom Metazoa; phylum Arthropoda; class Insecta; order Lepidoptera; family Noctuidae; genus Mythimna; species Mythimna pallens. The sequence goes on from OY540844.1 coordinate 19,492,641, forward strand.
CCATTCAATCTGCATTTATTACTTTTACGTGCCCCTATTTCAAGTTGCTACACTCAAGTATAAGATTGGCCACTTTGATTAAATTTCTATGCAAAATTAGCTTTCCCTCGAAAAGTTTGGGAATTGATGAGGTAGTCGGTCTTATCTGCTTTCGAGTTTCTTTGTTGTCAATCCCGATAACCGCGCGACTTGATCGAAATTCTTTGATCGTACAAAATGAAACACTAACTTATTATAATCTAAATAATAAGAAATATTAATTTCATCGTAACCATACGAAGAGAGTATATTAAATGTTATCGTTGCAGCTTCAAACGAATTTTTAGAAGAAAGTTTGGAAAACCATTTTATTTTAATATATACTTTATTGTACATATCGTAATGTGCACAGGATAAACATATACAAAAACAAGGTGTACAAAGGGCAGTCTTATCGCACAGGGCAATCTTTTATAGACAACCTTAGGATGGACTGAACGAAAGGAGATAGATTAGGGCGATCAGTGTACAAAAATACATGAATAATATTAATTACACATAATAATAAAAATACATTTATACAATATCAATAAATATCAAATATGAAATTGAGCAAGGAGAATAAAAAAATATTACAGTGAAAGGTAATGCTCCTTCACCATTGTTTTAAAGGTGGTTGAGCACGCCTTTCTTATGGAGGGGTTAGTGGAGTAATTTTATAGTTGTTGAAGTGTCTTCGTTCATTACTAGACGTTTATATATGAACATTAATTTGTGGTATGTGACCGAGTGAATGCCAAATTATTGGCAACTATTTGAACCACAGAAAGTTTGAGTCTATAGAGAATATTTTATACGACGCAGATTTGGAATATGGTTATTTTATGACCCCAAGTTCTTTAGCTTCTGATGCCACAACGTACGTGCAATTTTTATGATATTACTGTCTTTTGCTAATAGCAACAATCAATCATAGAACACACTTTCGGGATTCAAAGGATACTTTCCTATATCCTATTTCAGGACATGATCGACCTTGGCACACAAATTTCATACAAATTCGTTTAGCTGTTAAGTGTGAAGAAGTATAAAACATACACACACACGAACTTTCGCCTTAATAAGGCCCCTCAGGCGTATAGAAGTATTATTATTAGGTACGTAATTGCGCGTTTTTTCGTCAAATCACTATCTTTTTCCTGCACTTGTCCCGTCTTATTCGGGGTCGGCGCAAACATCAAATCAAAAAAAAAAAAAAATTCTGGGTAAAAAAAACGTAGATATAGAGACCAAATTTTTCGGCCGAATTAATTTCGTACACCCGTGTGTACAAAACGACACTTAAGCGTTTTTCAAAGTCACTCAAGTTGTACAGACGTATGTACAATCGGCGCTCGAGGGGCTAGTGAGCACCCACGAGCAGCTTAGTTGCCTAGTAACGTGTTGTCGTTTTAGTTGCGGAGACAAGAGTTGCTCGTTTGAGCTATTTCTTAGTGTAATCAATCTTTGGCCTAGGTCGTTATACCTTTCCATAAAATAAGTAACTACAACAAACTACTGTTTGAAAAAGGTCAAATCAACACACTTATAAATACGCTTTATCTTTCTTAGTATGTATTAATAATATGTAACTCACCGTCTCCTTAGCATTGTTTATCCTATGCCCATTCTTCCACCACGTGATGGAGGCTGGAGGTCTGGACCCTGAACTCTGACAGAGGAGGTCGTATCTTCTGCTGGCTGATAACGGTTGGTTCGACCCGAGGATGTGGACTGTTAGTGGTGGAACTGTAAGGAAAAATGTTATCAGCATTAATTTTATGGTGTAATCTTCCTGACCGAATTTCGATCATGGTGGTTAATCTGAACAGAGATTTGTCAAGTGCGCAGGAGGTATTATAGTGGACAAGTGTGTACGCAATCACAGGTATACACTCTGTTTCTTTATTCTAATATTCTGACGGGAAGGCAATCCGTTGTGACCGGAGCGATCAGACGCACCATCAACGGCTTTACATGCTTTCCGAATACTAGGCATGCCTTTTAAGTTCTGTCGTTTCCATATTTCCCTGCAATTTTGAATTTGGAACTGTTCTATAATCGAATGTGTTTAAAATTTGAATCTCAAAACAGTTGAAAGTATTAGGATTAATGCTATTGTTTAGTTAAAGTGTCGATTGGAATCTGTCAGGTAATTGTGTTTTTTTCTTCAAACGACAAAACTTAAAAGGCATGCCTCGTAACGGCAGTGTTATACAACCAATTTGTAAACTCCGGGCAGCTACAGACTACAGAGTAATTTATGATGGAAAAAGCACTGTTTGTCCGACCAAGGAACTGAACCCAGGACTCCAAGCTCAGCAGTCACGCTTGCGACCTCAAGACCAACGGGGTAATTATTTTTATAGCAGTGAGCTGGGAAACTGAATATCATTGTAATTTTTTAAGATGGTCACACACAACTTCTACTTTTTGTGGCCTACAGACTCGTTCACTATGTTTGTATTTAGCGTAATTATCATGAACTAACTTTAAATTTTTTTGTCAAATCTCTAGTTAAGTGAAATACGGGTTTTTAACTAATTACAGTTAATTATTGACATCTCAAATAACGATAATTTTAACCGCTCAAAATCGAGTGAATGAAAGCTAAAGTTAGAGTTAAACCGACGTTGGAATCGAACCAAGGACCCCATGCTCAGCAGTTGCGATTGTGACCGCAAGACCAACGAGGCAATTAATTTTGTAGTAGTGAACTGGGAAACTGAATGTAATTATTATTTGTGAAAATTATTTGTGTGAAAAGACGTCCAGTCCTGGATATAAACTTCTTAGAGCACTAACTATTTAGCGTAAGTTGAACGAACTAACTTTGGATGGACGGAGAGGGAGAGGGAGACCAAAGAAAAGATGGATGGATTATGTGAAGAGTGATATGAAAGAAAAGGAAGTTAGTGATAGCATGACGAATGACAGGGTAGAATGGAAGAAAAAAAAACATGTTGCGCCAACCCCAAATAACACGGGACAAGGGCAGGAAGATGATGATGATGAACGAACTAACTTTAACGATAACCCACTAAGTAGAGGCATTCTTCATCTGCCGTCAAATCTCTGGTCAAATGAAATATGAATTTTTAACTATTAATGGTTAATCTATAAAACTATTAAATCGAGTGTTTGAAGGCAGTTACGGTTAAGTAGATGACGTTTAAAATGATAAATGATATTTGTTTTGCATTATAAAGAACACTTTTATATGCCAATTTTTCGGTCAGCTTAAACTAGATATTACCACCAAAATAAACTTAGAGGTCAAAGTCTATTTTAAGTCGTATAAACTTAACAGAGAGATTGACTGGCCTGTTGGTCTAGTGGTTGGTTGCCCTGACTGCTATGCCGGAGGTCGTGAGTTCGATTCCCACCTAGGACAAATGTTTGTGTGATGAGCACGATTATTTGTTCTGTGTCTGGGTGTAATTTATCTATAATATGTATGTATTTAGAAATATATAAGTATGTTTATCAGTTGTCTGGTACCCATAACACAAGCTCTGCTTAGCTTGGGACTAGACGGCGTTGTGTGATAGTTGTGGAATATTATATTATATTATATTATATTATATTATATTATATTATATTATATTATATTATATTATATTATATTATATTATATTATATTATATTATATTATATTATATTATATTATATTATATTATATTATATTATATTATATTATATTATATTATATTATATTATATTATATTATATTATATTATATTATATTATATTATATTATATTATAGAGACTTAAAGGGCAAGGGCCCTCCCCTTGCCTTTCTACAGAATTGTTCAAAAGAGTCAGCAGCACTAGAACACAAAGGGTGACTAAAGGAACACGACGAGTATTAGCAGTGGCGTAGTTAGGCGTGGGCGAAGTGGGCCCTCGCACATGGCCTCGCACCCAAAGGGTTTTTTTTATAATTGATAGGCTCGTGTTTGACCACTATTACATCTGATGGTAAGCGACAATGTGGTAGAACACTGGGTTACGACAGTTGCTGTCGCGTTCGAATTTATGAAAGAAGAAGGCCTCGCCGATGTGGCTTCACCCGCCTCCGAATTAGTCCACGCTACGCCTCTGGGTTTTAATCAGTAAACGTCTGACACTTCTTCTCAAGCCACCCAGAGCGGGAGATGTTATTTGATGTTTTTCTAACCCAAAAAGACAGGTAAGGCAAGGGGGAAAGAAACTCAATTAAATAGTTAGAAAAAACTCACATGAGGTAAAACCAAAAGTGACTCGATACATCGGAATTAATCTGCACGAGTCATGTCATAGCTCTGGTGTATTACGCACGCATGTGTGGTGAAGCACTATTTTGTCGCCTTGCACATTGTAAAGCGATAGTACACAATTCTCATTCATAGACAGTTGTACTCATCAGCGATCACTCACGCTACATTCATATATCATAAGTTACAGTAACGCAATACATCAGATCATCTTTGGCAGTGACTATAATTTTAAACTAACATCCAAGGTACGTGCGACCCACACAGCAGTGCATACCAAAATCATTAGGGCCCAGATAAAAAACTGTTACGTAACGTCGCATTATAAAAATCTGTGAGCTCACACGACGCATCGCAAGAACTTACAAATTGATTCGCATCGCAAGAACTTGCGAACTGATTTGCATCGCATATTGTATATGATCACTTGAATCGATGCTTTGCCGCACGAAATCGCATCGCATCGCAATTTTGAGTGCCTGATTTGACTGACTGACGTTATAATAAATTCAATTTTATTTAATGATAATCCAATGCAATTTAATGATAATCCAATCCAGTTATAATGATATCCAATGGAATTTGAATTAATTTAATTTTAACATTTCGATTTTATGTAATTTTATGACATATTATATATTGTCTGTATGTGATTATGTAACTAAAATGAGTCTTTGGGACTCAAAATAAATAGATAAAAATAATATAGATAAAAATTGCAAAAACGGAAGACATTTTCCTTTTACAAATAGAAACTTTTCTCAACATAATATTATCCATTAATTATGATGATTTTGTGATAATCTTTCTGTCAAATAAATAATGATAATCTCTATAATCTGCTTATAAACAACTCGTTGTTATAACGGTTTAAGGTTTAATCCCTAAATAAGGGCAGGAGAAGGTTAACTTAACAGTTGGCAAGTTACAGTTTAGTTGTCGACCGGTTTGACTTATTGACAAGCTGTTGTTGACGGTTTGTTGTTGGCTGGTTTAACTGGGAGTGTCCTTTGGGTTTGGAAGCAAATATAAGTATTCATAAGTTATTTATGATTCAGATAAACAATCAATATGTGAGGAAGTAAATCTAATACCTATGCTCTTCTAGTGAATTTACAAAGGAGATGTTTCATTTTTGTATGGGGCTCCGGCCATAACATGTACATTTTAGCGAAGCTGGGAAACTTATCCCTGAATAGAATAAAGTAACATTTTTTTCATAATATCAAATGGTTTTTATGTACAAAAGAAAAATTTAAAATATATGACATTTGTCCTAAGAGTTATAACAGCCATGACAGGTCGTAGAGATAACGTTTACTTAACCTATAGAATTGTTTTGTTTTTGTTTATCAGAACTAAACTCATAAATAGTCTAAGATCAAATCTTTCTAATAAAATATTAGATAAAAGTGGCTTACCAAAGCACGATCAAATCTTTGAATCGTTTCTTAAATAAAAATGAACAAATTCACTTTGAGCGTTCGGGCGGTTATTTTGAATTCGTTTAGAAACACACTTCAAAAATGGAGACTAAAAATTTTTGTAACGATGAAATGGTCACATTTAATTATGTTTACTCAAAAAAGTGTATAAGAGAATAATAGTAATTTATTTTTAACACTACAAGAATACACACATTTTTTGATTATTTAACATTGATTTGATGAGACATGATTTCAGAACGAATGAAGTCTGAAAGCAAACGAGACGCCGTGTTGATTAGAACATGGCAATAATTGAAAAAACTATTATTTCTTGTACACAACAAATCTGGCTCAAATTAACCAGGGAATATTTTTCCCCAATTTGTGGTATTTTTTCTTCTTTTTCGATAAATGTACATCTGATGGCTGAAAATTAAACATCTCCTTTGTAGCAGTTGTTGTGCAGTGATGATAGTTAGAAACTAGGCCGGTACTAGATCAACGTATTGAAACGACTAAATATCTGTAACATGGTCAGCTTTAATTTAAGTCCAAAACTTTGCGAGTACTTAAATTAAAAAAAAAAAGCTAGATAGCTAATGTCACTAATTTTAAATTTAAAAGTACTCTAATACAAAACACATCTAAATGACACTATGTTTTTTTTTTATTTGAATGTGAATGAAAAACTTGGGTTTTATTTTCATAAAACAATAAAAAGTCGATGAAAAAAATACACAGGGCATGAGAAGTGTTTGGGTATGAAAGAATAGCAGATGACCCTTCAGTTGATCATTTCTATTTGGCACACGATGCACCAAACACCCTGAATAATACATGTTTAGTGGTTTGTGGAACAGAGAGTAAAGCCCCATATACCTACCTCCGCTGAAAAGGGAGAATCTTCCGACCAGACGGATGTTATGTCTGGTGGCCAACTGCCCGATAGATGATTTCGGGCTGTTCAATGTTCAAATCGCGAGGATAAGTTTAATTGCGCGATGCAGGATTAGTTCTTATGTGACTCCATAGATGTCGCTACATATACATATTATAGTAGAGAGAGGCCGAGAATTTCAAGGATCCGTGCACCCGTGCGTAGAGGTAGGTGTAGGTACTGTACTATATACCATATTACTATATAGATACTAATAAACGATATTTATTTTGTAAATAGGTTTTATAGAACGCTTTTACATATCAACTTGTTCGTCAGTTTAAACTAGATAAGGCCAGTTTCCTATCTAACAACCCTGAGAAGAAACACCGAAACAAACTACTACGTAAAAGTATGTAATATACTAGCATAAATATAGCATAATCAGCCTTTAAATGTTCCCACTGCTGGGACTCAGGCCTCCTCTCTAGGAGAGGGAATGGGCCGTAATCCACCACGCGGGCCCAGTGCGGGTTGGTGAATGTCACATGTCTTTAAATTTTTTGGTTCTAGGACATGCCGGTTTCCTCACAATATTTTCCTTCACCGTTTTGAGAGCAGTGGTGATGAAATAAATAACACAAAGTAATGCGGCTGGCTGGGTTTGAACCCGCGACCTACAACTCGTAAGTCGGGGCCGTTACCACGTTACGTGCGCAGTGGTGGCCGAGTGGTAGTAATATACTAATAATTAGTCTATATATATATATAAAAGGAGAAACTGACTGACTGACATATCAACGCACAGCCGAAACTACTGGGACTAGGAACGTGAAATTATGCACAAGGTTTCCTTTTATGACGTAGGCAAGCACTAAGAAAGGATTTTCTAAAATTCTCTCCCTTCCTAATTCATCCCCTTGATGAAGCGGAGCCCAAAGTTTGTATGAAGAAACCTACGTTTACGCGAGCTCAGCCGCGGGCAGAAGCTAGTTTAAATATATATATATATAACAAAGTCCTTCCTTGTATCTATTAATTATGTTTTCTATGCTGAAAATTAATTAAATTCAGATCGTAGACCCATCTTTAGACAAGGCTTGAGATTATTCAATTTCTCTTAAAGGAATTCAGCCTGCGTAGGAAGTCAAACAGCTACATAAACGAAATAATTTTAACTTCCGTATTAACAAAAGAAAATAAATTAAGACCTCCAAGTAAATTATTTATTTCTCTCATATCTTAAGATATTGTTTCTTGATAATATGACTTTAGCGTTTGAGTAATCACGCAATATGCCGTGTGAAGTCTTTCGGAAATGCTTGACTGACTGACTGTATGACTTGGTCAGATGTTTAGTAGGAAAGAAGATTATAATATCACACTAATATTTATACAGCTGAAAGTTTGTGTGTGTATTGTGTGAACATGTGTGTATGTTTGTTATTTCTTCACGTTTGAACGGCTGGATGGATTTGGGTGAATTTTGGCTCACGGCTAGACCATGCCCTAGCCTAGTACATAGGATACTTTTGATTCCGGGAGTATGTTCTTCTATATACAACTTTATTTTCGAAACCTGAATATAGTTTGTTCTGAATCGATTCCAATAATTTTTATACCATGTTACATTTTTTTCCCAAAAAGATTTAAAAGAGGTTACAAGTTGGACACCATCGACACTAAGTACAACACAGGTCACGGCAGATCATAGCAGGCAGTAGGCGCCAGCGCACAATCGGGGTTCGGGAGCAAAACAAACCCTCAATCACCCCGATGGCCCGGTGACCATGTATGTGTGCAGACAACCAGGTAACATAACAATTTTTATAACTTTGTAATTTTTCATGATATATTTATGATATTTTGTACATAGATTCTTTACATAAACATACTAGATACGTGTGTCGGGTTTCGCACATACTAAAACCAATGCTGTATATAAAATCAGAAACTGACTGACTGACATATAATATAATAATAATACACACAGCCAACACAACACACATACAACGCACAGCCGAAACTACTGAGACAAGGAGCGTGAAATTTTGCACATGGTTTCCTTTTATGACGTAGACGGGCACTAAGAGAGGATTTTCCAAAATTCTTCCCCTAAGGTTATGAAACGGGGGTCCAAAGTTTATATGAAGAAAACTACTTTCTCGCAGGCAAAGCCACTGGCAGAAGCTAGTATAGGATAAAACCTTCTAGTAAAAGAAATATGTTAAAATCTTGCTTGTCATTTTTGATGAAACGGGTAGACATAACCGTTTTTGAAATATGTCATGAGTATTCCTGGAAAAAAATAGGAATAAAGGAAGTACCTTTTTGAAGTCTTGACAAGCGAGAAAACATTTACAAAGGAAAACGTCAATCTCGTACACAAAGCATTAGTTTATCTCAATTAACCCATTTGCAGACACTTTTGAATTGTCATGAAGTCAGTCAGTCAACAAAATATGATATTTCCTGATGGCTACAACCCAGGTATCTTTTAGTCAAGAGTGAACAGGTTACTTCCAGGAAAGAGCGCTCCATCATCGACCGCATCGTCGCTTTCCATCAGGTGAGATAGCGGTCAAGCGTGCACCCGATCAAAAATAAAAAATAATATGATCTTTAAAACGAAGAACGTGCATGAAGACGAAGACGCTTTTTATAGTGTATTACAAAAATTGTAGTTACATTGTTTATATGTGTGAAAAATATAGTAGTGTTTTTTGAGGTGGAAAATCATACAGTGACATCTCGCGCTCTTGGGTTCAGCGCGAGGGCGAATCAGAATTTTATTGACTGAAACCAGCACCTGTGTTGGTCCTTGCATTCTAGTACTGCGAGTTTCCTTTTCAGAAATTCCCTTGGCCGTATCGGGCATCGGTCCAGCTGGGCATACAGTTTTACTGAAATCTTTTGAGGCGCGCGTGGAACACTACTCGACTTGGGCTCAGTCCTGTTACTGGGCAACCAGACGACAAGCTTAAACTGCCACTGGCATCAATGCGTAGCTTAATAGTTATGAAGCTACCCATTGAAGCCAGTGGCAGTTAAGAGATGATTAGTCTCAGTTCACGAACATGACCGCACCCTTCATGTCAATTATTTTGATAGGAACTGAATGATGCAGATGTTTAGTTTCGTAGACAATATTACACTAATTTCGCATCACAATATCCATCACGAATCAATTTACGAATAATTGAAACAGCCACTGAACTTTACTCAAAAAAATTCTGGCAAAAATCGCCATGTTTACGATTATGAATACGTTCAAATGAAAAGCGCTGTAATATTTGACTACGGCTTTATCATTTCCCTAGCCTTTTTCCCAACTTGCTTGGGGTCGGCTTCCAGTCTAACAACTGCTTATCACACCACAACACAGTAACTGGGCAACACGTTACTCCTTGGATAGACTTTCTGGCATCTGACTACCTGCGACAATTGTCAATGATCTACGAATGACAACCGGAATCAAAAGCTTTACGTGCTTTTCGATGCAGTAATGTTCTAGATGAACTTAGAAAAGTACATAATAATATGATTTGAAAAATTCGCTTGTCCTTTGTTGAGCCCGCAACTCATGCATGAGGCATGCATGAGTTTACCAACGAACCTTCATGGTCTTTTCAAATCCATGTATAATGTTTTAAATTTTTCGATAATCGTTTTTGTTGATAGAATAGAATATTGTCTAGTAGACGTTCTTATCAATCAAATTACAAAGTACTACTTACAATTCATATCTAGCGTGAGTGTGGTTTCGATAGGATGCGCCCGTGGATGGTTGGAAGCCCTACATGTGAATGCGGCTCTAACATCAGCCCGCGTTAGGGGCCCAACGTGGAGCACCCCTCTCACGCCGTTTGCGGATAGCGGGGTTGCTGGCGTGTCTGTTTCCACCTCATCCCGGAACCATTTCACCCAGGGTCGAGGACGACCTGTGAAGGAGACAAGGATTAAAGTGACATGTATTTTGGAAGTAGGATTTTTAAATATACGACTTTACTAGTTTCTGTCAGGGGTTTGGCCCATATGGACCTACAGAACGGCGTAACTCTAAGGGCTATATTTCACCGCGACACCATGGCGACGCGACCAGTTGCAACGCCATGGTGTCCGTAAGCTACTAAACTAGACACCAGAGATGCTACACCACACTGGGACAGTATCAAAATGGACCTTAAGTGCACTTGTCCGAGTTGGTCGCGCCGCCAAATTGGTTGCGCAACCAAACAGACACCAGGTGAGTAACTCTCTATAGAGCTGTGTACATTTGTTGGTAGCGGCGACTGATCGCACCGCCAGGGTGTCCCGGTGAAATTTAGCCCTAAATCTCATACTTTTGATTGAACTGTAAGGACATTTTGGGTATCTTCTTTTCACTATAGTGCAAAACGTGAAATATTAAGTAAGGGTGCATCAAAAATACGATTTCTCTACAATAGTGTTTAAGCCTTTCCAGCATTTGACAGTATTCGTATACCTTAACTCAGGTCTACGCATTTTCTTTACTTTCCATTCAGCATTTGAATCGCTGTACTGTACCAATTAGTACCGACGGAAACAATTCATAGGGCTTTCCTCAGAATTTAATTATTATTGCTGGCTGGTTTTCTAGTTCAACAAAAGCAAGTGCTCTATCAAGGATTGGTCTGATAGATTTGGGGTGTCCGTAAACCCCTCAAAGTGTCAGGCCATTATAATTGGTAGCTCGCGCATGATAGGTAAAGTGGTGGTTAACTCTCTTCCTCCAATTGTTTTTAATGGTGCCGTCATACCCATCAGTCCTAGCGTTAAAGATCTCGGTTTACATCTTGACTCGACGCTTGGCTGGCAAAGTCAAGTTTCAAGTGTCTGCCAAAGAGTCACCGGGACTTTGCGGTATCTGTATCGTCTGAGGAACTTTTTGCCTGCAAAGACGAAGATAATGCTTGTGCAGACTTTAATTTTTCCTATAATCGACTATGGTGACGTGTGCTACTTTGACCTGAATGCGGTGTTGCTAGACAAGCTTGACAGGCTCCTCAACAACTGCATCCGGTTTGTCTTTAACTTAAGAAAATATGACCATATTTCTAGTTATAGATCCGAGCTCAAATGGATGCCCATTCGCCAGAGAAGAGGTTTGCGCGCACTGACTACACTTTTCTCTTTACTTAACTCTCCCACCCCTCCTTCTTATCTTATATCACACTTTCAATATCTATCTTCTTCTCATGCTAAGAATCTGCGTTCTTCTAACAATCTTCTACTGCTTTGTCCTTCTCATACTTCTGACTTTGTTCATTCTTCCTTTCATATACAGTCCATACTTCTGTGGAATGCGCTTCCTCTTGACATCAGGACGGCCACCAGTCAATATGCATTTAAGCGGAAGTTGCGGCTTCATTTTCTACGCAAATAGTGGAGTAGTCTCAAAAATCCTTTCATTTTTCCTTATGTAAATAATATATATATATGTAGGTTTATATTATATTAAATATGTATGTATGTTTATTTTATGTATATATACATTGGATCCCTTGTTTTCTCATTATTCTTTCCTTTTTTTTATGCACCTGCCATGTTTTTCTCTTCACTACCCTTGGTTGACTGGTAGAGAATGCCTAAGGCATTAAGTCCGCCTTTGTACCTTTATGTTGCATGAAGTTTTAATAAATAAATAAATAAAAGTGCGAATCGGACTCGTGCCCTGAGGTTTTCGTATAAACTTACCTATGAAAACAGTTAAATTCCCAAATTCAGTTACGAAGATTTTGACGTAACTACAAATTTAATTTAGTTGACTCAGAAGTTAAATTTTTTCTCAACTTCAAGGGACCGCAGACTTGAGTATATGATGTTAATTTCAACTCGATACCTCCACGAGTTTCTGAGATAAAGGGTCTTGAGAGACAGACAGACGGATGGACCACAAAGTGATCCTATAATGGTTCCGTTTTTTTCTTTTGAGGTACGGAACCCTAAAAAACGGCAAAGATTGATAGGTTTTCAAGATAAAGTTGAGTTTTTGAAATTATGTACGTACTTCAAATTCTTTTTAAAACATAGTTGCCCTACCACAAGCTCTTAACGCAATCCATTCAGAGGGATGAAGCTATATAAAGAGTAGAGCTTCATTTCTTTTTCAATCGCTCGCTTGACATTTTAACACGTCATGTTGAGGCCCTTGTTTAAAGACAATAATAGTAACGAGGGCTTTAAGTTCTACTCACCTCCGCTGACATCACATTTCAGCGTGAAGGTGTCTCCTTCGATGTACGGTCCAACGATGGCTTGCTTCACGTCACCTTTATCATCTGTGATCACCATCTTGTTTGGAGGTACTGTTAACAAAAAAAAAAGCTTTATTATTGTGAATAGAATAGTGGTAACTGTCCGCGCTTACAAGTTGTAGGTCGTGGGTTCAATCCCAGCCAGGTTCATAGGTAAAATATTTAATCACCACTTCTTTCAAAAACGGCGAAGGAAAACATCGTCAGGAAACTTGCATGCCCTAGAACTAAAAATTCGAAGACAAGTGATATCCACTATTCCACATTGGGTGACGTCTGGTGGATTATAGCCCATTCCCTCTCCTAGAGAGAAGGCAAACGCAGCGTTGAAAGGCCTCCCACAAGGTGGACCGATGACCTGGTGAGAGTCGCGGGAATGCGGTGGATGCGAGACGCACAGGATCAGTCGTTGTGGCGACGCTTGGGGGAGGCCTATGTCCAACAGTGGACGTCTTTCTGCTGAAATGATGATTTATATGTCATAAGTCCAAAATGTGTGGTATTGAACACATAACATTTCGGTAGCGCATGTCAATGCCGTTATAAATAAATCGAAAAATTTCAAGATGATGCACACGAGCAACTTTTCTCTCCGCAATTAATTTGTTTCTCACATCAAGTTACGGGTTAGCATGAAAACGCGACCGACGAAAACTAGTTGCTTGACAACTGAGTTGATCGTGAGTGTCCTGCCTAATTGAATCTTGCATGGTCAAGGCTCAAATTATAGCCCCTACACAATCAAGGAGATGTCAGCAAACAGTAAGGGCCCAGCAGGATCGAAGCCTGCTGGGGCCAAGGTTCTGCTTCTGAAAAGAAGACTCGGCCCTGGAACTCCGCCCTAGCTGGGGATGTCACTGGATAATTTTCTCACCTTACAAAAAGAAGCCTTTGAAGAAAATTATCCACCTGTGGTCAAGATAATCTTTCTACAGAACTGTTGTTTATCAAAGAATATAATTTTATTTTTTGCTCACCAGTAATAATAAAAAAATCATAACTTTACCTCGAAGGAGCAGCTTAAACGAAATTGAAGAGGGAAAGTAAGAGCAACCTAATTCTTTCCAAGAGTCTTTAGAGAGGACTTAAGGGATTAAAGCTGACGGACAAGCAACAAATCTACCTGTGTCTTGATTACTGAAAAATAAAATTTGCGTTTCTGTGTCCTGGGGCCCTTGACCCAATTGTTTGTAAGAAGCTTTTTCACGGTTTGTACTAGGTTTTGTAAAGTGGTTAACCCTGTTATATATTTTCAAAGGCCTGTGAGTCCATATCGAACACATTTCATGTCATGATGTCATTAACATTTAATTTATATTTTGTGTCTTCGGATGGTTGTTTCAACCATGTTTTTTTCGATGGGAAAATCATCCAATGACAACCCCCACTCTTGGGTGGTGCGAGAGATAGAGTCTAACTTTTATTGACTAAAAACCCACTCCTGTTCCGTCGTTACCGTTATAGGACTGAGTCTTCCTTTCAGAATAAGACCCTTGGCCCCAGTAGGCTTCGACCCTGCCCCTGCCCCTATGGTTGCAGACATCTTCTTGAGGCGCGCGTCCGGACGGTTACTGTACGGTCGGACGGTGAGCTACCCGATGCTCACCGTTTTCAAGCTCGCGCCTACGGAGGCCGGATGATATAAGGGTGCAACAAACATCATCATCAGCTTTGAGTATCTTATTCCGAGAGGAAAACCTTGTCGCTCTTCATCCTCTCTTCCTCCCATTCCTCTAGTCGTTACAGAGGATATTTTACTTTTTTCGTTCAAGCTGTGCGCCTGCGGAATTTTCTCGACACATGATAAATACCAAAAAGGAATATTGGTAATCATTATTTGCTGATAAAATGTTACTTTGTATAGAGTCCAAGGTAAAATTAATAAAATGATCTTAGAACAAAGTCAACAACGTCATCATCATTTTAGCTGAAAGACATCCACTGTTGGGCATAGGTCTCCCCAAAGTGTCACCTCAACGATCAGTCCTGTGTGTCTCGTATCCATGGGGTCCCCGCGAACCTCAACAGGTCATCGGTCCACCGTGTGGAAAGCTTTCCAACGCCGCGTCAACCTTTCGTCCCCATCGACCATCTGTTTTATGTGAGCAATGTACCCTGCCCACAACCAATGAAACAAAGCCATTTTCGAAAACTGTGGTAGTCACAAAAAAGGAGAATAAAAACAATTCGCAAATGTCACACTTATTTCAAAAATTATTATCATGATAACAATCCAAATCCAGATGAAAACGCTGAAATAAACTGAATGAAACATAATTAAGTTGACGTAATAAAACCAGTGTACAAATCTAAGCGTAATTATAATTACAAAGTTCATTAATTGCTGTCAATTGGAGCTGGAGTAATTGGTTTCCATTGTTCGTTACATTCGACCAAGTTAACAGAATGAAATCCGGGCTGGTCTTCGTCACAGATTATTGCTGTACTTTAATTCAACGTTTTGTTTAATCTCTTTCAGATTATTTAAAGGAGGTATCTAATATGGATAAAATCACACTAATATTATTATTTGGCTTTGTATATCGTAGAGTCAAGAGCAGTTGGGATCTGGTCGGACCAACGTATTGGGGCTGTGCCCGCGAGGCCTTTTCCCATCCACGTTGCCGGTCACAATGAACCTTTCGAGGTTACCACCGTCTTTTCTTGCATTGCGACCGAAGTATTGCAGAACTTTGCGAAGACACTCGGACGACAGCCGTGAAGAGATTAGATTTTGTCAACATAGTTATCATATTCTACGTATTTTAATAATACTGTAATTTTACAGCCCGAGCACTAAAAAAATATCATTTACACTGTGCCTAGTAGTAAATCTATATTAATTTTACTTCACGATCTAACTTACGTGCTCAGACTTTTTATCGATACTCGTTTAACGTCCTATTTGCCAAACTAGTAAGCATGTAGCAAAAAATATCAGTTTTCAAGCAAAAAATAAAATTAAATGGCCCAAAACTGTTCGGCGTTTACTCTGCCAACATTCTGCTGATCGGTCTAAAAGCATAAAATCTCGACTAAGAATATCGATAATAGCCTTAATATAATTTTCATAGCCCTATTCCTTCACTTTTTATTATTCATTTAGCATTAATTCCATTTTTATCGGACAACTTTTATGTCCAATTATTTTATAATGCTTCCCGTTGATTTGTTTAACTGAATTTTGGTAATTTTTGGAGGGTGGCATGAAATTGAATGGGGTCGACATATTAAAACATATGGTACGCAGCAAAGTATGCTTTTTTTTAGGTGGTTAAATCGTGTAATGACAAATCGCGCTCTTGTGCGGAGCGAGAGATAGTGTCAGACTTTTACTGACTAAAAACCCACTCCTGTTCCTTCGTTGCCTTTCATGCCAGGACCGACTATTCCTTTCAGAATTAGACCCATCGCCCCAGTAGACTTTGACCCTGCTGGGCCCCTATGGTGTGCTGACATCTCCTTGAGGCGCACGTGGAACAGTACGCGCCGGCAACGACTTGGGCTCGGTCCGGAAGGTTACCGGATGGTCAGACGGTGCTGATAAAACGATACATTTAGAACAACAGCCACCCCTAGCCAAGTTACAACCGTTTCGTTTCGACGATCGCCTCGAGTAGGCTACGCCTCCGATTCCGACGTCATCTCAACGCTCAGTCACGTGTTCAGAAAAAAGGAATAGGAGGCGTGGCCGACTCGAGGCGATCAACGAAAAGAGAATCGAAACGAAACGGTTGTAACTTGGCTAGGGGGCTGTAGATGACAGATAATCCTAAAATTATCCTTAGCCTTTTCACACCGAAAGTTCTGTAATTACTTTCCAATTAACTATATTATTGATTGTTACTACGAATATATTAATTAATTCTATTTCCATAACCTTATCAGAACAACAAATATTAATTTAATGTAGGCGAAATTTCTAAATATTCCGAAATCAAAACGGATAACATAAAGGTACTCTGAGATATTCCCTTATATTAATTATTTACCGAACATCATTTTAGATTATAAGATCTATTTGATAAAGGGAGAGACAGGATCAAAGAAATATTACGAGATCAAAGACTATCGGCAACTAAAGATTCGTTTATATCGAAGCGGAAAGGGGAATGAAATAAAAACAGAATTGTTTAGGTACTCGAAGACTTATGATTGAGGGAAATGGACGAAGATGGCGGTTCGTAAAGTGATTTAAAATTGCTTTTTCCAAACAAATTAAGGTTGACAGTAGCGAGGTTATGTTTAAAATAGATTTTGTTTCTTATAAGACGGGGATCAATTGGGTACCCGTCTCACATCAACATAGAACAGAGGTAAACAGTTTAAGACGCTGTCCAGATCATGCAGCCATATTTTTCTTAAGGTCAATGTTTAGGGTTTTTTTTTCGGTGGGAAAATCATCTTATGACATCCCCCACTCTTGGGCGGAGCGAGATATAAAGTCAGACTTTACTAACTAAAAATCCACTCCTGTTCCTTCGTTGCCTTTCGTACCAGGGCGAAGTCTTCCTTTCAGAATCAGATCCTTGGCCCCAGTAGGCTTCGACCTTCCTGGGCCCCTATGGTTTGCTGTTATCTCTTTGAGGCGCGCGTGGAACAGTACGCGTCGTCGACGACTCGGGCTCGATCCGGACGGTTACCGGACGGTCGGACGGCGAGCTACCCATTGCTCACCTTACGCAAGCCCGCGCCTACGGTGGCCGGAAATCGAGATCGGAATCCCGGCGGCGATTATGGTGTAAGGACCGTTGCCTCACGCGTGCGGCTGCCTCCTTTGCTAGCAAAGTCAATGTTTATGTAAGAATTTTCTAAGTATACTGTGGTGAACAGACAATTAATTAAGGTACATAATTAGGGCCTAATGGGCCTACCGCATGCACAAGTTTCACAACACTTTTTTGCCTGCACAGGCTAGTAGTACACTGAACACCGTGCGTGTGGTTGGAAACCAGCCTGCACAGGCAAAACTGTGCTGAAGCTTGTGCGTGTGGTAGGTCCATAACTTTTGATAAAACAGTTTTCAAACAGTGCTCCATAAGGTAGATAAGAACTCTTTAATCAAAGTTCGTAGTATTTGAGACTGACATTATTAATAATTTTCCGTACCTTTATACCGGCGACGTTGATAAGTAATTACAGAAACTTATGCATTTTAAAATAAGATCGAAAATTTATTCAAACAATTGATGTACAGTTACAATGTTTGAGGTGTATTTTTAGGCCGTTACAAGGACGATACGAATTTGAAATAATACGAGACATGATTATATTTATACGTTTTATCTTATACTGTGTATTCAGTACGCGGAAATACAGAAAAGATATTTCCTATAAGGGGTAATACTCGTAAAATAATATGGTTTTCTTCATTCGAAATTCAATGTTAATAATATCATAGATGTTTTAATGTCAAAGACAATTGATACATTCCTAGTGAGTTTTTCTCCATTAAGCATGTGGTGATCGGCCATTTAAAATCGTACAAATACGGAGGAACACACTTCATAATAAACCCCAATATGTGGACATATCTAATTTTTGCACATATAGTTTTCCCTCTCCTAGAGAGGAGGCCTAAGTCCCAGCCGTGGAAACATTATAAGGCTGATTTTGCTATGCTTACTAATGCTTCATATTTTTTAGCCTCACGCTTTATTTAGATAATAATATAATATATAATATAATATTCCACAACTGTCACACAAAGCCGTCTAGTCCCAAGCTAAGCAGAGCTTGTGTTATGGGTACTAGACTACTGATAAACATACTTATATATTTCTAAATACATACATATATAGATAAATTACACCCAGACAGAACAAATGATCGTGTTCATCACACAAACATTTGTCCTGGGTGGGAATCGAACCGACGACCTCCGGCATAGCAGTCAGGGCCACTAACCACTAGACCAACAGGCCAGTCAGATATAGGTTACTGAAAGCAAGAAAATAACTCCGCCCTAGAGTGTAAATGTGGTGAAGTTCCACAGACGTTGAGACACTGTACTACTGTATCCTGCGTGTCCTGTTACCTCCTTGTTACCGGATCTGATGAACACAACTGATGGCATCAAACTCGAAACCGAACGGTGAACAGAGTTAATTTAGATTACCATTGACACGTTTAACAATAGATAAGTATGATCAAATAATTAAAATAAAATACACCACCAATTTTAATTAGTAGGTACATATATACCAAAAAGGCTTATTAGAAAAGGTCTCGTTATTATTTAAGTAAAGTCTCAATAAATTATATTCATAAACAGCAAAGTTATTAGAGTTGGTTTGTATCCCAAAGTGTCACTCAATTTATAGAAATATGGATTTATGTTGATTATGAATGCAAAACGATGGAAAAACACTGCGCGTAGTATTTTCTAGTATTAATAGTTATGAACAATTGATTTAATTATAAATTTAATAATTATGAAAAATTTTCATGGAAAATTTTGGGATTACGTGCTTTTTTTTACTTTTGGCTTCACAAATATGATCAGTAACTGGTACGGATAGAGCCCCATTTATTTTGTACTAATTAAAAAATAGGGGTGTACCTCTCTAGTCCAATTATCATAAAATTAGTGACCTATTTCAAGAACATTTTCCTGACATTGTTGTCTCTATTTTTATATACATTTACACGAGTATACACAGGGAAACAGAATAATACATTATAAATATGAGTGCAAACTGTTTATTCCTACAGATTTTTTCCAGCAGGCTTGTGTACCTAAACGAAATGTAGACAATTGTGTGTAAAATAAGAGAAAAATAATATCTGCTGTCGTAAACTAAAGATTTACCTACACACATCATTTAAATATTGTTATTCTATACCTAATAAATACTTATAACATACTCGTACCTTACCTTACACTATAAATAGACACAATGATAACAAATTGTTTGTGAGTTTGAAGCCTACACCTACACAAAACACGTGTAAGTTATATATTCGGGGACTCAGTTTCTTGGCTGTATTTTTTTTTATTTATTATTGATAGGCTCGCGTTTGACCACCATCTCACCCGATGGCAAGCGATGATGTGGTCGACGATGGAGCACGCTTGCCTAGACGTAGCCTATTCACTTTTGACTTAAAGACCCCTAAGTTGTAGCTAACTGGAAACACAGACTCCGGCAAGGAATTCCACTCCTTGGCTGTACGCATAATAAATGTGTTTTTAAAACGTTTTGTGCGTATGGGTGGGATGTCTACCATGTACCGGAGGCGCAACGCCGTACGTCTAGTGGTCCGATGATGGAATGGACTTGGCGGAATTAGGTTGTGCAATTCCAGTTCACACTCCCCGAAATGTAAATGATAGAAAACCGACAGGCTAGCAACTCGGCGACGATGACCAAGGCTTTGGAGCTTCGACTCAACAAGTGCATCATTGCCGATGATCCTCTTGGCTCGCCTCTCAATCGACTCTAGCGCATCAAGCTGGTATTTGGCAGACCCGTCCCAAAGATGAGATCAGTACTCCATACACGATCGTACTTGCGCTTGATAAAGGTTGAGCAGCTGTTCCGGCGTGAAGTACCGTCTCACCTTTGCTAAGATCCCCAATTTTTTACCAGCCAGTATTTCCGTAGAAATAGTACGACCTTGTAAAATAAGCTGGTTCAAGGTAAATTTCATTACCGTTATGAGATTTCCCGCCTCAAAGAAGACTTATAATTCACACCTATCTCGTTTTTTAAATTAAGAATTTGAAATTGAGATTTAACTCTCTTAACATTAAACCCTATTTAGCATGTTCACTCTAAGGTCTACGCTAGTGGAGTCGAGCACGAATGGAGCATGAGCCGAGCTCAAATTCGTGTAGTGTCACTCGAGTTCAGATCCTCTAGAATGGATCCGTACTACACGGACTTGAGCGAGAAGGAGTGGCAGGCGGTCGCCTCCTTCTGCGAAGCAGTAATGCTAGCAAAGGAGGCCGCCGATCGCGTGAGGCAACGGTCCTCACGCCCCAACCGCCGCCGGGATTCTGATCCCGATTTCCGGCCACCGTAGGCGTGGGCTTGCGGACGGTGAGCAATGGGTAGTTCGCCGTCCGACCGTCCGGTAACCTTCCGGACCGAACCCAAGTCGTCGAAGGCGCGTGCTGTTTCACGCGCGCCTCAAGGAGATGTCAGCAACTGTAGGGGCCCATCAGGGTCAAAGCCTACTGGGGCCAAGGGTCTGATTCTGAAAGGAAGACTCGGCCCTGATACGAAAGGCAACGAAGGAACAGGAGTGGGTTTTAGTCAGTAAAAGTCTTACACTATCTCCCGCTCCGCCCAGAGCGGGGGATGTCATAAGATGATTTTCCCACCGAAAAAAAAAAACTACACGGACTTGAGTCTCGAGAGCTCTGGTCCTAGGACTAGAGCACGAGCTGATCTAGACTAATTTGGAACCATGCACTAGCTTCAGACGTTTTATAAGGGCCCATGTAGGCCTATGTAAAATAAAATTATTTTTTGTTTGATTTGATTTGATTTGTTCCTCTAGAGTTTCAATTAGACTGCGAGATTGTTTACTAGAGTTACCATAACCCAGGAATGAACAGGGCAACTGAGGAAACACAAGCTAGGTTTAGTTAGTAAACGTCGGACTCTCTCTCTGCACTCTGAGCAGGAGAATTTATTTGATAATTTAACAACTTCGAAAAAAAGTGTGTTCGTTGACAATACTTTTAAATCATCAGCTTACTAAGTGACCAAACTAGGTATTTTTCTTCTGTCTTGAGCAGCATTTAGCGGGAAGACTTATTAATGATTTCTTACCTCACAAAAAAGGGCATCAATTCAAAAACTGACCCATATTCTCTAACACCATATTGTCCATATTAGTAGGTTCTATACTTAGATAAAACAATCCCAAACAACAATTTCAAAGTGCACGCCCCTGACAAATAACGTTTTATTCCTTTAGGGGACGTTGGCGACGTTATGTCATACACTACAAAATGGACTCTCTAAGATATGATCTAGAATAAAGGACATGATAGCACTAGAAATAAATATAATAGTGTCTGCTTTGTCTTTCGCCTGCAGTTACAAAGTAACGTTTTTAGTATTATTTAAATTGCCAGTTTGCATTTTAAGTATGTCTGTGTAACAGTTTGGTAAGAAAGATAGTACTGCGGTTTTATTGCATATTTCGTTACATTTAAACATTTTACCAGGGGGGTGGAGTGTTGTTCCAGTAGCAACGGCGTGACTTAAGAAACATACATTGGGGGTTCAAACCCAGACACTTTACTTTATGTAATTTATTTCACCGCCACTGCTTTCAAAACGGTGAAGGAAAATATTGTGAGGTAAAAGAATGTCTTAGAAGGATGGATGAAATGGCGACAGGTCACGGGAACAACTTGTGACCCACGGATGCCCCTCAAGTTGAAGGGTAAAATCTACAAGTCCGTGATAAGGCCTGTCATACTGTATGGATCAGAATGTTGGGCTGTGAAAAAGACAGATGAAAAAAGATTGCACGTAGCGGAGATGAGAATGTTAAGATGGGTGTGTGGTGTGACGAGAATATGAATAAAATGAGAAATGAGTATATTAGGGGAAGTTTGAAAGTGGCACCAGTGGCTGAAAAGTTGAAAGGGAATCGTTTGTCTTGGTGGCCGACCCCAAATACAAGGGACAAGGGCAGGAAGATGATGAAAGGAATGTTTTAGAACCAAAAATTCGGGGAAATGAGACATCCACTAAAATCCACTGGGCCTGCGTGGTGGATTACGGCCCATTGTCTCATAGGGAGGGGTCTCAGCAGTGAGAACATTATGAGGCTGACTACACAATGTTATTTATAAAAAAATTAACAGTAATAACAATAAAATATATTTTATTCCCATTTTATTACTTTATCATCGTAGAAGTAAAAGACAAAAAAAATCAAAATGTTTTTATTTCATATAGGCCTACATGGGTACTTATAACACTTTCGAAGCTTGTGCATGGTTCCAAATGGTCGTTTCTTAAGGAGAAGAACTGGAAGGAAACTCCATGGTTACTTTCTTATGAGGAAGACCTGGAGCGAAATTATGTTCTCTGTCTGCCGTCAATCTGTTGCTGTTATAGATAACAAATACTAAAAATAGAATAAAAGATTTTTTTAAGTGGGGCTCCTATACAACAAAAGGATTTTTTTTACCTTTTTTGCTCGGTATTAACAACGGCAATAGGTAGATAATGGTACAGAACCCTTTATGTGCCCGACTCGCACTTGACCGGTTTTTTAAATTAATAATTTTATTTTTCTATAAAAGTTTGATTTGAAACTAAATTAACCAAAAACAGTCTTAAAATCTGAATAATATTAAAAAAAACTCGAAGGATTATTTCCTTTCCAAAATAACGTTCTGTAATTCGAAAACGACTACCAAATAGACGTTTTAATAATATCAATTTGTATCCTCTATGGTCCCAAGTGTATTGCACTAACGCCGCCTTTGTGCTCGGTCCAAGAGTCGTACTTTGTGCAACATCCTACGAATAATCTTATTCAGTGTAGTAGATTCTGCCTCTTGAGATGCGAGCAGTTGCTATAGTAACGATGGCTCGTTTGTAGTTCGGAAGTGTTCGTCAGTTTTCGGGTAATTACATATGAGTCGATTTTGAGTGAGTGTTTGAATTCGGCAAGATAGAACAAAAGAGTATAGTTTCTCTACACTGCCTTGCAGTCTGCCAAATTTTTAATGATTAATATAAAAAAAAAACTGGGCAAGTGCGAGTCGGACTTGCGCACTGAGGGTTCCGTACAAACTACATTTCCATAGAATGGAGTTTTTGTGACGTAGGTAACAACAAATTTACTGTTTTCAGATTTATACTTGTGCTATAAGAATGCCTATGAATTTTGATTCTCTTGAGTATTGAGTTTACGTATTTTGCGACATAAACGGCTGCATCTTTTTTAGTCGTTAATTTAGAAGTTTGATTTTTTCACAGCTTCAAGGGACCGCAGATTTGAGTATATGGTTTTAATTTCAATTTGATACCTCCACGTATTCCCGAGATAAAGGGTCTTGACAGATAGACGGACGGACAACAAATTGATCCTATAATCCTGAGTGATATTGGCTATCTTTTATTTACACGGGCGAGGCCGCGGACAAAAACTAGTATTGAATTTTTTTACCTTAATCTAAATTTTTTGTATAATTTTTCCTTTCTTAACCTTTCGGCCGCGTTGACCACGTATGTCAGAGAGTGTTCTGCAAGCAATGTGCCCTGCCCACTGCCACTAAAGTTTGGCGATTCTTTGGGCTAAATCGGCAACTTTGATTCTCCTGCGGATGTCCTCATTCCTGATACAGTCACGAAAGAGAAATCCTGTGGAATATATGGAACGCATTTAATCGTTTGCGTATCGGATACCCAATGCGAGTGCGGTGTCCCTGTAGGTTTAGATGAATTACTTTTCTGTTAGCGTTCCCACCAAATGTTAATAGTCCAAGATCTCAAAGCGATAAAACATAATTTATTTTCACATGGATGAAACCTTAGGTTGTCAATAGCGTCTCATGTGCTTTGAATACCTGTGTGCTTGTGGAGTTTGCCCTTGTGACACTTGGGCAGGTACCAGCCAGGTATCGCCTCGAATCGGCCACACCTCTTATTCCTTTGTTCTGACCACGTGACTGAGAGTTGAGATGACTTCAGAATAAAGAAATCGGAGGAGTGGCCTAATCAAGGCGATCGATGAAAAGAGAATCGAACCGAAACGGTTGTAACTTGGCTAGGGGGGCAGGTGAGAAAGGGAACTTAAGAGTTACTTAACTTAAATTTGTATGGCTGATTTTTATATAATAAGTTTGGTAGAATATTATTCTAAAGTATTATCATAAGTGTCAGACACTTTCCATGGATCAAAACTTTTGGCAAACGCTTTAAAGTTCCACAAAAAATAAATTAACTTTACTTATATTTTTACATGTC
The DNA here is from genome assembly GCA_961205895.1 of Mythimna pallens. Taxonomy (NCBI): domain Eukaryota; kingdom Metazoa; phylum Arthropoda; class Insecta; order Lepidoptera; family Noctuidae; genus Mythimna; species Mythimna pallens. The sequence continues at coordinate 19,517,446 of OY540844.1, forward strand.
TGATTTTTAAATATGTTTTTAATGTAACTATTACAAAGTTATATGTATTTTATTAGTCAAACAAATTGTAGTGACCATATCCTGGACCCTAATTCAGTGATCCCAGATATTCTTTCTTAATTTCATTTAAATCTATATATATACTAGCCGTCCCGGCAGACGTTGTTCTGCCCAAAAGCGGGATTTAGTAAAAAAAAAAAATTACCCTACTCTACCCTACTCTACCCTACTCTACCCTACTCTACCCTACTCTACCCTACTCTACCCTACTCTACCCTACTCTACCCTACTCTACCCTACTCTACCCTACTCTACCCTACTCTACCCTACTCTACCCTACTCTACCCTACTCTACCCTACTCTACCCTACTCGTTAAAAAGTACCCTATGTCCGTCTCCTGGTTCTAAGCTACCTCCCCACCAATTTTCAGCCAAATCGGTTCGTTCTTGAGTTATAAACAGTGTAACTAACACGACTTTCTTTCATATATATAGATAAGTGAAATACCACTTACTGATTAATCACGAAATCTCAGAAACTATAACACCTACAAACTTAAAATTTGGCACGTAGGTTCTTTATAGGGCGTAGACATCCGCTAAGAACGGATTTTACGCGGATTTTTTTATTTACGCGGGCGAAGCCGCTGGCAGAAGCTAGTAGTTTCATATAATTCACAGCAAGTATCAAAATGTTAACTCAGTAGTCGTTCCATAGTTTCTTCATGAATATGGATGAAGCCATGGGCCTGTGTAAGGTTCGTTAAGACGAGGCGTTAAGTAGCTTTAGCTGTGAGAATGATATGTAACTATATAGAAGTAATGTTGGCCGAAGGGTTCCGCCCACGATAAGTTTGCTTTTCTACGCTGATAGGTACTAAGTTTCCTTTTTAAATGTCAATGTTATTTTCTTGTGTACAATATTACTGAGGTATTTTTTAACCGACTTGAAAAAGGTGGAGGTTCTCATTTCGTTGGAATCTTTTGTATTTTGTTTGTTCTTAATTGGACTCGTACACGCCTGAACCGATGTGGAAAATCCTTTTTCAATACACTTACTCCAAAACCGCTCTTATCCCTATCGCTTTTAGCCACGCAATTTATTATTTTCCGCCCTAGAGCGGAAAAGTTTGTATTATATATATAATAGGCATTATAAGTATATCGCAACTAAAAAGTGTGAAATAAAAAACAATTTAGACTTAACTAAAAAAAAACACTAAATGTAAGTCGGTGTTTCTCGGTATTGTTTGTTTCTTATTTAACACCGACTTCCAACATTAAATTATTTTGGTCCTTTTAGTTTTTTTTTAGTGAAGTCAGTTATTTTTTTTTTTTGTAAAAAGTTTTTTTTTTGCGACATAAACGGCCGTAGTTTGATTGTTTCACAGCTTCAAGGGAACGCATACATGAGTTTATAATTATAATTTCAACTCATAAAGGATCTTGACAGACAGATAGGCAGTCGGACACAAAAGTGATCTTATAAGAATTCCGGTATTTCCTTTTGAGATACGGAACCCTAAAAAGAACACTAAAACTAGCAAAATAACTTTACGTTTCAGAAGTCGGTATTATATTCAGCACAGATTTATTATCTGTTCAGAAACAAAATTAAAAACATCGACTTTCGAAATACAACAAATTTTAAATAGGATTTTTAAAACTTTGAAAAGCTTTTAATCATCAAGACCAATTTTTACCAACCGAAATAACGAATAAAAAAATAGATGTTCAATTGCTATTGATTGATTAAAAAAAAGTAATTATTATCACCAAATCAAGTAGGTACTAATTAGCAACTAGATTTTCTAAAATTACCAAAAAAGATTTCTAAGAACCAGCAACCTTGTATTTTTCGTACTAAGTGTTTTCCAAAGAAAAAGCTGTTCTTATGTTTCGGAATTTAAGTCTTAGATGTTAAGAATTAGAATTGAAAATGTGTGTACAGCGTTTTAAATAGAGGTAATAATTAAGATATTTTTCCAAGAATTGGGTGCCTTTGAACTTTTTAACGAGCGATTTTATCAAAAACTAGCTTCTGCCAACAGCTTTACCCGCATCAAAGTAATAAATTATCAATCCAAGAGAACATACTACCGGCATAAAAAGTCCCCGCTATGTGCTATTTTAGGACTTGGTTTATCCGTATGCCAAACGACATAAAAGTTCATACAGCCGTTTGAGCGTTGGATAAGTAACAAACATACACACACAATCACAAACATTCGCCTTTGTAATATTATTGTGATTGTGATAATTATTTCCTTTGAAACGTTGTTTTTCTTCGTAACGTCGATGAGTAAAATTCAACCACACCAAGAGCTTTATTATTTTCCCAGGGCGTCCTTTTCAAGGTACATTTTCATACAACCGCTCTTACGTGATTATGATGTTTTTACACATCTTTCTCTAGATATTTTGGATACACAGCTATCTTGTGGATATTATATAGGTTTCTATAGAAATCAAAACATAAATTTGTGTAAAACTAATCTAGTAAAAACCTCTAAAAATCGGCTATTTTACGTGAAAATTAAAAATATAAAAAAGTACATCAATAGAAGCCTGGCACATTTAATCGAAATTCTGAACGGCGACAATTTTTATGAACAAAAATAACGTAATTCCTGGAACAACTTTTGTGAAATATTCGAGTTAAACACGGAATTACCTTAATGCCAAAAGAGTTTTCAGGCGTTAATCTCTCTTTTTTTGCATTGCCTCTTCATCAAAAATCGCATTGAGTTGCGTTAGATGGAACAACAGGCTTTTAAGTCATGCTCGATGTTGACGATAGGCGAGTGGAAAAGGACCCTCTTAAGCATCTTATAGAGTACAGATGTTGTTACGGAGAGAAAACGATAAGAGAGATTTTTTGTCAGGTCTGAAATTATCAAATGGCTTTTCCTATACTAAGGTGGACCCTAGAGTAAAATAAATCTAAAAAAAAGGTATTTAAATAGTAAGTATATCGGTCGCAAGGGCGACTGTTGTACGTAGTACCTTTTTTGAGATGGGAAATCATATCATAAAAATACTCCCTTTCATTGACTAAAACCCACCCTTGTATTCAGTTGCCTTTTGCATTTTAGGGTAATATTCATTATAGGGCCATAATTATTCTAGGGCCATATTCATTCTAGGGCCATATTCATTCTAGGGTCATATTCAATCTAGGGCCATATTCACTCTTTCAAACGGTCGGCATTGTTAGGATCGTAGCTTCACAATCGCATAGAACTGTTGATGAAAGATGTTACGCTAACATAAGTATCTTTATATGTTACTAGACTGGTTTATTTTAGATAGAAAAGTACCTACATACACAACATTTCAAATATACACTAACAAGATCAATCATTCTGCTTAGCCTTTTTTCAACTGTTTGTTTTTTTTAAGGTTGCAAGTAATCCAATGACTTCTACGGCCTCCCACTCTAAGGCGGTGGGAGAGGGCGTTTCAGACGTTTACTGACTAAAAGCACACCTATGCTCCTTTAGTGGCTCTTTGCGTTCTAAGACCACATATATCATGTTCATACTTTTTCCAACTGTTTTGGGGTCGGTTTCCATTTAACCGGAAGCAGGTCAATACCAATATTTCATATGGGCAAATTGCTTATTTAACTTACACAATCTAGTATTAATAATTTAATAACCAACCCATTCTAATTTAGATATCTGTATATTCTCATAAAGATTCTTATAAAGAACTCGTTTCTTGATAAGAATCCATTAGGTATCGATGTCGACATCGACGACTGAAAACAATCGATGTCGACTGTTAACTTAAATTGTGTGACTAATGAGAAGAACAGTGTGATCGTTCCACCGTTTTGTAGCAGGTTCCAAATCTTTGTTGCTTTGAGTTTTTTTTTATCTCTTAGGTACGTTAACAAAATTTTAAAGGCCACCCACGTGCATTACATTGCACCCACAGGGGCCACGTACGCCGATCTGGGCGCGTCGGTCTCCATACATTTTATATGGCGACTAGACTACACACACACACACACACACACTCGAGTTGCATTAGATCCACGCCACGCGACGCGAAGCTACGTATAACTCAGGCGTCGCCCACGTGAGAATCGGTCTAATGAAGTTCCCGCTTTAAACACATGTATAAGATACCCAGGACCGGAATAACTATCTATAGACAATAAAATATTTGTTCCGTCGAACCCGTGACAAGCAGAGTAGTAGAACAAAGTTGTAGTTGTGTTGTTGTTGTTGTTGTTGTAGTTGTTGTGTTGCTCAATCACACAAATACTACATGTAGACTGTTCTTATGCTACTAGATGGGAAAATCATCCAATGAAATCCCCCGCTATTGGGAAGAGCGTGAGGATGTGTTAGACTTTTACTGATTAAAAAACCACCCCTGTTCCTTCGTTGCCTTTCATACCAGGGCCGAGTTTTCCTTTGAGAAGCAGACCCTTGGCCCCAGTAGGCTTCGACCCTGCTGGGCCCCTAGCTACGGTTTGCTGACATCTCCTTGAGGCGCGCGTGAAACAGTACGTCGACGACTTGGGCTCGGTCCGGATGGTTACTAGACGGTCAGACGGCGAGCTACCCATTGCTCGCCGTTCACAAGCCCGCGCTTACGGTGGCCGGAAATCGGGATCGGGATCCCGGCGGCTGGAGCGTGAGGAGCGCCTTTGTTAGCATTGTGGTGTCATTGGATGGACGAGTCATGGCTAGCCCCAACAGGGTTCTGAGGACGATAGTTAACAGAGTAGACTGTCCATATTATATTTCACTGCTGTAGTTTTCATTCATCACAATTATAGCATGTGCCGTGCTATAATTTTTATTAAATAACATTTAGTCTAAGATTATTGTTACTAACACTATTAAGTTTTGCTCGAATTAAAGATTTTTTATTATTATAAAAACTTACCAATTACAGTCAAGTTGACTCTTGAGTTTCTGGTTTGAGCTTGCTTGAAGTCCACCCTACAGCGGTAGACTCCTTGGTCAGAAGCCTTCACTCGGTCTACTCCGAGCTCTGCCGGTCTTCTCTCGGGGAGGAAGTAAGCTCTCGATGCGAAGACGCTTTCGTCTGACCAGCGTTCTGCGACGCCGAAGTCACGTTCTCGGGCGTCGACACTGTAAAAAATTAACAAGTCAGTACAGTGCATGAAATGACAGTACCACTATATTAACACAACGATATATCGATGGCGACGTGTCAATAACTCCTAACTGTCAAAGTCATCATCTTCCTGCCCTTGTCCCGTTTTATTTGGGGTCGGCGCAACACGCTTTTTTCTTTCATTCGCTCCTGTCACTCGTCACGCTATCACTAACTCCCTTTTCTTTCATATCACTTCTAACACAATCCATCCATCTTTTCTTTGGCCTCCCTGTTCCTTTCCATCCGTTAACATGTAAATTCATAACCCTTTTAGCAACATGCGCTTCATCCCTCCTCTTCACAAGTAACTGTCAAAGTGTACTTAAATTATTGAAACATTTAAAAAAACCGTTAAATCTCTTGTAAAGTTAACACAATTAGTAATTAACTAATTTAATGAGAATAACACTAGTTTTAATATGCTTCATTAATATATTATTTTTATTATAATTTAATAAAGTCCCATAAAAATTAGGAGGTAACCATAAAATAGACACGTTGGTTTTTAGAAGGTGTTTCCACATTTTAATTTAATACAGTTGCATTTTCACTAAAACATGCGGAAAACGCCTTTAAATTTAAAACGATGAAAAGGGTGTTTCCTGATGGCTACAACCCGGGAATCTTTAAGTCAAGAGTGAATAGGTTGCTTCTAGGTAAGCGCGCTCCATCATTGATCGCATCGTCGCTTTCTATCAGGTGAGGTAGCGGTCAAGCGCGAACCTATCAAGAATAAAAAAAAAGTAATTTTCTCGAAAAATGTCAGTTGGGACACACTTTAGCGACGATATGAATACTGAACAAGAATAGGACTCATTTAGTGTATCTTTTTGGTAACTCATTCACCACAGATCAACTCTGAAAGGTTTTTTTTTAACATATTTTCACCAAGGAGTATAAATATTTTCACATAATTATGGTGTATAATTAATGGGGTCTGGTTATCTTGTGAATGTGAGTTTTCATGTTTGTGAACACAATCACGATACAGAAGCAATGTCTAGTGATTGATTCTTTCAAGATTCTTTTCTTAAAGTAATGAGTTTCTACGTGTCCTGTAGTGACAAGGTTAGTTTTCGAATTGACCGTACACCATCAGAATAATATATATTTATATATGTTTTATTTTTTAGGTCGGAAAATCATCTAATCACAAATCTCGCTCTTGGGTGGAGCGAGAGATAGTATAAGACTTTTACTGACTAAAAACCCACTCCTGTTCCGTCTTTGCCTTGATCCCAGGGCCCCGGGTTTCACTTTCACACTACCCACATATATAGCTTTTTCTACTTTCAAAAATGAAAAAAAGAAGTCTTATTTTGAAAAAAAAATAGCCTTTTATTTATTATTTATTTATAGTTAATTAAAATGGTACATTCTCACTTACATTATAAACATAGAATTTAAAAAATTTAAATAAATTAAAAAATAAATTAAGGCCAACAAAAATAAGCCCATTGATACATCTAAATAAGTATCTCAGCTCGATTCATTTCCATTATTTGACGTCTACAAGGTTTCCAAATCAATCAAACAAATGACCAAATTAATTAATAGAGCTCCAATTAACAAAAAGCTTTTCTTTCATTGGCTTTAAGCCAAAATAATTTTCATCCTTCTATAACAATGTTCACCCAGATTTATAAAATCAAAATTAAAAACTATGTATGTAAAGTTTAAAAACAAACTCTAATGTCTTAGTCGACAAAGTTTAAATAACTTTGCATAACTATCACAATAACTTTGGGGTCTTTTAATCCATTAAAATTCTCGAGTTGGTTGTAATGAATTTTTAATTTATGATAGAAAACAATACAATTTTGAAACAAAAGGTGTAATCTAAATAATTCTATATATATACCTATATTGATCAAGCGTGACTCAAGGACCTGGCTTTTACCTGGGGCATTAGACTAATATTGCCACAAAGCGTGGTGATACTGTCAGTGTGCACACTGCACATCTGCGCCCGCGAGTTCCATTCGTTTATCTGATATAGATAAATGTATAACGGAGCATAGGGCGTATGAATGGTTAAATAGTTCTTTTGTTTTACACGTTTTTGTAGTTTAATTGATTTGTTTAAATGTTTAGTATATTTTGTTTTATTTCTTTTATTATCAATATATTATTATCCTATTTGTCTTTGTGTTCCGTGAATGTGTCCGTGGCATCACCTGTCACCAGGCCCTATCAGAATACCAGCGCTGCGTTATTTTTATTTTACTTTTTAGTACAATATCGCAGCATATACTGAGATAGGAGCCTTTTTGGCCTCGCAGTCTTTTATTTAATATTATTTTCTATTATTATTTTTAAGTTAAGTATGTATAGACTAAGTAGTTACTTTTTATTTTATCGTTGTTTGTCCTGTGCGAGTCTCAAATAAATGTTTTCTTTCTTTCTTTCTTTTCTTTTCTTTCAGTCTTCTGGGCAAATTACCAGTCGACAGCGATGCGGAGGAGTTTTTCAGTGCCACGATATTATTATTATTTCTTTAAGTAAAGTTGGTTTAAATTATTCAACGTTTTCTTATCTCTTGTGACCATACAGCTGGTTTTTACTTTGGATTGAAAATATGCAGCGTGGCAATGCCGCCAGTCTTTTGGGCATATTATCATACAGTTGACAGTGTTGTGGAGGAATTGATCGACGTCATATTTTAGATATTTTAATGAAGTTTTAATTAGCTAAGAGTTTCTTTCTGGCGTGACCCAAGGGCTAGGTTTTACCTTGGATAAAGATTAAGCATTGCTATACAGTGTGGCAATGCTGCCATTGGCACATTGGCCACTTTTTGGCACATTACCAATCGACAGTGATGCAGAGTTTTTAGACGCCATATTTTAGATTATTTTAGTTTTCATTAATTGATTTTACTTATTTTTGTACTATAGTTAGCTAAGTATTTTATAAGTTTGTCAATAGAACATAAATAACAAATATTGAATAAATAATTCTATTTATAATCAAAAATAAAATGTACTGATCAAACTCGAACCCTTAGCAAGTTTCGAGTAGTTCTTGTTCAAGTTTCTGGAGGAATCCTATCAAGTTTAACTAAGAACTTGTATACAGATTACATGTACCTACAGTTTGAGTTACAAAACCCCTAATACAAATTTTATTGGTTAAAGTAATGTTGGAATATTAGACTTGTGCCTGATTTCTGAGGGGTATACATTGCCTCTAAATGGCCATTGATTTGACAGCATTATTTATTTCACGTTAGAGATATTCAGACATCAGCACCCCCAGTCAAGTTGATAATCGGTAATCGTTAACGCTAGTCGAAAACTAATCAAATGTACGGGTATGACATGATTTCAACGTTAAGACACGTGGTCAGAACAAACGAATAGAAAATTCGTAGCCAAGTTCACATCGTTCAAAATGATACAATGAATTTTTATCGTTTCTACAATGTTCAACGCTACATCTTTTGTTATTGTAGAACAAGCGGCCGACTCGCGCGTCACATGGCTACCAACTTATCGTTTTCTACAATTGCTGACACCGAGACGTTACCGTTTGGAGAATGGAATTCGACACGAAACAGTTGTAACTTGGCTAGGAGAGCAGGAAATCTGACACTGGCCTTTTTTTCGGTCGTAGGTGGGAAATCATCCGGGCACGTCAGACTTTTTTTTTTAATTGGTATAAACCAGTGCTTGACTACGATCCCACCTGATGGTAAGCAGTGATGCAATCATTGATGGTGAGGCGCACTAGTTTATTAAGAGCCTATTCTCTCTGGCCTTGAAGGCACCCAAATTATAGTTGGACGGGAAGACAAATTGTTCCAGTCCTTCGATGTACGCGGTATAAACGAAGAAGCGAAACGCTTAGTCCGGACCGTTGAAGTTTCAACAACGTAAGAGGTGATACCCGTGCGAGACTTTAATTGACTAAAACCACACCTATTTAACTTCTTTACCTTGCATTCCAGAACCCCAGGTTTCCTTTTCAGAAGCCAACCCATGGTCTCAGTAAGCCTTGTCCTTGCTAGGTCCCTGCGCTTTTGCTGACATCTCTTTGAGGCGCGTGTGGAACACTACGCGCTTTCCACGACTCGGACTCGGTCCGAACAGCCGGACGGCGAGCACCCATTGCTCGTCGTCCGCAAGCCCACGCCTACGGTATCTGACACTAGCCTTGCCAAGGGGTATCGTCCTAATTACTGTATTGTGGAGATCGGATACGCAATCACTCCATGTAAAATACTGATACACAGCGGCGTCTAGTTAGACTACAAGTCGACGCGAACATCTTTTTTGTAATTAACCGACTTCAAAGAGGAGGAGGTTACATTTGTCTACATATTTATTTTTTTGTTTATAAGAATTACTCTTGTGTCTTAGTTGTAATAAGGCGCTGCGCAAACGGACCAGTTCCAGTTACCGACACCAAACACTTTTTGATCGACATGAGTATGTGTTAAATGGAAACAACTGGACACAAAAAATGTTTACGTATGTGCAGGGAGTAAAAGATTTCATACTGGTTCTATAGAAATCAAATATTCATCGGTAGCATGTGTCTGACACAAGACACAAAAGTGTCCACGTTGGCGCCCTGCCTAAATCTCCAAATCACATATTATTATATCAAGATACCAATGATACTGATGAATTGAAATCCTTTCTGCTATTTATGCATTACTAGCTGCTGTCACAGCTTCGCCCGTGTGAATATAGAAAAAATGTGCCACCGGAATTTTGCCATAGATATGGTCTACCCGTGCGCTAAATTTCACCCAAATCCATACAGCTGTTCGAGAGTCAAGAAGTAACAAACATACATACACACTCACAAACTTTCGCCTTTATAATATTAGTGTGATGAGAACAAAGAATCTAGTAGTCTAATGTCTAAATGGGTACCACCCATAACCAGTAAAGACTGAACTAAGGTTTTCTAGATTCACTATTTTTTTAGTAAACCTAATCCATCAAACGAGATTCAAGTCTAGAGCTGGCTCATTACAAAAAATTACCCAATTAATCGAGTATTTGAGTATCGTTGAGTCCCTCGGGCAAAAAGAAATGTAAATAGTATATAAGGAGATCGATACTTGTCATTATCTATTAAATAATAGTAATAATAATAAAATAGCCATTTACTTCCAAACTTTGGGGTGATACATTTTTCTTTGTATGGTGGTAATTCTGGTTATAATATGTCCCCCAGTTCGGTGTGCCTTTTGCCATAGGCCTCCTCCAACTGCTTTCATTGGACTCTGTCCCTTGCTACCCTTGTCCAATATGGACCCAAGGTCAGGCGAATGTCGTCTTCCCATCTTCTCGTTGGGCGACCCTGTTTTCTGACGCCATCTCTTGGGTACCATAGGTTCACTTGCTTGCTCCATTTATTGGTCGTGCAGCCAATCATGTGACCTGTCCAGCCCCATTTCAGATGTACAATTCTGGTCAGGATATCTGAAACTTTAGTTCTTTTCCTTATTTCCGCATTACTAATTCTATCCCTTTTACTTCCAATAAAATATGACCAAACTCCGTATCGTTTCGACTGTTACGCATATTTTTGTTTACTATAATAAATAAAAGTATATTGGTTTATATGGTCCTATTATCTGTTGGGATAGGAAAACAGTTAAAGGAAAAATGCTAGCAACACGAAATTGATTGAAAACAATGTGCAAGAAACAACTAGTTGGAGCTTGCTACTTTTCCCGCATTAGACTTGTAAAACAGCACAATATTATGGCTACAACCTAGGGGTCTTTAAGTCAAGAGTGAATAGGTTACTTTTAGGCAAGCTTGCTCCATTGTCGGCCACATCATCGCTTACCATCAGGTGAGATAGTGGTCAAAAGCGAGCCTATCAATAATAATATTAAAAAATGGTCTTAATTTCAAGAAGTTTCTTTTTTGCATGAAATCTTAATTCTTTATCTAAAATGAAAGTTACCTGAGTTATTTAAAAAAATAAGCTATTTACCAGTAAAAATCGCGCAAAAATTGGTCCAGCCATTTCGAAGATTAGCCAGAACAAACAGACAGACATACAAACAGTTGAAACAGCTATAAGTATTTAATATCTATACTTTCGTTAAAAATAAATTATAGGTAGATGACGGAATACGTTGTTTTTAGTGTTTTTCAATAATTGTAGTGGTAATTTCTACAAAAGATCATCTGAGACACATATCTGCATAGTTCTCGTATGATTTGACCATAGTTTGTTTCGTTGTTTCTTCTCAGGGTAGTCAGCTAGGAAATACCGACCTCATCTAGTTTAAATAGACGGAAAAAAAATTGACGTGTAAAAGTGTTTTTTTTTTTCATTTATTTTCAAAATAAATATAATTTATCATTTATAGTACCGTGGTGCACTATCTATCTATCTATTGTGGTCTGGTTTCCGCACTTAGTCCTTGGCGGACCATTGTGCGTGAGCCATGGCGGCCTTCACTCCAACCAGCCCACCTCTCTCCAGAAACAGATGAGTCTTTTCAGGTTGCTCAGGGCATCTATGAGTGAATTCGGTGCTCCTAAGGTTCGTGTTCTTATTTCGTTGACGGCTGTGCACTCGAGGAGAACGTGCGCAACAGTTTCCTCTGACTCCATACATCCTCTGCACAGAGGACTATCCGTGATATTCATTGTGAAGAAGTGTTTGTTCAGTGAGCAGTGTCCAGTGATGGTCCCAGCCACCAGACGTAGGCTATCTCTGTCCAAACGCAAAAGGTTGCTGGTTAGGGTTTTATTTAAGCACGGCATGGCTTCTTTAGCCTGCCTGCAACCCGGTGCCAGGGACCACCACCTTTCCGCTTGTGCGTTAGTGTGCTCACGTAGCCAAACAAGCAGCTGAACAAAGGGTATTGGCACGATGGGTTCAGGTCCGAAGACCACCGCGCCAGACCCCCGCCTTGCTAGCTCATCAGCTGCGTCGTTGCCCAGTGAGCCGCTGTGTCCTTTTATCCATTGCAGTGTCACAGTGTTATTGTTTGGCACTGTAACGCGTTCCAGAGTGGTGCATTTTTAACAATTTATGATTTTTTCCATGAAACTACGTGTTTACATTGTAGCACAGCATTTGTCTGCGGGCAAACTTCATGAAAAACAACCACTCAACATATTCCAAGTTTCCGTTTACTTACAAATCAAAGTAGCATACTGGGAGTTGGGGAACTCTGCTTTGGAACAAAAGTGTATAGCGTGAATGTTTGAAAATCTCTGCGAACATTCCCATCGCTTCCTTATGAAAGTTTTAAAGGCGATATTTATTTTAAATTCTTTTATCTTCAAGTTTTGCTTGTTCTTTGTCTAAGTGCGGGCGTTTATTGTCTTTTTTTAAGCTATTTTTTAAGAAATTTTACTTAACAAACAGGGCAAGTGCGAGTCGGACTCGTACACTGAGGGATCCACCCAAACCTACCCATGAAAACTTTTCGAATGAAATGAGTTACGAAAATTTTTCCGAACTGTAAAAAAGTATTTTTATTTTTTGTGAAGATACTACAAATTTACAGTTTTCAGATTTATTCCTATATTTATACTATAAGACCTTGCTTTATGCTAAATTTCAGGATTCTAGGTCAACGGGAAGTACGCTATGAATTTTCATTCCTTTGAGAGTTAGTTGAAATGTACGTTATTTGCAACATAAACGGCCGTATCTTTTTTATTCGGTAACTTATAAGTTATATTTTTTCATAGCTTTAAGGGACCGCAGACTTGAGTATATGGTTTTAATTTGAGCTCGATACCTTTACGCGTTCCAGAGATAAAGGGTCTTGAATGACAGACAGACGGACAACAAAGTGATCCTATAAGGGTTTCGTTTGGAACCCTAAAAAGTTACTGTTTTGTACGTAACTAACTCTAATTACACTAATACCAAAAAAAAATATGATAATAACCCTAAACTAATTAAAACCATCTAAAAACAAAAGAAAATATGTCGTCGAAAACCTCTTCCACAAAACAAAATGATTTATTCCACTACCAAGCACAATTTACGATAAGACGGTCAAAAAGCAATGATATACCAAAACTATGTCTTTTCCTTTTACTCAAAAGGTACCTTTAATCTACAAATAGGATTCAACGAAGCGTGTTTGACTCACGACCCTTTTAGGCCACCTCATGCGTAGTGGAAACAGGGACTCTTTGGAATTTGCTCCCGAAGTAGTGCAGGTTAAGTCAATTTTGTATATTATATTGAAATGAAAGTTGGTTCATGATTTTAGAAGGATGGTAACGGTAAAGGTTGGTGCATATCTTCTTGTCGCTTTAAATCATATGGAATCCATAAACAACTCAGAATACAGCCCCCCTAGCCAAGTTACAATCGTATCGTTCACGCCAAACGCTTCGAGTAGGCCACGCCGCCAATTCCTTTGTTCGGACCACGTGACTGAACGTTGAGATGACGTCAGAACAAAGGAATTGGAGGCGTGGCCTACTCGAAGCGTTCAGCGCGAACGATACGATTGTAACTTGGGTAGGGGGGCTGGATCTCAACAGAAACTCGCACTGAAATGTAAAGTCACTGACTGGTTTATCCTTTCAATTTAAGTATCCATAATTGTAGTAAAGGGCGACAATGTCCCAGTTAACTATATCTATATATATAAAAGAAAGTCGTGTTAGTTACACTGTTTATAACTCAAGAACGGCTGAACCGATTTGGCTGAATATTGGTGGGGAGGTAGCTTAGAACCAGGAGACGGACATAGGGTACTTTTTATCGAGTAGGGTAAAGTGGGGTAGAGTAGGGTAGAGTAGGGTAGAGTAGGGTAGAGTAGGGTTTTTTTTTTTTTTTTTTTTTTTTTTTTTTTTTTTTTTCTTTACTGTTTTCCTCCAACGTTATCGGAGTCATTGCTATGCCTCATATTATGTACTCATTCATGCCAGTTCTCGCTCACATACCTCTCGTACTTTTATTCTTCATACTATATCTTTATTTTATCCATCATATCTTCCTTACTCGAGGTCGGGATAGACCATCTAGCCTCTAACTTATTAAATCTTTATTTTTCATATGACACAGGGTAAATAATTTCTTTAACGCAATATATAATTTAATTAACATAATAATACAAATACATACAAACAAATATATTTTCAAAAATAAAGCAGCCCTCACTGGGCGTGTATCTATAGCTCTACAGCTACTCTCCATACACGTAGTTGTCTTGGCTCCTTATTTCTTGCAATGCATCTTTTGGCAATCGCTTTGCAGTATTTTATAAATATTTCTCTTAATTTCTTATTTTTCATTATCTGGCTGAAGTTGTCTGCCCTGACCACGGTTTCCATTTCTGCCTCTACCTGTAGCCTATCAATGCTATTTACAGGGCACTCTATCAACAAATGCTCAACATCTTCCACTTTGTCGTCATCGCAGATGCACTTCGGACTCTCCTTGCACTTAAAGCGGTGTAAGTACTGAGAGAATCCTCCGTGCCCTGTTAAAACCTGCACTAGAATTGGGTCCATTTCTATTTTCCTAACAATGTGGTACGCCTCCACCGCATCCGGAAAGAAGAGTTTTGTAACTCCCGCAGTATGGCCATCCCTATAGCGACGATTCCATTCGTCAAGCGTCTCCAGACGGATCTGCCGCTTGACGAATGAGATCGGACACTGGTCATAGTCAGCCCGCTTTTTGATTTTAAGAGCCGCGTCCTTTGCAAGAGAGTCGGCCCTCTCATTTCCCTCTAATCCCACGTGTGCTTTCACCCAGAATAGCTCAATATTCTGGGCGCGCGATTGAGCTCTCTTGATCACTTTCCTGATTTGCACTGCTAGGGGATGGAGGGAAGCTCCATCGACGACTGTCTCGAGTGCCGACTTCGAGTCACAGAAAATACGCACATGTGGTACGGCTCTTTTAAGTGCCAGTTCGGTGGCCTTGAACAAGGCCCACATCTCCGCCTGGTAGACGGTGCAGTAAGACTCCAGTTTGGCTTTATGAGTGCAGATCTCTCGTCCTTCTCTCCATAGCGACAGGGCTGCTCCCACCTTTCCCTCGATTTTTGAGCCATCTGTATAAATGTCTTCCACATTCTGGGGTCGTTCTGCACCGTCTTCCAGCTTCCCAAAGATCAGGCTTAATTGTGTTGCTGGGTGCGGCATGTCCGTAAATGCCACCGGTCTCTCAACCTCTCGATCGCCTATAACTCTTTGGGAGTATCCCTTCTTTACTTCGTAGAGAAGTGCTGCCTCCCGGATCCTTAGATCTAGGGGAAGCAATCCAGAGAGGGCCAGGGCCGAGTGCAGTGAGACCGTTCGGTACGCCTTGGTAATCTTACGGACAAAACCACGCTGCACTGCATCGAGCTGCTTCCTCACGCCTAACTTCTCTACCGCCGGCGCCCAAGCGCTGGAGGCGTACATTACGACGGGTTCTACCACCGCTACGTACAGGATCCTAATTACCTCGGGATTCAGTCCCCAGTAAACCTTCGCGGCTCTTGACAACTGATGATAGAGACCCAGTACCTTTCGGCACACATTGGACACATGTTTATTAAATGTCAGTCCGTCGTCAATTGTCAGGCCGAGAATCTTGATTTCCTTTGATATGCCAACGCGTACCCCGCCCATGGTTAGAGCTGGGGTGTCATATTTACGCTTTCGCGTCACAACCATTGCTTGTGTCTTATTAGGCGCAAATTTGAGCTTATTTTTGACACCCCAGCTCCGAACATGCTCGAGGGCCACGTTGGCACGTCTCTGGACTTCTGACCCGCTGTCTCCCGAGATAATCAGCACAACGTCGTCAGCGAAGGCTTGCACATATTCCCCGGTCTGTTGAAGTTCGTTCAACAGAGGATCTAATATGAGATTCCAAAAAGTTGGTCCCCCTATCGACCCCTGAACACACCCCTTCTCTGTGTCCCTCAGGCTCTCCGCTCCGCCATACCTAACTCTCACTCTCCTCCCATTCAAGTAGCTATCTATCAGTCTCCTCAGGTTAATTGGACAACCAACCTCCGCAAGCCTACATTTGATGGCTGGCCACCACGCACTATCGAAGGCCCCCTCTATGTCAAGTGATACCACTAGCATTATTTTCTTTTGTTCTAGTTGGTCTCTTATATATTTCATCATGACATAGAGAGAGTCTTCCGTACTACGCTGCGGTGTGAATCCGTACTGCTGGTCATTTGTTTTGGCAAGGGTGTGCCATCTTATACGTTTTATTATCATCTTTTCAAATATTTTCCCAAGTACCGACAAAAGACCAATCGGCCGGTATGACTTGGGAACGGTGTAGTCAGATTTTCCACTCTTCCTAAGGATAACCACAGCAGCCTCCTTCCACGCGGCCGGGAAGTGGTGCAGGGCGAGGCACCTATTCAGTAAGGCAAGAAACAGTTCTGGATTTACCGATATGGCTGTCCTGCAGATGTCCGCTGTGAAGCCGTCGGGTCCAGGGGCCTTCTTTGGGTTAAAACTGAATGCAGACCACCTCAGTTCTTCTGCTGTAAATGGGGGGTCACATGGGTCATCATGTTCCCCCACATTAATGCTAGCTGCTTTGTCTCTAGTGAGTCTGTGGTCTGCGTTGTCTTCTTCAAGTTTGTCTTTCGGATAGAAGGTTTCCGCCAGAAGGCTTGCGGACCCGGCGCCTTCAAGAACCCTACCTTCCAAAACAAGTGGCATATCCTCATGACGGGTAGCAGTGTTGTTGATGACGCGGTATATGCCGGCCCACATCGTTTCCCTCTCTTGCTTCTCGCAGAAGGTTTTCCAACTGGCAGTCTGAGCTTTCTGTGCTTCCGCCAGGTATTCTTCCTTCTCCTTGAGGTACTGCTCCACCACCCACCGTCGACGCGTCTCTGATGCGCAGGTTATTCTGCGCTTTTTCCTTGCTACCTCCTTCTTCCTCTTTTCCAGTTCCTCCGTCCACCATGGCAATCCCATTCGTTTCTTATTCTTTATCTTCGGTATTGTTTCTGAGCTAACTGAGTCTATTATATCTAGGTATTTATTTATTTTAATTTCTAATTCTGTAATGTCATTAATTTTTTCTATTTCCTCTTTATTTAGTTTCTCTGCATCCCAAATTTGGGTCAGTTGCTCACGAAACTGCCCCCAATTTGCCTTCTTCGTGTTAAATTTTCTTGTATTACTCTTTATACTTATTCCCTTTGACTTTTCTAACTTTATCTCAAATAGAATTGTCGCATGGTCGGAGACAGTGATATCGGTGGCTATTCTCCAGTTGTTGACGCGTCCCAGAACGCCTGCTGAGGATGCTGTTATGTCCACGTTACTCGAATACCTGACCCCGCCTCTATAAGTATCGAACGTGGGCTCGATTCCTTGGTTCAGTAGGTGCAACTCAAGGTCGTCAAGCATGCCCGCTATCTCTTCTCCCCTATGGTCTACCTCTCTGCTTCCCCACCATGTATTCCATGCATTCACATCACCTCCTATGATAACGTTTCCCGCACCGATCTCCTGTACGATCTTTGTGATCCGCTCTACATAGGGATCCAATGGTCTGTCTCCCTCGAGGTAAATCGACATCACCACAAGTTCCCACGCGCTAGTATTCAGCTTGACAACGGCTATGTTCTCCGTTGTCAGTGTGGGACATTGGACGACGTCAATGGTCTCGTCGAAGACTAGTACAGCTGCTTTGTTGACAGAGTCCCCTGTCCTCGTATTGCATTGTACCACTCTTACACCGGGGTAACTCCTCATCTCCCCCACTGCACCGATGTAAGGCTCTTGTACGAGTGCAAAGGAGATCTTCCTGTTTATTGCTTCCTTTATCATTTCCGCGGTTGCTAACTTACTTCGCTGCAGGTTCGACTGCAGGACTCGATATCCCTCGGTTAGTTCCGTATTGTTACTGATTATTTCCACCTGAGTGCCCTTAGCAATACTGTACTGTTGCTCTTGCTAATGCATCCCAACGCCCTCTGACAGGACACTCCTCGCTAAAGGCGTTGTGATTCAATCGCTCTAGCTTTGCGTTCTTGCAGTTAATACAGCTTGGCGGGTGTCCACTCAGCCTCTCTCTACACTCTGTTCCCAGGTGTGGGCCTCCACAGTGACTGCACAGGTCCACAGGATCGCGACAAAAACGCTTGCTGTGACCATACCCGAGGCACCTTGCACACTGGATCAGAGGTGACTGATCGAACACTTTTATCTTTTGCATGTCAAGGTGGATTCCTCCGGCTTCTATGAAGCGCCTCCATATCTCAGGTGATGTCTTTACAATCACGTGTTCAGTCAGTAAATTTCTGGCCCTTTTCCTAAACTTCACTTCCAGCCTATCTTCATCTTCCTTCAATCCTCTAAGTAAGTGCCCATTCTGCTTCCTTATCCCTCTTATTACGTCCTCATTTGTATTGATTTTTAGGACCTCTTTTAAAATCAGGAGTGGATCCTTGTTTACGACTTCCTCTACATTAAGATTTTTTCCCGCTTTTTCTAATTTGTCCCTAACTCTTCCTATTTCCTCCTTTGTCCCGCATCCTATAATTACTTTCCTATCCTTTGCCTTTCTAATATTTTCTATTTGTATTCCCTCCTCTCTCGCATTCACCGCCGTTCTAATCTTTTCGAGCACTTGCTCTCCTGTCTCTATCTCGTCCTTGGAGCTAACCACCACCGAGTGGATGGTCGCCCCAAACATTGGTTTCCTCTTTGGAGGGGCGGCCACCACCCCAGCGTAGGTTCTACTTTCCTCATATTGCCTCTCTATTTCTGTTTTCAGCTTACTAATTTCCTTCTTGTTTTCTTTTAGGAGCTGCGTGCACATGTCTGTGGATTTCTCCTTCTCTTCTTCTCTATCCATATCCTTCTCCTGTGCTCTCTGTAGCAACTCCTTTAGCTTTATCATCTCTACCTTGTTTTCCTTAAGTAGCTTAGTATGTCCTTTTATTAGGTTAGCCATCTCATCCTTCCCTTCTATCGCTTCCCTATCCTTATTTTCCTTCACAACTTTCTCTGCTTCCTCCTTTGCTCCATCCCGCCATATTTCCTCTGACATTTCCATCCTCTTTCCGTCACCGTATGGTTTCCCTTGTTCAGCGTCCCTAACGAGACGAGACATGTTCTCCAGCGCTTCTAGTACCATCGCCTTTATGTCCTTCCGAAGATTCCCACTCTCATCCATCTTTTTTAAGGCCTTCTGGTACCATGATTGTGCTTCTCTACCCCTACTACTAAAAGTCTTTTCAGAGTCCTTACGACTCGTCTTTACTTGACCCTCTCTCGTCCTGCTCGTAATTCTGTCAGTCGGTTTGATTGGGGCCACGGGACCCTGAGGTGATTTAGTTGAGGCTATCCTCAGCTCGATCTCCCCCGCGCTCTTTCTCACCTGACCGTCCTTGGACGTGGAAGCCTCTCCGGTTGAGGCTCTGTTTCGTGTCGCTACAGGAGGCTGATCCCCTTCTCCCACCGCAACGGCTTTCTGAGCCGGTGAACGAGCCGTGCAAAACATGGTCGCCGGGTCAAAGCAGATCTATCCCTTCCTAGCAAAGCTCCTTTTAGTCAAAATTAATTATATCTATTCAAAATAACAAAATAAAATAAATTAAAATAGAATAAAGCCAAAATATAAAACAGGGAAATTTTAGTGATTAAATTTCAGTAATTTGGAGGAGAAATCGATTAAAAAATTTGTTACAATTTAATACAATATCACAGATCTTAAATGTTGGGTCAAAATCCCAAGTGTTATACCTAATAAATAATACAATATCTTATTTCTAATAATAGGGTCAATAAACCCAAGTCTTACACTTAATAATACAATATCTTATTTCTAATTATAGGGTCAATAAACCCAAGTCTTACACCTAATAATACAATATCTTATTTCTAATTATAGGGTCAATAAACCCAAGTCTTACACCTAATAATACAATATCTTATTTCTAATTATAGGGTCAATAAACCCAAGTCTTACACCTAATAATACAATATCTTATTTCTAATTATAGGGTCAATAAACCCAAGTCTTAATACTAGTAACGTAACAAAATGGTCAAAAAAAAACGAAACACCACCAGCTGGGCGAAGAAGACCAAGCCAACGTCCTCAGAGAAAACCCGAGCGTTCCACGAACCCCCGTTCTAGGGCTATCCTAGTTCGAAAAAACGTTTGACGGTTTGAGAACTGTCAAAGTCTAATCAAAACCCAGGCTAACTTTCCTCCCACTGGTCATAGAACATTCGTGTTTGGGCTTATTCGACCTGGCCACTCCCGCCCAAGAGCACAAACTGTTTTTCAGGCTCCTGAAAACCTTCAGCGCCAAAACGCTTAAAACTAGCTAGAAACGATGGGTATCTTATTCTTTAATGTAACAGTGAAAACCGCAGCTCTCTACGACCACGCGTTTCAAAGCTATGTCGGTTGTAAGTTTTCCAAGATGGCGCCCAAAATGGCGGCTGTTTGTGTAGATTTGGCCCCTGTTGACGGAGAATACCCGAATTTGGGCTCGTTTCATAGGGCTTGGAGAGCCCAATCTAGATCTTACAATTTCGTTCTTGAAAAACTTACCCCTGATTTATGCTACTCAAAAACCTCTCCAATTTAGCTAAAAACGACCACAGTACAAAAACAACACAATATAAAATAAAAAAAAAATAAATAAAAACTTAACATTAATATTACATTTAACATAAACTATTTTTGAATGGTGGTTCCGGGGATTAAAACACCTTATTTCATATCCCTCGCTTCAACCCCTAAATTTAAAAAATTTTATCTTTAGAACTACAACAAATTAAAAGCTGAAATTTTGCAGTAACGCAGGGGTTACTAAGGCACTCGAGATTCTAGCTTAAAAATGGGGGGTCGTCGCGACAAAAAATAAGATAGAGATTTTTGAAATTTTTGTAAAATTTCAAAACCTAATATCTTCGGAGCCTCTTCACCCTTCTTGAAATTCAAAGCGCCGTCGTGATGGGCTCGATGTCCTCTCTCGAACACGCTCAAAGGTGTCCACCGCATATGACAGGAACCTGTTGCACGTGGCCACGTGGTTTGAGGTTTTTCCCAATTTCCTCCAAGCGCGAGGCACGGAAAAATCGGAAAACAGCTCCAAAAGGCGGCGGTCAGCAAGACGCCTCGTTTGAC
Organism: Mythimna pallens; assembly: GCA_961205895.1. NCBI lineage: Eukaryota > Metazoa > Arthropoda > Insecta > Lepidoptera > Noctuidae > Mythimna > Mythimna pallens. The sequence continues at coordinate 19,538,667 of OY540844.1, forward strand.
CTCAAAAAATGATGATGTCACTGATCTAGTTCTCGCAGCGTTTCATTTTAAAAGTTGAGTTTTTTCAAAATTTTCACTTTTCAGCGTTTTTTTCGCACTTTTCAGGCACTCACGATTTTGAAATTTTCACTAATTGATAGTCCTTATTTTTCTGCACAATTTAGTGGTAAACACGACACAAATCGGTTGAAAAATACCACTTTTACGAATTTTCGCAGAGATTTTTTGCACGGAGTAATCTTTGCCATGTGTTTACGGCGCGAAAGTGACCGCGGAACTGGGGTAGAGTAGGGTAGAGTAGGGTAGAGTAGGGTAGAGTAGGGTAGAGTAGGGTAGAGTAGGGTAGAGTAGGGTAGAGTAGGGTAGAGTAGGGTAGAGTAGGGTAGAGTAGGGTAGAGTAGGGTAGAGTAGGGTAGAGTAGGGTAGAGTAGGGTAGAGTAGGGTAGAGTAGGGTAGAGTAGGGTAGAGTAGGGTAGAGTAGGGTAGAGTAGGGTAGAGTAGGGTAGAGTAGGGTAGAGTAGGGTAGAGTAGGGTAGAGTAGGGTAGAGTAGGGTAGAGTAGGGTAGAGTAGGGTAGAGTAGGGTAGAGTAGGGTAGAGTAGGGTAGAGTAGGGTAGAGTAGGGTAGAGTAGGGTAGAGTAGGGTAGAGTAGGGTAGAGTAGGGTAGAGTAGGGTAGAGTAGGGTAGAGTAGGGTAGAGTAGGGTAGAGTAGGGTAGAGTAGGGTAGAGTAGGGTAGAGTAGGGTAGAGTAGGCTAGAGTAGGCTAGAGTAGAGTAGAGTAGGCTAGAGTAGGGTAGAGTAGGGTAGAGTAGGGTAGAGTAGGGTAGAGTAGGGTAGAGTAGGGTAGAGTAAGGTAGAGTAGGGTAGAGTAGGGTAGAGTAGGGTAGAGTAGGGTAGAGTAGGGTAGAGTAGGGTAGAGTAGGGTAGAGTAGGGTAGAGTAGGGTAGAGTAGGGTAGAGTAGGGTAGAGTAGGGTAGAGTAGGGTAGAGTAGGGTAGAGTAGGGTAGAGTAGGGTAGAGTAGGGTAGAGTAGGGTAGAGTAGGGTAGAGTAGGGTAGAGTAGGGTAGAGTAGGGTAGAGTAGGGTAGAGTAGGGTAGAGTAGGGTAGAGTAGGGTAGAGTAGGGTAGAGTAGGGTAGAGAAGGGTAGAGTAGGGTAGAGTAGTCAGTTGACGGGAGCGAAGCCGCGGGCAAAAGCTAGTATATATATAAAAGGGGAAACTGACTGACTGACATATCAACGTACAGCCGAAACTACTGGGACTAAGAGCGTGAAATTTTGCACAAGGTTTTCTTTATTGACGTAGGCGAGCACTAAAAAAAAGCATTTCCAAAATTCACCCTCTAAAGGCATGAAACGGGGATCACACGCGGGCGAAGCCGCTGGCAGAAATAAGTTAGGTATATTGATGTGGGCCTACCACACGCACAAGCTTCACAACAGTTGCTGCCTGCGCAGGCCGACTTGTACTCGGAAAACCGTGCGTATGTTTGGTAAAACTCAGACATTTTTACATAGTGTTTCGTGTACAAACCGGCCTGTAAAACTGTGGTGACGCTTGTACGTTTAGTAGGCCCATTAGCCAAAAACTGTCTCTAAAGCTACAGGTAGCCCTAGTTTGAGAGGCAGGGTCCTTACAACTTACAAGTGCAGCTCTTAGAATATAGTTATTATATTTATACCAACATTACGTACAAGCCAATGTAAACTTTTTTCTAATAAATCATTTTACTATATGTAATTATTTATAGAGTTTTCTTGCGAGTAAACATACACGAATAAAGATATCCGCAGGATATATTGGCAAGATTTGTCGGTACAACTTATTAGTTCAAATTTAATTCGTTAATCTATATATATAAAAGGAGAAACTGACTGTCTGACATATCAACGCACAGCCTAAACTACTGGGAATAGAAGCGAGAAATTTTGCATAAGGTTTCCTTTTATGACGTAGGCAAGCACTAAGAGAGGATTTTGGCAAATTCACCTCCTAAAGGGATGTAACGGGGGTCGAAAGTTTGTATGAAGAAATCTATTTTCAAGCGGGCGAAGCCGCTGGCAGAAGCTAGTCTTATATATAATTATTATTTTTAATGTATGAAATTAAATGTTCTCAATGTATGATCCAATGTTGATTGATGTAAATAAATAAATAAATCCCGAACAATCATTGCTCGCAGAACAGACGATCAATATAGCCGAAAGGTTCCGTAGTGATAACCGCATACCGGAAGATGCAGCGTAAGAAGGTTTTTTACAAGGCGAGCATTGATCTGGTTAGGGTTGCAGGAACCGCGAGTCAAACAGAACCAGTCGTTGTTGCGATGCTTGAGGAGGCCAAACATGAACAATAGCAATGCTGTTCAAGAACCTTAGATAACTGCTAGCCATTCATTGTTCTAGTTTCAGAAGGACTAACTTTCCCCGCTTTGGAAAGGAAAAAAAGAAAGAAAGAGAGAGAGAAAGAGAATTGCTCTTTGTATTCCAACGATAACACTTCTGAACAATCCAGCAGCCCTAGTAAGACTTGATGAACCCTTAGAAGCTGAAAAGGCGATGAAGCGAAGCTTTGCATACAGCATTAAAGCCATAAATGTGTGCCAACGTTAAGCATGTAACTTCGCTTCTCCCGTTAACTTCGAACGTCAAAGGCATTTGATACTTTTTGCTACGATACATTCGATGCACTCAAAACTTTTTCGTATGCACGGAGCGGAGGAAAAACTCAGCTCAAAGGATGAAAATACTTTCTCAAAGCTTTTTAGCAACAGCAGCTCAGAAATATGTGATTACAGATCTGAAGGGTGATTTTATTTTTGTATTTGATTGGAGTGGAGCTATTCATTAAATATACCGGGCGTTTACACCCTGTTAAAGTAATCTTTTACAGGTCGATAATATCATATATATGCTATTATTTACAAAACCTCGACCTGCAAAAGATTACTAGCATATTAATATATATATATATATATATTATTGCTGCTTGCATAGCATATCCAGCCTTATAATGTTCCCATTGCTGGAACTCAGGCCTCCTCTCTAGGAGAGGGAATGCGTCGTAATCCACCACGCGGGTCCAGTGCGGGTTGGTGGATGTCACATGTCTTCGAATTTTTGGTTCTAGGACATGCCGGTTTCCTCACAATATTTTCCTTCACCGTTTTGAGAACAGTGGCGATGAAATGAATTACACAAAGTAATGCGCCTGGCTGGGTTTGATACCCGCAACCTGCAACTCGTGTGTCGGGGCCGTTACCACTCGGCCAACACTGCTCTCGCCACCACTGCTCGCACTGTTCTCTTGTAAATAATATGTTGGTTTTATTTTTGGGAAGAAGTTATTCAACTAGTTTTCCTTTATCAAATGACTGCCCCCGCTCTAAAGTTGAGTGAGATGGCGTGTCAGACTTTCACTAACTAAACCTATGCTCTTTTATTTGTCTTTTGCGTTCTACGATCATGCAGCAAGGTGGATTAGAACACAGATCGATCTTACTAAATATTCGTATTTCGTAATATTAATATGATATTCACACAACTATCACACAACGCCGTCTAGTCCCAAGCTAAGCAGAGCTTGTGTTATGAGTACTAGACAACTGATAAACATACTTAAATATTTCTAAATACATACATATTATAGATAAATTACACCCAGACACAGAACAAATGATTGTGCTCATCACACAAACATTTGTGCTGGGTGGGAATCGAACCCACGACCTCCGGCATAGCAGTCAGGGCCACTAACCACTAGACCAACAGGCCAGTCAAGATTGATGAAACTATAAAAGAGCTGTCTTATTTTGTCTCAAGTGCTGTTAAGTGATATAGTGCGGGTATTCGTATTTTAATGCTATGATAATTAATTAATGAGATGACAAAAATTCTCTATCAATCGGTCCAAGCAATATTTATTTGTATAAATAGATTCCAATATATAGATAATACCGACGACCTGGTGAGAGTCACGAAAATGCGGTGGATGCGAGACGCACAGGATCGGTCGTTGTGGCGACGCTTGGGGAAGGCCTATGTCCAACAGTGGACATCTTTCGTCTGAAATGATGATAATGATACTAAAGATAATTAAATAAAAGTCCCTCCAAACTTTAACACAATTCGTTATTTCTTGTGGTTTTAGTAGAAGGCGACTAAAAACCTATGCCAGAATATTCTCAAAGATATTATTAAAAAATATAGTCTATCGGTAACCACGATTGCAAAAGTTTAAGCAAAACGAGTGTTTCCAAAATTAAAATGGTTATTGAAATTACTTTGAACTGAGTTTAAGGTGATCTTTGGCAACTTCAGGCCCTCTTTACTGGGATCATACAAAATTAGTATTAAAATTTAGATATTCGGCAAACTGTTTTAAAAGTTCGATTTTGTTAAAATATTGTAATGTACATAGAGATTGGATTGTAATAATATTGATCTTAGTTTTGTTGTTACCGACGTGTACTATTGCACTATTCCCAGACACAGGAGTCAGATACGTTGGTCTGACCAAATCCGTGCTACACTGGAAACCACAGTCTGCGACGCCATTCACATTTATTTATTTTTGACAGGTACTCTCTTCACTTACAGTCGAAACCAACACGTACAGAGAGTCATTATTATATTACAATACAATAAATAGAAAAAAAACCTTAAAATAACACAATTAATACAATTCATTATCATTATCATCATTATCATAATCACATTGATGAAAATCGAATCAACCGCCAAAACATTCTCTGCACCTCCCTAAAAACAATCGCACACTAGAGTGGAACAAGTCTACATCCGGATGCTGAGCAGTCAGTGTGTTGAGCAATGACGCCGCCTGATTGGTTGCCGCATACTGTGCGGTACGAGTCCGAACCCTGGGAGTCGCTAGCAGAGGGCGCGAGCGCAGTCGCGTGTATTGAGGCGGCGCGGATAGACCACAGCGCGACAGAGTCAATTTTACCATTAAACAACAAAAAATAATGCACAAGGAGCGCACATTTGCGTCTCAGTTCGAGGGTATCAATACCCACCATATTGCCGAAGATAGAACAACATGGCGAAATATAGTCCACGAGAAAGTTATTCATCGAGGTCACGACCTTGAGGATAAGTGACGCAAGGAGGAGGAGGAGGTATTATTGCGCTAATAGAAACAAGAAAATTTTAACTTGGTCTGAAATAAAGTGATATTGAAAGAGATCGCATTGGTTATTTTTCTTATTAGCTAGCAAACTGGCAAGGTAAATGTACTTTTTAAGGATATTGCGTATTTTTAGAATAGGTTTTGAAATTTATAGATGAAAAAACTGGTTTTTGTAAGAGAAACGAAGTGAGTTTTGTTTGCAAATGTAATTATTTGACGAAAATAAAATATCAATTATTACTACAGGACGTAAAAAACGCCACTAATGTCGTTATAATCGCGGTAGTACAGTGGGCAAAAAAACTTTGAGGGAAAAGAAAACCATAGATTAAAGAAGAAGAAGACTACGACATAATATATAGTGAATCGGACATTGTATTATTAATGATTTTTAACTATGAAATTGCAAATGAAATGTATTTTAATGTAATACAGATAGATAGATAGATATATTCTTTATTGTACACCAAAAATACAAATTACATTAGGAACTTAATATTAATATAGTGTCACAATGGGAGGTCTTATCGCTAAAAGCGATTTTTTACAGACAACCTTAGGATGGATTTGACAGAGAAGGAGAAAAAAGATACGCAGGTAGTTCGTGGGGTACTATTTACATATATACCATACATAAACTAATAAATTTCATATAATACAAACAATATATAATATACATATATATTATGTATATACTAGCGGTCCCGGCAGACGTTGTTCTGCCCAAAAGCGGGATTTAGTAAAAAAAAAAAATTACCCTACTCTACCCTACTCTACCCCACTCTACCCTACTCTACCCTACTCTACCCTACTCTACCCTACTCTACCCTACTCTATCCTACTCTACCCTACTCTACCCTACTCTACCCTACTCTACCCTACTCTACCCTACTCTACCCTACTCTACCCTACTCTACCCTACTCTACCCTACTCTACCCTACTCTACCCTACTCTACCCTACTCTACCCTACTCTTTTCTTTGCTATAAACCACACGGAGCCCGAGACCTTTCCAACGAATGCAAAACCGTGGAAATCGGTTCGTGCGTTATGGAGTTATAGCGTCAGAAAGGAAAACCCGACTTATTTTTATATAGTAGATTATTAATGTATACTATAATCAATGTATACCCTATTCATCTCGGCTTGAGACAAAATGTAAACAAAGACCCAAGTTTCTTCAACGTGTTTGAATACATTAATAACAGTTTCCTTTTCAGTTGAATGCATTGGCGTTTTCTTAACACGATTTTTCTTCGGCGAAGAAAAAGTGCTAGCGTTGCTTGGTCATGTTTTTAAACAACACTTTTTATGGTTTGTTTACCTTTTCATGGCTCCCTGAATGGGGTATAGGTAAAATTAATTAAATTTAAATTAAAAGTTTAATCTTATTCATGTGAGTATTCCAAGCTTGAAATAAAATGAATTTATTATTATTATAGTTTGATTCTTCAAGGACACATCCCGGGAACCATGACCTACCTACCTTTCTGATCACGGTGCTCACAGATGGCGTAAGTAGGCAGTTCGTAGGCTTTGATTCATATTGTACGTGGATCGGTTCATCATATGTGACCTACTGCATGCTAAAGATGTAATATCTAAATATTTGTACGGCTGAAATGCCGAATATAGTGACTCCACTAATCAGGTGGGATCGCAGTCAAGCACTGGTTTATATCAATAAAAAAATAAAAAAAGGTTAAGAACTTGTTAGTTACCTATATTCTTGCAAATAAATATCATTCATTCATTCAGTCATTCATCATCACTGACAGGACTTTTGTGATTTTATGGGTCTTATTCATCCTTATTCTACTTCTTCCATCTGTTCTATCGTTTTCTGTCATTTAAGTTAATAAAGAAATGTATCCCCACCTGTAGATAGGCGTGCCGAGGTCTTCCCTATACCACAGCACCAGTAAGACGGCGTCATCTTCATCCTGCGTCGCGATGTCGCACGGCAGATAAACTGGCTCACCGGCCACGGCCACTACTTGTGTCATCGGCACTGTGGACAAAGAAATAGAAGATAAATAATTAATGTGGCCATCAAAAAATTAGTACATTTTGGTACAAGTGGAGAAATATCATTGCGGCTGAAGCGGTATTCGCCCGAGCCACAGGCGAGGGCTGTTATGAAGCCGAATGCTGCAGTGACTTTCCACGTGTTTTTTAAAACACTTTCGAAGAAATAAATAAACGGGGTTGACGCGCGACTCTTGGGGGTCGCATAGCGGCCAGCCTGATGCTATAAATATAATAAATTGTGGCGGAGACGAGCTCACGCACTTTTCCGCACTAGTGCGCAACACAGTAAATTGCGTGCCTAAAACCGGTAGGGATAGAAGCAGATTCCCGAGTAAGTGTATTGAAAAAACAAAATCGTAAGTTAGGCAATAGTTGATTTATTGACACCTAAGACCGACAAAAAAGTTATCGTTGATAACCTAATGATGCTATTGGATGTTGTAAATCGATTCAACCAATCATGATATTCGTAACATCAATGCGATCATTTCACTTTACAAAATGAATACATAAACTTTAGAATGTAACATTTTAGTAGTTTTGCAATATTTGGTAGCAAATGTAATTAGTCAGCCATCTCGGTAAGCTTTGCTGACTATACTCACATAATTCTCATTCTGTGCCTAATCAAAAATTGTCAACTCCAATTTACCAAGATCCCACATGTTTCAATGATTCCACATATTGTCTCAAACATTTGAGATTTTACATCGTAATATAGGTACACTAAAAATCAATTTGTGGATAATTAAAACAACCATTGAACTTCACTCACGAAAAAATCCCACCAAAATTACCAATAAAAATGGTATTCTTCCCGCGCATTTCATATTTCACTTCTCTTAATGGTCTGGTCAAAATATTTAATAATTCATCCTACAGTTATATTTTTAAAATCGGAACTATCTTGAAAAAAATGATAAACACGTTATCTTTATATTAGGCAAATATTTAGTACTTTGAAATTGGAACGCAGATTAAAAAAGTCGACCGTGATTAATTAATTTATACATTTAAAATTGGAACATCAAAGTCCACAGTCATATTTTATTTACAGTTAACACATTTATTTATTATTTATTTTCATGGCTTAGTTTAGGTTTAAATAGAATTTTATCCAATAGTTTATTTCCAGAACCTTGTAGTTGTTAAAGTGTAAGTAGTGCACAAACTGTAAGTAGTTTAGTAGTAAAGAGAGTTCTTCGTTGACTAAAGACTATTAAATTGTCGTTTTGTCGTTAGGCTATAATTTTACAATGTACAATGTATACGATGTTTTACTGCACATAAAATGAGTGCAATGAATATTAACGTATCTACATAAATATATTATTCTTAGCTATTTTACATTTACCACTGTGAATTTTGTAAACTAAACTGATATTGTGTTAATCATAGAACGAACTCAGATTTAATTTTAGCCGGTAGAACTTTAAACAAAATTGATATTAAAATTGTTCCAAAATATAATTTATTTATTTTTCCTTCATGTATCAACTACATTTAGATATTCATTATTCTTGAGAAAAGTAAAGAATATACTACTCACACTATAAAAGACGTTAATTCAAAACCTAAAATCATGAAGCGAAAACATCGCATAAGACATTTTCTTAAATAATGATCGCTGGCTGCACTCGCTCTCTCTCTCACTCTCAGTTGCTCGCACCGCCTCTCACTCGTCCTCACATCGCCGTAGTGGACACGAGAGCTTTTTGCGCTCAACTGAGCAAAAGAGTCGCAACTAGCACAAGCACATGTCAAGAAACTTACAAGCCCTTTAGAGTTTCTGCGAGGTCTTAAAAAAGGATCCATCGTTGAAAATAAAAAGCAAGCAAGTCGGACTCACGCACTAAGGGTTCTGTACAGTTATTGTTACAATAATAGACACTGTAATATAACTATTTTTTTGTTCATATATAAAAATGAGCATAATCAACCTTTTAATGTTCTCACTGCTGTGACTCAGGCCTCCTCTCTCTAGGAGAGGGAATGGACCGTAATCCACCACGCGGGTCCATTGCGTTTTGGTGAATGTCACAAGTCTTCGAATTTTTGGTTCTAAGTCATGCCGGTTTCCTCACGATGTTTTCCTTCACCGTTTTGAGAGCAGTGGTGATGAAATTTATTTATTTATTAAAACTTCATGCAACATAAAGGTACAAAGGCGGACTGAATGCCTTAGGCATTCTCTACCAGTAGATGACCCACCGTTGATGACAATGATTAATTGATGTGGTCCACTAAGGCTGATGCCTGCTAAGGTCGTGGGATTCTTTGCAAAAGATATCACAGCATCAGGAACGAAAAGGGCTACTAAAGGAACCCTGATGGGTTTTATTGCGTAAGCCTGATATTCCCTCTCGTTCCACCCCCCAGAATATGAGAAGTTATTTGAAATTTGTTGACCCTCAAAAAAATGGCAATAATTGCTGATATTAGTCTGCGCCAAAATTAATTACAAATCAGTTGGTATCTCAGCTTAGTTGATTTAATTAAATCTGGTAACCTGATAAAGGCGAGGTAATTCTAATGAGATTGGTAGCATAATTATGTGTTAATTATTGTAAACAATAATTTATTGAACACACTTTACATACTTACAAAAAATCAGTGTTACCCTGGCTCTTTTACTAGAAGATAGTGCAACGACCTTACAGCCACTACACGCTTCATGCTTGAACTAGCGAAACAATTCTGTCAACTAGCCGAGGTACGGGGAGCAGGGTACTACGTTATGATTAGTTCTGATTGGTACGGTGAGTGAGGTACTGCTTTCTGATTGGTCGAGACATCAGATCTATAATCATAATTATGTGTTGACAGACATGCGTCGCCTGTTATTAGACGTCTAATGGCTATAAGGTCGTTGTGGTCAAATGACCATCAGGTGAGATAATAGTAGAGATAGACACGAGTCTGTCAACAATAAAAAAAAGATCTTGTATCACAAAGAACTGAAGTGCCAGCCATGTCGATGTACAATTGCCATCCAGTGTCTTGTTGATAATAGCTGTCACTTCAAATTATCTACAGTCAGCACCATCCTACCCTTAAAAAGTTTTTGGAAAAGTTTTGTTATTATTTGGTGTACAATAAAGTTTATTCTATTCTATTTAGCTCGCTCTTCTCACTCTTTATATGCTAACGAAATCTATTTTTATCACACCACTTTTCTGTCAGCAGCATACTCAAAAAGACAAAAACTTCATGTACAGTAGTGGTACATAAGCGGACTTAATGCAACAAAGCATTCTCTACCAGTCAACCTTAGGGTTAAAAAAGTCAACACTGTGGATGGCTTGCACAATAAACAAATACCGTAACAGATAGTTCAAACAGAAAAAATAAAATAAAAATAAGTTATTTATAACAATAAAATACAGCGTACGCTCAGCAACGTTCAGCGTGCGTTTTCAGCATACTTCGTCGACGTATCTTTGAAACAAGCCTAGGGTGGGCGTTTCACGTACTTTTGCGTCCAAAAATAAATCAAAGTAATCACCTAACTTCTTTTTCCAATAAAAACATAGTGAAGAACCCCAATTTCCTTACATTTTGAGCCTTGTATTTTTAGGCCCGACCAAGAGTATTTTCCAAAGGCAGATTTATCTCTGTTTTCATTTCGCATCTGCTTGGATTTCGTCGATCGGGAGGATTTTGAATTTGGATATTATTATTTATTTTTCTCCATTCATATTTTTAACTGTTCAGCTGGATTAAAGGGAGCGTAAGATGTTTTTGTTGCTGTGGGCCCGAGATCTGTATCTGTTAAGTTAATGAAAAGAGTTTTGATTTTCAATGTAAAACATTTTCGTTACGGTTTTTCCTGCAGGATGAAAGGGGGTTCTGAATCGTGAATGTGCTTCGATCATATTGCGAAGTTTTGCTTACAAACCTATATTAACGTAGCATACGATATATCCGTGATAATCTCAGTCACTATAACATTGAATAGGGTTTCAACTGAGTATGTACTTAAGATGGTGTTTTCTGTTGTTGACCAACTTATTTGGTGTGTGGTGATTAAACAACTGATGACTTAAAACATAAAACTAATCACACTGATATTATTATGTCGCTGGTGCCCAGCAGGGCCGATGCCCACTAGCTAGGACCGTGTGGAATTACTGAAGGGGAAACCCGTAGTCCTAAAACGCAAAGGGCAATTGAAGTACGCAGGTGTGGTTTTAGTCAGTAAAAGTCTGACACGCCCTCTCGCACCACCCAAGGGAGGGTGTGTCAGACTTTTACTGACTAAAAACCCATTCCTGTTCCTTAGTTACTTTTCATACCAGGGCCGAGTTTTCCTTTCAGAAGCACACCCTTGGCCCCAGTAGACTTCGACCCTGCTGGGCCCGTACAGTCTGACATCGCCTGGAGGCGCGCCACAACAGTATGCGCCGTACTTCCTTGTCCTTACATAATTATGACACTTAATATTGTAATGGTAAAAGTTGTGTGTGTGTATGTTTATTAGTTCTTCACGTTCGAACGGCTGAACGCATTTCGATTAAACTTGGTGCACGGGTAAACCATGTCCTGGAATAGCACATAGTTTACTTTTTATCCCAAGGCTATGTTCTCTTGGGATTATAGCCGCTGGTAGCAGCAGCTAGCATACACATAAAACAAAAGAGCATCACCGCTGAAAACTGCACAACGCAAGAAGTACAAACAATAAATCGGGCGATGTAACTACGGGGATAAGTGACGTCTTCGCGATCCGGACATCCGTGCGTCCGGGTTCTTACCCTGTCCGGAGCTCCGGAACTCCGGATGCAATGAGACAATGTACTGAGAAAAGCGTACTGTATTTGTGTTAACCCGGACACAGTTTATCCGTAGTTCTCTAACAAGTCCCCGTACTTTTAAGTGATTTAAAATGTTCTTAGTCTACATAAAATATAGTTGAAGAGTGAGCTCGCTGCTTGTTTTAAAAATGGTTTGTTAAGAGTGTCTAATTAATTTGCGACTGGAAAGTGAATTGCACTTTGTGTAAATGCATTTCTTGACTATTTTTCCAAATGAATCGTAGGGATCATGAGTTTTTAGGGTTCCGTAGCCAAATGGCAAAAACCAGAACCGTTATGGATTCGTCATGTCTGTCTGTCTGTCCGTCCGTATGTCACAGACTCACAGCCACTTTTTTCCGAAACTACAAGAACTATACTGTTGAAATGTGTCCCCTAAAATAAGAAAATGGTAAAACTAAAAAAAATATATGATGTAGGTACATTACCATGCAAACTTCCACCGAAAATTGGTTTGAACGAGATCAAGTAAGTACTTTTTTTTTTAATACGTCATATCGTAAACCGCAATTTACCTTTCAAGTTTGTACGGAACCCTCAGGGCGCGAGTCCGACTCGCACTTGCCCAGTTTTTTATCATTGAGTTTGGCTTACTTAAGAGCGCCCAATATAACTATCGTAGTCGATAACATTTTTCATTTGTTGTTCCACTTTTTATTGTAGCTCTCAATTACGTACACAACAACAACACAACAGACACGACTTATGTATAAACAAACCAACATGTAACACTTAACAGTCACAGAAATAAGAGTAATTAATAAATTATTAATTAAAAATCCGTCTAAATGAGCCTCTACTGTAAAAAGCCTAGACCTTTTACTCAAAAAATACCAAAAAATACAAAACAAAAAATGATTTAATACCGCAGTACTAAAGCATTATTTTTTGTAATAAGACGGTTTGGGTTTTAAAGATTTTAGTAAATCCAATATTTTTCAGAAATGGCAACACTGTTCAACAGTCAGTTCTGTGGAGAAGGAGGTAGTTTACAAACGAAGGTATTTGGCCGAGAGGGTTTAACTTTGGTGTGAAGTACTGTGTTGACTGTATCTGTGAAGGAGAGTGGCAATAATTTTATTTTTAAATTTTATATCTTTATTTATTTCATAAAAACTATTCATTGTTTTTAAAAATAAATGCTATAGAGAAATATAGTATCAGTCTACAGTTTAGTGAGTTTTATTGCAAAAACCACACTATAAATCCGATTCCAACAACAACTCAGTAAGTATTCTTTCCGTAGAATTCCCTACATTTCCATCTGAGATCATGAAACATGCATGCAACTAAACGTCTATGAGCGGCGTTATTGAATATCCTCGGTATTGGATATGGTTGCAATGGAAATCGGTTCCCGAAGCGCTGCGTCGCCGCCGCGGAAACGCTATTAATTTCCGAATGTCGATTCGTGTCGGCTTTGCGTGCGGTACGAGACGTTTTCGGCTATATTTAGAATGTTGAATGATGTGAGTGTTCGATTTACGTTGCTTAAAATCCGGTGGGGAGTTAATATTGAGTTTCGTGGGCTTAGGATTGATGATCGTGGTTAATGTCTAACGCTTGAAGTACATGTAGTAATCAAGTTACATGTGAGATACATTTGTTACTTATTATAAAATTCATTAATTTTATTTTTTTGAGGAGTTGTGATTTGAATGAATTTGCTGACGCCTTTTCGTGGCGCGCGTAGAACTCGAGGTGCCATTGATGGCCGCACGGCGAGATACACAAACCGTGCCTACGGTGGCCAAGGACCACCCTACAACGCCCGACTATCACGGTGCCTTATGCCGCGGTAGCTGGGGCGTGAAGATGTACGTTCCCTCACGGCTGCGCCAATATCCATCGCTCACATTATTGCTTCGTAGAAGGAGGCGGCCACATTCTATTCCGTCTCGCTTCGGACCATGGCCTTTTTATTTTATTTATACTTTCCTTGTATTCGTAATGAAAAGCAGTGTTCATCTCGGGCTAAAGACTTATTTAGTCCCTTGAACTATTGGTAACCTCGCTACGCTCGGGCGCCAAACTCCTCGGGACTAAATATCTAAGTTACTTTCACCCCTAGGGTAACAATGTACTATTTTTCTTAAAACCTATTTGAAAAATAAATAGCATTATTTTTTATTGCACTATGTGTACCAAGTATAACCACTCTCCTGTTCTCTCTATGTAATTTATATAATATAGAACTTCCCCTTTAAATTATCGCCGTGATAGTCACGGAGCCAGTTCAGTTGAATCCAATAATCTTGTTTAGAAACCTTTCCAGTGCGAACGTGTTCGAACAAATCCTATTTCGTGACTGTGACGTCGGCATCCCTGAAAATACCCAAAATTTGACTATTCAGTCCAGACGTACGGCAAATCAAGTTACGCTCTTCTAATTCCGCTTTGATGTTTAGACGTCGGTCGTGTTGATGTTATTTTGTAGCGAGGGTTCTAGGACCTCATTAGTTGGAAATTGGCACAAAGTGATTCTGTGTCCGGACACATTATATCCTAGTCGGTCTTCGTAGTCGGTGTTCTAATTGATAGCTTTGATTCAGGAAGTACTGAGTATTAAATTTTCAAAAGGCAGAGGTTGATGACCTTGTAATGTTTACTGGGGTGATTTTTAAGAATAGAACCAAGGAGATGGGTGTCTCTGCACCCCAGCAAGAAGCGACGCGGAGAAACTGTACTCCTACTGAATAAAACTGTTTTCTTTTTTGTTACATGTAAAAAAAAAAATGATTTTGTTAGGTCGAAAAAAAGATTTCGTAGGTACCACCTACACTTACTGGAAGCTCTACGCATTGTAATATTCTATGTTGATGTCACACGATCCATTCCTTTTTCACTCAAACTCACCTGTGTTCTATCAGTTGCTCTTTGCATTCCGTGGTCTTGGAACACAAAGGGCAACTGAAGGAACATTGGTGTGTTTTTATTCAGTACAAATCCGACACGCAGTTCCGAACCACCCCAGAGCGGGAGAAGTCATTAGAAAGATAGAAAAAGAATTTATTTGGTACATAACAAGGCACAAACACAATAAAAACGAAACAAAAATAAAAAAAGAAGCAAAAATGTAGTTGAGTGCCTCACGGCTTCATCAAAATAGGTCCAGTTCAGCATGAATGTCAGACAACTAGTGCCTGACGTTGGTTTTACATGATTTTCCATTTAAAAAAAAGGGTTGTAGTGACTCTCTTTCGAAGAATCTTGCAGCTGTTCGTCCCTTACATTGTAATTATTATCGCCGATAAAATATCGCTTACTCCAGATCCTTCAGATAATGCTCAAATGTAAGACAAACTAATCATAATGTTTTAGTGGCACACCCAAGAATTCCATATTTCAACTTTATGCCTAAGATTTTACGAGTATGACGTACTCCAATAGCATAACTAATATCAATCGATATCCGCTCAGAATTTAATACTGTTCAAAGTTCCATTCATTTAGAAATTAATGGAGTAATGGCCCCGAGATAACATCTAACTGAACCCTAAAATTACGCCTCTTGAATTGCTTTATATTATAAAGGATCATAGGAACGATGCAAACAGTTTAGAGAATAGCTCTAAAATTCTGTAGCTTCACCTCGAAGCTCGCCTATTTTCCTAACGATCCTATGTAAATGAAGTAATCACCACACCTAATCCAATCTTTTTGTCGTCGTACCAAATTGCTCAAAAACGATATTACTCCCAAACTGCAAGCAGAAACTGGCAAAAACGCTTAATAAAGTACCGATATCGCAAAAGCAAATGGCGCTACTTCTATTCAAAAACGTTGCTAACCCAAATTGAACTTTGACAATTGTATTATAAAGTCCAATTTGCTTCGCCATTTATTATCTAAAGTTGGGATTCGAGGGCGGTAGTAGGACATCATTTGAATAATTAAAAAGCGGCTTTATCTATTTATTCAGTTTCTCCCAAAAGTTGTGGAGTTGCATTGTGTCCAATCTATAGGCGAATTTGAGGGCACTTTAGTTTGCTACAGCGCTGTTTCTCTTTGGAGAGCTTTTGACAAAAGTGGGCTTTGTAGTCGTCGAAATAGATTCCACACTATTTGAGAACGTAGAAATATTTTTACAAAACAGGATATCCCTTTTTGTGCAATATATTCGTATTCCTCGCAACCACCATACCGATTTCTTTTAAAAGTGATAAATCTAAATGAATGTTGGCTTTCCAATTAAAACTATTATGTTTATTTATGCCACTATACTATAAGCTTGCTTCTGCTTATTACTTAGTATGTATTTACTTTTATTCCAAGACTTTTAGAAATAGATTTTCTATTTTATATAATCACCGTGATCCACCTTGAAAGTTTTCATCAAAAGATGGCTTTGCAAATACTTTTTTTTATTGCTGTCTAGAAATATTTATTGATTAAATTGCTGTTCAAAAATTACTTAACTGATTATAATTACAATAAAATAAAAATAATAAAAACCCTGCGCTAATTACAACTAACTAAAATCAAACTAAAATATGGCGTCAAAAAGACTCTTCCACATCGCTGTCAACTGGTAATGGTTATATAATAAGTAACAACAAATTCACTGTTTTTAGATTTATTCCTATACTTGTGCTATAAGACCTTGTTTTATGCTAAATTTCAGGATTCTGGGTCAACGGAAAGTACGCTATGAATTTCGATTCCTTTGAGAGTATCGAAATATACGTTTTTTGCAATATAAACGGCCGTATCTTTTTTATTCGTTAACTTAGTAGTAGATTTCACAACTTCAAAGGACCGCAGACTTGAGTATATGGTTATAAATTCAACTCGATACCTCCACGCGTTCCTGAGATAAACGGTCTTGACAGACAGACAGATGGACAACGAAATGATCCTATAAGGGAACCTTTTTTCCCTTTTGTGGTACAGAACCCTAAAAACAGGGAAAAAAGGTCAATAACCAGCAACAATTATTCCAAATACATATTCCACATTTAAACATCTCCACAACAACTCAAGATGATCACAAGTTGAAACAAAGCGTGTCCAAGACTAAGATAGCTTAAGTATCTCGTTCGCGTTACACTTGTGGCTAGAATATAAAACGGATACACGTACCACAAACATTGGTCCGCACACTTCGTTTGAACATGTACAGCAAACAATTGGTTTTGGTGCTGGTAGACGCTGGCCGTGTTTGGTGATTGGTGATCGGTTGGTTAAGGATTTGTTATTTGTTCGGTGTAAGTCTATGGAGGAATTCCTTTGATGGGAATTGCATTGATTTAAAATTTACTGTATTGTCTGCATGTCTCGCTTTTTGATACCTACAGAAAGATTATACTTAGGACCTTATTACAAGATTCAAGAATTCAAGATTCAAGTCATTTGATTAGTTACAACCACATGTTGTGATACTTGAATCTGGATTTAAAATCTTTAAATGAAAGGCCTTCTTCAGCGGGAATGTTTGTTTGAGTGACCGTTGCCCTAGAACGCAAAAGGCAAATGCAGATATTTTTTAACGTAGCTTTAAGCATAGCTCCAGATACAAAGTAGTTGAATATTAACAACCCAAATTTCCCCTCCTTGGTATTGTTCGTCAAGTCGTTGAGCTCCTTAGTAGTCCTGAGTTGAGCTTTGCAATTACTGACAAATGTTTGCACTAACTGGACAGGTCCACTCAAATGTGTATGGTTCTTTCTTAAAAAGACCATCGCAGACAAATCTGCATGGTTCTCATGTGATTTGACCATTACATATTTACTGACAAACTCTCTACTCACAAGTTATGGATGATACAAACTCAAAAGTTATGGACTTTAAAAGAGACTTTGACCCCTGAGTTTGTTTCGGTGTTTCATCTCAGGGCAGTCAGCTAGGAAACACCGGCCTTATCTAGTTTAAAATGACCGAAAAAAAATTGACATGTAAAAGTGTTTTTTTAAACCTATTTGCAAAATAAATATCATTTATGAAGACATCTGTTAAAAAAGGCCCTAATTTTCTTATATTATCTTATTTCACTTTGTTCATCACGAAGCATTTACTAGTATTATAAAATTCTTGTTACTCTCTGTAAATGTTCTTATTTTTGCTGTCACGAGACAAGTTAGTACCACACACGACAAGAATTTTCTCATGGTTCAAAATCCCAGAACTAAAAGACGATGCTGCACTTAAAAATAACCACTACAGTCCGTCTCAGAACATAACAAAAGATACCTGATCATAATCTTATCCAAAACTTCCCATAAATGACCTTGTGGTGTCCTCGGGGAAATCTCCACATGTCCCGGCTTGTCACGCATGAGATATGAAAGGCTGACTGTGAGTAATGCTGGTTTCGTCTAGATGAGCCAAAGGCTTTTCCGGATTAAGCCAGACGTGTTATTATTGCGAGTGAGAGTTTGTGTATACGCTTAATTTGGCTTTGAATTTTTGAGGATGTCTTGGTGAGATTTAAGGGGATCAGTTAGTGATTTAATGACTTTGAAATTAGTTGGTGTCACAGAATGTTTCGGCGAATATGACATCAAAAGGAAGTTATGAATTTGATGAAACTTTTACGCCGTGGGTTTGAGTGTACATACGCTTTTTAAAGAATTATCTTAACGAATAGTTGACACTTCGCGTGGCCCAACGGCTGGGTTTTACCGCGAACAGAGATTAAGGATTTCACTACAACGTGACAATGACGCCAGTGTTTTGGTTATACCTACTTATAGTCGACAGCGATGTTGGGGATTTTTTAACGCCATAAAAAATATGGCATTACTACCAGTAACCCAATCGTTTTCTACAATTGCTGACACCGAGGCGTTACCGATTGGAGAACAGAATTCGATACGAAACGGTTGTAACTTGGCTAGGGGGGCAGGTCAAATGGAATACTATTATTATTATTTTTTTATAATATAAACTAGTGCTTGACTGCGATTCCACTTGATGGTGAGCAGTAATGTAATCGTTGATGATAAAATCGCACTAGTTTATTAAGAGTCTCTTCACTATAGCGTTGAAGAGACCAAAATTATAATCGGACGGGAAGACCTTAACAGGCAAATTAAATTAAATTAAATTAAACAAGATAGCAGTTCAAAATTTCGGAAAAGAACAAAGCTCTAAAAGCCTATCCTAAGACATATCAATCAGAAGCCCACCAAGGCATTCGTAAATAAGTTAGAAGCTACTCATGTTTACTGCGACCCACACGCAGTCAGACATTGAAAAACAACGGTACAGCGACGTCGGAGGCAGAATTACTGTTGCTAATAATAAATGTAGGCTTTCAAGGATTCGAACAGTTGCTACCGAGGAGCCAGGACAGGAATAACGATACGGGGAAATGTGGAAAGCAATACAGGACGTAGTTGGAATATTTTTCCTGAATTCCGGACAACATTTTGTTGAAACGTCAATAATAATGTCTAGTGTTAAGACCTCATTGAAATGTGTTGTCATAATGGTTTTTATTGTCTTGTCAAAGACAATTGCAGAATCTATCCTTTAATTTATAAAAATCTCGAGTTACAGTGTTTGTTGTCATTTGGTAGGTCTAAGAATAGGTCGTAGATTATTTTTAGGGTTCCGTACCTCAGAAGGAAAAAACGGAACCCTATTGGATCACTTTGTTGTCCGTCTATCTGTCTGTCTGTCAAGACCCTTTATCTCGGGAACGCGTAGAGGTATCGAGTTGAAATTGAAACCATATACTCAAGTCTGCGGTCTCTTAAAGTTTTGAAAAAAATCAAACTTCCGAATTAACGAAAAAAAGATGCGGCCGTTTATGTCACCAAAAACGTGTATTTCAATACTCTCAAGGGAATCAAAATGTATAGGGTACTTCCCGTTGACCTAGAATCCTGAAATTTGGCATGAAGTAAGGTATCATAGCACAAGTATAGGAAAAACATCTGAAACTAAATTTGTAGTTACGTCACAAAAAAAAAAACATTTTTTGCAATTCGGAAAAATCTTCATAACTCAATTCAGGAATTGAACTGTTTTCATAGGTAAGTTTGTACGGAACCCTAAGTACGCGAGTCTGAATCGTACTTGTCCGGTTTTGAACATAAAGGTGCGTCTAGATCTGGCGAATGCGTTGCCGCTTGCGAACTGCACGCGTGCATTTCATGTTCGTACGAAGCGCGCGCGGTGCAGGGGCTTCGTATGAACGAGTCGTGCGTGAAATGAACGCTCACCGTTCGCAAGCAGCTCGTGAGCGGCACATTGACTGAGTCAGTGCGTATCTTATCCAGCAGATTTAAAAATATACTTCACTAGCTTCTGACAGTGGTGTTAACTACGAGAAAGTAGAAAATCATCCTAAGGGTATACACATATGTACATCCGAGATTACAAGTCCTAAATCCTACAATATATCCTATTCTAGGACAACGTCCACCTGTGTACCACATTTTATCTAAATTCATTCAAATTCATTCTTATGTGTACTATTATAGTATGTACCTTAAGTGTTAAGCAACCAAATTGTCGTATCCTAAATCCCAATTTGTTTCTCCCCTCTTTCATTTGACCCACACGTTCTATAATCACATTTTCACATCCCGGACACCTTCGGCCGAATCCTTCCCATTCATCAGCTCACAAACATAAATAACAGCTCGCATCCTAATCAACAGGACATCACATAAAATCCATACTATGGATACAGCAAATATTTTTCCACCATTTATTCTGCCGGGCAAACACTGCCGTCCCCAGTGTAATTCCATTATAGATGGACCCGCCCGTCCTGTATTATTCAACGTCTCACGAATCTTTGTGCAAAGATTCTTGTGTTTCTGTTTTAATATTAGCCTGTTTACTAAGGAAATTGCCTGGTATATCTTTCTTTCTTTCCTTCAGTGTCATAGTTAGATCTGTCTCTGCCCTTATCTGCGTGTCACTTTATGTTTTTGAAATTTTTATGCGGTCGCTCCGGACGAAATTATGGCGGTTGATTGATGACAAATATAAGCGTAAGCGGTGGAATTTAACTGAGTTTCGGTGTCTCCCAAGTGTTTCCCTGCTGTTATTAAGAATGTAAGCTTTAGTCTGACAGGGAGTCTTAGAAGCCGTTTTTATTATTTTGGTTGGGAACAATCTATTCTCGGATTCTATCTTAGCGTCTACTCGTCTACTGTTTTTTGCCTTCAATTTAGGTTCGCCTTGATAGTTTTGCTGAAAAAACTTATTACAGTTTGCAGAGTTAATTTATGTATTCGCAGTAACTACCAGTTACATTATTATTATGGCTAGCCCGTATTGTCCCACTGCTGACCAAAGGCCACCTTCCATTATTTGTAACGATCACGGTTCCTCGCTTTCTCATTCCAAGTCTTAAGGACGACATCCAGGCCGTCCCACCATTCGTAGTAAGCCTCGGCCCCACGTCGCTGTGTCCGGGCACCAATCCCGTGTTTTACGAACCCACAGCTCGCTACACATGCGTCAGACATGTTATGCCCAGTGTCATTTAAGTTGGGCAGCCTTACCCAATTACTGAGTTGTAGAAGTCATACATAGTCTTTCCATGTAAAATATTGGTATTCAGCTGCATCCAGTTAGACTGGAAGCTAACCTCAAAATCAATATATATAAAAGGAGAAACTGACTGACTGACATATCAACAATATAGGCGAAACTATTATGGCTAGGAGCATGAAATTTTGCGCAAGTTTTCCTTTTATGACGTAGGTAAGTACTAAGAAAGGATTTTCCAAAATTAGGGGAGACATGAGGGGAGCCCAGCAGGGACGAAGCCTACTGGGGCCATGGGTGATGCGGAAGAGAACCCCGGGACCCTGGGACGAAAGCAAAAAAGGAATAGGAGTGAGTTTTAATCAGTAAAAGTCTGAAACGCCCTCTCGCCCTCACAAGGGCGGGAGATGTAATTGGATGATTACACACCTAAAAAAAGGGAATAAAACAGAAGTCTAAAGATTGTATGGAAAAACTTCATTTCACACGGGTGAAGCTGCTAGCAGAAGTAAATAAATAAAACGAAATTAAACAATAATTCATATCGACTTATAATTCCGGTTACAATAGTCGGCTTCTATTGTAACCGGATGAGGCTTAATACCTGTGTTGTACGTGGAGCGACTGCCTATCAGACCTCCACAACCCAGTTACTGGGCAACACGATACTCCTTGGATAGACTGATGGTCAGACTTTCTAGTGTCTGACTACCTGTAACGACTGTCAAAGATCTACCTGTAGCGACATCTATGGCGTCACATAAGAACTTATCCTGCATCACGCAATTCAAATTCTCCGCGCGATTTGAACTTAAAGAACAGCCCGAAATCATCCGCCGGGCAGTTGCCCACCAGATATAACACACGTCTGGATGGAAGATCCTCCCTTTTTAACGGAGGTTTGCGGGACTTTACTCTCTGTTCCGCCTTACTCCAAACTGGTGACCCCGACGTGATGACAACGTACACGTATGACGACAGGGTCCAACAGCTTTACGTTTTTTTCAAGGCACGGGGCGCAACCTCATGCATGAGAGCTGCAACCTGAGTACCTCTATACCTATAGGTACTTAATTAGGTTTAAGATATTAGTTTATTAGTTACTCGTAGATTCCTTTTTATTTCTTTATCAGAAGAATGGTTACCTAAACCAATAGGATATAGATCGTAAAATGGAACTTATTTCTAACTTATTAAACCCCAATTCAGAGCACTCCAAACAATGCCTTTTTTTTTCATGACAAATCTCGCTCTTGGGCGGAGCGAGAGATAGTGTCTAAAAAACTAAAAACCCACTCCTGTTCCTGCGTTGCCTTCGTCCCAGGGCCCCGGGTTTCATTTTCACACTACCCATGGCCCCAGTAGGCTTCGACCCTGCTGGGCCCCTACGATTTGCTGACATCTCCTTGAGGCGCGCGTGGAACATTACGCGCCGTACGGGCTCGGTCCGGACAGCTACCGGACAGTCGGACGGCGAGCGACCCATTGCTCGCCGTCCGCAAGCCCACGCCTACGGTGGCCGGAAATCGGGATCGGAATCCCGGCGGCGGTTGGGGCGTGAGGACCGTTACCTCACGCGATCGGCCGCCTCTTTTGCTAGCATTACTACTTCGCAGAAGGAGGCGACCGCCTGCCGACTCCTCCTCGCTCCGGACCATGGCCTGTACCAAAGCCCGGCGCGAGAGATCGCCGCCGCCGATAGACAATGCCTGTGATTAACATAATAAGATTAGACACAATAGTTATATTACAACAATCTAACCATTGATTACCGCTAAACCAATCACGTGTGAGATACCTTAACTAGTCTATTAGTAAATTACAGGACTGAATATATTATATTATTAAAGCGGATGCATTAAATGTGTTTGATTGGCGCGGCGCAGCGGCTGACCACGAGGTCAGTTTCCGGATGGGTGAGCAGTAATTACAGCAATCTGGAGACATTGTTATTATATACCATTTAATGATAACAATAATAGCAATAAATGTACGATTTATCGCTTTTATTATAAACCTTATAGATGGTTTTGCTCGCAGAACAGATGGCCGTTGGGGCCAAAATGTCCTGGAATGGCGGCCACGTACCGGAAGACGTAGCGTTGGAAGGCCTCCTACAAGGTGGACCGATGACTTGGTAACGGTTGCGGGAGTCCGATGGATGCGAGACGCACAGGATCGTACATTGTAGCGACACTTGGGGGAGGCCTATGTCCCGCAGTGGACGTCTTTCGGCTGAAATGATGATGATGATGAGATGGTTTTGTTTAATCTACTAGACACATTTTTTTTATTTGTATCAAAAAAGAAACTTAATTCAAATCGCAAATAGAAATAATTTTCAAAATCCGCTAAATATTAAGCAAGTTTTAAACCTTTCACATGTGTTGGATGGGAAAACTGTCAAGTAATAGGATAAATATGTGGATACCGAAATGTGACGTCACCGCCATTAGGTTACGTGTGTACGAAAGAGATAGCGAGATGTCCTCGCCGCGCCCCACTCTTCCTCATATCAATATTTAAAATGCCAAATGCTGCTTCATTTGACAACCAATTTTGATGCTGTCTTCAGAGAAAGATTTCTTCTTAGTGTTATTTGTTGTTCAGTATAAATTATTGTACAAAAGTTAACAGAAGAATGTACCCAGTTGCGTGTAGACGACACGTTGGAGGTGACTAGACGTTTTGGGAACACATTCCTTGTGCGTACAGCTAAGGAGTGAGATTCCCTGCCGGAGTCTGTGTTTCCCGATAGCTACAATTTAGGGCCCTTTATCCAAAGGTCGTCATTTTTAAGCAATCGTACTACATCGTCGCTTTTCAATAGGTGAGATAGTGGTCGAACGCGAGCCTATCAATATATATATTTTAAATGATATAAACTACTGCGATCCCACCTGATGGTAAGCAGTGATGCAATCGTTGATGGTGAGGCGCACTTAAGGGGCTCC
This sequence comes from Mythimna pallens, assembly GCA_961205895.1. NCBI lineage: Eukaryota > Metazoa > Arthropoda > Insecta > Lepidoptera > Noctuidae > Mythimna > Mythimna pallens. The sequence continues at coordinate 19,563,062 of OY540844.1, forward strand.
CTTTGAAAATATACGGTTTTCGACTAACATAAAGTACCATAAAAGGGCATCATAAAATTCTAAAAAAAATATATGCAATACTTTGATTTACGGTCTTCAATTTGGACAAATATTTTTTTCATTTATTATTCGACAAACAATGAAAAAAAAATTATATTTGCGTTTATTGTTTGTGTTTCAACTTCTTTACGTAAGCAATTACCAACACGAAATTGATACATGTCTATAGAGAATATAATGATTGTAAATTATTGTACAAATAATTTTTTTTAATAATACCCACATTTTCTTGAGATATTACCATTTTTTCAATTCTCGCTAAGAAATTTTGTAAATGACGACGTCAAATGTCGCCTAGCCCTTTGGACGGTGGACATACGTCATCTTTCGCGCCAAAACGCTTGCGTCACGTCGATTTATCGTTTAAATGTAATAATATAGGGGAAGAGGGGTAGACAAATGTTCAAGGTCATCGGCTAATAGGAACCTCTTAAAAGCCTATTCGCTCTAGCCTTGAAGACACCTAAATTATAATCGGACGGGAAAAGACCGCAATAATATAAAAAGACGTATATCATGGCCGTTATTATGTATGATTCAAATTATGCAGTTTCATAGGTACATATTTTGTTGTTTTATCATATTTTGCACACAAGGAACCATCCGTGCCGTAACCTAATTAGATATTTCACAATGTTCTCATTGTCTAAATCTTCGTTCTACTTCGCATCTTTAATTGTGCTCAGTGTTTCCACCGCCTTTGTTTTCTAAATATTCAAGGTCGCTCCAGCGTTGATTTATTACAACTCGAAAATTAGGTTAACTCACTGTTTTGTTTGCCAATACGCAATCTAGAGGAAACTTTCAAAAGAAAACAAGTTCACCGTAAAAAGCGAATTACGCAATACGATTGCGGAGCGAAAAAAAGCAGCCGAGCACCCAACGAATTCACTTAATTCAAAATAATAGGAAGTTTCTGGGCGCAGTTGCTCACAGATTTCCGAATCAGGGTCCAAACCTCGAGCATTTTGTTTTGAAGATATGCGAAGTAAATTTACGCCCGGAGGCCGCGAGTGGCTTGGATTGCTCGCAAAAGGCCCAAAGTTAAATCGACTTCAGAATTGTTACTCCCATCGGATGTAAGCTCTGATAGGGCCTATCGACAGAAAATTTTTAGACTCCAAAAGGTTTTTTCGACAAGAATGGTTGGTATAATAGTTATAATCAGTTTTAGAGTACAAGAACTTTGAGTTTGGGTGTTCACTTTGATACGTGTGATAGGTTCTAAGTTTGATTTGGGTAAAGGAATGTGATTGACTTGCCCGGGATTAAAGTTGGGTAAGGTTAAGTTGGGTTGAATAAGGACCTGGAATTTATATTCGGCGTGTTTTTGGGTTGGGGTTTTGTTATTGATTCTGACAGATTGGAAATATTTTTGAGTTTAATTTGTAATTGTTTTTGAGTCGGTATTTTACAGCTTTTTCCGATGGAAGCGAGACGTATGAGATCGTTAGCTGGGGTGACGCTTGAGGGAGGTCTATGTCCAACAGTGGACTTTTTTTCTACTGAAATAATGATGATGAGGCATTTGTATATGCATACACAATAATACTGACAATACTTCATCGAATGTGACCGAGACGTTTTGCACACATTTGTTGGTTTATGTGTACATACATAATATTAGATACATGTTAAAAAGTAAAAACCTAGGGCGTTATACAGTGCAATTGCATTGCCTTAGAAAAAACTAATTTCATATATTTTTTACAAACATGACCCATAACAATCTAGATATGATACATAACAATATAATTAAATTAATTTATAAAATTATGTAAAAGTAAAAAACACAGGAACAAATTCTGTTAAATTACTAAACAAAGTAACACACTTAGCTTTAAAAATAAAGAACCTTCAACTGGATATTCCGTTTGAAGTATTTTTATCTGAAAATACTTTCTGGTTTGTCAAAATTACATAAACAGTATGTTTGACTAAATTATCAGAAACCCATACTTCCCCCATCTTATATTAAAACCTCAATCCAGAACAAAATCCCGGAACATCCTAAATAAATTACCATCGAACTCCAGCCCTGTAGCCATTAAAATTTAAAGGTATTTTGTCTTGAAATAGTAACGAATGTTTCAATATATCTTATGTAAGAACAAAATAGAAAACGTACAGCTTCACCCACCATTAGCTTTATGGCCAGTACATCGAGCTGGCAGACTATTGTGCGATGTATGGAGCTGGGTGGGCGTTGGTCCAAAAGTGAGACGCCAATGAGCCAGGAAACGGGATGGCCGCGTTATGGGTGATATGTGGGGTTGGTGATTGATTGGCTATTAATTAATGAGTGTTAATGCGTTGTTGAATTATGAAAAGATGGATGAATTGTGTGAAGAGTGATATGAAAGAAAAGGAAGTTAGTGATAGCATGACGGGTGACAGGATAGATTGGAAGAAAAAAACATGTTGCATCGACCGGAAGACGGAAGACGGGACATGGGCAGGAAGATGATGATGAATGGGTTGAATTATATAATATTTAATTCTTGTTTTCAAATCGATGGTAAACTTGTTTAACGGTTTGAGCCCGGTAGATGGTTACGTTAACAGCAGCATCGGTGGCACTCATTAAAACCTCTAAGGTGCAGGTGTATGGGCACTTGGGGCACTAGCGTGTGGCTCATGTTCCGAACTGGGGCACCAGTCTCACATTAAGATTCTGTAAAACTCCAATTCGCTAAGTAGTTTTTGCAGTGGCCTACCTCGGTGCCGGTGCAATCGGTGCAATCCGGATTTAGTGCTAATTAATTAATACGAGAAAAAAAGAAAGAAAGAAAAAACGTTTATTCGCACCTCAAACATACAGTAAAATTAAAAAAAAAAACAGTAGAATACATTAGAATTAAAGTATAGTAGAATTAAGTACTTATAAAATTTTTCTCATCTTCCATAAAGTACCTAACCATTTTTTTTTCGTTTTGAAAATTATCCAATGACATCCCCCGCTCTTAAGCGGGACGGAAGGGTGTCTCAGACTTTTACTGACTAAAAACACACTCCTGTTCCTTCGTTATCGTTCATACCAGGGCCGAGTCTTCCTTTCCCTTGGCCCCTGTAGGCTTCGACCCTGCTGGGCCCCTACGGTTTGCTGACATCTCCATGAGGCGTGCGTGGAACAGTATTACTTACCCATAAGGTAAGTTTTTTTATTATTGATATACTCGCATTTGACCACTATCTCACCTGATGGTAAGCGACACGCTTGCCTATAAATAACTTAATCAGTCTATTCACTCTTTTCTTAAAGATATGTGTTTCCTGATAGCTACAAGCTGTTATTATTATCAATACTAATATTTTATCACTACATAGTATATAACAAAGTCGCTTCCCGCTGTCTGTCGTTATGTATGCTTAGATCTTTAAAACTACGCAACGGATTTCGATGCGTAGATTTTAATACATAGAGTGATTGAAGAGGAAGGTTTATATGTATAGGTAATACATGCATAATATAGTAAAGGAACACTGGTAATTTTAGTCTGGATATGATGTCGTAAAAAAACACATTTTTCATCCCTACGAGATAGAACAAAATAATATACTCAGGTATTATACACTTTAAAAAGTTCTACAAAAAGGTCTGCAATGGTATATGTCTATCTCTTTAGGATAACCCACAATAATCATTTTTATCCTTTACTTTTTCCAGAAATAATGGCTTATTTACGAAGCAATTTCATCAATCAATCATTACAGCATTAATCCTTTTCCAATTAAGTACCTTAAATACATTGTGCATTTAATATAGATCAATATGGCTTTGTACAACATGTAATTTAAATAAATATTTTTGAAGATATTACAGATTTAAAATAGCGGTTGCGGTGGTATCAGCATTGCACGTTTGAGGCCGGGGCGGGTCGCTAGTAATATTATAAATGCAAAAGTAACTGTCTTTCTGTCTCCAATTTTGTAACCAATATTCACGCGGACGAAGCTGCAGCCAGGAGCTAGTACATATACACAGGGATATTTAGTTACTTGAAACTACTGTTCATCTTATAACTTACCTATTCTGAGGATTTACTGAATGTTATTGATACCACAGCTATGAACAAAGTTCTGCTACTAATTGTTATTATCGAATACTTCCATGATTGGGTTACCTACCGAACTCTAATAAAGAGTATTGTACTTTTTTCTGCGGAAGAGTACTTTATAATCTACGAACACAATAGAGTACGCTTAAATACTCTTCTTGTTTTAGCTCTCGTAGATCAATGACATGACATTATATTACTCAAGTATTTAATTTTATTTAGTGTAATTTATTGCAATTTTTTGTAATTTAATGTATTTTAATGTAATTTAATTTAATCTGACATAATTTATTTAATGGATTCCAATGTAATTTAATTCAATCTGACATAATTTATTTAATTGATTGATTCATAATAATTCCGTATTCCGTATTTTATTGATCCTATTTTCTTTGTTTTCGTTTTGTACGTTGTTTCCTTATTCATTAAATGTGGATGAACAATTGATTCATAATATGAATAATACTATTTTTCCAAATTCTGTAAGTGTTGTGCACACCTTTAAGTGAAGAATTCGCTGTGATAATTGTTATAAATTAATTAATTACTTGTTGTTGTTGTTGTTCAATTAATTGATATAATTGTTGTTGTTATGGTTATTCTTTTGTAAATGTTTTTGCGAAATGTTCGTTGGAATGCCGTAATTAATAATTAAACTCTAATTTTGGATCAAAATGAATGAAATCCAGCTATTTTAGTGAAATAATTTTAATGAAAACAATGACTGTTTGGTAGTCGTATAATTATTTTTAACCAAAATGTCTTTTTCACTTAAAGACAAATAAAAAGACACAAATGAAGAGAACATTCTTTAAATGAAATGGTCGGATTGCTGCTTTAGTCTTCCCGTCCGATTATAATTTAAGTCTCTTCAAGGCTAGAGTGAATACGTTCTTAATAAACTAGTGCGCATCACCGAATGCATGACTGCTTAGCATCAGGTGAGTTCGCAGTGAAGTACTAGTTTATATGATTTATAAAAAACAAACAATCTTTTTTTCTAAGAATGTACTTTGCATTTCCCCCTTTTGCCTAGCCTTCCAATGCTGCGTCTTCCGGTACGCGGTCGTAATTTCGGCCCCATCGACTATCTACAAATAAAATAAAATTACGAGAATAATAAATTTACGAAATTTCTGTACTTGAAACAGTATGGGGTTTACCCCTTTTATCCGCTTATGTACCCGAGTCTTTTCATCCTGAGCATGGTCGGGTATACTATACTGTCAAGTCCGTGGCTAGTGTACTGATAGGGTTGTTGCACCACCCGGACGTGTTGGAACCGATGAGGCTGCGCGCGCCGGGTGTGTGGGCGCGCGCCACCACCCCGCTCTCTTAGAGGTGCCGTCTGCTAGGACTAACCTCCTAAAGTTTGCCCCTTTGTCACGAGCCATACGTGTCATTAATAATATAGCACAATCTGAGGATATATTTGAACAACACCTGCCGAAATTCTTAGAAGCAGCTCAAATAATGATTGAGAAAGCTCTGGACATTACATCCTAATTATTTATAAATATCATAAACATGTACATAATTACAGTAAGTGTTAGTTATAACATCGCCTTGGACTTGTCTGTAAAGGTTTTATAATGTAATAAATAAATAAGTAAATAAATCTATTGTGCGAGCAATGTGTCCAGTCCACTACCAATTTAGTTCAACGATTCTTCTGTCTATATCCGTAACTAACTACTGGCCAGTATTTTTAGCACAGCCTCGGCTTTTGTCGATCATGATTCGAGAAAACAAGACTGTTTGGTCAAAAATATTAAAAGCAAAACGAATCTGGCCTTATCTCCCATCAACATGATCTATGACCTTGTAGCTGTCATCTCATAGCCTTGAAAATCACTGACAAAGCCCAGATTTTTCATGGCATGAAAGACAAAAAATATGATGACATACAAACAATATAAGCACAGTTACACTTTTCCCTCAATCTACATTTACGACTCACTGGGGCAGCAAGTTGATAAATTTTATGTTTTTCCTCCATTTTTAGAGCCGTATGCAAATGTGTAGTGACGAATAATAATCTCCAGAGTGATGTAGAACAGAAATAGGTTGAGAAAAATGTTTGTTTAGGGACTTATTCAAATCTTTCATTTTTGTCGACGGAGTTCGGTTGGTCAATATTTTTTTTTTAAGGAAAGAAATATTGTTCAAGATTTTTTCTTTTGTTTTTCCTAATTTTTCCTTTCACATCATCATCAGTACTGGCACATAATTCCTTGAAAATGAACACAAGTCGACATTGGCGCAATCAGTCTTAATAGACTTGTAAGACCTCACTACACCGTGGAAACTTAATTGCTCCTTAGCTTCGCTGGTTAGGTTGGTACATAACACTGATAGATCTAATAAAATCTTATTTGTCTCTGTGTTCCGTGAGTGTGTCCGTGGCATCACCTATCACCAGGCCCTATCAGAATACCAGCGCTGCGTTATTTTTACTTTTTAGTATAATATCGCAGCTTATGCTGAGATAGGAGCCTTTTTGGCCTCGCACTGGTCTTTTATTTAATATTGTTTTCTGTTATTATTTTTAAGTTAAGTATTACTTTTTTTATTTTATCGTTGTTTGTCCTGTGCGAGTCCCAAATGAATGTTTTCTTTCTTTATTTCTTTCTTTCTTTCTTTCTAATACAAAAAAACATATTTTGCAGGTTCAAAAGTCGAACATTGGCGATTCGTCGTTGTGCACAACAAGTTTTAATTTAAAGTGATATAATAGCACATTTCAGCATTGAAATACAAGTCTATTTCCACAGTACATTCACCAAAAAGTCAATGCACTTCCCATCGAATCTATTTCCCCATCTATACCAATGCACCCGTACGGCTAGCAAAATAAACAAAAAAAAAAAAATCCACGCCAACATTTGGCCAACCCCCAAAACCTGGCCATACAAAATACAAAGCTAAATTTCGTTCCACTTATTAAATAAAACAGGCCAGTGACCTAACAGGGATTGATGGCTACACCCTCACGTTGTTGGCAAACACTTTGGTCGTATAGAGCCAAAACGGTCACATTTTTATGGGCTCCTTGACCCGATAATATGGTTTACTTTGTCATTAATAGATGGCCCATGTATGGGAAACGGCGAAACTGGGAGCAAACTGGTAATTTTTGCTGGTGTCGAAGTTTGTTTGATGGGGTGAGAGATGTGGAAGTTTCTTCACTTGTGAATTTTGTGTGAATTGGGTTAATGTGGCTTTTGTAATCAAAAGGTTGGCTGCCAGTTTCTCAATGTTCCTGCTCTCGTTTCTGCATTGTATTAACGTTTATTGTTGGTTAAGTTTCCGTATTTTAACTTACGTATTCGTCTATCTATGGAATAGGTACATTTATTTGATGCAGCATAGACAAAAGCACAATTGAATTATAAAACTAGTTAAGTACCATGCACACTACCTCTACCGCCACTGAAGACGCCTGCTCTAAAAAAAGGCTAAAGTACGCTTCCTTGGATCAGCTTTACCATTTTGTGCCGGTTGCTGTGGAGACTCTGGGCAGTTGGAGTACGGAGGCAAAGCGTTTTGTGGGGGACTTAGGCCGTAGGTTCGGAGAGGCAACGGGTGACTCCCGATCCAGGTCGTTCTTGGTTCAAAGGATGGCCATCGCTATTCAGCGAGGTAATGCGGCCAGTGTTATGGGCACCTTTGCACCGGGAACGATCAGGGACAGGTTATTTATTGACGATTGACATTTAATTTAAGACATTAATGTATTTTTTTTATTATAATCATTTGTAATTTTAATGAGACTGAAATTAATAAATTAAAATTAGTTAAGTACCTAAATAAAATAAAATCTATAAAATAGAAAAATTCACAAACATCAATGTTACGACTAAAGAATAACATTCACTCGTAACATTGATGTTTGTGAATTATTCAAGTAAATAAAAATGAGAAAGGTAAAAAAAAATTGGAATTAAATTCAGAATGAATTTCTCGAAAACCTAAAAAAAATTATTTTGAAAATACTTTTCTAGATCATAATTGTTAACAGTAGAGTTTGCTATCTAGTTTTTTTTCAATATAACAAGAAGGAAAAAATCCTAAACAATATTTCATATCCCCTTTTCGAGTCTAAAAATAACATTGACCAACCGAACACCGTCGACAAAAAAAAAACTGTCCAACCTTTTTTCGCGTCAGTCAACGGTACGAAAATGAAAAATCCCTTGCGTTGGGCCATCGATCTAAAACGGCCGTATATTGTGATGTACGGAACCTTCCGCGGTATTTATTACCGTTCGCGATTCGGGTAAGCGGTCAATGTCGGTTGATAGATGGTATTATGCAAATGTGTGATGTGTTATGTTTGCTTTCGTTGTTGTGTTAAGGTCGTGATGAATGTGATGATGGGGCGTGGCCGCTGTGAAGCGGAGGGCTATAGCCGGTCCGGTTACGGCAAGGCTCATGGGTGTCGTAAAACTTGATTTACGAGAAGATAATTTTAATAGGCGGTGTTTGTAACTGTCTATTATGTGGGGTATGATTAGCTGAGAACATTGGCAAGTAGACGGAACAATTATTTTGGGTGAAAAACAAACGATTTGTTATATATATTAATATTTAATCATTTATTTTCAAACAATAATTTAATTACTTTTACTAATGCTAATATATATTAGAGGAAGTTTGAAAGTGGCGCCAGTGACTGAAAAGTTGTAGGGGAATCGTTTTTCTTGGTATGGTCATGTAAAGAGGAGAGATGAAATGCATGTTACCAAAAGAGTTATGAGTATACATGTGGATGGGTGGAGAGGGAGAGGGAGGCAAAAGAAAAGATGGATGGCTTTTGTGAACAGTGATATGAAAGAAAAGGAAGTTAGTAATAGCATGACGGTTGACAGGAGAGGATAAGATGGGACAAGGGCAGGAAGATAATGATGATACTAATCCTAATAATAATTTTATTTAAATAACGTATTATGTTATGAATTATGATAAACAACTACTTGCAATGTCTGTTATAATTTGTTAGAGGATTTCTGGAGGAACATGGGTTCCTTAAACACAAGCTCTTGACCCAGTTTAGGAGGCAGCAGTTCGCATTATTGTTTTGCTATTATGTACAACATTATATCTGTAACTGTTTAGCTACTAATTTATGAAAATTTTAAAAGTACAAATAAACGAATTATTCCTATTTATTATTTGTTTTTTTTTTTTTTAGTTTATCGTTTAGTAAAGTTACAAGACTAAAAGCAAATAATTTCTTACAAAAAAAGAAAATGAACAACACAATTTCAAATATTTTAGTTCTCAAATATAAAGCTAGGGGCATACAAGCGTGCCGCGCCTAGCTCAGAGTACGTAGGGGCTTTGATGACGTATAAATTTGCACGTCGCAAGGGATTTGCTGTGGCCAGCCAACCGCAAATAGCGCATTATTGGTAGTATTCTGTGTTTGTGAAATATGTGCTGTGACGACCTATTTTGTAATGTTAACATGTTCATAGATACTGTTTTTGGTATGATTTCGTTCGACAACGCGTGATTTGATTACAGTTTGTGCTTGTATGTAGGTATTTCTATTTTAGTGTTGTTTGTTTTGCAGTTTCAACTGTTGATATATACATACATTCAAGAATTGTAAGATAGAAGAAATATTTTTAAATTCAGAACGTGCCTTTTGTTTGAAATCTTTATTATTGTTAAAGCTTGCCTAAGTCTACTGGCAATAGAAAAAGTATATTTATTTCTAAAAAAATTAGATGATAGTTTTGGGTGAATTTTGATTAAATTTTGCCATACAACGTGACAATGCCGACAGTCTTTCGGGTACACTTCCGGTCAACAGCGATACCGAGGAATTTTTTGACGCCATATTTTAATATTTTAAGTCAGGAATTTTTATTTTTAGTGCATAATGTAGCATAGCATAATCAGCTTTATAATGTTCCCACTGCTGGGACTCAGATCTCCTCTCTAGGAGAGGGAATAGACAGTAATCCACTACGCGGGCCCATTGCGGGTTGGTGGATTTCACATTTTGAATTTTTTGGTTCCAGGACATGCCGGTTTCTTCACGATATTTTCCTTCACCATTTTGACAGCAGTGGTGATGAATTACGCCTTGATGTATGACCCCTGCAAGTCTGACAAACAGTCTATTCGAAGAATATTGTGTTGCCCAGTAACTGGGTTGTCGAGGTCTGATAGGTTGCTCCATGTAAAACACGTTTCAACCGCATTCGTTTAGACTAGAAGCCGACCCCAACCTAGTTTAGAAAAGGTTAGAGAGATGATGATGTATGTATTCTATATGAGCTTTTGCCTGTGGCTTCGCCCGCATACATAAAATATAACCTATGTCACTCAGAAATAAAGCAGCTTTCTATCGGTGAAAAAATTTTCGTTGTCGGACCAGTACTTTCAGAGATAACCTCCAATAAACAAAAAAGCAAACTTTACCTCTTTATAATATTAGTGTAGATGGATAGATAAGTATATAAGTTTTCGCCAATGTGTACTAATATTTCTCTTTTAAAAATAAATCATTTATTTCAGTTAATGATGGTAAACATATAAAATAATACAAAAAATAGTTCAACATCTCCTATGTATCCTTATGTATAAATACTTATAAGACACCAATTTACATAAACTGCACTTTCTATTTAACTGAAAACACCTAACCTTTCTACAAAATTAAAACAACCCGAGCATGAAGTACATAAAATTATTTTTAAAACACTTTGAACTACATCTCCGTATCGAAAGGAGCTTTAAACTGCGAAGGGTGTGGTATTAAACAGGCTTTGCCTTGTCGCCGTGCTCAAGGCACTAGTCGCCGGTGAAACCTAAGCTTTATTTATGTCCCTACCTTTATATTAGCGGACTTTTTGTTTGTTGTAGACTTGAAAATTGTTTAATTATAGACTACGTTGAGGAGCGCGATTTTTGTTAAGGAAAGTGCTTTTGATTTTACCTTTTAATTACTTTTGTTAGTAACTGAAAAGGTTGTGTATATTTCTGTACGTTTTTAGGGTTCCGTACCACAAAAGGAAAAAACAGAACCCTTATAGGATCACTTTGTTGTCCGTGAACAAAGTGAAGTGAGATTTCATACTACATTCGAAATCCATTCAGCCATTTGAGCGTGAGAGAGTAACAAACATACAGACACGCACATATATTATATTGGTACATAATAACTTTTTCCTTAATAATATTAGTGTAATCTATTAGTACTACAGCTGACCTTGATGAGCTCGTTCATCTTATGAGCAAAATGCTGTTAATTAACAATATCCTGGCTAACTATACTAGGGCTGTTGTTCTATCCCATGAAATTGGTCTTGATTGTGTGTACACACACACACACACACACATACTTTCTGCACACGTAAGCTTTTTGCTATGACACGGAGTGCTTATAGCATACACACACAGAAATGGAATAATATGCACGTGAAAGTACACATACATCCAAGAACAAACTGGCTTGAGCTTCGAGAATGTTCAAAAAAGATTACCGAGACCTTAGAATGCAAAGAACAAATGAAAAACATAGGTGGGTAACAACGGTAGCAGTCTGACACTCCGTCTTACTCCACGCAGGGCGGGATGACTTACTTGACACCACACTCAGAAAAAAAAACATCTCTTGTCCGTACTCGTTAATGTCAAGACCATTCGTTTTATTTACCTACAGATACGAAGTTCAAGTACAGATCTTTTCCACCGGGATTCCGATCCCGATTTTCGGCCACCGTAGGCGCGGGCTTGCGGACGGCGAACGATGGGTGGCTCGCCGTCTGATCATCCGGTAACTGTCCGGACCGAGCCCAAGTCGTCGTCGGCGTGTAGTGTTCCACGCGCGCCTCAAGGAGATGTCAGCAACCGTAGGGGCCCAGCAGGGTCGAGGCCTACTGGGGCCATGGGTGATGCGAAAGTGACCCCCAGGGCCCTGGAAAAATGGCAAAGAAGGAATAGGAGTGGGTTTTAGTCAGTAAAAGTCTGACACTATCTCTCGCTCCGCCCAAGAGCGGGGGTTGTCATTAGATGATTCTAACACCCGAAAAAAAAAAGTACCGATCTTTTAAAAATAAAACAGTTTATCTATCTTACCCGTATAACAATGTTTGCGTATGTTATGGCGCATTCCAGAATAACATTTTCGTACTGATTTGGTAATATATGTTATGAATTAATGAGGGAAATAGCAAGCTGAATATTTGGGTAAATAAAATATGAAGTTAGTTAGTAAACATGTTTTTTTTTTTGGTAAAGTAGTCAAGACGTCTTTGATTTATAGTTTGACTGTTAAATTTCCTTTATCGCTAATATCGTTTAGTTTAGATTTGCTACAAAAAGTACTTAATTTAAATATAGCATAATTAGCCATATAGTGTACCAGAAACTCAGGCCTCCTCTCTAGGAGAGGGAATGGGCCCTTACCCATCGCTGGCTTAGTTCGGATTGGTAGATGTCACATGCTGGCGACTTTTTTAGCTATGAAAGTTGTGTTGTATTTTTCTATACTGTTTTTAGAGCAGAGGTGATGAAATAATTTATACAAAGTAAAGAGCATGGGTTTATTATTCACGACCTACAACTCGTAAGTCGGGTCCGTTACCACTGCTAATTTTAACGCTTGTTAATAAATAGAAAATACAATATTGAAAATTGGTTAAAAATATATTTAAAAAAATTATTCACCAGTGATTAGTTTCTTTATTATTTCTGGTAGAGTTAATTGCTTGTTGTCAAACCTCATAAAACTTTACATGGAGCAATAAAGCACTTTGCGGCTAATTTGAAGGCGCCTTTATTCATTACAGCAAATGATTGGCTTCGGTTTTTATTAAAACGTTTTAGGATAAAATGTTCATTGAAGATCTGAACAAGTTTACGAAGACACCATCAAGCGCAGTTAACTCTTTATGGACTATTAAACAATTTAAAGTTTACACACCCGGGACCCATCGTTGTCATCAGTTAAAGAGGTCTACGGAGCGTAATATTCCATGCACGCCTTAAAAAGATGTCAGCGAAACCATAGGGGCTCAGTAAAGCCCACGGGAACTTTTGAAAGACATATATCGTGATCCTGGAACACAAAGCGCAACTGAAGGACGCAGGTAGGTTTTAGTAAGTAAAAGTCTGACACTCCCTTTCACTTCACCCTAGAGCGAGAAATCTTTTGATGATAACCACTTAAAAAAAAAACAAATCCACTGCTAGATATAGGCTTTCTCCAAGCGTCGCCTCATAGTCCAGCGGATTCCCTGAAACCCATACCCCGAAATCGGAACACGTTCTAATTTAATATCGGTACCCTTTCCGTCTGTCAGTCATAACGGAATTGAATCGTGCCCTATCATGGCACATAATACCGGCTCGTATACACGTGAAATTTTATTCATTTATTCAGTGGCCTTAATATCTGAGGGGTAAGTTTTGTTCAGATGGGGAGATGGTTCGGCAACTAAATAGTTGCATCTCATCTCACTATTTATAGATGTGAGAATCCAAAAGAGAAACTCTTGGATTTTAAAAGATTTACTCAAGTTATAATTATTTTTTTATTTATTATATGCTTTATTGTACACCACACAAACAAAAAATACAGGAAAAGCATTATTAAAAATAAGTGTACAATTAAATAGGCGGTCTTATCGCACAGGGCAATTTCTTACTGACCTTTTCAAAAGTTATATTGAGGTATAAGTAATTAGTTAAGCTTTTTTTGGTTCAAATAAATAATAATCGGTAGGTACTTTTTTAAAATTCTTCATTGTGTTTAATTTACTTTATAAATTATGTCAGACACATTTTTGACAAAGAATAAATCGCAACAGCAGTTGATTATATTATATTAGTATTTTGCCGTATTCTCTAAAGAATCTTCAAGAATAATCAAATTAACAACTTTGTTTCCAATACCGCACTTTAAATTTTCGACGAAAATTCGGAAAGTACGCGACCTATCGAAATATTAATAAACATAGTGACTTTGTTACGATATTGTCAAAATTACTTTCAGCGTTCTTGCAAAAAATTATACTTGATTATGCAAAAAAAGCGATTGACGCACATTTTTATCCGGTGCGACACCGCACGTCATTAATATTGCCTGGGATGTCACCGTGTGGACTTGCCTTTATAACTCGTTTAGAGAACAAAGAATCCGCGCAAAATAACTGAATAGAGAGAGAAATGATATTGTCTGTTTATTTATTTTGACTGACTGACTATGATTGACTAGTATTTGGGCATAGACTAAATTATTTATCTCGTAAAATTTGGTGTTTAAAAGAACCTACAGAATAAGAAAGGCCACGTTGCATATTAATATACTCGAATTTATAATAAACGTAGGAAAAAATGCATTTTTTAAAAGAGCCTATTCACTCTACCCTTTAAGACACCTAAATTATAATCGGACGGGAAGACCGCCGCAGGCAAATTTTTCCAGCCCTTCGATGTACGCGGTATAAACGACGACATAAAATACCTAATTTAGACCGTAAAGGTAACAACAATATAAGTGTGGACACAAGACGTACGTCAGATTGTCCGATGGTAGAAAGGCGATGGCAGAATCAAGTCATGTAATTCCTGCGCACACTGGGATTGAGTGGGTCACGCAACCATACACATTGAGCGCTGGGCAAGAGTCTCTACAAAGTGTGTCGCTGAAGATGGGTGACGCTTTTGAGGCTGACCCTAGAAAAAGGTTAAAAGAAACGACCTTGACAGACGTCTACCGCAAGAGCTGTTGTAAGGTGACGTGAGATAAGATTACCTAGAAGAATTTTGGGAAGGCCTTTGCTCAGCAATGGTAAATAATAGGCCACAAAGAATGAAGAAGACTCCACTCAAGTGGTCAATGTAAAATACTAGATAAGTGTTTGACTGGCCGGTTGATCTAGTGGTTAGTGGCCCTGCCTGTATACCGGAGGTCGTGGGTTCGATTCCCACCCGGGACATATGTTTGTGTGACGAGCACGATCATTTGTTCTGTGTCTGGGTGTAATTTATCTGTAATATGTGTCGGCGTTGAGTGATAAAAACACCTAGAAAGGCGCACGTGTGCAACGTGACATCATCGTACCACTCTATGAGTCAGGCGAGGTGGGGGCGAGCTATTATAAGGCGGCGCACTAGCCGGCTGCCACACACTTGGACCGAAGCAGTCACAGCGCCAACACCTCGAAATTGCGATACCGATCACACCTGAATCATAATTGTAATTTATTGTTAAAGTTTATTTATTTATTTAATGAAGTAATTAGTTAATTTAGCCAGTTAATTATTTGAACGTGATTTTTATATATTTATTATATCAGTTATCAACTTTATATTGAAGTTTTCGTTACAATATGTCTGAAAATCAGTCAAGAATGGACCCTGATGACCTCATGGGTTACCGCCCGCCTTCACCAATTCTACAGCAAGTTTCGGTCCCATCCGAAATCAGAAGTGGGATGGACCTCGGGGCTTCTTCAGCTCCATCTGCTCGCACAGAAGAAGGTACCAATACCTTTGGCACCAATCAAGCCTTTTCGGCATTGGCCGGTATCATTGAAAATTTAACACGACAGCAGCAAGCAAGTATGCAGGCTAATCGTGAGTTTTTAGCTGGACTGTTAACTCAAACTGCAGCACCAGCAAAACGCCCAAGACTCAGTGAAATTTATATCGCATCTTTTGACCCTGATGGTGATGTACCAATACGGGATTGGTGCGAGCACGTAGACAGGGCAAAGAATCACTGGCAAATGACCGATTATGAAGTATGTACAAAAATAGCTGGCTTACTGCAGGGTCGTGCTAAAACCCTTGGAGATACATGGTTAGTGAAGTCGCCAGTATGGTCAGACATGCGAGAAGCGTTAATACAAACTTTTGAACCAGAAGCACGATACTCAAACGATATAGTGAAGTTGCGAAGTTTTAAATTTGATATGGCACATCCTGCTGAATCCATTACCAGAGCTTGGAATATCTGGAAACGTGTCATAAATGGTGACAAGGACAAGGATGCTGTAGAAGCCGTAATTGGCTGCGTAGACAATGAGTTCCTTCGATTACGTCTGTTGTCCAGTAAATGTTCCTCAGTTCCTGAATTAATTTCGGTGGCAGCTACAATCAAACAGCGAGAACCTCAACAGGGCGAACCACCTGCGAAACGACCAAGATTGAGAAACAATAGAGATGATACTATGCTTTGTTTTAAATGTGGGAAACCTGGACATATACAAGCACATTGTGACAAAGGCAATGAGAAGACACGTTCGGGTGGACTTAAGCCGTTGTTGAGTACAACTAATTCCAACGAGTCCTTGAACCGCACAGAACGCCCAAAGCCCAAGTGTAATTACTGTGACAAAATTGGTCATATTGAGTCGAACTGCTTCAAGAAAATGGCAGATGAAGCTGAGAAGGTTAATTTGGCCAGAGAACAAGAAGAAATATTAACACCGATGGCTGTAACATGTGACATAAATGGCATTTTTGTGGAAGTTGCCTTTTACATTGTGGAAGACCACGAAACGCCCTGTGGTCTTTTGATAGGAGCCGAAATAGTGAAGGGTACAGGTTTGAGTGTACTTATTACCGAGAAGGGCGCTACCGTGATGAGGCAGTCAACCATTTTAAATGTCGATACATCTATCGACCCCTTCATCGATTTGGACACTGATTTGACTAATGCAGATGAAATATGCGAATTGAAAAAGGTATTACTTAAATATAATGAGACATTTGCTACTGGCATTCCAAAAAAACATGTGACTACGGGAAGTTTGGAAATCCAGTTAAAAGATCCTACTAAAATAGTATCTAGAAGACCCTATCGAATGGCTCCAACTGAACGACAAAAATTAAAGGACATCATTAATGAGTTAATGGTTAACGGAATCGTTAGAGAAAGTACATCGGAATTTGCCAGCCCTGTGATACTCGTTAAGAAAAAGAATGGGGACGATCGAATGTGCACCGACTATCGAGAGTTGAACAAAAACACTGTGTCCATCAAGTTTCCACTTCCAATCATTTCCGATCAGATTGACCGATTATCAGACGCCACCTATTTCATCAGTTTAGATATGACGCAGGGTTTTTACCAAATTCCAATTAAAAAAGAATCTGTGCCGAAAACTGCCTTTATTACACCTGATGGCCTGTACGAATACATGAGAATGCCATTTGGACTCATGAATGCACCAGCTGTGTTTCAAAGCGCAATAACAACTGCATTACGACCCCTATTAGATAATATCCTGGTGTATATGGATGATGTGTTGATAAAGTGTAAAACATTCACTGAAGGATTACAGATCTTGGACAAGGTTTTGGCAGCGTTAACCGAGGCCGGATTTACAGTAAATGCAAAGAAATGCTCTTTCTTCAAGATATCAATCGAGTATCTTAGAAATCTGATCACAAAAGGTACTGTTCGACCAAGCCCAAGGAAGGTTGAGGCTTTAGAAAAGTCTGCTGTACCCACAAACGTAAAACAGGTACGTCAATTTTGTGGCTTGGCTGGATACTTCAGACGTTTTATACCATCCTTCTCTGAACGTTTAATACCACTTTACAACTTAACAAAGAAGGACGCCAAATTTCAATGGACCGCAGAATGTGAAAGCGTCAGACTTGATATTATTCGTCGATTGACTTCAACACCAGTTCTAACTATTTTTCAAGAAGGACTTCCTATTGAACTCCACACAGACGCTAGTAGCTCTGGGTTGGGTGCCGTCCTCATTCAAATACAAGAAGGCCGGCAGCACGTGATTGCTTACATGAGTATGAGAACTACTGAACCTGAAAGTCACTACCACTCATACGAACTGGAAACGCTTGCCGTGGTAAGGGCGATAAAACACTTTAGACAATATCTTTACGGCAGATCTTTTATAATCGTTACCGACTGCAACGCCATAAAATCGTCTTCAAGCAAACATGAACTCTTACCCAGGATCCATAGATGGTGGTCCTTTCGCCAAAATTATGACTTTAAGATAGAATATCGTCAAGGAAACCGAATGAAACATGCAGATTTCTTCAGCCGAAATCCTATAGCGTGCATTAACTTGGCGCAAAATGTTGACACATGGTTAAAAATTGAGCAAAGGCGTGACGCAGAATTAGCCCAAATTATAAAGAAGTTGGAACAAAATGAAGAAATGAGTGAGTACCGCATGAACAATCTTGTTTTGGAACGCTGTCATGACGATAAAGAGCCTGGATGTAAAAAGTGGAAAAAAGTGGTTCCAAAATCATACCAATGGAGCATTATAAATGCCTATCATACTGCGCTAAAACATTTTGGATGGGAGAAGACTCTTAGTAAGATTCGAGAAAATTACTGGTTTCCCGAAATGTCTACCACTGTAAGAAGATTCGTAGAAAATTGCGTTATATGCAAAACTAGTAAAGGTCCTTCCGGAGCCAAACAAGTTGAAATGTACCCCATAGAGAAAAAAACCGTTCCCTTCGATACCATCCACATAGATATGACTGGTCATCTTACCAGAAGGAACAACAAGCATGAATATGTTGTCGTTATTATTGACGCTTATACTAAGTTTGTGACCTTAACTTACGCAACTAATAAGACAGCCAACTCAATGTTGCAAGCACTGAAACGTGTTGTATTTCTATTTGGAGCTCCAAGACAAATCATAAGTGACCAGGATACCGCTTTTAAAGCCGAATTTGAAGAATTTTGTAAATGTTACAATATCCACCAGCACTTCATAGCTCCAGGGGTTAGCCGAGCTAACGGACAGGTAGAGCGGATGATGGCAGTTATTAAAAATGGATTAACAATCATTCGTAATTATGAAACTCAAGACTGGAAGAGAGGATTGGAAGCTCTTCAATTAGCAATCAATTGTACTAAAAACAAAACTACAAATGTTAGTCCGATTAAAGCTCTGACCGGCAGACAATGTGCCGTAGCACCGGAATTAGTATCTTTGATTGACGAGGAAGAAGGAACTGTAAGTCGAAATCAACTCGACAGTTACATACAAAAGAAAATTGATACACGAGGAAAAGAAGACAAAGCAAGATTTGATCAAGGTAAAGCCAAAGTAAAAAGGTTTCAAAAGGACGACATAGTTCTATTCAAGACTAACCCTAGGTCTCAAATCGGACTTGACCTAAAATACCCGGATGCTTATGTTATTTGGAAAATATTGCCAAACGATCGTTACCAAGTTAAGAAAATAACAGGACGCGGACGGCCAAAGAAAGTAGCTCATGATCAACTACGGCTTGCACCTAAGCCAAATGAAAGTATCAATCAGGACTCCATGTCGGCGCAAGATGAACTAACTGCAATACCAGTCAATCAAGAACCGGCTGAGCTCTCCTAACGATTTGACTCAACTACAGGAGGAAAGAATACAGTAGTAAAGGTAATAGTCTTCATTACTCTAGAACTGTACAACAAGTATTGCATGACCTGTTTATAATATAAGTTGAGGACAGGGGCCTCCTTATTTTTGCGATATGTATTGAACGTAAGTTGAGGACAGGGGCCTCCTTACTTTGTAATATGTGTCAAACGTAAGTTGAGGACAGGGGCCTCCTTACTTTGTAATTTGTGTCAAACGTAAGTTGAGGACAGGGGCCTCCTTACTTTGCCATATGTATCGAATGTAAGTTGAGGACAGGGGCCTCCTTACTTTTATAATATGTAACATGAGTTGAGGACAAGGGTCTCCTTACTCTAGTAAAAAAAAAAAAAAAACATGTTTGGACAAGAGTTTAACGTTGGTTTAGGCAACTCACGCACTAGTTGAACCTTAATATACTGCGCATTTTTCTCTTTTTAAGGTCGAGGGCGACCTTTATGCAGAATGGCCGTGTCGGCGTTGAGTGATAAAAACACCTAGAAAGGCGCACGTGTGCAACGTGACATCATCGTACCACTCTATGAGTCAGGCGAGGTGGGGGCGAGCTATTATAAGGCGGCGCACTAGCCGGCTGCCACACACTTGGACCGAAGCAGTCACAGCGCCAACACCTCGAAATTGCGATACCGATCACACCTGAATCATAATTGTAATTTATTGTTAAAGTTTATTTATTTATTTAATGAAGTAATTAGTTAATTTAGCCAGTTAATTATTTGAACGTGATTTTTATATATTTATTATATCAGTTATCAACTTTATATTGAAGTTTTCGTTACAATATGTCTGAAAATCAGTCAAGAATGGACCCTGATGACCTCATGGGTTACCGCCCGCCTTCACCAATTCTACAGCAAGTTTCGGTCCCATCCGAAATATGTATGTATTTAAAAATATATAAATATGTTTATCAGTTATGTGATAGTGGTTAGAATATTACTATATTATTAGTGTTAACGCTAAAACACTGGTCAAGAAAATGACTATTTAACTTGATCACTTAGTAGCTAGATAGTTTAAAAGTATTGTCAACTGACACACTTTTTTGTGGTTTGAAAATCATCAAATAACTTATCTCGCTTCGGGTGGAGCGAGAGGGAGTTTCAGGTTTTAGACTTTTACTGATTAAAACTCATCCATGTTGTTTGACTGGCCGTTTGAGTTCCAGAACCACCGCGGTGATTCCTTCGAACATACCGCAATACCGCAGCCCTTTTCTCATGGCATAAATTTTTATTCCATTTTAAGGTATACTTACATACTCCTGCGCGTGTATATCGTCATGACCAAGCCCGAGTCGTCGACTGCAAGTAATGTTCCACGCATGCCTCAATGAAATGTCATCAAAACTGTAGGAGTCCCGCAGGACCAATGCCCGGTAGGGCCACGGGGAATTTCTGTAAAGGAAACCCGTGGTACTAGAACGCAAAGGGAAATTGAAGGTGGGGTGGTAGTCAGTAAGAGTCTGACATGCCTTCCCACTTCACACTAGAGCGCGAGAAGTTATTGGATGATTTTCCGCCTCAAAACGAAACAATCCCGATTTTCGGCCACTGTAAGCGCGGCGAACAATGGGTGGCTTGCCGTCCGATCGTCCGGTAACCGTCTGGACCGGGCCCAAGTCGTCGACGGCGCGTACTATTCCACGCGCGCTTCAAGGAGATGTCAACAACCGTAGGGGCCCAGCAATGTCGAAGCCTACTGGGGTCAAGAGTCTGATTCTGAAAGGAAAATTCGGCCCTGGTATGAAAGGCAACGAAGGAACAGAAGTAAGTTTTTAGTCAGTAAAAGTCTGACACTATCTCCCGCTCCGCCCAAGAGCTGGGGATGGCATCGGATGATTTTTCTACCGAAAAAAAAGTGCATTCAGATAGAGAAGTTCTTCCTGCCCTTGTCCCGTGTTATTTGGGGTCGGCGCAACACGTTTTTTTCTTCCATTCTGCCCTATCACTCGTCATACTATCACTAACTTCCTTTTCTTTCATATCACTTTTCACACAATCCATCCATCTTTTCTTTGGTCTCCCTCTCCCTCTCCATCCATACATATGTAAACTCATAACTCTTTTAGTAACATGCGTTTCATCCCTCCTCTTCACATGGCCATACCAAGACAAACGATTCCCTTTCAACTTTATTTACAGAAGTCATTGGATGATTTCCCACCTCAAAACAAAAAGATTGTTCCAAAAACCAAGTAAAAGATAAGCTTACCTTTGGGATTCTTAATCCTAAATATGATAATAAATTCATTGGCAAAACAGATCGTTAACATAGGCTAGCTAAAACCACACTACTTTAGAGTTATGTTTTGTTTAGGCCTCCATTCCTCCCTAGAGGGATATTAAGTGAATTTTGCGTTTTACTGTAATTTACATGTGCGCGTATTTTGTATTTAAA
The DNA here is from genome assembly GCA_961205895.1 of Mythimna pallens. Taxonomy (NCBI): domain Eukaryota; kingdom Metazoa; phylum Arthropoda; class Insecta; order Lepidoptera; family Noctuidae; genus Mythimna; species Mythimna pallens. The sequence goes on from OY540844.1 coordinate 19,584,981, forward strand.
AGTTTTAGGCTCCGAAGAGTCCGCCATATTGAAATGTTACTGTACGTACGGGTTGTTAACGTTATTTTAAATCAATTAGTGGATTATCCAGAATTTATGAATACTGCTGCGTGAAAATGAGAAATATGGTTTTTCTGAAGCCATTTTTGACATTGTTTTTAGATTTAAATAGTTTTGTTTTAGTGTTTATGTCTTATGTCCGACCTGTGTGTCTTATTTGGGAATTGGAAAGATAAAGCGAGATCTTTGGAGAGAATGGATGGAGGCATTTGCACAGCGGTGGAACAATATGGGCTAGCTATAATAATAGTCTTTATATAGGTGAAATTACTGCCAGCGGCCGGATGAAAGTAGAAAATTGTCTTAAGGGAAACATACTTCCAGGATAATGAGCACTCTAGCTCGCCGTCTGACCGTCCGGTAACCGTCCGGACCGAGCCCCAGTCGTCGACGGCGCGTATTGTTCCACGCGCGCCTCAAGGAGATTTCAGCAAACAGTATCTATATTCAGAGATCCCAGCAGGGTCGAAGCCTACTGGGGCCATGGATTCGCTTCTGAAAGGAGAACCTGCCCCGCCCTGGTGTGAAAGGCAACAAAGGAAAGTAACTATGTTTCATTTATGATGGTATTTTGAACAATCCTTCCAATTTTCAGCTGGGTGCGTATTATTGTAACCTTACCCCTATTTTTTTTGTTTTAATTTGACTTGACTATATTGTTTATGTTCATACAGTAAAACCGAACAATTGATTATTAACAAACGCAGAAAATAGCAAAATCAAATAAGTATCCATCAAAGAAGTAAAATAAATAAAGAAACATCACCTAAATTAAACACACCGCAGTTATTAAGGAAAACCTAAGAATATTACAAACCGATTTAAATAAAAACAAATAGAATAATAAAAAATAAAACATCTAAGCTATCGATGACGGCCTTACAGCAGCCGTTTTCTCATTCTCCATTCCTCAGTTTCTCCATCCTTCGATTTCTCCGTTCCTCCATTCCTAGTGCATCTGAGATTAATTTTCCGAATCATTGGCCAGTTTCACACTACACTGGACTTCAAGAAGATGTTTCCATTACTCTGCTATAACTTTGCAATTCTAATGCGCCTGCTTCGTCTTCTATCTGCAAAACTGTATTCGTTTCATTTCACAGTTATTTAAGAGCTCATTGCGTTTGAAATAAGGCATTACACGTTTGAAAATTTTAAACAAGAAATGTTATGATTTTTCTTGTGTTTACTCGGGAGGAGTGGCTTTGTTTTCTGCGCAGGTTATGTAAGAAGACAGGATATTAATAGATATGTCAAGAAAATGGGCAACAACAGTCGCTTGTTTGTGATCATATAACAGCATAACACGACTATTACATAATATTTTTTGTTTTCTCAACTATAAAGGAACAGCAAAGCGACGAGATGAACTGAGAGGGCGCTGTGAATAGGACTTAGATTAAGTACTTAAAAATAATAACTGATGATAGTAATTTATGATAATGTTACATACTAAAGATTAAATAATTAGGTATCTATGAATATTTCACACATCTATGTAATCTCATTCACATCACATTTTAAAATATAATCGATAATCGTAAATATGACGTCAAAATCTACCAATAAAAATGTAAATTTGCGGAATTTTAAGAATAAAATTCAGTGGATGTTTTAATTATTCACGAATTGATTCCTAGTGGATATTGTGATGTAAAATTGGTGTAGTTTTGTATCTCAAGTGTCTGCAACTGGACAATATGTAGAATATTTGTTACAGGCACGATCTTGGTAAAATGACGCAGAGAATTTTATTGTAATGTTGGCTACCTTAGCGAAGTTTGCCAAGAAGACTTACTCGCTACATTAGCTACCAAATATCAAGTCATAAAATCCCAAAAAAAAAACATAATATACAAATAATATATTTATTTCACAAAGTGAGGTTACACTGGGTCTATAAATGTTACAATCGATATCGCCAATTTACAAGATTTCAAGAGAAGAAGAGTTTATTGGCGTCCTAAGCTAGTTTACACAGTAATTTGTATTACGAATTAATACAGGTTACTGGTAGGTTATCAATAAATAAATGTTGTTGTTATTTTTTTTTATATAAATCTCTTAAAGGTGTGTTTGAGAGTACTTTTTAATTTTATATTATTGTCTGTAAATAAAGTCTCTGAAGAAGGTATTAGTTTTTTTATTACATAATTCTACTATTAATGATGAGAGAGTAGAAAAAAATGTATAAAGCTAAATATACGGAACTAAGGTGCGTGTACTGACCCTAAATAAATTGGTACAGGTAGAAGGTTGATTTATGAACGAAGAAAACCGCCTAGTACCGAAAAATGCGTAGTTATAAACTCAACAAGAATACCTACATTATATTACCTGAAAAGGTTCTATTTATTGACCTAAAAATATAGGAAAAATATAAAAGAGCTTTTAGAGTGCTGTCTATAACTATTTCTACCAGAAAATAAGTATATTTTCCTGTAAAAATATACTAAAAAGTAATACAATAGAACCTAACATTTCTTTTAAGAGCTGCAAAAACGTACAGTTAGCACAGTGGTTGAGATGCTCCGCTGAGGGTCGCGGGTACGATCCCCACATGGAACTAATATTTGTATGGCCTCCAGATAGTTGTTCCGGATCTGGGTCTCTCGTGTCGACTCTACGTCTACCGGTACGCGGTCACCACTCTAGAACCTTTCGGCCCCATCGACCATCTCTTTTATGAGCAATGTGCCCTGCCCACTGCCATTTAAGTTTGGCGTTTCTTCGGGCTGTGTCGGTAATCTTGGTATTCCTGCGAAAACTCCGAGCATAAGCAATTCCATAGCCAAATAAATATAAAAATATAATATAATATAGAAAACTAAAGGTCCCGGCAGACATTATCCTGCCCGAAACCTGGCACGGTGTCAAAAAAAGACCCAAGAACAAAAAAACAACCATCATCATCATCATCATCATCATCTTCCTGCTCTTGTCCCGTTTTATTTGGGGTCGGCGCAATACGTTTTTTTCTTCCATTCTTGCCTTTCACTCGCCAAGCTATCACTACTACTGTTATTATTCTTTCATATCACTCTTCACACAATCCATCCATCTTTTCTTAACAAAAAAACAACCAACGAAGAAAATAGAGCAAAAAATCAAGAACCCCACTGTGCCAATTGTATTTTCAAACTATCGTCAAATACACACATGAAATTACTTACAAATCGGTCAAGCCGTTTAGGAGGAGTTAGGTGACAAGCTCACGTATAGAAGAATTATAAATGTATATACAGTTTTTTTTAGGTATATCGAAGATGAGGGTTTGCGCGAATCCAATGGATACGAGACGCAGAGGACCGTTCATTGTGGCAATACTTGAGGGAGGCCTATGTCCAACAGTGGATGTTTTTCGGCTAAAATGATGCTATTTTTGTATATATTATGTAACATAGTTTTGTAAATCTACCACTAACAATATTATAGACCAAGTACACCTGCACTAATATTATAAAAATAAAAATGGAAATTATAAAAATAATAATGGAAAAGGCTATGCTCGGAGTTTCCTTGCGTAATCAAATCAGCAATGGATATCTATGGATATCTGCAGGAGGACCAAGGTTACCGGCATAGCACAAAAAATCGCCAAACTTAAGTGGCAATGGGCAAGGCACATTGCTTGCAGAACGGATGGCCGTTGGGGCCGAAAGGTTCCGGAATGGCTACCACGTACCGGAAGACGTAGCATTGAAAGGCCTTCTACAAGGTGGACTGATGACTTGGTAACGGTTGCGGGAGTCCGATGGATGCGAGACGCACAGGACCGTTCATTGTGGCGACACTTGGGGGAGGCCTATGTCCAGCAGTGGACGTCTTTCGGCTGAAATTATGATGATGAATATTATAAAGAACTAAAGTTGGTTTTATGTTTCTTTTTTGTTTGAAGAAGATAATCTCTGATTTCTATCGGCAAAAAAATTTTCGCAATTGCAATTGCTGAAAAAATCTGTTTTATTCCTGAGTGACATATGCTATATTTTATGTTGTATGGCGGGCAAAGCCGCTGGTCTGAAATAAAAATTTTATTACAAAGATACACAGTTATATAATAGACTTGAAATATTTTCTTTACACTTAGTACAACGCGATGTAAATTGGAACTGCTCAAGCCTCACCACAGTATAATGTATTCCGAATAATTTACGTAATCAAATGTATTATTGCACAGGCTGGGTCGGGATATTGCTACAAAGATGGTTATTGACTGTGGTAGAAAGAATGTTGGGAACAATTTCATATTGAACATGATAGTCTCTCATATTAGTTCCCAATTCTTTGAATGCAGGTTATAGGTACATTTTCTTGCGTGTTTGTTCGAAAGAGTCAACGCGCTATTTTTTTTAAGGTGGGTAATCATCTAATGGCTTGTCGCGCCGTAGGGTGGAGGAGGAGGGCGTGTACAAATTTTACAGACTAAAACCACACCTATGTTCCTTGTTTGCCTTTGAGTTCCAGGACCACAGGTTTCCTTTTCAGAAGTCAACCCATGGCCCCAGTAGGCTGCGGTCCTGCTGGTTTTGCTGACATCTCTACTATCATATCTCTAGAACACTACGCGGTGTCGACGACTTGGGCTCGGTCCGGACGGTTACCAAACGGTTGGACAGCGACCTACCCATTGCTCGCCGTCCACAAGCCCGCGCTTACGGTGGCTAGAAATCGGGATCGGGATGCCCGCGGCTGGGGCGTGAGTGCCGTTACCTCGCACGTGCAGCCGCCTCCTTTGCTAGCATTCCTCCTCGCTCCGGACTATGGCTTGTACCAAGGCCCGGCGCAAGAGATCGTTGCCGCCGATCACCCTCACAAGGACACAGCGGTGCTCTGCTTAAGCAGGGCACACTGCCACCGTATGAATCAGTGAATGCCTCATAAGTGAAACACTGCTTCGGTTAGGGCTCACTTTGTGACCTTTAGACACTGCCTATATTATAGCAATAATATTTTAGCAATACTAATAATAAGGAGTAGTGGTAGCCTAGTGATATCGGCCTCATCTTACGGGTTGTAACATCGTGGTTTCAAACAGCAGACGCTTTACTTTGTGAAATTTATTCCTTCACTACTGAACTCAAAATGATGAAGGTATTGTGAAGAAATCAACCCGTAGTAGACTCGCGTGGTCCTTCCCTCTCCTAAAAAAAAGAGACCTGAGTCACAATAGCGGAAACATTATAAGGCTGCAATTGTGCATTGGATGGCGAGAGTCGTTTTGTTGTTTTGCCCTTTCTATGCGGCTAACCACAGCCCTGCGAATTTCTGGGGGTGCAATCTCCTGGACACGAGTTGCCAAGGCTCACCTGGAAAACACTAAACAGACTCTGCACCCAAGTTGGGCGCAGCAAAGACAATCTCCACAGATGGGGGTTCTCGGACGGTTCCGATCTTCAGTGTTTGTGCGGCGTCTCTCCGCAGACCATGTCCCACCTTCAATCCTGCATCACGTGCCCTGTTCACGTAGACCTTTTGACAGCGTCAGCGGACGGCACTGCCGTGGCCGAATACCAGGCCAGGCAAGGAATTTAACTAGTTTTGCCATCGATACGCTAAGAAGAAGATTGTAAGGCTGATTATCTTTTTATTATAACAGTTTTAAGACAAGGGAGTTCAAAGAAAATTATACAATAATTGTGACAGCCAAAAACCTTAAAAAAGTACATAGCAACCAACCATTTATACTTTATTATACATTTTCACTCACCCTCCATCACCTCAAAACGAGAATTAAACCACAGATAATCCAGTAATTTTTTTCACTACCGTATAAAATGGCTATTTAATTTGAAATTCACATATCATATTATATCTCGTAGCGGTGGAGCCCTGTATTAATTTTCAGGAAACATACTGTATTATGCGAGGTCTGTGCTTAACGATTACATACATATTTATGTTGCTTCATAAATATTTATAGAACGGTGTCGCCCGTGATCAGTTTCATGTGGTTTTAGTTTGTTATTATCTCTATTGTTATAAGCTTTAGAGGGGTGTAATATTTGGTGATAGTTGCTCAATTTGTTAGGTTAATTTTGTTGATATAGGTTAGCGGGGAAAAAAGTATAATAATAATATAATATTCACACAACTATCACAAAACGCCGTCTAGTCTCAAGCTAAGCAGAGCTTGTGTTATGAGTACTAGACAACTGATAAACTTACTTAAATATTTCTAAATAAATACATATTATAGATAAATTACACCCAGACACAGAACAAATGATCGTGCTCATCACACAAACATTTGTCCTGGGTGGGAATCGAACCCTCGACCTCCGGTATAGCAGTCAGGGTCACTAACCACTAGACCAACAGGCCAGTCAAAAGTGATTAGGCATTATAGCCAAATTGCTGATGTACACGGATTTGTGGTTTTTGATGGTTTTATTACTAGACGTAGAGAGTTGGGATGATATCTACAATAATATTATAAAGAGGTTAAGTTTGTTTTTTGTTTGTAGGAGGTAATCTCTGAAAGTACTGGTCCGATTGCTAAAATTTTTTCACCGAATGAAAGCTGCTTTATTTCTGAGTGACATAGGCTATATTTTATGTACGCGGGAAAACCTGCGGGTAAAAGCTAGTAACTAATGATTATGAAGTATTAGTTGCTGCCAGTGTAGTTAATTGTGCTATTCATGGACTACACGTTTGCCAAATTTCATGTAAAACCGTTCAGCCGTTTGAGCGTGGAGAAGTAACAAATATAAAAACAGATACACTAATATTCTCATATAGTGTCATTTGATCGGGAAAAAAGTTTTATTTAGTAAGTGACACGAAAATAGTCTGGATATTTTAATTACATAAAAGAAAAAACTGACTCGATTGACCAAAATGATAAATATTCAAAATGCAAAAAATATATGTAAGGAAAACATGTTCATTTGACATACAGATAAACACAATGTAGAAACAAGAATCTTTTTAAATAATTTCTGCATCACGACTGCATCAAATAGGTTTAGTTCATTAAAATGCCATACAAATACAAAGTAGTTGCCTGACGCTTGCTTTCAACTGAACCTTTAATTGTGTATAAAGAAACAGATCTCAAATACCACTAAATCGGTTGCACACCCAGGTAGGCCGCTGCAAACACAACTTGCAAAATGGGGTTTTATAGACCCGTCGGATACTCGATACACCGCACCCACAGTGATCCTGTTCAAACCATGAGCCACGTATTAGAATGCCCAAGTGCCCATACACCTGCACTTTGGAGGATTTGATGAGTGCTACCGATCCTACTATTAATGTAGCCACCTATTGGGCCCAAACAGTTTGACGAGTTTACCATCGAATCGAAAAGAAGAATATATCAAATATTAAACCACAGATATCGATTTTTTACCCAACTAACCCTCCCTTGACACCCCTGAGTGTCTAAAGAGCTTGTTGCGTTTTAGCTTGAAATGTGTCGTTAGATTTTTCGTGGTTTACAACCAAGTAACATAAAGTAATTATAAAAAAATTAAATAGTGATTTTTGGCGCCAAATTATATTGTATCAAAATAAACGGCTCAAGGAGACGAGTTCAAAAGCTTTATTCACTAAAATGTACGAAAAAAAAACAGAAATACGGTATGAAAAAAAAAACTTGTTTCATGCTGTTAGTAGAATTTTATTTTAGTACAATATTTGATTTGACGCTATCAACTGCATGACTCTATCTTTTTGATTGTTTTTTTTTTTGCGATTGGTTTTTTTTAAATAAGCTATGAAGTCTTGACGTTATTCAATAGTGTCAGTTACTAGTATTATGTATTGATTTCATTTTCTATCCTTACTTCAAATTTACCAAATAATAGAATAGGAAAAAAATCTGTAATCTTTCTAATAAATCTAGGTACCTACATATATTTTAGTTCAATCATAAATGTATAACACGGCACAGACACCGCCCTTTTGCACACCAGCCCTTTTCCCGCTCCAGCTTTGCTTTTTAGTAATGTGAATATAATAGAACCGTACGTGAGGGACCAACACATAAAGTGTCAAGTTTGTGGTCGTGTCCCCGACACTAAGTGAAGTAAGAATGGTGTGTTTTTGTTCGAAAGTAGTTTATCTGACGACGCTAAAATAGTGCGCCATGGTTGGGGAGAAAATCGATGAGGTGTTATGAGGAAATGGGTGCGTTATCTTCTTTTTAAAAACTGGGCAAGTGCGAGTCGGACTCGCGCACTGAGGGTTCCGTGCAAACTTGAGAGGTAAATTGCGGTTTACGATTTAAGACGTATTGAAAAAACAAACTACTTACTAGATCTCGTTCAAACCAATTTTCGGTGGAAGTTTGCATGGTAATGTACATTATATATTTTTTTTTAAGTTTTATCATTCTCTTATTTTAGAAGTTACAGGGGGAGACATACATTTTAGCACTTTGGAACTGTCTCTTGCGCAAACTATTCAGTTTAGAAAATAATTATATTAGAAACCTCAATATCATTTTTGAAGACCTATCCATAGATACTCCACACGTATGGGTTCGACGAAAAAAAATGTTTGAGTTTCAGTTCTAAGTATGGGGAACCCCCAATTTTTTTTTTCTATTGTGATTGTGAAAATCTTAACGCTGTTCACAGAATATATGTACTTACCAAGTTTCAACAGTATAGTTTTTATAGTTTCGGAAAAAAAAGTGGCTGTTATGTTTTTTGCCATTTGGCTCAGGAACCCTAAAAAGGATTAATGGGAAGTTTTGCCCAGTAGTGTGACAGCTATACTGCAGTGCAATTTTAAACTATGAAATCAAATTTGTTAAAAGAAAAAAGAAGGAAAATCGTTTATACAAAACTCGCAACAGAATTTATATAAAAATCACTCACCTAGCAATATATTGGCACATCTACATTTTTCTTACTTTACAGATACAAGAGCCAAAGATTGTACAAATACTTAAAACAAAGTTTTGAGTTCCTCTTACATTTCCTACCTTACTTATAGACCATAATAGATATTCAAGGATATAAATCTACAACCAACTCCCACTCCAACTGTTGTCTCTGCATCACCCAAAGGTTGACTGGTAGAAAATGCCCTAAGGCATTAAGTCTGCCTTTGTACTTTTGTGTGCATAAAGAATTAATAAATAAATAAATTATCCACTTTTAAAAACTTAGGCCGATAAAATTCAATTTCGCGTTTATTGTAGATGTGCCAATATTTTACTAGGTGAGCGAAATATTATTTAATCACATAAACTAAAGCCATTTGCGCATGAAGAAGTAAGAAACACACAAAATCTGACCATTATAATATTAGTGCGATAGGTTTTTATACATGTACTAGCTTCTGCCAGCGGCTTCGCCCGCGGATAAGAAGGTTTCGCCATACAAACTTTGGACCCCTGTTTCATCCCCTTAGGGGGTGAATTTTGGAAAATCCTCTCTTAGTGCTCACCTACATCATAAAAGGAAACCTTGTGCAAAATTTCACGGTCTTAGTCTCAGTAGTTTCGGCTGTGCGTTGATATGTCAGTCAGTCAGTTTCTCCTTTTATATATATAGATAACTATGAGAACTATATAACATGCAGTCTGACACACGTACAACATTCATATATCCATATTTCTGAGTCTTGCCCCAAGGCGCATCAACAATGATAAGGCATGGCTCTCTGGCGACAAACCCTAGGGGACCGAACACACTGGGCATGTGGAATATGTGAGTAAATACTTTGCAAACCAGTTCTTTTATAGTCATGAACTTGCGGTGTTTTTTGATACAAAATTAACATGTATGCATAATTAATATGTTTGTTTGAAGTCTCAGGCTCATAAACTATAAGTACAATGCGTTCCAAATAAGAATAGGATCGATTGCCATGTTGTGACGTCACGTTATACTGTCAAATCCCAAGAAATTGGGCAAAATTGAAGAACTTAGAGATGAGCAAAATTGATGAACTAGATTCTGATTTAACTTTTTTCGTTCACAGTAAATAAATTAAATTTTAAAAATTTCTAGTTTTGCTCACCATAATAATTCTTCGATTTGATAGTACGACGTGACGTCACAACATGGCAATCAATCCTATTCTTATTTGGAACGCATTGTAAATATGTTGGAGTAAAAGATTTTATCAACTTTTCTAATTCATAGTGTTAGGTTTCAATAAAAGCCTTAGTATTTAATTTAATTTTCAAATTTATATAATGTGGCAAAATTTAAATTGATTTATATGCTAGACTGGAAGTCGTTTAAATAATGGTTTTAGAATATTAAAGTGGGGAGGCAATTAGCCCTAGGTTGGTGTCAAAATATATGTTTTTTGCGACATAAACGGCCGTATCTTTTTTGTTCATTAACTCAGAAGTTTGATTTTTTCACAGTTTCAAGGGATCATAGCCTTAAGTATATAGTTTTAATTTCAACTCGATAACACTATGCGTTCCCGATATAAAGGGTCTAGACAGACAGACAGATAGACGGACCACAAAGTGATTCAATAAGGGTTCCTATTTTTACGTACGGAACCCTAAAAAATTTTGCTCCACACTAAAACTATACTTCTGTATCGTGGGTGCGTTCACAAATATGTAAACTCACATATATACAGCCACTAAGACACCCAGACCCTGAAACCTAAATATAAGCCATACAAATGTTTGTTCCGTGCGGGGGTCAAACCCCACGCGCACGTGTAGAGCACTTCAAATTAATTATTGGCAAAATGTATAGGATGGACATTTGGATATTTGTTAAAGACATATAAAGATATTAATAAAAAAATAAATAATAAAAAGTGAAAAAAAAAAATCTAACTTAATTGGTATTAAAAAAAAAACTAAAAATAATAATATTATGTACAAACGGGGAGAAAAGGAATTTATAGTGCATCAAAAAATTCGTCCACATCGATATCAATGGGAAAAGTGCTCTGAACGCTGGCAGCATTTCCACGCTGGATAGCAATGCTGATTCATTGACTGAATAAAAGCCCGGCCCTCATTAATCTAAAGCATTTTAGAATTCTTACAACGTTTACACTTATACCTTTAATAATAACAAAAAAAATGCTGTATTTTGTACTAATTTTTTACAGAAACAACGAACAACGCAAACGAGAGATTACAGAAAAATCTCTGTATTTACAAACATATATCACCACAATCCATACATTTGTTCAAGTTGAAGCAGATCTGCCACTAAATATACCAAGTCACGTACCAAACATATTTACAAGGAATATTGTGGTAAGTTCTCAGTTTTAGTGCTCTAACTTATGTACTAACTCTACGTAACTTCTAAACTGATATCGGAAGTAAATAAAGTTAAGTTGTAAAGTGTAACTTAGAAGAATGAATTGTCAGTTGAGTCGAAGGATACAACCCTAGAACAGTAAAGGTATCAAAGAGCTGAATTGTAGCTATACTATATTCTCTTTTTGACTGATAAAATCAGGCTTGAAGAGGATGAGAGTGCTCTCAAATGCATCAGAAACTCTCATAGAATAAAAAAAACGAGGTAACATTTATTATGAAGGCGGCCATCGTCATCATCATTATGATGACGATGATGATAATGATGAAGGCTTTTTTGTTAGGTGGGAAAATTATCTAATGACAAATCTCGCTCTTGGCCGGAGCGGGAAATAGTGTCAGACTGGATTTTACTGACTAAAAACCTACTCCTGTTCCTTCTTTGCCTTCATCCCGGGGCCCCGGGCTTCGCTTTCATACTACCCGTGGAAGATAATGAAGGTGAAAGTTTGTATGTATGTATGTGTGTGTGTGTCTCTTAAAAAGAGGTCTGAATTCAAGCATTAGGAATTTTCTAATGCCAGCCTGAAAGAGCATAAACACCCTGTAATGAAAATACCTGCTAAGGCTTTTTTGAGGTGAGAAATCATCCAATGACTTTTCTCGCTCTAAGTTGGAGTGAGAGAGCGTATCGGACTATTACTGACTAAAACCCACCTTGTCTTTGTGTTTTAGGAAAAACTATCAGAAACTGGGAAACAGATTATCGTGCTATGGGATCAACAAAAAGCAAGGAGCAAGTAATAATTGCGCAGTCTGCAGCTGGGAGCAACCACACACAAGCGACGGCGGAACACCTGCAGACCAGTAACATCCTACTATCAATAATATGTACCTGTATGCTGCTAGCGATATTGATCGGATTCTTCTGCCTGTACAAGCGATGCCACACCAACTGGATGCAGAAGCAGCTTAGGAGTGAAGCTTTGGAACGAGTCCTGTCACGGTCGCCATGTAATGTGGTCTGAACGAGTTAGGTTGGTGGGTGTGGTTATATTGGTTCGGTTAAAAGAAGGAATAATACGACTGTTTGTTTTGACAGTTCGGTATATTGTTTCACAAGTTATAATCTAGTACAAAACAGTATCGCTTACTATGCACTATAATAAGGCTGTCTACAAACATAAATGGTTACACACTACAGGGAATCAAATCCACGACCTCCGGCATAACATTTATTGTCATAAATTAATTCATACTTTTGTTTACCATTTATATTGGTACTTATATACATTTAATTATTACTCTAGTTTCCACATACTTTCCACACATGTTCTTTGTGGTTAAAGCTCGTAGAAAATTGCTTATACATGGACATACAATGGACGGCGATAAACTGCAAGAAACAAGATTAAATTATTCATATACCTGGCAAAATTACACAGACCCATCTAAGTATCATTATAAACACAGCTATCCCTATAAACTCCTATAGAGACTACATTGCGAACGCCTACACTAAGAGACAAGTGCTGAAGACATAATCCTTCTTGCAGGCGGGTAAAAATAGCTTAGAAACGGCTCGTTAATACCCTTGAAAGCTTTCGAGAACAAGCACTACCTAAAAAAAGGAAAACACAAAAAAAAGACGAAATTATTTTTAAAAAAGAGCTTCATAGTAAGATTTCAACACTCAACTTTTCTAACAATAACTTATGAAAAATATCAAAGCAAATTCCTTTTACAAATTTTGAAATCTCACATAGAAACATACCGCTTAGAACCTGCCGCATTGTATATTCAATATTTAACCGCCTCCAGGTACAAGGTACCTCTTTGTGATCAACTAAATCATATCTCATCATAAAATGTCTTGTCAAGTGAACATACATCCTAAACCTTTAACCACAGTTAAAAATTATAAGCAGTAAGTCAACAAGTTTTTTTTTAAAGATTATTTGCCAAATATGTCGCCGGTTGTCAGTAACGATTTGTGACATAAAATGGCGAACTTAGGGCTTAGAGCATCTCACAAACTATACTTTTCTAAATGAGATATATTAGTCATGTGTCTAAATAGAAAAATCAAAACATTTTGTCTGTTTTTATTATGATAATGTTTTTATGCATTTTTTTTCGGTGGCGGAGCGCGGTGGCGTGTTACACTTTTACTGACCAAAACTCACTCCTGTTCCTTCTTTCGACCCTGCTGGGCCCCTGCCTTTACTGAAATCTGCTTGAAACAGTACGCGCCGGCGACGACTTGGGCTCGGTCAGACAGTTACCGGACAGTCGGACGGCGAGCTACCCTTTGCTCGTGGCCATAACCCTCTGGCATGCGTTCAGCTGGGCCACCGGTAGTGTTTTTATGCATGTGTTTACCATCATTGTTTTCGTAGTGCCTCAGAAACTAAACTTTAAGCAAATAAACACTAGACGTTGCACAGCACATACTTTGATAAAGCTAAGTTGCCATTTGCTTTTTTTTGCATTTGTAATTTGATAGTTTTGAGAAATAACGAGAATTATTCCTTTTGTTGAGGTAAGAAAGCAACAAACATCTCTTGTTTTCGATAAAACGAGAGTGAGCATCAAGCTTTTACTAACTAAAATTCACTCATGTTCCTTCATTTGCCTTTTGCGTTTCAGGGCCGCAGTGACTATTTCAAATAATTCCGTAACCCTACCAGAATTATTGCTTAAGTAAAATATTAACATCGAGGTCTAAACTTGAAAGTCAGTCAGTATATTTGGATGTTTGCTAGTAGTTGCTCTACTGCTTATTGTATTCACTGCACTGTAGGCCTAAGGCAGTTCTATGAACATCGATCCCGGCTATCCTAATCCTGTTTCATGTTGTTCGGGGTATGTTACTTTTGTTTTGACATTTTATCTAGAATCTCAATGCCATCTCAGTTTTATGTCAGGTTTGTGTTATTCTAGTATTCTCTTTTTTTTGTGGTAGGATAGTTTAGTTTTAGTATTAGGATTTGGTTTAGAATATTTTGTTTTATTTCTTGGAACATCAACCTTATTCTACGAATCTTAAATATATCACGTTAAAATTTACTACTCAAATCATTGATTCAGGAGGCTTCCTGAATCAATGATTTGACCGAAAAGATAATAAAGAGGCTTCTTAATTATCTTTTCGGTAGGTGTTGTGACCGGCCGGCAATAATTTTTACATTGAGTCTTGACTGTTGTTAGGACTCATTTTTATGTTATGTTCTTTCATGTAAAATTTCTCTGTTTTTTTTTATATTCATTGAAATACAAGTTTTTAATTTTTGGAAGTCTTTCTGTTTACCTAAAAAATCAATTTAAAGAGCCTTCATGTTTGCTTAAAAATTGCAATTAATAAAATATAGTATAGTGTCACTTTTGTTTGAAAGCTGTAAAATATATTATGAATTAATTAATTCATACTTTTGTTTACCATTTATATTGGTACTTATCTACGTTTAATTATTGCTCTAGTTTCCATATACATTCCACACATGTTCTTTCTGGTTAAAGCTCATAGAAAATTGCTTACACATGGACATACAATGGAAGGCGATAAACTACAAGAAACAAGATTAAATTATTCATATATCTGGCAAAATTACACAGACCCATCTAAGTATCATTATAAACACAGCAATCCCTATAAACTCCTATAGAGACTACGCTACATACAGTGGAATTCCCTGCCGGAGTCTGTGTTCCCTGATAGCTACAACCTAGGGGTCTTTAAGTCAAGAGTGAATAGGTTACTTCTAGGCAAGCGTGCTCCATCGTCGGCCACATCATCGCTTACCATCAGGTGAGATAGTGGTCAAACGCGAGCCTATCAATAATAATAATAATAAAAAAAAAACATTACGAACGCCTACACATAGTGAGAAATGTTTCTCGATATAATCAACCAAGTTACTATGGATGCCATTTTACTTATATGTTTGTACAATGTGCGCTGAGCACTTTCAGCTGTCATAATCATTGTCAAAATTGACATAAGCCGCTAATGTCAATGAGAAGCGCTGACACTTGCTGATATGCTTTCTTTTGTTTTTGGGTGGGAAATCATCAAATGAATCAGGCTTTGCAAGATTGTTCCAAAGACACAATACGGTGCTTTTTTAAGGTGGTAAATCATCCAATGACTTGACTCCCACTCTAGGTGGAGCAGGAGGGCGTGTCAGACTTTTACTGACTAAAACCACACCTGTGTCAGTTGCTCTTTGCGTTCCACGGGCTACCTTTTCAGAAAATGCCCGCGATTCTGGCAAGCATCGGCCCTGCTGGGCCCTTATGGTTTGCAGACATCTTTTTGAGGAGCGCGTGGTCTACTTGGGCTCGGTTCGGTCAAAATCGGGGTCGGAATCTCTGCTGCTGCGGCATAAGGATGTCAGTTCTCACAGGCGTGCGGCCATCTCCTTTGCTAGCACTACTACTGCGCAAAAGGAGGCAACCAACTGCCATACTTCCTCACTCCGGACTATGGCTCTAGAAAATGCTGTCGCCTCCATACCCTCACCTCAATACCCTCACCAGGTCATCGATGCTTGTAGATTCTTATCTATATTAGTGACTTGTCTACCACAAATCCGTTTTAGTTTGCAGGAAAATTTCGGCAATGCCGTCTCAAGCACAAACGACCGACTAGTGGATACCAACTAACAAATCGTTAACCATTTATCTTTGAGACCTACATTACTCAGTTCAATTGAATTCCTCGATTTAGATACTCTAGGGCTTTACCTAGTACCTATCCAGATAGGGCCAGTATGTACCTTTTTATCTTTACATATGTTTTATCTTCTCCAGCTTATATAGGTTTATTTTATTCCATTTGCTGACATATGTAGACATTCCTACAATACGGCTATAAAAACATTGTATATCTATGTAGTACATAGTATATGCTTTGCGTTACTTGCCATGCACCCTACATAGCTTCAGGCGCTTCCAAACTCATATATCTGAATATGGGGTGTATGATTTTGTTTAGGTTTCGTTACGTCAGTTTTTGCTGAAGTAATAATCGTCAAAATAAAAATGTCCTGGTAGTAGAGCGGTAAATACTTCAAAATATTTTTTTTGTGTCGTAGGTTCACAATCAGGTAAATTCACTTATACGCGGTACCCAGACTCGAAACAATCATCTGCAGACCCAATATTTTTTCCGCGCGGGAATCGATTCCGCGACACATAGCGCAGCCGCAAGTCCCTCAACCACTATTTATTCATTTATTTATTTATTGGCAATCCCGCCATCATGGGCAGGGCAAATTGCTCACAGAACGGATGGCCGTTGGGGCCGAAAGGTTCTGGAATAGGACCACGTCCCGAAAGACGTAGCGTTGGAAGGCCTCCTACAAGGTGCACTAGCTTCTGACGTTTTATAAGTGCCCACGTAGGCCTATGTGAAATAAAAACTTTTGACCTTGACTTTTGTCTTGAAGTTTGACCGATGACCTGGCAACGGTTGCAGGAGTCCGATGGATGCGAGACGCACACGACCGTGACACGTCCAACAGTGGACGTCTTTAGGCTGAAATGATGATGATGATGATGAATCCTGCCATAGTTAAATTTCTAATCATAACATCACAAATGAGATTTAATTGCAGTAATGAATTACGACTCTCTCTCAATCATACAAAGACTTTGTTCGCTGCTCCGTAAAATTAATTAACGCTTTTACTAATTGTTTTTACAAATATCTCAGAACACATCTGTCGCACATGGCACCAAACATATCTACGTATCAAAATAAAGCATAACAAAATGAATATTCGTCACATGGCCGGCTGCACACGTTACCTCGATACGATGCGCGTGTACATAATTATTAACATATTACGGCCTCCTCGTTTGTCACCCGCCTAATCTCACCTTAGCCGCACCTGCGCTCAGACAGCTTGGATAAGTCACAAACAATTTTGTTTTAATGCCAACGACGTGAGGGGATCGATGATGTACTTAATGGTGCAGGGTAGACATAAAGTAGGGTATGGATTTGGCTATCATTCAAATTGATATTAATTTTAATTCTAATATCGAATTTAGTTTAAATTTTGATTTTGAATTTAATAATTAATTTAATTTTGGTGGTCAATTTAATTTTAATTTTATTATTTTTATGATTTGTTTTGTATTCTTTGTGTACTATTATCATTTTCTTGCCTTTGTCCCATATTACATTTTTACGTACGTATACGTTTTTTTTTCTTCCATACGGTCCCGTCACCCGTCACGCTATCACTAACTCCCTTTTCTTTCATATCACTTCTTACACAATCCATCTATTTTTTCTTTGGCCTTCCTCTCCCTTTCCATCCATCTACATATTATGCTCATAACTCTTTTAGTGACATGCGTTTAATCCCTCCTCTTCATATGGCCATACCAAGAGAAACGATTCGCTTACAACTTCAAGCCCATAATTATGTCACTAGCTCCTGCAATACAGTGTAAGCTAGTGCAGGAGCTAGGAAATTCATAAAAATACTTGTATAATTTATGTCAATATTATTTTTTTTATTCTACCGATTATTGTACCTAAAAAAAGTACCTAAGATTTTAACCCATATCTCTCAAAGCTGCAACCTTTGTTGACTAGAAATCTGCTGTCCATACGGATTGAAACTAGCAAGGTCACCTCTGTTGGGGCGCTAGATTCCATCCGTGCGGCCCATGTTTTATTTATTTGCATGTTTTTTTATTTATTTATTTATTTATTATGGCTCGCCAACGAATATTTTACAAAAACATTTACAAAAGAATAATCTTACCAATAAACAATTATCACAGTGAATTCTTCACTTAGATGCGTGCACAGTACTTGCAGAATTTAGTAAACTAATATTATTTATATTTTGAACCTATTGTTCATTCACATTCAATAAATAATAACAAGGTACAAAACGAAAACAAAGAAAATAGAATCAATAAAATACGGATTAAGGAATTATTATTATAAAACAATCAATTAAATAAATTTTGTCAGACTAAATTAAATTACATTAGAATCCATAAAAATAAAAAAATTACATTAAATAGCAATAAATTACACTAAATTAAATTAAATAGGTGAGTATTATAATGTAATATCTGCTGTGAATGTTTTTTACTTTTCAAGTCGTAATTAAATGTTTTATGTGATAAAACAGCGTTTATCTTTAATACTATGAAGACTGAGTTATTAAATTCTTCTTCCACTCTGGATGAGGCAGACTTTAACTGATTAAAACCCACTCATGTTATTTCAGTTGCCTTTTGCGTTTCGGGCCTAAAGTAATTTCCTTCAAACCATCCAGTATGTTATCGTACAAAATACATAGTTATTACTGAGATAAATGATACAAAGCAAACGCAGTTAAAATTCTTGAATAAGTACTTTTACTATTTCTTATTCTATGATACGGCCGGCCAATAGTCAGATATAAATGTTACCTAAAGAATAAATAGAATATTAGAAATGAGGATATCCGCAGGCGAACCAAGGTTACCGATATAGCACGAAAAATCGCCAAGCTTAAGTGGCAATGGGCAGGGCACATTGCTCGCAGAACAGATGGCCGTTGGGGCGGAAATGTTCTGGAATGGCGACCCAGCGGTACGTGGAAGACGTAGTGTTGGAAGTACGGATGGGGGTCACGGGAATCCGATGGATGCGAAACGCATAGGACCGGTCATTGTGGCGACACTTGGGGGAGGTCTATGTCCAACCGTGGACGTCTTTCGGCTGATATTAACGAATGAAGGAATAAAAATGGTAGTTTGACATAATATTTTGTACACAAGAGCTACCAAACCGCCTCTTTAAATCCTAAGTAAAAAAATATCTGATTATTGTAAATCAGCCCTAAACTGATTAACCACAAGTATGTATTCTCATTTTTTTTATTGATATAAACTAGAGCTTGACTTCGATCCCACCTGATGATAAGCAGTGATGCAATCGTTGATAGTGAGGCGCACTAGTTTATTAAGAGTCTATTCATTCTAGCCTTGAAGACACCTAAATTATAGTCGGACGGGAAGACCGCAGTAGGCATATTGTTCCAGCCCTTCGATATACGCGTTATAAACCATTGACCTACCTATATACGAAATACACAACAATTCTCCCTTCACAATTATAACCCATATGGATACAAACCTATGAAACAGTTTACCATGCTATGTGTGTCGGAAATTGATATTAAGTAGGGTAGATATTAATTACTCTAGGAGGTTGTTATGTTGCTGCAATGAGATGGAAATCCTGCGATATTAATGTATGGTTTGAGCAAAACATACGGGTATATTGCATACTGACTAATATGCCTGATATAATTGCAGAAGCATAGCATATTTGAATGTGGAGTACATATACTATTAGGGGTAAATAGAGAATATGTGATCATAAAACTACATAAATCTTAAGATAATGATGTTATCTATAAACATCTCAATACTGTTTTTTTAATTTATGATTTAATCTACACTAATATTATAAAGAGGTAAAGTTTTTTTTTTTATTAATTTGTAGGAAGTAATCTCTGAAAGTACTGCCCTCCTAGCCTTCAATAGCCTCGAGTCGGCCACGTTTCCTATTGCTTTGTTCTGACCACGTTGTTGAGATGATGTCAGAATAAAGGAATCAGAGGCGTGGCCTACTCGAGGCGATCAACGAAAATAAAATCGAAACGAAACAGTTGTAACCCCAAGGCTACGGCTGGTCCGATTGCTAAAATTTTTTCACCTATAGAAAGCTTTTTTATTCCTGAGTGTCTATTTAGTTTAATAATTATATTAAACTAGGTTTTGCTAACGGCTTTGTCAATAGATGGGCTACGCTTGAGGAGTCGAGCACGAGCGGGGCACGAGCCGAGCTCAACTTCGTGTAGTTTTGCTTTTGCTCGGCTTCTCTAGCCCGTTGAAATATAAAGAACAGTCAAACTGCAGGGGCGCCATAAACGAAATGGTGGCGGAAATATTACTTTTAACAAAAAAAAAACGAAAAAAAAAATATAGCAGAGCATAGACTATAAAATATAATGCGTTCAATTTATAGGAAATTTATCCAAGAACGTAAGTAATCAAACTTGCTCATACAAAAGTAGTCTCTAAGTGTTGAAAATAGGGCCTACAATGAAGTGGGAGAGAGCGAACGCCGGCGGTCGCTTGACTTTCGACCGAATGCGCGATGACGTCACGCGCGACCGCCGGCGTTAGCTTGACTCTCAAACGGAGTCGATCCACATTACATGAATTGGAGTTTTTGGCGGGATTTCTTCGATTGAAGTTCAGTGGTTGTTATAATTATTTGCAAATTGATTCCTAGTAGATATTGTTTTATATATCAAGTGTCTGCACAACCGGACAATATGTGAAATTATTGAAACAAGCGTGATCTCGGTAAAATGAAGCTGAGAATTTTATTGTAGTTTTGGCTACCTCAGTGAAGTTTGCCGAGAAGGCTGACTCGATACATTTTCTGCCAAATACTACAAACACATTAGAATGTGTTGCACCCGCACTGTATAGTGATACATATTGAGGTCCAAGTTACCAGGTCATTAAAATAAAACATAAAAAAACTACACGAATTTGAGCTCGGCTTGTGATTCACTCGTGCTCGGCTCCTCTAACATAGAGCCACCTTAAGTGTAAGCCAAATTCCAATTTCTCTCTAGGCGACGAATCTACCACGCAAGCCTAGTGCAGGTTGGTGCATGTCTCATGTCTTCGAATTAATGTTACCA
Organism: Mythimna pallens; assembly: GCA_961205895.1. Lineage (NCBI taxonomy): Eukaryota > Metazoa > Arthropoda > Insecta > Lepidoptera > Noctuidae > Mythimna > Mythimna pallens. The sequence goes on from OY540844.1 coordinate 19,605,990, forward strand.
GGTATATATTTTTTAATTATTGATAGGCTCGCGCTTAACCACTGTCACACCTGATGGAAAGTAACGATGTGATTGACGATGGAGCATGGTTGCCTAGAAGTTACTTGTTCACTCTCGATTTAAAGATTCCCAAGTTGAAGCTATCAGGAAACACAGACTCCGGCAGGGAATTCCTCTCCTTAGCTGTACGCACAATTACTGTGTTCCTAAAATATGCTCCCTCATGACCGGCTTTACCGTTTCGAGACCAATGGTTATAAAATAAATTACACTAAGTAAAGAGTCTGCGTGGGTTTGATCCCACGACGTAGAACCCATAAATTGGGACCGTTTCTACTTGGTCATTACTGATCTAAGTATAAAATGCTGTAGCAAAATTTTTGTATCATTTGGGTTAAAAATATTTAGGTTAGTATTCATTATTTTGTATTTTCTATATTGCAAGTGTATTTTAAGGCTGTCAGCTACAAACCCTACTGACAAGCTGACCTTTTCAAACCATCATTAAATATTCTCATGCAGCTAGTGCTGACATGAAAATTGTTCGGTTGCAGTGACCTAAAACCTATAGGTAACCTATAGATTGTAAGAAATAGGTTTCATTAAAATATCCTGACAATACCTCATATATTGAAACGTTATAATCCTCCCGACCAAATTTCAATCACGGTAGTCAATCTCAGCGGAGATTAGTCAGGTACGCAGAAGATATAGCTCGAACGTGTGTTCAAACACAGTTGTACTCACTGTTCCTTTACTCCCATAGTCCGTTTGAAAGTCGAACCAACACGACCGGGAAGAGATCAGGTGCAAAGCCAACGGCTTTATGAGGCATGGGGGTATCACACCACCAACTTCCAAACTTCAGCCACCTACAGAGTAATTACTCTAATGGGAGAAAACAATATCACTTTTTTTTTTACTTTGGTATTAAAAACTAAGACCAAATAGTCGCGCTTGCGATTATGAGACCAACAAGGTAATGGCTCAGTGGTAACGGTTGCGATCTACGAGCAGTTCGATCTGATAGATTCGATTCTACATTATTTCGATTCGATTATTTACTATAAGTAGAATAAATTTTAATATCAGTGCTGTCAAAAATTGTGCTAGAAAACAAAGTTTTACCACATGATGGGGGCAAAATTGTGAGGATAAAATAAAGACTAATAACAATAATATGTGCCCGACCCAGTTCTCGACAATGGCAATATCACATTATATTTGTATCGATCTATCATCACTAACAGGACTATAATTGTTGCCAATAAACCTGATATAGTGATGATTGATCGACTAGAGCGTCGCACAATGATTGTTGATATAGCGGTCTCTCATTACGAGAACCTTGTGAAAGCCGAGAAAAACAGAAGCAAACTAAGTATCTTGACTCAGCTCGCGGGGTTGTCGACATGTGGGAAGTGAATAGAGCAATCATTGTGAAGATAGTCGTAACGGCCAATGGCTTAATGCCTCGAACAACATCTGAGGAGGCTCTGGTTAGGCAGCTGGATCAAGAGCCTGATCCAGAAAGCAGTACTGCTGGACACGGCGCGCATTGTTAAAAGATTCCTCTTTCAGAAGCCCTGACCACCAATAGCTTGGACCCTGTTCCCGTATTTTTTATATATTTTTGAATAATTTATATTTTTTTTAACATGCTTTTTTTTAAGAAATATTATAAAGTAATTAATATGTATGTATAGAAAATAAATGGAATAATAATTATAAACTTGTCCTATACACGTGACATGTTCACAACGCATTTTGTTCCCACATGTTGGATTACAATAACTTTTACAGAGGGGAAATCTGTGTCCCAGAAGTTGGGACATTCCAAACTGACAATGCTGCATAAGTACTTCCCTCTTTCAAAGTAAATTTCAATGGATATTACATTGAATTTTACTGTCCCATAGAATGATCATAACAACAGATGAAACGCCATAAAATTTAAAATAACAATGTCTCACCGTCATAAAGACATTTCACAGCAGGAAATTCAGAATTTTATACAAAAAGGGTTTGCACGAGTGAGTCCGATATCCCAAATCGATTGTACAATCCGATATTTTAATCGGACGGTACCAACTCGATCGTTTATTCGATACCGCTCAAATCGCAATGGGGAACGAAAATAAAACAAAATGGACAAAATTAACTGGCTACATCCGATTGAAATTAAAAAGGCATTTTAGGTTTTTTTTTAATCCAATTGGATGCTATTGGTTTATCAATAAAACTATGCAAATTGTTGTGTTTGTTTGACATCAAATATTTTTATGGAACAATTTAATTACTGGCTGTATTTTGTGTTTTTTAAGTATGCAAAAAAGCTTTTGAATTTTATATGATCTTTGCTACCGTTGTGTATAACCTTTCTGTAAATTTACCGCATAAACACATGGGACCCATTTTGTGCTGCAGTCAAATAGAGTGTGCACCAAGCTTAACACACACCTACCTAGATATTCAGGAAAACTTGAACAAAAACACACACACACGCTGAAAACCGCAGAAAATTTCATACCAGCAAGTTATTTACTAAAAGAGAAGAGTGCAAACGCTTTTATAATTTCATGAGTCAACACTAAAAACACATAATACTTAAATTTTCATACCAATTAACTGGGCCGGGGGTTCCGTACGAAATGAAATTTGGCAAAACGCTCCGCGTGTCGGAACGAGATCGACCTGGCGTGTAAATTTATGAGATAAGTTTAGATTTTGTGACCCCTTTCAGGCGCCCCCTCCCCGCCGGTTGCCATGGTAACCCCTCCAGGGAACACACCAGTTTTACGCCGATTGGATTGTCCCCGAAATACGAAAGCAAACTTTTTTTTCTACATTTCCCATCTATCTCTCTTACCATTTATTATCGAATATTCTCTATATATAAAATTCGATTTGACCAATAATTCAGGGGAAAATTACATTTTTATGATGCAAACAATATATATTTTGACTGGCCTGTTAGTCTAGTGGTTAGTGGCCTTGACTGCTATGCCGAAGGTCGTGGGTTCGATTCCCACCCAAGACAAATGTTTGTGTGATAAGCACGATCATTTGTTCTATGTCTGGGTGTAATTTGTTTATAGAATATGTATGTATTTAGAAATATATAAGTACGTTTATTAGTTGTCTAGTACTCATAGCACAAGCTCTGCGTAGTTTGGGACTAGATGGCGTTGTGCGGAATATTATTATTATTTATGGGTTACTATATTTATCTCAGAATCCTGGGGTTCTGAACTTTTGGAAGGCATACGAGGGCCGAAGCCAACTCGCAGAGGCCACTTAGACAATGTTTCGTGGAACGTTGTACCAACTGACGGTCATCCTGTATGCGCTATGCTAGTGCACCCAAAGAACCTTCCGAACACCCCCGGTTCGTGGGAAACTATTGTGCCATATAGAAACTTAACACTAGGGCTAGGATTTTGAGAGGCTTAAGTGGACTAGTTAAAAAAACTATTTTAGTCCGTGCCTGAAATTTTTTATTATATCGATATATATCGATAAAAAAGGCAGGGGGTGACTTACACAATCAATAAATGGGCCCCGAAAAAACGGTCGCTAGCACAAAGTAATGTAGCAACAAAATGAGAACATATCCTATCATTACTATTTTTTTCACATTTCCCATATATCATTCTTACTATTTATTGCCGAATATTCTGTGTGTCCAAAATTCAATTTAACCAAAATTTCTGCGGGAAAATACAGTTTTTATGATGCATACCTGAAACAAGGAAGGTACCATAACTTATACAGAAAATGAGCTTTAATATTAATCTTACGGTCGTAGTTTTTACAGACCGTAATAAAGGCTGCTCATATCGTGAGTGACACTTAAGCCGAGCCCAGGATTTTATTAAAACTCCTTACGGGATCCAAAATTCCTTAAAAAAAAAAAGTGAAGCGAAATTAACGTTATAAACGTCTGCTTATTGGCTTGCAAGTATGAAAATGGCGGACAAAATTCGAAATTCAAAATAAAATTCTAGACAATCAGTATTTCTTTTTATAATTTCGTTCGTTGAAACGGAACGCAAATAATTTAAACGTTTCGAATTTCGAATGTAATCTACGGAATTCTAAATGTATCCGGGTCCGAAGGAACCGTTGTTCTCTCAACGAGAAAAGAATGCACTGCCTTTTCGGTTTGTGCGATTAAAATATATTTATTACATTACACTGGTTCGTTTCTTGCTTTGTTGGCCTAATTTAATTACTGCAGATATCTTAATCGAAGAATCGCCAAACTTAAGTGGCAATCGGCAGGGCACATTGCTCGCAGAACAGATGGCCTTTGGGGCCGAAAGATTCTGGAGTGGCGACCGCGTACCGGAAGACGCAGTGTTGAAAGGCCCCCTACAAGATGGACCGATGACCTGGTGAAGGTTGCGGGAAACCGATGGATGCAAGACGCACAGGACCGTTCATTGTGGCGATATTTGGGGGAGGCCTATGTCCAGCCGTGGACGTCTATCGGCTGAAATGATGATGATGCCCTTTTAGTGACTTTGAGCCTCCTTATGAAGCCCATTGTGGTCCTATTTGATAGAATTATACATAACTGACTAAATGTGAGAGTGCAAATCGGTTTAATATTACAATTTTTTCAATCTATGAATAACTTAAACACGACAATATGTAGTTATCTCAATCAAATATCAACAATTATAGCGGCCCATAGCAAGTTTCGTAGCCTTTTATCAAGTTTGTAGCCTCGTAGTCAGGTACGTAGCCTTGTAGCAAGTTCGTAGCCTCGTAGTCAGGTACGTAGCCTCGTAGCAAGTTCGTAGCCTCGTAGTCAGGTACGTAGCCTCGTAGCAAATTCGTAGCATCGTAGCCAATTTCGTAGCCTTGTAGCTATTCGTAGCAGCCTATTCTAACTTGTGAGCATCGGTAAAAGTTTGCACAGTATCATAATTATGACTTTTTTATTACGTGTTGTCCTTTTTTCTAAGAATTTTCTGTTTTCTGGTTAATTTATTTGTGATTTCGTAATTGAAATTTTGAAGACGCCTTAAGGACAGGCCATGATTTATTTTCGCGATTTTTAAATCTTTGCTTACGGGTAAACTCCAATGTAATCTACTATATTACAGAAGAGAAATGTTCAATTGTTTTTATTTTGGTTGTTCAGGAGGTGCTGAAATTATTTAAAAAAATATTTTACTTCTAGAAATCTACGGTATCACTGAGTATGTAACTTTTGATTCTGGAAAAGTACTTAATGTTTTTGAACTACACCAAGTACACGAATATGTCAGAAACAGCTTAATTATACAGCTAGTCAAACTAATTAAGGTGTTAAAAAATAAATAAAGTGATAATGGAAATATGATTAATACGTCATATATATTGTTTTTTTTTTGAGTATAGGTTTTAAAAAGGATTTTTACACGCAATTTTTTTAGTATTTTCCATTTTCGAGGGTGTTCGCGATAATTGCCACGCTTGGCAAGCGGGTTGGCGATCGCAGTGTGGTTGTTGAAATTCACAGAGAATGCTGTTGCCCACTCTCTGGTATGTCCCTTAGTCACCTCTTACGACACCCACGGGAAGAGATGGAACGGTGCTATTTCTTACATCCGGACAACATACAGTAGCATTTTTAGTATAACATTATTAAAAATCAGTTAGTCAATAAAACCGATCCGCAAACCTAGTCAATACACTTTTCTCTCAAGATTATTAAGAAAAATGGATAAAAACTATCGCTGCAAGCTATTCTGCAATGCACCGCATTATTACTCAGAATGGATTAGAATGGAAAGAACTGCAAATATTCAGTAGTTCGGAAAATATCTGTTTATGTACGAGAGTTTCTATGAAAAACTATTTCAATTGTATCCTCTTTATGTGGTCTCCAGTGTTGAAACGTTTTGTTATTTGCGTTGAAATAAGTTTATTTTATGTTTGTTGAGGTGTTCGGAGACAATCTTTCTAATAGGACTCTGTTAGTAGCAGGGGCGCCGGCTTTTAGAAAACGTCATGGGTGCTCATGCTTATTTCATGACTTGAAAAAGTGGCGAAGTGTGAGAAGAGAAATGCACATTGATCGACCGACAAATAAATAAATGTCCTACTTACATACTGCGTACTTAATTACTAATTATATTTGAAAAAAATATAAAATGAATCATTATTTATTATCAAGAAATATTATAATTTATACGTAAACTAAGAGGCGATTACTGATCGGTTTCTTGATGTCTATTCTCAAGGGTGCTCGGCACCCACTGTTTATTTCTCATAGGTGCACGAGCCCCCGAGCACCCACGGATTCGGCGCTCCTGGTTAGTAACATGTTTTAGTTTATGTTTATATATATAGTACTTCTGAACGTGTGTTTGTCACTTACCTCTTACTAAACAGCTTGACCAATTTGGATGGAACTTTCTCTGTAAAATTGAATGAGGGATCCCTAGATGGTTTGAAAATAAAATTGAACCCGGTAGGTGGCGCTGCCATCGGATTTTCATTTTTTTTATTCTGACGAAAGCTTAGGAACAGGACAACGTCAGTCGGGACTGCAAGTATAATATAATTATTGAGAAGTAGATGTCAAACAATTACACAAACTTTCATTAGCATAATAATAGCATAATCAGCCTTATAATGTTCCCACTGCTGGGAAAGATATGCCATTGACATTGACAAAATAAAAAGAGCTCCTCTCTAGGAGAGGGAATGGGCCGTAATCCACCACGCGGGCCCAGTGCGGGTTGTTGAATGTCACATGTCTTTGAATTTGTGATTCGAGTGGTAACAGCCCCGACTTAAGAGTTGTAGGTTGCGGGTTCAAACCCAACAAGACATTAATTTGTGTAATTTATTTCATCACCACTGCTCTCATGAAAACATCGTGAAGAAATCGGCATATCCTAGAACCAAAAATTCGAAGACTTGTTACATCCACCAATCCGCACTTGGCCGGCGTGATGGATCACGGTTCACTCCCTCCCCTAGAGAAGAGACCTGAATCCCAGCAGTGAGAAAATTAGAAAGGTTGATAATGCTATACGCTGATGCTATGATAATTATCAACAATATGCTTTGTTTTTAATCAGTTCTTTCATTATTTACGCCCAATATGTACCATAATTTCATCTTAATTATTCACTCTGCACAAGTCCTCAAGGGAATCCTACCATCCCCGTTAATTCGTCAAACTTCGGCCGAGCTCGGCTCCCTTCGTTTTTTCCTTCTCATGAATTTCTCAAAGGGTTTTTAATTACAAGATGTCTGACATCTGTGTAAGCAATTAACTTTTTTTTAACCTCGCTATGTTAAGGGATCATTTTACGTTGCAGCTACTTTCAAGGAAAATCATTACTATTCGTTTGCTCCAAGTATTTTTAAGATGGCGTTTCTGAGCCCGAGTTTTAAAGGTAACATCTCCCTCTAGGTGTGCAATTTGTGAGAACCAACGAGCTTTGTGCATTAAGATGTGTGAGTCTCATTTCAATATATATATATATATAACTCCAGTCAGTTAATGTCCACCGTAGGCGCGGGCTTGCGGACGGTAAGCAATGGGTAGCCCGCCGTCCGACCGTCCGGTAACCGTCCGGACCGAGTCCAAGTCGTCGACGGCGCGTATTGTTCCACGCGCGCCTCAGGGAGATGTCAGCAAATCGTAGGGGCCCAGCAGGGTCGAAGCCTACTGGGGCCATGGGTAGTGTGAAAACTAAACCCGGGGTCCTGGGACGAAGGCAACGAAGGAACAGGAGTGGGTTTTTAGTCAGTAAAAGTCTGACACAATCTCCCGCCCTGCCCAAGGGCGGGGGATGTCATAAGATGATTTCCCACCGAAAAAAAAAAAAAAAAAAGTCAGTTAATGTATGAAAATATACAAAACTGTCAATCAAACTTCCACGTAAAAGGGTGCAAACCTCAAAAACAGTTTTGATTTCCTTTTCTTCATAAAATAAACATTTATAAAAGAAAATGGAATATAGAAACGTATTTTATGAAATTTTCACTGGATTGACGCAAAAAAACATAAAATAACTTGAGTAACTAAAAATAAGTAGAACTAAAAATACTTGGAGTTGACCCGCAACTTTGAACTTATATCGAATTAATGGTTAACTAGCTATGCCATTTCAGTTTTATGAACTGAAATTACCTTTGGATGACCTTTTTACTTTAAATTACTTCAGTTATCAAACGTTATTCTCATTCATTTAATATTTACTTATTAGTTATTTTTATTTCTCAAAACTTAGTCCAATCTTCAGAAATCGGAAACCTTTATTTCAAATACACCATTTACTTTTGTGTAGCCAAAATATCGGTCAGTCAAAAAAAGTGAAGCTAATTGCACATTCCAATGCGTAGATCTCTTTGGACAAGAACGTGCAAGAAACTCCATAGACCCTTCTTTAAATCAAATTGTGAGTTACATAATATATCTTATCGCTTTTATTATGTGAGTACAACATAGATAAATAATAAAACATAATAAAAAAAAAATTGAAATAAGGCACTGGCAGCAAAGAGATGACCAGTCTCAACTGATAGCGCCCGTTCACGAGTATGTCGAAAACTATTTGTCTTACGATCTCTTTTTCTCTGTCACACCTTTCTGACTGTACTCGCGCAGCTGGATAGGGAGCGCTCTGGCCGTTCTTCTATATCTATGGTTTGAAAAGGGGCCATGCCCAAATGCCAGGGTGTCAAGAGCCAATTACAGAAAACGTTTATGCCGTCTCGGTAAATTTGTTTTTATGTTTATTGACTTTCGCCAATTTGGACGGAATTAGAATGCTAGGGATTTTTTTTTAGTTTCACCTGTCCCGATGTCTGACTGTAATCAAATCATGCAATTTAAATTTGAACCACTTTCCTGTGTTGGATTGAGTTGAAATTTTGAACCAACGTTTTTTTTCTTGTGACAGTGCTTTTTTATTGTTGTTATTGTTAAGGTTTTTTTATAATAAATGTTATTATAATATCAAAGAGTATTCGCAAGATAAAAATATAGATATTGACTTACAGTAAGGCTAATTTAGTGACATTGAATAATCATCATCATCATCATCTTCCTGCCCTTGTCCCGTGTTATTAGGACATTGAATAATAAGACGATAAAAATAACGTGTTATGCAATGACTAAATTGTCATTTGACATCTCTATTTGTCCCAATATTTTAATTTATTTGATTTGCTTAGGAACATAAAAACTAATAAATATTAATATGAGTAACTTAATGGGAATATATACAAACTAAAAATAATAATACTTACATACGGGTAGAAAAAGAAATTATTGGGCATCAAAAAATTCATCCACATCGATATCAATGGGAAAAGTGCACAGAACGCTGGCAGCATTGCCACGTTGGATAGCAATGCTGATTCGTTGACCGAAGAAAAGCCCAGCCTTCTAGTCACACGAAGAGTCGACCAGATGTTTGCTGATATCATGAACAACTCGATGAGCCCCATGGCCCTAGTGTTTCAACCCCAAACGGCTCAAACATATAACTTCCGATGAGGTTGATAATTATATTTACTCCAGTTTATAAGGTTTTTGTAAAAATATTTTATTTATTACAGTTGAGTTTTGACAATCAACTGGAATGCTTGAGAGAGGTATACGCCATCGGGATCAAACATGGCGAAGATAATGTTACGATCTAGTCATGTTTGCGGAGCAAACTGGACCAGAGATCGCTCGAGACTGATATGTTTGGAAAAAAAGGGGCGGCCTTTGTTCAGCAGTAAGAAACAAAATAGGGTACAAAAAAAAATTTTTTTGATTATTTGTTCAATTGTGAGGAGCTCGTCAATGAATATCAAAAGTTAAAAAAATATATAAACCATAATTGTTTTTTCTCCCTTGTCAAATAATAATCTCATACATTATGGACTCTTGAAGAAGCGTTATCTCTGACAGATTTTTGTTTGTTTATGGCCCGAAGAGTAAATAAACAAAATTCAGAAAGTATTGGTCAATTGCTAATTTCAAGACTCGGCCCTGGTATGAAAGGCAACGAAGGAACAGAAGTGGGTTTTTAGTCAGTAAAAGTCTGACACTATCACTCGCTCCGCTCAAGAACGGGGGATGTCACTGGATGATATTCCCACCGAAAAAAGGAGACCAAATTGCAAATTATAATGCGCAAAAATGTGACACTATATAAAATTATCACAGTGTAAATTACCTGCTAAAAGTACAGTTCTTACTATGCACAAGTTTTAACAAAATTTCCTAGAACACAGAAATGAATACTGTTTAAAACTCTAATTTCATAATTTTGCAAATCATACAAGAATCTCACAGAAGAGACTTAATTCTAGTCATAAAACGCTCACTTGAAACCGCCGTAAACCGGTTTTGTACTGGTATAAACTGGTTCAAACCGGTATTCTACGCGACAATATTAAGATGGCGCTAGAATTATGAACGTCTGCGTCTCAGCTTGGGTAAGTAAATGTTTGATGACAGAGATATTGCTATTTTGGTGAGCATATCATTCTCTCATGCATGTATATATAATAGGAGAGAAACTAACTGACTGATATATCAACGCACACTTGAAACTGCTGGGACTAGGAACTTAAAATTCTGATAATATTGATTGTTTCAACAATAAAAACATATATAAAGCATCAAAGAAAAAAAAACTGGGCAAGTGCGAATCGGACTCTAGCACAGAGGGTTCCGTACAAACTTACCTATGTAAATAGTTCAACTACCGAATGGAGTCATGAAGATTTTTACGAATCCAAAAATAAAAACAAATTTACTATTTTCAGATTTATTCCTATACCTGTGCTATAAGACCTTGCTTTATGCCAAATTACAGGATTCTAGATCAACCCTATGAATGTTGATTCCCTTGAGAGTGTCAAAATATACGTTTTTTGCAACAAAAACAGCCGTTTTTTCTTTTTTTCGTTGACTTAGAAGTTTGATTTTTTCGCAACTTCAAGGGACCGTAGATTTGAGTATATGGTTTTAATTCCAACTCGATACCTCCACGCGTTTCCGAGATAAAGGGTCTTTACAGACAGACAGACGGACAACAAAGTAATCCTATAAGGGTTCCGTTTTTCCTTTTAAGGTAAGATACCCTAAAAATCACGATATTTTGAAAACCTCCCAATATTACACAAATATTCCAAGATACTCTTTCAATTTGCAAAAGGCTCGGCAAGCAAAAACTAAAAATTCAAGTGCAGCTATATTCCAAGCGGCAGAGGGCACCGTTCCCCAGCAAATAGATACTCACGATTGCGTACCTCTGTAAATGGAATAAAAATATTTTTGTTAGTTTTCTCCCACCGAGGTCGCCTCTAGAAATTTGATTCGTAGACGGCACTAGAATATAGAATTTCCTTTGAACAAGTTGCGTTTTTGCTGAAGAAAAATGGTTTTAAAATTAACGTCGGGAATACGAGATAGTCTTGTCTCTTTTTTTTTTCGTTCGTTTTCCGAATAGACTGCGTCGGTAACTGCATTTTTTTTTTGTTCGGGTTTTATCAGTGTTGCAAATATATTTTTGATAGTTTTGTTTTGTCTGCGGTTGAGAATTTTGCTTAGCTCCTTATAAAAAGTGGATTTATTTATCTCTACTTGGTGGAAATCCGGTTAAATTGGAAACCGATAGTGACATAATTTATAACTACTTCCTACATACGAGGTTAAGCATCTGGATAGTATATCTATACTATCTTAATATATAAAATTCTTCTTTACATGTTTTTATCACCTTACTCTTCCTAAACGGCTTGACCGATTTTGATGTAACTTTGTGTGTAAATTTGAGATTGACTGGACTTCAGGTAGGGAACCGTCAGCCGGGACTGCTAGTATTATTATAAAGATGAAAAGTTTGTTCGGTTGAATATATATATCTCTGGAACTACTAGTCTGAATTGATTCTTTTTGTATTGAATAGCAGAATATATAATATTCTACTTACCATTAGGACCGGAGCAGTAACCAAAGACCGCCTTAGTACCTTTAGTTGCATGAAGATTAAATAAATTAAATTAATTAATTTATAAAGACGATAATGAATGATGATATGTGTCTATATCTAATGATATGCATATGTATATATATGTGTCTCTATTATAATATATATTATGTGTATTATAATATATAATATGTTTAATATGGGTTCGTCACACCATTGACAGCCCCATATCTTGTCCAGGCAATTATTATCCATACCAGGTTGCCTGGAAGAGATCACGGAATGCAATAAGGCCGCCCAATGTATGTATGTGTTTTAGTTTTCCTTTGTATTTGTAATAATAATAATAATAGTCTCGAACAACATCTAAGGAGGCTCTCGTTAGGCAGCTGGATCAAGGGCCTGATCCAGAAAGCAGTACTCCTAGACACGGCGCGCATCGTTAGGAGATTCCTCTCTCAGGAGCCCTGACCGCCGGCAGCTTGGAGTCTGTTCCCGATGCCGGTGGGCTACTATTTTTTATATTTTTAAATGTTTTTTTTATGTGTTTTTTTAAGGAAATATTTTAAAATATAATAAGTATGTAATATAATAAATAAATGGAATAATAATAAATAATAAAACCATAGCCCTTTACCTTAGTTTTCCATATATCGCAATAGTTTCTCATTAACCGGGGGTTATCCTTGGATGCACTAGCATAGCATGCAGGGATAATCGCCGGTTGGTACCACGTTCCATTAAAAGCGTATAAGGGGCCTCTGCGAGTTGGTTTCGACTCCTCGCACGCCTTCCAAAGGTCCAGGACCCCAAGGTTCTGAGATATAATAACTCATAACGAAATAATAATAACTTTTATTTCGGACAAATATCTTTAATGTATTAATATATTTAATGTAATGGTGCACAATAAAGTATATAATAAGTAAATAAATAATAAATGAAACAGTGGAGGGCAGTTAGTTTGTTATATATTTATATATCATCAAAAACTTTATGGAAATGCTTTTTATCTAATTTTAGCACAAAAAGAAAATGTTGCCATTATAAAGAAGCTTTTTCACGCGAAACCGTCATCTAACATTTTCAGTAGCCATAATTATATTCCAAAAAACCCTTTTTATTTCATAAAAGATATTCGGCCTAAATCTAAGTTGCCAGCTCATTGCTTACGACCCAACCCATTCATCCCTTTGAGTCTTTTACGAAAGATAAGCAGACTATATAAGTAAAATATTTAAGCAAAAACATAGTTATTGGTTAGTCATCCTAGTTTACGATTTAACCCTTAAATGGTGCGTAAGGATAAAACTGAACGTACGATCGTAAAATAGTGTTTAAAGATTGCTTTTTATTGTGTTTGAGTTGCCTACTATAATAGTTTAAGTATAGATGTAAGTAGAACGTGACTTTTTTACACAAATTTCGTTGGGTAAAGTGTTGGTGGAACTCATAAAAGTTTGGTTTATTTTGTCAAGTGAGTGTCGCGTAGTGAAGGACGTGCGTAGTCGCGATTATATAAACTGGTTTGAAAAGCTGAACCGAAAGTTAGTGGCATTTTAATCAATCCATTCACGTATAACTGCAAATAAAAATACAGTTTTCGTCAAGTAACTCCAAAACAGAGAGAGAATCCGGGGTAGCACTAACAGCATCCTACAGGTCATTGCAAATAAACAGGACTCAAACATCCTGAAAACATATAATTTATAAAAAATATGGATGACATTGTCTGCAATAAAAATTTATTATTATTATTATTCCATTCATTTATTTTTTATACATACTCGTTACATTTTTAAATATTTCATGAAAAAATACATTTAAAAATATAAAAAAAATATTATTATTAATTTATTATTACTAACAGTTTTCAGACTTTTCCTTCATTTGTACTAGACCTTGCTTTACGCCAAATTTCTGGATTCTAGGTTTTTTTTTTTTTTTTTTTCGGTGGGAAAATCATCTTATGACATCCCCCGCCCTTGGGCGGGGCGGGAGATAGTGTCAGACTTTTACTGACTAAAAACCCACTCCTGTTCCTTCGTTGCCTTTCGTACCAGGGCCGAGTCTTCCTTTCAGAATCAGACCCTTGGCCCCAGTAGGCTTCGACCCTGCTAGGCCCCTACAGTTGCTGACATCTCCTTGAGGCACGCGTGGAACAGCACGCGCCGTCGACGACTTGGGCTCGGTCTGGACGGTTACCGGACGGTCGCACGGCGAGCCACCCATTGCTCGCCGTCCGCAAGCCTGCGCCTACGATGGCCGGAAATCGGGATCGGAATCCCGGCTGGATTCTAGGTTACAAGGAAGTATGAGATTTTCTAGTGAGTATTAAACTAAGTGCCTATACGAAACGTAAACGGCTATATATTTAGATTGCGTTCAAAGATTCAAACAAAGATTCAAAGATTCAAAAGCATTTACTTCAAATAAACCATTTACAGGCACTTTTGAAATGTCAAGAAGTCAGTCAGTCAGAAAAAAAAATGATGCTAATTGCACATTCCAAAGCGTAGATCTCTATGGAGAAGAATGTGCAAGAAACTCCATGGACACTATTTTCAATCATGTTTTGTAATTACAAATATCTCTGTTACATGTTTCTTGTCATTATCATGTGAGAACAATGTAAATACAGTAAAAATAAAAACTAAATATAGATATTAAAATAGCAACTGGCAGCTAAGAGATGACCAGTCTCAACTGACAGCGCCCGTTCACGAACATGGCGCTAATATTAGCACCACTCAGCTCAACCATTTTGAAGGGAAACGAATGATCCAACACATGCGCCACCATCAGTGAGACATTTAAGTGAGCATGACAAACTCTCAACTGCCGTGCTCATTTATGTCAAACAAGTCCAATAGTAACATAAATAGCCATAAAATAGCTCCATGGTACTCACATTTACAAACTTTGAAAATAAATGCTTCTACATTATACAATACTTATAATATTTTACAATTCCCAAAAAAAGCATTAAAAAATAATAATAATAATTTTTCAAACTAATCAATTTGTACACCTCGATGGTAAAGGAGCTGGACCAGCATTGAGCCAAGTTGTGTTGAGTTGATTCAAAGTTTGATTTTTTCATAGCTTGAAGGGGTAGCAAGACTTGAGTATCTCATATTAATTTCAGCTTCATACCTCTACGCATTTTTGAGTGAAAGGGTCCAGACAGACGAGCAACAAAATGTTCCTATAACTTTTCCATTTTTGCCGACTTAGGTACAGAAACTTAAAAACAGAACAAGTTTTTTCTATAGTTCGGGATTACGCTTGACTCAAGGCTACAATGGGGTCCTCATTTAACATCTCTTGCGGGACGGCTTAGCTCAGCTGCATATGCTGTTAGAAAAATCCGCCAATTTACGGATGTTGATACCGCTAGACTAGTATATTTTAGTTATTTTCATAGTATCATGTCTTACGGTATCCTACTATGGGGACGGGCTGCAGATATCGACTCAATTTTTATTCTACAGAAAAGAGCTATCAGAGCTATTTACAATCTCCGACGGTGCGATTCTCTAAGGGAACTGTTTAAGGAAATTAACATACTGACGGTGCCTTGTCAATATATCTATGAAAACATCATGTACGTTAGAAAAAATCTTCATCTTTTTAGCAAAAGAGGCGATAGACATAATTATGTTACAAGAAATAGGGACCAATTAGTTCAACCAGGTTTCAGACTGGCTAAAGTGGCCTCTTCTTTCATGGGGTACTGTTTGAAATGTTATAACAAAATACCTCCACAAATATTAGAACTCAATGAAACGAAATTTAAATCTTGTATTAAACGCACACTATGCAGGCAAGCATATTATAAGTTGGAGGATTATATTCAAGATAAAAATGCTTGGCTCAATGCTGGTCCAGCTCCACTACCACCGGGGTGTACAAATTGATTAGTTTTGAAACTATTATTATTATTATTGTATTTAGTATTGTATAATGTAGAAGCATTTGTTTTCAAAGTTTGTAAATGTGAGTACCATGGAGCTATTTTATGGTTTTTAGGTTATTATTGGACTTGTTTGACATAAATGAGCATGGCAGTTGAGAGTTTGTCATGCTCACTCAAATGTCTCACTGATGGTGGCGCGTGTGTTGGATCATTCGGTTCCCTTTATAATGGTTGAGCTGAGTGGTGCTAATATTCGCGTCAGGTCCGTGAACGGGCGCTGTCAGTTGAGACTGGTCATCTCTTAGCTGCCAGTTGCTATTTTAATATCTATATTTAGTTTTTATTTTTAATTTATTGACATTGTTCTCACATGATAGCGACAAGAAACATGTAACAGAGATATTTGTAATTGCAAAACACGATTGAAAAGAGTGTCCATGGAGTTTCTTGCACATTCTTCTCCATAGAGATCTACGCTTTGGAATGTGCAATTAGCATCATTTTTTTTTTTCTGACAGACTGATTTCTTGACATTTCAAAAGTGCCTGTAAATGGTTTATTTGAAATAAATGCTTTGAATTTGAATTTGTTCAAAATTGTTGTGTATTCGATCTTTTGTTTTTTCTAATCTTTTCTTTTTATTTTGTTACTAATATGGACATATAAAATATTGTGATTTTTAATGTAATCGATTCGTCTCTTTTAATTTAATTTATATTAATATGTGATTTTGTAATTTTAAACAACTACTGTGAATATTGTGTATGCCTTTAATTGATTTGTTTACACGGAACCATCCTCTGAACTTTTAATCTAGATTATTTTGTAAATAAGTTATTGGTGTGCCTTATTAATAAAAAAAAATAAGCCCTTGCTGAAGGCTTCATTCAGGACCTCTATAGCGTTCTATTTTAGGCAATTCTAGACCAAACTCTTACAAATAATCCTTCAGCCACAATTTGACACTCTAATAGAGAAACACAACTAACAAAAAATATACAATACCATGTAAATATGAAAACACGGGCAAAAATTAATTTAGCTTCAATATTGCGGTCCCTTGGACTAAGGAAACACAGCTATGGTGCCAAAGTATAATTTTATTATCATTTTATGCTAAAATGCACGACTGCTCTCAGATGGTGTAGGATTTTATAGGATATTCCTTTTCCACAAAATTATTTCGCCGACTTCTGATAGCATTTTGTAATATAAATGGTCGATACGCATGGTGGTTTTATTGCCGTGTTCTTGAAGGATTCAAATGTAGGGCACACGGTGAAACAGAGATAACGTGTCTGTGTAAATGTTTGTTTTAGTCTTACGAGTAACTTTAAAAAATATCATCTTTAAAAGGCAATTTTTTTTTATTCTTGATAGGTTCACGCTTGACCGCTATCTCACCTGAATCCAAATAAATCGCTGACAATATTTGGAAATGAAAAAAAAAATGTCACACAAACCAAAGAACCCAAAAATATCATCCTAATCGATAAAGCCATGGGCACGCTACAATTATGGCGGTAAGTCCCCTCTTTGAGGAGTGGCTGGAGCGACAACACGGCGTCTTCACCGGGCATGGCCAGTTCGGGAGGTTCCTGCATCGGATTCTGGCGGAAGCAACGCCCGGGTGTCATCATTGTGCGGACCACCATGGAGGTGTGCCCCGCTTGGGCGGAGCACCGCCGTGTCCTCGTGGAGGCAATTGGTGGCAGCGACCTTTCGCGTCGGGTCCTGGTTCAGGTTATGGTCCGGAGCGAGGAGTAATGGCAGGCGGTCGCCTCCTTCTGCGAAGCAGTAATGCTAGCGAAGGAGGAGGCTGCACGCGTGAGGGAACGAAGGTCCTCACGCCCTAGCCGCCGTGATTCCGACCCCGACTACGGACGGAGTAAAATCCACAGAGATACATACACACTTTTGGGTTTATAATATAAAATTTTGGACTTTTTTTCTTAAAAACCTTTACCTCCTCTAGGAATTACTCTTGTATCGTGGGTGTGCTTACAAACATGTAAACTTACTTATTCATAAGACACTCAGACCCGGAACAACTATCTGTAGGCTGTTCAAATATTTGTTACATGCGGAGATCGAACCCGCGACTCGCGCAGCAGCGGCCAATCGCTTAGCCACTTTTTTTTTTTTTTAGGTTGGAAAATCAAAAACTCACTCCTGTTCCTTCGTTGCCTTCGTCCCAGGGTCCGGGTTTCGTTTTCACACTACCCATGGCCCCAGTAGGCTTCGACCTTGCTGGGCCCCTACAATTGCTGACATCTCCCTGAGGCGCGCGTGGATCGCTTAACCACTGCGCCAACCGTGCTATCAACTCAAAGAGATGTCAGCAAACCGTAGGCGCCCGTAGCAGGGCCGATGCTTGCTAGGACCGCGGGGAATTTCTGAAAAGAAAACCCATAGTCCTAGAACGCAAAGGCAACTGAAGGACACAGAAGTGTTTTTTTTTTTTAAACTCAAACTAAAAAGTTTTTATTTCACATAGGCCTGTATGGGCACTTATAAAACGTCAAAAGCTAGTGCACGGTTCCAAATCGGTCATTTTCTATGGAGAATAACCGGCAAGAAACTCCATGGTTACTCTTTAAAAAAAAAACTTATTATTATGTTAGGACAGCGTAGACCAGTCAATGTTGTACTCATAAGTACAATAAAAATAATCATAATAAAAAGTGAGTCGTAATAGGAAGTAATCTAAGTATTCACGGAGTCTACAGTGTTCTCACATTCACATTATAAAAAAGAGGCTATATATAAAAACCAAGAAAAATAAATAATTACAACTATCAATAAATGAGCCGTTAACAGAATAAATTACTTACGAAATTTTCATCAGTAAAAGTCTGACACGCCCTCTCGCTCCACCTAGACCGGGAGATTGAGAGTCATTGGATGATTTCCCACCTCAAAAACAAACCGTGTCATCAAAATTGTTTATATAGTGAAAACTGTTTAGTGTTATTGAGACTTAAGCAGAAGCATAAGCATAATCAGCTTTTTAATGTTCCCACTGCTGGGACTCAGGCCTCCTGTATCTAGGAGACGGAATGGACATGTAATCCACCACGCCGGCCCAGTGCGGATTGGTGAATGTCACATGTCTTCGAATTTTTAGTTCTATGACATGCCGATTTCCTCACAATGTTTTCCTTCATCGTTTTGAGAGCAGTGGTGATGAAATAAATTACACAAAGTAATGCGCCTGGCGTTACCACTCGACCACCACTGCTCTATTCTATTGTCTATTCTCTATATAGACTTAGTTCCTGAAAAAATAGTCAAGAAATAAAAAATCACCCTGTATAATTCAAGTAGCCATAATCCCCTTACATTAAAAGTCAAGCACCTTACACGTCGCCGATTGACAAAGGATTCGATAAAGTACACTCCACTAGGAGTGGCTTTTACCCTTTCAGAGTGCAAAAAGTTTTTTTTTTTTTGTTTTAATGATTAATTTGCGTACAGGAAACTTTAATTGTATCTGGTACGTAAGTTGTTATCAGGGGTCGGAATTAGGTAGAATTATTCATGTACTTGCATCGAAATGTTGATATTAATATGGATCTTCCCGGAATTTCTAATGAAAAATCCCGTGTGACCAACAGTATTACAAATCAATAATAATAAAAACCTCAGATATAGATAAGGCAAATAAAACAAAGATAATTAACATACAATTTTTATTAGTATATTCCATTGAAAAAGATATCTTTTTGACAAATGAGGTAAGATTAACAAATTTATACACTTCCTCCTCCTCGTTATTAATGCAGGACGAATTTTTTTTCTGGTATATAGTATCATAAAAACAATCTGCTCTTTAAAATTAATCCCGGGATTTGAGGCATATCCACTTTATTCTTTCGCTGTATGAAATAGGTGTAAGTACATGTTTAACTCTACCTAATTCTGCCTCTGGACTCTAACTCTGATTACTGTAGAGTGCACGTAGAATATCGTATAATTTCACTCATATAAATAGTTTGATTCCCTCTCTTAGAGAGGATGTCTGAGTCCCAGCAGTAGGAATTTTATAAGGCTGATTAAGCTATGCTTATGCAATTATGCTCTCGAGTCAATAATTTTTCCGAATTGTAAAAGTCATTATTTGGTGACGTAACGACAAAGCATTGCTTCTTACTAAATTTCAGAATTCTAGTTCAACGAAAAGTACCTTATAGATTTCGATTTCCTTGAAAATATCAAAATATATACCACAAACCGAGCACAAATGGCCCTATATTTAAAAGTTTGATTTTTTATTACTCTGAGGGTTAACAGACCTGAGAGCGTGATATTAATTTCAGCTAAACACCTTCACACGTTCCTGGGAAATAGTGCTATGACAATGATAATGATAAATGATATTCATTTTGTAAATAGGTTTATGCGTCATTTTTAAACTAGATGAGGCCGGTGTTTCCTAACTGACTACCCTGAGAAGAAACACCGAAACAAACGCAGGGGTCAAAGTCTCTTTTAAAGTCCATACAGTAAATATGTAATGGTCAAATCATATGCGATCCATGCAGATTAGTCTGAAATGTTATTTTGAAGAAAGAACTATACAGACATGACAGACAGACAGATGGACAACAAAGTGATTAGTTGAAAAACATCAACTGATAGAACAGGCAGGGATTTGGAGAGGCTACTCTACTGTGGACCACACTCATTTAGCAGAATGCTGCGCATCAAAGTTTCGCCCTGCACCTTTTATATTCGGTCTATACCTTTATAAATATTAAACACTTTATTACGATTAAGATGAATAACAATCACTTTCTTTAGAATTGGTAATTATAAAATAACTTCTTTAGCCCTGGCAGATATCAGCCATAGCGGGCTCCGTCAATTAAACAACAACAACAAACAACAACAACACAACAACAACAACAACAACAAAACAACAACAAGTCAACAACAACAACAAGCAAGTCAAACAAAACAACAACAGCAAGCAACAAGCAGCAGCAGTCAAGTCTAACATAAACTTGACTTGTCAAAGTCACTTCACTCTTCATCTGTTCCAGCCATAAACTCAACCCCAAAAATGTTCATGACCATGTGATATTTTTTTCAAATAACTCTATCCTTTTCTTACCCTGTGACATACCAGAAACGGAAGATATTTTAACTAAAGATAACTCTATTGCCCTGCATCAGCTAATAATACACTTTCGGGTCAGCTCACACTGAGACGCCACACTGTCCATACTTTTTTTAAAATAACGATAATATATATGTATTACACAAAGTACACTATAAATAAAATTACAGTAGGCGCTAATTTAATAAATATACATATATATATCTTAACTATAAAATATTATAACTTAATCTATATATATAAAAGGAGAAACTGACTGACTGACATATCAACGCACAGCCTAAACGACTAAGACTAGGAGCGTGAAATTTTGCACAAAGCTTCCATTTATGACTTCGGCGAGCACTAAGAGAATGATTTTCAAGATTATCCCTCTAAAGGGATGAAATGGGGGTCCAATGATGAAAACCTTTGACGCGGGCGAAGCTAGCAGAAGCTAGTCTATATATATAAAAGGAGAAACTGACTGACTGACATATCAACGCACAGCCGAAACCACTGGAACTGGGAGCGTGAAATTTTGCACCAGGTTTCCTTTTATGACGTAGGCAAGCACTAAGAAAGGATTTTTCAAAATTCAGTCCCTAAGAGGATGAAACGGGGTCTAAAGTTTGTATGGAGAAACCCATGTTACGCAAGCGAAGCCGCTGGCAGAAGCTAGTAGGTATATATACAAACTGAAAATAATAATAATACAAACTCAATTCATTTCAGTAAAGTTTAAATGCACTTCGCAGAATTCATAATTGTTCATTCGAATTCATTCGAATTCTCGCACTAATATGTACTATGTACACGTACCTTTTTGTACTGTAAATACAGTTTTACATAGTAGGCAAACTTTTCAACGTTGGACCAGTCAAAAAATCAGTCGTTCTATACACTTTTACTCCCATAATTTTATAAAATACGGGGAACAGAACAATTTTTTTTCTTTTTTGCGCGTTTGTAATTAAAAAATCACGTCTGTAGACTGCCTGTCAAAGCCTGAAAAAATGGTTTATCATTGATAACTGATATAATAATAATAAATAAATAACCAGAAACTGAATAAATGTGTGGCGACATCTATGGCGTCACATAAGAACTAATCCTGCATCGCGCAATTAAAGTTCTCCGCGCCATTTGAACATGTAAATCAGCCCAAAATCATCTACTGGGCAGTTGCGCACCAGACATAACACCCGTCTGGTCGGAGGATCCTCCCTTTCCAACGGAGATGCGGGACTTTACACTCTGTTCTGCATACCTCCAAAATGGATAATAAATTATATTATCTGTATTAAAAAAAAAAAACATCGTTACAATATATTAGTATGGACTGTATAATATTTATTATCGTCTCCAGTTATGTACTGCGCAGGCTTTATTAATGAAGGCTGGTCGAAGGACAGCTGTCAGGGAGCAAAAACGTGGCGCGTGAACTAGTGAGCCGAGCCAATATGTATAATTATATTTAATTATCTAATTAATTATCTAGAATCTGGATGGAATGAGGATATCCGCAGGAGAACCAAGGTTACCGACATACCACGAAGAATCGCCAAAGTTAAGTGGCAATGGGCAGAACACATTGCTCGCAGAACGGATAGCCATTGGGGCCTAAAGGTTCTGGAATGGCGACCACGCACCGGAAGACGTACCGTTGGAAGGCCGGCTGGTAAGGGTTGCGGGAATCCGATGGATGCGAGACACACAGGACCGTTCATTGTGGCGATACTTGGGAAGGCCTATGCCCAACAGTGGACGTCTTTCGGCTGAAATGATGATGATGCTATTTAATTATCTAATATGTGAAAAGAAAAAAAGAAAAACTCATTGGACATAATAAAATTCGTCTACATATCGCTGTCAATGGGAAAAGTGACAAGACTAGAACAGTAGCAGTATTGCAACGATGAATGGTAATGAAGAAGAAAAGGCCAGCCTTGGTTTCTCTGTGTGAGTTGACCCTAAGGATAGGTCCGTCACCCTGCATCTAATAATACCTTTACAAAAGTGTGTCACATACGATCTGAGCCTCGACGCTTCTCGACCTTTTTCGGGCCATTTCGAGTCATTTACTCGCTTTGATCAGAATACACTTGATTTACTCCTGAATATTATATTATGTTAGGGTTTACGTTTAGATTTTGGGGTTTGTTGGAATGCGGGTTTTTGTAGTTACGTCTAATAATTTGGATATAGAAACAGCTGTTACTTTTTTTTACTCGTATAGGTACACCTACAATACAAGAATATCATTATTATGCAGCTGTATTGATGTTTGAACAAAAAAAAATCTAGTAATATTTTTCGTAGTTTTTATTTTCTAGTAAAAAGTACCGTGTGGTATCCGACGTAAAAAATAGCACCACCTCATCTCTGTTGGTGTCACAACAGGTGAATAGCTAGCAGCATTCTCTGTGAATTGTAACAACCACAACTACAATACTGAAGTTACCTTAGGATCACCAACTTTTTCTGGTTCTTCTATCATCACCAACTTCTTCTAGGATCACCAACATCTGCTTCTGGAGAGAGTTGCGCTGGATAAAATACAGGCTATTTTCGCCCACATATCATCATCATTATCATCATTTCAGCCGAAAGACGTCCACTGTTGGACATAGGCCTCCCCCAAGCGTCGCCACAACGACCAATCCTGTGCGTCTCGAATCCACCGTAATCCCGCAACTCGCACATATAATGGTTACCTAATTATTAAGTGGAAACCAACATCTAAAGAAAAGGATAGGCTGGTTTTTATGTTTAACAGTGTAACATTATCAGCTCTTATGTAGCTCAGTTAAATTACGCTTGCTACTTAATTTTTCAAGTCTTAGAAACTAATTCTTAGATCTTAAATAATTAGTTTAATCAATTTCACCAATAATAAACTTTACCTGACTAGAAGGTGCAGAATTTTTAGCAAGTACATACAAATATAATTGGTGCGGCGTGGTAAGATCGAGCTATTAGGCTCCGCTCCAAACTGCGGATGAAATGTTATTACCGTTTATGCACACCCAGCCTTATTTTAAACCTCTACACTGTAGCCAAAGTGGTTGCAGGCAAGATTATATTTTGTTCATCCTGATTTTCTTATAAAATTCAACATGTTGAATAAAAAATATACAAAAAGGGCATATTGATATAAAACTTTAATAATGTCAGTTCAATTCTCTTCAATGTCACTTCAAATCTGTTCTCTGGGAACGCTATAATAATGGCAGTAAGTCCGCTCTTTTTTTTCGCGTGGAACAGTACGTGTCGTCGACGACTTGGGCTCGGTCCAGACGGTTACCGGACGGTCGGACGGCGAGCCATACATTGTTCGCCGCCCGCGAACCCGCGCCTACAGTGGCCGGAAATCGAGATTAGAATCCCGGCGGCGGTTGGGGCGTCAGGACCGTTGTCTCACGCGATCGGCCGCCTCCTTTGCTAGCATTACTGCTTCGCAGAAGGAAAGTCCCCTCTTTAAGGAAACCGACCCCGATTTCCAGCCACCGTAGGCCTGATTACGAGCTCGTCCGGCCATTCGGCAACTGTCCGGATCGAGCCACAATATACATATATTGTACTTTTATTGCAAAGTGTACCATAAAGCAATCTTTTTTAACTTTTGTCTTATGTTATCGCGAATAGAGAAAAAGGGCATTTAAGT
Organism: Mythimna pallens; assembly: GCA_961205895.1. Lineage (NCBI taxonomy): Eukaryota > Metazoa > Arthropoda > Insecta > Lepidoptera > Noctuidae > Mythimna > Mythimna pallens. The sequence goes on from OY540844.1 coordinate 19,630,622, forward strand.
AAAATTTCATATATATACAAGCAAGATCCAGTGTTTGAAACAACTAAATGTTTTCTTCTTTCTAAATATAGATACAAATAATTATTTTGTTTCAGTAAATTGTACAGCATAATTACCAACCAACATTCACCCATTACTATCATTAAATATAACCTTTCATAGATAACCAGTAGCAAAATAATGAATCAGAAGATTGATATCTCCTAGATTAGGAGCATTGCACTCAGCGCAGTCACGCAATACCAACATTACACACATCTAGCCTCGGGCAACATCGGAAGACTTCGGCGAACTTCGGCGCATAGCTTCGACAATTTTCGGCATCTGCTGATTGAATAACGTTCGGGGATATTGGAGCCTTAATGAGCTTTGACCCATATTTTAATTACACTTCTTACTGAAGTTTAAAGCTTGATTTACTTGCTCATTTTGGTATATTTTTAATTGTTGATTGCACAAGTAGGTAATCAAATAACGCCATAACACTAATTTTAAGTCGTTTGTGGTGCGGGTGCCGACTCAACAGTTGGCGACCTTCCTCAAAGGAGAGTTTTGGCCGAAGGGTGTCGTGTATCGACGATTTCATGGAAGGATACCGAACTCGTAGCGAAACACGACGCCGTCACTTCGTGTGTAAAAATAAATAGATTAGTTTTGTATGTTCTTAATATGTATTAGTTTATTACTTTTAAGATTATTCTATGTGTTTTGTCTATGGGTCTTAGTTGCCTGAAAATAAAGAATTATTATTATTATTAAACCAAATCATAACATTTATTTGCTTAATAAAGGTAAACACATCTGTTTTCCTTTATTATTTACTTGTAACCTCTTACAAGTAAATATAGGAAAACACTGTATTATTACCTAATAAGGTGTTTTTTTTATGTTGGAAAATCACATAATTACAAATCCGGGCGAAGCGGGAGATAGTGTCAGACTTTTACTGACTAAACACCCACTCCTGTTCCTTCGTTGCCCTTGTCCCAGGGCCCCGGGTTTTACTTTCACACTACCCGTTGCCCCAGCAGGCTTCGACTTTGCTGGGCGCTTACGATTTGCTGACATCTCCTTGAGGCGCGCGTGGTACAGTACGCGCCGTCGACAACTTGAGCTCGGTCCGGACACCTAGTAAGGTGTGAAAATATTATACTTATTACTGTTAATCATGGCATCAGTTATATACATAATTATTAACATTAAATTGCAAAATAAATTAAATATTAAATATAATGTCAAATTAAATGTATTCAGAATACTAGGTTAAAGTGCAAGTTTATTTGATAGTGCTAGAGTTTATTTAAGGTCCGTGAGTGTGTTTGTGGCATCACAGCGTGCCCTAACAGAATGCCTGCGCATTATGTCGGCGACCTTAGTTCTCCTGCGGATATCTTCGTTCTTTATGCGCTCACGCAAGGAAACTCCGAGCATAGACCTTTTTATTGCCATTTGGGTGCTTGTAAGCCTTCTGATGAGGCCCATTGTAAGCGACCATGTTTCAGTGACATATGTCATAAAAAAAAAAATGATTGACCCTAATTATGGCGCCAACAACCGTGTTCAAATGTATTTTCAAATCATCTAGGGATCCACCCAAAATTACATAATTTCATGCAAATCAATCAAGCCATTTAGGAGGAGTAAAGTGACAAACTCACGTACAGAAGAAATAAATCTAATGTATATAAAAATTTGAAAAACTTGTATGGTTATTGGTTGTGTGCTATGTAAAAATCAGCCTACATACCGTGCCACGGCAACTGGCCACAAACAGAAGCATTTATGGATTAAATATGTCACGTGTAACGTTGTTAGTTCCCTTCGTAGTCAAGCTTTAATTACCTTTTGAATTTAGAATTTGATACATTCCATACAAAATTAGTGTCGACATTCAAATCTCGGATACAGTTGTAATGTAGTTTGATTATGAATGGTTTGAGTTTAGAAGGAATATTGTTGAAATTGTTTATTATGACCAAATTATAAATGAAACAAGTTATTATGGTAATAATTTATGACCTTCATCACCTTCTGCACATCCAGCACCACCGTGTCCTCGTGGAGGCAATTGGCGGCGGCAGCGAACTTTCGCGTCGGGCCCTGGTTCAGGCTATGGTCTGGAGCGAGGAGGAGTGGCAGGCGGTCGCCTCCTTCTACGAAGCAGTAATGCTAGCGAAGGAGGAGGCTGCACGCGTGAGGGAACGAAGGTCCTCACGCCCTAGCCGCCGTAATTCCGACCCTGACTACCAGCCACGGTAGACGCGGGTTTCCGGACGTCGAGCAATGGGTAGCTCGCCGCCCGGATGTTCGGTAATTAACCGGACCGAGCCCAGTCGTCAGCAGCGTGTAGTGATCCTCGCGCTCCTCAAGAGATGTCAGCAAACCGTAGGGACCCAGCAGGGCCGATGCCCGCTAGCTAGGACCACGGAGAATTTCTGAAAGGGAAACCCATAGTCCTAGAACGCAAAGGGTAATTGAAGGATACAGGTGTGGTTTTAGTTAGTAAAAGTCTGACACACCCTTCCGCTCCACCAGAGCGTGAGAAACCACTTGTATGATATTCGCACCTTAAAAAAAAAGTCTGCTATTTTTATAAATTCGTCATTCCCACTCGATCCCATTTCATTTTGCTAAAAGTTCTTAATATGCTAATACATAAAGATCAATCATTGATGGTCTAATAATATGATCAAAAGAACTGTCAAAATTTTAGCAGATTACCGCATACGTCAGACATTCATTTATCAATATGTACGAGATTACCATTCTATGTCATTTCTTTCAATGGAGTGTCAGTGGTTGACCATTGGAAAGTCATAATGACGCCATTATATTAGTAGATTACCAAACATGTCAAAATCAACAATTATGAAATCAATGATAGACCATTCTAACACTATTGTAATAGCAGACTTGAGGCCCTGACGTCTCAGCCGCTACGACAGAAGACCAACCACCGTTTACGCAGATTTGTGGGCGGTGAGCAATGGGTGGCTCGCCGTCCGCATGTGCGAAAGGACTGAGCGCAAGTCGTCGACGACGCGCAGCGTTACACGCGCACAGTAACAAAACCGTAGGGGCCCATCAGGATCTTTAAAACTAGAGTGAAAAGGTGACGTCTAGACGAACGTGCTCCATGATCACCAACGTCATCGCCATCAAATGAGACAATAGTCAAACACGAGCCTGTACGGTTCACGTACAGGCAAATCGCTAACGCCACGACCTACTTTTCACTACTCGTTTTATTTACTTGTATACTTGCAATTATAATAATTTTAGTTGACCAATAGCAATAGCCGACGTACGGCGAGTACGTAAGGGTGGATTTACGTTGTTGAAACCTTAACAGTCTGGACTAAGCGTTTCGCTTCGTCGTTTATACCGCGTACATCGAAGGACTGGAACAATTGCCTGCTGCGGTCTTCCCGTCCAACTATAATTTAGGTTCCTTCAAGACTAGAGTGAATAGGGTCTTAATAAACTAGTGCGCCTCACCATCAATGATTGCATCTCTGCTTACCATCAGGTGGGATCGCAGTCAAGCACTGGTTTATATGAATAAAAAAAAAGCTGCCGAAGCGCTATTACCGCGGATTAGCATCTAACTTAACTAAGTGTAACTTTTGCGAATAAACGTAATTACTCATATCGTGAAGTCTGTGGTTTTCGTCAACTCACATCCAACAACTGAAACACAACAACAACAACAACAACAACTGTAAGTAAAACAACAACAACAACAACAACAACTGTAAGTAAAACAACAACAACAACTGTAAGTAGCTAGCTACCTCTGAGCCATACAGAGGCCATATTTTTTTTTTTTTTGTCACAACTATCACACAACGCCGTCAAGTCCCAAGCTAAGCAGAGCTTGTGTTATGGGTACTAGACAACTGATAAACATACTTATATATTTCTAAATACATACATATGTAGATAAATTACACCCAGACACAGAACAAAGGATCGTGCTCATCACACAAACATTTGTCTTGGGAGGGAATCGAACCCGCGACCTCCGGCATAGCAGTCAGAGCTACTAACCACTAGACCAACAGGCCAGTCAAAAAAATAAAAATATAAAGTAGGAACGAGATAAGTCTTTGAACCTATTTATTTATGCATAAATTTTTAAACAAAGTTTCAGGTAATTAGTGTACCATAAGCTTATTCTCGTAGTTATTAATGGAATATTTTTTTTTATAATTTTTTTTACTGTAATTTTAAATTCTACTGCATTAATGTAACTGGACAGCACCCCTAGCCAAGTTGATAATCTGCAATCGTTAACGCTACTCGAAAACTAATCAAATGTATGGGAATGACATTATCTCAACGTTAAGGGCGGATTTCTGAATTGAGTAATGAACGTCTCAAACCATACTTAACTGGCAAATTTTGACAGGTTTAGTAGACAGGCAAAGTAGAGTTTGTTTTCTTAAATCAGAAACCGAGGGTAAATCACGTGGTCAGAACAAACGAATAAAAAATTTGTAGTCAAGTTGACATCGTTCAAAATGATAGAATGAATTGTTATCGTTTCTACAATGTTCAATGTTACATGCTTTTGTTATAGTAGAACGACATTGTAGAACGAACAGCCGACTCAGGCGCGTCAATATGGCTACCAATTTATCGTTTTCTACAATTGCTAACACCGAGGCGTTACCGATTGGAGAACGTAATTCGACACGAAACGGTTGTAACTTGGTAACACAGGTTTCAGTCAGTACCTTACATTGCAATTCCGAACCACCATTAATTCTATTTTTTCTAATATCTTAGTTTTAGTTTATTTTTAAGCACCGTAATTGTATGAATAATCTTTTTACTATTGGCTAAATGTACACTTTTACAAACGTTGTTATTTAAATAAAAAATATTTATAATAATATAAAGATTACAATTCAGAGGGCAGGCTCATTGCTCGCAGTACAGATGGTTGAAGTGGACGAATGGTTCTGGAGTGGCAACCACGTACTGGAAGACGCAGCGTTGGAAGGCCTCCCAAAAGGTGGACCGATGGCCTGGTGAGGGTCGCGGGAATCCGAAAGATGCGAGACGTACAGGACCATACGTTATGGCGACACTTAAATTGCCTTTAGATTTAAAGAGTGCTATATACTCTAGATCTTTTAAAAAACAACTCAAAAGATTTCTATTGAACAAGTGTCTATATACTATTGATGATCTTTGAGGTCAATACAATTTTATACTAATTTTATGTTTTTGTATTTTTGTAATATTTAACATGTTTGTAATTTCAGATACAATTTATTGTTAATGAACAAATGACTATGACTATGACTATGACTTGGGGAAGGCCTATGTCCAACAGCCGACGTCTTTCGGCTGAAATAATGATGATAATGATGATGAAAAATCATAATGCAGACTTCATTACACATCAAATCGGTACAGCTAACCCGAAAAAAATAACTTTTTTAATCATACAAAATGAGAGGGACCATAAAGTCACTCACGCAAATGTAAAATCGTAACAGGCTTTTGCGAACTTTAGATTTTTTAATTAAAAGTCCAAGCTTTCATTATTAAAATGCTGGCTTGTAGGTCTTCGATTCGGGTATTCGGATTATTACGTTCGAAATATGTGCGTGATTTTTTTCTCTGTAATTTTTTTTTGCTGAATTTTTCCGCTCTCGTACGTTGATTTATTTATTTTTTGTTGCCCATTTTAAGTCATCATTATTTTGCCTTGTTAATTAATTATTGCGTTTTCTTATTGTTGCAAAAAAATAATTAAAATAAATATTGAAACTGAAAATGGTGTCTATTTTGAGCCTTGTAGAATTGTTGTCCATCAATGTAATATACCCACAAAAGCAAATGAGGTAAAGAAAAGTGTTTTTGTTTTACAATTATCATACAACGCCATCTAGTCCCAAACTAAGCATAGCTTGAGTTATGAGTACTAGACAACTGATAATACTAACATATTTATAAATATTACACTCAAACACAGAACAAATAATCGCGCTTATCACACAAACATTTGTCTTAGGCGGGAATCGAAGCCACGACCTCTGGCATAGCAGTCAGAGCCACTAACTGCTAGAGCTGCTAGACCAACAGGCCAGTCGACTGAAAATCAACCTAGAACAATGCGTTTGACAAAAAAGACATTTGGTCAATATTAAGTTAAAAAAAAAAAAACTGGGCAAGCGCGAGTCGGACTCGCGCCGTTGAGGGTGGCGCCTGTGAAGGGTTGAGGGTTCCGTACAAATTTACAAATGGAAGATTACCGAATCGCAAAAACAGTATTTTTTGTGACTTACCCAACAACTTTACTGTTTTCAGATTTATTCCTCTATCTGTGCTATATGACCTAGGTTCACAAATTTCTGAATTCTGGGTCAACAGGTACCCTGTTGAATTCCCTTGAGAGTTTCGAAATATACATTTTTACGGCATAAACGGCCGTATCTTTTTTGTAGTTAATCTAGAAATTTGATTTTTTCACAGCTTCAAGGGGCTGCACTCTTGACTATATCTATGATTTTTATTTTAACTCGATACCACAACGTGTTCCCGACATAAAGGATCTTGACAGACAGACAAACGGAGAACAAAGTGATCCTATAAGAGTTTCGTTATTTCCTTTTGAGGAAAAATGACGTTAAAACTGCATGTTTAGGTTAATAATATTAAAATCAGGCAAGCGTACTGCCAAATATATTATCCAAGTAAAAAATTAGGGGTCGGGGAAGAAGAGTAAAAAATAGCCTATTTTTATATTAGAAGACTAGCTTCTGCCAACGGCTTCGCCCGCGTGACAGTCCGTTTCTCCATACAAATTTTGGACCCCCGTTTCATCCCATCACTACTTACTACTTCCCATCTGGTGGGATCACAGTCAAGCGTTTGTTTATACACATAAATTAAAAAAAAAAAAACTAAAATATGGCGTTGAAAAGTTCCTCCCTATCGCTATCGATTGGTAATGTACCCAAAAGACTTAAATTACCTTAAGTAAAGTCGTCATCTTTCATATAAAAAAAAAAAACAATATTATCCATCTCATTTTTGAACAAAATACACACCACAAAATACCATCGTTAATCCAGCCCATTTATCATAGCAATAACAAACGATTGCTTATGACCAAGGCGATATAAATGAATAACGTCCCGTGATTAATCGAGAAGAAAACTGTTTTAATTAAAAATAACTGCGATATCCAATCCCAGAGTTTTCATTAAAAGGAATGGAATTAATCTTCAAAAGTCGTGTTTCCTAAGTCGGATTTACGTGTTGTCTCTCTCGCACATCCGTTTTAGGGTCAGCTCAAACTGGGACGCGGCGTGATGTCGTGATGCTGCGCGCGTTGTTGAAGTTCTCGTCTCTTGATTTGATTGCTCAACACAGTCCTTCTCACCGTTTAAGTATACTGAGACGGAACAAAATACCGTTTTCAACACACTTATTTGCAATCCGCTTTTAGTCACGCAATTTGCTGTTTTTCGTACTAGTGCAGAAAAGTGCACGAGCGCACCCCATATTAAATATTATTTAATACATTTATCGTATCAGACTGGGTGCTAGGCGACCCCCATAAGTCGCATGTCAACCTCGAAAATTCGAGCTATCGAGGATGTAATTACGGAATCCGATGGATGCGAGACGCACAGAACCGTTAATTATGGTGACACTTGGGGAGGCCTATGTCCAACATACATTTGACTGAAATGATGATGATGATGATATTTTCAAAATGGCATCAAACCTTTTTAATCATCAAGTCGTCGCGTCTTGGTGTGAGCTACCCTAATACAGATTTAGATGCTGTCTCCCTCGCACACCCGTTTAGGGGTTGATATAAATGATCGGCTCGAATTGGGATCATCTTATGTGTATCTAAAGCGAGGATATCGTTCAAGGCCAGTAATTGGGTTGTAAAGATCAGATGGTGGCCTCAATGTAAATACTGATATTTGGTTATTTTTGACTCAATGGAGCTTGACCCTAATATGATTCGGGACAGCCTTTTTTTGGAGTGTGAATGCTTGAAGTAACTTCTTCATTTCTGTTTTTTTTTTTTTAAGGTGGGATTTCATCTAATGACTTGTCTCACTCCAGGGTGGAGCGCAAGGGCGTGTCAGACTTTTACTAATTAAAACCACAGCTATGTTCCTTCAGTTGCCTTTTGCATCCCTGGGAGCCCCCTAAGGTTTTGATGAAATATCTTTTTGAAGCGCGCGTGAAACACTACCGGTCCGGATGGTTACTGGACAGCCGGACGGCGAGCTAGCCATTTCTTGTCGTCCGCAAACTCATGCCTACGGTAATTGGGGTTGGGGTCTAGGTGGCTGGGGCGTGAGGATGTCCGTTCCCTCACGCATGCGGCCGTTCTCCGTCTCTAGGTGGGTGAGAAAGAGTGTCAGACTGCTATTGACTAAAACCTACATGTGTGCCCTCAGTTACCCTTTGCATTCCAGGTCCGCGTTGACTTACAAATGATCCTGTGTATAGGAGTCCGCCTAGAGTGCTAAATAGCTAGTTTTAACTATGAGACGTCGTCATTCAGTACGCAGCAGAAACAATATTAAGTTTTAAGATCAAATTTTTGCTAGAACTACACTGCGCATACGTGTGCCACACACGCCGATCTGGGCGCGTCGGTCTCCATACATTTTATATGGAAACTAGACTTGTAAAACTTCACTTGGTCTACGCCACGAGACGCTATGCGACGTCGTCCTACGTATTCAGGCGTATTACACGTGTGCGTTCGGCCCAATGTAGTTCTAGCTTTACTGTAGCAATTCTTGCGATTGTTTTTAGACCTCTGAGTTTGTTTGAGAGTTTCTTCTCAGGGTAGTCAGAAAGGAAACACCGGCTAGATCTAATTTAAATTGACGTGTAAAAGTATTTTTTAAAACCTAAGCAACAAATCGAATAAGAAATTCAAATTGAATATTAATAATAAGTTAGAGTTAAATTGCTTATTGGTCTATTTAGGCTAGATCGTAATCAATCGTTAAGAAATCTGTTCTTAATAAAAAGAAAAAAATAAGTTGAATATTTTTCAAACTATTCTACCTATCAAACTGGCATTAAATCAGAACCGATAGACCCGTCGGATACTCAGTGTGAGTGCGGTGCTCCTGTTCAAAACATGAGCCACACATTAGAATGACCTAAGTGCCCAAACAACTGCACCCTGGAGGATTTGATGAGTGCTGTTGGGCCCAAACAGTTTGACGAGTTTACCATCGAATCGAAAAGAAGAAGATTAAATTAGAATTTCTTTTTCAGTTCTTTGTGAAAAAAAAAACTGTTTCCTGCAGAAACCTCGTCCTTTTTGATGTCGTTTAAAAGCTGATTTTACTTATCGTACTATCCACTTAAAAATATTTTTAATACACCGCGTAAGTTTTCCTAACCCCCACGTCCCTAGCTACAGCCATAACGTGGATACGTAAGCGGAAAAAATAAAAAAATATATATTCCGGTCCAATAGCGTTCTTAATTCCGGCCACCGCAACGCTAATTAGGGTAAAAGGGCGAATCTCTAAGGTAAAGATAATCCTTCCTTGTACGTACTTCGTTTTAATAAATGCTGCGTATTTTACGTATATTTTAATTAAACATTCTCGTGTCCTATCCCTTGGGTGTTCGCACCTCGGGTTCGGAATGATAAATTATTGTGAAGACGCACTCTTGTATTAAGTTTTTCATTCTGCGTTTTTTTTTGGGTTCCCTTTTTGTTGAGTTAGGGATACCGTTTGGGGAATTAATTGAGTTGTGTTTTAGGAATTGGGTAAATATTACGTTTAACCGTGGGTTTGTATGTTTTAGAAGTCATTGAGTAGGTTGTTACAGTCAATTAATTAGTATTTTTTTAGCTAATTGGCGAGAAGGAAAATAAAAACATTGTAAAAATGCTGGGTTTTTTTTTTCATCATAATAACGCAATATGATTACGTAGCTTTATAGCTACGTAATCATCCAAACCTAGAATCCATTCAACCATGGAAATAATTCTTAAACAATATTGATTTACGCTGTTTCACTGTTTTCAGGGTACCGTACTTCAAAAGGAAAAACGGAATACTTAATGGAGCATTGCGTTTGCCATCTATCCATCTGTCAAGATCATTTTTGTTAAGAATGCGTAAAGGTATTGTAAGCTGAAATTAATACCATACACAAATGTTTAATTTCTTAAAGCTCTGAAAAAATTAAACTTCTAAATTAATACAATCAAGAGAGTTGCATGTGAGTTGACGAAAACCACAGTGAAGTCTGTTGCGATAATTACGTTTATTCACAAAAGTTACACTAAGTTAAGTTAGATGTCAATCCGCAGTAATAGCGCTTCGGCAGCTATTGTTCAACTAAAATTATTATATTTGCAAGTATAAAAGTAAATAAAATGAGTAGTGAAAAGTAGGTCGCGGCGTTAGCGATTTACCTGTACGTGAACCGTACAAGACATTAATGAAATATATTTTAACACGCGTGAGAAAATCAAAATCATTAGTTCAGTAAATCATTAGTTTCACATAGTATTTAAGTCAATATTATGACTAACCCTTATATGAGTGCAAGCTCGAAATAAAATGATTAATAATTATTAGGATAATATGTTCTGTTTACATTTAAAGTTGAAAAATAGCGTCCTTTTTTTGGGTGGGAAAATCATCCAATGACATCCCCCGCCCTTGCGCGGAGCGGGAGATAGGGTCAGACCCACTCCTGTTCCTTCGTTGTCTTTCATACCAGGGCCGAGTCTTCTTTTCAGAAGCAGACCCCTGGCCCCAATAGGCTTCGACCCTGCTAGACCCCTACGGTTAGCTGACATAGCGTTGAGGCGTGCGTGGAACAGTACGCGCCGTCGACGACTTCGGCTCGGTCCAAACGGTTACCGGACGATCGGACGGCGAGCTATCCATTGCTCGCCGTCCAGCCCACGCCTACGGTGACCGGAAATCGGGATCGGGATCTTCTTCGTGTGCAAGTCCAAATCGCAGTAGGCCGGATTGCTACAACTCTTGCCTACAATAGTAGCTTCTCACCGAACACGGTAAGTTCGGGAAGTTCCTGCACCGGATTTGTGCGGAAGCGACGCCCGGGTGTCGCCACTGTGTGGACCGCCCGGAAGACACGGTGGAGCACACGGTGGAGGTGTGCCCCGCTTGGGCAGAGCAACGCCGTGTCCTCGTGAGGGCGATCGGCGGCGGTGATCTCTCGCGCAGGGCCTTGGGACAGGCCATGGTCCGGAGCGAGGAAGAGTGGCAGGCGGTCGCCTCCTTCTACGATGCAGTAATGCTAGCAAAGGAGGCGGCAGATCGCATGAGGCAACAATCCTCACGCTCCAACCGCCGCTGGGATTCTGATCCCGATTTCCGGCCACCTTAGGCGCGGGCTTGCGGAAGGCGAGCCACCCATTGCTCGCCGTCCGGTAACCGTCCGGACCAAGCCCAAATCGTCGACGGCGCGTACTGTTCCACGCGCGCCTCAAGGAGATGTCAGCAAATCGTAGGGGCCCAACAGGATCGAAGCCTACTGGGGCCACGGGTAGTGTGAAATTGCAACCCGGGGCCCTGGGACGAAGGTAAAGAAGGAACGGGAGTGGGTTTTTAGTCAGTAAAAGTCTGACACTATTTCTCGTTCCGCCCAAGAGCGGGATTTGTCATTAGATGATTTTCCCACCTAAAAAAAAAAAACTTACAGTAGTAGCAATTTACATAGATATTGTTGTGGTTGCAAATGACCTAATTAAATCCACTTCTCAGGTCGGGTAGATTGTTATTGTGTTTTTCTATTAGAAGGCTCTTAGTAGCTAAGTGCGGGCGCAATCAATGTCGATTTCCCTGCCTTAGTACACGCGATTTGATTACATGGGCGGTTTATAGCGCAAGATATTAGTGTCATTGGCAATTTGTGTAAAGATGTGGCCATTGTAGGTAGGGAATTATCTTCTTCTTTCATGCTGACCTGCCCCCCTAGACAAGTTACGACCGTTTCGTATTGATTCTCTTGCGTTGAATGCCTCGAGTAGGCCATGCCTCCGATTCTTTTGTTCTGACCACGTGACTGAGCGTTGAGGTGACGTTAGAACAAAGGAATCAGAGGCGTGGCCTACTCAAGGCGTTCGACGCAAGAGAATCGAAATGTAAAACTTTAAGCACCTATTGCTTAAAGTTGTCGAGATTGTTGATAGGAATTTGAAAAAATGTATATGTAGCCGCATTACATTAAATTGTCGTTTTTCAATCCGGCCGCCAACTTGTATTATGGCACGTCAATTTGTATTACGGTGTTAATATTAATAGGGCTACGACATACACATTATGTCGTTTTGTCACTTCTTTACGCTCAAACAGCTGAATCGATTTAAATGAAATTCAGCACACTGGTAGACTATGTCCTGGAATAGTATGTTTCCTTGGCACAATTTTGCACTTTTAAATGGGAGGAGCTGTCGGAAAAAGCTAGTTGTTGTCCACATTTATCAATACCCCACCCACGGAAATAATTTCTATGAAGTTAAAGTGAACCTGTGTATTCTGTTTTACTTATCAATCTATTTGACTTGACCTGAGAAAATTGAATGACTCCCCAATCCACCCACGCTTCACCCCTTTACCGAAGCGTGACCTTTTAACTTCGCAGAAATAACAAACTAATAAAACGCTGTGTTTTTGTTTCAATGATTCTCATGAAAACTTTCATATCCAAACCTAAAGATTTTCTTGAAATTTAATCTTTCAAGTATTTTCCTTGCCTAGCCGGATACAGCTGAATAAGATATTTTACATAGAGCAACAGCGTCTGATCTTCTCAACCCAGTAACGGGGAAACATTTTCTGGTTTCTGATTGCCGTGATCATCATCATCATCGCTTTAGTCGAAAGTCGTCCAGTGCTGGACATGGCCCTCCCCAAATATCATCACAACGACCGGTCTTGTGCGTCTCGTTCGTTGTCTCAATTGGAATTCTGCGACCCTTACCAGATCATTGGTCCAACTTGTGGGAGGTCTTCCAACGCTGTGTCTTCCAGTACGCAATGATCCTCTTGGCTCGTTCCTCAATTGATTCAAGCCAGATGAAGCTTGACCAGCTTGGTGAAGCTGGTATCTGGCAGATCTATTCCAAAGATAAATAGCATTCATCATCATCATCATCATCATACAGCCAAAAGACGTCCACTGTTGGACATAGGCCTCCCGAAACGTTTCCACAACGACCGATCCTGAGCGTCTCGCATCCACCGCATTCTCGCGATTCTCACCAGGTCGTCGGTCCACCGTGTGGGAGGCCTTCTAAGGCTGCTTGAGGTGGCCCGCATAGGCGGGCCGGCACTAGCCGGGGATTATTGATGGCGTATCAGCTCCCACGATCCCCGATCCAAGTGTGGGAGAGAACACCGAGGTGGTTTTTAGTCAGTAAGAGTCTGACAGACCCCTTCGTCTGCCCCAGGCGAATGACATCCATGAGGACTTTCCACACAGGCAACAAAAAAAAAGGCCTTCTAAGGCTGCAACCTTTCGGCCACACCGACCTTCCGTTCTTCGAGCAACGCGCCCTGCCCACTACCACTTTAGTTTGGCGATTCTTCGGGATATGTCAGCGACCTTGGTTTTCCTGCGAATATCTTCATTCTTTATGCGATCACGCAAGGAAACTCAGAGCATAGCCCTTTCCATTGCCCTTTGGGTGACTATAAGCCTTCTGGAAAGAAAGAAAGAAAGAAAGAAAGAAAAATATTTATTTGGCACACGTACACAGATACACACAATGCAGAAACAACATGTAAATACTTAAGATAAAAAAAAAAAATTTTCTTATTTTTTAAATAACTAAGACTGTGTGTCTCGCGCCTGCACCAAATAGGTCCAGTTCAGCAAAAATGCCAGACAACTTCATGGTAGTTGCCTAACGCTGGTTTTCAACTGAACCTTATTTAGAGTGTACGGAAAAAAAATAGTTTATTTATAATAGTTGTTTAGTATTAGGTTATTCAGTGTGTGTTAGATAGTTGTTCAGTGTACAAAAAACATAAAACTTCTGATGAGATGATGATGCTTCTAAAGAGGATTACTCTGTAGATATGTAGGTATTTATGGATATTCATCCACTGAAGGACCGATACCGACAAATATAGATTCAAACGGCTATTATTATTTATTTAGATCCAGGACCAACGGTTTATTAAAATGGTCACTCATCTACAGATAGACCTCGATAAGCGTTTTGTAGTAATGCTTGAGTACTAAAAATCTTAAAGAAAAGTTTGTTTATAAAGAACGTTATGCTGTCACACAAGTGTAACTAAACTGGGTTTTGTGTAAACATTAACATTTTAATTAATGTGTAAAACTAAGCTGTTTATGGAGCTGAGTTATACTGTTTATGTGCCTACACTCGAGGGCAAAAGTGTTTATGAATATAAATAATTTATTAAATGAGGAAACATTTTAGGGAGATTTCGCTTTTGTATTAATGTGCGAATTTGTTCTGGTAAATACCAGGTCTTTTGTTTCACGATAATGTCACGTTTTTATTTATATCTTTTTTCGTATAAGTCATCATCTTCCTGCCCTTGTCCCGTGTTATTTGGGGTCGGCGCAACATGTTTTTTTCTTCCATTCTGCCCTGTCATTCGTCATGCTATCACTAACTTCCTTTTCTTTCATATCACTCTTCACACAATTCATCCATCTTTTCTTTGGTCTCCCTCTCCCTCTCCATCCATCCACATGTAAACTCATAACTCTTTTAGTAACATGCGTTTCATCCCTCCTCTTCACATGACCATACCAAGACAAACGATTCCCTTTCACACCACACATCCATCTTAACATTCTCATCTCCTGCACGTAGCGGAGATGAGAATGTTAGGATCTTTTTTCATCCGTCTTTTTCACAGCCCAACACTCTTTTTCGTATAAGTGTAAGGTTATATTTAAAAATCAATTCCAATACCGTCATTATTCGACTACTAAGTACAATTTTTTTTTTTTAATTACATAAATGAGCATGGCAGTTGAGAGTTTGTCATGCTCACTCAAATGTCTCACTGATGATGGCGCGTGTGTTGGATCATTCTGTTCCCTTCAAAATGGTTGTGCTAAGTGGTGCTAATATTCGCGTCATGTCCGTGAATCGGCGCTACCAGTTGAGACTGGTCATCTCTTAGCTGCCAGTTGCTATTTTAATGTCTATATTTAGTTTTTCTTTTTACTTTATTTATATTGTCCTCACATGATAGCGACAAGAAACATGTAACAGCTATATTTTTACAAAACATGATTGAAAAGAGTGTCCATGGAGTTTCTTGCACATTCTTCTCCATAGATATCTACGCTTTGGAATGTGCAATTAGCATCTTTTTTCCGGACTTTTTCTTGACATTTCAAAAGTGCCTGTGAATGGTTTATTTGAAATAAAATGCTTTGAATCTTTGAATTAATCATAGTTCCTCACTTTAAAGGCCTTCGCCCACGAAGGAATTTTGTTTGCAGAAGACAAAAATCCCTGAAACGTGAATAAAATGTCCGCCGAAAACTTGTCATGGACTCAACGCACACGGTGTACAAACATTTGCTGCTTGGGAATTCGAAATGCACGATATGTAAGCAAATATTTTCAGATTACGTTGTTATTATGTACAAAAAGGTAGAAGAAAATGAGAAGACGTTTTAAAGTAGTACATTTTGATACAAGTGGAGAAAGTTTGTCATTGTAACCAAGGTGGCATTTACCTGAGCTTTCGCGAGTATGTTATGGAGCTGAGGGCTGTAGTGACATATTTCCACGTGTATCAAACAACGTTTTTCAATACAGTTACGAAGACATAAAAAATACAGAGTAAATGTAAATGAGTACTATAAATGTAATAAAATTGTGTATTGTAACACTTCTCCGCACTAGTGCGAAAAACAGTTAATAGCGTGCCTAAAAGAGCCGGTTTTCGAGTAAACTGTATTGAAAATAAATATTGGATCCATCCTTATATTTCGGCTCGTTTATGGTATGTTTCATCCGCTCAACGCAGACTAAATTTCACTGTGGGCATTGTTACTGCGCATAGTCACGTTAGTATTTTTTTTTTTATGAGCACCTCCGTTTTTTTTTCTAGTCATTTCTATCGATGTCTTCGGTTGTTCCGGCGACTTTCCATACGCGGTACTTTGAATCCATTGTGGGCGCTTTCCAATACAGTTGTAAGGGAATAATTTGAAGGATGAAAAAGTACGCCAGGGATTGTCTTTCGTTTATTCAGGCTTTTATTTAAAATGTTTACTGAACTTTTAGCACTGTAAAAACCTTTTTATACTAAACGTCTTTCTTGAACAAAAACTTTCATCTATTCTAATCGAAATCTGTGTTCAATTACTGCGTATAGAATGAAAGTCACGGTTTAGTAATATAAGTATATACGGGTATTATTAGACCGTGACTCAGTTGGTAGGTTGGTATTCTTAAGTGAAGGCCGATCTTTCACTGGTTTTAGCAGTCTGAGGGATTATATCTTGTTAGGAAAAGTCTCCATAAGCAGGGTCGCCGACTCCGTGGGTACTTGGAGGCTCGAGCACCCATAAGAAATAAATAGTGGGTGCCGAGCACCTCTGAGAATAGACATCAAGAAGATCAGTATTCGCCTTTTAGGTTACGTATAAATTATAATATTTCTTGACACTAAAAACTAGTTTAAGTTTTATATATCGGTTTTATTTTATATTTTTATCAAACATTTGTAATTAAGTGGGTACGCAGTATGTAAGAAGGTCATTTATTTATTTTTCGGCCGATCAGTGTGCATTTCTAATCTCGCACTTCGCTATTTTTTCGTTTCCCGCCCTTGGATGGGGCGAGAGGGCTTGTCAGACTTTTACTGACTAAAACCCACTCCTATTACTCCTTTGCCTTCGTTTCAACAAATCATTAGGTACTAAATTATACTAGACTATATGAAAGAAATGTATTTTTCAAAAAACACCTATGTTATGTATTCTTTGATAAATACTGACCTACATTATTTGCGGGTAAGTTTGTGCTATTTCAGTATATGGTCTATGCCGTGTACCAAAAGTCATTCAAATTTGTTCAGCCATTTGAGCGTAAAAGAATAACAAACATATACATATATATTTTTTTTTTTTTGAAGGATTTTTTTTTTTTTTTTCGGTGGGAAAATCATCTTATGACATCCCCCGCTCTTGGGCGGGGCGGGAGATAGTGTCAGACTTTTACTGACTAAAAACCCACTCCTGTTACTTCGTTGCCTTTTTGAAGGATGCATTTTGGAGAGTGTGCTCGGGAATCGCATGACTTGATTCCGTCATCTCCTTTCTAGCATTTCCTTCATACATACATATACACTTTTTCCGTTATATTAGGTACATTCCTTATATTTCCAAAGCACTTTTCCACCCGACAGTACGTTGCAACCAGTAGTTTACGTGCTAAAGCATTTGCCGTAAAACTCCCTCATAAGGTTACAAGGCAAGGTTAATATACGGGTTAATGGAAATTAACCACTTTCGAGCTGGTTGTAAATTATATGGGCTATACATATGTCATTCGAGTTTATGGGTCTGGAATTATGTGTTTGTTTAGATATGATTTGTAGAAAGAAATCTTTTTTCACAGGTACGAGTATATTTTGTAAATTCGGTTCAACGGTTTGACCACAAAAATCTTGTCTTCAATCATACTCACTGGGAATCAGAAATCAGAAACCTTTATTTCAAATAGACCAATTACAGGCAAAATGTCAGACAGTAAAAAAAAAGTGAAGCTAAATTGCACGTTCCAAAGCGTAGATCTCTATGGAGAAGAACGTGCAAGAAACTCCATGGCACTCTTTTAAATCATATTATGAGTTACATAAATCTTGGTAACGTATTTCTTGTCGCTTCTAATATGTGAGCACATTAAAGTTAAGTAATAATAATTAGAAAAAAAAACAATTAAAAAATAGAAATTGAATTATGTGATAAGTAATAATAATAATTAAAATAAAACTAACTAAATATATAAATGGCATTAAGCCACTGGCAGCTAAGAGATTATAATGGGTAAAGAAGCATTTTGTTATTATCGCCGTATTGGACTTGATACAATGACTAGTGCAAAATGTAACGTATTAATTTAGTTTTGACGGCATCGGTAGCACAGTGGCTTTTACTGACTAAAACCCACTTGTATTCCTTTGCGTTTTAGAACCATGTTAACTCCTTTAAACGTTCCCGCAGTGAACGAATGTCCTCGCGCCCCAGCCGCCGAGATTCTGCTTGGCTTGCGGACGTTGAGTAATGGGTAGCTCACCGTACATTTTTTAAAATTATTATTCATAGGGTCTTGTTTGGCCATTATCTTACTAAATTTTACGCGCTGATATGGTCGACGTCGTAATTCTTAAATAAGAAAGATATAAATTGCCATTGTCTTGTCTGGGTAACAAAACGTGTAAACTGCCCCCCTAGCCAAGTTACAACCTTTTAGTCTCGATTCTCTTTTTGTTGATCGCCTAAAGTCAGCCACGCTTCCTATGCCTTTGTTCTGACCACGTGACGGAGCATTGAGATGACGTCAGAACAAAAGAATCTGAGGCGTGGCCTACTCGAGGCGATCGACGACAAGAGAATCGAAACGAAACAGTTGTAACTTGGCTAGGGGGGCTGCTACTAATCCTTACATTATTAAACACAAAGCCCCCTATCGCGTCTGTCTGTCCATTGAACGCGATAAACATAAAAACTACTTAACGGATTTTCAAGCAGTTTTTACGAGAAAGGTTTAAGTTTATAAAACACATATTGTTCTAGTAGAGAAAAGAAAAAAAAAATACAAAAAAACCTATCACCCGGGCGAAGCCTGGGCGGCCCACAAGTATAAATATCATCGACTTATATTCTAAAGATAAACAAGCACGTTCATGGAAAATATTTGTCAAAATACTAAAAAGTTAAAACAAAAGTTCGCTGCAGTGCTAGATTGGCACTATGCCGTTTAACAAAACTATTAAAACATACAGCGCTAAGATAGCTTTTATATAGAGGATACTTTTTTCACGAACAAAATGTCTTAAGCGCCTTGAATTTCGTGGCACTTACGCGTTTCGTTCAACATAGTGTAATGTTCAAGGTGTATGGATTACACTACACCTGAGTCGATTGAAGTGAGTGTTCTGCACGCGTAATCTAGTGCGTAGTACATAATTATATATCGATGATAAATATAAAGATGGAAAGCTTGTTTGAACATGCCAATCTCACGAGCTACTCTGGTTCTAAATTAAAAACATCTTTTAGTGTCGGATAGTCTATTTATCGAAGAAACTATAAGCTACTAGCGGTCTCGGCAGATTTTGTCCTGCCCGAAAGCAAAAAAATAAGAACCAGATTGCTGCGCCATCGGGTCCAATTGTATTTTCAAATCATCCAGAGGTCCAGTCAAATATATACTCAAAATTACTTTCAAATTGATAAAACCGTTTAGATGGAATTAGGTGATAAACACACATACAGAAGAATTATACATATAATTATACAGATACTAGCTGACCCAGCGAACTTCTGCCGCCTAATAATCAATGAATGTTGACTTATTCTTCAAAAGATAACGCCATTTACTGGCATTACCAGAACCAGTTTAATTCATTTTAATTAGAGATGGCGTTGTATTCCTATTTATTTTTTCGTGAATTTTTCCATTTTTCCTAAACGTTCGAACCTTCTCTGGACTCTCACGAATATTTCAAGACAAAAATTAGCCAAATCGGTCCAGCCGTTCTCGAGTTTTAGCGAGACTGACGAACAACTATTCATTTTTGTATGTATAGATAAATAGATAGATAGCGCGATGGCGGTCAGCTAGTGTTAGTATAAAAAAGCAGCGTACAATTATAATTTAAAAATGATCCGACACTCCTTGTGTTCAATGCGCACGATAATATGCAATATTAGGAGATATTTTACATGCTCATAAGCTCTGTAATAAATGTATTGGAGCGAGAGCATTTCGGATGTGAAGCGATAGTGGTAATAGAGTGTGAATTGACACACACACTCCATTTAGCACGCGCTCATAGTAAATATTCTATTAGGTACCCAATTAAATTCTTATCGGTAGACTTAGGGTCAATTCACAATTGACGTGACGCTGCGCGCACGTTATGTATTTTGGATTCTCACAATGAAATGTGTAATGTGTATCATTTCTAGTAAATAAAGTTATATTTTGAGTCACTATTTTAAAATGTGCGCGCAGCGTCGCGTCGAGTCGCGTCTTGTTGTAAACTGACTCTTACAAAACTTATAAATAATACCATTTTGCTACGGGATTATAACATCGTCACCCATGGGCGTACCCAGCTTCTGGCGTAGGAGGGGGCAAGTCAGATTTTTTAGGTCGGATATTCCGCGGCTGTTTTGTCATACACACTACACAAACACACCTACATGAAACATTAGGTATATGTAGTGTAGTGTGTAGGGCAAACAGCCGCAAATGATTCTGCTTTATAGGTAGTTAATTATATAAATAAAAGTAAATTTGACTATGTCAAATCAAATAAATGCTAGTCGCTCGCAACTCCCTATCGAAGATTATCGAATACGGCCGAGCATTCGAACGCTCGGCTAGATCCGGTAATGTACGTCCGCCATCGTCGCGCGCGGTTTTTTGGCAATTGCGTCGTGCATTTTGTCAGTGTCTACTGCGCGGTTTATTTAAAAGTTAGAGCATAAGGCCCCGTTTGCACTTTAATTAGTACCTAATTAGGTGAGTTCATACATGTTCTGTGAGATTTCCAAGGGGGGGCAGCTGCCCTCCCCTGCCCAATGACTTCTCCCGCTCTAGAGTGGAGCATTATTTGGTGTACAATAAAGAATACCTATAAAAAATAAATAAATAGAACATAACAATTGTTGAAAACATAAAAACCTAAATTAAACATTTTATCGTAACAAACTACAATAAAGCTACCTAAAAATAGCATGAGGAAAGGTCAGGAAATGTAGATACAAAAAGTAACATATTATTTTTAGTAATAAGGTAAATATTTTGCTCTTTCCCTTAGCAATCTGAATACTTTGTTGTCGTAGGTAAAAGGAATTACTCTTTAGTAAAGGTTTTTATGACAAATACCAAAAATAGAAGTGGGTAACTCGAGAAAATATTTATTTTTACTTAGAAAAGATCTAAAGGAAAATAATAAAGTTGTTTATAATTAATTATACTAAAATAATATTATCGCGTTCAGACACAACAGTGAATAAATATTTCATGGTTTTTTTACACTATTTCACTACGTTGTCTTACCTATAGTATATTCCTTTACAACATTAGTTTTAGTTTATGCGAAATCCGAAACACGTGCCTAGTATGTTTTATGTAAAGAATCTATGTACTAAATTTTATAACTGTATCATGAAAAATCACAAAGTTACATGTTTGTTATATTACCTGGTTGTCCGCACAAATACATGGTCACCGGGCCATCCGAGTGACTGAGGGATTGTTTTGCTACCGCACCCAGCAGTGCGCTAGTACCCGCTATGACGTGCCGTGACATGTGTTGTACTTAGTGTCAGTGATGTCCAACTTGTGACATTTTCTAAATATTTTTGCAGAAACATGTTATTGGAAACGATTCAGTTACTGATCCTGAACAAACTATATTCAAATTTTGAATATACTAAAAATAATGTTGTATAGTTCCGGACCTTTTGAAAAACATACGAGGAGCTGAAACCAACTTGCAGAGGCCCCTTGGACACTTTTTTTAGAACGTAGTACCTTTTTTACCTGGTTCTGTATGTTACTACGAGTATTATGAGAATCACTTTCAAGCCGTTCGTAACTAACTTTAATCGGCTTCTAGTCTAACTAAATGCAAATGAAGTACTTTGCAATATATCGGGTTCCTTAACCCATGCGGCTAGGTAGTGATACCCCTTGGCAAGACTTTCTAGGGTGGAAAGAGAAGGTGTATCAGACTTTCACTAAAGTCACCTGTGTGATTTATTTACTCTTTGCGCTTTAGGGCCTCAGTCACTCTTTCAAACGTACCCGCAGCCTTAGAAGCCATCGACCCTACTGGGCTCCGACAGCGTTGCTTACACTACGCACCGTCGATTCAGGCCAGCACCCCTAGCCAAGTTGATATTCTGCAATCGTTAACGCAAGCGAAATGTATGGGAATGACATCATCTCAACGTTAAGTCACGTGGTTAGAACAAACGAATAAAAAATTCGTACCCAACTTCACATCGTTGAAAATGATAGAATGAATTGTTAGCGTTTCTACAATGTTCAACGCAACATCCTTTGTTATTGTAGAACGACATTGTAGAACGAGCAGCCGACTCAGGCGCGTCAACATGACTACCAACTTATCGTTTTCTACAATTGCTGACACTGAGGCGTTACCGATTGTAGAATGGAATTCGACAAAAAACGGTTGTAACTTGGCTAGGGGTCTGGTCCTTACCGGACATACTCATTGCTCGTCATCTACAATGAGTATGTCACCATAGCTTATGAGATCCGGAAATTGCCCTGTGATTCCTGAAGCCTGCAGCTTCTCCTTTAGCGGACACCTTGGTAAGACTGGTGTCAGATTTTCGTTACAAAATATTAAGTAATAAAAGGTAAGAATTACCCAGAAAGAATTCTGTTCTTATATTTCGAGCAACAGATATCCTGTATATACTCGTGGAAAAAAAGCTTACAAGACAAAAGAAAACGCCAAAATATTTCCTGACTTTGACAACAGTTAATCTTTCTTATCCCGCTTACCTAAAGTAGGTATAGCAGATAATACGAAACGATACACAAAGGATTTTTTTCCTCTACAAAATAATTACTAGTAAAAGATGCGGCACTCAATGGTAGGCTATTTTGCGAGGCCATGCCATAATCGTTTCCACTTTCCGCTGTCATTATCTTCTGAGTAAATTGATGCTTGATGTCTATCATTTTGTGGAGATGTTTAGCTTGAGTATACACGTACCTAGCTGTAAGTACCTGCTGGGAATTGATCTGGTTATTATGTTGGCCTTGAGTAAAATATGTGCTGTATTTTGGCGCTTGTAGAGGTTTCAGAAAAAAATAATACCTACTAAACACCGCGCCATATCATAGTCAACTTTATAATGTTTCCATGGCTGGAACTCAAGTCTCCCATCTAAGAGAGGGAATGGACCGTAATCCAAAACGTGGACCTAGTGCAAGTAGGCGGATGTCACATGTTTTAGATTTTTTGGTTTTAGGATAAATGCCAGTTTCCTCACGATATTTTCCTACACCGATTTGAAAGAGGTATTGCTCAAATAAATTACACAAAGTAATGCGCCTGGTTGGGTTTGGACCTCCATCAATATTATGATAAACACGCCTATATTTCCTGAAATTGTAGGCAGAGGTGTATGTACGTAAAAATTGGATGTAATGTACACACACACCTGTATCCGTATTTTTCTGGATACGTTAAAATCCCCTGTAATGAGGGTTTACAAGTAGGTAAGTACGTTGCATCCGTCTCGAAGTACCAAAAACGAACGAGTCAGCCAGGCTCTGGAATAATGGCAACTGAAGAACACGGAAGACTATTGGTGTAATTTATCTATATAGTATGTATTTAGAAATATATAACCATGTTTATCAGTTGTCTAGTACCCATAACACAAGCTCTGCTTAGCTTGGGACTAGACGGCGTTGTATGATAGTTGTGGAATATTATTATATTATTAAAAGTCTGACACTCTCTCGCTCAACCCAGAGAGGGAGAGTATGTTTTATGACTTCCCACCCTCAAAATAAAGTTAGAGAGAATTTACACCTGTTACAAATCATCTAGACGGATCAATTGCTAAGACTACGGGCTGTTGCACAGAAATCCTATCAGTTACTGCAGCGTGCAGATACTAAGGTAATATGAAGGATTTGGTGTCAGGTGTTGTTTCTTGAACACCATCACATTTGCAATCCAGGTTGGACAGGTAACCATGGAGTTTGTTGCCGGTTTGTCTTCATAGGAAACGACCAATTGGAACTGCGCGCTAGCTTCTGACATTTTATAAGAGCCCATTTAGGTCTATATTAAATAAAATAATTTTGAGTTTTTTTTTTTATTATTGATAGGCTCGCGTTTGACCACTATCTCAATTGATGGTAAGCGACGATGTGGCCGACGATGGAGCACGCTTGCTTAGAAGTAACCTATTCACTCTTGACTTAAAGATCCCTAGGTTGTAGCTATCAGGAAACACAGACTTCGGCAGGGAATTCTACTCCTTAGCTGAGTTGAATTTGTTTAAGCAGATTTTCAACATAAAATTGCGGTCATATCCTCATGATTCCACACAATAAACAAAGGCCATAATATAACAATATTAATAGAGATTTCACTAACAAACAAAATATTTCACCCATTTCGTTAAGGGTCATCGCATTCAATCTCACGTTTCAAAGGCTTTTGTAGCCGTAATTTAGGAGTAACTACAAAATAGTGGTTTAATTGCTGGCCTTCCCCCGAATAGAGGAGGGAGGGGCAAACCGCTGGTGCTGAGCTTTGAATTAAAGCTAATAGTGCAAAATGTTTTAGGAAGCTCCGCAAAGAATGAAAACGTTGACGGGTTTATGGGCCAGGGGAGGAAATTGCCGGTCATAAGTTTCGGTATTATGAGTTAAGACATAGCTTTTGTTTGCTCTGGGTTTTTTCATTAATTTAATTAAAATGTATTTTTGCGCTGCACATCCTTAGCATCTACGGGGTGACTTTCAGTTTGCTGGTAATGTTTAAGGTAGTCTTTTTTTATTGATAAGCAAAGTTACAGAATTAAATTCACTATCAGACCAAACCGAACGAAAAAAATGTTAATCTCCACATCTTGTTTGTCTGGCGAAGTATTCCTCTTTCGGCACAATTTTTTCCCGGCACCTAAGCTATTCCACTTTTGGCACCAATAGGTAAATTAGCTTGGTGCCGAATGTGGAACCAAAAAAAATATTTTTGTGCGATGAGTGTATGACTGACATTTAGTTATATCTCATTATTATTTTGTTCATATTTTATATCAAAAACATGTCTTTAACAAATGTCCTTTGGTCGTGTTAAGTTCAAAAAAATAAAAATTGTTGTTTTTGGCGAACATAAATGTAGTGCATATTATGTTTTCATCAAAAAACTTATAATTATAATATCGTAATTTTGGTATCGTATTTCTTTGTTTAACTTATAATTTGCATTATTAAATATTTCTTAGAGAAAACATATCAAAATATTGCAAAATAGTAGCCCTCACTAGGTATTGAACCAAGTCCAAGTTACCACCACCTCCTTAAGGGAGCTCCTTACAAAATGCCAAGCCATGTCCAACAGTACCGCGTTTTGAATCAATCTGCAGTCGTCTAACAATTCGAACGAAGGCAAAGAAGGCGCTGCAGTTACTTGCATGTTACCTGCAGTTATCGAGAACTGGGTGTGAAATATGTAAATGTTGTTTGTTTTTTGGTGTTATGTTTTGTGTTATGTTCTGTGTTATGTGTAATTATGAGTCCTTAGTTACTTGAATAAATGAAATTATATATATATAATAAAGAAGGAACAGGAGTGGGTTCTAGTCAGTAAGAGTCTGCACGCCTTCCCACACCGCCCAAGGGTGACAGATGTCATTGGATGATTTCCGACCTAAAAAAAAACCGTCTAACAATTATTAATATCTATGCGGATGTTATTTCCGTTCGTAGACCTTATAGATAATTGTTGTTGTTGTTAATTATCCGAATATATATACCACACCAAAGTGTAGCCTGTTTTTTAACCTGAGGTTGACTGGTAGAGACTGCCTTGTTGCATTAAGTCAGCTTACATATCACTACCGTACATGAAGTTTAAGAAAAATAAATAAATATATGTATTTTTGACATTTATGTCAGTAGTTTCATTCCACCATTACTAGTCTATCCAATTTGTATCGAGTTACTGCTAAAAGGGTGACCAAACGGTTGCAAACTAGCGTTCCAACCAAGGGCACCTTGGTTTGTGTTGCGGCTACATGGATGTAAACCACGCGCCAACACGTTCGGTGGTTGGGAAAAAGCGCCTCCCAACCAAGGGCGTTGAAGGTCAAAGGATTACAACTGCTGTCTACATGGATAGAAACTAGCAAGATCACCTTGGCTGGAACGCTAGTTTGCAACCGTCTGGTCACCCCTTAACTAATCTATCCAATTTTTATCGAGTTACTGCTAAATCTTCCAAACAATATTCCTAAAACAATTCTCCGATCCACAAAAACCCCTTAATATCTTCGGCCAATCTACGAAAAATTGTATTTCCTGCGACGGATCGATGCCAGTCAATTTGACATTAGGAAAAGCCGGTTCTATTCCAAATGTAATAAATAATACAGAAACATTCTCTCTAATTACACGAATAGAGTTACCCTTGAAAGTTTACCAAAACACCAATTATTTATAAGTTAGCCATAGGTAATAATACCCGTTTTGACCGCATCAATCGCTTTAAAAATGTATGGTAATCTTATGGTTTTTAGGGTTCCGTACCTCAAAAAGAAAAAAACGGATCCCAGGATCACTTTGTTGTCGGTATCGAGGTATCGAGTTGAAAATAAAACCATATACTCAAGTCTGCGGTCCCTTGAAGCTGTAAAAAATAAAACTTCTAAGTTAACGAAAAAACAAGATACGGCCGTTTATGTCGCAAAAAACGTATATTTAGACACTCTCAAGGGAATCAAAATCCATAGATTCAGAATCCTGAAATTTTGCATACAGCAAGGTCTTGTGTCAAAAAAAATACCTTTTTTGCGATTCGGAAAAATCTTCTAGACTACATTCGAAAATTGAACTGTTTTCATAGTTAAGTTTGCACGGAACTGTCAGTGCGCAAGTCCGACTCGTACTTGCCTAATTTTGTTTTTGTTTTATGGCTTAAAATATTTGAGTCATCATCATCATTTCAGCCGAAAGATGTCCACTGTTGGACATAGGCCTCCCCCAAGCGACGCCACAGCGAATGATCCTGTGCTTTTTGCATTCACCGCACTCCCGCGACCCTCACCAGGTCGTCGGTCCACCTTATGGGAGGCCTTACAACGCTGCGTCTTCCCGTGCGCGGTCGCCACTCTAGAACCTTTCGGCCCCATCGACCATCCGTTCTACGAGCAATGTGCCCTGCCCACTGCCACTTTAGTTTGGCGATTCTTCGGGCTATGTCGGCGACCTTGGTTCTCCTGCGGATATCTTCATTCTTTATGCGATCACGCAAGGAAACTCCGAGCATAGCCCTTTCCATTGCCCTTTGGGTGACTGTAAGCCTTCTGATGAGGCCCATTGTAAGCGACCATGTTTCAGAGCCATATGTCATCACTGGCAACACGCACTGGTCATAGACTTAATAAATATTTGAGTACCTTTAAATTATTTAAAAGCATTGATCAAGACATAAGTTATTTTATTTTTTATTAGTCGGTTTACTTAAATGATTATATTATTCGCTTTGTATTGGGTTTCCTTATTGGCGCCCAGTTGGGACTACCGATCGAGTTTTGTTTGATTACCCTCAAATGTTGTTTCTTAAAATGGTGTATTGAAAACGTATCATTAATACTTCAAGGTTGTTTGTTGCTTGATTGATTGTAGGTTAATTATATAGGAAGTCATATTGAAGGACTATTATGGTACTTACTAGATATAGGTGGTACTATTTAGTTTAAGTCAATTTATGTTTTGATAGCTTTTCTCTCAATTGCGTTGTTAGGAGTAATTTAAAAGCTCTTAGATACGAGTATTATAATACAAAAATAATTACTTTTATGTTTTTTTATCAAACAATCAATCCATAAATGGAAACAACCGAAATATTCTGGTTTATGTAGATATATTAAACTTACTGAACACCACTTCAAAATAAACCATGTGCCTAATATTATGTAATGTGTAAACGTCTTACATAAATACTCATAATAAAATGTAGAGTAAATATAGACGGTAAAGGTATAGCATAAATTAGTGGACATAACGATACCTGGATTATATAATGTTTACATGGTAACTCATGTTCACACAGCGTTAGGTTTAATCGTTTATTTAGCTATTTATCAGTGTCACAAGTTTTTTTTTCAATACTAATTATTGCTAGTGGCTTCGTCTGCGTCTAATTACTACTTCTTTCCATAATAAGTTAATTATAGTCAACATATTATTGTGATATTAGCTACTAATGCTGCAAAGTTTCATCCATATCCATATCCATAAAATTAACAAACATACACATACCTACTTGTTAGTTTCACTTTTTGTGTACATAAATCAGTATAATCGCTAAACTTAAGCATCAGTGGCCAGGGCAAATTGCTCTCAGAACAGATGGTGATGGGGACGAAAGGTTATCAAGTGGTGACCACGTACGGAAGACGCAGCGTTCGAAAGCCTCTCACAGGGTGGGCCGATGACCTGGTGATGGTCGCAGGAATCCGATATATGTGCAGGATTTGTCGTTGAGGCGATACTTGGGGGAGACCTATGTTCAACAGTAGACGTCCTTCGGCTGAAGTGATGATGATGATAATGAAATAAATAAATACATAATTATTGACATATAAATTTTCGCCTTTATAATATTACTTGTCATGTAAACTAGATATAAGCCAGAAATTCATTCCACCCTAGATCACATTTATGCCACTTACTGCGTTATGGCGAGAACAAAGAGAATTTATAATAGGGTTTGTCATAGTTATAAATTTTAAGGTATGTTCTCGGCTCTTAGGGACTTGTAGTACCTTCTTAGAACTTGGAAGTAGTTATTCCATGTTTTAGACTTGACAGCAAGTTATTAAACAAGTTTAAATTACTAAGATAGGTCACTTTAGTGTACCTAGAATGATAATGTTAGTTCAAGAGGTCTTTGTGTAACTGGTTTTCAAGGAAATTCTTAAAAACCATACCTGCTTTTCCTACAATTTAATGTATTACAGTATTAAAATCGGTATTTTGAACACTTTTAACCAATATTTTTGCATTATTTAATCAGTTTAAGAGCGGCCATTCCGAGGTACATTTTCATACAATCACTCTTACGTGATTGTGATGTAATTACACATCTTTCTCCAGATATTTTGGATACACAGCTATCTTGTGGATATTATCTAGGCTTCTATGGAAATCAGAATATAAATTTGTGTAAAACTAATCCAGTAACACCTTTGTTTAGTAAGTAACTTTGGCCCTCCATAATTTACTCATATATTAAAAAAGCACATCCAATCGAGATTCTGAATAACGTCAATTTTTTCTCAGAAACTCATATTGGTTCAATAAAAACACGTATTTCCTGAAACAAGTTTTGTGAAATATTCGAGTAAATCACGGAATTACCGAATGCCAACAGAGTTTTCAGGCGTTATCTCTCTTTTCGCGTTGCCTTTTCATCAAAAATCGCGTTGGATTGCTTTAGATGAAGCAACAAGCTTTTAAACCATGCTCGACCTTGACGATAGGCGAATGAGGAAGGGCTACCTTAAGTCAGTCCTAAGCGCTGGATGTAGTAAGAAGTGATAACATTTATTTGGTTTATTTATTATACTATTTATGTACTCACAAAAAAAAAACAGAATAGTCATTATTACAAAGATACTGCTTATTTTCAAAGAAGTTTATTCCATTAAACCTGCGAAAGGAGAAATTAAAAGAAATGTAGACAATGGTGTGGGCATTTTTTATTATTTTGCAATTTTACTCATAAAATATCTTAAGACATAAAGTATAAGAGGCACTGGACACTGCACATTGAATAAACACCTCCACATATAGGCATCACAGACAGTCCCCTGTGCAGAGCATACTTGAAGAAGGAGGAGACAATTATGCATGTGCTCATTGACTGTACAGGAGTCCCTTGCAAACCCTGGGATCCCTGAATTCTCTTACAGACCTGAAAAACCTGTGAGGCCTAATCAGTTTTTGGAGAGAGGAGGGATGGTTAGAATAAGCCCACCAAAGGTTGGCCATCATGGCCCACGCACAATGGTCCACATAGACCACACCCACCGACCGTGGAAATCAGACTCTGATAGATAGATCATGTTGAAGGTATCGAATATTATGCCTCTGTCTTCCTCTCCATGTCACACTAGTAGCTTGTATGACACGTAACTTACGTAAAGCCTTATCAAATATTAACTCAAATATCCGAGCCGAGATACGTTTACGACTAATCCGACCTCCCTTATTTACCCTAGTGCACACATGTCTAAACAGAAATTTTAATTATTAATATGAAATATACTAAGGTGCTTTGGGAAGGCAAGGTAAGATGCTTGCTTTAATTTCCGGGCTTGGTCCCGGCGTACTTTAATCTCAGCACCATCTTATATATTTTGTCTATTTGTATTCCCTGCAGTGTATTTACTCCTTTAGTTGTTGTTTGTTTTTCTTGTTCCTATTCGAAAGTTTCAATTTAAGCTTTGTGTCCAATACAATTTGAAGTTGTTGATTTAATTAGCGGAATAAAAAAGCTGTTTAATTGTTTCAGTAAATTTACCACCCATTCCGGTTTCATGGGTGTGGTAAAAATGGATTTTGAAAGATATCAGGACATGCAGTAGCGTTTTCTCGTCTTATATTAATTACATATTATATTGAACCTTCTCACAGCCGAGCCGCTGTGACCGTACTGCTGTACAGCTACCATAGACACCGACCTAGGTGTTTTGGTCAGAATGGAAACTTTTTGAAAGGAAAACCGTGGTCCTAGAACGAAGGCCAACTGGAGGACACAGGTGTTGTTTTAATCAGTAAAAATCTGACACGCCCTGCCATTTCACCCTAGAATGGTCATGCCATAATTATGGCGGTAAGTCCCCTCTTTGAGGAGTGGCTGGAAAGACGTCACGACGTCCCAACCTTCTGCATAACGTAGATTTTCAGCGGACATGGTAAATTCGGGAGGTTCCTACACCGGATTTATGCGAACGAAACGCCCGGGTGTCACCATTGAGTGGATCGCCCGGAGGATACTGTGGAGCATACGGTAGACGTGTGCCCCGCTTAAGCAGAGCACCACCGTGTCCTCGTGGGGGCGATTGGCGGCAAAGACCACTTTTACCGGACCCTGGTATAGGCCATGGTCCAAAACGAGGAGGAATGGCAGGCGGTCGTCTCCTTCTGCGAAGCAGTAATGCTAGCGAAGAAGGCGGTCGCACAATTGAGAGAACGGCTCTCACGCCCCAGCCGCCGGAATCCCAATCCTGATTTCCAGCCACCGTAGGCGTAGGCTTGCAGACGGCGAGCAAAGGATAGCACGCCGTGTAGCCGTCCGGTAACCGTCCGGACCGAGTTCGAGTCGTCGACGGCGCGTAGTGTTCCACGCGCGGCTCAAAGAGATGTCAGCAAACCGTAGGGGCCTCTCCTGGCCCCTACGGTCGAAGCCTACAGGAGTGGGTTTTAGTCAGTAAAAGTCTGACACGCTCTCCCACTCCGCCCCAGAACGCGAGAAATCATTGGATGATTTTCCAACTCAAGAAAAGAAAAGGTCAAAACCAAAATATTTGTATTCTATAAACGTGCGCCCCAGATATCCTAAAAGACATCAAATCATCGAACTACCAAAATTCATCCACTAACCCTACTCAATTGTAACAATGCACAATCCCCTCGATAACTAACACTCAAAGGCTGTTCAACAAATAAGTACAACGAGGTAAATCTCAATCAAACCTAACAAAACAAGCTTAGTACACGGACAAAGACGGACTCGTTAAAAATGGGAGTAAAAAACATCAGCCCCACAGGCGTTTCATTTGCGCTCTTTGTTTACACTGCCAGGATTCTTCATTAAACGGTAGGGGTGACAATATTAGCTAGTACTCTGCTCGATATTACAAGGGTTTTTCAAAGAAGTTTTTTATAACGTTGAGAATGTGATTGGTTGATTTTAAGAATGCTGTCATTTCATGAAAGATGTCGATATCACATTTATTTATTTATTTCTTTGTTGCACACCTTATTACAGGACAGAAATTTATAAAAAACTAGCGGTCCCGGCAGACGTTGTTCTGCCCAAAAGCGGGATTTAGTAAAAAAAAAAAGTTACCCTACTCTACCCTATTCTACCCTACTCTACCCTACTCTACCCTACTCTACCCTACTCTAACCTACTCTACCCTACTCTACCCTACTCTACCCTACTCTACCCTACTCTACCCTACTCTTTTCTTTGCTATAAACCACACGGAGCCCGAGACCTTTCCAACGAATGCAAAACCGTGGAAATCGGTTCGTGCGTTATGGAGTTATAGCGTCAGGAAGGAAAACCCAACTTATTTTTATATAGTAGATAAGTGTACAATAGGCGGTCTGATTGCACAGGGCAATTTCTACCAGACAACTTTTGGATGAACTGTAACGAAAGGAAAAGATTTTGGGCTGGCAGTGTACAACAACATAAAACGATAATAAAATATATATACATTTGGGGGTAGACGGAACAGAGAGTAAAGTTCCGCAAACCTCCGTAGAAAAGGGAGGATCCTCCGACCAGACGGGTGTTATGTCTGGTGGGCTACTACTGCCCGATAGATGATTTCGGGCTGTTCTATATGTTCTAAACGCGCGGAGAACTTTGATTGCGCGATGCAGGATTAGTTCTTATGTGACGTCATAGATATCGCTACATACATATAATACATAAATAGGTACATTACCAAATAATAAATATTAAAATATACGTTATAGAAAGGTGAAGAAAAATTAAAGTGATAAGTTAGTCCTTCACCATCTTTTTGAAAGTCGGTAGCGTTTGGGCACGCCTCACTTCTAAGAGTAATGCATTCCACAAACGCGTTGCTTGTATCGTGAAAGATTTATCAAAGAATGAAGTGGAATGCATATGAATACTAAGTTTTAAATTCTCCGATCCATTTTTTTGTATAGTGATTTTTATAGCGGGCTTTGATAAGTAAGTACATATATATATGTAGGCCAAAAAAAGTTAAGGGAGGGGGAAGACGCGAGCTTACGGATGGCAAGCAATGGGTAGCTCGCCGTTCGGTAACGAGCAAGCCCAGGTCGATAGCGCGTTATGTTCCAAGCGCGCCTTCAAGAGATATCAACAAAATTGATGGAGACAGTTAGGGCCGACACTTGAAAAGGCTTTGGATTGTTCGAAAGAGTTACCGTATTCTTCGCAAAAAGGGTAACTGAAGGAACACTGTGGGTTTTAGTCAGTAAAATCCTAATACTCCCTCTCGCTCTATCTAGAGCGACAGAAGTTATTTGAAGAAATTATGTAGCGCACGGTCTTAAGGTGAACCACGACCGCCGATGGCTGGCACTAAAAAATCAGCGCGATTTCTTATTATAGCCCCAGCATTTTGCTCAGCGCTGGCTGTTTTGCGCGAATGAGACGCATATCTTACTACATAAATATTATATAGAGTCGTTATTCTTATCTGTTTTATTTTTAAAGAATGCGCCATGTTTGTCCTGAATAAACTCTTTTTCTTTATTTCTTTCTTTCACCCGCACCTTAAAAAGTTGGCAAACAGTATGTGTGTGTAAACAATGTGTGTGTGTATGTGCAGGACACAGGTGGATTTTAGTCAGTAAAAGTCTGACACGCTGGAGAAGTAATTTAATGATTTTTCATCTAAAAAGAATAATGTTTTTTTTCTGGTGGAAAGACATTTTTTTTTCACAAATATTGCACTAGACTAGATAAGGTTCCATTATAACCCAAGTTACAGTAAGTGTACTTTGGATTGTAATAGAACCTTATTGTATCCACCTTCGTAATGTACTAACAAAAACTCGAAATGATCTAGAAATTATACCATATACTGTTCATGACCTGGCATTTACCACGTCAGTACAGATTGCTTACTTTCTTAATTCAGCGGAACAACTTCTCAACTAAACACTTCAACCGAGCCCGTCACACGCAGTTATACTCGCAACACTAGGCTCAAAACTTCCAACTGCCACTCAGCGCGTCAACTGAACAAAACAAAACACTTGCGAATTCACGAATACGCACCTAATTACCCTTCTTACTTTGCAAAGAAACCCCAAAGATTTAACCCGACGCAGGTAAACCAGGAACACGTTTTAAGGGCTGTTACTCGACAAAATTGGGATTGAAACTGAGCATCGGCCCAACCAACTAATAAAGTCAAGCGCGGATCCACGGTTGTGGGCACGATGGGCAGGCCCACAACACTAATAGGCTTGTGACATCACATTTTTACGGTCATCTCTATCTAGTTCTATCGGAGTCTGGTTTCCGCACTTAGACTTTCCGGCCGTCGTGCATGCGGAAATTCCGGGATCTTAGGGTGTTTCATGTATCAGTGACACTTTGTACAATCAAGGAATACATGCGTAATTGTCTCCTCCCTTTCCAAGCATGCTCTGCACAGGGGTCTGTCTGTAATGCCTATTGTGTGGGGGTACTTATTCAGTGAAAATTATTCCAAAACAACATACTCCCGGGATAAACAGTACCCTATGTACTATTTCAGGACATGGTCTACCCGTTTAGCTATTCAAACGTGAAGAAGTAACATACACACACACATACACATAAACGAACGAGCGAGTTCATACTGTGACTCGAATCTGACAGATTTTCCCGTGGTTGTCAGCTGTGACCACAACCCTTTTTGAGGGCTGGATCCGCGCTTGAACCGAGTCGGTCTGAGTCTCAGCGTAGCGGAGCATTGAACCGTAGAAATTATTCCGACATAGCCCTTTAATTTCGTCGACACAAGGTATCATTATTTTTTAATTAAATTAGGTTTTGTGCGAGAATGGTGTTTCTGCTTTTAAGTAAAGGTTATTTTGGTTTAGTGTAAACGTGTTTGGATACGGTAATTGGTAAGTAGCTGTTACTATGCGGAGTTGTAAGCTTAATTTTGACGTAGAAAGGGGAAATGCTTGCTTTTCATCTAAATTTAGCCTTAGTGAGGTTTTCCCTAAATACTTTGAGGTATATGCTTCTTGTGTGTATTATTAGTTTCTGCTAGTGGCTCCGCCTATGTGTATGTCGAATATTATTATATACAAAAGGAATTACATTCCCGAGATAAAAAGTTTTTATGTCCTATATAAGGACATGGTCTACCGGTGCGCTAAGTTTTATTCTAGTCCGTTCAGCTATTTGAGAGTGAGCAAGAAACATAAGAGAGTAGTAAGTAAAAGGTAATGTTCTTTGAAAAGGTTTTCAAAAAAACCTAGCAACTGGGCTTGCCTAACTGACATCGGCAACGCTTTTCATAATCGCACCATCTGGACCGTGAATCATCATCTTCTCTACTCAATACATGGATCTACTTTAATGTCTATAATACGTAAGTACAACCAAAATTGTAATTTTAAAAGTCCTGGCAGCCTGGAGGTCTATCACACAAGACTTGAACTTAGTATAGACTCCAGCTCTCACAAAGGATAGATGTTGTAATCAATAGTTACTTTTAACCTTTGAACCTTTTTGAGAGAAACAAATAAAATCCCAAGATCTTTCACTGAATCACTATATAAAATAATTGAGCCATCAAAAATTATCAGTGGGAGCTAAAGTTGATTTTTGAGTGCAATTTAGGGCTATCGACAACAATGACTTAGGTCTTCATAGGATTGACATTCAAACTATGCGCCACACTTTACTCGGCAATACGAGCCAAACCTTTATTGAACATTTTAACTGCTTCAGATAGTCCATCTAAGGAAACTTGGGAATATATTTAATTTTGAAAATCGTCAGCATAAAGATAGTTGGATGAGAGAAGTTCATTGGAAATATAGTTTAATGAAGATAGCAAAAAGAAGTGGATATAAAATAGACACCTGCGGTACGCCGGTAGAGCTATTGCACCATGACGAGGACGAACCTTAAATGCTAATACGTTATCGATGGCCACACAGGTAACTACAACACCAATTAATCACCGTTAGAGTTATGTTAAGACAGCTAAATATTCCGAGTAATATATCAAAATCGACGTTATTAAATGCGTTGCTAAAGTCTAATGAGGAAAGGACCATCAGATTTTTATTTTCCATAATTATTTACTCTATTTTTGGCTCTCCTAAAAATATCCTTCCTGTTTCCTTATCATCATGAAAGTCGTGTTTACTTAACACAATATTAGCAATACAGGATGTTCCTCATACAACGGATATGACGTTAGTTGCCTTTGCCCTTTGATATAGGATGTTTTGATACGAGTGCCTAACGTAAGCTATACGTAAATAAAATGCTTCTAGTGAAACCCAGGGCCCTGGGACGATGGCAAAGAAGTAACAGGAGTGGGTTTTTAGTCAGTAAAAGTCTGACACTATTTCATGCTCCGCCCAAGAGCGAGATTTTTCATAAGATGATTTTCCCACCAAAAAAAATAAATAAAAATAGAATGCTTCTAAATACTGATTTACGTGATATCACTCTAGTTTATTAAGAGCCTTTTCACTCCTTAGTTTTCTAACTAATAAAACCCTATGCAAATACAAATAGTGATCAGCATACCGCGGTAGGTTCTCTAATTAATATTCAAACATTTTCAGCTTCATTAGAACAAACCTGCCATTAATGACCGAATTTACACCTTTACGGTGAAATCTGCATTTGACCGGTGCAATCCCACCGTGGAATATTTTGTGTGGCCCTGTCTTGTTAATGTATTTTAGACGGCAATATTCGAGTAATTTGTATTTTTCTTTCTAGTGTTGAAAACTACATGGAGATGAAAATGGACAAAGTTAGAAATGAGTATATTGGACGAAGTTTAAAATTGGCGCTTGTGACTGAAAAGTTGAAAGGGAATCATTTGTTTTGGTATGGTCATGTGAAGAGGAGGGATGAAACACATGTTACTTAAAAGTTACGAGTTTACATGTGGATGGATGGAGAGGTAGAAGCAGGCCAAAGAAAAAAGGGATGGATTGTATGAGGAGTGATATGAAAAAAGGGAGTTAGTGATTACGTGACGGATGATAGGACGAAAAGGAAGAAAAAAACGTATTACGCCGAGTAACATAGGATACAGGCAGGAAGATTGAAACTGATGAATAGATAGTTTTTTTTATTGGGAAAATTATTTTTGAATAGAATTATTTAGCAAAACATGAGCCATTGTGATACCTGACTAATATCAAGTAAGGTAAGTGCCTCCTTGGAAGGTTCGTCATGGCCATGGAACGCAAAAGGCAACAGAAAGAACACGAGTGGGTCAGTAAAGTATGAAACTCCAAACTAGTGATATTGCACCCAAAAGAAAAAAGTGAATGTCTATTTTAAGAAGATGTGTGAGACAGATTTAGATAGTTGAGACGTAGATACTTGTTTAGTGAGTTGAGACTACACATTCTACCTATATTTCTAACTAGATTCTATCAAATTTAGAATCATTCAGATAAGCCATTACTGAGAATCGGACATTAGCCGCTATTAACACTCTCCTGGACTCAAACACAGATCTTGATATGTTTGCGAATAAATAGAAATGATAATGTTAGAATTTTTGTGAGAAGGACACAAATGACTGAGTTAAATAAATTAGGTAAATGTTTAAATAGTGTAACTTAATTTCGGCCTTTCTATTTATTTAAAATAAAATAAATAAATAAGACACTCACAGTAATTTCCAAAATATGTTACAATAACATAGAAATTCAATATTGTTCTTAACAAGCTATAGATTATATATACACGTCTCTTCATTTATCATCAAATTCCGAAGCCATTTAACGTCTTGACCTTGATCATGTTTATTTCCATTACAAAGCCTGAATATCGATGTCCCTCGATCAATATGTTTGAAGTACTCGGAAACTACTTTCCTGGTAAAGGACGATTACATTGACGAAAATTATAGCTTCCCAATGTTTGAAGTGTTTACCATGTTTAAAGTTCAAGCAAGAAATAGGAAATTGCATTTAAGTTTTTATATTTATTTAATGAAGATATCCGCAGGAGAACCAAGGTTACAGACATAGCCCGCAGAATCGTCAAACTTAAGTGGCAGTGGGCAGGGCACATTGCTCGCAGAACAGATGGTCGATGGGGAAGAAAGGTACTGGAATGGCGATCACGTACCGGAAGACACAGCATTGGAAGGCCTCCCACAAGGTGCACCGATGACCTGGTGAGCGTCACGGGAATCCGATGGATGCGAGCAACACAGGACCGGTCATTATGAAGAAATTTGGGGAGGCCTACAGTGAACGTCTTTCGGCTGAAATGATGTGGCCCGTAGTTTCACCCGCGCCTTTAGTTATTGCTCCACTTTTATTAGTCGTAGCGTAATGTTATATAGCTTAAAGCTTTATTCGATAAATGAGAAATGAAAGAATGGATTTTTTGGCTTATGCAAAAAATGCTAATGTCAGAAACCAAAGATGAGTAATGTTTTGATGAGTTGTGAATCAATTTGGTTCCAAATATTATCAAGACTTTAATTAACCCAATATGAAATGGCGAAACCATAGATTGATACACACTATACCGTGTTTAATTATAGTTCAGTGCCTTAAAGACTTAGGTAAAAGTCGAAAAACTTTTGTTGGATGCGTAATTACATCTAATGGTAACATCACCAAGGAGAAATGTGACATTTGGCAAGAGAAGCTTCAACCTCCTGATCATTTAATTGAACCATCGGAAATCCTCTTGCCGGGGCATACATTGCCATGATCGATCTTAAAACCTTTCAAAAGACTCTCTCTCCGCAGACCATGGCCTCCTTCCATATTGCGCCACACATCGACTGTTGATCGGAATCCCACAATCCTGGAGCTGGGTTTACGATACCCCTTCTGTCTATAATAAGTACTGTTAAAGATCTAAAAATAACCGCTGGGATCGAGAGCTTAACATGTTTTCCAAAGCAGGTAGAAGTTTTGGTATGTAATGGATGGTCGCCATCTAACCTCAGACGTCGACCCGTAGATTGTTATAATCCAGCTACGAGCTCCTATATGCATATAATGTGTATAATTAGGCATGTCTGTTTGTCTTCATCATTTTCCTGACCTTGTCCCATAATAATAGCATAGCATAGTCGGCCGTATAATGTTCCCACTATTGGGACTCAGGCCTCCTCTCTAAGAGAAGGAATGGGCCGTAATCCACCACGCGGGCCCAGTGCGGGTTGGTGGATGTCACATGTCTTCGAATTTTTGGTCCTAGGACATGCCGGTTTCCTCACGATGTTTTTTTCCACCGTTTTGAGAGCAGTGGTGATGAAATAAATTACACAAAGTAATGCGACTGGCTGGGTTTGAACCCCCAATCCGTAAGTCGGGTTACCGCTCGGCCACCACTGCTCATGCTCACCATATTAATAAATCATTATTTATTTTCAGGGCAACTAAGACCCATAGACAAAATACATAGAAAAATCTTTAAAATGGTGAACTAATACATTTTAAGAACATACTTCTTTCTTTCTTTCTTCTTTCCTCCACAAAATCGTCGATACACGACACCCTTCGGCCAAAACTCTCCTTTGAGGAAGGACTCCAAGTTTTGAGTTGGCATCTGCACCACAAACGACTTAACCTGTCAGCAGTCACGCTATCATTAACTCCCTTTTCTTAGATATCTTTCCTTATAAGTACAATCTATCCACTTTTTGTTCGGCTTCCTTCTCCCTGTCCATGCATTTCAGTCCCTGACGCCAGTTGTCAACTTCCTCTAACGTGCTCATTTCTCACTTTATCCATTCTCGTCACTTCACATATCCATGTCTGTTCATGTTTAGTAATAAATCTCAGTTAAAATGTCTCTTATCATAAATGAAACCATGAGCCGTAATCATAGTTGATCAGTTCGAATTATGACACAAACACAGGTTGATTAGCTTGGCGAGTTGATTTCGGATTTCAATTGAGTACTGAGCAATAACATTATTCATGTCGTTATGCTGTGGAAATACAGTTATTTGTTACTGTTATTACAGTGTTTTGTTTTTTTTTATAGTCCTGTTTATATGTGTATTATACAATAACACATTAATAATAGGTCTTTACCAATAAAATTGCCGTTTTTTAAAACGGGTTGCTTTGAAGTTTATCTTTGGATGGACTTGGAATTATAAGTTCAAATAAATTTTATATTAAAGGTACGTTATTCTTTTTTCTAAATTCCGAGTTTATTGGTTTCTTTGTATTTTGTATTTTCTGTAATAACACTTCAAAGCAACCCGCTTTAAAAACGGCAATTTCATAAGTAAAACCCTATTATTATAAAATAGCTCGCGGGATCAAACCCAGCAGCATTGCTTTGTATAATGTATTTTATCAGCACTGCTTTCAAAACGGTGAAGAAAACATCGTGATGAAGGGATTACACCCTATTCCCTCTCCTGGAGTGAAGGCCTGAGTCCCAGTAGAGGGAAAATTTATATTTATTTATTTATTTATTAAAACTTCATGCAACACAAAAGTACAAAGACGGACTTAATGCCTTAGGCATTACTCTACCAGTCAACCTAGGGTGGTGAAGAGAAAATGTAGCAGGTGCATAAAATACAGAAGAATATTAAGAAAATAAAACTTCAAAAGTATGTATATATATATATATACAAAATAAACATACATATATAATTTAATATAATATATACATATATATTTATATAAAGTAAAAGAAAGGGGTTATTGAGACGACTTTACTATTTGTGCAGAAAGTAATTACTAGGCTGATTATGCCATTATAAAGACATTTTGTGTGCATGTATGTGTGTTTGTTACTACTTCACGCTCAAAACTGCTTATCGGATTGGGATGAACATTAGAGTAGACCATGCCCAGGAATAGCATACAGGAAACTTTTAGTCGTGCGGAAGCGACGCCCGGGTGTCGCCACTGTGTGAACCGCCTGGGGGACACGTTGAAGCACACGGTGGAGATGTACCCCGCTGGAGGTGCCCCGCTTGGGCAGAGCAACGTTGTGTCCTCGTGGGGGCGACCGGCGGCGGCGAACTCACGCGCCGGGACTTGGTACAGGCCATAGTTCGGAGCGAGGAGGAGCGGCATGCGGCCGCCCAAGTGCGGGATTTGTCAAAAGATGATTTTCCCAACTTAAAACAAAAATCCCAGAAGTATGTCTACTTGGGATACTTTACCACCTTCACGCGCGGGATGCCACTAGCAGAAGCTTGGTGAGTTTATAATTCTGATATTGAAATATTCCCTATCTATTATATTCCCTTCTTGCACCTTCCATTCTGACTGGCCTGTTGGTCTAGTGGTTAGTGGCCCTGAATGCTATGCCGAAAGTTGTGGGTTCGATTCCCACCCAGGACAAATGTTTGTGTGAGCATGATCATTTGTTCTGTGTGTGGGTGCAATCTATATCTCTATATATATATTAAGCTATGGACTAGACGGCGTTGTGTGATAGTTGTGCAATATTATTATTATTAATATTTTGTGTGTTTGAACATAAAGAATTACAATTATTTATCAAACATTCATTCATACACACATACTTATATAAAAACTTTATCCTTTATAATATTATCATTAGCAAACATTTTGTATATTTTATGAGGTAATTATTTACACAGATAACCCACAATCAGTGAAATAACATTAAAATGTTAAATTCGTTATAAATAAAATGTCTGTCTGGCTGTCAAATACATTGAACCAATACCGATTTTTTAGTTTATTCAGTTACGCGTAGCCATTTGTTTGCATTATGAATATATGTCATCATTATAATATCAACCAATGAGTAGGTAATTAGTTACATAATATGAGCTTAAAATAATAATCGTGGTATTATTTAAATCTGCGAAATAATCGCCAAGAAGATATGGAACACTTTGCAGGTGTCTGTGTTCTCTGCCATCTAAGCATAAGCATAAGCATAATCAGCCTTTTAATGTTCCCACTGCTGGGACTCAGGCCTCCTCTCTAGGAGAAGGCATGGGCCGTAATCCACCACGCGGGCCCAGTGCGGGTTGGTGAATGTCACATGTCTTCGAATTTTTGGTTCTAGGACATGCCGGTTTCCTCACGATGTTTTCCTTCACCGGTTTAAGAGCAGTGGTGATGAAATAAATTTCACAACGTAATGCGCCTGGCTGGGATAGAACCCGCAACCTACAACTCGTAAGTCAGGGCCGTTACCACTGGGCTACCACTGCTCTTAATCTCTGCCATCTACGACATTATTTTTAGTATATGCGAAACCTGAATATAGTTGCCTGAATATAGCACAAACATGTAATCTTACATACACAAGACACCCGGTCCTGGAATAACTATCTGTGGGCCATAAAATTATTTGTTTCGTGCGGGAATCGAACTCGCGACTCGCAACGCAGCAGCCATCCACTCAACCACTTGACTGTGACAAACATGCCGTCAAACAGTAGGTGAGATTGGCGTTAAAACCAACTTCAGAGACAAAAATGGTCCCAGCACGGCCGATGCCTGCTGGGGCCATTTTGAAAATTACGAAAGGGATACGATACGTGATCCTAGAACACAAAAAGCAACTGAAGGAACATAGGTGTGGTTTTAGTCAATAGAAGTCTGACACGCCCTCTTGCTTCACCATAGAGTGGGACAAGTCATTAGATGATTTCCCAACTTAAAAAAATATTACACAACTTACTTCCATCCAAATTGATGATTTACAAATTCAGTGTAAGAAACAATAATTTCCATAATATTTAGGCAAATTGTGAAACTTCAGTGCTATGTTCTAATACACGTTCAATGGAATCACAGAATGGAATAACAGCGCCTGCTTTGGAAACTTGTTCTCATCCGCTGGAAAATGTTCCGTTCTCTGTTAGTGTTTGAATAAAATCAGACACAAACTTGCTAGAGTTTGTTTCAGCTTTCCATTATACTGTTGTATAAAGGTGTTTTTGTTTATTTCAGTTAATGTTTGGCGACCTAAAATTAAATTCCTGAAGCTTTGTGCCTACCGATCAGGAAGTGAATTTAGGGCGCTTTTGCATTTACATTCAAGCAATCGAAGCATGCAAGCGATGACCTGATGAGGGTTGCGGGAATCCGATGAATGTGATACACATAGCACCAACCGTTATGGTAACACTGGGGGGGGAGGGGGGCTATGTCCAGCAGAGGACATGTGCATCTTAAGCGTGATCAGGAATTGAATGTATTTTCAGTTTAAGGGCACTTTGCATTTGTATTAATAATAATAATAATAAACTTTATTGTCAGACCAGAGATCCATGAGATCCATAGTTAAAAAACATTAAATAAATACCTACTAAAGAAAAACTAAAAGACATACAATAAGACATACAATACAAAACAAAACAATACAATACAACACAATATCTAAATTAAAGCAATTAATTAAAGTATTTAAGCAATCAAAAAATGCAAGTAACCTGGTGAGAATCACAGGAATCCGATGTATGAGAGACGCACAGGATCGGTCGTTGAGGCGACACTTGGGGCAGCCCTATGTCCAGGTGGATGTCTTTCGATTTTCGATTCGATGATGAGTCAAAGCAGTTCAAAAATAAAATGGATGGTGCGGAACCTTTCGTGCGCGAGTCCGACACGCATTCGGCTGGTTTTTATATATTGTTTTGAATCAAGTATTTAGCCAAAGAGAGTGGAAAACAAAATTAAATTAATGTTCTTTGTTCTTCAACAATTTCCTTTTGCTCTTTTTCTCGTTAAGAAATTTTGTTGTAGAAGGTTCTCCAATAATTCCACAGCAAGTATTTTAGATATTTTTTAATATATTGTAAATCACATTCGTTTATGGTTGTATAATTTCTTTCGATGTGTTATGATATTAATGTTTTTGCTGAATATTTTCCTTCATGAAATAAAAATTTACATGTTTGAGTCTAGAATTAAAACAGATATGCTTACTTGTTGGTGCCCGCCACTTTGTTCGTGTAAAACACGTAAATCTGCACATAGATATTTGGTCATAATTAATTTTTTTTTTTTGTTTTGTGCGGAACTCATTTTTTTTTTTTTTTAAATACAGCTATCCTAAATTATTAGTTCTGTACGACAGTGCACTTTTGGAACATGGAGATCATCCCACCAATATGTACAAAACGATTTTAAAACGACGACGGGAACATTTTTTTTTTTTTTGTGTGGCCTCTCGCAGGTCAACCTAGGAGGTTGTCGGCTGCTTAACCGGAGTTGCCTGTGGCGGCCTCAATTCGAGAATCAAAGCCTCCAGCCAGGGCTTACTTAACTAAAACTTAAAAACTAAGCGACTACACGCTAAGGGCACCCCCTGTGTGGTACGGACCTCGGCTTAGGGCGTCGCTGGGGGGGGACAGCAAGGGACGGGCTGGATCGAACAAAGATTTTATTATTATTATCGGGGAATTTTAAAACTACGGCTCAGCGACGCGGGCTGGCTCGAGCGAGGGACGGGGAGGACGTTTACGGGAATGTCACGGCGGGCCTCGGCGGCGAGGACGGAAGGACGGCGGTCTGTATTGTCTGTGAACTGTACTTGTTTCCTTAAGGCTCTCTTGGAGCAGGGTAGTGGGGTCATCGGGGGTGACGAGAGTATGCCTAGGACGGCGAACCTTAGAGATGCGGGAGGGTTCGTATCGGGCTGCCGAT
Organism: Mythimna pallens; assembly: GCA_961205895.1. Taxonomy (NCBI): domain Eukaryota; kingdom Metazoa; phylum Arthropoda; class Insecta; order Lepidoptera; family Noctuidae; genus Mythimna; species Mythimna pallens. The sequence continues at coordinate 19,675,224 of OY540844.1, forward strand.
ACTATGAGGGGGTTGCGGGGTTTCACAGCAGTATCGAAGAAACGCTTGCAAAGGCGTTTCATGAACTGCTGGATGGTGGGGATTTTGAGATCTAGATGTAGATTCTCATTTCGGACATAATATGGGGCACCGAGAATTTTACGGAGGGTCCTGTTTTGAAGGGTCTGCATCCTATGGAGGAAGCGGGGCTTGGCGTGTGCGAAGATTGCACATGCATACGTCATGATCGGGCGGATTACTGCAGTATAGAGGCGCAGCTTGCACTTAAGTGACAGTTTGCTGCGGGCAGTCATGAGATAATGGAGCCTACCTTGAGCGAAAGCGGCTCGCGAGCGAGCCTGCTTTATGTGCTCGGCGAAGGACAAGTGCTGATCGAGGATCACTCCGAGGTACTTGGCTTGCTTCTCCCAGGGGATCGGCTTACCGTACATGGTGATCGGAGGGGACGACGGGAACACTTTTTATGTGCGTATGTATACCTAATGAAGGAGAAGAAAGAGTATTTAACATTTTTTTTTATTCTGTTTAGGTTCGCGCTTGACTGCTATCTCACCTGATGGAAAGCAACGATGCAGTCGACGATGGAGCGCACTTACCTAGAAGTAACCTATTCACTCTTGACTTAAAGATATCCGGGTTGTGGCCATCAGGAAACACAGACTCCGGCTGGGTCCACCATGTAGCAGTGGCGCATCGCCGCGGTGATAGATATAAAAAAAATGACTAAAGGAAATTGATTTGGGCTCGCTTCAGACGATCGGACGGCGACCTACCCATTGCTCGCCGTCCGCAAGCCCGCGCCTACGGTGGCCGGAAATCGGGATCGGGATCCCGGCGGCTGGGTGAGATCTGCGCCCTCGCGCGTGCACGTGCGGCCTTCTCAAGCTAAGTCTTAGTTTATTTCTAGGCAAGCGTACTCTATTGCCGACCACAATTATCACTTATCATCAGTTGAGTTAGTGGTCAAACGTAAAAAAAAGCCTAACAAATTCATTCCCCAAAAGCCATGTTTCACAATTTAATAAAAATGCACATTCTCACAAACAAACCACAACTCAATCCAGGCATAATATTGTTGGAAAAATTCATAGTAACCAATAAACAACCTGATGGTTGAAACACGTTACCACAAACAAGAAAGACGCAGAAGACCCGTCCATACAATGAGCGAAAATAGACGGACACAGAGACAATGTCTGTGTGTGCGTGTGTACATGTCATATACTTACACATCTCACTCATACTTGGGCACGCCATAATTATGGCGATAAGTCTCCAATTTGAGGAGTGGCTGGAAAGACCTCACGGCGTCCTTACCTACCGCATGACGCAGATCCTCACCGGACATGGTAAGTTCGGGAGGTTCCTGCACCGGATTCGTGCGGAAGAGACGCCCGGGCGCCACCATTGTGTGGACCGCCCGGAGGACACGGTGGAGCACACGGTAGAGGTGTGCCCCGCATGGGCAGAGCACCGCCGTGTCCTCGTGGGGGCGGTCGGCGGCAGCGATCTCTCGCGCCGGGCCTTGGCACAGGCCATGGTCCGGAGCGAGGAGGAGTGGCAGGCGGTTGCCTCCTTCTGCGAAGCAGTAATGCTAGCAAAGGAAGCGGCCGATCGCGTGAGGCAACGGTCCTCACACCCCAACCGCCGCCGGGATTCCGATCCCGATTTCAGGCCACCGTAGGCGCGGACGGGGAGCAATGGGTGGCTCGCCGTCCGATCGTCCGGTAACTGTCCGGACCGAGCCCAAGTCGTCGACGGCGCGTAGTATTCCACGCGCGCCTCAAGAAGATGTCAGCAACCGTAGGGGCCCAGCAGGGTCAAAGCCTATTGGGGCCATGGGTGATGCGAAAGAGATCCCCGGGACCCTGGAAAAAATGGCAAAGAAGGAACAGGAGTGGGTTTCTAGTCAGTAAAAGTCTGACACTATCTCGCGCTACGCCCAAGAGCACGGGATGTCATGCGATGATTTTCCCACCCGAAAAAAAAAAATATATATATATCTCACTGATACTAATGTCAAACAAATGCTAGTTGCGTGCATTCGATGTACACCCGACGATGTAAATATCAAGCTATTAATTTTGGGTACAAACTGAATTCGCTTCGTGTAAACTTTCCGAACTATGAAGTCAGAATTAAGAAAAATGTTAAACTTATAATTTTCTATTACATAGATTGATTGATCTTGAAACATAAATGCACAACAGCTGATTCGTAGATAAGTACGAAGTTTTTTTTTTTTTTGAAGTGGGAATTAGCAGTGATGCAATTGTTGATGGTGAGTCCTTTCCACTCAAGCCTTGAAGACACCCAAATTGTAATCGGATGGGAAGACTGCAGCACGTAACGATGGTTTTTTGAAATGTTGTACCCTGATAATCCTTTGAAAAAAATACAAATAAATCTTCAGAAAACTAAATAAGGTTTGAAATTAGAATACTCGGAATAGGTCAAACTTTAAAATTATATCGTCTTGCGCATGTATATGTAGACGCGTGTCTACGTGTATCAGTTAGTTCCGCTATGCTGTGGTTTCGCTATGCTTAGCTTAGCTTAGCTTAGTCCGCTTTATAATTTTCCCACTGTTGGGACTCAGGCCTCCTCTCTAGGAGAGGGAATGGGCCGTAATCCACCACGCGGGCCCAGGGCGGGTTGGTGGATGTCGCATGTCTTTGAATTTTTGGTTTTAGGACATGCCGGTTTCCTCACGATGTTTTCCTTCACCGTTTTGAGAGCAGTGGTGATGAAATAAAGTACACAAAGTAATGCGCCTGGCTGGCTTTGAACCCACACCCTACTACTCGTAAGTCGGGGACGTTACCACTCGGCCACCACTGCTCTTCGCATCTGTGTTTCGCTATGCGCCATATACCTACCAAAAAGTTTTATGCACAAAATTCTTTAATACGTTAACGATGGATGGTACAGTTGAAAAGAAAAGTGATTCGCTAGTTGCATTGAGCAGACCTTCTGCATTATTTCATCTCATCGGTGCGGCACCAAAGTTTCGGGTACAGTCACGCCCTTTCCCTGTTTCGGTCAGGCGGCGTGACATCGTCTGTTATTGCAACGCTCAGCGAAATGTGGACAGATTTTCAGTAATTTTGTAAAGGTTATGGTAAGACTGATCAGTTGAGAACCGAAAATCCTGAAGAAGTGGGATTCAAAACGGAACCGGCTAGTTGTTCCAGTCGCGGCATAAACGACAAGGCGAAATGGTTAGGTTAGGTTAGGTTAGGTCCGGACCGTAGAGGTGGTAACAATGTAAGAATGCATAATCACCGTACGTCGGGTTGTCCGATGGTAAGTTTGTGAGGTTTTGGAGTCTTATTCAAATTTAGTTATACCAAGATAGAAAAAATCTAATGAGTGTTACTTTTCTATCAAAAAGTGTGTTACTAAATTAATCACTAGTTTTTTTTTTTGAGGTTATTCATCCTATGACTTCCTCTGCTCTAGGGTGGTGCAAGAAGGCGTATCAAAATTGTACTGGCTAAAACCACACCTGTGTCTTTCAGTTGCCCTTTACGTTCCAGACCAGAACCACGGTATCCCTTTCAGAAATTCCCCATTGCCCAAGCGGGTGTTGGCCCTACTGGGTCCACCCACCCACTCTACTGGATCTACTGGGTCCTGGGTCTACTGGGACCCAGTAGGAATCCATGCGTGGGACACTACACACCATCAACGACTCGGGTTTGATACTTCCTACAAGCAACTCTTTGTTCTTCAAAAAACATACCACTTAGAAAAACTAACATACTTTAATTGTAAAACACGCTTCACAAAATTGAATATCTTTACCAACAATATAAGCAGGAAACTATAATTAATTTCTCCACGCCACATAAACAGCCTTCACAAGAGAGCCTATTATGGAATATTAATAACTGGCTCTAGAAGCCATAGAAAGCCAATTTTTCTGTCCATTGTGCGCAGATAGCGTTGATAAGGACAAAGAGAGCGAACAAAGCGCGCAGTACAATGCCGACACTGCAGAAATGAATGTAGTGGCCATTGACTTGGACGCTATTTTAACGGGACTGTGATCGGCTGTGCTACTGTTTTAGTTGTATTTTTGGAATGGAAACGTACTGGCCGTTGATATATATTATATATTTACTCGTCTATATCTATATATTTAACCCTAGAGTGGACGCGCTATGAGCATTTTGCCGCCCTCATCAAAAAATCGTTTATAATTCGTAAAACAATGGCCCGTTAAGTTTGCGCTTTTTAATAGCTGCCCCTATTTTCGTTCGCAATTCGTGCAGAAAACCTGCATGCCATCAATGCCCTGGAAGCCGCCAAAAGAAGAGTTTATTACCATCAGGTAACACCAGGCGGCATTTTGCTCACCACGCACCTTCTCACGTAAGTAAAAATTGTGTCAATATTTTTGTAAAGTTGAAATTTCGAAGTAGTAAATATAGTAAATATATGTACTGCAGTGTTTATCACTACAGAAAGAATGTCGATTAGAAATATATTACTTTTTGGCTCTTAGGAAATTATTGATGACATAACACACAGACGATCTAATAAAGCTTAAGGCCAAAATATCCCCAAAATGATACGCAACGCTCAATCTACGTGACGCTGCAACGATGTTCAGCACCCCTAGCCAAGTTACGATCGTTTCGTTTGGGTCGAACGCCTCGAGTAGGCCACGCCTCCGTTTCCTTTGTTCTGACCACGTGACTGAGCTTTGACATGACATCAGAACAAAAGAATCGGGGGCGTGACCTACTCATGGCGTTCGACGCAAACAAAACGATCGTAATTTGGCTAGGGGTGCTGAACATCGTTGCAGAGTCACGTAGATTGAACGTTGCGTATTATTTTGGGGATATGTTGACCCCTTATGTGTAAAAAGAGTCTCATAATATTCTAGATAATAATATCATTATCACTATCCTTGAAGTAAGTACGTACGTAGGTAGGTAGTATATGACCCTAATTTATAACCCTAGTGGACATTCTTAAACAAACATATTACTAACCTACCATATGGCAACTACCCAAAGATTATATTCATCCTACGTTACATTTTAACCTACTCACACAAGTTGTGTTATTACTACCGTCATATATCATATACCCTTCTTTATTTAACGTTAATTCTGGACAATAAATCTTAAGGGATTACCTTTCGTATGTGTAGAGAGTTATCTTGCAAAAGGGTCTGTGTTTTGGTATCTTTGCGCGTATTTTTTCCTGTTGCATGGTGAGTAGGAAATTAGGTGGTGTTAATGTAAAGCAACAGCTTTTGTATCGGTGAGTAGCTTAACTGTACCGAAGTATAATCAGGGGTCAAAAGTACATTTGTAGCCTAACAATGCTAGTGTCTAAAAGACATTGCTCGTCGTCCATACATCCATAGATCCAACAGGGAGGTGTATTTACTCTTTGGGTTTTAGATAATGTATATATTCGATTAAACGTCAGCGTCAAAAGCAATTATGTCGCGAATCCAACCGAATTTAATAGTCACAAAATAAAAGGGCTATTGAGTAATAATTGTGACGTTGCACGTTGGTCGGATTCGCGATATTATCGCTTTTGACGCAATTCGGAACGCAGGACCAATAACTTAGGATATATTACTGAATGACATTACTACCAAATGTCAAATGTTGTCATCTGTCAATTCATCAACTGTCAGTGTCGATATTACTGGTCGTTTCAATCAGCGCTTTCAATCGAGTTTTTTGATAAGGCTTATTATGGTTCCGCGACATCATGCGGACTGTTTGTAACCAAAAATCATTATCGTATATCAAGTGTTGAGAATACTGACGCTTGTCTGTGTCAAACTCTTATTAAGAGAGCTGTTACAAAGACTTGGCTGTATGAGCTATAATACCTTTGCCTATTAAAAACCTCAAATTGAACCAAAAAATAATAGAACTATCACCGAGGATTATGACGGAAGCTAAGGACGAAAGTGAATACTTTTAAAAATGTTTTCGAAATTAAAAAGTGTCCGTTCTATTAAAATATAAGTAATGTATATTATTAAAAGAACTAGTAATTATAGTAAATATTTCATGCGTGTTGGTTCATTGGTCATGTTTTACAATGTCCTTTCTTTATAGTAGATGTTCAATGGTCCACAACTAGTTTATTTAATACTTTAGATCCTATGCTACAAATTGAATCAGTCCGGAACCATTGACCCTCTTCTTTATAGAAATTTTAGGCACTTTAGCAATGGCAGAGTGCAACTGCACTTTTGACCCCTTACCGTACATATAGAACTCTAGTCTTGAGTTTCAGACGGGATTTTTCCGAGTGAAGTTCAGCGGTTGTTTTAGTAATTTGCAAATTGATTTCTAGTCGATATTGTGATGTAAAATTGGTGTAAAATTAGTGTAATTTTTATATCTCAAGTGTCTACGCAGTTGGACACTTTGTGGAGTCATAAGGACGCAACAACGCGTACCTAAAGACGCAACGTTGGAAGGTCTCCCACAAAGTGGACTTATGACCTGGTGAAGGTCGCGGGAATTCGATGGATGCGCGACGCACAGAAACTTTCTTTGTAGCAATACCTATGTCCAACAGTGCCATTCTTTCGGAAATTATGGATGATGATGATGCGATCACATTTGACATAAGTCACCATAAAATGGTGCTGAAAAATCAAATTCATAAATATGTCAGTTATTAACATATATGCCAGCATTAAACTGAGGAAATATCGTGTTCTTCCTACATGCCTTATTCTCTCATGAATTATAAATGTGTAACATTAATTTGTGTTAAATTATACTTCAAAAAGAGTACCTTTTTCAGACGGTTTATATAAAAAATTAGCATGATATTGTTTAGGAAATTATAATTTCACTTGCATGTTTAGTAATCTGAATATTTTACATCTTTTGTGGAGATGTTTATTTTGTTTCTTCAGTATTTGCATGTATAATTAATTTGTAAAGTATTTTATTGTAAATGGGATAAAGCTTGCTTGCCAAATTGTTTGTGAGAATTAAAATTTTCAATGGGCTTTGTCAACTTTGTGTATTTCAATAATGACTGGATTAAGGTTTTAACATTTTTTGTTCGGTATATTGTTTTAAAATTGAACAAAAAATTGTAAGCTGAATATAATTACAGGTAGTGACGGATAGTAAATTTTTAGATTTACTACAATAGATAGGTTTGGTTTTTTTTGGTGAAATGATTTTATTTATTTATTTTATTATTTATGTGGACCGATGACCTGGTGAGGGTCGCGGGAATCCGATAGATGCGAGAGAGGGGAGGCCTATGTCTAACAGTGGACGTCTTTCGGCTGAAATGATGATGATGATGATGATTATTTATGTACACACAAATATACAGCAGAAGATATGTTATTATAAAAAATTGTGTGTGTGTGAAAACTCACATAGAAATAGTTCCTATTTAGGTTATGGACAAAGAAACTTATGTGCGAAAACCTGGATACCGATCTAAAACTAACGCCTTGTTGAGATAACATCTTATCATCATCTTTCTGCTCTTGTCCCGTATTATTTTTAATTATTTTTACGTTTAATTTTTTCCATTCGATCACGAGTCACGCTATCATTGACTCCCTTGTCTTTCATATCACCCCTCACACATTCATTCATCTTTTTTTTGGTTTCCCTCTCCCTCTCCATCCTATGAGATGAACACGATCATTTGTTCTGTGGCTGGGTGTAATTTATCTATAATATGTATGTATTTAGAAATATCTATGTATGTTTATCAGTTGTCTAGTACTCATAATACAAGCTCTGCTTAGCTTGCGGCTAGACGGCATTATGTGATAGTTGTGGAATATTATTATTATTAATTAATCCATCCTCATGAGATAACAAGTAACAGTGTTATTGTATTTTTTTACTACAAATATGTAAACAAAATACCTGACATAAAATAGTTACCTATTTAATTTATTTTTTCAGTAATTTGAATTGCAAATACAAAATCAAAAACCGATTTCGTACGAAAAATCGAACCTCCCTTTATAAATATAAATAACACTCCGTACTCAACGTATGCGAGAGTATGCGAGCCATAAAAATGGGTCATTGGAAAAATCGGGGACATTCCGATCGACTACCCATTGCTGGTGACAAAATATTATAAATTGAATTTTAACCCTCAACAATGCTTGGGAACTTTGAGAGATAAAAAACCTACAAAAGCCTAGGCTGTGTACAGACTACCTATAGATTTCAGATCAGTTGTAAAGGCAGAAAAAGCCTTTACATATAATGTGGAATGTTGTAGAATAAATGCATGTTAACATTCTATGAATAAATGTTTAATAAAACACTTCACTAATTTTACTTAAAAATGTTAAACATTTCTAGAAAATGTTAATAGTATGTTAAAATGTTGCGAGAGTTTGGTGCCAAACGTACCTACTACTGGCGTACTTGTGTACGTGACGATACAGTAAACCTACTTTTACCCGTTTCATAATAATTGCTAACTAAGCCTAAGTCCAATGTTTTGGATACTGACTGTACATCGGTAAGGGTTTTTTTATGGTAGAAAATATCCAATGCCTTCTCTTGCTCTTGTACAACAGTAATGGTGACTTTTGAATCATTGATAATTTTCCATATCTATACTCGGACACTACAGGATCTTAGGTTAACATAAGATCCCATATTAAACAATTATGTGGGCATATATATATTGTTCCATACACGACCAAATTACTACTTAATTTCTCGTTCAATGTCGAATTGTCAGACTGCAGTATCAGGAAGAAATAAAAAAATTACTTGAAGTTTCATTGCGCCATCGAAACAGGAATAAAGATATCCACGGGAAAACCAAGGTTGCAGAAGCCCAAAATATCGCCAAACTTTAACACCAGTAGACAGGGCCCATTGCTCGCAGATCAGATTGTCGTTGGGGCCGAAATGTTCTAGAGTGGCGATCGCGTACCGAAATACGCAACGTTGGAAAGCCTCCCGCAAGGTGGATTGACGACCTGGAGACGTGTGTGAGGGTCGCGGGCATCTGATGGATACGACACTCACAGGACCGTTCATTGTGGCGATACTAAAAAGCCGGGAACAAGGTTTCATCCACCTCGAAATTCACCTTGCCATTGCTGGGAGCAATAAAAGTCTGACCGTCCCTTTCGCTCCAACCAGAGCAGAAGGAGTTATTGATAAATGATAATTATTATACAAATAGGTTTTTAAAAACACTTTTACACCTCAATTTTTTTGTTAATTTAAACTAGATGAAGCTGGGGTTTCCTAGTTGACTACCCTGAGAAGAAACACCGAAACAAACTTAGGGGTCAGTCTCTTTTAAAGTCCATACAGCAAATATGTAATGGTCAAATCTTATGAGAACCATGCAGATTGGAGTCTGATATTGTCTTTTGAAGAAAGAACCACACAGTTCTGAGCGGACCTGTCCAGTCAGTGCAAGCATTTGTCAGTATTCGTGTAGCTCAACTCAGAACGACTAAGGAGTAACAACGTCAACAGTATTATCAGTATTGGAGGCTATCGCACTAAAAAAAATGTTTTAAATTCACCTGAAGCAGGTAGTTCCGTGTAATTCCACAAAACCAAAATTAAATCCCCACCGTAAAAAAAAACATGACAGTCAACTCAACTTCAAGCAAATCCGTGGGGTACGTGGGTACCCCAATAAAGCTGTCAAAAAATAATCATATTGAAACAATAATCCGGTCGTGTCAGGGGACCGATGTGGGGTACATTATCACGGATTTTATCGCAAAGTGGGCTACGATTTTTTTTTCATAATAATCATTCTGTTGATCAAATTGATTGGCAGCACGCGACGGAAGGGAATATTATGTGTATGGAACTATGTCTAAAGGTAGTTGGAATAGGGTTAAATAGTGCAGTACTACCGATGTATCGATAGTTTTTTGTATTGTTTGTAAAATAGGATCGCGGTAATTTTTTTTTTTTTTGTTAAAATTATAGAATAAATATTGGTTCTTGTTTTCTAATAAATTATTGTTTCTAGATAGATTAAGAGCAAAACCAAACATTGATTTATTAGAACTTGCAAAGTCTTAACAACATGAAAAGAGGCCAAAATTTTATATAGTAAAATAAGTTATTTCGGAAAAAACTGAAACCAGCTTTGATCTTAAAATTTGTAAATAAAGAACCGGAAAATATTACATTTTCATTTCATTTCCGATGATTAAATCCAGGCAGCTCTGTTTATTAAAGGACCAGTTTTTTGTTTATCTGAATTCGGGCTTCATTTTAAATAATGAACCCATGGCCCCAGTAGGCTTCAGCCTGTAGGGTTACTACGATTTCGCTGACATCTTTTTGAGGCGCGCGTGAAACACTTCGCACCGTTTACGACTCGGGTTCCGTGCGGGTGATTATCAGATGGCCGGACGGCGAGCCACCCATTGATCGTCTTCCGCTAGCCCACGCCTTCGGTGAAAATCGGAGTCTGGGTCCCAGTGGCTAGGCATAAGGAAGTACGTCCCCTCACGCGTGCGGCTGCCTCTTTCACTAGCATTACTGCTTCTCATTAAGGAGACGACCGCCTGCCAATCCTCCTCGGCCTTCCAACGCTGCTTTTTCTGGTACGCGGGACCTTTCGGTCCCCATCAACCATCTATTCTGCGACCAATGTGCCCAAAACACGAATATGTATAATTAAAACTAAAAGGGCCTATCAATCATGCTTATCTTGAAAATGCATGTGTGTCAAGTATAATAGCACCAAAATGAACTCGCAGTTAAGACGTTATCGTAGTTCTTTTAAAAGTCAAACTGTTTAGTGGTTGAAAGTTAGAGTTCATTCGCCTTTGAAACTTCAATTTGGACCCTTGAAAATGTATTTAGCATAGACTTTGAGATGAGTTTGCTAGATTAGATTAGGCAGAAAAATTAGATTTATTTATTTATAAGCTTCTCCCATTGGCTTCACTCGCATTTAGTGATAAAGTAGTATTCTAATGGTGAAAGAATTTTCAAAATCGATTCAGCAGTTTTTGATTTTATTATTTACAATAAAAAATATTAATACAAAAAACAAATATTTCCTTTTGATAATATTAAAAATAATAATATTAATAATGCTCGCGAGGTTGTTGACATGTGGGATGTGGAATCGGCGATCATTGTACCGATAGTCATGTCGGGCAATTGTTTAATAGCCAAGAGCTTCGACCAACACCTTAGGAGGCTCGCTTTAGGCGGCTGGATCAAGGGCTTGATTCAGAAAACGGTACTCCTGGACACAGCTCGTATTGTTAGGAGGTTCCTTTCTCTGGAGCCCTGACCGCCCGTAGCTTGAACCCTGTTCCGGATACCGTTGGAAAACTATTTTTTATATTTTTAAATGTTTTTTTTTTTGTGATTAGGTTTAAAAAATATTTAAAAATTAATGTAATTTATAGATATTTAAAGTGAATAAAGGATTATAATAATAAATATAATATTAATAGATAACAACAATAGATAATAGAAAAAAAATAGATATTTTAAAATATACATTATTAGAAGAACAAAATATGTAAAGCACAAATTAAAGATCAAAAAACAAAAATATGTAGTTCTAAGCCTCTCATCCAATCTTCTCGCCAAACACTAGAAACTCAGACAGTATCTCCTTCCATTCGAATACAGTAAACAAATCTAGCCCAGGACTGGATTCTAGCAGAGCGTTCCGTACAGAAGGGCCGTTGTCCGCTAGGGACACAGGGAATTTCCGAAAAGGTAAGCTTTGGTTCTAGAACCCAAAGGGTAACTGAAAGACACAGGTGAGGTTTTAATCAGTAAAAAGCTGATACACCCTCACGCTCCACCGCAAAGTAGGGCCGATACTCACTATGGCCATGAGGAATTTTTGAAAAAGTAACCTGGTCCTTGAACGTAACAGGGCGACTGAAGGAGACAGGTGTGATTTTAGTCAGTAAATGTCTGTCTGCCCTCTCGCTCTAACCTAAAGAGGGAGAAGTCGTTGGATGATTTCCCACCACAACTTTACTTTATTGTAGCTTCATATGAATTAAATAATTTACGTTATCGGATTGCCCTGAAATCACACGACAGGGTCGCGGCAGATCATTAACAAGATGGCGGCTTAGATGTTTTTCTTAGGAATTGGCAAGAGGTAGCTCAGCAGTGGGACAGTGCAGGCTAGACATAGTTATGATCGTTATTGGAACAACACATAAGTTTTAACCTCTTTCTGAAATATAAGTTAATGCTTAGGTTGGCATTATATACGAAGGCCCAAATGCCTTCATTTTCATATTATTACATTAAAAAAACAATGTTTTTTCATCTGATTTATCGTGAAAAATCCTGTTTCAGTGCATGTATAAAAAATATGTACCTAAATCTTAAAAACCTAAATTACAAAAAAAAAAACCACATAAGACATTTAAGAAACATTCAATTAAAATTTTAAACTAAACACAATTAGCCGTAACGGAGAACAAAAAAAAAATAACTACAGAATACATTTAGAAATATTTAAAAATAAATTATTCTCAACAAAAAAACACGTAGCCATAACGAAGTCGTATTATCTTTCACAATCTCCCAAGCATACGTAATCAACTAAGACAAGGTTTGAATTAAAATTAAAGAAAACTGATTAATATTCGTGATACGAACGAATGCTTAAGTTCGGAAACACAGCTGTCGTGAACACTGCAAGTTTACTTTGTCATGAAGTTTATTTTGCGAACAACTTTCATCATCAAATCATCCAATGATATCTCGCGCACTTAGGTGGAGCGGGAGGGTGTGTCAGATTTTTACTCACTAAAAACCAACTCCTGTTCCTTTTTTACCTTGGTCCCAGGGCCCCAATAGGCTTCGGCCCTGCTGAGCCCCTACGGTTTACTAACATCTTGAGGCACGCGTGGAACAATACGCGCCGTCAATGACTCGGGCTCGGTCCGGATGGTCGGACGGCAAGCTACCAATTGCTCGCCGTCCGGTCCCGCGTTTACGGTGGCTGGAAATCGGGATCGGGATCTCGGCGACTGGTGCGTGAGGGCCGCTCCCTCGCGCGTGCACGTGCGGCCTCCTCTTTTGATAGCATTACTGCTTCGCAGAAGGAGGCGACCGCCTGCCACTCCTCCTCGCTTCCGACCATGGTCTGTACCAAGGCCCGGCGCGAGACACGATGGTACTCTGCTCAAGCAGGGCACAGCTCTACCATATGCTTTACCGTGTCCCGGAGGACACCACCACCCACCAGAAGCCACCCGCAGCGGCTAGTGGGTTTATAACGGATTATAAACCCACTAGCTGCTGCGGGTGGCTTCTCCTGCATAATAGTAAATAATTATCTCAAGGGAAATTACTCCTGGGATTAAAAAATATCCTATATGTTATTCCAGGACTTGTTCTATGTACCAAGTTTCATCGAAATCCGTTCGAGTCTTTAAGTCAAGTAATAATAAGTTACTCTTAGACAACCGCACTTCAGAGTTTCCTTGCGTGATCACATCAGAAATGAAGTTAACCACAAAAAAAAATAACTTTACTGACATAGCTCGAAGAATTGCTAAACATAAGAGGCAGTGGGCAGGGCACATCACTCGCAGAACAGATGGTCGATGGGAACGAAAGGTTTTGGAGCGGTGATCTAGTACCGGAAGAAACAGCGTTGGAAGGACTCCAACAAGGTGGACCGATGGCCTATTGAGATGATCCGATGGATGAGAGATGAGTAAGACCATTCGTTATGGCGACATTTGTGGAGGCCTTCGTCCAACAGTAGACGTTTATAGCTGAAATAATAATGATAAACCGTGTTCAATGGTCGACCACAACGTCGCTTACCATCAGGTGAGTCGTTAAGTCCTAATCTATCAATAATAAAAAAAAAAATCACATCAGTTTCCTTAGTAAAGAGTGGGTAGACATCAGCCTACCCTCGTCACAGCAGCAACGTTGACCCACATCTTCATTTGACATGCGTGTACATATATTTGAGTCTCCATAACTCCGGATCGACAGAAACTCCCGCTGTGCATAAATTAAAACCCAAGACAACATATTGTTTGAATAATTCATTCAATTATTGTTTATATCTTATTATTGAGTTAGCAAATTAAACCATCCTTGTTAGTAAAGTCAAATATTTGTTCAGAAATAACTGTTGTTTAAATCAACTGTTTGATTTGCGTCTCTCTCTTTTGTTTGACGTTGGATAGAGATGTAGTTAATTTCATGAATTCATCTTCTAATGAGCGGAGGAAATGTTATAATTTTATTTACTTAATACCTTTTGCTATCCTTGGTTTGTTTTGTTCAATCGACGAAATCTTCACTTAAGAGGGTTCAACCCGAGATACGTTTCCATGCAACTGCTCTTACGTGATTATGACGTTATCATACATCTTTCTTTAGATATTTTGGATACTGCCTCCCAAGCCAAGTTACTATCGTTTCATTTGCATCGAATGCCTCGTGTAGGCCACGCCTCCGATTGTTTTGTTCTGACCACGTGACTGAGCGTTGAGATCACGTCAGAAAAAAGGAATCGGAGGCGTGGCCTACTCGCGGCTTTCGATGCAAACGAAACGATCGTAACTTGGCTAGGGGGGCAGATATCTTGTAAATATTATCTAATAGAAACCTCTATTGAAATCAAATCATTTTGTGTAAAACTAATCCAGTAAAGACCTCTGAGAATCTGCTGTTTTACGTGAACTTGTGCCCATCATAATGGACTCATAAATTGAAAAAGTTTTTTTTTTATTTAAAAAGTATTTAATAAAAAAATAATTTGGAAGAAACCTCACACATTTATTTAAAATTCTGAATGCCAATTTTTTTGTTCCAAAACCATTTAAAATTTTTGGAAAGACCAGTATTTCCTGGAAAAAGGTTTTGTGAAATATTCGAATGAATGAGTTCAGGCCTTAGCTCTCATTTTTCGAGTTGCCTCCTCATCAAACATTGCATAGGATGAATCAACAAGCTTTTAAACCATGCTCACGTTGACGATACACAGATCGGGAAGGGTCCTCTTAACGTCATGAAAGAACTTCTTGTTGAGATTCTTAAACACCAAACTTTAAGAAATAATTTAATTAGTACCACAACTGATGTACACATACAATCTTATCCCACCTGCATTAGTTCTAGTAAGGTCATGATCGCTCTATCAAAAATCCTGCAGCATACTAATAGCACTCCTACAAAGGCATATAAGCGGACCATCAATAAAATACAAATCTGTGCATATGGCGATGTCTTACAAAAGTATATTGGCCAAGATTTGACCTAATTACTATTTGATAGCTCGTCAACGCCTTGAAATTGCCGTTGGGCTATTTCTCTTGAATATATGCGTATTTAATTGCTAACGAAGCGAACTCAGGCAATTTATGGGTGACGTTAAAAGTTCTTCAGACGTGGCGTTTCATTCCTTATGAAAGTAAAATTAATCGAGTTTCGGACGTGCAGCGTTTGGAACGTAGCGTTTTGGTCGCTGGACTCGGAAGCCTGAACATGAAATGTAATAAATACCTACTTGATGTTATGTTTATTTTAAACTTGCTTCTACTTTGGTTTCGCTCAATTGTAAATTATAATAATATTTTTTTATATATGTTTTAATATATAATTTATACTTGGGTCGTTCTTGGTGCAAAGGATGGCCATCGCTATTCAGCGAGGTAATGCGGTCAGTATTATGGGCACTTTTGCACTGGGAACGATCAGGGGCGGGTTATTTATTGACATTTGACATTTTATATATTGTAAAATTATTATTATATTATTATGACTATCTGTAATTTGACACATTTAAATAAACATTTTATTATTTGGAATTTATACATGTATTTAAATAAATAAAGAGATTCAATAAAATGTTGGTATCTTATGGTTTATTGTATTTTTAAAATTTTAACACTTTTTAGTGAACACAGTTAAGTTGCGAGGGCCACGGTAACTATATGCGAGAGCCACGGTAACTCTTTGCTAGGGCCATGGCGACTCTTTACGAGGGCGACGGTAACTCTTTACGAGGGCGACGGTAACTCTTTGCGAGAGCCACGGTAACTCTTTGCGAGAGCCACGGTAACTCTTTGCGAGGGCCACGGTAACTCTTTGCGAGAGCCACGGTAACTCTTTGCGAGAGCCACGGTAACTCTTTGCGAGAGCCATGGTAACTCTTTGCGAGAGCCACGGTAACTCTGCGAGGGCCACGGTAACTCTTTGCGAGAGCCACGGTAACTCTTTGCGAGAGCCACGGTAACTCTTTGCGAGAGCCACGGTAACTCTTTGCGAGGGCCACGGTAACTCTTTGCGAGGGCCACGGTAACTCTTTGCGAGAGCCACGGTAACTATATGCGAGGGCCACGGTAACTCTTTGCGAGAGCCACGGTAACTATATACGAGGGCCACGGTAACTCTTTGCAAGAGCCACGGTAACTATATGCGAGGGCCACGGTAACTCTTTGCGAGAGCCACGGTAACTATATGCGAGGGCCACGGTAACTCTTTGCGAGAACCACGGTAACTATATGCGAGGGCCACGGTAACTCTTTGCGAGAGCCACGGTAACTCTTTGCGAGAGCCACGGTAACTCTTTGCGAGAGCCACGGTAACTCTTTGCGAGGGCCACGGTAACTCTTTGCGAGAGCCACGGTAACTCTTTGCGAGAGCCACGGTAACTCTTTGCGAAGGCCACGGTAACTCTTTGCGAGAGCCACGGTAACTCTTTGCGAGTGCCACGGTAACTCTTTGCGAGGGCCACGGTAACTCTTTGCGAGGGCCACGGTAACTCTTTGCGAGGGCCACGGTAACTCTTTGCGAGGGCCACGGTAACTCTTTGCGAGGGCCACGGTAACTCTTTGCGAGGGCCACGGTAACTCTTTGCGAGAGCCACGGTAACTCTTTGCGAGGGCCACGGTAACTCTTTGCGAGAGCCACGGTAACTCTTTCGAACAATCCGTAGCCTTGGTAGAAAACATCTGTTTGCTTGTTTGTTACCTTTTCAAGCCTTAACGGATGTGTATGTAACTAGATGCAATGATGGATCATGACCTAGATTAGAACTCAAAATACTCATTAATACTTCTACTTTATCCCGAGAGTATGTTCCCTTGTGGTAATTATCGACTTTTATGTGAGTGAAGCATCAAGCACAAACTAGTGAAAAGATAAACCTATTGACGATTGCATCTAGCTATTTTTACTTTCTTATACACGTACACACAGCACACACATGCGCACACACACATGCACACTCACAAGCATACACACAAATGCGCTCGCGCAATAATACTTGTATTTAAAAAACAATAACTGTAAAAAAAAAAAATTGTATAAATTGTATTGTGTTGTTGTGTTATAACAATTAGAGGGGATTGGCACTGTTACTCCTTAATACAGGCTATGTCATAGCCTAGCAAGGAGAGCAGCACGTCACCCATTTGATTGCCACAGATTTTATACTACCCACTTTGTTAAAACTGTTACATGTACTACAATCTGTTTTTGATATAAATAAAGATAAAGATTATTTTTTAAATACAAAATTCAGTACTTGTTCTGAAAAATTCATATCTACATAATAAAGTTAAAAACGACTGCATAGGCAGCATCGCTTAACTTTTTTTTTATAAGCTAAATAAACAGCGTGTTTCTATATCAATTTTCAGAAAATTTAATTGAAATTACATCGTGGTCTGAAGAAAGGATGAAAAGATTGAAGAAACACGGGTAGGT
Organism: Mythimna pallens; assembly: GCA_961205895.1. NCBI lineage: Eukaryota > Metazoa > Arthropoda > Insecta > Lepidoptera > Noctuidae > Mythimna > Mythimna pallens. The sequence continues at coordinate 19,692,938 of OY540844.1, forward strand.
TTCAGTCAGTAAAAATTTGACACTCCCGCTCCACCCAGTGCGGGAGAAGTTATTTTATGTTTTACCACTCTTAAACTAAAGGACTGTGTAAAGAACTATTAGTCCCCCAATAGCGAACATTGTTCCTATCACAGGTAAAAACTGGATCGAGGGCGTACTGTTCCACGCACGCCTCAAGATGTTAGCAACTGTAGGGGCACAGCAGGGTCGAAGCCTACTGGGACCAAGGGTCTGATTCTGAAAGGAAGACTCGGCCCTTGTACGAAAGACAACGAAGGAACAGAAGTGGGTTTTTACTCAGTAAAAGTCTGATACTATCTCTCGTTCCGCCTAAGAGCGGATGATGTCATAAGATGACTTACCCACAAAAAAAAAAAAAAGAAGGTAGAAACTGGAACGGGCTTATAGACGAGGAGCAAATGGATAGCTTGCCGTCCGGCCGACCAAAGGACTGAGCCTGAGTCATCGACGGCGCGTAGGGTTCCATGCGCACCTCTTGGAGATGTCAACAAAACCATAGGAGGTCACGTTATTTGAAAGAACCACCGTGACCTTGAAATTACATTATAATCTATTTACTGAAATTCTGCAGAAAGAGTCTATTTGGTATAATATAATATACTAAGTGATTAGTAAAACTTCCACCTGTATGCTTTCGAATCTAACGGAGAACAACTGTTCCCTAAAATCAATATTCAAAATCGTCGTACCGGCTCCAACGCATATTTATCAGTTCATTAGTATTGGTGGCCTGTCCCGATGAAGGGTGAACAGTCAATTGAAAAAAGGACCTTTTTGGACTAATTTTCGTAGTCTCTTAATGTTATGTGGAGTTAGAGGTTTTAAGTACGTTTTAAGTTTTTTGATTCTTTTTAAAAAAAATGCCCTTCACTAGGAAGTACTTATTCCTGCTAAGAAACCATCCAAAGAATTCTTTCGCTCTAGAGTGGAGCGTGAGGGTGTGTCAGACCAAAACTACACATGTGTCCTTCAGTTGCCCTTTTCGTTCTAGGACTGTGGGTTTCCTTTCCAAAAATTCCCCATGGCCCTGGCGGAAAACGACTCTTCTGGACCTATTCTTGAATCCAGTCCTGGGCTAGATCTGCTAATGAATGGAAGAAGATACTGGCTGAACGTCTGATGACCTACTGAGCCTCTACGATTTTGCTGACATTTCTTTGAGACGCTTGCTGAACACTACGTACCGTCAACGACTTGGGCTTGGTCCGGAATGTTACTGAATGCACTGAGGGTTCCGTACGAACTTACCTCTGAAAACAATTCAATTTCCGAATAGAGTTACAAAGATTTTTTGTAAATACAAATGTACAGTTATGAGATCTTTTCCTATACTTGTGTTATGAGACCTTGCCCTAATTTTGATTCCCTTGAGAGTATCGAAATGCACTTTTTTTTGCGACATGAATGGCCATGTTTTTTTTTTTTTCGTTATCTCAGAAGTTTCATTTTTTCACGGCGTCAAGGGACCGTAGACCTGAGTATATAGTTTTAATTTCAATTCGATACCTTTACGCGTTACCGAGATAGAGGGTCTTGACAGACAAACAGACACGTAAGGGTAAGGGTCCCGTTCTTTCCTTTTGAGGTACAGAACCCTAGACTCACTTGTGTTCCCAAAAATATACAAAAAAGACTCTTTTATGTTCCCGGAATCATACAAAAATGACTCGGTTCCCAGAAAAATACAAAAAATCTTTTCTCGATACAGCGTTCTAACCGTCAAGTGCGAATCTCTGAAAATCATGGTCCGAACCGTTCACTGTCCTCGCATATTCATCAACTCATTATTATTGGGGGCTCGTTCTCCGCTGAAATATTCAATGCGGACGCCCCAATGAGTTTGTTTATTAGCTTTTCTACCAAATAGCTGTTTGATAGTAGCTCTACGAGCTTCATTTGTCTTTTATGGGGAGATGAAAGAACTAATTTTGATGTAGATTTTTTTTGTCAGAAGTTTTTTCGAATATATCGAGTGTGTGAAAAGAATTTTCGTGCTAGGTCAGTGAATGCTTTGTTGCCTAGAATATTGGGAGCTTTTTTCATGTGATGAAGGACATCGTACCTTTCTATCGCTTCGGTTTTTCCGAGTAACATGAAACCACTATCATAATAGTGCGTACTCTGATGATTTATGATGGACATATACATAGATCATAGACAAAGCTGCATCACAGGATTTTTATTTTGTCTTTTTATGTATGTACACAATAACACTTAAAAACAAAAAAGGACTAATGCAAATAAAATCATAAAAAGGTACTGGTTATTTCAAAAGAAATTACTTCCAGCAAACTTGCGACAAGAGAGTTGAATGAGAGAAGTAAACACAGTATAAATAGGTTCGAAAAGTTATAATATGCTGTAATAACAAATTAAATCATATAATATTTATAATACACATGAAAGACTAGGGCCGCCATGGTGTCCCGGTGAAATATATTCACCGGGACACCATGGTGGCGCGATCAGTTGCGCCGCCATACTGTCCTTATGCTAACAAACTAGACACCATACAGACACCAGAGTCGCTACACCACACTGAGACAGTATCAAAATGGACCATATTTGGACGCGTCCGATTTGGTCACGCCGCCAAATTGGTTGCGCAACCAAACGGACACCAGGTGAGTAACTCTCTATAGAGCTGTATACATTTTGTTGGTAGAGCGACTAGTCGCGCCGCCATGGTGTCCCGGTGAAATATAGCCCTAAGGATGTAAGTATGACTATTTTGTTTGACTGTGTGTCAAAAACATGACATAGAGTAACATATTGTCTCAATGGTGTATTAACTAAAATAGCAAGACAATACGAACAATATTACTGTCCATTAATCATAAGCATAATCAGCTTTATAATGTTCCCACTGCTAGGATAAGGCCTCCTCTCTAGGAGAGCAAATGGGCCGTAATCCGCCACACGGACTCAGTGCGGGTTGGTAGATGTCACATGTCTTTGAATTTTTGATTCTAGGATGTACCGGTTTCCTCACGATATTTTCGTTCACTGTTTAAAGAGCAGTACACAAAGTAAAGCGTCTGCCTGAGTTTAGATCCACGACGTACGCACAACGTACTGAACTAGTTATTCTCTTTTCTAAGGTATTCTAATGTGAGAGCTCAATTGAAATTATAAGTCAGCCATCACTGCTCCCGTCCTCGCGCCAGGTCCTGGTAAAGTCGTGGTCCGGCGCGAGGAGGAATGGCAGGCAGTCGCTCCCTTCAGCGAAACAATAATGCCAGTGAAGCAGGCGGCCGCACGCGTGATGGAACGGACTTCCCCACACCCCAGCCGCCGGGACCCCGATCTCTATTTCCAGCCACCGGAGGCGTGGGCTTGTGGACGACGAGCAATAGGTAGCTCGGTATCCGGACCGAGCCCGAGACGACAACGTTCTACTCGCGACTCAAAGAGATATCAGCAAAACCATAGGGGCCTAGCAGAGCCGAAGCCATCTACTAGGGCCAAGGGTCGAGTCATCCGAAAGGGAAACCCAGGGTCGTGGGATGCTAGGAAAAGAAGAAACATAGAAGAGTTGGATTTAGTCAGTAAAACTCTGACGCCCTCTCGCCCCACCCTAGAGTGAAAGAAGTTATTGGATAATTTTCCACCTAAAAAAAAATCATTATTCCACTCTCTACTGTCCATAAGTCTAAAAAAACTGCCAGTCATAATGGACGAGCAGTTCTACTAGCTACGTCATCATCACATACGCTTTCAGATTATACTAAGGCTTAAGTTCTGACGTCACTAGACCATCATTCTTCACTATACCCTCAAACAACCCTAGCTTACTTCGTAAACTTATAATCCTGGAAGCTTATTCCAAACCTTTTTCCTTTTATTTTCGCAGTCCAGGGATAAAGTCAATATCTGTTTTCGACCACGATAGCGAAATCTGTTTTTTTTTTTCGCGTTAGTTTATTTTCTTTTGCGAGTAAAGCTGGTTATCAGCTGTGGACTAACAGTGCAAGGTAGTAAAACAACAGGAATGCTTTACAGATCGGGATTTTTGTGGGAGATTTGATCCGGTTTGGGTTCTCATTCTATATAAAAGTATTGATATAATATATATGTCATATGATTTAGCAATGTTTTTAGGTTTAGTGCTATAGTTTCTTAGCGACTGTGTTACTGAAAGTTAGTAGGATTAAGTGCGAGTCAGACTGAGGGTTCCGTACAAACTTACCTATGAAAACAGTTCTATTCCCGAAGATTTTTCCGAATCGCACAAAAAGGTTTTTTTTTTGTGACATAACTACAAATTACCAGTTTTCAGATTTTTTTCCTATATTTGTGCTATGAGATCGTGTTTTGTGTCAAATTTCAGGATTTTAGGTCACAGTTATAAAAACAGTAAAGGAAAACGTCATGGGAAAACTTAAAAAAAAAAATTGAAGGCGTGTCTCGTCCAGCAATTCGTACTGGGCCTGCGTGGTGGATAACGGCTCATTCTCTCTTCTAGAGAGGAGGCCTGAGTTTCAGCAGTAGGAACTTTATAAGGCTGATTATATTAATGTTTCTTCTTCTTAGCGTGTTGAAGGCAAAACTAGTTTCTATTTTTTTTTTTCAAATCAAAATCCTTGCCTCTGACCCGTGGACCAATATAATTATATGCTAATGACTGCTTTTCAAACCTCCACAATCCACTACACACACGAAAATGGTCTATGAACAAATTAAAGCCACTAACTGCCGCGTATTGCAAATTAATTATACAGTACTTTTTATGCAACAAAACATTATTATTAACATAAACTAAAACAGTGATCAATGAACAGAATAGAGATTTTGCCCTACTCACTTTTCAGTGCTCCGGCCCAAAAAAAACATCGACCAAAAATTCCGAAAAGCGCTCTCCAAAATGTCCGAACACCATAATCACCCCTATCATAACATCCGAACAAAGGAACGCCCTATATCCGGACGCACCCACAACATATTAATGCTGCCTCGAATGATATATTGCGCAGTCAATTAACGACAGACATTGACAAATGTTAGTCAGCATAATGCTTTGAAAAAAATATCGCATTGTTTATCTTCATTCGTGATGCTTGAATCTCTGCGATCCTGGTGACAGAAATTAAGCTCTCCAGGATTTGAGGACGCTTAATTGTGTTACTGTGTCATTTGTATGGAAAGCTAAAGATATTTTTGGTGTCCAATTTGAATATAATTATGGACTGTTCCAGTTTCCGGGTAGATGCCGTCTTCAAGATAAATTAAAAGGACAAAACTTTTTTAGATCAAATCTGAAAATACGGTAACTAATTTGGTCATTAATTTTAATGTTATTTTTTAATATGATGTTTTTATTATGTAGCTTTTATGAGATACTAACTGAGAAAGAGTAGAAATTTTACGAATGGTTCCGATCTATAGTGTTTGTGCGGTGTCTCGCCACAGACTATGTCTCACTACCATTTTGCGCCATTTTTTTTTCGGTTGGAAAATCATCCAATGACATCCGCGTTCTTGGGCGGAGTGGGAGAGTCACGTGTGTCAGACTTTTACTGACTAAAAATCAACTCCTGTTCCTTCGTTGCCTTTCATACTAGGGCCGAATCTTCCTTTCAGAAGCAAACCCTTGGCCCCAATAGGCTTCGCCCCTGCTGGGCCCCTACGGTGTGCTGACATATACTTGAGGCGCGCGTGGAACAGTACGCGCCGTCGACGACGAACCGAGTTTACTTCAGACAGTTACCAGACGATCGGACGGCTAGCTACCCATTGATCGCCGTCCGCAAGCCCGCGCCTAAGGTGGCTAAAAATCGGGATCGAGATCGCGTCTGTGGCTAAGACGTGAGGGTAGCTATATCGCGCATGCACGTGCGGCCTCCTCCTTTGCTAACTTTACTGCTTCGCAGAAGAAGGCGACCGCTTGCCACTCCTCCTCGCTTCGGACCATGGCCTGTATCAAGGCCCACCTCCATTTTACATTATACTCAAAAAACTAAAACTGACTAAATTAAATAAAAACAAACAAACTAAATCTTTTATTAAGTTATTCTTAATTAAATTAAATGGAATTAACCAAAATGAAATCCACCAAAGACCGTTTGAAAATCATTGTAACATACGATGATCTCAACAATCGCGCCTAATTCACGTATTTTCTTACACTCGAGTCGATTCAAATCGATTAATTCGTTAATCGGTAATTGCTGTATGTTTAATTTGCTGGCTTACGTGGCTTTAAGGAGCCTAAAGCCTCTCTTAGACTGTTCTTCGTTCATTCATTATGTAATTCGGCTGCTTTTGTTAGATTTTTTCTTTAAGAAAAATGTGTATTACGCAGAATGTGTCCCCCGAGATTTTTGTTAATTAGTAATCTTAACGCTTTCCCTCGTACTGGGGGAATAGGCTTCCTAATTATATTGGACTAGGTAAAATATTTGTAATTTACCTTATTAAATAATGATAAAATTCACCGGTAAATTAGGGTGAAAGCTAGTGATCGTTAAATGATATTTATTTTGCAAATAGGTTTTTGGAAAACACTTAAAAGTCTATTTTACCGTTTCAAACTAGATGAGGCTGGTTGTTCCTAGCTGACTACCCTGAAAAGAAACATCGATACAAACTACTTGACTACTTGACTGGCCTGTTGGTTTAGTGGTTAGTGGCCCTGACTGCTATGACGGAGGTCGTGGGTTCGATTCCCACCCAGGACGAATATTTGTATGATGAGCACAATCATTTGTTCTGTGTCTGGGTGTAATTTATCTATAATTATGTATGTATTTAAAAATATTTAAATATGTTTATCAGTTGTCTAGTACTCATAACACCAGCTCTGATTAGCTTGGGACTAAACGACGTTGTGTGATAGTTGTGTGAAAAAAAAAAAAACAAAACAAACAAACAAACTTAGGCGTAAAAGTCTCTTTTAAAGTCCATGCAGAAAACATGTAAGTTGATGGTAGAGTTAGATTGAGTCATGGCCCTGGAAAGTGGCCGTAGTCCTGGGACGAAAAGGAAAACTAAAGGAACACGGGTAGGTTTCAGCCTTTCGAATACCGTAATTAGAGACACAATAGAAAGACAATGAGAGAGCGAATTCGCTTGGCGTTTAATGAATTTGTCAGTAAAAATCTAGCTAGCTCCACCCAGAGTGGAAGAACTTCTTTGGGGATTTCCTACCCCAACAAAAAAGCTATGTGTTGGTCACCCAGTGCCGAAATGTTTAGATGAAATCGTTGCCATCGCGGATAAAACCTGGATGAGATCATCTCACCTAATAGAGCCAATCTTTTAACCATACATACAACTATTAAAAGTAAAAACATCTCACAAAGACTCTTGTTTTAGAAGCGAGCACATAAACCAACAGACCATTACGAGACAACAGATATTTCAACGCTAAATCAAAGCAAAATGTCCACAGTTATACCTAGAATAATACTCAAGTAACAAATCAACCGAGACGAAATATTGTATTAAAACACCCTTGAAAGGAAACTTGAGACTCCGCAACAAACTTACAACTTCCTAAAATCACAGTACTGTAATATTCCTAATTTATATTCACTCCTTGACTTGAAGAAAAGAATAACTTGGGGAACAACTGGCTCAAGAACACTAGGAAATTATCCAAAAGTCGATATTTTGGGCATGCCATAATCATGGCGGCAAGTCACTTTTTTGAGGAGTGGCTGGACAGGCGCCACGGTGACCTTACGTTCCGTATAATACAAACCCTAAAAAGCAAAGAGTAACTAAAGGACACAGGTGTGTTTTTAGTCAGTAAAAGTCTAACAATGTGGCAATGGGCAGGGCACATTGCTCCCAGAACAGATGGCCGTTGGGGCTGAAAGGTTGTGGAGTGGCGACCGCGTACCGGAAGACGCAGTGTTGGAAGGCCCCCTACAAGGTGGACCGATGACCTGGTGAAAGTTGCGGGAATCCGATGGATGTGAGTCGCACAGGACCGTTCATTGTGGTGACATTTGGGGGAGGCCTATGTCAAGCAGTGGACGTCTATCGGCTGAAATGATGATGATAACACGTTCGGAGCAATCCCGCATGCGTGATGAAATCCGCACGATATTAAAAACACCCTAAACAGTTGGTTTCGTAAAAGACACTCAGAGTGAGAACAGTTATTTGAAGAAATGATATTGTCTCCGTTAATACGTGGAAAGAAACAAACAGACGCACAATCGGAGCTACCTTCGCATTTACAACATTAGTATGGATTCAGCAAAACACAGACATGTTTTTGTACAAGCTGAGAATTAATAGTTAGGTAGACACGTATCGGTCCAGTTTGAGGATCGAACTAATTTCTGCAATAGCTACTGTGAGCTCTGCCAAATTGTGTAGGTACTTGTTACTATGCCAAATTAGGAGCAAAACCGATAACATTATCTCGACCTGCTGTTTTGAACAAAATGGTTTGAGCTAGCTGTATATCTTTGGGCGAGACAACTGTATGTACATATAAAAATGTAAATTTACATTGAAAAAACATTATTATATTTATACTAGTGACAACACATCCTATGATGTAAAGTACATTTTTATTTGTTTTGATGTAACATGTTGTAAGCGAGCTTGCTTTCTCCATTTTGTCAGATGGTCTATGTGACAAAATCTTCAGGTTTCAGATAAGTCTTATGTTTGTAATTAGTGTAAACTAAAAATATTGAACAATAAACTAAAAAATAAAATCAATCTTTATAATTACCCTATGGCATCTTCCCAGTAAGAGCAATTTATTTTATCACCACTAATCTCGAAAAAATTTGAAGACATGATTGTGACATCAGCACTGGGCCCGCTTGGTGAATTACGAGCCATTCCCTCTCGATCGTCTGAGTTTCACACAGGGAACATTTTCCCAGTGTTGAAACTCAGGTTTCCTCTCTTGGAGAGGGAATGGCTCATAATTCACCAAACCTACAAAATTAGCCTTATAATGATAAGGCTGATTATATGCTTCACAATCAGTTTTTCTGCGGAAAAATGTGAAATGTTATGGCTCTTTCAAGTATTGTCATACCACTCAGTCTTGCCCTGCCTTCTTTCAGTAGCAAAAATGTACTTTTATTGTAGTATCACTATCACTACTATCACTAGTAGCACTAACAGTTCCATGATGGAACTACTGGTGAATTTAATCACTACTTCCATTTTAAAAGAATCTGTAAATATTGAACCAATGTTGAATTTTATTATAACTAAAGTTGTCAAAAAATAATAGGCCCATTTTGACATTTGTTTTTTGATTCCTAGCGGCTTATCCAGGTAGTGTAGTACTAAAATAGCTGCTACTACACCGGACCTCTAATTATTATTTTAGTAGTATTTACACTACACCGGATAAGCCGTTAGGTAGTCAAAATACAAATTTCAAATTGGGACTATTATTTTTTGACAACTTTAGTTCCACTTTTTTTTGGCTCTTGTGAAGTTTTTAAAGGGCTGAAAATTTACTAGCACTAGGTCACCAAACATCTCGTAGTGAATTACAGCACAATATACATCATAGGGAATTAAAGGAACAAAATATTTGGGGTCAAAACAGCACATTTAAAGGAAAGAAAATATTTTCTTTACCAACAGACTTAGAAACCCAAAAGGAGTTTCTAGGTCAGTATATCATGTGTTAATCTGAATGTGGAGTAGATGTATCAAATAAATGATTGGTGTATACTTCCATATAGTGTGTCGGGCAGTACGGCTTTGACATCGTCAAAGAGGAACTCGAGATTCAAAATTGCTCACAAACCATTTCTGACATTGACAAACGCAATTAATCCAGTTGTATGGGGCACTATGAGCTCGGATTAATTGTCCAAATCTTCGAGTTGGATCGATTCGTCATCGCAAGATGTCGGCGGATTTAATTAATTCGACTCTCATTGTCTAAAGACCCGGGGGTTTGGTGCCGAGCCCGTTTTTGTTCAAGAACGTGTTACTTTTTGAAACTGTTGCGGTTGGATATCTAATATAATTGGGGTGAGTTTGTAGTGGGTGTAGTTATTCTTGGCGTTCCTAATTAATAATAACAGTAAATATCATTTATTTTCCTCATACAGGCACATTATACCATTTATAAAATTTTGCGTTAGAACTAAAACCTTTGTGAGAGCTAGAGTCTGAATTATGTTTGAGACTAGTTTGACAGATTTTCAGGCTTACCTTTATTTTGAAGTATCTTACATAGATCTTATATTTAACCTATTGAGTAGCGTAATTAGAGACACAATAGAAAGACAATGACCGAGCAAACGCTGGCGTTTGCTCGGGGTTTAATGAATTGACTATTAGTAAAGCATTTTTTTGGTAGAGAGGTACAAATAATTAACGATCGGTATTTACAATTTTGCAGTATTGAAACATTCTGGTAAGCAAAGGCAATCATTGAGGTGGAAATCGGTTAATAGAATCAATTTGATGACATAATTATGGTTATGGATTCTTGTTCGTTAATAGTCATTTATCATTGCTCTTGCCAAGGATACCGATTTTCACCAATATTTTTTTCCTCATATTGTCTCATCATCGTTAAAATCACAAGATTTTATCGATTGGGAAGATGCTCATTAAAAAAATATAAACAGAATTAGGAAATTATAAAACTATCTGCTAGATCAGATAATTAGGTAAATCTAGCATTTTATCACATAAATATCCCTTAGTAAACTATTATGTCTAGAATTTTAATAGAACCTTCACGATAGACTTGCCACACCTCAGCGCTAGTACGAAACCTGCTGACTTGCTAATCGATTCACAACGATATGAGCTATTTCAGGCTATTCCCGTGAAACTCGTGCCGACGTGTGAAGATATCTGGATTCTGCTGACAGTACTGATTTGTTGCAGGTCTGACGTTCGAACCAGACACTGAAGCTACTCTATTGTTTAGAGAGGTTATCCTGCTTCCAACAAGCAAAATTAAAATTAGTGGGAGACTTAACGTGATTTCTCAATGTTTTTTACTAGCTAACCCGGCGAATTATAATAAATTAAAAGAACTCGACATCAGACAGCGCCTATCATCCGTAGTGCAGTCGCGCATTTTGACCTTCTCCGGCTATGTATCTCGTCGAGGTAATAATAATAATAATATTCCACAACTAACACACAACGCCGTCTAGTCCCAAGCTAAGCAGAGCTTGTGTTATGGGTACTAGACAACTGATAAACATACTTATTTATTTCTAAATACATACATATATAGATAAATTACACCCAGACACAGCACAAATGATCGTGCTCATCACACAAACATTTGTTCTGGGTGGGAATCGAACCCACGACCTCCGGCATAGCAGTCAGGGCCACTAACCACTAGACCAACAGGCCAGTCAATGTAATGACTCCATAGAGCGTCTAGTTAGTGAGGGATTTAACTTGATTTCTCAATATTATTTACTAGTTAACCCGGCGAATTAAAAGAACTCGGTATCAGACTGCGCCTATCATCCATAGTGCAGTCGCGCATTTTGACCTTCTTCGGCCATGTATCTCGTCGAGGTAATGACTCCACAGAGCGTCTCGTAGTGCAGGGCAAAGTTGAGGGTACCAGGCCACGTGGTAAATTACCAATGAAATGGACCAACTAAGTGCTCAAGAAGAACCCGGCGAAATTCGTACCGCCTAACAGTCAACGAATATGGTGATGAAATCGTTTAGCTAAACTTATTGACCGAATGATTGAGACCATTGAGACATTGTATTTGACAGCTGCTGTAATTTTTCGATGTATTTTTTTAAAATTAATGATAGTCGCGCGTTTTTGGACATTTTTCTATTATTTTGCATAAATTTTTCTGATATTTTAATAGTTATTCTGCTATTTGCGGTGGAGACGATTCTTATAAAGCAGTTTAGTATATTTTTAGTTTTAAGTTAGATTTAATTTATGTGTTTAAATTTTTGTTGTACATTTAAAGTTCCTCAAATGCAAAATTTCTTTCTCATTCATATGGTTTGCGGTAAGAAAACCCAATTGTGGGTTAAGCTCGCCTATGTACTTCAACAGACTGTCTTATTTTTATTGTCTGTGTAAAATTGTGTGTATAATAAAGAATAAAGGAGAATCATTAAAATCAGTCCAGCCGTACTTGAGTTATAAATGGTGTAACTAGCACGACTTTATTTAATGTTTTTACAGATATAAACCTTAGTTAACAAATGTAGTCACATAATGGCCGACGGCACTCACAAATTGATCGCATACAGTCATATTAGCGCAAGCAACAATAGTTGGTCAGTCTCAAGCAATAACTTGGAGAACGCCGCACAAGTTATAAGAAGGTCAACACGCTTAGTGTCACTCTCTGGAATGTCGTCAAGAAGCAAGAAACATCACAATAACCGGTTTTATGCGTCTCTGCTATACATTAAATTAAAATTTTTATACATTCATTTATCCTGAACCTTTGGAAGGCGTACGAGGAGCCGAAACCGAGGCCCTTTTAGACGCTTTTAATGGAAAGTGGTATGAACCGATGAGTATCCCTGTACGCATTATGCTAGTGCATCCAAGGACAACCCCCGTTTGGTGGGAAACTATGGCTATGGTTTTTGGAGTCTTAAGTGGACTAGTTACCAGGAACTATGTTAAGACTATGGCCCGGCCCCTGCCTGAACAATGTTATTAATATGCATCGACAAAAGGCAAGGGGTAAATTTAAATTTTATTATTATTATTGTAATATTAACAGTTGCATAATTAATTGCAACTTTTAAACAAAATTGCTCAGAAGTCCTCCAATTGGTTCTTGATGTCCCCAGAGTTGTTTGTCCCACAAACGTTTGATGTTCCTTTGTCGCTTTCAGAAAATTAATTGAACAAAGTTAATTGGGCGACACTTCCTATTGTTCAAAGTGATATTTTATCATCCGGCGTAATCTTTAGATGTTTCCTTTTTACAACTTTTTTCTTTGGACAATAACAAATGGGAGAAGATGGATTGTTTTAAAATTAATTTATTAAAATTCTTATGTTCCATTATTTTTGAATTGCAGTTGGCAGGGAATTTGCCGTTTAACTTTGGTGTATTTTATTTTAATAAGTTGAATAGTATTATTTTGGAATAGAAGAAAATCAATAAATAAATATTATATAATAAATTGTATACAACATTAGTTTTAGTTGCGAAACCCGAAACACGTGTCTAGTATTTTTATGTAAAGAATCTATGTGTATGACTGTTTTGGAACCTCATGGCGCCTGGCCACGCGACGATGGTAAGAGAGCGGACGGTGTGTCTTTATTTCCGTGGAAGATAAGTAGGCCTTTAGTGTGGGACGCTACCTGTGTCGACACTCTTGTGCCATCCCATCTCACTAGCTCTTCGTGCTGTGCTGTTGCTGCCGCTGCGGCTGCGGAGAACCTCAAGCAGACAACCTCGTCGGCTGTTATATTTTTGAGCCGTTTGGGGTTGAAACTCTCGGGGCGTGGGGTCCGAGTGCTCATACGTTTTTATTATCCAAACGCTTAGTTGACACATCGCGTGACCCAAAGGCAGGCTTTTACCTCGGTAAGAGATTAAGAATTGTCAAACAACCTGGCAATGCCGCCATCTTTTAGTCAACAGCGATGCGGAGGAGTTTTATGACGCCATATTTTAGCTAGTAGTTTTTGCCTTTAGTGTATACATAGTTTTAATTAATTATTTATTCAAAACAATCACTATTAACAAGCCTTTCAATAGCCTATCACGTTATCGACCAAGACTTACACAATAGACTCCTAAACTATCAGAACCCACCTACGCGACGATAACAACGATACAGTCCTTGTATTTCGGCAATAACTCTCGCAAAGCAAACATTTCTATTTCAATAATATACTGAGCTCGGTACACACTGCGATACAGCAAATTGACCGAGAGCTGCGACGCGTAGATAGTAGAGCGCGCTATGAAGTGGTGCGAGGGATGAGAGGTAAGCGGGTTTGGAACGACGTTCAATAGATGCCTATTTGAAATGCTAACTTTTATATTTTTTTATGAACCTGAGTGCTGTACATTTTGGAAGTAAAAAGCCGTGCTTTTTATTTCCAAAATCAAGTACAATGATCATTATTCGAAAATAAACATGTTGTGTTTTAAACTTGTCGATTAAAAGAGCTTTGACAAAGGTTTACAAATATGAAAATGGTCGGACTTGCCCGTGCAAGCTCGACTTTTTTCCTGTTTTTTTTTAATTCTAGAAAATAAATAACTACTTCTGCTCTTCATGGTACGAGAATAGTCTGACACTTTTACTAATTAGAACTCACCTGTGTTCCTTCAGTTAACCTTTGCGAATCGGGGCCACAGTGACTCTCACGGATCATTTTGTAACCCTGACAGGTACGGAATTTTTGTTTGAAATTTGAAAATATTGTTATAAATAACTTTTTTTTTTCTGTTTGAAGTATCTGTTATTTGTTTATTGTGCAAACCTACAATAGTGTTGTCTTTTTTAACCCAAACGTTTACTGGTAGAGAATGCTTTGTTGCATTAAGTCCGCCTATGTACCACTAACTGTAGATGAAGTTTAAATAAATAAATTTATTCTATTATAAGTTGTAATATAACAGCAATAAAGACACATTTTGTGAAAATTTTAACTGTCTTCATATTACGCTTCATGAAATACAGTACGCTGATAGACAGACCGGCAGTGGAGGCTTTATAATTAGACCCTTTTGATTACCGTTCGTGTCTTTTTAAACTTTTTTATTATTGATTTAGGCTTCACCACTATCTCACCTGACTAAAATCAGTGACTTAAATCAGACCTAATTCCAACAGTTGCCCTTTACGTACTAGGACCACGGTACGAAACCTAAGAAAAATAAGAACCAATGGATGTATTTTGCTTTTCTTTTAGTTTATTATATACCATAAATCATCTTAATTGGCAATTTAATATATCTAACTATTTATTTGAAGACACTTAAAGCACCAGTTATGAACGTCTGTGTCCTAGAATGAACCATAAAATTATAATGGTTGTAATTTTAGGCAAATATAATATTTTCGTTATTTCAACGCCATTGCTCTCAAAATATCGGGAGGAAATCGGCATGTTCTAGAACCAAAAAAACCGAAGACATATTGTGACATCCACCAAAGCGCATTGAGCCCAAATGGCGGACCACGGCACATTCCCTCTCCTAGAGAAAATGCCTAGCAGTGGGAACATTACAAGGCTGATACATAAGTTTACGTTTAATATTTTCGTAATACAATTTAAATAAATCGACTGTTCCTAATCTGTTTGGTAGATTGTTTGGTCATAAAAAGAAACTAGATTGGACAACAGCAAAAAGATATCATGTAGGGATTAGACAGATAGTAACACAGGAAATTGACTAGAAAGCTGCAATACGTTGATAGCAAAACCCTTCGTCTTGTGGTGCAAGTGTTACGAGTCAAGCGATAAATATCAAGCAAATCTTTCATAGTGGTTTTGTATTATTATAACTTTTTGATCATTTGTGATCGAATCAGAAATGAAGATGAACCAAGGTTGCCGACATAGCACGCAGAACCGCCAAACTTAAGTGGCAATGGACAGGGCACATTGCTCGCAGAACAGATGGCCGTTGGGGCCGAAAGGTTCTGGAACGGCGACCACGTACCGGAAGACGCAGTGTTAGAGAGGAGAGCCCCCTACAAGGTGGACTGATGACCTGGTGAAGGTTGCGGGAAACCGATGGATGCGAGACGCACAAGACCATTCATTGTGGTGACATTTGGGGGAAACCTATGTCCAGCAGTGGACGTCTATCGGCTGAAATGATGAGCCTTTTGATATTATATATACCTATTTTGCGGCGTGCGCGCTTTCTACCACTTCTTGTAGACCTTATCTTCGATATTTACAGACTACTTGAAGAAGTTTGATTATTAACGTTATATTTTCAACCCAAACGAAAAGTAATACCCGCTCCTCTCCTCAAACTTATACCACACTGCTTGCGGGTAGTGTGGGATGCGGGTACTCTGTAACGTAGCGGTATAGACGAAGGCTGGCACAGAAACGTAGCTCGCGTCTGATGTAGTATCCGTTTCCTTCATACTCCCCTTATGTACCGTGATAAATAATTTTCGAGCTGTCGCTTTTGGTTTTCCATTTAAATTATACTGTTCACAGTGTTAGCGCATTTGGTTCGTGTCGATTTTCTATAATTTATGGAGGAGGGAACCGTATATTACTGTAGTGTAGAAATACGTATATCTTTAGCAATGGTAGATTTAGTCTTCGTTTTCATTTACTATTGGGTTTAGGAGACGTAATACAGACATTGTAAAATATTCGTTTTTATCTCTTTTATTCATTAAAATAAAATATATAAATTACATTTTTAAATGTTTTCATATTTTCAAATAAAAAACATTTAAAAAATTGTTTTCCGCCGGTGTCGGGAACAGGGCCTAAGATACCGGTGGTTAGGGGTGCCAGAGACAGGAGCCTCCTTACAATGCGAGCCGTATCGAGGAATACTGCTTTCTGTATCAGGCCCTTGATCCAACCACGCAACGACAGCTTCGACAGATCGTCGTCGAAGGCTTTATAGCCAAATGAGATCAATGGCCTTATGGCCATTGGTGGTCACGACAATCGGCACAGTGATAGCCGGATCCACATTCCAGATTTCGACAACCTCGTGTGCTAAGTCGAGATATTTGATTTGTTTCTCTTTTTCAGCTTTAACAAGATTCTAGTCATGCAGGATGGTAATATCATTAAGCTAGAACTACATTAGACCGAAGCACACGCGTAACATGCCTGATTTGTACGTAGAACGACGTCGCGTGGCGTCGCGTGGCGTGGATCAAGTCTAGTTTCCATATAAAATGTATGGAGCAGTCTCCATACATTTTATATGGAAACTAGACGCGCCCAGACGGCGTGTGTGTGACCTTTACGCGGTGCGCTAATCGGTCTTTTACTATTATATCGGGCTATCATTATTATGTTCCTGTTATAGTTCACCGGAAGGCAAAGGCCTCCCTTCCATCCTTCCACTCTTCTCTGTCCTTAGCCACTTCTGAGCAATATAAGAGATTAATGTTTTCTAAATGTTGATTTAAAAAAAAGTTTATCGCAAATAAATGCGTGGTCTAAATTTAAATGCTTTTTAAAAGCTTGTTTTCCGATAAGAGCCAAGCCCGGGTTGATGTATGATTGTGTTCTTTGCTCAAAGATTTGACACCAATATTGACGGGGCCCGCCAAGGTTGATGACTACCAGGGCCGCAGGATTGATTGAAGGAGTAACCGTGACCCTGAGACGCATTGGGCAACTAAAACACATAGAGGAGTTTTAGTGAGTAAAAATTTGATACTTCCTTTCGTTCCAACCAGCCCTCCTAGACAAATTATAACCATTTCGTTTCGATTCTCTTTTCGTTGATTGCCTCGAGTCGGCCACGCCTCCTATTCGTTTGTTCTGACCACGTGACTGAGCGTTGAAATAACGTCAGAAACGAAAAGGTTGTAACTTGGCTTTTTTTTCGATGGGAAAATCATCTTAACTTGGCTATGGGGGCAGAGCGAGTCATTTGACGATATTCCACTTTTAAAAGAGGTTTTTAAATGCACGCATTTAACTATGATTTAAACTTGGGCCTTTGAAAAATAAACTACGTAGATAACACACATAGGTTGAATGAGTAGATAGCTGTTAAAGTGTGATTTTTTTTCGAACCAGATGATTTTACTGTAAATTTACTTACTTCTTTTTTCTACACACAGTCTTAACAACACAGAAAAATCGTAGGAAAATTGACACAAGATAAAACTTTCCTAGCATTTGTAGTACCACAAAAATGAAACACCACGACACGGACAACCATTCTCAATTCTGCACGATTTCCTAGTTTTTATTGTGACCCTAATACATTTCATTCCTTTCACCAAAATATTATGTGTCTAAAATATAAGAAATCATACGTTTTATCCGCTTAAACAAGTGTTGAATTGACGAATGTACGTGATTCCAATATTGAGGCGGTGTAAAGTATTCTCCCAGCGTTTCGATTAGACTAGGCAGAATTGTGCTCGATTCGCAATTTATATTCTGTCTGCTGGCTGAATTGTTGAGCTATGTTCCATTGTGTTGAGCGTTATCAATGGTATTGGTGTTAGATATACCTTCATTTTATGTTTGGGCAAGTTCAAGAAGACGAAAGCTTAATTGTTTGATGGATTTTCGTTATTATTTTTAGGTAATTTTTTGGTGACCACAATCACACCACTATCATAATCTTTTTATTTTTATTTAATTTTACGGTTTTCATATACAACATTAGTATATGCGAAATCCAAAACACGAATCTTTGTACAAAATTTTATAACTGTATCATGAAAAATCACAAAGTTATAAGCTTATTAGGTTACCTGGTTGTCCGCACAAATACATGGTCACCAGACCACTTGGGCGACTGAGAGGTTGTATTGCTCCTGCACCCAGCTGTGCGCTGGCGCCTAATGCCTAATGCCCTGCCGTGACCTGTGTTGTACTTAGTGTGTGTTAGGTGGTGTAAAGTTGTGAAAAAATATAACATGGTATAAAACTGATTTTAATCGATTCAGTTACTGATTCTGAAGTAACTATATTCAGGTTACGCATATACTAAAAATAATGTTGTATACTTCTTTATTATCATAATCGCTTTACATATCGCTATAAAAATCGTATCCCTACTAAGGATGGCAATCTGAGATCGATTCATCGGAAAATCCTTTTCCTTTATTCCTTCCTTCCTTCCTTTATTCTTTATTGTACACACAATTTTATACAGACATTATAAATAGGACAGTCGATATACATAGGCAAGCTTAAACCACAACTGGGTTTTATTACAGCACACCATATGAATACGAAAGAAATTTTGCATTAATTTGAGGAACTTTAAATGTAAGTACAACAAAAAATTAAACACATAAATTAAATCTAATTTAAAACTAAAAATATACTAAACAGATATGTGTACAGCACACTATACATAAACATAATATATACAATAAATAAATATTCTTAAACATACTTATTTACGGGTCATGTTAATAAAAATGTTCTCTAATTCTTCCCCTGAAAACCTCCAACGAAGGGCTAGCTCTCAATGTATGTGGAAGAGAATTCCAGAGGCGCACAGCACGAAATGTAAAAGATCCACTGTAGCGACTTGAAGAGTGTGGAGGAAAACGAAGTAGAAGAGAGGATGATGAGCGACAAAGTTTTCCTCTCGGAACAAGATACTCAAAGCGTTCCTGAAGATACAAGGGGGAGTTGGGATTATGAAGAACAGAGAATAAAAAAGAAAGAGTGTGGCAATCCCGACGTTGCAAAAACGTTGTATAAAATCAATTTTATAGGTCAAGAAAATCGATTTTAAGCAATAGGTCATGTCTGTGAATAGACGTCAGAAACTTGAAATAGAAATGTGACGTTACCGCCATTAGATTTCGTGTGCTGAAAAGAGATAGCGATATATTCCTACCACGCCCCCCTCTACCTCAAATCAAAATTTGTAATGCTAAATTGCTGCTAGATTTAATGACCAATTTTAATACTGTTTTTTTTTTTTTATTTTAAAGTTATTTGTTGTTTAGTATAAACTAATGTACAAAAATAAACACAGGCACTCACCTGTGTGAGTGCCCCTTAGACTTCGTAGTATTTGTTTACACGATACGCCGTAGCACCGTAGCTCGTAGCTCCGTAGCACCGTAGCTCGTAGCACACAGAATCCATATAGCGTATCTAAGCGAAACTAGAATGTAGATGATAGTTTGGAAACTTTTAACTAGAAAGTTCGAAGCAGATAACAAAGGATGAGTGTGCACTATCGATTTAATTTTCCTATCCGTGTAATTTATTGGCTATTGAAATATGCAGACTAATGCAGAGGTAATTTGAAATGTAATTTTTATAAGTTATAAAGAGGATTTTTATAGAAAATCTGAATGCCAATTCTCGTATTTAAAAAAATAATCAAATAACAGTTGATATATGTGTCAGTTCATGTAAAAAAAAAAATTGCAGTTGATTTTGACCGATTTTAACTGCTATGTGAAAGCGAATGGTACTCAAAATTCACGAAAAAGAAAGATAAGAAAGTTACACTATCGCTAATCTGATATTTTATCCGCAAAAAAAATAGTGCCTAAGGTACAAGCCACGAAAGTTAAACTGCAGGAAAAGATATACCAACCAGTTCTTCACAAAATTCTTACTTTTATTTATTTTTGTTTAAAAAACAACATTTCTTACACCAGAGAATTTTGCTTCTGTGTCGTGAATGCGTTCACAAACACATTTTTATATTTTCTCTTTAAAATATAGTTCTAGAGGCATGAGAATTAAACCTCAGGAAAAGGCAAGTATATACTATCTTCTTATCACTGTTTTCTTTAGCATAAAATAAAGGGCAAAAAAAAAAAGTTTTCTAAAATTCATACTTTGAAAAAATTATTCCTATAACGTGAATGAGTTTACACATTTTTTTTTTAATTTTGTCTATAAAATAGAATATAATACAGTTTTTGTTTTCAGAATATATTATGTATATAATGATCAAAATATTCAGCCGTTACCCGGCATACAAAACATGGTTTATAATAATATGGGCATCAATACATTGAAATTATATTATTAATCATTAGCATTATAAATAATTTAAATTAATTGAGCAATAGTTGTAAAGATATATAGATAAGATTATTCATATAAGACAAAATTTAATGAAATCGAGGTAAAGTTTGAGTATGATTATTGGCAATATTAAGGTAAATCTTTCAGTCGCAAAATGTTTAGTAGAGTAATAACGTTTGCTGTAAAGAAAGTAATATATATATATATATATATATATTAATTATCAGAAACCATAAAACTTACAAACTTAAAATTTGACAGGTAGGTTCCTTTTAAGGTGTAGACATCCACTAAGAACCGATTTTACGAAACTCCTCTCCTAATAGGGTACGGGCGATGGAAGTTTGAATGAAAGTCCTATGTTTTTGAAGTAAGAAACTTGAAATTTTGCACAAACCTTTCTTTAATGTCGTTGGCGAGCACTAAAAGAGATTTTCCAAAATGCACCCCCTAAGGGGATGTAAGGGGGGATCCAAAGTTTGTTCGGAGAAACCTACTTTCACGCGGGCGAAGCCGCTGGCAGAAGCTAGTAACTTATATTTAAATGTTTCATCATTCATCATCATCATCATTTCAGCCGAAAGACGTCCACTGTTGGACATAGGCCTCCCCCAAGTATCACCATAACAATCAACATATCAATCCTGTGCGTCTCGGAGTTGAGTTGGAGACCCTTTCAGTTCGGGCACGCTCAGCGCAACTATATTGTAAATCTGTACTTTTTTTTGTTTTTGTGTTGTTGGCTATTGTATTGCCTGCATTGAATAAATACTATTCTATTCTATTTTCGCATCCGTCAGATTCCCGCGACCCTCACCAGGTCATCGGTACACCTTGTGGGATGCTTTCCAACGGTGCGTTATATGTTTTGAGACTGAGTTAACTGTTTTGTGCTATAAATGAAACAAGTGTCTAAGTCCCCAATATACCACCATAAGATGGATCCAGTGGAACACATCATTAATCTCTGTGAAAGCGGGTGAGAGCATCTGAAATCTGTCAGACCCTATTAAAGTTGCGAAGGCTTCGACGGGAGACGTTATATGTATTTATCTATTAGTTTTTTCGGGGGTCGCATAATTGAAAATAGGTCACGAATGTTTGAGTATGGTCGTTTATTACTCAAGTTTTTTTTTCCCACAACTATCACACAACGCCGTCTAGTCTCAAGCTAAGCAGAGCTTGTGTTATGAGTACTAGATAACTGATAAACATACTTATATATTTCAAGATACATACATATTATAGATAAACCCAGACCACCTCCCAGACACAGAACAAATGATCGTGCTCATCACACAAACATTTTGTCCTGGGTGGGAATTGAACCCACGACCTCCGGTATAGCAGTCAGGGCTACTAACTATAACACTAGACCAACAGGCCAGTCAAAAAGTTGTAGAAGACACAGAATAATTTGATGGTTTTGTCTGTACTAGCCTTTTCCTAAATTCGTTGGGGTCCGCTTCCAGTCAAGCCGAATGCAGCTGGCTATTCTACATGGAGTGACTGCCTACATGATCTCCACAACTCAGTAATTGGGTATCAAAGTACCTTTTTAAGCCACCCTCCAACATTCAATATCTATACATCAATGGTCCACCGGGATCTCGATCCTGATTTTCGGCCACCGTAGGCACGGGCTTGCTGACGGCGAGCAATGCGTAGCTCGCCGTCCGATCGTCCGGTAACCCAAGTCGTCGACGGTGCAACTGTTTTACGCGCGCCTCAAGGAGATGTCGGAAGCAAAGGAAGGCTATGTTCGTCATATTAGAGCACATAGTCGCAAAGTGTAGTTGCACTGATAGCAGAAACCCGTCACCGTAGTCGACACTGGGATCGACTTAACATACTTTCCGAAGTACGGAGGAATCTCGCTATGACATAATGGTCACCCATCTACAGAATAACCTTGGCAAGCTAGCGAGCTTATATTCATAAAGTCAAGTCTCTACCCTTTCGTGCTGCCCCTTTATCCAATATTACGTTGGACTGCGTTAAATGAAAAAACAAGCTTTTACACCATGCTCACGTTAACAATAGACTGGCCTTCTTAAGTGTTTTATTTTTCTTATTTTAATATTTAATTAGTACAATATAAATTATTTACATAATACTTCTCCACAAAATTCTATGCCTCCTAATATTTGACTTCTCCAAAACGTCGCCTCATTGTGTTTACGATGTCGACTCTCGTCGACGCCTAACGACGCGTTCACTAATTAATAACCGCGGGTACTTTGATATCTGATTCTTCACGCTTGTTATCGAATCAGGGTACATAGAGATTGTGGTGGTATTAACGTGCTATGTTTGGTGATAGTTGATTAAGGAACCGTTAATTAAATAAGGATATAACGCTATCAGTTTCATCTTTCTGTGTTGCTAGCATTTAAAATCAGCTGTGTTTTTAAAAAAATACTAGGCTAAAAAAAATTGGCGATGATTATTTTTTGTGCCAATTTTGGCGTTTTTTTTTTTATTATGTCTGTTAGTAAAATAGGCTTTATTCAAACATGTATTGTCATGAAATCGTCTTTAAAGTGTTTGTATTATTATTTAGATTATTGTATTGAATGCACATGCAATGCCACGAATAGAGAGAGATGGAGCAGTCTCGCAAAAGCCATACTACCAGACGATCCATGACCACGACCACTCCGCCAGGAGAGTACGACTGAGAAGAAGAGAGATATTACCGGCCCACGCTGAAAACCAGCGCCGTAGACTCATCGCATTTTGCGTGTGTTCACGGCATTATGCTGAGCATTCGGCCGTTTTGCGCGGATGTGGCGCATATTTTTTCACATAATATGCTTATAATTTGTTAGTTCTAAATTTGCGTTGAGTGACCAAAACAATATAGGTCTTCATTTGGGGATTATTTTGTGTGAAACATAAATTAAACAATTTTTTTTCATAGTTTATAGGAAAAAGTTTCCTATAGGGTGTTAAGTATTTTTAGGGTTCCGTACCTCAAAACGAAAAAACGGAACCCTCATAGGATCACTTTGTTGTCCGTACGTCTGTCTGTCTGTCAAGATCCTTTATCTTGGGAACGCGTGTAGTTATCGAGTTGAAATTAAAACCATATACACGGCACGTCTGTGGTCTTTTGAAGCTGTGAAAAAATCGAATTTCTAAATTAACAAAAAAAGAGAAACAGCCGTTTATGTCTCAAAAAATTTATATTTCGACACTCTCGAAGAAATCAAAATTCTTAGGATACTTCCCGTTGACCCAGAATCCTGAAATTTTGCGTAAAGCAAGATCTCATAACACAGGTATAGGAATAAATCTGAAAACTGTAAATTTGTCTAAAAATCTTCGAGACTGTAGAATTTGAACTGTTTATACATAGGTAAGTTTTACGAAACCCTTAGGGCGCGAGTCCTAACTACTAAACTAATCGCACTAACCCAGTTTCTTTTAAAAAACCTATTACAACTGCGCTAAACTTTTTCACGAAAAACACATATTTCTTTAACCTCAAAACTCTCCTAATCTCGAAAAACTCACCCACACCAGGATCGCGATTATTTAATGTAACTATATTGTTTACGGACCGTTTACGGCCTCGGCTCATTAAGTCCGGTGTAATTACGGCTTCCGAGTAATAAAAGTGTACAACGTGGCCTTGTGCTGGTGATCAAGCATTAAGTTAGATTTGTTTGTGCTTAGTTGCTTGCGAGTAGCTTAGCATATATATTATGTGACGCGTGACTTATTTTGAGTTACGTTAAGTTTGTATTCTGGAAGTGGTTAGCATAGTCATAGCATAGTCGGCCTTTTTTAATGTTCCCACTGTTGGGACTCAGGCCTCCTCTCTAGGAGAGGGAATGGGCCGTAATCCACCACGCGGGCCCAGTGCGGGTTGGTGGATGTCACGTGTCTTTGAATTTTTGGTTCTAGGACATGCCGGTTTCCTCACGATGTTTTCCTTCACCGTTTTGAGAGCAGTGGTGATGAAATAAATTACACAAAGTAATGCGCCTGGCTGGGTTTGAACCCGCGACCTACAACTCGTCAGTCGGGGCCGTTACCACTCGGCCACCACTGCTCAAGGTCAAGGCACTGTCAAGGAAGTGGTTACGCTGTTTTAATATTATTGCGATTAATTATTTTTACGGTTCCGTACCCAAAGGTCCGTCCGTCCGTCTGTCTGCCACAAGGCCTAGTATCTCTAGTATCTCATTAACCACGATAGCTAAACTATTGCTTGACTGCGATCCCACCTGATTGTAAGCAGTGAAGCAATCGTTGGTGGTGAGGCGCATTAGTTTTTTAAGAGCCTATTCACAACAACAGTAACAACAAATACTAAAAACAGAATAAAATTAATATTTAAGTCAGGCTTCCATAGTCATCAAACGTAATTTTTTGGCGTTTTTTATAACGGTACGGACACATTCGCGCGCGAGTCCGACCCGCACTTGGCTGGTTTTTTTTTTGACTGGATATTACTATTTCTATACCTATCTCTTTCCCGCACATACCGTCGTCTCTTTCCCGTTTTTTGTACCTGTGTGCCAAATAAACGTGTTTTCTTTCTTTCTTTTCTTTCACATACCTATCGATTGAAAGTGACTGAGTTACCCACGTAATCATTTGTGGATTGACATTTCGTAGACACCCGCATTTTTCAACAGCGTAAAAAGGCTCAATTGTGAATCGCTAAACTTAAGTGGCAGTGGGCAGGGCACATTGCTCGCAGAACAGAAGGTCGATGTAACCGAAAGGTTCGGGAGTGGTGACCGCGTACAGGAAAACGCAGTGTTGGAGGCCCTCCAACAAAGTAGACCGATGATCTGGTGAAGATTGCGGGAATCCAATGAATGAGAGACGGACAAGGCCGGTCGTTGTGGCGACTCGTTGGGACCTAAGTTAAACAGTGGATGTCTTTCGACTGAAATAATGGTATTGATTTTTTTTTTTCGGTGGAAAATCATCCAATGACGTCCTCCGCTCTTCGATGGAGCGTGAGATAGTGTCAGAGTTTTACTGACTAAAAACCCACTCCTGTTCCTTATTTGCCTTCGTTACAGGTCCCCTACGGTTTTGCTGAAATCTCCTTAAGACGTGCCGTCGGCAAATTGGGCTCGGCCCAGACGGTTACCGGGCGGTCGGACGACGAGCTACCGCAAGCCAGGGTCTACGGATGATATTGATGATGATGAATTTAACTTAGTTATCGCCAATGCCGAGTCCCGTAACAAAGAAAAATCTACCACACGTACCCAAGCTGAAATTCTAATCCTCAAATATCCAACACTCCCGAAAATTCGGGTTAAAAGCATACCCTCTGCACCCTTCACCGTGCACCGCTTACCCCCCCGCGCCCCCCAAGCATTAGCATAAGAATATGAGCAGCTACGTCATTTTTCTCAAACAGTTTTCACTGTGACACCATCATTCAACGTCTGGTAGCTCCTGCACTTGAAAAAACGCCCTTATTGCTAAGTTATTAAAGCTCTGACATTGTCAAATTGGCCCATGAACGTACGGTTAACTGTAGGGTTATATTTAAGTGGTAACTTGAGGGTTACGTTATAAATTGATGGCGATTGATGAATTGGTAGCAGGTGGTAACAATGATATTGTATTTGTGTTAGTGAACAAAGAGAATTAATTTGTAGTTGTAAAGATATGGACAGGCCGCGTTGCTCGAAGAACAGATGAAGCCGAAATATTCTGGAGTGGCGACCGCGTACCAAAAGACGCAGAGTTGGAAAACTCCTACAAGTTGGATCGATGACCTGGTTGTGGGAATCAGATGGATGCGAGACGCACAGGACCGTTCATTGTAGCGACACTCGGGGGAGGCCTATGTCCAAAAGTGGACGTCTTTCGGCTGAAATGATGATGATGATCATATAAAGATATAGTGCATTTTAAACTAATTATATAGGGTTTTTTTCAATTGAGAAATCATTAAAAAAGAAACTTCCTCGTTCTGGGTGAAGCGAAAGTGTTGCTTCGGCTGAGTTCAAATAATAAGTTCCTTCAGTTACCCAGTTCAATAAATAAGTACCCATAATCCCTCTAACCGAATTTTGATCGGTGGCAAATTTAAACTGAGTTTAGTCAACTACGTAGAAGATAATTTACCGTCCCAGTTTGTGTGCTAACACAGGTGTTCTTCTTTGTTCCTCTACTCTCATAGTCCGACATAACGGCAATCACACACGATCAAGCGGGGCTTAATCTTACTTTCCGAATCACAGAGATTTTGTACGACCTACTTCCATACTCCGAGCTGCAAATAAGCAATCTTTTTGGAAAAACCTTTTACCACATTTTGCCTAAACCGATTTATCGAACCCAGGAGACCACAATCGGCAGTCGCTCTTGCCACTACGAGACCAACGGGGGAAGGGGCCGGTAGTCACCTACAACAGAATCTGTCCTGGAACGTTAAGGGCAACTGAAGGGACACTGATGGGTTTTAGTCAGTAAAAGTCTGACACGCTCTCTCACCTCCCACTCCACCTTAGAGTGGGTCTTCTCCCACTCTAGGGTGGAGCGTCTTATGACATCCCATAAGATGATTTCGCGTTTCAAAAAAGGGCAGGAAAAAAGGTTGATGAAATATTTTTTTCAATATCCGTGTACTTACTCAAAAAGTTGAAAACCCGTATGGGTTTTAAAAATTTTTTAAGGTATTTTTTTTAACTCCTACGTTTATAGGCTTTAAATTTAGTGTATTTTACACTAGTGCGGAAAAGTGCGGTTCCACCAAGACGCATCCTCAAACCATTTATCAACATAAAAAATACTGCGACTACTAGCGGGAGAAGGTACCTATTTTATGAATTCCCACCCTCAAAAAGAAGGACCAATTATTTATAGTGATTGCTGAGCTACAGATACAAACTCCACAAAGAAAACTATAACAACTTACGATTCAAACCAATAACCGATTATCTGTAAACGATAACAAAAAATAACACATTTTTATAAAACTCCGAAGACGAGTCCTCTCCGATAGACAATAAACATGAATACAGGAATCAATTCCACCAAAGATTTGTTTTGCAATAACTCTTAGATAGGAAAGTGGATCATAATATGAAATTGATTGAACTACAATAGGAAATACTATGGTATGGAGTTTGTTGAAACAATAGTTTAGGGTCAGCAGAATACTGAGAGAAAAATATTCTGGCATTTATCATTTATCTGATTTTTCGACGAATTTTAGCATGTAAGCCCAAGGTCAGCCATTGTGGTGACGCTCAGCGCCATAACTAGGCTAGTTCCAGCGGTGCCCAGGCACAAGGTGCAGGCCCTGGAAGGGGCGCAGAAATTTTCAAACTAGGGCCTAGTTTTGGATCATGCTTGGTAGTTAATCAGAGCAGTGGTGGCCGAGTAGTAACGGCCTCGACTTACGAATTGTAGGTCGCGGGTTTAAATCCAGCCAGGCGCATTATTTTGCGTAATTTATTTCATCACCACTGCTCTCAAAACGGTGAAGGGAAACATTGTGAGGAAACCACGCACTGGACCCGCGTGGTGGATTACGGCCCATTCCCTCTCCTAGAAAGAGGAGGCCTGAGTTCCAGCAGTGGAAACATTTAAAAGGCTGGTTATGATAAGCTATGGTAGTTAATAGCTTACATAAAATACCTATGCCATATATCATAATACGTTTGTAGACACGCCGTACCAGTATTGCTGATTCTGTAGGTGCTTAAGGCAGGGGCTCCAGCAACCATAATAGGTAAACAGTGGGTGGTATATTTGAAGCACCACGTCACGCGTATTTTTTACATAAAGTCATTTTTTTTATTCTTAAAGCTGGATACGATTAATCTTTTTTTTAACGGAGGTAGTTTTAGAAGCTCGCACCGGGCGTTTAACAGGTTAGTTATGGCACTGGTGACGCTCAAAGAAGCCCTGTGTCCAACAGTGGCCTTTCAGCTGAAATTATGATGACGATTCTCCGTATATATATAGAGTTGATTTAAAAATCAAAAGTATTTATTTCACATAAACAATTTACGATTTGCAACACTGTGTATTCCAGAATCTTTCAGTTCCTACGAGCATTTATTCTGCAAGCAATGTGCCTTGCCCACTGCAGCTTAAGTTTGGCGATTCTTCGGGCTATGTCGTTAAGCTTGTTTATACTGTAGATATCTTCATTCCTGATGCGATCATGAAAAAAATCTCCAAGCATAGGTCTTTTCATTATACTCTTTGGGTGGTTTTAAGCCTTCTGATGAGGCTCTTTGCGAGCGATCACGTTTTAATAAAGTACGGAAAGTTAAGTTTCACTTAGGGCGGAATTTACCAATACAACTAATCGCGTTTTAACGTTTGGCTCGCATAATCGCGTTTAACCGCTGTCACTAGTGTCACTTGTCAGCATTTTTATAATTGACACTAGTGACAGCGGCCAAACGCGATTATGCAAGCCAAACGTTAAAACGCGATTAGTTTTATTGGTGAATTCCACCCTTAGCCCTTGTGAACATACAATACATCTACTCAAAACAAATTTTAAAATACGCATCCAAAAACATTAAAAAAAAATACTAGACATCAGAAAATGATACAGAATACAGGTACCTGTCATAATTTATCATACTTAGTGAGATATTCTGAAAACAAAGCTTTATTTCTAATATCATGCTACCTTGACGGCTTATCTGTAAATATTCCTTCAGTATATATTATACTATATAACAAAAATGGTAGTGAAACTTGGAGAAGGTAATGAATTATTCATGTTTTCTCTGAATGATTATGTACATACGTTTGTACATAATAATTGTATGTATATATGATGTGATTTTACAGAGAAGTGATTCGAGGAACTGAGAAAATTTCCACTGTGTGGGAATATACGGATGTGTAAGAGGTGCATTGACGCGTGTAAATATGTATAGAAAAAGCTATTATGTTTAGGATGTGATTCAATGCGTTGTCTCAAAGATGCTCTATAGAAATGTAATTTTGACTAAAAAAATATTCAACACTAACTTCTGGCGGCGGATTCGTTCGTGCAAAAATAAAAAATATCTTAGAGTACTTGGTGCAGCTATATTTTAGTGAAAGAATTTTCAGAATCGGTTTTGTAGTTACAGATATTACACGTTACATACAAACTTAATTATTTTAACACTTTATTTTATTAGTGTAGATTATAATTTGGCTAACATTCTGGCTTAATTTAACCACCTTATAACAGGGCTCGTTAGCTTTGGTGAGACAGAATTGCACCTCTTTGTTCTGCAGAGTGTGATCTAGCTCCAACTTCTTCGTGAAGACCGTAGGCGTCGGTACGACTTTCCTTTTTTAGGTGATATTGTACCTTACGTGATAAGTGTACGTACCTTGTTTTAAAATATATTGTAAGTTTACTAATAGGTATGTTTTTCTATCTTGTTCACTAACATATGATTGAGGATGTTAACAATCCGAATCAAAGTATTTTGACATATTTTTTGTTGTATGCCAAAGAACTTTAAGTGTGGTATATAACGGTTTAAGTTAAGAATAACTTGTCTTTTGTGTGTGATGAGCTGGTACAGGGTGACTTTTAATTATCTACCAATATTTCGGGTGTAATAATACCAACTACCACATTATGGATAATTATGATTAACTTTTCGTACATAATCAAGTGTGAAATATGATCTGAAATATGTGGAGTTCAGTACATTTATGTTCCCATTCGTCAAAGTCAAAGTCAAAGTCAAAGTCAAAAGTTTTTATTTCACATAGGCCTACATGGGCACTTATAAAACGTCAGACGGTAGTACACGGTTCCAAATTGGTCGTTTCCTATGGAGAAAAACCGGCAAGAAACTCCATAAAACGTAAGAAACAGATGAGTTTTATGGCATTTAGGATGAGTTAATGAGTGGCATCTCCTTAACTCATCCTAAATGCGAGGATCATCAAATAGCTTCTTCCACTCCAGGTGGAGCGACAGAAGCAGTTCCTGGCTAAAACCTAGCCTTGTCCCTTTGCGTTCAAAAACGTTACCAAAGAATTAAAAAACTTGGCAAGTGTGAGTCGGACTCACACCCTGAGGGTTCCGTACAAACTACAATTCCCGAATGGAGTCTCGAAGATTTTCCAAACTGCAATAAAGTATAAAAAAAATTATGACGTAGGTAACTACAAATTTACTGTTTTCAGATTTATTCCTATACCTGTTCTATAAGACCTTGCTATATGCCAAATTTCAGGATTCTGGGTCAATGGGAAGCACCCTATGAATTTCGATTCTTTTGAGAGTATCAAAATATACGTTTTTTGTGACATAGACGGTTGTATCTTTTTTTTTCGTTAACTCAGAAGTTTGATTTTTTCACAGCTTCAAGGGACCGCAAACTTGAGTATATGGTTTTAATTTCAACTCGATGCCTCTACGTTTCCCAAGATAAAGGGTCTTAACAGACAGACATACAGACGGACGGACAACAAAGTGATCCTAAAAGGGATCTATTTTTTCCTTTTGAGGTACGGAACCCTAAAAAAACAGACTATTAAGTAACATACGCAAATAACCTATTACATTATCCCCATAATTCTAAAGCCAAAAACATCGTGAGGGCGTTTGTCACGTCACCAAGCATTCGTTCCAAATGCCATGGCGTATGTATCCACATTTTAGCACCCAAAAAAATATGGTTACTATGTAAATGAATTCTCAATGTTTTTTGCAAAAAGAACAGTAATGTTACAGCGCGCTTACATTTATGTAAATTGTGGTCGGTGTGGGTTTTTTTTTTGTTTATTAATATGAAAATGTCGTTAGTGGAGCTGTAAAAAGGCTCTTTGTAGTAATGCGGCGACTGCCGTGTCATCTTAGTTTTGTCGCATTTTTAGTGTGTAGATAGAATTTTAGAATGCTGAGTAATTTTGTGTAATTCTGTACCCTTGTTTACTTAAAATTTTTTTTTTTTCTTATTTTATTCTTTCCATGTTGTGTCTCTGGTTGACTGGTAGAGAATGCCTAAAGCCGTATTTGTACCTATGTGTTGCATGATGGAGTTTTTCACCGGTTCTTCTACGTAAGAAGCGACCAATTGGTGCACTAGGTTTTGACGTTTTATAAGTGCCTATGAAGGCCTTTGTGAAATAAAAACGTTAAAATTTTTATAACTATTGATTTTGTTGTTCGTGAGTTAAAACTTTTTACAAAAAATAAAAAAAAACTACTTTCAAAATTAATTGGTGTTTTTGGTTTTATTTCTTAATGTAAAAAAAAACCTTTTCAAATCTCTATTTAAGACTCAACTTAGTTTACTTGAACTTCGAAATCAATTCAATTTTTTACGTTGGTAATGTTGTGAGCATGTAATTTTTTAAGTTCAATGTGTTCTTTCTCCTTCTAACAATTTTGTACACAATACTAACTTACTAAAGTATTTTCGTGTTCATTTATCTTTCAAGTAATATAAACTGATGTATCATTAAAACATATTTTAAAAGATCTTAAGGTATTGTTTCACAAGTATCCCATTAAGTATTTTAACACAATGTTACTTAGCGTACAAACAATTTTCAAATACGGAGCGTCAACGCAACATATTTTAAATACAATAAAACAAAGATACAGACGTAGGTACACTCAAGACGAAGACACTTCAAAGTACCCATCTACCATATCGTGCTGAACTATAAGTTTCATCTCGCTCCACAATGTACCCACTTAAAACGAACAAGAATAATTACAACTTCATGCATGGAACTGAAGGAACTCTATTATTTTTCATCTATTCAACGTAATTTTATTTCTAAAGACTCCATCTTTGAACGTTAAATATACAATGTAAGATATTCGTTCAAAACGACGACAGATGTAAGGCAGTGCGCACACTATAGTCCTCATAGTATCGTCTGTAAATAGAGGACCGGTTTTTTTTTTAATAACATAATCTAGTGCTTAACCACCATAACTCACCATAATTTTGTTAATGTAACGATGGTTGATCTATGGTTCAAACAACATGCCCTTTTAGCTAAAAATGTAACTTTTTAGCAACAAAATAACCGCCGACTTTAAAAGCAGCCGTCTCCTTCTGCGAAGCAATATTACAAAGAAGGAGGCGGTGGAAAGCATGAGGAGCATGGGCATAAGGATTTGCTTTAGGGGTCCTTGGGCATTGAGAGTTGCAGGGCTCTCCCTGCAACTATCAATGCCATGCTGGTAATCTTACCAGCCACCGTAAAACTGTGTTTGCGGATGGTGTGCAATGGGTATCTCACCGTCCGATAAGGACAGGCCCGGGTCTATGTACGTTACGTTACTTTGTAGTTGATACCTACCAAGGCTGTAGGATTATTTAAAAGAATCACTGCGGGAAAGAATACGATGGGAGAGATTTGGTCAGTTAAAGTCTCATACTCCCTCTAGTTTGACTCAGAGCGGGGTAAGTTATTTAGTGATTCCATATTAAAAAAAAAAGACTGACTGCGATTGTCGTCTCAAAATTAAAGAACTATACAAAGGTTTTCAATTGTACTAGTACCTCGTTGCACGAATAATTTGTCACTTAAAGTTCACCACACATGGAAAGATGCTGAGCTCATAGTTTTATAGTATTTATTTATTTGTTTATCCTCACATCGAAACGCCTTGCAGCAATTACGCCAATGGAGCTGCGTGGCAGAGGGTCATATACGATCGCTTACATAACATCAGGCCATCGCTCCTCCAAGATTCCTTATCGAATACATTCTTTTTCGCAAAATTTTAACTCTCTGTCGATGAACTTTGCAAAGGAAATAGGTTGAAATTGAAAAATACGATAAGTCACAAAGACTAGAAAACTCGAAACGGTTGTAACTTGACTAGGGGGGCTGTACCCCCCTAGTAAAGTTACAACCGTTTCGAGTCGAATTCCGTTCTGCAATCGGTAACGCCTCGGTGTCAGCAATTGTAGAAAACGATAAGTTGGTAGTCATGTTGGCGCGCCTGAGTCGGCCGCTCATTCTACAATGTCGTTCTACAATAACAAAACATGTAGCGTTGAACATTATAGAAACGACAACAATTCTATAATTTTGAACGATGTGAACTACTACGAATTTTCTATTCCTTTGTTCTGACCACGTAACTTAACGTTGAGATGATGTCATTCTCATACATTTAAATAGTTTTCGACTAGTGTTAACGATTGCAGGTTATCAACTTGGCTAGAGGTGCAGTCTGCGCACCGCCTTAGATGTTCATTTACGATGATGTCAACATAAATGAAATATAGTTGCTCCATTAAATGTACTTACATCAAAGTTTTTACTATCCGTGATTACTCCAACAACATTAAAACAGTTTGTAGCTATAATTGCTACGATTAAAACTTTAGGCTGATCTACATTTATGATAGCTCGATGTCGAACTCATGTTCAGGAAGGTTAGGTATTTATTGAAATAATATAATTATGTTGAGTTGATAGGTTTGTTATATTTTTTTTATGATAGAGGAATCCCTTTCAATTAAACTAGTATGACTATTGGCGTTTGATGTAAACTATATCCTTGGCAGTTTCAGGTTGTCGAATCAACTCAGTACATGATTCTGAACCTCCCAGTAACCTCCATCAAAACATTTTTTTTTTAATTTTTAAGTATACTGTTATTCTAATCTTCTAATTGTACTCGGTTATTACCCGGTGTCTGACAGAATCCTGACAATGAAGATGGACATCAACGTCACAATGTTGATTAGACAGTTATCTCATAGATGAGCTAGATTTCCCAAAATATAGACGTCCGCAAAAATTGTGAACACTATAAAAATATACCTATAAATATATATTTTATTATTATGGCTTATTGTGCCAATGCAATGCAAAGGGGGGGGGGGGCTTTGCCCTGCATTTGCAACTCCCTTCCATTCTTCTAGTCTTCTCTGTGTCCGGACACATCTGGTTAATCCTTTAGATAGGATTCCAACTCGTCACGCCATCTCCTTCTGGGCCTACCTCGTCACCAGTTCCTGTTGTTCGGAAAATATCACAGATTTTTACTGTTCGTTTTGTATCAAAAAACCCAAGAATCTTTCAGTTACATAAATAAATTATTAAACTTGATGGTAATGAGAGATATAAAGTTGTTTTTACGAGTAAATGACCGTTAACTTAAAATAATAGTATATTTAATTTTTTTTTTAATAGTATAAGTAAATTAACAATAATAATAAATTTTCAATCGACAGCGTTTATACAGAAGAGCGTTGATTAAAAATCAAGTTAGAAAGATCCCTAAAATCGTATTAGAAAATATTAACTGCAAAGAATGAATCACTTTAACATTAGTACGATATATTTTCTCTCTTTAGTATCCAAAATTCAAACCCTGTTGTTATTTAAATAAGCAAAAGCTGAATAAACAATTTAGAAATTTTCTTTGTTAGTCAGTGGTAATTTAATATGTAAAGAACATTTTAACAAGAGATTATTATAGCATTTCGATTTGAAAGCTAATTTACAACAATATATACGAATAGTATTACCCTCGTCATTCTTCAATTTAAATAACAAAACACCAACAAATTATTCTAACGTGTGATAAATGTTGCAATTATAAAAAAATAATATAGAAATTATTATTCTTTTGTGTTACCTTGTCTCATGAAATTCATGAATACGATATAAAAAGGAGCTCCCGTTTAATTTACCTGAAACAAACAGTAATAATATTAAAATATTATAATTAATTCTTTTGTAGGAGAGTAATCTTATTATGTTAAGTTCTGGAATTCTTGTAAATAAAAATGTAATTTGAATTTATTACTTAAGTAAAAGAAATAACTGAAAACAATAATTATAATAATGATATTAAAGGTCACACTTGACTAATTCAAGGTATTTTTTGTATTATGTTTAAGTTGGGTTACAAAGGGCATTTATTATTATTATTTTTATTATACAACATTTGCATTATTTTTTGCATTTGTATTTTATTCGATCACTTCAAGGTCACTAATTTAGTATCGAAGAGTAACTGCAGGATAATATTATCTTGCATTCATTCTTTGTCTTAATATTGGAATTATATTTTTTTTTTTGGTTTGTGTATTTTAAGTTAATTAATATAGGTATTTTTTTTTTGTAGTTATTAAAGTAACTTTAGAAACAATTCGTCACTCAACAGAAGCTTGAGAGGACGATGCCATCGACGTCAACCGTGGCAAAGGTGGTGTTTTTTTTAAGGGTGGAATTCATCCAATGACTTCTCCCGCTCTGAGCGGAGCGTGAATTCGTGTCAGAGTTTTACTGGCTAAACCACATCTGTGTTCTTTAGTTGCCCTTTTCGTTCTAGGACAACAGGTTTCCTTTTCAGAAATTCCCCGTGGTCCTAGCTAGCAGGCATCGGCCCTGCTGGGCCCCTACGGTTTGCTGCCTTGCCGCCAGAGATCGCTCAAAACAAAAATGTTTGCAAAGAAAAGGAGAAGGCCTTTACCTAGTAGTAGGATACAATATAGGCTAACAAAAAAAATACATCATCATCATCATTTCTTCCAAAAGACCTACACTTAGGGACGTAGGCCTCCCTCTAGTGTCGCCATAACGACCG
This sequence comes from Mythimna pallens, assembly GCA_961205895.1. Classification (NCBI taxonomy): domain Eukaryota; kingdom Metazoa; phylum Arthropoda; class Insecta; order Lepidoptera; family Noctuidae; genus Mythimna; species Mythimna pallens. The sequence continues at coordinate 19,729,114 of OY540844.1, forward strand.
GTCCTGTGCATATCGCATCCATTGGATTCCCGCAACCCTCACCAGGTCATTGGTCCACCTTGTGGGAGACCTTCCAATGCTGCGTCTTCCGGTACGAAATCGCCAAATAAATACAAACTAATTAAAATACGACATCAAAAAGTATGAGAATGTTAAGATGGATGTGTGGTGTGACGAGAATGGATAAAGTGAGAAATAAGTATATCAGAGGCAGTCTGAAAGTAGCGCCAGTGACTGAAAAGTTGAAAGGGAATCGTTTGTCTTGGTATGGTCATGTGAAGAGGAGGGATGAAGCGCATGTTGCTAAAAGAGTTATGAATTTACATGTGGATGGATAGAGAGGGAGAGGGAGGCCAAAGAAAAGATGGATGGATTGTGTGAGAAGTGATATGAAAGGGAAGAACAAACGTGCTGCACCGACCCCAAATAAAACAGGACAAGGGCAGGAAGAAGATGATAGAGTATTCCGACTAAAAACAAGGACAAAAAAACAGTTATCTTTTGACAGCAATCAAAAACTATACCATTGATTCTATTCTTACCCTAAACTAAATGTTAACTTTGCTCAGTTCTAGGCAGTATTCCTGTATCCCAGCATTAGCAAACATATAACTTCAGATACACAAGACACCTAGACCCAGAATCCCTGGTGCCACCACTGTGTGGACCGCCCGGAGGACACGGTGGAGCACACGGTAGAGGTGTGCCCCGCTTAGGCAGAGCACCGCCGTGTTCTCGTGGGGGCGATCGGCGGCAGCGATCTCTCGCGCCGGGCCTTGGTACAGGCCATGGTCCGGAGCGAGGAGGAGTGGCAGGCAGTCGCCTCCTTCTGCGAAACAGTAATGCTAGCAAAAGAGGCGGCCGATCGCGTGAGGCAACGGCAACGGTCCTCACGCCCCAACCGCCGCCGGGATTCCGATCCCGATTTAAGGCCACCGTAGGCGCAGGCTTGCGGACAGGCAACGAAGGAACAGGAGTGGGTTTTTAGTCAGTAAAAGTCTGCCACTATCTCCCGCTCCGCCCAGAGCGGGAGATGTCATGAGATGATTTTCCCACCGAAAAAAAAACACCTCTCACTATTTCAAACAGGACTTCGTACAAATCGTTCAATATATCTATCTAGCTTAAACCTAGCTGCATCTCTTGGTGTTCCTAGCGATAGATTTAACACATCGCGGCCAACAGATCAGCCGGTCCGACGGCCGTATTACCCTGAAGCGCCGGATAACCGGCAGTAATACCGGATGGCCGGTTAAACTACCGGATCACTTTATCGATAGCTTCAGTTTTGGATTAGTTGGGTAAATTACGTGCTAATTTACTGGCGGTTGGAACTTTGTGTGTTATGCTTTGAAGCAGATAGCACTATATACACCAATAATTTTTAATTAGTAAAAATACTTAAAGGGCTTAATAAGACAAGGCTTAGTAAGATAGGGCTTAGGGTCTAGTTATTATTTTAGTAAAGTCTCAATAAATTATATTCATAAACAGCAAAGTTATTAGAGTTTGTTTATATACCAAAATGTTACCCAATTTATGGAAATATTGTATAAACAATATTATGAAATCTAATCATTGGTAATTGGTGTAGGTGTTAATTCTCATAATCACAGATTTATTTCATAATTAAATAATCTAAATATAAATAATAAAACAGACTTATAAATTAATCTTATATACGCTAACGAACATCATATTCAAGTTATTATTATGAATGAAAAACAATGAAAAAACACTGCGCGTAGTATTTTCTAGTAGCAATTGTTATCCATATTTGATTCAATTATGAATTTACCAATTATGACAAATTTTCGTGGATAATTTTGGGATTTCGTTTTTTTTACTTTTGACTACCCAAATATGATCAGTAACGAGTACGGATAGAGCGCCATTTTTTGTACTAATAAAAAATAGGAGTGTGTAGGATCATAAATACGTAGATAAATAATAATAATAATAATACCAAATGTAGTCAATGGTTGAAACAGGTCTTGAGATAGTGATTTGGAAATGTTAACCTTATAACATACTAATTCACTCCTATATATCAGACATTATCCATCAATAGTTGTAACAATAATTATAATGTACAAGACTTTTGAGGCTGTTCACTGTTTCTCAAAATACAGGTTAGGTATAACCTAGTTTAAGAGGCAAGGTTCTAAAAATTTTAGTACAGATTTACAACACACCTAAAAAAAAGAAATGTGTAACTCCTTAACCTAGGTACTGTTTGTTGCTTTAAATATATGTACTATTTGATAAACAAATATATTATTATTATTATAATTCTTGATTATTTTTTTTGTGACTTCCAACAGAATAAATTTCCATGTTATTTCTCCAGCAATACTTGTTGACTGGTTTAGAATGCCTAAGGCACCACCCACTCTTGTACATAAAGGTACAAGATAAAGTCTAAATAAATAATAACAACAAAAAAAATGACAAGAGGAATTCAAATAAGAAACAGACAAGAAACATTCCCTTGCAAATGCAAAACGAAACCATAAACAAAATTCTCGAATTACACAAAATAAGCCACCCACTTTTACAACATAAAACACCCGCTTTAACAGCCAAGTAAAAATAATCCTCCCTTCTTTATAACATTATCTCAGACGAGCAGTCCAGGCAAACAGCTGCAGATTTAACAAAGGCATTCAAAAGGCTTCGTAAGAGAATAAATCCTGAAACACATTGCCGCCTACGCGTCAACGTGGCATGAAATCTGCGACAGACGTTTTGCCTACACATCTGTTTTAAAACCTTTCAGCTCACCGTTAGATAAGAAACGATGAGTAAACAAAATAATAAAGTGGTGGCTGCATTTGCGTTCTATAATAATATTCGTTGAAGATTGAATTTATCCTGCAGAAGCGAACGCATTTTAATGTCGAGGCAATGGAAACTTTCGTTTCGAATTTATGGATTTTGAAGGTGTTAATTACGGACATAACCCAAAAGAACCCAAACAAAAATGACCACTTCTCAAAATGACTACAAAGTAGCAAAGTGTCTTTTTCTCAGAATGTTTCAATCAGGCTGTCATTTGAACTCTGTAATAAAAGGGTTTTCTTAATGAATGATTGTTTATAGCTTTATAATTAAAGCAAAATATGCAAAATTTCAGGATTCTGTGTTTCAACGGGAAGTACTTATAAAACGTCAGAAGCACTAGCTTCTGACGTTTTATAAGTGCCCATGTAGGTCTATGTGAAATAAAAAAATTTTGACTTTGACTTTGTACCCTATGAATTTTAATTTTCTCGAGATTGTTGAAATATACGTTTTATGAGACATAAACAGCCGTATAATTTTTTTTTCGTCGACTTAAAAATTTGAATTTTTCATAGCTTCAAGAGACCGCATAATTTGAGAACATGGTTTTAATTTCAAATCGATACCTCCACGCGTTACCGAGATAAAGGTTCTTGACAGATAGACAGACAGACCGACAGACAGACGGACAGACCACAAAGTGATCCTATAAGTATATATACATCCACCATGGGCACGCTACAATTATGGCGGTAAGTCCCCTCTTTGAGGAGTGGCTGGAGCGACAACACGACGTCCTCACCTTCCGCATGACGCAGGTCCTCACCGGGCATGGCCAGTTCGGGAGGTTCCTGCATCGGATTCTGGCGGAAGCAACGCCCGGGTGTCATCATTGTGCGGACCACCTAGAGGACACGGTGGAGCATACGGTGGAGGTGTGCCCCGCTTGGGCGGAGCACCGCCGTGTCCTCGTGGAGGCAATTGGTGGCAGCGACCTTTCGCGTCGGGCCCTGGTTCAGGCTATGGTCCGGAGCGAGGAGGAATGGCAGGCAGTCGCCTCCTTCTGCGAAGCAGTAATGTTAGCGAAGGAGGAGGCTGCACGCATGAAGGAGCGAAGGTCCTCACGCCCTAGCCGACGGAATTCCGACCCCGACTACCAGCCACGGTAGACGCGGGCTTGCAGACGTCGAGCACTGGGTAGCTCGCCGTCCAGCTGTTCGGTAACTAACCGGACCGAGCCCAGTCGTCGACAGCGCGTAGTGATCCTCGCGCTCCTCAAAGAGATGTCAGCAAACCGTAGGGGCCCAACAGGGCTGATGCCCGCTAGCTAGAACCGCGGAGAATTTCTGAAAGGGAAACCCGTAGTCCTAGAACGCAAAGGGTAATTGAAGGATACAGGTGTGGTTTTAGTTAGTAAAAGTCTGACACGCCCTCCCGCTCCACCCAGAGCGCGAGAAGTCATTTTGATGATTTCCCACCTTAAAAAAAAAAAATGTGACATCCACCAACCTGGCCCCGAGTGGGGAACAAAATTGACAGCGCTTGGGATTCGGACCTATAATCAATTTCAAAATGATTCTCAAAATTCTACCTCACTCATAAGCACTTTCTCTGTTGCGGAAAGTTCTACTGAAGCTGCGAAGTGCGTAGTCGTTATGAAGATCTTACTTGACTGAACATCTTAAACTAAGTTTACCTTGAGTACTCGTTAAATAGACACTTAATCTGAGCACTAGATATCTGAGAGTACTCAGTCCTGTTCTAGTGTTTAAATAGTTGCATCAGTTTCACTTGAGACGAGAATTTTGCAATTGATATAGAATGAAAATGGAGTTTTTGCTCTCAATACTGATAAATTGATTAAAGTATTCAGATAACAAGTTATCATATAACCAGTTTTCGTTAGTTTTTTCTATAAAGTACAGTTTATTAGGAACAAGTTAGACCATAGAAAAAGGTAAAGTTGATGTGTTAAAATGAGATTTTTTTTATATTGATTGCATAATTCAAAAATATATTTTCAATAAATTATGTATAACACAGGATTGTTGAGTCGTTTGGTCAATCAAATGCTCACTCAAGTAGTATGGCTTCACCAAAGCACGTTATACGACTGACATTGGTGTTGTCTTATTAAAACATTTAATTATTTGCAGCGTAGAAAAAGGCCCAAGATACAATAGAAACCTCTCAAAGGCATTTGATTGAGGTAATCACGAAACCTTACTCTTAAAATAGATCATTACGAACTAGGTAAACTTGCAGCATAGTTAAATTTTATTTAAATGACAGGCAACAGCAAATTTAAATAAATGATGTCGATTCACGGAGTTTTGAAGTCAAAATGGGGATACCACAAGGCACACCATTGGGTCCTTTCTTCTTTTAGTACATACTGTGGAATTTAGCATGGGGACGTAGGCGATTCCAGGGACGTCTTCTCGATGAAATCAAACTATTGGCATGTCATTTTAATCTTAATGTTTTAATAATTTTAAGTTATATTTTTATAAATGTTTTTTATTAATGATAATATATCCAAACATAGAACATTGTAATCTTTTTCAGTAGCATTCCATAACATGATACAATTGCTATGTTATGCTTCACGAAACCATAGAATTCATACATATCTTACAATCAGATCAATATCACTTCGATATCTTATCGCAAAACCGCCGTTATGCAAGCTTTCTATGAAAGATGAGTAATAAACCAATTTAAACAGAACATCAGTTCTGAGGCAGATTTTCTACGGCTGCCTGGTTGACTGAGTGAGTCCCTTTGGTGCGAGGTATGCACGCCTTTTCTTTTTACCACGGTTATGATGTCACTAATTTATGCTTGTGGCAGTTTGACGTGTTTAAATGGAGGTAACTCTTAAGTAAACAGAGTCTTCTTAAATAGAAGACGAAGATTGAAGATTTCCAAGGTATCCAAAAACTTTTTATTAGTAGTTTCTCTAGGTCTGTACCTCCATTGTTTGTGTGTTTATATATTAGTCTATAAGCAGAAAGCTTGATCGGTAAAATAGCAAAATAAATAAAATCAGTCAATACGATGATAGTCTTAGTACTCGTAAAAACAAATAGATAGTCATAGTTTTGGTTGTTGAGTACAGTACTGTAGATGCTGTAGCGAAGGCTCGAGGTGCAAGCTTCTGAGATGTGGTGTGTTTGAAGACAAAAACTGGACACAATATTTCAATACTTGATATTATCAACACTCCTGATACATAGTCTATTAAAAAGAGTGACTTAAAAAAACCTTTTCTAATTCAAATCTTATTCTAAAATTGCACAATAGTTTAAAACTATATTCGTCTGATCAGCTCGCATGCTAACAAAGTACGTTATTAACGCAAACTCACAGCAAGTACAAAAAAAAAACTGATAATAAAAGATATTAGGTACTGCTATTTCCTAAGTACCTATCTTTACATATTGAAATGGCCATCGAAACGAATGACGAAAATAAAACAAATAATATGAATGAGCTCTAAAAGTAGAAGAGGAATTAGATTCCCAAGCCATTGTCTTGTATATTGTTTGAGAAGCTCTTTTCACATGCGATGCAATATTTCGAATAACATCACTATTGTTGGCAACTTCCATTGTAGCTATTTCAATACTGATAATTTAATTAATCTACAAACAAATATCACATAAGTTCTAGATGAAATTTCCGATTTATTCAAGCAAAAAATTTTTATGTATCTAGCTGATCATAACTCGCAATTTAGAAATTTCGATCCCCGATTTCTGTCATTCAATTAGAATTTTCATATCTTGGCAGCGTTCCTAATCTGGACCTCATAAATTACTCCAACAGCTGATAATCTAGACGGAACAGATCACCTAACGCTCAATAAAATCGTAATAAAAATTCTGAACAAAAGAGCTACTAAATAAATATTAAAAGCTAACATAAACTACTCTAAGCATTTACAAACGTATACCTGACTCACTCAATCAACACGAGTTAGACAAAGACGGCATGAAATACCGACAGGGCGGCCACCACAAAGAGATACCCCGACTAGATCGTTACAAGAAACGTCTAGGGTATAATACTGTACTCCAATCGGGCCATGAAAATGGCGAACGAAAAACGACGTAAGAATTGAGATTTATTGCTGTTAAAATAAAATTGGTTTGTTTCGAACGAGGATTGAAATTTATGCTGAAAGTAATTTGGAATTTAAGTACCTGCAGTAGAGTTAGTTGCTGGTGTCTTTATTTTTACTGTTATAGAATGTTGTTTGAGCATACTGGACTATAAAGTTTTTATTTGGTGTCATCATTTATGCAGAAGCTGTAGAAACTTCTCAGAGAAAGAACTCAGTTTATTTGACACAACTCACACGGAATTCAAACAAAAAGATAAAAATAGCATATTTTTAGATGATCTTTTGGGTACACTTCTAGTCGTCAGAGATGCGGATTAATTTTTTGACGCCACATCTTAATTAGGAGTTCTTGTCTTCTCAATCGCCTATCGTCAACATCGAGCATGGTATATAAGCTTGTTACTTCATCTAACGCAATCCAACGTGATGTTTGACGAAAAGGCAACACGAAAAAAGAGAGATAACACCTGAAAACCCTGTTAGCATTCGGCAATTCCGTGATTTACTCGAATATTTCACAAAATATTTTCCAGGAAATGCGTGTTTTTTTAAACCCATAAAGATTTTTGGAAAAAAATTTCGTCATTCGAATAAATGTGCAAGGTTTTTATTGTTACACTTCATTTTTTGAGTAAATACGTCATAATCACGTAAGAACGGTTGTATGACAAACAGTGAAAATGTATGTAGGGTTGGACGCTCCTAATATTATTCCTGAAACAAAACACTGTAGAAAATACGTTCTATCAATGTAATGTATAATATTCGACTTCACCATGGACTCAAACTAGTCTTTACTATAGACATCTGTCAACATTTCATTTTCTCTCTACAAATCCCTTGCATCACACGAAAATTGAACTACAAAACAAACAAGATGTTACTCCATTTCCACACGACAAAACTCATCACACTACATCAAAAAAATCTGTCTACCGCTGTTCGCCTAGCCCCATAGAACAGACTCCATTGCCGGCCGGAGGCATTTGTTTTCCATCACCCCGTATTTTCCCCTTCCATTAAGGTATATTAAAGGACACGACTGTATATCGGCTCAGGTTTTTCATCACTTTTTCACACGGTGTCTTGTAGTGTGTTTTATTTTTTATATTGGAATCAAAAGATTGTGTTATCTTTGATAAAATATTTTGTGTGGCTTGTTTTTATGCCTATTTCTGTGATGAAACTGAAAGTGCAGAGACGGCAAATCTTTGTTAAAGAACGTGCAACTAAAATATGAAAAAAAAAAACAATACAGCCATGATGTGCCACCATAATTTTGACGTCAGGATTTAATGAAAAAAAAATAAAACTACTAGTATACCTCTTAATTTGGGATCCCAAAGGGGAATTAAACTTTTTCCATACATTTCTGGCATGTATTTGTTTTTCTTTTAAAATAAACCTTAACCATATTTTAAAGGACTATGTGATAAATCAATACAAAAAGAATTATGTCTGCCAGCTGTAACCAATCAAAGTTAGAGACTATTTAGTATATTGGTACAGTTTGTTATCAGGCGTTATTTTTCTTAAATAAAAATACTGTGTGTCTGATGATTTAAGTTTCCCATTGTTAAATATAGTTTTAGTTTCGGTTTTTATGATGAGTACGCATTAAATAGTGTCAATCACTATCACAACACTAACGCGTATCTTTTCAATTCGTTTATAACATTTTTTTTTAAATTAGTTTTAGTGATGAAGGAGAAATTTCGTTGTGATGAGATGGTCACCCATCCGCAGGCAGAACTCGGCACGTGATGTTTAACCTAGGAGATGACTGACGGCTGTTACTACTTAGCTGAGAGCTTCTCTTTTTGTTCTTAGTTTATTGGGTATAAAAGATAACGAAATGGTCTCTAAGGTCTATATCTCACCGAGACACCATGGCGGCACAACCAGAAGCCGTTTCTAACCAAATGTATATTATACAGCTCTATAGAGAGTTACACACCTGCTGGTTACAATTTGGCGGCGCGTGCACTTAAGGTCCATTTTGATATTGTCTCTGTGTGGTGTAGCGACTCCGGTGCCTGTATGGTGTCTAATTTGGTAGCTTACGGACACCATGGCAGCGCAACTAGTCGCGCCGCCATGGTGTCCCAGTGAAATATAGCCCTTAGGGGTAAGCAAATTATAAAAATATTTTTTGCCCGTGACTTCATCCTGTCTTTCCTTGGGTTCGTTTGAACCAAAAAAAAATTTTAGACTATATCGGTTCAGTGAACGCGCAATAGACAAATAGAGTTAGGCCTACTGTCTACGGGTGCGTAGATTCATAGAAGCGTATTCGTCATTATGCGCTTGGTGTACGCCAGCTCACAGTTTACATGCAAAACTATAAAACTGTCGACGAAGCTGCAACGACACGATGTATGGAGGATGGTACATTCCTTACATATTCCTTTTTTTAAGACCTTTTTCCCAAAGAAATTTATTCTAAAGAAATAATATATTATTATTTTTTTTAGAAATATTTAGCTTCGTCATTTCAAAAGTAAAATTAATAATTTCGAACGTATTGTTTAGTGACCGTGAAGAAAATTGTCGACTCTGCTCTCCAATTATATCACGCAACATTTAACACTGAGATTAAAAATCTTAGCAATATTGAGTTAGTCAGTTTACTGTGAAAGTATTGGAATATTTTTAAATTTTATATTTTAGAAACTGCAGGTGTAGTGAAATGGGTGCAGTTAGTGGCAGTTTCCACTATGTTCAAGCATTGAACAGACCAATCATACACTGGTATTTCCAACTCATAAATTTCAAATTTGGTACGTGAGCATACCTCCCGCCACTTCCGATCAACACATGCCATCGGCAGCGATTGCCAAGATCCAAGCCGACGTTTCACGAATTTCGTATTTCGAATGTACCAACCGGACGTCGTCGGACCGACGCCCGGCGGAAACACCCGAACGGACACGCTACGCCAGTTGCCGGTAACAGCTGATTTGGAAGGAACGGTGTGTTCCGTTTTCGAAATTTATATTGCGACATTGTGCTGGTTTTTGAGGGTGGTATTTCAGATTTAAAGACTGTTCCTTTAAGCAGCGGATTTCTGGATGTCGAGATTAGCGACACTCTTTGTTAGGACTGAATTCCGATGAATTTATTGCCTACTAAAAATTCAAAAGCCCGATATTCGCAATCACTACTCGCAAAGATGAAAATAACGTATGCTAAAAAGATTTTATTCAAAACCTTCAAGCAAAAAAGCTTCGTATTCTAAAATATTCGAGCTTTGATCCAGGCTTTTTCACCAATTTACACACTTCTACACCAAATGGTGCCTGAATGAAAAAGTTGTGTTCCATTTAGCTATAAGCCTCCCAGATAGCACTTTGAAGAGTTAGCGGCCGACAGAGATGCTGACTGAAAGATTAACCCACCCCACTGGTACGAAATCAAACAAATTTAGACCCTCTCACTAGGAAAACAGAGTTGAATTTTCCTTAACTTACAACGCATTTAGGAAGCGATGTCCACGCATATTCTTTCGCGAGCTATTTTGCACGCATTGTACGTCAAATAAAAAGTCAACTTTAACCGTGTATTTTAAGGTGCATTTTTCCTTGTTATTTGCAGTATATTTCAGGAGTTATGGCCCACAAATAAGTTTAGGTGCGGTAATGGAAAGCTTCGCTTAAAATGTGAGCTGAAATGCTTTTGTAAAAGTTTTGGGTAATCAAACAAAAAGTAGTAGTACGTGCGTTTTGAATAGTTGGAGAGAGATTTTTTTGCAATCTCATTTGTTATATTAATGTGACCAAGATCGCTTGTTAGAAACTCGTCATTTAGATACGTTTAAGTGGTAGTTATATTATGTCATTTTAATTTTACATGGTTTATGTGTACTATATTTGTGTGTGTGTATAATTGATTTCTGTATGTGTGATTTGTTTTATGGACTCTGCTCTGAAATATTTTATTATATTATTATTATAGTCATAAATTATTAAATAATCAAAACGAATCATAGAATTATTTCTATGTTTAATTTATTTTTGTTAGTTAACTGCAAGTTTTGTTTGTGTTAAATTTTAATTGCCATTTTTTGTCTTTAACTAATAAATAAGCTATTAAGCTTATTTATTAGTTAAAGCAAACACATACCACAAAGCCTTTGTCCTGGCATTGTCTATTTTTCTAAATGTTATGGGTGCGGTTGGTTTCCAGAAAAACTGGAAACAAATGGATTGACTGCCTACTGAAAACCTAATAATTTTAATTCCTTTTTTTTTAATCAACCTTCAGTTGTCTAAAAAACCCTGTCTAAATATTTTTCCTTCATCGCATAAATTAATAAGTACATTTTTCATGAAATCAATTCCCGCTATATTGTCGTTTCAACAGATATAACATAACAATAAACTACATTCGCTATTACCCACAGATTAATTTCGAGCACTCCTTATAGTTCGAATGAACTAGTTTGAACTGGATAGAACTGGATGAAACTGGTTACAACTGCTTCGCTTTTGGATTGAATGCAAATCGTTCCTAAATGTGCTCGGAGTTAACTTAAATTACTCTGTATTGGTATGCCTTAAAATCAAGACTTAGTTGGTGTGGTATGTATGCTGTTAGACAAGAGTTATGTGTGCATCAACTTTTCGAATACCGTAATTAGAGACGCAATAGAAAGACAATGAGAAAGCGACTTTCGCTAGGGGTTACATTAATTAAGATGTTATCGATGACTGAAGATTTTTATCATTTGAAAAATGATTGAAATCGCTAGTTTCACTTTTTTGAAAAATCGTAGATGTTATTTATGTATTTTGTTATATTTTTCATGTTGGTTTTTTACTACATGCCTAAACGCTCAAAGTGCATAAACAAACAATGAAAAAAAAAATATTCAAACTGGTTTAGTCCGGATTTTAATTAAATAATTTGTAAAATTATAAATTATAGATAAACACTTATTTCATAACCGAAAGTTTGAGTGTGTGCATGTTTGTAACTTCTTCACTCTCGAATGGCTGAACAGATTTGGATAAAATTAGCACACGGGTAATGTCCTGGAACAGTAAATAGAATTTCTTTTATCCCAGGATTATGATCCCTTGTAATAATTATCTTCTATAACATGGGCAAAGCCACAGGCAGTACGATTACAATACGAGAACAATATTAATTAACTACAATAATAAGTTTCGTACAACAAGAAAAGTATTTATACCTTTCCAAAAAATACACTAACTCCAAATAACTCCAAAAAAAACAGAAGTCGGTTTTACGTCACGCTAGCCCAAGTCCGAAATCTAGGTCAACGCTCGGTTAACTAACACCTTTCGGAGCAACATACCCATGTGAGTAAATTAGGCTAAGAGCACTGGTTCCCACACCAGACGCGCCTAAAGAACATCACAGCGGGCCGAATTCTTTTGTAACCCTCATAAAACACCTCCGGTGCCCTCAGCCGTTGACTCAAAACATATGGTTTTGAGTCAACGGCTGAGGGCACATCACATATCGTAAAATGTGAAAAGTTTTTTGATGTTCTCAAAGGTTTTATTTTTATTACCACTGTTTATTGCATATTTTTATGTGAGGTACGAATTACTTGCGCACCTTTATTTACCGCTTGAGTGCCATAAATTTCATGTTTTACTAATCTTAATATGGGTTTCTGTGGAGGTCGGATGGGTCACTTGGGTAGGTCTTGTGAGAATTTAGGTTATACTGTGGTTGTTTTAGTGGGTTAGACTTTTTATGGTATCACACTAATATTGTAATGGCGAAAACTTGTGAGTGTATGTTTTTGATTTCTTCAGGCTCAAACGCCAGACGTACCGCGGTGCGCCACCGGTACAATATGGCGGACGTCTCACCCATACACACAAAACATTTTTGGAACACATCTATTGTGCGTACAGCTGACTGAAAATCCCAGCCAGAGTCTGTATTTTCTGATGGCTTTAATCTGGAGATTTTTAAGTCAAGAGTGAAGTGGTTACTTTCAGTCAAAGTGCTCCATCGTCGACCTCATTGTCGCTTTCCATGAGGTGAGATAGTCAAACGCGAGTCTATCAATTGTAAAAAAAAAATGGCTGAACATATGTCGACGGGCAGACTACGTCCTGGAATAGCACATGGGATACTTTTTATTAGCAGAGTATGTTCTCTTCTTATAATTTTCTACTATCACACGGACGAAGTCACTAGCAGCAACTAGTTCTGATAATGATAAGGGCTGCGTTTTTTTTTACCACAGAATAGAATAGAATAAATTTTATTGTACACCAAAATAGAACAGAACAAAGGCGGTCTTTTCGCTGATAGCGACATCTACCAGACAACAGAGAGTTTGTCATGCTCACTCAAATGTCTCACTGATGGTGGCGCGTGTGTTGGATCATTCGGTTCCCTTTAAAATGGTTGAGCTGAGTGGTGCTAATATTCGCGTCAGGTCCGTGAACGGGCGCTGTCAGTTGACTGGTCATCTCTTAGCTGCCAGTTGCTATTTTAATATCTATATTTAGTTTTTATTTTTACTTTATTGACATTTTTCTCAGAAACATGTAACAGAGATATTTGTAATAGCAAAACACGATTGAAAAGAGTGTCCATGGAGTTTCTTGCACATTCTTCTCCATAGAGATCTTTTTTTTTTTTTTTTTTTTTTTTTCGGTGGGAAAATCATCTTATGACATCCCCCGCCCTTGGGCGGGGCGGGAGATAGTGTCAGACTTTTACTGACTAAAAACCCACTCCTGTTCCTTCGTTGCCTTTCGTACCAGGGCCGAGTCTTCCTTTCAGAATCAGACCCTTGGCCCCAGTAGGCTTCGACCCTGCTAGGCCCCTACAGTTGCTGACATCTCCTTGAGGCACGCGTGGAACAGCACGCGCCGTCGACGACTTGGGCTCGGTCTGGACGGTTACCAGACGGTCGGACGGCGAGCCACCCATTGCTCGCCGTCCGCAAGCCTGCGCCTACGATGGCCGGAAATCGGGATCGGAATCCCGGCGGCGATTGAGGCGTGAGGACCGTTGCCTGACGCGATCGGCCGCCTCCTTTGCTAGCATTACTGCTTCGCAGAAGGAGGCGACCGCCTGCCACTCCTCCTCACTCCGGACCATGGCCTGTACCAAGGCCCGGCGCGAGAGATCGCCGCCGCCAATCGCCCCCACGAGGACACGGCGTTGCTCTGCCCAAGCGGGGCACACCTCCACCGTGTGCTCCACCGTGTCCTCCGGGCGGTCCATAGAGATTTACGCTTTGGAATGTGCAATTAGCATCATTTTTTCTGACTGACTGACTTCGTGACATTTCAAAAGTGCCTGTAAATGGTTTATTTGAAATAAATGATTTGAATTTGAATTTCAACCTAAGGATGGACTGTAAGAACTTGAAAATAGAAAAAGGGGGGTAGTCTGCGGTGTACTGACAATTGATAAAGTAAATTTTAGATTAAAATTATATACTAGACTATACATAGATATAATATAGCTGTTATATATAAAAGACAATATATAAACATATAAATATTATATGTTACACAATTTCAAACAAAGAGATGGAAAAAAAAGAAAAGAACAATAAGGTGGGTTAGTGACGGAAGAACTGAATTTAGGTAGATGCAGGATAGCAATTGGAGTGAAAGGAAATGATCTTTGACTAGATTTTTGAAAGAAAGCAAGTCCAGTCACTACTGAGCTTGCCTAAACTAAAGTGTTCGGGCGCCGTCGGCTACCTTCGGCACTCGTCGGGCTGCATCGTCGACGTCGCGCAAGACATGCGTCGCGACTGGCCCGCCATCACTTCACCAGCGAGAACGACCGACGATACACGCGCGTTGTAAATTCCTCACTTGTAATTGGATATACGTTTATCAGTTTACAGTCCACTGCTTTTCATTTAAGTCCAAGTACAGACCCTAACATAAAGTAAACCTGGAATATTGCTATCCTTTACTAACGTATGGAATAAGAAGGACGCAGAACAAAGGCCTCTTTACTCATCAAGTCGGAATGAACAATCGGCACCGCGTTTGTTCACAGTGTGTTAGCGATTTGGAGTGTTAAGCCCTGCACCCCAATGGTAATTGCGGAACTCACTCGTAATCCCTTTTACTTTAAAGGGATTTTATAACCCATAGCTTCATAAAATAAAGCAAAATAAAGGTTTTTTCCTTTTTTGTACTCTTGCTAAGAAATTCTTCCATCTCTCAGAGAATAGAAAAAACTGACTGACAATTAAACGCACATTCAAAACTACTGGGACTAGGAGCGTGAAATTACACAAAGTTTCCTTTTATGAAGAAAGCGAGCATTAAGAGATTTTTTTTCAAAATTCACTCTCTGAAGGGATGAAACGGAGGTCAAAATTTTATATAGAGAACAATATCTTCACGCGGGCGAAACCGCTGTCAGAAGATTAAATTTGACGCGCGAGGGAGCGGCCCTCACGCCCCAGCCGCCGGGATCCCGATCCCGATTTCCAGCCACCTTAAGCGTGGGCTTGCGGACGGCGAGCAATGGGTAGCTCGCCGTAGGACTGTCTGGTAACCGTCCGGACCAAGCCCAAGTCGTCGACGGCGCATATTGTTCCACACGCGCCTCAAGGAGATGTCAGCAAACCGTAGGGGCAGCTGGCAGAGCAGGGTCGAAGCCTACTGGGGCCACGGGTAGTGTGAAAGTGAAACCCGGGGCCCTGGTACGAAGGCAAAGAAGGAACAGGAGTGGAATTTTAAACAGTAAAAATCTGACACACCCTCGCGCTCCGCCTAAGAGGGAGAGATATTATTGGATGACCATTCCACCATAAAAAAAAAATTAAAAAAATACTGTTGCTTAATTAGCGGGTGTTTTAACGTTACATATAAGAGATCCATCCTAAATATTCAAAGTACTCCAATTACATACTAATTTTTACTTTTGTATACATGAATTGCCTGAAGTCTGAAGATTGTAATGAATTGTTTTAAATATAACCTTTGTATATCGCTAAAATTATTCTACATTAGTTTCAACAGTAAATATAAGATGAGTAATAGCACTTATGTGTGAAAGGTTTCAAGTCTCATCATTACTTATGTGTTGGTTATGAATATTAAAAACACTTAGGTGTATAAGTAAACTATATCATCGTCTTTGATATATACATTTTTTTTGTAACACATTGCTATTGCTTTTGCAATGTTTTTTTTAAATTATTTGGACTTCAACTGCGTTAAATTACTTATTTGATTTAAATAACTTATTTTGTTAACATCTCATTTATTGATAGTTGTAATTATTCATACTTTTCTTGCTTTTTTATATATAAAAAAATAGCAAGAATGCCTGTGTGAATGTGAGGACACTGTAGACTCCACGAATTCTTAGATTACTTCCTATTACGACTCACTTTTTTTTAATATGATTATTTTTATTGTGTTTTTGGGTACAATATTGACTGGTCTACACTGTTCTTATATAATATCTATTAAAGAATAGAATAGAATAGAATAGAAATGCATTTATTCGGGACAGACACAACACAACGGTTATAAACAAAAAGTAAAAAAAAAAGAACAAAGTACAAAGTACGCCGAGCGTGCCCGCACCGAAAGGGTGACCACCTCAGCATTTGCTAGGTGTTAGACACCCAGCGCTGGTTTTCAGTTGGCACCCCGCAGTGACGCACGGACTAGGGTAAACATATATAAATATAATACTTGTATGTAATTTATATTGATATTGTGTACCTACTGGAGTACAATTTTTTTGAAACAAAATACATAAATAAATATTTGATAAATAACAACACAATACTATAAAATGAAATTTGTACCACATTGGACAAATCGATAAAACTATAAAATTACGTGGTACCCACAATACTCTAATAAAAAACATCAGCCGACACGCGGCGCAATGATAGACGCCATGACGCATAATCATCGACCACGCTGCACCTGCCGGGTATGGCCGGGTAGGGCAACAACATAATTATAAACAAAAAATAAGCCAGTAAAAACAAAGAACAAAAACATTGCCTTCTAGAAAATATTTTCAAGTGCCAGTAAATCAAAACTTGCAAGAGATATTTGAATAAACTACTATGTGAATTTTTATTGCAATTGAAAAGGAGTCGGACGGAAACAAACAAAAGTGAAGTGAAACCATCAAATTCCCGGACACAGATGCGACGGGCTCACCGCATCATATGTACATAATGCAAAGGTGAGTTTTTATTAAAACTGTAATATGAAAATATTGTAAACAACCACTTTTTTTTAAAGAGTAACCATGAAGTTTTCTGCCGGTTCTTCTCCATAGAAAACGAACAATTTGGAACCGTGCACTAGCTTCTGACGTTTTATAAGTGCCCATGTAGGCCTATGTGAAATAAAAATATTTTTGATTGATTGGTTGATAGTTAAAAACATAACATAATTTAAAAGAGTATCCATGGAGTTTCTTGCACATTCTTCTCCATAGAGATCTACGCTTTGTAAAGTTCAATTAGCATCATTTTCCTGACTGACTGACTTTTTGACAATTCAAAATTGCCTTTAAACAGATTATTTAAAATAAATGCTTTGATTTTTGATTCTTTGAACTTTGGTTTTGTGATTTTGTTGGCTATGTTTTGTCTGACTATGATTAATGTTTAGGTGTTATTGAACTGCTTATTTATTTTATGGTTCTTTTGATGGGGTTACACATATAAATAAATGAAAATGTCTGTTTGTAATAATATCAAAATAACAGTTTTTTTTATATTATCTTTTGTAATTTTTTTGTTTATGAATTTTTTGCATGCCATAAGGCAAAATGTATTGGGACAATCAATAATTATAACTTCTTATCTGCTTTACTACAATTTTGTTAATAATTTAGGTAGCTAAATTATTAACAAAATTGTAGTAAAGATCAAGTGACTAATTATAGGCCTATTTCCTTACTGCCTTCTATGTCTAAAATATTAGAAAAGATTATAAACAACAGGCTTTATAAATATTTGGAGGATAAATCTATTCTCTCTAAGCGGCAGTTTGGATTTAGACCTAAAATGTCTACAGATGATGCTGTACACCATTTAACTAACTATCTAGCACAAGAACTTGATAAAGGTAACCACACCCTAGGAATATTCCTGGACCTCGCCAAAGCTTTTGACACAGTTTCTGTTTCCATTTTGTTGCGCAAGCTTGAAGCCATAGGCATTAGGGAAACGCAGCTGAAACTATTTAAGAGCTATCTAGAAGAACGTACGCAATGTGTAAAGATTGGTAATATTATCAGCGATGATGAAAAAAGCACAGCTTTCGGAATTCCCCAGGGAAGTATTTTAGGGCCTTCACTTTTTTTAATTTACATAAACGATCTCTGTAATCTAAATTTAGATCACGGCCATATCGTTTGTTATGCTGACGACACTGCTCTTTTGTTTTCGGCTGACTCAGAAGAAAATGTCTACAAGTTTGCGCAACACGGATTCAATGTTATTAATAAGTGGCTTCATAATAATTCACTGACTTTAAATGCTGACAAGACAAATTACGTCAAGTTTTCGATGCGCAAGCAAAAACTAACTAGCACTACCTCAACATTGTATGCTCATAACTGCACATCTAGCACAAATAACCAATGTGTTTGTCCCAATATTAAAATGTCAAATACTGTTAAGTACCTTGGAATTATAATCGATGAAACACTTTCGTTTAAACATCACATAGAAGCTGTAAATAATAGAATTCGTAAATTGATATTTGTTTTTAAAAAGTTACGCTACATTGCAGACCCAAAAATAGTTAGACAAGTCTACTTTGCTTTATGTCAATCGATAATAACATACTGTATTACCACATGGGGTGGAGCGGGTAAAACGTTGTTACTAACCATCGAGAGAGCTCAGAGGGCAATTCTCAAAGTGGCTACTTTTCGCCCATTCCTTTTTCCCACTAACCTCCTATACAAAGAATGTGAAGTACTAACAGTCCGACAGCTATTTATAATGGGTATTGTATTAAAACAGCACGCAGATCTAACATATAGCACGGAGTTTACTAACAAAAGACGTAAAGACCTAGTCTGTCCTCAAAATCATACCAAACATGCTTTCACATCAAAATTTTACCTGTTTCTCGGTCCTCTCCTCTACAATAGGTTGAACGCGAAAGCAAACATTTATAGCTTAAATCAAATTAACTGTAAGAGAATTCTTAAGGAGGCTCTTCAAAGAATGTCCTACGATGATACAGAGAATTTACTGATTGTGCTAAAGTGATTTTTTTTGTTTTTATACAATATTTGACCTAGTTTAAGTATCTTGTTAGTTAAGAAACTAGAAGTTAAGATTTGGTAACATTATAAATTAATAGTATAAGATAACTTGCCTACTTTACAGATTTTTTACACGTTTGTATTGTACTATAAAATCCTTTTGATTATTTGTTAATTTTAAATTATTTTAGCTCTTTTCGCCTGAAACACAGGATTTCCTAGTTCAGGCACGTAAGACTCAGAATTAAGATTTATATTTAAGACTGTACTACTTTATCCTGTAAAGAATTTTGAATAAATATATTATTATTATTATTATTATTATTATTATTATTATTATTATTATTATTATTATTATTATTATATTAATAAATTAGAGGCAGTCAGGACTCCAGAACGAAGAACGTCCTAAAAATGCGAGCCGTGTCCAGAAGTAATACTTTCTCAATTAAGCCCATTCACTACCAGCATAATGAATGCATCCTAAGGTGTTGGTCAGGGGTCGTGGGAATTCTGCCCCCTTGATTACTTTTTTAGTGATCACGGGGGCTAATTCCCACAAGCGAGGAGTAACTTTGCTAATATGTAACCAGGCAGGTTAACCAGAATTTATGGTACTCACACACAAACCTGCACACCCCACACACCTATAAACATACATACGTACACATGCATATTTGCTGTCTTTCACACTCTTCGTGTAACTCGGGATTGGTTTTTATTTCTTTTTCGTGTTATTTTTATTTATTTTTTCAGTACTATTGTTAGTATAAATCATTGACACTGTCTACACTTGTTTTGAGTATGAACATTACGTTCAAACAACAACACAAAACAACTGAAGACATCTGGCTGCACCCTATCTTTTAGGATACAGGCTAGTTCTAGTTTAAAAGGTAGAGTCTACTATTTCATCATGATGTAAATATTATTTTCAAACAATATATACAGTGCAAAGTGCTATGTTTTTGTGAAATTTATCTTTCGGTTGCTAGCCCATTTTTGGGAAAAAAGATTGGTAGCAATGTTTACTTTCCAATATTCGGCTAGTTTCACTATGCTGGATGCGTAAAATACCTACAAAAAAGTTTCGCTATGCACGAAATTCTTCGATTCTACGTTAACAATGGAATGCACCAAAATACAAATACAACGCTTTTTTTTTAATTCTTTTTAAAAATGTTGTCTCATACTAGGAATTACTCCTGTATTGCCGGCGCCATTACACACGATAATAATACTGTAATATGAAAATATTGTAAAAAATCACTTTTTTAAAAGAGTAACCATAGAGTTTCTTGCCGGTTCTTCTACATAGGAAACGACCAATTTGGACCAACGTTCTGACGTTTTATAAATGCTCATGTAGGCCTATGTGAAATAAAAACTTTTGACTTTGACTTTGAATAAATATTTTTCTAACACATGACACATTTTACCATAAATTCACGCGCATCAAGCATTTTATCAATGTTATGTATTTATTATTTTTCCAATGTTTGTTTTATCAATGTTTGTGTTTATTGTTTTGTTTCGATACCTATATAGTTTTATTTAACCTCCGTGAGTGTGATCACCCTAACAGAATACCAGCGCTGCGTTATTTATCGTTTTAAATACCGCAGCATATGCTAAGTTAGGCGCCTTTTTGACCTTGCACAGATCATACAGTTTTTTTTTAAGTACTTAATTTTAGTATATTTAAATCCCAATGTATTCTACTGTTTTTTTTTTAATTTTACTGTATGTGTGAGGTACGAATAAACGTTTTTTCTTTCTTTCTTCTTTCAATAAAACACAAAACATCCAGACCAAAAACAACTACTCGTAACTCATACAAATATTTGTTCCGCTCAAAAAAACCGCACCTATATCCACACAATCAGCACAGCATCAGCAGATGCGCCAACCGTCTCATCGATGGACCCACTAGAATATTTTTCTAAACACGGCAGCCTTCTCCCACGATAATTATATTCAGCCTCCATCCGTGATTGCGTTTGCACCGATATTCCGAGTAACAGCCTATTTCCGTGCGTTTCAGCAATTTCCCGTATCTATTAATAGAACAAAACCGTTCTCATGTTAAGACCCCATCAATTTTGCAATTTGTACCTCATTGGTGCAGCCTTTCTTGTAATTAAGTGGACCTTTTTGTTTGTGTTTTCGTGTCATAATACTTGTTTATGGTAGACTAAGCTTGTTATATTTTTATTGCAATATTATGCATAGCAATGAACATTATTTTTATGTTTATTGTTATTGATAGGCGCGCGCTTGAGTTCTATCTCACTTGATGGTGAGGTCGACGGTGGAGCTTCAAGTATTTTTTTTTTTATCCATTAGTGTAATAAAAATATTTAAAACAATCAGAAGCTAGGAATTCTGCCAACGTAGGTGCGGAAGAGGCCAGCCCCCTTAGCCAAGTTACAACCGTTTCGTTTCGATTCTCTTTTCATTGATCGCCTCGAGTCAGCCGCGCCTCCTATTCCTTTGTTCTGACGTTCTCTCAACGCTCAGTCACGCAGCGAAGCGATCAATGAAAAGAGAATCAAAACGAAACGGTTGTAACTTGGCTAGCGGGGGCAGGTCAGAGTCGACGGCGCATAAAGTTCCACGTATGCCTCAGGAAGTTGGCAGTAAAGCTGAAGGAGCCAGCAGGGCTAACGTCTGTTAGGACTGCGGGAACTTTCGAAAGAGTGATCCGGTGGGTTTTAGTGAGTAAGAAAGTAAGTAAGAATTTCCAGAATCAGTTTAGTAGTTTCAGAGATTACCCCCTCCCGTACCTACAAACTTGATCATCTTCTTGCCCTTGTCCCGTGTTATATGGGGTCGGCGCAACACGTTTTCTTCTTCCATTCTGCCCTGTCACTCGTCATACTATCACTAACTTCCTTTTCTTTCATATCACTCTTCACACAATCCATCCATCTTTTCTTTGGACCGTACCTACAAACTTAAATAATAATAATAATAAACATTAATTTCAAGTATGATACCCATAGATTGAATCAAATATAAATACACAAAAACACTCAAACAAAAAGATACTAATAATATTTGTTACAATAATGTAGTTGACGTCACATTAAATAAATAAATCAAAAACATCATCCATCATCATCGTACTATGTTATATTTCTGATACCCTAAGATCGACTGGTAGAAAATGCCTATGGCATTAAGTCCGCCTTTGTATAGTGTTTGTTACTAGTGCATAAATTTTTGATAAATAAATAAATATAAATTAAAAAAAATAAACACTTAAAACAACCTGAAAATTGTACCTCTTTGTTATATAATACAAAAAGCTCTTTGTTATATAAGCCTACCTACTGATAACCAATTTATCAGTAGGTACCTGTATCCTTTGTAAAAAAAAAATCGTAAAAGCTGAGCACCTTATTACATTTTCCTTAATTAACTAAAATAATACAGGCAAAAAACCCTTCAGACCCACAAACATGGGCCCCTCAAAACAATATTCCTAATCTATAAACATCTCAAACGCCCAATTTGTTGGAAACGCAAAAAGCTAAACGAGCAACAACACAACAAAGGCCCAATCCCTTAAAAGGTATCGTTGAACGAAAAAACTAATTAATTACCGAAGATTCGATCGAGTTGCCGAAGACGTATGTTCGGGTCGAATCGGCTAACAGACGAATCATGCAACCTGTTGGTAAATAAATTTGTCTTCCCTGATTCGTCAATCGAACGAGTTTATTTAGGTCAACGGAATGATCCACAGACAACACTGAGACGCCACGACTTTGTCAAAACTTTATAAAACCTAGCCTGTAGCTAATGCTTCCTAACTAGTCTTTATTTATCAAATGATATTATCTTAGGACACTGAAGTCCTAAAACTTAGAAGGCGTTTGAGGCTTCTTAAATACTTCTCGTGAACCGACGCGTCGGTTGGAAACTCGTTTCACGAAAAGCGTTTTGTCCTTGGCTTGAACTTGAAACGTCGTGACGTTGCAAGTGCAGTCAAGGACAATCTCCGGTTGGTGGGAAACTATTGCGACATATGGGATACAAAGATATACGGCTATAGTTTTGGGAGGCTTAAGTGGACTGGTTATCAAGAACTATGGCCTCTGCTTGAACAATGAACATCGATAAAAAGGCAGCGGGTGACTTGCACACTCATTTAGGGTCCAAAAAACGGTTGCGAGTACAAAGTGACGTAGCAACTATTATAGGTATGGATTTATTAATATTATTTCCAGTTTCTACTGTCCCATTTGCGGGCAAATACCATCCTCGATTAATTGCATTGTTTCCGGCTCTGGACCACGTTTTGCTAATTATCTAAGTCTATTATATATCTAAGTCATCCCATTATCGCCTTCGTAGTCTGCTACGACACGGTCGTGAAAGATCAGGGCACCAATTTTGTATTTTATGAGTCCAACGCTTGATCGGTATGCGGTATACGTCTCTAGCCCAGTCCCTCTTAAGCTGGGCAGCTTTCCAAGCCCCATGTGTTTTAGATCGGAATATAGTGTTTCGAACGCAATTCGTTTGTTTAACACTAAGTATACTGTACTCCATAGCATACTGGAAAGTATTTAGTTTGAACTTAAAGATGTTAGTCAAAGACCAAGTCTGTGCACCAAAGATTAGAATGGAGAGAATATTATACACATGTTTATAAGCTTACACTTAAGCCTGTCACCGTTTACTGTTTACAATTGATGACCCGTGACAATAACAGAATTATTCTGACCTTAAGCCACAACTTGTGGTTAAAACGCTTGACTGCAGGAATAATTAAAAGAGTTACCCTGGCCCTAGAACGCCGGAGAAATGAAGGAACATAGATAGGTTTTAGACAGTAAAAGTCTAATACACCCTCTCGCTCCACACTAGAGCTGGAGAAGTCATTTCATGATATCCCACCTCAAAAAAAAATGCATGGTATAGCATAATCAACCTTCTAATTTTCCCACTGCTGGGACTCAGGCCTCCTCTCTAGGACAGGGAATGGGCCGTAATCTACCACGCGGGTCCAGTACGGGTTAAAGGATGTCACGTGTCTTTTATTTTTTTCTTCTAAGACATGCCGGTTTCTTCATGATGTTTTCCTAAACCGTTTTGAGAGCAGTGGTGATGAAATAAATTATACAAAGTAATGCGCCTGGTTGGGTCTGAGTAAGTCGGTTTAAAAAAATTGCTCGAGCATAAATATTATTGATATTGGCACTTCTAGCCGCTTTCCAATCTCTGTGGTTACAACCCTAGTAAAGGAATTCTATTGTTTGTAGTGTACAAACACGCTCAATGATAAAGTAAATAAATTATAGACGTTTTTTTTTTGAGTCAGGAGATTACAAAAGGCCCTGTAAAATATACTGCTCGCCAATTTACAAGGGTCTTACTATATTTGTGTAGGTATGTGACGCCATTTTCTTTCTGAAATGGAGCTAAAAAGGATATCAATAGGCACGTTGTTTGAAATTGCTATTTTTGCCCTCGATATTTTCCTTTTACTTAGTGAGAAAGGTCGATGCGATATGAATGGTAACCTATAGGTAGGTTGCTTATAGTTTCACTTGGAATGCGTCTTTGGATTTTATTATGGAATGTATTTTGAAATTAGTTTTTTTGATGGCATTATAAAAAATAAATAAATTAATAAATAAATATACTGATAAGGAAATTAAATAGGTACTTTTATTAGCGCTCTTCCTCTCTCCTACCATTTATAATGGTGCTGTGCCCGACAGGGTCCATAATTGATCCATATGGACTGCAATAAAGATTTGAGATTTTTGAATATTTTTCTTTAGAACTTCAATGTACTAATTAATAATAATATCAAATTATTATTTTCTTCCACAAATAACGATAACAGTAGGAAACTAAAACTTAGAATATCGATGTGATATAATAATATTAATTTGTGGGTAAGCAGCAAAATAAAAACATCTCATCTAGGTGTATAGATGGTGAACTATGTATATATATATACTACGTATATATAAATCACTTATATATCAATTCCTAGGACAGTTAGGCAGAAGTGGACGTATACACTCACTTTTCCCCAGTTAAGATTGATTGAAAGACTCACTGTGGACCTGGATGCAAAAGGCAACTGACAGAACACAAGTGGGTTGGAAGGATTACGGGTTTGGTCAGTAGAAGCCTGACAATCATCCTTTCTTCTTATATATTTCTAAATAAGTATAAAGCATTTCTAAATACAGACATACAATAGACTAGGTTCTGACAGCGGCTTTGCCCGCGTGAAGGGTGGTATTTTCATACAAATTTTGGACCTCCGTTTCATCCTCTTAGAGGCTGAATTTAGGAAAATCCTCTATTAGTGCTCACCTACGTCATGAAATGAAACCTTATGCAAAATTTCACGCTCCTAGTACCAGGAGTTTCGGCTGCGTGTTGATATGTCATTCACTCAGTCAGTCAGTTTCTCCTTTATATATCGACAGTGGAAAGGAAAAATTCTTAACCGCCACTTTGTCCGAAAAAAAGTTATATAAAATAGCCAAAGTGGCGGTTAAGCAATTTTACCTTTCCACTGTCAATATATACTCAGACATAGAACTAATGATCATGCTCATCACAATAACATTTTTCTTGGGTTGGAATCGAACCCACGACCTCCGGCATAGCAGTGTCACCAACCACTACACCAACAAGCCAGTCTAAACCTGTTCAACCATACACAACATACACATTATGCATACACACAAAGTTTTGCCTCTATGATATTAGTGTGAGTATGTGTAATACAGAACTCCACAACATTTAATTACGTATTCCAAGTTGAACATATGTAAAATAATATAGTCAGATATTGAGCTTGAATATCATAGTTGGTAACGAATAATTTGATTTGATGAATTCCGTTTGCAACAGACTGCGATAGAACAGAAATGTAAGCATAAATTAGCATAAAATCTAACCGTTCGTAATTTGATTTGAAACGTTTTAGAGTAGAGAGATACTGGTGTATTTCACTGAGGACAGTTATTAAGGCCGAAAGGTTCTAGAGTGGCGTTGGAAGGCCTCCCACAAGGTGGACCGATGACCAATGATAAATGCGGTGGATGCGAGACGCATAGGACCATTGGTTGTGGCGACTCTTGGGGGAGGCCTATGTCCAACAGTGAACGTCCTTCGGCTGAAATGATGACGATGATGATGAGTTTTTAAGGTATTGTCGTGACTTTGAAGACCATTTGAAGGTTTCAAATTGCTCTGCTTCAGCAATTTTGTTTTAAAACACATATTATCTGTCTGTCTGTCTGTTTGAAAGAAAGAAAGAAAGAAAGAAAAAAACGTTTATTCGTACCTCACACATACACTAAAATTATTGTTTGTCTGTCAAGATCCTTTATCTCGGAAACGCGTGGTGGTATCGAGTTGAAATTAAAACCTTTTGCTAAGGTCTGCGGTCCCTTGAAGCTGTGAAAAAAGCAAACTTCATAGTAACGAAAAAAAAAGATACGGCCAAACGGCCGTATATATACTATCTCAAATTCTCGTTTTTTCAAATAACGAGAATTTTGACACTCCAAAAGGAATCAAAGTTCATAGAATACTTTCCGTTGACCCAGAATCCTGAAATTTGGCAAAAAGCAAGGTCATATAGTATAGATATAGGAAAAAAATTGAAAACAGACAATTTGTTGTTACGTCACTAAACAAAAATTTTATTTGCGATTCGAAAAATCTTCAGGATTCCATTCGGGAATTGAATTATTCACTTATTATGTAGGTAAGTTTGAAGGGACCCTCAGTGCGCGAGTCCGACTCGCACTTGCCCAGTTTTTTTGAGGTGGTGCGAGAGGGAATGTCAGACTTTTACTGACTAAAACTTACCTGTGTTCCTTCAGTTGCACTTATGTTCCCTTTGAATATTTATCTATGTTCACGCGGGCAAAACCACTTTCAGAAGTTAGCTGTGTCACATTTGTTTCTAAACGGAGAGTCTGAATACCTACCACTCTGTCCTGAGTGGTTTTCCACGTATCGTGTGAAATATCTTATTATTATCTACCAAAATGTTTTCACCATTTCATTTTGTCTATAAAAATAGTCGCTGTTTATCTTCATGACCGAATTGAAAGCTTATGTATTTATTAGTCAATAATATCAGTGCTCGTAGAAAAATTAATCATCATCATCATCATCACTTCAGCCGAAAGACATCCACTGTTGGACATAGGCTCCTCCAAATGTCGCCATAATGACCGGTCTTGTGCGTCTCGCATCCATCGGATTCCCGCGACCCTCACCAGGTCATCGGCTCACCTTGGAGGACTTCCTACGCTGCGTCTTATGGTACGTGGTCGCCATTTCAGAACCTTTCGTTCCCATCAACTATCTGTTGTGCGAGCAATGTGCCCTGTCCACTGCCACTTAAGTTTGGCGATTCTTCGTGCTATGTCTGTAACCTTGGTTCTCCTGCGGATATCTTCATTTCTGATGCGATCATGCAAGGAAACTCCAAGCACAGCCCATAGGCAAATCAATACCAATTTAAAAATACATAAAGATTAGGTTCAAAGTTTGCGCAGTAGTGGCCTAATGTCAATGACCCCGATTTATGAATTTAAACCTATTGAGGTGCCTTACTTTGTATGCTTTTATTCTATCACCATTGTTTTCACAAAACGGTTTAGAAAAACATTTTTAGGAAACCGGCATGCACCTAGAAATAAGAAAACATCATGTGACCTCCTTGCACTGGCAAGGCGTGGTGGATTACATCTCATTTCTTCTCTTAGAAAAGAGGCCTGAGTCCTAGCTGTAAGAACATTGAATCAATAATAACAATATTCCATAACTATCACTCAACGCCATCTAGTCTCAAGTTAAGCAGAGCTTGTGTTATGAGTACCAGACAACTGATAAACATACTTATATAGTTCTAAATACATACATAATATTATAGATAAATTACACCTATATACAGAAAAAATTATCGTGCTCATCACACAAACATTTGTCCTGAGTGGGAATTGAACTCCCGACATCCGGCATAGCAGTCAGGGCCACTAACCACTAGACCAACAGGCCAGTCAAGTCAACATTATAAGATTATTTTACTCCGTGGTATACCATACATCATCCCATACTTCTGTATCGTGGGTGCGTCAATAGGTTCGATGTCTGATAAGTCTGCAACAATATTCTTTTTTTTTTTTTTTAATAATTCATTTATTGTTTGTTACAGGTGTATGGTCAGATCTTATGATTATTTGTTGTTTATCGCTGTAACATACCCATGAGGCTTACAATATTTATAAGTCAAAAATTGCATAAAATAAAATACAATTCTGGTTATCATTAAATCGGTTACAATATTCATAAGAATGTCATTTTCAATTAAAATTAAGTAGGTTAATAGTCACATTGACACTGGTTACAATATTTATGTCATTTTTAATTTCAATCAATATATACCTGGTTACGATATTATTTACATGTCCATTTCAATTAAATTAAACGTCACTGGTCACTTTTTACTACATCGTCAAATTTGTTTTGGATTCAAAGTCAAGATTTGTAATTACACAATAATAAGGCATAATAGTAGCATGATACATATTTTAATAACATTAATATATTTCATCAATAGCTCGGTCATTCAGAAATTCATTAATTGAATAGTAAACTTTACCTAAAAGAAACTCCTTAAGACTCGACTTGAAAGTATTTAAGGACGAGATATTTTTAATACAATTTGGGAGTTTGTTATAAATTTTTATTCCCATCCCAAATACACTTGATTTGTTTCTACAGAGTTACCTCTTGAAAGCAATGGAAAAATGAAGGAACACAGGTAGGCTTAAATCAGTCTGGCACGCCCTCTCGCTCCATTCAGAGCGGGAGAAGTTGTTTAATGATTTCCCACCTTAAAAAAAACGGGCAAGTGCGAGTCGGATTCGCGCACCAAAGGTTCCGTACAAACTTACCTATGCAAACAGTTCAATTCCCAAATTGAGTTAGTAAGATTTTTCCTAATCGCGGATTCTAGGTATCTAGAATTCTATCCTATGAATTTTGATCCCCGAGTATCGAAATACACGTTTTTTGCGACATAAACGGCCGTAATTTTTTTTCGATAACTTGATTTTTTCTCAGCTTCAAGGGACCGCAGACCTGAGTATATATCTGTCTGTCTGGTTATAATTTTAACTCGATACCTCCACATGTTCCCAAGATAAAAAGTCTTGACAAACAGATAGACAGTCAGACAGACGGATGGACAACACAGTGATCCTATACGGGTTCCATTTTTTCCTTTTCAGGTACGGAACCCTAAAAAGTGGGTGCGATCACAAACATTTAAACTCACATACATACACAGACCCGGAACCACTATCTACGGGCCATACAAATATTTGTTCCGTGCAAGAAACGAACTCCTTTAAACATATACTTATACTGTTGTAATCCTCTCAAGCCAGCAAACAGAAACTATGCTCAAAGAACACTAATTTCACTAACTCCAAATCATTGTCTAACAACGCCAGCTGCCATATATCTCAGCTAAAACAATAAACGGACTGAACACTTGGCTTGCCTTCCTTTCACTCAATAGATCAGCCCGTCTTTGCGGCCAACAGGACCAAAACGAAATGTTCCACTTGGCTGCTCGGGAATAGGACCAGTAAATATACCAAGCTATGCTGGATACCGAGGCAGCTTTGTTGCTATTTTATATACCAACGTTAATAAAGCAGAGAAGTGGTTCGATTTCATGGGGTCATTAGGGGTTGGAGTTTGGAAAGACTTTGCAGGAATAGTATTGCTTCCACCTAAATGTAAACAGTAACTAAATCTATATAAATAAAAGCGAAACAGCACATACTGAGTAATCACGAAATCTCAGAAACTATTACACTTACAAACTTAAAATTTGACAAGTATGCTCCTTATAGGGGGTAGAGATCACCTAAGAACAGATTTTACGAAATTTCATCCCTGAGGGTGTAAAACGGGGGTTGGAAGTTTTTTTTTTATATATATATATATTTTTTTTAATAATAGGCTCGAGTTTGACCCCCATCTCACCCAAGCAAAAAAGCAAGCGATGATTTGGTCGACGATGGAGCACGCTTGCCTAGAAGTAGCCTATATATATGGAGAAACCTGTTTTCACGTGGGCTAATAATATAAGAGAGGTTTTTTTTTTTTTTTCTGGTGGGAAAATCATCTTATGACAAATCCCGCTCTTGGGCGGAGCGAGAGATAGTGTCAGACTTTTACTGACTAAAAACCCACTCCTGTTCCTTCGTTGCCTTCGTCCCAGGGTCCGGGTTTCGTTTTCACACTACCCATGGCCCCAGTAGGCTTCGACCCTGCTGGGCCCCTACAATTGCTGACATCTCCCTGAGGCGCGCGTGGAACAATACGCGCCGTCGACGACTTGGACTTGGTCCGGACGGTTACCGGACGGTCGGACGGCGGGCCACCCATTGCCCGCCGTCCGCAAGCCCGCGCCTACGGTGGCCGGAAATCGGGATCGGAATCCCGGCGGCGGTTGGGGCGTGAGGACCGTTGCCGTTGCCTCACGCGATCGGCCGCCTCCTTTGCTAGCATCACTGCTTCGCAGAAGGAGGCGACCGCCTGCCACTCCTCCTCGCTCCGGACTATGGCCTGTACCAAGGCCCGGCGCGAGAGATCGCCGCCGCCGATCGCCCCCACGAGGACACGGCGTTGCTCTTCCCAAGCGGGGCACACCTCCACCGTGTGCTCCACCGTGTCCTCCGGGCGGTCCACACAGTGGCGACACCCGGGCGTCGCTTCCGCACGAATTCGGTGCAGGAACTTCCCGAACTTCCCGTGTTCGGTGAGAACCTGCATCATGCGGAAGGTGAGGACGCCGTGAGGTCTTTCCAACCACGCCTCAAAGAGGGGACTCACTGCCATAATTGTGGCGTGCCCAGCACTGGGTCGCGACAGTCGCTGTCGCCATTTCACCATGAGAGCCCGCCGGAGCTCCGTCCGCCATGCTTCGATTTGTCGCGGCAGCGGAGTTTCGCCCCGGCGTTGCATCTCCATGCGTAGATCGTGCATGAGAGCAAGGACTGTTGCTTCCAGATCCCATGGTGGCTGGTAGGCAAGGAGGCTCGCCGCTTCGCGGGAAATCGTCCGGTAACCTCGCACCATCCGTATGGCCATGACCCTCTGGCACGCGTTCAACCGGGCCGCCGGCTGCTTCCGCAGCGCCGGCGCCCATATCGGTGCGCCATAAAGGGCCATGGACCGAACGATTCCCGCGTAGAGCCTCCGGCAGGAGGCATCTGGACCCCCAAGGTTGGGCAGGAGCCGCCCGAGGGCAGCCCCAGTCCGATTCAGTTTGGGAGCCAGACGTCGGAAGTGCTCCTCGAAATCCCATCGGCTGTCGAGAACGAGTCCCAGGTACTTCATCGTTGACCCGACGCCGATGTGGACTCCTCCTACCGTTAGCTGGGAACCCGGTGGTGGCGCGTTCCGAGGGCCGTGAAAGCACATGGCCTCGGACTTGTGCAATGCCACCTCGAGTCCCAACTCCTGGATCCTGCCTACGACTGTCGCAACCCCGTGTATCGCTAGTTCGACCGCCGCCTGGTACGACTCTCCCCGCGCCAGGACCAGCGTGTCGTCTGCGTAGCAGACCACGCTGACCCCGCCAGGGAAATATAAGAGAGGTGAAATTGGTTGGTCGGAGAAAACAATAACTGGTTTAGTTTTGCCTCCTTATGGATGTATCTTAATAACTAGTGATGCGATATTGCACAGAAAGATTTCTGGAGTGAATTTTTAAGAGGTATCAGCCTCCATCATGTGCTAATAGTGATTATCGTGGTGTTAGTGTGGTTTAAAGTCCACATTTACTGGTATTTCTGCCAGTCACGTATCTTTTGATGGGTTCTTCTTGAAAAAAAAAAATGATTGAGGTAATCTCTAGATCTACTGATCTAATTTAGAAAATTATTTTGACCGCGTATACAAAGCTATACTGGCAATGATCGCCGACAGGCTAGACTGTCCATATATACGACATGGCTGTGGAAGACATGCTACTATTCCAATTCCTGTTAAGAAATTGTAATTAAACTATAAATGTATTTAAATATAATAATGACATTCATTTGAGTTTTAAGTTTATATAATTTATTTTAATATTTAATACAATTCTTTTAATATCTGACTGACTGACGGTGTAAATCTGACATTTATTGATCTAATCTAACATTGTATTATTTTAATTTTAAATTTTTCAAATTGAATTGTAATGTAAAATGTATATGGGTATTTCAAGTCTGAAATAAATGAATTAATTTAATTATACTATAACGAATCTAATTCCCGAAAAAATACGCATTTTATATCGAAGGCACGGAAAATCTAGTAATCAATAATAACCATAACCTAACCAGATTTTCTAAATTGATTTAAATTATCATCATTTAACCATAAGACGTCTATTATTGGACATAGGCATCCCCCAAGTATCGCCAAAACGACCAACTTCGCGTGTGTCTTGCATCCATAAGATTCTTGCAACCCCCACTAGGTCATCGGTCCACCTTGCGGGTGGCCTATCTACCAACGCTGCGTCTTCTTGTACGCCTTCGCTACTCGCTCAGAACCTTTTCTACTCCATCGAGCATCTGTTCTGCGAGCAATGTGCCCTGGCTACTGCCACTTAAGTTTGCCGATTTTATAGGCTATGTAACTTTGCGTTTTCTTGCGAATTTGAACTAAATCTTACCAATGATATCAAACCACTAAATCCAGCCCAAATTCCAAGTTCTTGGCTCGGCAAGCCACTTCCAGTCAATATTAGATCTAGTACATCACAAAAGGAATAAACTCAAAGAAACAGCAGTGTGGTGCAGCCGACTCGCAATTTATTGTTCCGACCGAACTCCAAGCGAAGAATTCTTGAGTCCAACAATTTGCTGTTTCTTCAGGAAGAAAGCCTACTGCAGTATATTTTGTTTTACGAGACTTTCCTGTTTCGATGCTGTAGTATGCCGTTTTAAAATTAATGGTATTCCTGTGGGATAGTGCTTTTAAATAAGTATACATTTCTAATATTATTATTACCTTCTCTTTCAACGCCAAAATGCATAAAAATCGCGGCTGCATTCTGCGTATTATCATTTAAGGCGAAGTTTTAAAAGCGAAAAAAGGAAAGAGTAGATACCAAATTTTATGTATCGAGATATTTTGTTTGTAAATAGAATGCCATTCCCTCGAGCTCGAATGGCATTGAAAAACGCTTAATTGTCGTACAAACGTGTGTTTGTACCAAATTTTTTTAGCCAAAAAATTTGTTTTCTATATCTTTGTTTTTCTAGAAAAATCCAGAATATTTTTTTTTTTTTGGTGATTAACGTAAAACTGCACAATTACGTAATAATAATATCCCGTTGCGCCCCAGGGTTTAAAAAAATATTTGACCAATAGGACTTATTGATAATTTTGAAATTAGTCATTTTTCTTGTCGGAGCATTAGTGGTAGCGTGTCGTAAGGTAGTGGATCCAAACCTAGGCAGGGGTTTTAATTTGTGTAATATATTTCATCACCACAACTCTCGAAAAGGTGAAGGAAAACCGGCATGTCCTAGAATAAAAAATCAGAACACATGTGACATCCACCAATCACTGGGCCCGTGTGATATATTTCAAAATTCCCTCTCCTAAAGAGGAGGCCTGAGTCCCAGCAGTGGGAACATTACAAGGCTGATTATACTATGCTATGCTAATGTGATTTCATAAGCAGACTTTGTGTTTATTCTGAGGCAGAGGCGATTTGAAATAGCTACTAGGTAAACACTTATCCGTATTACATAAAAAATCACATTCCTACCGGTAAGTTTAAGAAAATGCAACATGATATAACTTTTACCAAGCTTCTTAACCACACTTTGATGGCACGGTTGGTAGAATGATATGCTGCCTAGCAGTGAGCGGCACTTTTTTCGCTCGAAACAAATATTAGTATGGCCTAACGATAGTTGTTCAGCGTTTGAGTATCTTGTACTTTGTACCTTGTACACAACTGCTCCCCTAGCCAAGTTACAACCGTTTCGTTTTGATTCACTTTTCGTTGATCGCCTCGAGTCGGCCACGCCTCCTAATCTTTTGTTCTGACCACGTGACTGAGCGTTGAGATGACGTCAGAATAAAGGAATCAGAAGCGTGAACTACTCGAGCCGATCAATGGATAGAGAATCGAAACGAAACGGATGTAACTTGGCTAGGGGGGCTGTAATTCCTAATGTGGGGTCGCAAAACAAAATTTTAAACAAAATTAAAAAATAACACCTTTTTATCATCATCGAGGAAAGTTCCACAAAACTCCGAGAATAACCATTGATACGCCACCAATATTGCCGATCACAATAAAAATAAAACACAAACGTAACATATTCACAAAAAATAGACCATCAAAGAAAGACCCAACAACCCAACCCTCATAAGACTTCAAAGTAAATATAACACGGTGTTAAATTCCCTCTCTAACGCAAAAATTCAATAACACCTACACATCTTTACTGAAACATACATGAACAGTAATTGCCTTTTCGAGTCTCGCCTCCTGCGAGGCTAAAATTAAATAAACCACGTCGGGTGTTGAGTGTAGTCTGTAGGGCTAGGCGGCTAGCTTTTAGATTAGCTGCTGGCGTTAAATTATTGTATGTTATGTTTGTTTGTCGACTGCTTCAGTCTGGAGTTTTTTTTAATCTTTTTTTTTTATTTGATATAAACCAGTGCTTGACTGCGATCCCACCTGATGGTAAGCAGTGATGCAATCATTGAAGGTGAGGCGCACTAGTTTATTAAGAGCCTACCTATTCACTCTAGCCTTGAAGGCACCTAAATCATAGTTGGACGGGAAAACCGCAGCAGGCAAATTGTTCCAGTCCCTCGATGTACGCGGTATAAACGACGAAGCGAATCGCTTAGTCCGGACCGTTGAAGTTTCAACAACGTACCCTTACGTTGTTGAAACTTCAACGGTCCGGACTACTCGCCGTACGTCGGGTTGTCCGATGGTAGAAAGGAGATGGCAGAATAAAGTCATGCAATGCCCGCACACACTCTACAAAATGCAACCTGTAAAATACCGATAGGCTGGCTACCCTGCGCCTGTGCTCGTAATATCTTGTAACTAATCTAATCAAAATTGATGCCGAAAAAACTCATATAATAATAATAATATTCCACAACTTTCACACAGCGCCATCTAGTATCAAGCTAAGCAGAGCTTGTGCTGTGAGTACTAGACAACTGATAAACATACTTATTTATTTCTTAATACATATATATTATAGATAATTACACCCAGACACACATACAAATGATCGTTCGTGTTCATCACAAAAATATTTGTCCTGGGTGGGAATCGAACCCACGACCTCCGGCATAGCAGTCAAGGCCACTAACCACCAGACCGACAGGCCAGTCATTTAAATGTAACATCTGAAGAAACTCCTTTAAGGCATTTTTTGGGTCTTTGCCCACTAGCTGATGTTTTATAAGTGCCCATGTAGGCCTATGTCAAATAAAAACTTTTGACTTTGACTTTGATTTTGACTTTGACTTTGACTTTGACTTTGACTTTGACTTTGACTTTGACTTTGACTTTGACTTTGACTTTGACTTTGACTTTGACTTTGACTTTGACTTTGACTTTGACTTTGACTTTGACTTTAATAATAGATTACTTTTAAATCGCTTTTCTAGATTAATAGTATTTCATCATCAACCACAACTTCGTTTAAATTAAGTGAGTAATCTAAATATAGTGGTCAATCGCGAACCTGTCTTTGCTTATTCTATTTTCTATACATATAATAAATCTGTAGAAGTTTTTAGTTGTGCGCGCATCACGTAAAATGTACGAAATCGATGTAGATAACTTTTATAAATTAAAATTATCTGTAACTTGATATATTACTTAGGCTTTGTTTCATCGCAATCGGTTGTAAATATACTACATTCATTGCCTGTCAGGCGGTATTAAGTTCGCCGGGTCAGTTAGTATATATATATAAATAGCTTGACACAATGAATCATCGGTTAGAAAGTTAGTTCAAAAGGAATACAGTTTGAGTTTTCGAAATTCAACCCTAAAAAGGGAAAAAGTGGTTAATTTTTTTTAGACCTCCCGTATTTTGTATTTAGTGATTAAAAGTTTGGAAGTTAGTCATTTTTAAAGAAAATTAGATGTACCGTATCTATTACCGCAAAATTAACACGTTGTGAAAACATGGACAGAAGCTACTAAATATAAAAGTTCAAGTTTCTGCAGTAATAAATTAGTTTATAACGCTACTTCATCTTACGATAAGTTAATCTTACCTAAAAGTAACCTATTTACTTTTATGATTGAGATTTCTTGAAGGCGTCTATTTTTTTTAGTCGACACACAAAACAAAATATTTACGAAACTCGGACCTTTATATAAAAACACCCCACATTTCTGTTCAATCCAATATGTCAAAAATATTAAAGAAAATAGCGCAAGTGCTAACCCTGAGGTAGCCGCTATGAGAAAAGAATACGTGAGGTTAAGACAAATGAAAGTTTTTGAGCGCAGCGAGTTATTGCGATGTTCATTGTGCCCCGTACGATGTGCAGCTGCAAGCCTGTCTTTGTGAGTATGATTAACTCAATTTCAAAGTGCCGACTGACCATTATTGGGTTTCCTGTCCGTGGTTTGCTTTTAGGTATTTTGTGATTTAAGAATTTTAATCCATCTTCTTTATTAATCCTTTTTTTTCTTTGATGGTGGAAAATCATTGGGTACGTCATAATTATGGCAGTAAGGCAGTAAGTAGTAAGTTTATCTATAATATGTATGTAAGGAGTAGCTGGAGAGACGTCACGACGTACTTACGTAATTACGGGAGGTTTTTTCCACCTGATTCAGGCTGAACAAATACTCGGGTGTCGCCATTGTGCTCGGAGGACACGGTGGAAGTGAGCCCCGCTTGGGCGTAGCGGGCGATCGGCGAAGCTGATCTCTCGCGCCAAGTCCTGGTTCAGGCCGACGTTTGAGTGTGAAAGCAAACGTCGCTTTAAAAGTAATATAGCTGCTAGCAGCGGCTTCGTCTGTATAAAAGTAATCAAGGGAATACATTCCCAGAAAAAAAAAACATGTCTTATGTGCTATTCCAGGACATTGTCTGCCCGTGAGCCAAATTAAATCTATATTCGTTCAGCCGTTTAAGCTTGAAGAAGTAACAAACACACCCACAAACCTTTGCCTTTACAATATTAGAGTGATATAGTGTGATGAGTAGGTATAATTTATATCTTTTATTAGAACGAAGTTGCAAACAACTCAGTTTTCATTACAAAGTTAATATTTCAACTCTATACTTGTTTGATTCAACATATTCTACTTAAACATCCCTACCATTCAAAACATGACAAGACTTTAAAATGTAACATGACAGCCTCTTGGCTCTGACGTCACAAAAGTTTACGAAATGGCCGCCCAGATTCTGACATCAAAATAACTTTGTTGACGTTGTTGAACTTTCCAACAAGTCTAAATTTGAATTTAAATAAAGGGTTACGGTGATCTCATTTTTCGAAGAGTTTTCAATTATTCTGTACGTTTTTTGTGACATTTTTTTCAAGTGAAGTTCAGTAGATGTTTTAATTATTTAAAAATTGATTTGACTGACATATTTGCCGCCAAATACTGCAAAAACATTGGAAAATGTTATATCCGTATTCTAATGGAACTCAGTTTAACTCAGAGATTATAAAAACAAAATATTTACATTTTTTAAACTTGACACTTGACGAAAGTCTATGACCAGTGCGTGTTGCCAGTGATGACAGACTCCGAAACGTGCTCGCTTACAATGGGCCTTATTAGAAGACTTAAAGTCACCCAAAGGGCAATGGAATGGGCTATGCTCGGAGTTTCTTGCGAGATCACATCATAAATGAAGATATCCGCAGGAGAACCAAGGTTACCGACATAGCTCGAAGAATCGCCAAACTTAAGTGGTAATGAGCAGGGCATGCATGCGGAACAGATGGTCGATGGGGACGAAAGGTTCTGGAGTGGCGACCGCATACCAGAAGACGCAGCGTTGGAAGGCCTCACACGAGGTGGACCGATAACCTGGTGAGGGTCGCGGGAATCTGATGGAAGCGAGAAGCACAGGACCGCTCGTTGTGGCGACGCTTGGGGGAGGCCTATGTCCAACAGTGGACGTCTTTCGGCTGAAATGATGATGGTGATGATGATGAAAATTGACACTGCCTTAATGAATAAAATGTGCGAAAACAAAACATTCTGAATTTGAAATTTACATTTCCTTTAGAGGTAAGAAATCCTAAAAAGATAATTAGTGGATATTCAGACTCTCTCAGTATCCGCATTGCACAATAATATCTTTAAAATATGTAGGTTATATGTATAAGGAAGTTCTTTAAATAAATGTATAAAGATTTATTAAAAACTAAAAGAATGAAAAGAGTTTCTCTATCAGGTGTAAGATCTCGATAGTGCTAGTGACAGCTTGCTGGCATATTGCCTTTATTCCTACCCATCCATTTTTCTTAGAGCCAAGTGTACTTACTTAACAAATTGGTTCTGCAGTTAACACAGAATATTGGTTATCACTTGAATAGTATCGAAGGAAAATTTATAAACGCTGAATTTTGCTCAACTGTAATAGTGATATTTAAAAAAAAAACAGTAATATCAAAATAATTAAATAACATTGAACTTAAAAACAAAATTGTTTTTTTTTTTATTTTAAACATTCAGAATGGATGTACCTACAATAAAATAACATAAAACTCAAAATCTAATTTGTGTTTTTATTTTAAACTTCCAGAATGTATGTACATATAGTGAATGCATTATTTATTTTATTTAAAATCTCTTTATGTATTTGAGAAATCTTATGTCGTAAGATTTTCCAATATGAAAGTCCACTTTGATTCGATTAATAGTAGATATTTATAGTTATAATTAATCAAATGTTAGAATTACAAATATAATTGAAATAATTACCTGGAAAAGATGCTTCGACCACATATTATTTGCAGAAAGTCCCTGTATGAAAGCATTATATTAAACTATCCATTTCAATTTCATTATGTAAAATTCCAATGGAACGAGTTTCTGTATACTGCTAGATATTAGTTTAAACAAAATTCATCTCACTATATTTCTAGTTTCTACTAATATTTTATTTCGAATTTAGAAATTGAGTTCTTCTTTCGATCAACAAAATCGTGGAAGGAACGAATAAGATGCAGAATATCTAAATGAAATCAACATTCGATTCATTGGATGTTTCGATTCATAAGACGATTGGCATAGCGATTCGATCCTTCGATTCGCAGTCCATTGGACGTGAGTTTAGAATTTGTCAGGCGAAGCACGGAAATGGAAGAACCAGATATTTTTGTTATTTTCTTGCTGAAACTATTTACTCCTATTTTTATTCTTTAACAGACTTTCGGTTAGCTATGGAGCTAAAGGTGCAGTACTATTATTTCTGTTACCTTTCGTTTAGTAAGAAATTAGTGCGCATTTGCTGCTAAAGAAAAACAGTATCTTTCTTCCTTTTTTGATTCTAAAAGAGCTCAATGACTGATTATTTAACAACAATATTAATGCAGTGTAAAATATTAGTAATGTTTCGAACAGCGCCATTTTTTAATTACAAAAAAAAATCGTCAGCAATAAAAAAATCAGATTTGCTCAGTTTTTTTATTGCTGATGTTTTTGATCGCGAGTCGGACTCGCGCACTGAGAGTTCCGTACAGACTTATTACCTATGTACATAAATAGTTTAATTTCCGAATGGAGTCTTGAAGACTTTTCCAAATCGCAAAAAAAGTTTACTAACAAATTTACTGTTTTCAGATTTATTCCTACATTTGTGCTATAAAACCTTGCTTTTTGCCAAATTTCAGGATTCTGCGTCAACGGGAAGTACCCTTTGAATTTTGATTCCCTTAGGAGTGTCGAAATTTACGTTTTTTGCGTCATAAACGGTCGTACCTTTTTTTTCGTACTTTTAACTTAGAAGTTTGATTTTTTCTCAGCTTAAGGGACCGCAGACTTAAGTATATGGTTTTAATTTCGACTTGATACCTCCACGCTTTCCCGAGATGACAGACTATAGACATAAGGGTTCCATTTTTTCCTTATGAGGTACGGAACCTTAAAAAAACAAAGATACTTCATTTCAAAAACAGAACACATATTTTCTAAAACAGCCAGTACTGAGTGGCAACGTTTTCAATCACTCCCTCTCAGTACAAATCAATGCGGGGGACATTCTCGGTACGTACGCAGAACGGAACGAATGAACCAATTCCTTCAGTATTGCTATTCAAAACGAGTTTGTGGCTCTTATAGCCCGAGGATTGGGAACGAATGAGTTTCGAAGGATTAGAAAAGTTTATTGTGTTCTATTTTAAGGTGGCTTTGTGTTTGAATTAGTTTTTCTGTTCTTTATTTAAATGGGAGTAGGTTAGTGTTGTAAGTTTTAACATTTTTCTTTTTTAGAGTCAGTGTCGTCTTGACTTAGGAATCGGTCTTTAATCTAAGCCGTAATGTATATCTGGGTGAAAGTTTAAATCGTTTTAAGTGCCCGAAATAGGCCTAATCTCAACTAAAAAGGGGTAAGCACCCTGATATTTTAGTTAAAACGTTAAACAATTAGACTATTTTAGAAATCAAATCTTAGAAAAATATATTGCGTTTTTTATTTATTCATTTTCTCCGATTTTTGTACCAAAAATATCACAAGTAATATGAGCAGTATTAAGACTTCCATAGACAGTTACGATGCATAAATATGTCACCATACTTTTTATTTGCTCAACAGATAGAACATGACTAGAAAACGCGTGGCCTGAAAGTACCTTTGTCGTATTTTATTATCATATTTTTTTATTCAGATACAAGATCCATATTTTGTTAGTAGAGTATCTTCTCAACTACATACCTAATTTTAATTATCTACTTAAAATTAAGTAAAACATACTTAATAAAAGACATTGTTAAATCAAACCCAGGGGCCTAAGTCTGCTATTTTTATAAATTCATCATTCCAATACGATCCCATCAGCATTTTGCTAAAAGTTCTTAATCTGCTAATTCATAATGATAGATCATTGATCGGTCAATAGTCTTGTAATAGAGTTGTGTTAGAATGACAATATCGAGCTTATTAAAAGCAATGACTGCACAATGACTTTCTAATGGTAGGTCACTGATCAGAGGAACTGTCAAAATTTTAGCAGATTACCGCATACGTCAAACATTCATTTGTCAATATGTACGAGATTACCATTCTATGCCACTTCTTTCAATGACCCGTCGGAAAGTCATAATGACGCCATTATATTAGTAGACTACCAAACTTGTAAAAATCAACAATTATGAAATCAATGATAGACCATTCTGACACTATTGTAATAGTAGACTTGAGGCCCTGTTTTAGTGTCGCTCCTATCTGTCATGTCACAGCCTTTATTCCCTGGCCTAATCGTGAGTAATCAAACCTATTATGGCAACACTGACACGCTAACGTCCCGCCATAACTTACGCTCAAGCAATCAGACTCAATGCGTCTTGCTTTATCATGCATTAACACTGGATTGCAGTTGCAGCAAACACGAATATTGCATCTCGATACGGATAAAATATTTTCATGGCCTTAGGATATATGGAGTAGATATCTAACGGCACTTTCAGCAGAAATTGTGCGGAATAAAATCATAGTTTTGTTACAGAAATGTGTTACTTTTTAGGGTTTCTTTTGAGGTAAAGAAAAAAACTGAACCCTTTAAAAGATTATTTTGTTGTTCGTCCGTCTGTCTGTTTGTCTGTCAAGACCCTTTATCTCGGGACCGTGTCGACGTATCGAGTTGAAATTTGAACCATATACTTAGCTCTTTGGTCCCTTGAAGCTGTAAAAAATCAAACTTCTAAGTTAACGAAAAAAAAGATAATTATGGCCGTTTATGTCGCAAAAAACGAACGTATTATATTTCGACACTCAAGGGAACCAAAATTCTAGAGTACTTCCCGTTGACTCAGAATCCTGAAATTTTGCATAAAGCAAGGTCTTATAACACAAATATAGGAATAAATATGAAAACAGAAAAAAAGTAGTTACGAAACAAAAAATTTTTTTGGAATAAACTTCGAGACTCCAATCAGGAATTGAACTTTTAACATAGGTAAATTTGTAGGGAACCCTCAGTGATAAGTTCACGCTTGACCATCTTGGTTCACCTGTTAGTAAGCGCGGATGTGATCGACGATGAAGCACAAATCCCTAGGAACCTATTCTGTCTTGACTTAAATATTTCTTGGTTACATCATTAGTAAACAGAGGCCAGCCGGGAATTCGATTCTATAGATTTACGCACAGTGAGTGTGTTCTCAAAATGCTTTGTGCCTATGGGGGCGGGAATTTCACCATGCACCATGCACTAGCTAGCGTTAAAAGTCAGTAGTGATGAAATACATTTTCATGATAATGGTAGCGTAATTTTTGATGAGGGAGAATTTCAGACGAAAAATAGCTGTGTGTGCAATATTAAGTAACATGAGATAAAGACGAGAGGGTAAAGCTAGAACTACACAGCGCACACGTGTGCCATACACGCCGAACTGGGCGCGTCGGTTTCCATACATAATAATAATAATAACTATGTACAAATCAGGCATGTTACACGTGTGCGTCGGTCTAATGTAGTTAGTTCTAGTTTAATGCTGGAATGAATTTTTTTTCTTCAACTTACTACCCTACCCCTACGCTTTTAGGCTCTCAATTCTGTGTATTTGTGCTTTGTTCAGTGTTTCAGAGCTGTATGTCATCACTGGCAGCACGCACTGGACTTTGTCTAGTTTCAAGTACCTAAATATATGTATAAAAAACTCAATCCAAATCAGATTAAAACATACATAAATCATTGGTCTGAACTTTACAAGCCACTAAATCTTCCTACAATCTGCCGCATACTCGCATATGTCCAAAGTTGACTACTAAAGAAAACTGTACCCGTGAAGGCAGACTAAGTTCGTCGCTGAATCGGACGAATTGCGAAGTTCCCGATCTCTGGTGATTTTCAATAGAGAAGTAATTCAAAGTTTGAAAGCGACATACGGAATTTATTACGACATGTTTGAGTTATTTTGCTTGTTGATGTTACAGTAAAAGGGGATATCTTTCGAAGTTTAGAGCTGTTCGAATTAGGGCTTTTATTTGAATTCTGGAACGAGTTTTTGATGTTAGATTTAAGTATGATATCTGTGGAGGAAGAAACTTATTGTAAAATGTTAAAATAGTATCCAAAAAAATATTATTGGACGCCAACCACCATAAATTCGTTAGTAATTTATTTTGTTAACATCTCATTTATTGATAATTGTAATTATTTATTTTTCTTGCTTTTTTTACATATCCTCCTTTTTTATATTTTTTTTTTTATATTAATTATTAACTTAACCTAACCTAAGAATTCTAAGGTTACTTCCTATTACGACTC
The DNA here is from genome assembly GCA_961205895.1 of Mythimna pallens. Lineage (NCBI taxonomy): Eukaryota > Metazoa > Arthropoda > Insecta > Lepidoptera > Noctuidae > Mythimna > Mythimna pallens. The sequence continues at coordinate 19,772,789 of OY540844.1, forward strand.
ACTTTTTATTATGATTACTTTTACTTACGTATACTGTAATATGGAAATATTGTAAGAACAACAGTTTTTTAAAAGAGTAACCATGGAGTTTCTTGCCGGTTCTTCTCCATAGGAAACGACCAATTTGGAACCGTGCACTAGCTTCTGACGTTTTATAAGTGCCCATGTAGGCCTATGAAATAAAAACCTTTTGACTTTGAATTTGACTTTTGACTTCAGATAATGCCATTCTAAATGCCATTCAGCGATCATGATTGGTTGGGACCCTTAACTTTTTATGTGTGGTGAAATGTCTGTATCCTACATTAACCTGTGGATATCTATAGAAATATATAAGGAATAACAGAAAAGTATGGTTATTTTCGATATTTACAGACTAATTTATGAAGAACTTTTTATTTACGTTCTTGGATAAATACCCTATAAATAAAACGCTCAATGTTTTATAATCTATGCGGACGCCGGCGTTCGCTTGGGGTTTGATTAGAAAAGTTTTTTGAGCTGTTTCTTCGAATGAACTTCTGTGGTTGTTTTATTGATTCCCTATGGATATTGTGATGTAAAATTGATATAGTTTTGTATCTCAAGTATCTGTGCAACTGGACAATATGTGGAATCATTGAAACAGGCGTGATCTTGGTAAATTGGAACTGAAAATTTTATTGTAGTTTTATCATCGTCATCATCATCTTCCTGCCCTTGTCTCGTGTTATTTGGGGTCGGCGCAACACGTTTTCTTCTTCCACTCTGCCCTGTCATTGTCATTTTATTGTAGTGTTAGTCAACGCAAAATTGGTCTAGAAGGTTGACTTGATACATTTGCTGCCAAATACTATAAAAATATAAGAATGTGTACATCTTTAGAGATGTACACATTCTACACTACTGACTGACTATTAGAAGTAAACATATGAACTATTTATACGAAGACTTGCCTACAATAGGACTAGAGGTATCCAAACAAAAACCATTACAAAAAAGATAACCTACATTAAGTAAAAGAAATAAATCAGTAGGATTTGAAACATGAATATGACTCTGTGTTTCAATAATAATTATTATTGAAACACAGAGTCATAGAGTCTAGTAGTATTTTAAAATGAGGAGCAAAAGAACAGCACCAAATCAACATAGTGCAATGTGAAGTGTTACTAACATAGTCTTAGTCTTATTTACTAACAATAAGTGGTATTTATTTTATATATGTGTCTGGAAAGTATGTTTCTGTGGGCTAAGATGGTAAATGATTTATAATTTTATTGAAAGTAATCTCGGTTACTACCATCATAACCTAGCATTACTACTTTCCTATTGGTAATTATTTGTTTTACAAGAAAATCACCACTGCTCTCAAAAAGGTGTGAAGGGAAAAATTGTGAGGAAACTGACTTGTCCTAGAACCAAAAAGATGAAGACATCCGAATTTCCACACTGGGCCCGTGTAGTGAATCACGGCCCATTCTCTCTCCTAGAGAGCAGGCCTAAGTCCCAGCAGTGCAAACATTATATGACAGATTATGTTAGGCTATGATAAAACCTAACATAATCTGCCTCTATGATTATATGCTATGTTCTCTATGTTGATATGGAAGGCTTCCCACAAGGTGGACCGATGACCTGGTGAGAGCCACGGGAATGCGTTGGATGCAAGACGCACAGGATCGGTCGTTGTGGAGACGCTTGGGGGAGGCCTATGTCCAATAGTGCACGTCTTTCGGCTGAAATGATGATGATGATGATGATAAAAAAGAGTATCCATGGAGTTTCTTACACACTCATCTCCATATAGATCTTTGGAATGTGCAATTAGCATCATTTTTCTGACTGGAATTTTGACAAAAGTGCATGTAAATGATTTATTAGAATTAAATGCTTTGATTAATTGATTAAGTGACAATCGTTTTGTTTGCTCTGAACGCCTCGTGTAGGCCACGCCTCCGATTGCTTTGTTCTGATCACGTGACTGAGCGTTGAGATGACGTCAGAACAAAGGAATCGGAGGCGTGGTATACTCGTGGCGTTCGAAGCAAACAAAACGATCGTAACTTGGCTAAGGGGATAAAAACCAGCGACCCAATCACAGGTCTCACTTGACCATAAACTGCACAATTATTTTTTTTCTACAATATTTGTCCCAAACAATTCTTTTCTCATGATGTATAGACTATACTAAGTAGTCTTCAGAGTGCGGCCGAGTTTGGCTCGCGTCCAGCACCGGATAAGTTGCTTCCAGTCACCAAACGTGAACGACATATTAAACGGTTTTTAGAGTCCATAAAATGTCATTGGTGCTTGATAGTGGCGATATTTTGATGATAAACAGGTAAAATAAGTTGGGCATTTAAATTTTATGAGAAGATTAGTCTGTTGTACCAGGTAGGTATAGATTAGGGATACATAAAACGAGCACAAGCGAATGTAATGTCGTCAGTGAAGTTCAAATTTTTAGGGTTCCGTAGCCAAATAGCAAAAAACGGAACCCTTATAGATTCGTCATGTGTCTGTCTGTCCTTCCGTATGTCGCAGCCACTTTTTTCCGAAACTGTAAGAGCTATACTGTTGAAACTTGGTAAGTAGATCTATTCTGTAAACCGCAAGATTTTCAGAAAAAAAAAATGAAAAAAAAAAAGAATTAATTTTGGGGGTTCCCCATACTTAGAACTGAAACTCAATTTTTTTTTTCATCAAACCCATACGTGTGGGGGTATCTATGGACAGGTCTTCAAAATTGATATTGAGGTTTCTAATATCATCTTTTTTATATACTGAATAGTTTGCGCGAGAGACACTTCCAAAGTGGTAAAATGTGACCCCCCCCCCACCTAACTTTCAAAATAAGAGAATGATAAAACTAAAAAAAAATATATGATGTACATTACCTTATAAACTTCAACCAAAAATTGGTTTGACCGAGATCTAGTCAGTAGTTTTTTTTAATACGTCATAAATCGTAAACCACAATTTACCTTTTAAGTTTGTACGGAACCCTCAGTGCGCGAGTCCGACTCGCACTTGCCCAGTTTTTTTAAATTATTATTGATAGATGTTTTACTTATAGACAACAATTTGATATTTTGTTTGCCTCTCTTTAAGTATGCTTAAAGTGTCGTGATAGCATATAATACTAGTTAAGAGCGATCAACCCGAAGTACATTTTCATACAACCGCTCTTACGTGATTATAATGTTATTACACATCTTTCTTCAGATATTTTGGACACAGATATCTTGTGGATATTATCTAGGCTTCTGTAGATATCAAAACATAAATTTGTGTAAAATTAATCCAGTAAAGACATCTGAAAATTTGCTATTTTACGTGAACCTTGGCCCTCCATAATGTACTCATATAGTAAAAATATAAAAAAGTACATCTATAGTCTTGTACTAGTACATCAGAAGTCTTGCACGTTTAATCGAGATTGATTAATTTATATTACGCTTATTGTTACAAGCAGTTTTAAATAAATGAAACTCTGCCGCTAAACTACCGGTTCAAGACTGTAATAAAGCTCCAAAAAAAAATTTTTTTTATTATCACACAACGTCGCCGTCGTCTAGTCCCAAGCTAAGCAGAGCTTGTGTTATGAGTACTAGACAAATGATAAACATACTTATATATTTCTAAATACATACATATTATAGATAAATTACACCCAGACACAGAACAAATGATCGTACTCATCACACGAACATTTGTCCTGGGTGGGAATCGAGCCCACGACCTCCAGCAGTTAGGGCCACTAACCACAGATCAACCCTAGATCAACAAGCCAGTCGAAAATGTCCGAAAAAACAAAACAATTTCATAAAACACAGTTTCTTAAAATTATCGAGATTATTTCCTTGAATGTTGAACATTGCACGATTAAGTCCATCCACTACATATCGATGGCCCCACCGAATAAACGTGTAAGAGAAAAGTGACAACTTTTCAGCAAAAAATAAAAACGTTTAAACTTCAATAACGCTCATGTCATTGTAAATTGGTATATATAATGCATAATCAAATTAAAGATAAAAAAATAAACTATAGACTTTTATATATACTTCTTTAAAAACTTCAACGAGTTTCAAGAAATTCATGAAAAACTATTTAATATTTTTACTCTGGTGAAATTCGCATGACTAGGTCTCAGTAATAATTATTACACGTTTATTCGTGTAATAAAACTCAACAAATAAAACGCACTGCAAGGTTACACTATTATTCTCCGTAAATCAAGTTTGTTGTTGGACCCAGCTATAACTATTTACACGCTTTTTTACAGTACATTGTTCTGCTATTATATGATTGGAAAGATCGTAAGCATTTATATTAGTGTTAATAAGATCAGCTTTCATTTGTGTAATACATCTTTGCTAATGCATGGTATAATGATAAAAATAATTTTATAAAAAGATGAAATATAATACTGATATTTTAATGAATTAAAAATACATAATCATGTATTTATGCACGTGAACACAAAGTACTAGTCTTCTTGATTAAAAAAAAATAACAAATTGCAATATTAAAAAAACTAGTCCTCCTCTTCACTATCATTGGAGACCGCAATGGAGTTATCCAATGGCAGTAGATTTATATACAAACTTTGATAATGGTTTGGTATTGCTCCTGAATCACAAAGACATCAAATCCTTAAATAACGGAAGTGGTTTAAGTAACATTCCAGTGTACGCTAGTTTTAAGCTTTTAGCATCTTCTGTAGGTTCTCCACGCCGCTTGAGTTAGTCCTTATCATGATTTGCATCTCTCATAATTCATCTTCCAAACTATACCTGCAGTAAATTGTATTAGGATGGTCATGAGAGAAGTTTACTACTTTTATTTTGCTCCAGTAAATTTTATCGCCGTTTGTGTCCTTTAACCAATTCTTCCCCTTTACTAACTCTTTAAAATCCACAAAATCATTTTGTGTCATTTGTTTTACTAGGTACTTGTGCCCAGTAACTTTAGCATTCTTTATCAAGTACCTAATACATTCGATCGAGATTCTATATAATATGACTTTTCTTTGAACGCTCGATAGCAGCAATCATAGAGTCACTTTCTTATACGCTACGACCCTTTTCTATTGAATTAGGAATTAAAAATATATTTTTAATTCCTAATTCAACGTGAGCTGGATAAATAACAACAGACAACCTGCAATTTCTATGGCTCCCCTCTTCGTAATCTGAGTTGACTCTATTGAACTCTAATATTCTAATATTCGACTGGCCTGTTGGTCTAGTGGTTAGTGGCCCTGACTGCTATGCCAGAGATCGTGGGTTCGATTCCCACCCAGAACAAATGTTTGTATGATGAGCACGATCATTTGTTCTGTGTCCAGACTAATTTATCAACAGTGTAATTTATCTATAATATGTATGTATTTAGAAATATATAAGTATGTTTATCAGTTGTCTAGTACTCATAACACAAGCTCTGCTTAGCTTGGGACTAGACGGCGTTGTGCGATAGTTGTGGAATATTGTGGAAATATTATTATTATTATTAATATAGCATCAATAGGAAAGGAACTTCGTGACTGACATGTCAAACTTTCTGAAATAAATTAAAGAGAACAGAAATACTTTTTATTTCTGCAATACTTTTCAATAATCGAATCCCTATAATGTATCCCTATAACAAGGTGTAGCAAATTGATCATCATACCGGTGAAGGTGAGGACGCCGTAGCAGGCACTACGGCGTCCTCACCTTCCGCATGACGCAGGTCCTCACCGTACATGGTAAGTTCGGGAGGTTCCTGCACCGGATCCGTGCGGAAGAAACGCCCGGTTGTCACCATTGTGTGGACCGCTCAGGCGCCGAGATTCCGACCCTGATTTCCAGCCACGATAGGCGAGGGCATGCGAACGGCGAGCAATGCATAGTTCGCCTTAACCATCTGGACCGAGCCCAAGTAGTCAACGGTGCGTAGTGTTCCACGCACACCTCAAGGAGAAGTCAACAAAACCGTAGGTCCAAACGACTCCTGCCGGAGGCTCTATGCAGGATTCGTTCGGTCCATGGCCCTTTATGGAGCGCTGGTATGGGCGCCGTCGCTACGAAAGCGACCAGTAGCCAAGCTGAACGCAAGCCAGAGGGTCATGGCCATCCGGATGGTGCGGGGATACTGCACGGTTTCCCGCGAAGCGGCGAGCTTCCTTGCTGGCCCCGTGGGATTTGGTGGCAACAGTCCTTGCACGCATGCACGATCTGCGCGTGGAGATGTAACGCCGGGGCGAAACTCCGCTGCTTTCAGGTGGAATGGAATGGCGACAGCGACTGTCGCAACCCAGTGCTGGGCCCGCCATAATTATGGCGGTAAGTCCCCTCTTTGAGGCGTGGCTGGAAAGACCTCACGGCGTCCTCACCTTCTGCATGCCGCAGGTCCTCACCGGACATGGTAAGTTCGGAAGGTTCCTGCACCGGATTCGGGAGGTTCCTGCATCGGATTCGTGCGGAAGAAATGCCCGGGTGTCACTATTGTGTGGACCGCCCGGAGGACATTGTGGAGCATACGGTAGAGGTGTGCCCCGCCTGGGCAGAGCACCACTGTGTCCTCGTGGGGGAGATCGGCGGCAGCGATCTCTTGCGCTGAGCCTTGGTACAGGTCATGGTCCGGAGCGAGGAAGAGTGGCAGGCGGTCGCCTCCTTCTGCGAAGCAGTAATGCTAGCAAAGGAGGAGGCCGCACGTGCACGCACGAGGCAATGGCCCTCGCGCCCCAGCCACCGGAATTCCAATATCGATTTCCGGCCACCGCAGGCGTGGACTTGCGGACGACGAGCATTGGGTAGCTCGCCGTCCGACGGTCGGTAACCCAAATCGTCATCGCGTAATGTTCCACGCGTGCCTCAAGGAGATGTCAGCAACCGTAGGAGCCCAGCAGGGTCGAAGCCTACTGGGACCATGGGTGATGCGAAAGAGATACCTGGGGCCCTGGAAACATAGCTAAGAAGGAACAGGAGTGGGTTTTTAGTCAGTGAAAGTCTGACACTATTTCCCGCTCCGTCTAAGAGCGGGGGATATCAATAGATGATTTCTCCACTCAAAAAAAAACCGCGTACCCCTTTCTAATGTTACGTACGATTGCAATAAAATTTACCGGATAAACATTTGTTAATTTACCGTTACTAGAAATAAACTTAAACTAATATGCAAAGAATATTAATGTTGGAAGCTTTAATACGAATTGTTATAAATAAAATATTATAGTAAGAGATAATGCAATACTTTAGTTTTAATAACCCATTTATATTAAAATTTCAATTTCGTGGAATAAAACATTAATAATAAAATTTGCATACATTTCTACACGAATAAACGTGTAAGACGACATTACCCAAAGTCGAAACCAATCACAAATCGTCTGAAACGCCTATAGGTTTTAATATGTTTATTCTTATGTACTAGACGACTCAAAAAACATGTAATGAAAGCATAAACTATTATTCTTATAATTTTTAAATAAACTATTTCCCTAGAATAAAAAAACACACTATTAGAATAGGCCTTGTTTTGGGTCTAAAATTCATAAAAAAAATTAAGTAGATGCAGGATAGGCAAAAGAAACGAAAAATGAAATAAAAAAAAAAACGTGTAAGAACTCTTGCACGTTTATTCGGTGGGGCCATCGATATAACAAATTAATATTAATATATTTTTCCTGAAAACAAGCTTGCCACTTCCCGGTAACCAAAAATTTTGTTGCCTCTGTTGAAACCTTGTATCGCTACATTTTCCGGGAATTGTATCCAATTAATTTGAAACGTTTTAGTAAATTTCGGAATAATATTTAGCTATTAAAAGAAAATATTTGTTTTAGAACATTGTGTCTCGTTCACGCAACGGGCAATGTTGGACAAGATGAGGAAATTTGCACTAATAATATTATAAAGAGGTAAAGTTTGTATTTTTAGTTTTTGTTTGTAAGAGGTAATATCTGAAAGCGCTGGTCCGATTGCTGAAAAATTTTCACCAATAGAAAGCTGCTTTATTTCTAAGTGACAAAGTCTATATTTTATGTGCGTGGGTGAAGCCGCCGGCAAAAGCTATTTTTTTTTATTCTTTGGTAGGTTCGCGCTTGACCACTATCTAACCTGATGGAAAGCGATGATGCGGTCGACGATGGAGCGCGCTTACCTAGAAGTAACCTATTCACTCTTGACTTAAAGATTCCCGGGTTGTAGCCATCAGCTATAAATTATAACAAAATAGATTTAAGATAGATTTTACAGTGTTATTGCGCCTAATCAAATTTGGATAATGGTGGCCAATCTCAACTGAGATTAGCCAGACACTCAGGAATATTGTTGTAGGCCTCCCCCAAGTGTAGTCACAATAACCGGTCCTGTGCGTCTCGCAAAGATACCTACATCGAATTTCCGCGAAACTCACCAGGTCTTCCATCGAATCGGTCCATGTTCTCCCAGAACGCGGTCGCCAATCCAGAACCTTTCTCACCGAAAATACCCAAAAACTTAATCCCTGCTACCTTTGTTCAAGGAGATTCAAGTTTCAAGTTTTCCCGCTATCTAGTCCAATACTATACCCGGTTAGACCAACACAATGTTGCTCAAATTATTAATCGAGTTTCATCAAACTTGTAAGTTGGGCAAAGTTGTAACTCAATCAAATTATGCGCACAGCCTGTATAGCGGAGGAAACACCATGTATAGCCCACTCTAAGATTCGCGTTCATTAGTCGGTGCTCATTTAGTGAGCTTGATGTGACCTATATCAGGCTGTGTGGTATCTGGGATAAGCGTTTCTTCATTAAGTAATGTTTTTCAGTTGTTTTTTTTTTTTTTTTAGTATAGTTGTATTTAGTTACATCACTACCGGTTTCGTCCACGTGAATATCGGTTAATGCGGACGCGAAGTCTAAGACAAAGATGGATAAAAAGTACCTTGTGTTTTGTTAAAAGTTTTTTTCTATTTTGGTGTACAATAAGGCCTCTCGCGAACGGCGACTTTTTGTAGCGATGCTGTCGCACGTTTTGAATCACAATCAGCCTTATAATCTGCCCACTGCTGGGACTCAGGTCTCCTCTCTGGTAGATGGAATTGGCCGTAATCCATCACGCGAAACCAGTGCGGGTTGGTGGACGTCACAGGTCTTCAATGTTTTTGTTCTAGGACATGCCGGTTTCCTTACGATGTCTTCCTTCACCGTTTTGAGAGCAGTGATATTAAAATAAATTTAATAAATTACACTAGGAATGTTTTTAATATCGTATGGATCACGCATGCGGAATTGCTCCGCATGCGGGGCTGCTGCCTGATATCAGGCCCCACATTACATGTGCGTATTTCACGCATTACAATAAAATAATACATGTATGAAAAGGACTAAGCGTGCAGAGCAATCCCGCATGCGTGATGAAATCCGCACGGTATTAAAAACATCCTTATTATACCGCCTGTCTGTAAGTCGAAGCCTATATCACTCGACCACTACTGCTTTACAAAATAATACAAAGAAAATACTTCCTAAAACATTTTTTCATAATAAAACGTACCTATAGAAGAAACGCCTGCTGAAATAATGGATTTATTACCTGTTATCAAATTGCTACAACTTCCTTTATTCTAGTGGTGAATTATGGAAATCTAAACGTATGGACTTTCCAATATATTGGCTAGCTGCCCGCTTTTAAACTGCTGTGTCACGAACTACACGTTTGAAGAAAATCTTTTAGTAACTGGAATATTTCTATGTTTTATATAATTTATAGAGAAGGTTTTTTTGAGGTGGGAAATTATATTTCATCATAAAAAGACTTCTACAGCTCTAGGGTTTTTTTTTAGGTGGGAAAATCATCTTATGACAAATCGCGCTCTTGGGCGGAGCACGAAATAGTGTCAGACTTTTACTGACTAAAAACCCACTCCTGTTCCTAGGCTTCGACCCTGTTGGGCCCCTAGGATTTGCTGACATCTCCTTGAGGCGCGCGTGGAACAGTACGCGCCGTCGACGACTTGGGCTCGGTCCGGACGGTTACTCGGCGATCGGACGGCAAGCCACCCATTGCTCCGTAAGCCTGCGCCTACGGTGGGCGGAAATCGGGGATCGGAATCCCGGCGGTGGTTGGGGCGTGAAGACCGTTGCCTCACGCGATCGGCCGCCTCCTTTGCTAGCATAACTGCTTCGCAGAAGGAGGCGACCGCCTGCCACTCCTCCTGGCTCCGGACCATGGCCTGTACCAAGGCCCGGCGCGAGAGATCGCCGCCGCTGATCGGCCCCACGAGGACACGGTGTTGCTCTGCCCAAGCAGATAGAGTGAGAGGGCGCGTCAAACTTTTACTGACAAAATCTACGTCTCTTCATTTGCCTTTTGCGGTCCACAGCCACTTTTTCAAACGTTGCCGTTTATTCAGAACGCAATAAAGTACCTCTATTTTTATTAAATTTTATTGGACATATCTTTATGTGGACGGAAATTTTCAGGGACTTCAGGAATTCTCAAAATAATTCTGCGACTGAAATGGCTATAGTAAAGCTTTTCAACAGAAGGACTTCCACTTCTGCACGTCAACCTTCCCCGTGTACTTTTGTGGTTCTCATTACGTCATTGGTTCACCTTGGGAGCCTTTCAATGCTGTAATATTTGATATGTGGTCGTCACTCGAGAACCTTTCAGCTCCATAGCTATACATTCTGTTAACAATTTGTACTTACAACTGGCGCTTAAGAGGGTTTAGACGTTACGGTATTAAATGCAGACCTTACAAGTCCTTATCCTCGAAAATGAATAAACGGATTTTAATAAAATTTGGTATACATACGCCAAGTACCTAGGTCTAAAAAGTTAAGTATGAATATTTTACAAAAAAAAAAAAATAACAGAGAAATGCTGTTTTTTTTTTCACTTTCGGTAGAAAAGTTAAAATTGATCTCACGCTTCTCTCTGAATTCATTTTTCGATAATTTTCGTAATTAATTACATACGCCAAGTACCTAGGTCTAAAAAGAAAAGTATGAACATTTAAAAAAAAAAAATTACAGAGAAATACTGTTTTTTTTTTCACTTTTTGTAGAAAAATTAAAATTGATCTCACGCGTCTCTCTGAATTCATTTTTCGAAAATTTTCGTAATTAATTTTTTAGACTTCTCCCCCTCCCCCTCCTTCTTCTATTTTTTTCCTTGCGTATGTGTGTTGGGGTTAAAGGTGGACACCAAAGCAAACACGGTTCTAAGGATTTGAATAATAACTATTTATTAATCCTTTACTTTATATTGGAAGATGTGTTTCAGTAATATTACGTGAGACGTGTGCTTCTAAGCAAGGCTAAAGGAATACAGTAACTGTAACCATACTAGGGATTTCAGTCAAGTGTCGACAAGGGGGTCAGACCAATTAAATACAATATTTATTGGTTAGAAAGAGAAAGGCCATAGTATTGAAGTAGGATAGATTTGTTTTTGTTATATTCCAACAATATGTACCAAATTTTATTAAAATCGGTGAATCTATTTCCGAGTATAAGGACTTACCACTTTGTGTGAAATGTCCTGATTGGGAATCCAATGGATGCGAGACGTACAGAACCGGTCATTGTGTCGGCACTTGAGGGAGGCCTTATGTCCAACAATAGACGTCTTTAGAATGAAATGTTGATGATTGTGAAGTGTAAACACTCGCACGTGTTAGATTAATAGGATGAAGGCTCGTAAATATAAAGGATTTGTAATTAAATAAGAGAAAATATGTTACTGTCATAAGTGTTTGTAAGCAAGTAATTAGGCAATACAATTTTTTTTAAATGTACATTTCAAAATGACTTACCTAGTAAAATAAAATAAACTAATAAATAGATCTGCACAACTGAGATTAATCGGTATCTACAACAGTATGGCAATTCTTCGGGCTATGTCGGTGAAATAAACCGGGCATGTACTAGTCGGGACCCGTGCACTGAGGGTTCTGTACAAACTTACCCATGAAAACAGAACAATTCCCGAATTGAGTTACGAAGCTTTTACCGAATCACATTTTTTTTTTATTGTGACGTATCTACAAATTTACTGTTTTCAGAATTTTTCCTATACTTGTGCTATGAGACCATGTTTCGTGCCAAATTTCAAGATTCTAGGTCAACGGGAAGTACCCTATAAATTTTGATTTCCTTGTGAACGTTTTTTGCGACATAAACGGTCGTATCTTTTTTTTCGTTAACTCAGAGTTTTGATTTTTTCACAGCTTCAAGGGACTGCCGACCTGATTATATGGTTTTAATTTTAACTCAATACCTCCACGCGTTCCCGAGATAAATAGTTTGACACACAGACAGACAGACAGGCGGATGGACAACAAAGTGATCCTATAAGGATTCCGTTATTTCATACGGAACCCTAAAAAAAATACGAAAATGACTTGGACAACAAATTCATACATTCAAACGCCTAACACTAAAACTTCTAAACAAATTAGAATGAAAACGCCCGTAACTTGCACCATAAGTTAGCATGCGTTGTACAACAGTCACCCTTTTAGTACAACTGGAGTTTTAGTAGGCCGAGCGTTTGTGGGTACATTGTGGCCGTCCTCTCGCTACTTTGAGCACAGTGTATGTGTGTATGCATAGGTGTAGGTGCATACACACAAATACAGTGTACCTGTCGGCATAATTGTACATATGTGGGTGTGTGTTAACGGTGAATGTTAATTTGTGTGGTTTCGAATTAATTGTGGACATGGGTGGGGGTTGTGTTGATCGGATGTGTGTTTTATGTGTTAATTACGATTGAGTTAATGTGTTATTGATGACCTTTTAAGTATGTCGTGTTGTAGGTAAGTGTATAATATTATATCGCGCCTGTGTTGCTTGAGGGTGGTCTATACAAAGTGTATTTTTATTTATTAATGATGGAGTGGAGATAGTTATGTCTAAAATTTGAAATGTGGGTAGAGAATTAACATTAATCTGCTTAGTCTTTTGCCTTGTGTTGGGGTCTGCCAGTCAATTCAGATGCAGCATTAGATAGCGGGCATCGGCCCTGCTGGGAACCTACGGTTTTGCTGACCTCTCTTCAAGGCGTGCGTGGAATACTATGCGCCCTTCGACATCGGACTCTTGTATTAAACGCACACTATGCAGGCAAGCATATTATAAGTTGGAGGATTAAATTCAAGATAAAAATGCTTGGCTCAATGCTGGTCCAGCTCCACTACCACCGGGGTGTACAAATTGATTAGTTTTAAAACTATTATTATTTTTATTCTTTAATGTTTTTTTTTTTTTTTAACCTGTAAAATATTATTGTTGTTAATTATTATTGTATTTAGTATTGTATAATGTAGAAGCATTTTTTTTTTCAAAGTTTGTAAATGTGAGTACCATGGAGCTATTTTATGGTTTTTAGGTTATTATTGGTCCTGTTTGACATAAATGAGCATGGCAGTTGAGAATTTGTCATGCTCACTCAAATGTCTCACTGATGGTGGCGCGTGTGTTGGATCATTCGGTTCCCTTTAAAATGGTTGAGCTGAGTGGTGCTAATATTTGCGTCAGGTCCGTGAACGGGCGCTGTCAGTTGAGACTGGTCATCTCTTAGCTGCCAGTTGCTATTTTAATATCTATATTTATTTTTTATTTTTACTTTATTGACATTGTTCTCACATGATAGCGACAAGAAACATGTAACAGACATATTTGTAATTGCAAAACACGATTGAAAAGAGTGTCCATGGAGTTTCTTGCACATTCTTCTCCACGCTTTGGAAAGAGATCAGAGATCTACGCTTTGGAATGTGCAATTAGCATCATTTTTCTGACTGCCTGACTTCTTGACATTTCAAAAGTGCCTGTAAATGGTTTATTTGAAATAAATGCTTTGAATTTGAATTTGAATTTGGGCTCAATCTAAGAATGAGCCCAAGGTGTCGTCATCAAACGGCTGCACGGCGAGCTAATCCTAGCCACAAACATGCACAAACGGTTAATGCTGTTTGAAATTCAAGTTATTTTGAATCGATGGTGTATCCTACTGTACCCACATTTTGCCAGTCTCCAAACCCTCTACTCCATTTCAATTTAACATATTGAAATCCCGTGTAGTAAAAAGGTTTATCCAGAAAAATGGCCAATAGAAGTCATACTTGAATCATTCTATATACAGTTTTATTTAGTTGAATTAAAAACCAGTTTTTCTATGCCATTCGAATGAAAATTGCAAGCCAAAAAACATCGAAAGTGATATTACCGTTACATATGATACGTTCTCCTTCAAAAAGACACTTTCTCCTTCAAAAATAGCTACCCACATATATACAAAACTTATTTATTAAACACACAACACACGCTGAGCAACATTATGCAAACTAAACAGTGAAACATTTGGTAAATGCGTCGCACACGCGCCAACTCCAAGCAAATATTATGCCAATAAAATTACATAAGTTTTTATTAGACAAACAGTGAAAGAAAGTGTATTAAATAAAGGGGAACATTGTATCGTTACAATAAGTAAACTTTGTAAGTGAAAAGTTGGGCAAAGTTGGCTGGTACAGTCGACAGCAAAGATTTCTATGAAGCCAATTACTTTTGCTCAGACGGGCTGCGAAAATGCTCAAAAGACCACGGCCCTGGAACACAAAGGGCAACTGAAGGAACATATGTGGATTTTAGACAGTAAATGACTTACATTCCCTTTCGCTCCACCTAGAGCGGGAAGTTATTTGATGATTTCACACCTCAAATAAAAACACTTGAATACAATGACACGATGCGTCTATGCGACGACCTGTTTTATATATGTATGTACTTTTTACAAAAAAAACTTAAACCAACTTCAATGTAAAAAAACACTAAAAACTGCAAAATACCTTTAACTTCGGAAGTCGGTGTTTCTATATTAATTTTGTCTCTTCGTTTATACATTTTGCAATTTTTAGTAATTTTTTTTACATTGAAGTCGGTTAAAAAAATAATTTTCTAAATCAGTGTACAATTGACCGAGAAATCGGTGAACATACATAAAAAAATACATACAGCCAAACATAGAAACTCCTCTTTTTTAAAATCGGTTAAAAAAAATTGGAATACATTATCAAATGATTTTTTTAATCTAGACATTTTTTTTATTCACATGGGATTTCCAGTAGTAAAGGTTAAACTTCGTCTCCTACACGAATACATATTGTGATCGAAATAACTCTGGACTAGGCTTATTCGCACACAGTCTGTATACTGATAGCTACAATTTAAAGATCTTTTCACCCAGAGTAAATGTGTTACTTCTAACTAAGCGTGAATAGGTTACTTCTTAGCTGATGTGAAGTGATTTTATTTCTAGGCAAGCGTGCTCCAAGGCTGGTCGCAACTTTGCTTACCATCAGGCTAGGTAGTGGTCAAAGGTGAATTTATCAATAGTAAAGAAAAACCAGTGCCTATATCCATTGTTATCTTAATCCCAAAACTAACTACAATATGAATAGGATCGATTGCCATGCTCTGACGTCACGTCATACTGTCAAATCGCAAGAAATTGGGCAAAATTTACGAACTCAGAGATGAGCGAAATTGAATATCAGGATTCTGACTGTACAGTTTGAACACAGATTGAACGCATTGTACAGTACTTATTTTATTACAATCAATATTTACTAATCTGTAAAAAAATATGTGCAAGACTGTACCCACTTACCTTGAGTGCGAAAAAAGTGTGTTTTTGCTAAAATTTTGTGAATTAATGCGTATTATAAAAATAAAGTAGTGGGGGAAGATGCTGTTAAAAGGGGGAATATGTTTTTCGTAATGCACATCAAATTTTGTGCGAGGAGTTTAAAGAGAGGATAAGGGAAACGGGTCCTTTTATGCTACCATAAGGAAGTTGGTTTTGGGGAATAATATTTTATTTTTTTGCGTTATTCACTTAGCAGACATTTTTATTTATTGTTGCACACCTACCATAGTGTACTTTTTTAACTCAAAGGTTGACTGGTAGAGATCGCGGAATGCGATAAGGCCGCCAATTGTATGTTTTTTGATATAAGGCTCATATGTAACATTTATTATCTTGGTGTACAATAAAGTATAAATAAATGGCTTATTGCATTAAGTCCACCTATGTACCACTCCGGGTGTCACTATTGTGCGGACCGCCCGGAGGATAAGGTGAAGAATACCATGGAGATGTACTCTGCTTGGGTGGAGCAACGCTGTGTCCTATTGGGAGCGAACGGTGGTGGTGACCTCTCGCGCTAGGCCCTGGTTTGGAGCGAGGGGGAATGGGCAGCGGTGGCCTCCTCTGCGAAGCAGTAATGCTAGCGAAGGAGACGGTCACATGCGTGACCGATCGGTCATCCTCACGCCCAAACTAAATTGCGTTAGTTAAATAACAGCTTCTAAATCAAGTTTAACCTTTTGAGAAGCGTAATTAGAGACACAATAGAAAGACAATGACCGAGAGAACGCCGGCGTTCGCTGTTTTTCAATAATCCATGAACAACAGCCTATCCGAATAACTGAAATTAATACAAGAAACTTGAACAATTTACTGGTATCCATGAAAATATAAGTACTTAATAGTAACAGTAACTTGTAGCAAGCTTGACGGTGCACGGTACTCGCAGTATACATTATACCCAGGTCAGTAACCCTTTCGCTGCAGAGGCAAGGCTGGTTGTACAACAAGGAATTAAAATTAAAAATTATATTGAATTTTT
The DNA here is from genome assembly GCA_961205895.1 of Mythimna pallens. Classification (NCBI taxonomy): domain Eukaryota; kingdom Metazoa; phylum Arthropoda; class Insecta; order Lepidoptera; family Noctuidae; genus Mythimna; species Mythimna pallens. Next base: position 19,789,451 of record OY540844.1, read on the forward strand.
TTTTTTCGTTATACTGCTCTTTTTATAGGTAATTTAAATTGTAAAAAATTAAATATCGCTGAATAACTAGAAATTACATCGCACTTTATATTAATGAAAATTTGTGGGTATTGCGTGTATGTTTGTTAATCCTTTATACTGAAACTGCTGAAGGTAGGGCCACCGGTACATAGTGGACATCCCACTCATACGCACAAAGCGTTTTAGGAACACATTCATTGTGTTTACAGCTATGGAGTGGAATTCCCTGTCGAAGTCTGTTTCCTGATGAGGAATTTTGGCACACAATCTTTGACTATGTTCCAAAATAGCATATAAATGGGATATAGGACAATTTTCCAATTTCACACAGGCGAAGTTGCTTGCTGAAGCTAATATTATGTAACTGATATTATATACATAGAACTTTTTGGGCAAGAAGGGACCTGAAAAAGCATCACTATGCCTTAGAAACAAAAATTCATATTCATTTTACTTTACCGGTCCATACTGGGTCCGTGTGGTGGATTATAACCCATTCCTTCTCCAGAAAGAAGGCTTATGTCTCAGCAGCGGACATATTGTAGTCTAATCTTGCTTGTACCTTATCAGGCTGGTATTGAGGCCATATATGAAAATGCCCATATCACAAAGACTAACTAGGAAAATATTTCTCTAAAAACTATGTTTTTTTTTCTATGAGTTTGTATTTTTTTTTTCCTATTTTGTCAAACATAACTAAGTTCTAACTCATTCTCATTCTTCGTACGCGAACTCGTTCTTTAACTTCCCATATTTCTAAAAGGTAGCATCACGATTATATCAGTCCAAATACCTCGAATACACATGAATACAGCATATGAAGAACGTGTTTACAGTGCTACGCAGTATTATCAACATTTGCGCAATATTATACACATGTGCGCACAATTACACGCGCGTATTATTACACCTGCGCATTATTATACCGCGCGCAGCTAATTTTGTGCACAATTAAGGGTTATAAGGCCGCATTCACACTAAGCGACAATGTCGGACTGTGTTAGCCGGAATTTCGGGTACATTGTTGTTGTAACGTGACTATGAAATTGTAGTTTCGTGTGTGTTGGTATATAAAATTTATTGTTCCTGCTATGTGAATTTATTTTGTATAATTTTGTGTTTGAATCCGGAAACTCAACTCGAGTTTTGAATTCGAAGCTTGATCATATTTATATTTTAAATATTTTATTTTTTTAATTCTTAGATACGCTCCGCTTAGGCGGAGTACCACCGTTTTCTTGTGGAGCCGTGGCGACCGAGATAGCGGTGGCGAACTATCGTGTACGGACCTGGTCTGGAGTGAGAGGGAAAGGGAAGCGGTCACCTCCAACTGCGAAGCAGTAATGCAGGCGAAGGAGGAGGATGGAACTGTGAGGCAGAGGACATCCTCACGCCTCAGCCCCAACCGCAGGAGACGCTCCAAGCGTCTTAAGAATCCCGGTAACCGTATGCGTGGGTTTGCGGACGGCGAGCAAGGGATAGCTTGCTATCCATTTGTTCCGGTAAGGACCAAAAAAAAAACCATTAGTATTTTACGCTCGGCCCGAGAATCAGACTCCACGAGGTTAGAATTAAGCTATAAATCGATTGAGAAGACCACTCACGCTCATGTAGTCATGTCATGACTATCTGATACTAATAGCCGCTGCGTCTATTAGTATCAGACAGTAATGAACTTGAGTGTTGTGTATTGAGATGCTGTCACATGTGTCAGTTCATCAAAATAATGACAACCGTTTATTTCTAATTGCGTAAGATTATTAGATAGTTCTGTTTTTCTGTGTTTACGTATAGGAAGTACCTATATTAATCACACTAATATTATAATGGGAAAAGTTTGTAAGATTCTATGTTTATTTGTTTATTTTTTATATTGACTAGTGAAGTAAAGATAGAGAGAGTGCACAATACTGTACCTAATATATCCTGACTATCTGGCTAATCACAGTAGAGATTGGCCATCATATATAAAAAAAAAAAAATATTTTTAAGATTATTCTATGTGTTCTGTCTATGGGTCTTAGTTGCCTGAAAATAAAGAATTAGTATCGAAATTTGGTCGGGAATATTAACACTATCAAATACTGTAAAATTTATCTTATATTTACAATAGTGTATGTATTTTAGTGTATGTGTTTTTTTTTTACATGCATGTGTAAATTAGGCAAAAAAAAAATGATTTAATTGCCACGGCCACGCCAGGGCCGTGTTTTTTTTTTTTGGAAGAATAGCTGAGCAAGGATGCTAAGCCCAGCAGCACGACTGCTGACCTGCCTACAACACCTATACAAGGCAGTAACAATTCTAGTCTACAATACATTCACCATCTAAATTACAAGACGCAACAAAATATCTCCAACTGCACACGTTTCACCGTATAGCTGACAACTGCATCCGACAGCTGCATATACGATGTTATTACACACAGATACTATAACATGCATTTGTATCTGAAGGTGTACACTGCGACAGCTGGGTCACGTATTGGGCTCAAATAATGAGATGCTTCACGCCTTGTGGTTGGTCACTGCCTACTCAGTGAAATGAAATAAATATGTTACCGGCAATCTGTATAATCCGGTATTCTACACAATACCCAGGCAATGTATATAATACATAAAACGTGTAGGTAATGTATGAAATTTTTTTTTTTTTATACTTTGCCTAGGTATTCTATACAATACGGAATGCGCAGCCGGTAAAAAGACGAGAGCAGGAAAGGAGATGACGTAATTTTAAGGCACCACGACATGAACGGGTTAGGTTAGAAGGCTTAGGCGGGAGCAGAGCGGAGCTCCCGCCGCAGCCTTTGTGTTTATTTTTTTTATAACCCCTGAAATAGAATACCTTACTTAATACCCCGCAGACAGAAATATGACCTAAGTTTACCAGCTAGTCAGTGATAAGAAAAACTATAAAAATTTATGAATCAAAAATAATACTAAACTTAAAGTATTTAATATAAGTAGGGATCATACGAGTATCTTCAATAACTATGTAAGTACAATGTAATCAAAGTCGACTCACAAAAAGCACTGCTGTAATATAACTTTAAACTATCCGACTGCTATCAAACAAGCTGTAATAAACTTGGTAAATTAACAGCTCGACGATATTATAGGATTTGAATTAATCGCGCCAATTACGTTTTATTTCAATTTGATTTCGACCAATAAGTGCTAAAGCTGCCAGTTCATTTGCGCGCTCGCCGCTTTAAATGTATAATAAACGTTAAAATTTGATTTTACATTTCGAACATTAAATTCTATGCGCAGCCTGCGACTGATGTCTTAAATAATTCATGCAAATATAGCCACTATTTTAGTGTAATAATTTTGGAATAATAATTTGTAAAATGTATAAAAATGTTAAATGTGTGTTGTGGTTTAAACACATTTTTTTTTTGGGAGGCGGGAATTCGTCCAATGACTTCTTCTAATCTAGGGTGGACTGAGAGGGTGTATCAGACTTTTACTGACTAACCTACTTTTGTTCTTTCGTTACCCTTTGCGTTCTAGGACCATGGGGTTCCTTGTCCCCTAGCGGGCATCTATGGTTTTTATGGCATCATTTTAGGGTGCGCGTAGAAAACTACGTGCCGTCGATGACTGGGGCTTGGTCCATACTGAACGGCTGGACGGCGAGCTACCCATAGCTCGTCGTCCGCAAACCCACGCCTTTGGTAGCCGAAGATCACTTAGCGACTTCTGACTGACCTCCGTGATTTTTACCGCTTGAATCCGAAACAGGAACCTCCGAAATTTACCATGTCCGGTAACGATCTGTGTCATGCAGAAGGTGAGTACTCCGTGGTGCCCCTCTAGCTAGTCCTCAAAGTGGGGATTTTCGCCATGATTGTGGCGTGTCCTGAGTTTGATAATCAAATATTTTGATTCTGATTTCTAAAATCAAATTCTTATGACTGTCAAAACAGGCTCTGTGGTTTTAAAATTAGAATTTAAATGACAAAATGGCGGCACAAAGCCGTTTGTTAGGCTGCATACACACTATTCGTCATCCGCAAGTGTCATACGCTTGGCATTTTTGTGACAAATGAATCTACATCAAAAACTTTCTCTCCTTTGGCTGGGTCCTTGATTAAAAAAATATCAAGCATTCGCGTGAACGGAACGTGGTCCTAACTGTTGTGTCACACTGGGGGATTTTCGTGGGCTTATAGCAGTAATGAGTGACAGGCAAAGCTGCGCTAATTGGAAAGCCTGTCTGCGATTAAAATGACGTCGTGTGATGCGACGCGAATTTCAGTCGCAGCTTTAATGGGGTTTCACGGTTATTTTAATGACGCCGCATATTTTTATGTTGAGTTTTTATGAGTGACGGCTAGTTAACGATTTCGCGTTAATTTCTGGGTGTGTTTGCAGGTTCTGTACTTGTTGGTGTCGCATGAGATTTTCTAAAATTCTACTAAATTACTAGGTTCCTACTTCTACCTAGTAATTTAGTGGGGTCGAGAAGTTTGAAGCGAAAATGTGTTTCAAAGAGAAATTATTATATTTGTGTTTGAGAGTTTTAAAATTATTTGTTTAGTCAATTTTTGGTGTGAAACATGGTCAGTGGTGAATTCATTTCGACTATAATTTCGTGCAGTCTAATTGTTCAGGTCAATTACCGAATAATAATAAACTTTAGCGTAATAGCAACGTATAAGTATCCTATAAGTATCTTTACAGTCAGTATGTTTTCGGAAAGCATATCGGGTGTGACTCAATCTCATCTAATTCATTTCATTAGTTTTAAGCGTAATCCCATTTACATTATTATAATATATTATTGAGCTATCTTTATAATCTTTTTGTTTTTATAAATCTAGCGTAAAAGTATATTATATACGGTCAGAGGTCAAAAGTGAAGTCGCACTCTGCCATTGTTAAAGTACCTTAAATTTTTCAGGTTCAAGACTGATTCAATTCGTAGCATAGGGTCTAAAGTAGTAAATAAACTAGTTGTAGACCATTGAACATCTACTATAAAGAAATTTTAGACACTTTAGCATTGTTAAACTGCAACTGCACTTTTGACCTCTGACTGTACATGTGAACTTTAATTTTGTGTTTTATTTTTTCATATCAAATAAAGTGTCGCGTGTTAGTAAGACCATTTTTTTACAGAACTTATAAATAGTAATCAATACGAACCAATTATCAATTCTCAAGTAAACCTAACTACTTTAATAATGCTATAAATCTATTAAGAAAATGCGGTCTTCGTGTTCACACAAATTATCGCCCAAGACTATAATTTCTCAACACGAACGAAAAAGAAAAAACAGCAGTTTAACCCCATTAAAAATCACACTACCAGCAAATTACCTTCCTGCAAAATGCAACCTACTGCATAGAAAACATTTAATATACATTCGTTCTAAATAGTCGCAATATTAAAAGAACGATTACTTAATCGCATTCACAATAGACTGAGCTTCAGATTGATAGTTTCGCATTTAATTTATGCGATCGTAAAATCTTTTGTCGCTCAATAGTGACGTCATAAAATGTCCAATGTGTATACTCCCCTATAGGTCGCAAATCGAGATGGACGTAGATGACTCCGTCAGAAAATTGTTCAGAAGGTTAACTCCATACAACAAGCCTAAACTTACTCACACATAGATACGCTTCATGTACAGTAAGCGCAAGTGCACTGGCGACTGTCCCCTGTTTGACCCCGCCGTACCGTACATACATAGATGCCTCTGTGTGCGTGCGCCAGTTTTCTCTCGTTATAGGTATACTTTTTTTGACTACGACTGAAGCGCATGAGTCTATTCGCTCTAGCCTTGAAGTCACCTAAATTATAATCGGACGAGAAGACCGCAGCAGGCAAATTGTTCAAGTCTTTCGATGTATGGTATAAATGACGAGGCGAAACTTTTAGTCTGGATCGTACAAGTGGCAACAATTTAAGGGTGGACACTCACCGTATGTCGGATTCTCCAATGGTAAGAAAGTGATAGCGGAATAAAATCATGTAATTTTTGCACACACTCTTCAAAATGCATCCTGTAAAATACTGAAAAGCTGGCTACCCTAGGCCTGTACTCCAGGCTTTGAATTGAGCAAAGCTTCTGTGTATGTCTATTTTGTGTACATGGTTCTGTATTTTATGTTTTTTTATTTATTCATGCAAGGGTTATAAAATTTAATTCGGAAATTGGACTGGGGGGGAATAAGTGATGTAATTTTTGATATGTGGTTCCCTAGTACTGATATTATTATGTAGGTCAGAGCAATATAATTCTTAGTAGTGGCCGCGGCTTAGTAAAAGGCAATTCCTTGAGTGAATACGATAAAAAGCTTTGAGATTATGGGAAGAAAATGAAGCAAGATTTTCTTTTAACGGTAATAACAACATTATATTAGAGTTCGTTTCATTCAACTTGGTGGTTAAGCCAATATTCGTTGGGTAATAATGATACTAATTTTTGCGAAGACCTTTTTCTGTTTTGTATATTTGTTGGCTAATAAATAATTATGTGATTGCTCACTTCTGCCAGCGGCTGCGCCCGTGTTAAAGTAAAAAATTGTCCTAAGGGAAAATACACTCGGGATGAAAAGTATTCTATGTGTAATTCTAAGACATGGTCTACCCGAGTATTAAGTATAATTGAAATCCGTTCAGCCGTATAAGCGTGAAGAAGTAACAAACATATACACACATAATCACAAACTTTCACCTGTATACGAAGTGTCAGTTGCTGTGGTGACACTTTTGGAAGCTGGTGTCCAGCAGTATACGTCTTTTAACTGAAATAATTATGTTGATGATTCTGGATTTTATTTCAAAAATGTATAAGAACCACCACATCTACCACAGTCTTTTCTGAGCTCCATAATTATGGCGGTAAGTCCCCTCTTTGACGAGTGGCTGGAAAGACAACACGGCATCCTTACCTTCCGCATCACGCAGGTCCTCACCAGACATGGTAAGTTCGGGAGGTTCCTGTACCGGATTCGTGCGGAAGAAACGCCCGGGTGCCACCATTGTGTGGACCGCCCGGAAAGATCCAGAGTCCAGAGACAAGTGGACGAAAAACGGTCATGCGAGCGCTTACCTGCGCGTTGGGCAGACCTCATTAGACCTGCAACACAAACCTCCATAGTCCAGAGTTCTCGAGAGGCCGTAAGCCATGACAAGTGGAGACGCAACGCAGGAGCCTCACTCGCCAACGAAAATACAACATTGTCAACCACGACCACTCTGTCAAGAATGAACGACAAAGGAGGTGGAGGATGTTATGTATTTCATAGAATCGACACCATTGTGAAGTTACTGACACTTTTTCTAGTACATAGTATTAGACGAGTTTCTTATGACAGCTTTGAAGACGGGGGCATCGGAGTTCATCCGAAGGTCAGCATTTTTTTAATGATTCTAGTTTACGACCCTCTTCACGTTATAATGGCTTTGCTGACAGACGAATAGACAGGGAAACGTTGCGTTTTATAGTAGTTTAGTATAATTTTATTACGTTTGTTGAAGAAAAAGGATTATCTCGATTTTTTCAATTGTGATTTGTTTGATGGCAAGCGCGCCTCAAAGAGATGTCAGTAAAACCGTAGTTTACTGTGATGTTATGACGATACGCATACGAATATAGGAAAAACATTGGGTATGCCGGTTAATAAGCATAAGCATAATCAGTCTTTTAATGTTCCCACTGCTGGGACTCAGGCCTCCTCTCTAGGAGAGGGAATGGGCCGTAATCGCAGATAGAGGTTGGTGAATGTCACAGGTCTTCGAATTTTTTTGGTTCTAGGACATGCAGGTTTCCACACGATGTTTTCCTTTACCGTTTTGAGAGCTACTGCAGCGGTGATGAAATAAATTACACAAAGTAATGCGCCTGGCTGAGTTTAAACCCGCGATCTACAACTCGTAAGTCAGGGTGGTTACCACTCGGCCACCACTGCTCTCAAGAGTAAACTACAAAGAGATAAAATTTACGTTTATATCTAGCCTACAGTATTATTTGTTTAGCTGGGCAACACAAGTAAAAACCTGTCGTAACCTGTCCGTCATTTTGAATCCGTCTTTATCCGAAATTTTATATCGGTTTTCGTTACAGAGCTTCATAACATCCCTGAAGGCTTAACCAAGTTGATAATCTACAATCGTTAACGCTAGTAGAAAACTATAAATGTATGAGAATGACATTATCTCAGCGGTAAATCATGTGGTCAGAACAAAGGAATCGGAGGCGTTACTGACTGTAGAAAGAGATTCGAAAAGAAATGGTCGTAACGTGGCCTGCTGGTCTAAATGATGAAAGCAACAAATAGGAACCACTAAGCTGCAGAGCATGTCAAAGTAAAAAAGGTAACTCTGTGAAAATTCTTGAACAACTATCATCAAAGAACGCGGGCTTGCGGACGACGAACAAGGGGTAGCTCGCCGTCCGACCGTCCGGTAACCGTCTGGACTGAGCCCAAGTCATCGACGACGCGTTCTGTTCCACGCGCGCCTTAAGGTGTCAGCCTACTGGAGCCATGGGTAGTGTGAAAGTGAAACCCGGGGCCCTGGGACCAAGGCAAAGAAGGAACAGAAATGAGTTTTATAGTCAATAAAAGTCTGACACAGAGAGAGCGAGAGATGTCATTGGTTGATAATACAACCTAAAAAAAAAACATATCAAAGAGCAAATAGCTTTCATTCATTTCCAATGTGCAGACCGTATAGTCCGAAATTCAGGCGTAAAACAAAACGCCCCAAAATAAACTTCCTCTATAGCTATCAATACAATACCCCTGAACGGAGTCTAATAAAAAAGCGATACAAAACACACACGGGAACAAGGCTATCGAAACTAGAACACCCATCACACTTCGACAAACTCTTCGCACGTCAAGCCGTCAGAACTCTTAACTCAATTAAAAGTTCAAAAGAAAACATCCCTATAACGTAACCCGAACTAGTGGGGCCCATAAAACATAAACGTACCCACTACACGACCGTAAAATGTACAAAAAAACACGTGAGTCAGTCAAAAATTCAGCACATCTCTACGACTTGTAATGGCGGGTTCAGATGTTGCGACTGATCCCTTTGTTTACATTAGAAAGTGCTCTAAGATAAAATGTAGACCAAATAATAAGTCTTATGCAAGATTTTTACAAGAATGTGGCCCTTCTACGTAGCAAAATTGGCACGAAAATTGTAATAAATTTGAAAATGGACAGCAATTATTCAAATTACGAGATAAACGTATCTGATTACACAGTGATTTTCAGCGCGTGACTGGCAATAAAAGCATTAAATTAGACTCATTTAATTGCTGTCTGATTTTTGTAACACAAATTGACGTTTAAAAGTGCTACTTATAACCTACTCGTATTTGAAAAATTACGGTTCGAATTATTCATATCATTATCATTTGGCAACAAAGTGCTTGAATGTAGGTACCCGGAGAGCTGCAGTCCGCGACGAATAGCACCGTATTACCAAGATAGTACTCATAGTGATTCACAATATTGACCATGACCACTCTGGCAAGAGTGTACTGTGATATCGAAAGGAGATCGCACGAGTTTAAATGAACTGGCATGTAAAGTATACTTTTAAGGATTTTGTTGTTCTAGAATAGGTTTGAAAATTGAGTAGAACAAAGAAATGTCTAGTTTTTTCGGTTCGGACTTAACCATTGAAGCGTGATGTAATAATATTGAATTTTGAAGAAAAGGATATGAATATTTATGATATCAAGCATTTCATTCAAATAGAAGTCCGATTCTTCGCACAAATCGTCGCAGAGTGCGACAGTACCGACTAAAAAGAAGAATCATTATCATTTACAACTTATGAAGCAAAATATGCTGTCACCGGTAACCTTTAAAGTTTCCCCGTGCACTAACTAAGATCAGCTGTCCAAAAACAGAACATCTACCATAAACTAGATAAAAACTATCCGAAAAGACTAGACTCCTGCATAATAAAGCACCGAAACCTTTTCAAAGGCACGTGCCATCCAACCAAGAAAAAGTGGCCCTATAATTTAGGGCAACCGGCTGGCAGTCGCCTACTGCGTCCCATCTGAACGCGGACTCATGCGGACCGTAAAAGCGAATGACCGACGTTTCGTGAATTTTTACGACGTATCTGAAACAGCGAGTGTGCACTGCGTATATTTAATATTAAACACGCACTGTCATGGATCGTACTATGTTTTAAATATATTCTGTTAAAAAAGCTGAAAATAAGAGTGAAATGGTGTAACGAGGTCTGTTAAATGGGGCTGTTTTTATATTTTAATCTACTCTGTCTTTTTTATTATGATTGATACGACCCGTGCTATATTCTAATTTGAGAGCTAGCCATAATAAAAATGGAATTTTGATTATTCCATTGTTTAGTCAGCTAGTCAACACGGTGTAAAAAATATGATGTAATGGAGTTAATTTAAATTGACACATCAAATAAAAATGGTGTACTTTTTTGAGGCGGGAAATAATTTACATGACTTCTGCCGCTCTAGAGTGGAGCGAGAAAGCATGTCAGACTTTTACCGATTAAAACCACACTTATCTTCCTTCAGTTGCCTTTTGCGTTCTAGGACGAGTATCCCTTTCGTACTTTTCCCCATATCGGGCCGTGTATGGGCCCTACTGGCCCAAAAGTATGCTGACATCTCTTTGAGGCGCCCGTGGATCACTATGCGCTGTCGACGACATGGGCTCGGTCCTTTTAGGATGAGTGGACGACGAGCTAGCCATTGGTCGTCATCCGTAAGCCCGCGCCTACCGTGGCTGGAAGTTGGGGTCACGGTCGCGGAGGCTGGGGCGTGAGGATAACCGTTGTTACGAGCTGGTTGCGAGTGGGTTGTACTAAGAGCTCTGTTACAATTTCCACTAAATTTAATTTTAACAGCAATATTTATAATGACTATTGAATTTTATCATCTGTAAAATGTTAAAGTTTTATCAAAAATTTCATTATTAACCCATTTTTAACTGTAACCATTACCACCTGAATTTCCACATGCATATGTACAAAACGTTTTGGAAAGACATTCATTGTGCGTACAACTAAAGAGTGAAACTCCCTGCTGGAGTCTGAGTTTCCTGATAGCTTCAACATAGGGGTCTTTAAGTCAAGAGTGAATAGGTCACTTCTACGCAAATGTGCTCCATCGTCGACCACACTGTTGCTAACCATCAGGTGAGATAGTGGTCAAACGCGAGTCTACATTGAAAATAAATAATTTAGATTTTTTTTTAAATAAATTGTTAACATAGAATTATTATACTGTTTTACGAGCTTGGCGAGGAAGTAGTGGTGAGCAAAAGAAATAAAAATAAAACAAAAAAGAAAAATTGTGACGTCATTTTAACTGTTGCTGAAATGGTGCAACCCGTATTTCGCTTAACCAGAGATTTGACGACTGGGAGGCATTGATTCGTTAAAATTAGTTGGTGTAGCTCACTTTTAGTTTTTATATATTTTTTTTTTTATACAGCAATCAAAAAGAAAACTAAAGTATTACCCAGCCAATACCACTCCAGCTTTAATACCGTTGAGCTAAAAAAACCAAGTTCTTAAATCACTAGACCAGGTACATAAAAACAGGCACTAAACTTTAGTACAACCACTAACACTAAAGAAAACTACAAACGAAACCCAACGCAGGACCATGAAAGGGTTTCTACTAAAAAACACACTCCAATTTATTTCACTCACAATAAATAAAACCACTTTAAACGTGGAACAAACAACTACATTTTACGTCACAATTAAAAACAAATCTCGATCCCCAAATGCAATTAACGGCATTGCTTTTGTAAATTAGAATTCAGTATTAACAGAAGAAACACAGATCCTTTTTGTAAGTCTAAAACACTAACATTGTCTGCAGGTGCAGGTAATAAAAAAGGAGAAAAATCCAACGGTAAAAATACAGGGAAAAAAATAGAGGAGCTTAGTACGATGGAACGTGCTTTAAAACAGTAGTTAGATTTTTTTTTTGCTACGCCATTCTGCGCCTTTGTACACTGTACTTAAAAAGGTTTTTTGTTGTTATTAAAACACTTTGATGTTACGTTTTAATATTATTATTTTTTTTAAATATCGTTCAATTTATTTTTAAGAAAAATTTAATTGGTGCAGCTTTTGTGTGCTTTGTATATGATTTTTCTAAATAAATGATATATTTATTTTGCAAATAACACTAGTTTATGAGTGTGTGTGTGTATGTTTGATACTTCTTCACGCTGAAACTACTAAAGGGATTTGGATCAAATTTGGAACACGGGTAGACTATGTCTTGAAATATCATATTACATGACTTTATCACAATAATATTACAAAGGCGAAAGTTTACGAATGTGTGTGTATAATATATGTTTATTACTCCTTCACGTTAAAACTACTGAAGGGTTTTGATAAAATTTGGCACTCGGGTAGATTATGTCCTAGAATAGGACATAGGATACTTTTTAGGGTTCCATATCTCAAAAGGAAAAATCGGAACCCTTATAGGATCACTTTGTTGTCCATCTGTCTGTCTGTCTGTCAAGACCCTTTATCTTGGGAACAAGTGAAGGTATCGAGCTGAAATTAAAACTATATATTCAAGTCTGCGGTCCCTTGAAGCTGTGAAAAAATCAAACTTCTGAGTAAACGAAAAAAAAAGATACGGCCGTTTATGTCGCAAAAAACGTATATTTCGACACACTCAAGGGAATCAAAACTCATAGGATACTTCTCGTTGACCTAGAAAATGCTTTTTTTTACACTTTTGTCTCTTTGTCCGTCTGTTTGTTTCTTCCGGTTAAGCTTAAACACGGCTGGACCGATTTTAACAGGATTTTCATTAAACCAATATTTGATATTACAAGGAGTAATGAAGGCTTTTAATTTTCCTGCAGGAACGGGATTTCAAACTACGTCTTTAAAACGGTTAAACAAAATTTGACGGAATTTATACTCATACTGACATTACTGATGTATTATTTGAGTAACTTGAGCGACTTTTCCTGGGAAAAACATCTCCAAAATTAATAATAAGGTTTTCCAAGCGAAAGAGGAAAGAGCATCACCTTATCGACCAAACCTACGCCAGTTATTAAATTAATTTCAACCCCAGCACAAGTTAGAACTCTTAAATTCAACATTATTGTCTGAGATTTTTAAAACGGTGTCTGTTTAATCGCGCCTTCGCGTGTTGTTGCTAGTGGCGCCAGCTGGTGGGCAAGATAAACTGCTCACCGGAGACGTTTTACACAATACTCTGCCTCGTTATCTCTGTAAAATTTTACAATTTTATTGTAAACCTTACATTATTGGGAAGAAAAATTAAGACCTGTTTTTCGCAAAAACTCAAAACGTTTTTTTTAGCCAAATCTATTTAGTGAGGAATTCCTGAAAGGAAAACTGTGGCCATAGACCGCAAAAGGCAACTGAAGGACCAGGTATGATTTTAGTCAGTAAAAATCTGACACGCCCTCATGTTCCATCCTGGAGTGAACCAAAGAACATAGGATGATTTCTTACCAAATAAATGGTTCTCTTATTTTTTATATGGGAAATCATCAACATGGTCAATACCATCTCCTGCTCCAGGATGATTGAAAAAACACAGGTGGCTTTTAGCCAGTAAAAGTCTGACACTCTCCCTTTCACTCTATTCAGAGCAAGAGATATTACTTGAAAGTGATATTTCAGTAGCGTATATCGTTCCTTAAGACAATCGTTATCACTGAGAGTATCACACTGTATAAAGGTACTCTATAATATTATGTATCTCTACTAACCGACCTACATTGTCCTGTTTTAGCTATAAATATTCTGTCAAACGCGTGGATGGATAAATAAATTAAATTTTACAATTTGCTTTATTTTTCTTACTTTATTAACATTTTTAAAAGAATTAGAAACCTTAAAAAAACATGAATGAAATCCGTACAGTCGTTCTCAAGTTATGGCTCCACCAAGGGAAATAAGGATTCATTTTTAGGTACAATAGATAATAGAGAAGGTGTAGAATATATCGGTATATAGAAGATAAATATATATAGGCTGGGAGAAGCTCTCTATCTCCATCACAAACATTCTATTTTGACAAAATTTGCCGAAACAGAAAAGGTAAAGAATGGAAACTTAAAAGACTTCAATATTTTGACTGGCCCGTTGGTCTAGTGTTTAGTGGCCCTGACTGCTATGCCGGAGGTCGTGGGTTCAATTTCCACCAAGGACAAATGTTTGTGTAATGAGCACAATCATTTGTTCTGTGTCTGGGTTTAATTTATCTATAATATGTATGTATTTAGAAATATTTAAGTATGTTTATCAGTTGTCTAGTACTCATAACACAAGCTCTGCAGCTAGGAACTAGACGGCGTTGTGTAATAGTGGTGTGAATATAATATTGTGTGTGAATATTATATAAAATCAACTTAATATGAAGCGAGGATGATATTGGTATCATAAGAAGAACAAAAGATAATTTCAAATTAAACCCAAACGAAATAAAAATCAAACTCTCAATTTCCTAAAACATAATACATTCATAATATTATCAACCCATTAAAATCCCCGGACATGTTATCGTATGAGGGATCAAGACAAGCCTTGCTAACAACCTCTTTGGTACCGGAGGGTATAACCCTCACGCACTGGGAAAACAATGGGAGGAGGAAGGTACACAATGCATTCATTGAGGACAACTCTTGCGAACCATGTAGCTTCTATATTATTAGCACAAACAGTTTATGTTGTCTTACGTTCATGAGGGGAAAGAGCTGGGAATGTGGAATCTTTGTTTGTAAATAAAGACTAGTAGCTATCAGAGGCTTTGCTTGCGTGAAAGTAGAAAATTATAATAACGGCCCGTTCACGACCTTGCCGCAGTGAGCGGTAGCTAAGCCCGGGTCGACGAGCAGTAAGATCAAAAGTATGAAAATGTTTGAAGCACGCTACGAGACGCCGCTCATAGCGCCGCACGCCCGCGTACCGATGCCGCCCCGCTCGCCGCACCGCTCGCCACTGAGACCGAAGTCGTGAACAGGCCGTAAAACAACATATTTTCGGGACAAATAGTATTCTATGTGCTTTTCTAGAACATCATCTACCCGTGTAATAAGTATCATCGCCTGTGCGTAAAGTATGAATATCTTTAAGCTGCTACAATTTAATCTAGAGAAACGAGAGAACAGTAAGTAAGTAGTAAGTAGGTAGGTATTCTAAATCATAAGTTTTTTTTTTTAATATTCTTATTTTTAGTTTGTATATATACCTTTTAAGTTATAATATTTATTAGTTTATAAATTTATAAGTAGTTACATAGTTTTGTCAAAATAAAATCTATTTATATAAAAGCGAAATACCACTCACTGATTAATCACGAAATCTCAGAAACTGTAACACCTACAAACTTAAAATTTGGCAGGTAGGTTTCTTACAGGGTGTAGACATCAAGTTAAGAACGGATTTTACGAAACCCCCAAGGGGGCTTTTGTTTTTTCGGTGGGAAAATCATCTTATGACATCTCCCGCCCTTGGGCGGGGCGGGAGATAGTGTCAGACTTTTACTGACTAAAAACCCACTCCTTTTCCTTCGTTGCCTTTCGTACCAGGGCCGAGTCTTCCTTTCAGAATCAGACCCTTGGCCCCAGTAGGCTTCGACCCTGCTAGGCCCCTACAGTTGCTGACATCTCCTTGAGGTGCGCGTGGAACAGCACGCGCCGTCGACGACTTGGGCTCGGTCCGGACGGTTACCGGACGTAAGGGGGTAAAACGGGGGTTGGAAGTTTGTATGGAGAAACCGATTTTCACGCGGGCGAAGCCACTGGCAGAAGCTAGTAAAATATATAATAAAGACGTTTATATCCACATATAGAGAAAGCAATTGGATGACTACAGATTTTTTAAATGTAAAAATCATTAAATAACTTGTCCTACTCTAGGTGGAGCCAGAGAGAATATCAGACTTTTACTTACTCAAACCTACCCGGTTCCTCCATTTGCCCTTTATGCTCCAGGGCCGCCAGAACTGTTTCGAAAAACCACGCAGCCCAACGCCCCCATATAGAGATAAACTTTAAAATTAACTTTAGATTAAATTTTGATACCTATAAAATGTGTACTGAATTGACATTTGTCTCATTAATCAGATGCTTAAACTCACTCAAGTTTGAAGCTTTTGTAAAGAAACATTGCTTATAATAAACATGTTTATTTCAATTTTTTTCTAGAAGCTATTGTTGAAAATTTTATCATAGGCAATAAAAGAATTCTGTTTCATTGGCCCCTGAGTTTTATTATAAACAAGTACAATGAAATATTTCAAAAAGTTTTTTGGATTTAAAGGAATATTCTGAAAAGAAACTTGTGTATAAGATAAATTGTGTTAACAACATTGTAGAAAAGAAAATAGTCAAGTGCGAGTCGGACTTACACACCGAAGGTTCAGTACAAACTTACCTGATGTAAATATTTCGATCGAAATTCGATGAGTTTTTCGAATTGAAAAAAAATAAGTAAATGTTTTATGACGTAACTACAAATGGTTTTTAGACTTTTTTCTTTACTTGTGCTGTGAGACCTTGCTTCTTGCCAGACGTCAGTATTCTAGGTCAAAAGAAAGTATTCTATAGATTTTGATTTTCTTGCGATCATCAAAATTTGTGTCATAAACGAAACATAACGATCATATCTTTAGATTGCGTTGACTTGACTATTTGGTAATCATCTCAGCTTAATACGCTAAATAAAGCTACCGTTTTGTTGACTAAGGCACGGAACCCTAAAAAGAAAAGCTCATAAGATTGTGAATCAAAATAAGTCATAGGTGACAGAAATGATACATAGGTATTGAATTTATTCGCGATTACCACAGTACCTAAAACGTATATAGAATCCAATAAAACCATTTAGTGAAACTTCACTACAGCTAACTACAAGGCTGTTATGTTAGTACTACAGACACTTGAAATTAAAAGTTCAGATTTTATTTTAGTTTTATCATTGTTTGACCAACCCGCACTGGGCCCGCATGGTGGATTACGGCCCATTCCCTCTCCTTGAGAGGAGGCCCGAGTCCCAACGGTGGGAACATTAGAAGGCCGACTATACTATCATTGTTTGATATCAATATCCGTCACAATCTGAAAGGTTACGCTTAATAATTTAATTTTATACTGTGTATAGTTCAATCTCCGTAAAACCATCGTTTACCCACATTATTTCTAGCCTAGTGTCCAATTTTGAAACTAAACTTAATAAACAATAATTACAGAACGGCTAAGGGGCACTGTGCGGCTAGAACTTGGCACCAAAGGTAATCTTCGTCAAGTTTAAACTAAGTTTAATGTAAACTGTCGAGGTTTCACGGATTAGCGGTTAACAGTCGCTAAACCCCATCAGGGCCGACACAGAGTTAGTAGGTGAACAGTAGGTTAAGAGTGGTTTTAGACAGGCGTTCCACGCACGGGATTTATGACTTTTAAAGTCTAAATTTTCAATAATTTATCAGTCAAAGGCAGATTCCGAAGAAGCAATCTTAGTCACTTTTTTTTGGGTGGGAAAATCATCTAATGACATCACTCGCCCTTGGGCGGAGCATGAGAGCGTTTTACTGACTAAAAACCCACTCCTGTTCCTTCTTTGCCTTGTTCTAGAGCTCCGGGGTTCTCTTTCGCATCACCCATGGCCCCAGTAGGCTTCGACCCTGCTGGGCCCCTACGGTTGCTGACATCTGTTTGAGGCACGCTTGGAACAGTACGCGCCGTCAACGACTTTGCTTTGGTCTGGACGGTTACCAGACGGTCGGACGGAGAGCTACCCATTGCTGGCCATCCGCAAGCCCGCGACTACGGTCGACGGAAATCGGGATCGGAATCCTCGCTCCGGACCATGGCCTGAACCAAGGCCCGGCGAGAGAGAATCTTAGCCACTTACGAAACAAATATTACAATTATTACATTTTAGCTCGAATTTCTATTACTGTGTTTCTCGAAATAGAATTATTATATTCTGGGAAATTCTACTCTCTTAACCTATATAAAGTTTACTTCATATACTAGTACATAATTATTTCTTTGTTATCTATATGATAGAAAAGAAGAAACTGATTGACTGACATATCAAGCTCAGACGAAACCACTGGATCTAGAAGGGATCTAGGAACGTGATATTTTGCATAAGGTTCCTCTCTCTTCTTGATGTAGGTGAGCACTAAGAAGGGGTTTTTGTAAATTTAACTTTTAATGGGGTGAAAAGGAAGAAATTCGTTTGTATGCAATTTTTTTTTCCTTGGGTTAATAAAACTAAAACTTGTGCCAAGTTTTATGGCACAAATTCGAATTAAGATTAATAAAAATAATAATATTCCACAACTATCACACAACGCCGTCTATCCTCAAGCTAAGCAGAGCTTGTCTTATAAGTACTAGACAACTGATAAACATACTTTATATTTATAAATATATATTAAATGTTTAGTTTTAATATAGGTATTCAATATATATTAACTGTTCAAACAATACATATATATATTATATGTAAATAATATGTATTATATGTATTATATGTAGGTGTTATATATTATATGTTCTGTTGTTATTGTATGTGTTAATAAATACATAAATAAATAAATATTGTAAATCAATTACACTCAGACACCACACAAACAGACCTTGCTCATCATACAAACATTAGTCCTGGGTGGGAATGAAACCCACGACCTCCGGCATAGCAGTCAGGGCCACTAACCACTAGACCAACAGACCAGTCTAAAAATAAAAAAAAACTGTCATTATAATAATAATAATAATTTATTTCAGATATCTTCATATAAATTGTTAGTAACACGAAAATACTTAAGAGCTAATGTTAGTAAACAAAACAAATGACATAAAACAAAATAGACACAACAAAATAAAACAGATTTTTGGGAGAATCCGACACCAGATCGCCTACAACATGCTATTTCACTGCGTGCAGTCGTATCCAGCGCTCAAGCATCGGAGAATCCCACCGGTCTGTCAATACGCTCAAGATGCTGTTGGAACTAGTTCGCATGCGAGTTAGGGTCGAGGTGCAACGTTTACGCATGATTGTCGCAAAACTATCAACGTTGGCCTCGGCGAACCTGCCGGAGGCACTGCAATACCGCGGCTGTCCCATCAGCATCCTGAACATTATTAGTTTTTCAAAAGTAACCCTGTAAAACGATTTAGGGGATGTTTAAGTTTTACAAACAACATTTTCGCGAACAAAGTTGCTGGTATAGTGCTTGATGTTGATAAACGTACACGCCCGTACAGCTAAATCATTCCCAGCCGCAATCTGTGCTCCCTGATGGTTACACCTGGGAATCTTTAAGTCAAGAGTGAATAATTATCTTGTTCACTCTGGACTTAAAGATTCCTAGGTAAGCTCGCTCTATCGTCGACCGCATCGTCGCCTTTCCATCAGGTGAGATAGTAGTCAAGCGCAAACCTATAAAGAAAAAAAAATATATCTAAATTCCTTTTCTATTAAAATAAGTAGTCTTAACCTCTAACGTGGGATGCGGTTGTTATTATTACGTAATTGCGTGTTTTTATGATTAAAATGGAAAAAAAAAGAAAATATTTGGGCCAAATAAATTTTGTACAAACGTGTGTACAGTATGACAATTAAACGTTTTTCAAGGTCATTCAAGTTGTACAGACGTATATACAGTCATCGATCAAGCTTTTGGACACGACATATTTTTACGTACCCATGTGGTCTGAGAGTCTAATGTATGTGAGTTTACCTATTTGTGAATGCACCCACGCTATAGAAATAATTTTTAGTGTAAGGCTTTGTTTAATCATTACACTTTTAATAAAATACAATCCTATCCATCCATCCATCACCTTTGTACTATTCTTCTGTTTCCTTCTTCTTTTCTTCTATTTATTATTGTGTGTACATAAATTGTTAAATAAATAAAATAAATAAATAATAGTTTGTGATGTTACTGGAAAATTGTGGTTTTTAGATTTTTTCTTTTGTTTGTGCTATAGAAAAAAACAAATAATAATAATACGTTTTTTTTTAAATTTGGCATAAATAGGGCATTGCTGTTACTGCAGTTACTGAGTGTTAAAATTAGGTAGTGATTAAAGAGCGATGTATTTACTGGAAGAGTAATACAGTCGCCTTGAAATTTGAAAACAAAAATAACGTAGTAGCAGCAAGGCATATTATAAGATTTGTTGTTTTTACTGATTTTAAAGATAAATATCGTATTAAACTTGTACTTACATATGGTAAGAGATTCCGTGATGACCCAGGCTTCTCTTATCGCTTCGATTCTTGCACGAAACCACTGAACAACGCGGCATTTTAAATTTGTTTACGATCACTTATCGCGAATCTCACAAGTTTATAACTGACGGCCGTTTGCCCGAATAAGCCGTTTTAGTGCAAGTCGCGCGGACATGCACACCTTGGCACTTCTCCTGTGTTTTATGGTCTTAGCTTTTTCTATGGTTTTAGCTTGCCGTCCGGCCGTCTGGTAATTGACCGAATTACCGGACGGCCGGACGGCAAGCTACACACAGATTCTAGTTTCGACAAGCGACAAAATATACACCATAATCAGTCTGTGGCATAAACGACCTTATCTTTAAATTACGTTGACTCAGAAGTTTGTTTTTTTTTTTTTATAAACGGTTCTAAGAAATGGTAGATCTAAGTATTTAATATTGATTTCAGCATCTTTACGAGTTTCTGAGAAAAAAGGTCTTGCCAGCCGGGCAACAAAGTGATCCTATAAGGGTTCTGTTTTTGCTAACTGAGGTACGGGACCCTATGAACGCTAATCCTAGAACCACTGCCTCTATTTGCTCTGTGGCAGACTAGTTTATTATGCTTCTAAAGCTAATTCGAAATCGCAGGTACGATCCGTAGATACTGAGTTTAGTGCCTGTCATATGGGTATTACTGTGTTTTGTTATTACCAAATATGTTCACTGGCTTTATGGAAAAAGGCTGTTTTGGTCAGTTATAATATAGCATAAACAAGTAGGCATAATAATAAGCTTATTCGATTAGAGTGGAAAAAGTCATTCACATCATTTTGTCAAAAAAGAAAGAGAGATTTGCGCTAACAACGAATATACAAACAGTTTTTTTTTTACTAAATTAAATATTTTTGGCTGTAAAAAAAACCTAGCCAGGCGCTTTACTTTGTGTAATTTTCATCACCACTGCTCTCAAAACGGTGAAGGAAAACATCGTGAAGAAACCGGCACGTCCTAGAACCAAAAATTCGAAGACATGTGACATTCACCAACCCGCACTGGCCTGCGTGGTGGATTACAGCCCATTCCCTCTCCCAGCAGTGTGAATATTAAAAAGTTGATTATGATAATAGCTATATTAAACAAATATGAATGAATTTTTAAAATATCTTTATAAAAAACAAAGTTATAAAGCTTCAAAGCTGTTAATAACAAAGAGAAGTGCGACGTGGAATTTGACGTCAAAGTTCATCACGCCTGTGCGGTCGCCATAGAAAACGGTGTCTTGGTAAGAGAGACAGATATACTATGTTTGAAACTGTTACTGAATTGTTGCTGAATAAAAAAAAAATTAATCAATGTCTAATACACCTAGTTATAATAATAAAAATGAAGGTAAGTTTTACAGACGCAATCACTACAGTCATTCCAGCTGATTGAAAATGTTTTTTCCACCAAAAACTCTATTTTCATTATCTGAGTTCCAAAGTAATGTCATTTAAAACTTTTTAAGTGTCATCGTTTTAGAGGGCAGATCGAGCAGATAGTACTTTTTTAAAAAGCTATTAAAATAACTTTTTTTATTCGGAGTCGACTCTGTCGCTTTCTATGTTCCAGTATTTGACATGGTCCTTGCTCCAATGATTTTTATTTCTCTTTTGAAGAACTAATTCATTTATTCAAAATTTGAAAACGTGTTAACAATGACAAGTTGTCAGTCCAACGTTTCCAATTAATTAAAAACGTTCTAACCCTCAAATGACCTGCAATTAATTTGAGGTCGCAATAAATTAATGCATTTTATTAGTGTCATAGTCAAACCCATCTCATAATGACAGATTACACATAATTCTCCTAGCCAGACACGCTAAGTTCGAATAAAATTCACTATAATTTGCAGGAGATTTATGACGATTTCTTGAAAATTTATAGTGTTCTAAAGAAAAGTTCATGATTTTAGATTGTGTTTGCTTTGGCAAATTAATCAAGGGTGAGTAAATTGAAATTATTTACTTATTTATAACTTTTTCCACCCTGGGTAGAGTGACAGTGTCAGACTCTCACTAACTAAAACTCACTCCACGGTAACTATTTCAAATATTCACACAGCCCTATCAGGTTTTGTGGGCTGCAAGCTCGTTCGAAAGATCCGTGGCTAGAGTGAAAAGGCTCCTAATAAACTAGTGCGTCTCACCTTCAACAATTACATCACCGCTTACCATCAGGTGGGATCGCAGTCAAGCAATAATTAATCATCATCATCATCATCTTCCTGACCTTGTCCCGTGTTATTTGGGGTCGGCGCAACACGTTTTTTTCTTCCATTCTGCCCTGTCACTCGTCATACTATCACTAACTTCCTTTTCTTTCATATGAATAATGAAAAATATGAAGAGTGCTTCACACAATCCATCCATCTTTTCTTTGGTGTCCCTCTCCTTCTCCATCCATCCATATGTAAACTCATAACTCTTTTAGTAACATGCGTTAACACTAATAAACACGGTGTGGTAGCACTAATTAATACTATTAAAAAAATGAAGCGGCACTGGAACGCAAAAGATAACTGAAGGAACACGGGTGGGTTTTAGTCAGTAAAAATCTCACCTCTCGCCCTAACCAGAGCGGGAGAAAGTTTTTGATGATTTTTCATTAAAAAAAAAGCCCAAGTAAATTGAATCTTACATCTATAGCAAATGTAGAATAACATTAATATTCAATATGTTTTGTTTATTCTAATGTGGGTCGCTCAAACGCCCACTATCACGCTTAGTAAACATCAGACCTTCCATATAATTAAACCACTGATCCTAAACCCACGTGTCACTAGTAACAACATATCGACAAACCCAAAACCTAACAGCTTAAAAACAAAACAAATTCCCAAGCTTTCAATAGGAACCCTAACAAAAACAAATCTACGAAACCTGAACAATTCTAACACGAACGAAAACATCGAAAAACAAATTGAATTCGCAACAAACTACAACAGAATCAATACACTGAAACTCTCGCCTTCAAAGTGACTGCAACCATTTTAATTTGGAGAAAATACTTGAAAACAATATCAACCAAAATGTAAAGCAGTGTTTGCCAAAGATCGGGACGAATCATTTTATAGAACAACTCCTGCTTTTTACTAGAAAACTTCTTGGCAGACTTGAGAACAAATATCTTCGACGGACCCGATTCATTATACGTCTTTCAGTCGACGAAAAGTAATTCAAACTTGCCTCCATCGAACATTCGTCGGGGAGTCGAACTTTTCTCTCTGTCTCTCGGAACAGTTTCAAGGTACATCAAGTCACGATTAAGTTGCCCCGGATTTAGAACTAATCTAAATGTAGATTCGTTTTTCGATCATTCTTTGTTATTGTTTTATTGGTCACTGTTACTAGTCTCAACTTTACTTCTTTTCTACATTCAATTTTCATCGATTCTAAATCCAAACTTCCCACGTGTTAAATGGGTTTTCGAAAAACTTTGAGAGTTTGGAAGCTCCTTGACGAACTTTTGTAGGGTGACTTTAATAGAATTGATATTAACCTGACAAGTACATGTTCGTACATGATAATGTGTGTGCCACTCTCGTATGCTCAGCGGTAATTGAGAATACGTAGTAAAAGCGTGTTATTAATATCATAAGTAAAAGAGTATTTGAAATAGTACATTTTGATATGAGTGGAGAAAGTTTGTCATTGTGACCACCAAGGCGGAATTCGCCCGAACCGCAGGCGAGGGTGTTTATGGAGCCGAGTACTGCAGTGACAAATTTCTACGTAGAAATTAATAAACGGAGGTTGAGACATGACTCGTGGGGGTCGCTGATACGATAAATACAATCAATTTTGGCGGCGGCAAGCGAGCACACTTTTCCACACTAGTCCGGTAAATGGTAAATTGCATGCCTAAAAACAGTAGGGACAAGAGCGGATTTCCGAGTAAAAGTATTAAAAATGCATTTATTGCACTGTATAGAAATGGTTACTCCAGCACTTAGATTCCGTACGATTCTCTTGTGAGAATATTCAAGTTTCAAGGGACCGCAGACTTGAGTATATGGTTTTAATTTCAACTCGATACCTCTATGCTTTCCCGAGATAAAGGGTCTTTACAGACAGACAGACAGACGGATGGACAACGAAGTGATCCTACAAGGGTTTCGTTTTTTCCTTTTTAGGTATGGAATCCTAAAACAAGAAGTCTATCAAATATGTGTTTATTACAATTGCTTTTACATCTTAAAAAAACGATAAAAACAAAGCATAATCCACTAAAACAGCATCAAGCAAGATTCGAATTTCAAATTCAAAATACCGAAAATACCCCAACATTTTACCAGCCAGATTCATAGCTCTAAAAGACTCTTTAAACTCCCATAAAAAGACACTGCCACGCATCGGGACAATGCCAAAAGATTTATCGGCAAGTGCCCCACATATAAAAGTATTAACATTCACGCCATGTCAACACAGGCATATGTGAGAAGTTTGTTCTAAATAGCACCTGCCACATTTCACGTTGTTTGAAAATTGTCAAAAGTTTTCGACACTTGTACTCTAGAAGTTTTGGCGCGCGCTCTAGAAGCGACATGAAGTTCGACGGTGTTACTAATGTGTTGCCAGCTGACGTATCGAATATGTTCATGTGTGTTTATTTATTTGAATAAATTACTACTTTCTGATCGATAGAGGTTACGTTGAGAGTATAAGCGAATACTTTATCCGACAAAATAATGTGCATTTTAAGAAACGTTCCATCATTTGTCCACTAGACGTACGGTGTTGCGCCACCGGTACATGGTGGACATCCCACCCATACGTACAAAGCGTTTTGGGAATACATTCATTGTGCGTACAGCTAAGGAGTGAAATTCCCAGCCGGAGTCTGTGTTTCCTGATAACTACAAGCTAGGGGTCTTTGAGTCAAGAGTGAATAGGTTACTTCTAGGCTTCTATTATCGCTTACCATCCTGTGAGATTGTGGTCAAACGCAAGCCTATCTATATTATAGATAGGCTCGCGTTTATCAAGTGTTTTTTTTTTATTAATAAAAAAAAAACACTTGATTTAACAGAGCCAGTGACAGCAAAAGAAGAATATGTGGAGATGAGGAATATTTAAGCAACCTATTGGCGAAAAAAAAATGTTATAATGCATATAATGATATTATATATTAATCTTTTGAACGCAAACGGTGCTTAAAAGTGACAAACGTAATCGGCCGCTAAAACGCCAAAAACGAGTTTAGGCGACAAACAAATGGGCTATATTATAACCTGATAATATAAAAAAATTAAAAAAATAGAAATAGTACATTTTGATACAAGTGTAGAAAGTTTGTCATTACTACCGAGGCGGAATTCGCCCGAGTCGCAGGTGAGGCCGTTATGGAGCCGAGTACTGTAGTGACTTTCCACGGGTATCAAACGACGTTTTTCAATAAACTTACGAAGAATTAAATAATCAGGGGCTGATCGGTGACTCGTGAAGTCTGCGCGGTGCCTAGCCTGATACAATATATACAATAAACTGTTTCAGAGTCTGTTGAGCTCGCACACTTTTTCGCACTAATGCGGAAAAAAGTAAATTGCGTACTTAAAAGCGATAGGTATGAGAGTGGGTTTTTGAGTTAATATATTGAAAAAAAAAATTACTTCTTCATCGTATGTCACCTTATTTCTTTCCTCTCATTTCTACCATCGGACAACCCGACGTACGGCGAGTATCCACACTTACGCTATTGAAACCTCTACGGTCCGGACTAAGCGTTTCGCCTCGTCGTTACTACCACGTACATCGAAGGACTGGAACAATTCGCCTGCTGCGGTCTTCCCGTCCGACTATAATATGGGTGTCTTCATGGCTACAGTAAATAGGCTCTTAATAAACTAGTGCGCCTCACCATCAACGATTGCATCAAAATTGAACCAAAATTAGGCGTGTTCTTTGCAGTAGGTATTCATTCATTAGTTGTAGCTAATTAATAGCAAATAAAAAACTTGGCGTAAAGAGCATACTTCCTATGCGCTGCGCTTGGCGTTCAGAGGGTCAAACATATAATAATTTAGATCAACAACTGACCCACAGTTACTCAAACCATTACCCAAATCCATTTAACATAAAATATCTCTATCCGCACCGGATTCCATGTAAACACATTCCGTTTATGCTCTAATTTGGCAAAGATAATAAATCCATTGCGGCAATTTGTCAAAGTAAGCCACTGGTCAAAATGCTGGCTCACCATAAGTTGTAAGTCATAATAATGGCTGGCCACGTCGGCCACGTTAGCCACGTTAGCCACCAAGGCCTTCCCAGAATGGCCACATTACTCAACTTTAACAGTTAATATAGATATCCTCTGTCCTCCTCTTTAGTAGTGGTCCACTTAAGCGGATTGCTGGTTCTGCTGCAACCGATTTATGTTTGCACGTAAATTCTAAAGTCGTAAATTTTTTGAACATTTATTGCAGGCACAATAGGTATGTTTAATGTTTCACTTTGTGATAAAATTATACGCGGACATTTCTAATTCATGTATACAATGCGTGTACTGTATGCAAAAAGCGCAAGTTATGCAATATAAACTCTTTTTAGGGTTCCGTACCTCAAAAGGAAAAAACGGAACCCTTATAAGATCACTTTGTTGTCCGTCTGTCTTTCTGCCAAGGCCCTTTATCTCGGGAACACGTGGAGGTATCGAGTTGAAATTAAAACCACATACACAAGTCTGCAGTCCCTTGAAGCTGTGAAAAAATCAAACTTGTAAGTTAACCAAAAAAAAAAGATAGGGCCGTTTATGTTGCAAAAAACTTGTATTTCGACACTCTCAAGGGAATCAAAATTCATAGGATACTTCCCGTTGACCTAGAATCCTGAAATTTCACACGAAGTAAGTTCTTATCGCACAGATATAGAAATAAATCTAAAAACTGTAAATTTGTTGTTACGTCATAACAAAAATAATGCGATTCGGAAAAATCTTTAAAGCTCCATTCAATAATTGAACTGTTTACATCTATTCACTCTTGACATAAAGACCTCAAGGCTAGGCTATAATTACAAGCTATCAGGAAACACAGACTCCAGTAGGGAATTCCTGTCCTTAACTATACACCCAATGAATGAATTCCCAAAACGCGTTTGTATATAATTATACTGGTTGCGCATCGACATATTTCTGGTGGTTCGATAATGGAACGGGTTGGGCGGGATCACCTTCTGCAACCGTTAGAAAACCGACCTGCTAGCAATTCGGCATCGATACTCAAGACTTTCAGCTTCGACTCAACGAGTGCATAGTTGCCTATCAATGATCCTCTTTTGACTTCACTCTCAAGTGGCTTGTCTTGTAAAATCATATAGTGTTTAATAATTCAATTTGTATTTCAATACGTCAACCGCTAACCCAATCTGATATCAAGCGAGGTGATAAAATAAATAACAACATTATGAACAAGAAAAATAAAAACACTTAATAATTAGTTATACACCATAACTCCTATTTAAAACATAGCGTCAAAAAATTCCTCCGCATCGCTGTCGGCTGGAAGTGTGCCCAAAAGGCAAAGCTTAATCTCTAACCGAGATAAAACCCAGCCCTTGGATCACGTAAAGTGTCAACTAGTTTTGTTTTAATTGGAACGCAAAAGTATGTCACACAATTGTTCTTTGAACACAGTTACGAGAACATGCTTTCCATAACTAACACAAAAACAAAAGTATCCAAACCAAACAAGAAATATCTTATTATCCAAACTCCTAAGGTTAAAGCAGAAAACAATTTAAAGGTACAATAAAATTGCAGAAAACAACTCTAAAACAACAGCAATAAAGTGTAAAATTTAATTTTCCTCACGTTCACGTTTGTAAAAATTTGTGATCCTTGCCCCGCCTTGCGAACGAAATGAATATTTGATACGCCTTCCCCCTTCTTTATGTGCTAGCTGGAAACAGATAACTATTATTTTTAAATAATAAAAACAACAGATGGTGTTGCATTTACGCTGTGTTTTAGAAGTATTAGTAAGGCTGTATTTCTTTGGAGAAAGATTTATTGGGGTGAAGAAAAATAAGTTTAAATTACATAGTATAATATTTTGCTTAGGGATTTTCTACTAGGACGTATCCTCTGTGTTATTCAATTTTACGTCTCATTTGTGTACACACTATGTGCATGTTTTTGAACCAATGTAACCTTTGACTAAATTCTTAGGGCGGATTTCACCAATAAAACTAATCGCGTTTTAACGTTTAACTCGCATAATCGCGTTTAGCGGCTGTCACTAGTGTCACTTGTAAAAATACAACAAAAGAAAAATACAAACAAGTGACACTAGTGACGGCGACTAAACGCGATTATGCGAGCCAAACGTTAAATCGCGATTAGTTTTATTTGTGAATTCCACCCTTAGTCGTTCACTCTTGACAAAGTGATCGTGGTCTTGTCTCGATCGAGTCTTTCGCCACCGCTTCACTCACGATGCGACGCCATACAGCTCTGTGTTTAGCGGCTTGGGAGTAGTCATTAATGCTACAATGTGTCACAGATTTGATGAGGTCCGTGAGTCCACCGTGTTGGATAGTGTCCACGTGATCTGTTGCCCCGACTTTCCCTTGCACTACCAATTGTTCCATCGAGTCCTCGTTAAGGGTAATATGCCTGAAGAACTTACGTAGTATAATGCCTATCAAGTTACCTCTTCTTCTTCTGGCTAGATGTTATCCTATTTATTTGGGGCCGTCCCTCCTTATCTTAATTTTTCATGGAGCATGTGCCATTGTGCTATGTCTGTATCGAAATGAGCTTCTTTAAGGTCTCTTTGTACCATCGTTAGCCATGTGGAGGATAGTTTTCCACGTGTGTGTTTTGTCAGAGTCAGTGCAAGGGCAAGTTTCACCATCTGCCAGGTTACTTTTTGCCAGTTTTGTAACTTAATCCTTTCACAGGCAGAGGTAATATTCTTACCACCTTTTAGAGTTAATAATTTAAAAATCGCATACCCAGTAG
This sequence comes from Mythimna pallens, assembly GCA_961205895.1. Taxonomy (NCBI): domain Eukaryota; kingdom Metazoa; phylum Arthropoda; class Insecta; order Lepidoptera; family Noctuidae; genus Mythimna; species Mythimna pallens. The sequence goes on from OY540844.1 coordinate 19,818,709, forward strand.
TTATTATTTTGTTTTACCGTGGCTATATAAAGACATTTCAATTTTTTAATAAAAATAAAGATAAAACGGACAAGTGCGAATCGGACTCGTGCACTGAGAGTTCCGTACAAACTTACCTATGAAAACAGTTCAAAAATTCTCTAATTGAGTTACGATGATTTTGCCTAATCGCAAAAAAGTGTTTTTTTTTTGTGACGTAACTACAAATTTACAGTTTACTGATTTTTTCCTATACTTGTGATATGAGACCTTGCTTCATACAAAATTTCAGGATTCTAGGTCTACATTAAATACCCTATGAATTTTGATTGCCTTGAGAGTGTCGAAATACACGTTTTTTACGACATAAACGGCTGTATTTTTTTTCCCTAAACTCAGGTGTTTGATGGACCGCAAACTTGAGTATAAAGTTTCAATTTCAACTCGATACCCTTACGCGTTCTTTAGTTAAAGGGTCTTGACAGATAGACAGACTCAAGAAATCAGACGCAGTGTCCCATGAGAACAGTGAGAGCTGCAAACGGGAAGCGAATTTGCAATGAATTACTATTCCAAAGTGATGCAAACACAGAATTCCTCATCTTTCTAATCTGATGCAGATCACTAAAATGGCTCCAAATGGAGAACTACTTAGTGACTAGGAGCTTCGACTCTCAAAGGTAATTTTACTCTAAATATTTTAGGAGCAATCTGTTTCTAAGCTAGACTGTCGGATGTAGAATAGTAAAGTCTAGATTTTAATTCGTAGTTTACTCAACTAATAGTCGCTGACACTTTGCGTGACCCAAGGGCTGTCTTTTACCTTGGACAGAGGATAAGCATTGCCATAAAGCGTGGCAATGCCGCCAGTCTTTTGGGCACATTACCAGTCGACAGCGATGTGGAAAAGTTTTTTGACGCCATATTTAACAATTGTTACAAACAGTTTTTTTTAATTCGTTATAATTGACGTTTCATCAATTATTAACTTGACCAATAGGTAAATAAAGCTATTTTTCAAGAAAGAGAGAATAAAATATATAGACACTAACTTCTGCCAGCGGTTTCGCCCGCATCAAAATAGAAAATCCCAAGGGAACATAATCCGGATTAAAAAATACACTATACGTCGGGCTTACTGAAAGTCTCTAGATACTTACAATAAAAGAATGAAAAAAACAATGATAGAATTCAAAAATTGAACTCTTTGCGAGCATGTTATTTTTTAATTTGCGAGGCTGTCAATTGTTTTATCGTTGTGGCGTCTTTTCGAAGATGGTGTGTCGCTATTAAAATGAATTTAACTCGTGAACATTTTCGTTCAATGATTTTTTATGATATTCGTTGTGGCCACAGTCAATAAGAGAGTTGCCAGAGACTTCAATTGACATTTGGTGATGAAGCACCATGTCGCAGCTCTGTGTTTGAAGAATTTAGGCGTGGACGTGGTCATCTCTATGACGAGGTATGTGAAGGTCGGGCGGCCACTGCGGTTACAGACTCGAATATTGATATCGTACGACAACTTAATGATACTGACAAAAAATTACTTGAAGGTTCGAAAGCTTTGCACTTGATGGGTGCCACATGACTTAACGGAGGACCACAAACCACTGCGTGTCCCGTGGTGCCGTAAAATAATAAAAAAATAATGGAGGACAGTCATTGGCTGACTGTAATATGGCGTACTGCTTTGGACCTGAAAGTTGGGAAAAAATGGTTGCTTCTTTTTTCGGCAAATCAGGACATAATACTACATTACCGCTTGAAGGTCAAAGGACAGTGACTGCAGATTGATACATCAACAATTGCTTGAACAGAGTTTTAAAAAAAGTTTGCGGAAAGCGTCCTAGACGCAATGTACTCCTCGACCACGATAACGCAACATTCTGCTAAGGTAACAAAAGCCTTCAAATGTGGAACTTATGACGCATCCGCCTTACAGCCCGGACCTCGCACTCTGCGACTTCTATTCGTTTCCAAAAATTAAAGACATAATTAGAGGCCATGTTTTACGAACCCTGAATCGGCGGTAAATGCGTTCCATAAAGACATTGAAGAGGTCCCTAAAGAAGACTGGTCCGACTGCTTTGCATAGTGGTTTAAGTCTTTTATCAGAATCCAGAAACTTTCAGTATGCCCCAAGAATGCTATTCCAAAACATGGTCTACCCGTGTACCATCATAAGTTCGAGTGTGAAGAAGTAACAAACATTCACACACACTCACAAACTTTCGCCTTTATAATTAATATTAGTGTGATTTTAGCATAATTTAACAATTTATTACTATTATTCACTATTGTTTGAGATAACTGCGGATCAATTAGCCCCTAGGACAAACTCATCTCATCAAAAATGCAAAGATCCGACAAGAGGTTAAAACGATCAAGCGACTATATTCGATTTAATCGCGACTACTTCCAAACCCGAGGGAAAACTCGTGAACACAACATATTAAACATTCACCTGAATACTAAAGAAATCCAATTAACTCGGCTGATTCAATTTACGAAATAAGCGTCCAAAACACTCCACATTATTTTTATTTTACTCCCAAAAGTTCTTTCTTTTATTCCCTGTAGGCTAAAGATCTGTAAACTCAAAGAAACATAAACAATTTGAAATATCCAAGAGAATTTCTATAGAGAAAAACTCGTAAAATTACTGGGTCGTAAAAAACACTGGTGCATTCTGCGGAATAATCTAGATTTCTGAGAGAAAATAGCGTCCCTATTTTTGGGTGCTATTTCCAGATGTATTACAGGCATTAGGGCAGTCAGCCGTTCTGAAGACGTTAGTTTTTTCTCAGATCGATAAAGCACTAAGGTTACGTTTCCACTGATACGAAGCTAAGCGGAGAGCCGCTACTCTCCGCTTAGCTTCGTATCCGAAGCGTAAATTAGCCAATCACAGTACTTGAAATCTGCACTCAGCATCAGTTGAAATAGTGTAAGTGGTGCGTAATGGAACTGAGCGGCATGGCATAATCAGCCTTATAATATTCCCACTGCTGGGACTCAGGCCTCTTCTTTAGAATAGGGAATGGGCCGTAATTAACCACACGGGCTCAATGCGGATTGGTAGATGTCATTATGTCTTCGGATTTTTGGTTCTAAGACATGCCGGTTTCCTCACGATGTTTTCCTTCACCGTTTTTAGAACAGTGGTGATTAAATAAATTACACAAAGTAATGCGGCTGGGTGGGTTTGATCTCACGACGTACAACTTGCAAGTCGGGGTCGTTACCACTAGGCTCCCACTGCTCCCTGTAGCAGGGAAGACTTTAAAAAAAAATTAGCTCACGGCCCCGAGCTGAACGGAACGGAGTCGGGCGGGCTCTGATGCCTAGCGAAGGGAAGTTCAGCTCCATTCCACCCGGCTCCGGTTTTGTGAAAACGCACCCTAAGTGAACTTCGTTGTGGTTTGTCCAATGTGTGATCATTTAGTTTTTATAAGGTTGAGCTAAAAGGAATTTAGTTTTTACGGGTAGTCGTTTAGAGACTAACTATCCCATATGAGACTAATGGACTGAAGATGTGAACAAAATTAAATGGTTATGTGGAAACAAGTGAGGTTGGAGAAAAGAAAATATTCATAGACGCTTACCTACAATACTTTTTCCCAAGGTTACGTTAGATCTAGCTTGTTTTTTGGGTTGGGAAAACATTCAATGACTTCTCCCACTCTAGATTGGAATGGGAGTCTGTGATCTGTATCCTTTAATTGTCATATGCATTTCAGGACCCCAGGTTACCTTTTTAGAAATTTTCCGTGGAACTTGTACACGTTAGATCTAGCTGATAATTGTTTTTTTGTCTTTTAAGAAGTCATATTGACGTAACAACTAAAATAATAAAATTAAAGCACTTTTCTTTGACGTTTTCAAAAAACCACACCACTCATCACCATCTTCGTCATCATCATCTTAATGCCCATTATTCGAGAGGACTCAGCAAAAAACTTCAACAGCTACCCATGTTCGCCGTCCGTAAAGCCGCGCATACGGTGGCCGGAAATCGGGATCGGAATTCCGGCGGCTGGGGCGCGAAGGCCATTGCCTCGCGCGTGCACGCACGGCCTCCTCCTTTCCTAGCATTACTGCTTCGCAGAAGGAGGCGACAGCCTGCCACTCCACCTCGCTCCAGACCATGGCCTGTACCAAAGCCCGACGCGAGAGATCGCTGCCACCGATCGCCCCTACGAGAACACGGCGGTGCTCTGCCCAGGTGGTCAGAGGCAGGTCCTCCAGGTGGTCCACACAATGGTGTTTCTTCCGCACGAGTCCGGTGCAGGAACCTCCCGAACTTACCTTATCCGGTGAGGACCTACATCATGCGGAAGGCAAGAACGCCGTGTTGTCTTTCCAGCCACTCCTCAAAGAGAGGACTTAGCGCCATATTTATGGTGCCCAATTCTGCTTTGGGTGGAGTAAGAGAAAGACTTACAAACTAAAACTCATCCGTGTTTCATCAGTCATCTTTTCGGTTTTAGGACCGCAGTAACTGTTTCGAACAATCCTGCTGTTTCATCTTCCTGCCCATGTCCTACTTAGAGTCAAAGCAACACATTTTTTCTTCCATTCTGTTCTATCAACCCTCACGCTATCACCGACTTCATTGTCATTCATAAACCCTCACACAATGTATCTACCTCTTCTTTACCTCCACACCATCACTATAATGTCTTGAAAAATCAGCATCAACATAAAATATGATCAAAAATAAACTTGTATACTAAAAAGGCTACACAGCTTCTATTGAATTCACATCCACAAAGCGAACTGGAACCGGTTCATATGAATCATTCAGCAGTTTGCGTTGCATCTGGAGTATAAAGCGTCTTAGTATAAATCCGGTCCCATATACCTCCAAGTATTATTCGTAAAATGTTCAAAACAGCTTATTTTATAACGTTTAAACTCGCAGTACCATATTAACAATTCTCTCCGACTCAAGAAGCAATATTTACGGGTCGGGTGCGCTGCCACGGATTAAGTGCGTATATAATAGCATGACTCTTCTTCTGAACCTGCTTGCGATGAAAAAACATGATACATCTTTACCAACTTAACTTTCTTCATCCTAAAATTTGTAAACGCTCAAAATTCGACCTTTTGCCCTTGAAAAAAGATCGCAGCGTAATTTTTTGGACTGTAAGTGTCTTGTGGGGAAGCATAAAGGGAAGATTTTCAGAGTTCCTTTGGTAGCAAGCGATCAATATAAATGAGAGTGCTTGTCATATGATAAGCGTGTTCATAGAGGTTTTAAATACTTGAGGTTCTTATACAGTTCGTAAACATGTGGGGGATTGTAACGGAGATCATTGAGAGTGATTTCAAGTATTTTGTTGTCGGTTTAATGTGTTTTTGCGTGAAGGGTTGCTTACCTTGTTCTACTAAACAGAGTGTTACAAACCTAGTTCAAATTATTATGTCTTCCAAAGTGCTCTTTTGTTTCTGAATTCAATAAAAGTATCGTGTCTCAATGTTTTTTTTTGTGTGTATTTTTGGTAAGTCTGAGAATATATGGCTATTTAATACCCTTTATGGGGGTTGGAGTACGAAGCCCCTATTTTTTCTTTAACAATAATGACGGAAAAAATGGAATTATATTGTAAACTAAGGGCGTGACTATCTATATAATATAAAAGCAAAATACCACTCACTGATTAATCTTGAAATCTCAGAAACTATAACACCTACAAACTTAATATTTGGCAGGTAGGTTCCTTATAGAGTGTAGACATCCGCTAAGAACGGATTTTCCGAAAGCCGTCCCCCTAAGGGGATGAAACGGGGGTCTAAAATTTGTATGGAGAAACCGACTATCACGCGGGTGAAGCTGCTGGCAGAAGCTTATAGTTACTTATATTATTTTTAGTGTCAACATTAGTCATGATGCTTTTTGTATACGAGAGACTCCATTCATTTAGAAACTGTTTGTTTATTGAATTTTGTTACTCCAACAATCTAATAATTTCGAATGTATTTTAATATTGTTGACTTGCATGTAATATCACTATAGGTACTTACCTACATTGTATTGAACGCCCTAAGGGTGGGACATAGCCGTTCGTAGAATATTTAATTAACACCATCTGTATTATGTACAATTACCTATGATCCACAATAAAATTGATTTGATTTGATTTGTGACTGTGTTTCTTAACACAGTTACAACCAGAGCTGTGGACTAGTCGTTTTTTGCATGTGCTGAGCTTTTGGCCATTTTGCGCGAATCTGACAGATATTTTCCCTATAGAATGATTATAATTTGTGAGCTAGTCTTTGATTATGTCATTTCTCATAAATACGAATAGATTGACTTTTTTTCTTTCTAACATAGTGCCTAATACTTTGTACCTACTTTTCATCTTTAAGTACACGAATGTTTATCCCCTATCCATTCTACCACAACATTGGTCGACTAACATCATTGAATTACGGTCACCGTTCCATTATTAACTACGCTGATAGACCTCTAGTGTTCATACATATGTATGTCTAGCTTTATATGTGTATGTGTTGAGCTTTAGAGGCAAGTCTCAGCGAGCTTACGTGACGGTTTAGTATTTCTGACTTACGAGTATATAGCATAATAGCCTGATCAGCCTTATAATGTTCCCACTGCTGGGACTTAGACCTCTTTAGGAGAGGGAATGGGACATAATTCACCACGCGGACCCAGTGCGTATTAGTGGATGTTTTTTTTTATTAATCATAGACTCGCGTTTGACCACCATCTCACCTGATGGTAAACGATGATATGGTCCACGATGGAGCACGCTTGCCTAAAAGTAGTCTATTCACTCTTGACTTAAAGACCCCTAAGCTGAAGCTATCAGGAAACACAGACTCCGGCAAGGAATTCCACTCCTTAGCTGTACGCATTATGAATGTGCTCTCAAAACGTTTTGTGCGTATGGGTGGGATGTCTACCATGTACCGGTGGCGCAACGCCGTACGTCTAGTGGTCTGAAGATGAAACGGACTTGGCGAAATTAGATTGTGCAATTCCAGTGCACACTCCCTGAAATGCAAACGATAGAAAACCGACAGGCTAGCAACTCGGTGTCGATCCCTAAGGCTGTCACACATGTCTTCGAATTTTTGGTAGTAGTTCATGCCGGTTACCTCACTAAGAAAAACATCTTCTTCACCATTCTGTGGTTTTAGACACTAGGAATCTGACACTCCCTCCCACTCCATCCAAAGCGAAAGAAATTTATTTGATGATTTCCCACTAAAAAAATGGTATATAAGTTGACCTTTTTTTTAACCGACCTAAAAAAGAGAAGATTTTGTTGTTTTTTTTTACGTCTTATTTTATTTGAAAGGATTTACTTCCAGATTGGTAAAATTTTAAAAAATAATAAAAATATCTGACGTAAACCTATTTCTTATCCACAAACATAATAAAATAATATGCATACATAATTTTATTTGAATAATTTAATAATAATGACGTTACAAGATAAACAAACATACCTGACATAATTTACTCATACTTATACACAGACATAATTATTATAATGATGTACATACATAATTAAACGCACCACATTCTAAATAAAATTCTATTGAATTCCGTAAATTACTACCTAAATCTCTTCCTCTCTCCTAACTTTACTGTGCCCGACTGGGTCCATATTGGTCTGTGAAAATTTTTCGACACCATCTATGTATACATATGGATTGCAATAAAGTATTGGGTATTGAGTATTTTTATCCAAATGCAATTCAAGTGATGGCAACCATTAGGAATGAAGAAACTTTTAACATATTATAAGCACATACGACTTCTTATTTATTCTCGAGTACGGCGAGTGTCCGCCATTACGTTGTTCACACCTTTGGGTGATTCTTTGAAACCGAGAGGTTATCTCATTAATCTGGCCTAATTTTTTCTTTACAATTTGATATTTTTATTTGCATATTAGTTTTCCCCGATTACGAAATGTATCAAAGGCACTAATTTGCGACCAGTGGCTTACGACACAAAATAGATAGGTACGAAGGCTAGGCCAGATGAATGAGACACCCTTTCGGTTTCATAGAATCACCTATTTACGGTCCGGATCAAGTGTTTCGCGTCGTCGTTTATACCACATACATTTAGTCAGTAAAAGTCTGACACGCAACCCCACTCCATCCTGAATCGGGAAAAGTCATTAAAAAACCTAACAAACTTTGTGCAAGCTTTTAGATACATAATAACTTAAAAAAAAACTCCAAAGAGAATATTATCAAAGGAAGACAGACAGTATTCTTTCCAAAGTCACACTTGACGATTTTTTGTTACACGGTCTCTAGGTGCTTACAAAAATGTATGTCCTGGCAGCCAGCCCAGATTTCTGCAGAAATTCCAGTAACTCGAATTGGCATTTTGCTCATATAACAAGAGATACCTTGATACTCGTAACGTTGGATAAGTCTTTCCAAGTGTAATATTTAGACCGCCCGGAGGACACGGTGGAGCACACGGTGGAGGTGTGCCCCGCTTGGGCAGAGCAACGCCGTGTCCTCGTGGGGGCGATTGGCGGCGGCGATCTCTCGCGCCGGGCCTTGGTACAGGCCATGGTCCGGAGTGAGAAGGAGTGGCAGGCGGTCGCCTCCTTCTGCGAAGCAGTAATGCTAGCAAAGGAGGCGGCCGATCGCGTGAGGCAACGGTCCTCACGCCCCAATCGCCGCCGGGATTCCGATCCCGATTTCCGGCCATCGTAGGCGCAGGCTTGCGGACGGCGAGCAATGGGTGGCTCGCCGTCCGACCGTCCGGTAACCGTCCAGACCGAGCCCAAGTCGTCGATGGCGCGTGCTGTTCCACGCGCGCCTCAAGGAGATGTCAGCAACTGTAGGGGCCTAGCAGGGTCGAAGCCTACTGGGGCCAAGGGTCTGATTCTGAAAGGAAGACTCGGCCCTGGTACGAAAGGCAACGAAGGAACAGGAGTGGGTTTTTAGTCAGTAAAAGTCTGACACTATCTCCCGCCCCGCCCAAGGGCGGGGGATGTCATAAGATGATTTTCCCACCGAAAAAAAAAAGTTTAATATTTAATTCTCATTTCTAATTAAGTCAGATTGTAGAAAATTGATGGCCTGTTGGCCTAGTGGTTAGTGGCCCTGACTGCTATGCCGGAGATCGTGGGTTCGATTCCCACTCAGGACAAATGTTTGTGTGATGAGCACGATCATTTGTTCTGTGTCTGGGTGTAATTTATCTGTAATATGTATGTGTTTAGAAATATATAACTATGTTTATCAGTTGTCTAGTACTCATAACACAAGCTTGATTAGCTTGAGACTAGATGGCGTTGTGTGATAGTTGTGGAATATTATATTATATTATCTAAAGGGAACATATTTACTTCTGGGATAAAAAGTCAACTTCAATTAATTTACTAACAATCTGTTACGGGAGGCGCCGCTGACGCGGGCACTCCGCGCTCTAAACCTCATAGCTAATCACACGGATATATTGTGTTGCTCTCGGAGTGAATTTACAATAAATGCCTCATTTGTAATAAATTATAAACTAAGCATAATGACAAAGCATAATCAGCCTTTTTAATGTTATCACTGCTGGGACTCAGGCCCCCTCTCTAGGAGAGGTAATGGGCCATAATCCACCACGCGGCCCAGTGTGGGTTGGTGGATGTCACATGTCTTCGAATTTTTGGTTCTAGGACATGCCGGTTTCCTCACGATGTTTTTCTTCACCGCTTTGAGAGTAGTGGTGATGAAATAAATTACACAAAGTAATGCGCCTGGCTGGGTTTGAACCTGCGACCTAAAACTCGTAGGTCGGGGTCGTTACCACTTGGCCACCACTGCTATTCTATTATAAACTAATTTAAATAATAATATATATAAATGTATATTAGATAAATAAGTAGACAAAAAAAACTCTAACGCATTAGATTACCCTTTGATAGTTTTAATTTGGAAAAAAATAAAAAAATGTTAGGTGTGTAATCATCCAATGATTTCTGACGCACTAGGGTGGAGCGCGAGGGCGTGTCAGACTTTTACTGACTAGAACCCTATCCATCCACTTCACATCTTCATCTAATTGCGAAAAATGCGGATTAATCGAGGCCGTACATCATATTCTGGTGGAGTGTGAGCGAGGCGAACTCCTCAGGAGAAATCTGTTTAGCATTCTAAATATGTTTGAAATCGGTATTTGCTACAGTGTCTTAGCTAAGTCTATGTCAGACGAGACAAGAGTTTTATATAAAATATACTAGTTTCTTCTAGCGGCTTCACCCGTGTGAAAATAGGTCTCCCCATACAAACTTCCAACCCCCGTTTTACACCCTTAAGGGTGGAGTTTCGATTTATTTAAGAACGGATTTACTCCGTTTTTAGCGGATGTCTACACCCTATAAGGAACTTACCTGCCAAATTTTAAGTTTGTAGGTGTAATAATTTGTGAAATTTGATTAATTTGTGAGTGGTATTTCGCTTTTATATATATAGATTACAATCATTGATACAGAGTGACATAGTTAATATTGTGACAAAGTTCTTTAATAAAGATTTAAAAAAAAAACCCTCTCCTATGTTTCTTCTTTGCCTTGTCTTCCAGGACCCCGGGATTTCCTTTCGGATTACATATGTACATTGAAAGTACGCTTTTTTTCCCCTAAATGCTGTTCCCTGGAACAACACGGCACGACACGGTACCCGCGCACAAAATTTCCTCTAAATCCAAAATGGCGGCCATGATAAAAGCACCATGCTATATTTTACCGTAGGCGCGGGCTTGCGGACGGCGTGCAATGGGTGGCTCGCCGTCCGATCGTCCGGTAACCGTCCGGACCGAGCCCAAGTCGTCGACGGCGCGTAGTGTTCCACGCGCGCCTCAAGGAGATGTCAGCAACCGTAGGGGTCCAACAGGGTCGAAGCCTACTGGGGCCATGGGTGATGCGAAAGAGATCCCTGGAAAACAAATGGCAAAGAAGGAACAGGAGTGGGTTTTTAGTCAGTAAAAGTCTGACACTATGTCGCGCTCCGCCCAAGAGTGGGGGATGTCATGAGATGATTTCCCAAAGCGAAAAAAAAAATAAACCATGCTATATTTCATCACAGCTGAATATAGGCTTGTTCCAAAAAGTGAACGTGTTACACGGCGATTTATGAAGAAAAAATTATTGCAATCCCGAAAACCACAAACCATCCGTTGAATCTAATATCTCCATATTTATGAATCAAATATAGGGAATATTTGATTCTACCGCCTAAGGGATATTAAAACACATCAAGTATGCCATTTACTGTGTTGGAATCATCATAATTTCGATGTGAGAGGGAGACGCCACTATACAGGCCGTATAGCTCTATCCCTTTCTCACGTCGGACTCACTTGGTTTTAAGTTGTCATGATAGGATGATTTTAATTCACCTTTGTTTTGAGACGGGAACCATAAAAAAAAAACTGGACAAGTGCGAGTCAAACTTACCGATGTAAATAGTTTAACTCCCGAATGAAGTCTTGAAGATTTTTCCGAATTGCATAAGTTTTTTTTTGTGACGTAGGTAAGAACAAATTTACTGTTTTCAGATTTATTCCTATACCTGTGCTATAAAATCTTGCTTCTTGCTAAATTTCAGGTTTTTGGATCAACGGGAAGTATCCTATGAATTTTGATTCCTTTGAGAGTGTCAAAATATACGTTTTTTGCGACATTTTTTCACAGCTTTAAGGGACCGCAGACGTGATTATATGGTTTTAATTTCAACTCGATACCTACACGCGGGTGTTGATCGACAGACAGACGATCATTTGATTCCTTTTGAGTTACGGAACCTTAAAAACTTCTCCAAGAAAGGCGTGTTAGACTTTTACTAACTAAAATCCACCTGTGTTCTTTCAATTACCCTTTGCGTCCACTCGTTCTCGCTTCACACATAGCGAGAAAGTTATTTGATGATTTCCTATAACCATAATAAGGCACCCAGTTACATATAATGCATCATAGGGTGACGCCACAACACTGCTTTACGGCATCGCATCAACAAAACGACGTCGCACTGTTGTACGATGAGACAACGAGAATCAAAAATTTCATCGTATACGCTGTGGCACGCAATAAAGCTAGAACTAAACTGCGCACACGTGTGCCACACACACCAATCTGGGTGCGTCAGTCTCCATACATTTTACATGGAAACTAGACTTGTAGAGCTACACTTGATCCACGCTACGCGACGTTGTTCTACGTACAAATCAGGCGTGTTACACTTGTGTGTCAGTCTAATGTAGTTCTAGCTTAACGCTATCAGTTTCTAGTGGAACATGGACTACACTAGACTTGTCCTACTTCAGTTTGCGTTAAGACGCATCAAGAAAAAGAAACAGAAAATAAAGTACTGGGTACACTACGAGGTGATCATGGTGATGGTGTACATGAGATCATGTTAATCATCTCATTCTCATGGTATGCGTCATCGCATCGAAGATTTGTACGTTGCGGCAGCGCACAGGAAATTTCCATGATGCCTTGTGTGACGTCACAGATTTTTACGACACGACATCGCAACGCAGTGTTGTGGCCTCGCCCATACTTCAAACAGGCAGACAATCCATAGTATTCTGTGACATCCCCCGCCTCAAATAGATAAACAAAATACACTTACGAAAATTGACAAATTTTAAGCCAATGGAAACAACAAAGAGAATTCAAATTAGCCAAAACACTTACTCTCAAACAAGATGGTGTCTTTAAAAAAAAGTCTGAAAAGACATCCATTATGGAAATTAATCTAAATTATAATACTATTAAGAAAAACAAATTAGGTTCGTGTCGCGTCGAAATGATAAAAAAGATACCTCGAAATGATAAAAAAAGATACCTTCCCGTTATGATACATGAGATACTTAATTTCAAGGGCTACGTCGCACATAAAGAGCGAATTTAATCAAGCCGGCATTGGGTAGGGCTTCAGTTCCAGCGGAGAGCTGAGAATCTGTATTTTTAATGAAGTTAATCCCGGCAAGATAATTCCCGTGAGAATGTTAAAATTGCTTGGTTTATAAACTAGATACAAGGTGAGATATCCGTAGACGAACCAAGGTTACCGACATAGCCAGCAGAATCGCCAAACTTAAGTGGCAGTGGACATTTCTCGCCGAACAGACGGTAGATAGGATCGAAAGGTTCTGGTGATAACTTGGTGAGGGTCGCGAAAATCCGACGGATGTGAGACGTACAAGACCGGTTGTGGTGGCGACTCTTGGGGGAGGCCTATGTCCTACAGTGGACGTTATTTAGGCTGTTTTAAATACTTATTTTAGTTGCATAATTCTAAGATGATCAATATTGACAATTTGATGGTAAAACCACTTTGTCCGCCATCTACAAAAAGGCTAAAAGAATTTAAAAAAGCTAAAGCTATTTTGATGCTGTACAGGGGGATGTTACTATTCTTTTGGTATCGCAAACTACATAAAATTGGGTACTTGATACATTTTTAGGGTTCAGTAACTCAAAAGAAAAAAAAACGGAACCTTTATAGGATCACTATGATGTCCGTCTGTATGTCTGTCAAGATCCTTTATCTTGGGAACACATGGAGTTATCGAGTTGAAATCAAAACCATATATATACTCAGGTCTGCGGTCCCTTGAAAAACACGACGAAGGCAACGAAGGAACAGGAGTGGGTTTATAGTCAGTAAAAGTCTGACACTATCTCCCGCTACGTCCAAGAGCGAGAATTGTCATAAGATGATTTTCCCACCTAAAAAAAAACAGCATCCTGAAAGCATTGTTATATTGGTTACTTCTAGGATGGATGATGATCGGATGCGAAGAGCTAACTTTACTCTAATAATTTGATACTAATTACTTTTATTATTATTATTATGAGCCTATTGTGTACCACTGCAGGATAACGGCCTATCTTCAATTCTTCCACTCTTTTCTGCCGTTAGCTTTTTCTGGCCAATCCTTTAGGTAAGAGTCCAAATCGTCACGCCATCTCCTTCTGGTCCTACCGCGTCGCCGATACTAACGAGAGTAGTATTTTTTTTTTAATATAACATCCAATATTCCGCTTCTATTCCCCAGAAGGACCCCACACCTACCCGTTAGAACGGTGTCTGATAGTCGAATCCAAATTGGGCCCGTCCCGACGCATGGCATTTTATTGTTTTCCCGCTCTTTCCGCGCCAGCGCCATGTTTTGTTCGATGTTCGTTTTCGCCGTTTTAATTACGTCACTACAAGAGTTTTTGAATTAAGAGTTCTTTTGGCGCGTAAAAGAGGTTTTACGAAGGATGTTTTGAATTGAAATTGCTAAATCAGTAATTAGACTTTATTTTTATAGTATTTCCAGTGTATTTCATTAGTAGGTACTTTTTTTTAAGTTGGAACAGATTCAATGAGTTTTCTCGCTCTGAGTGAAGCGAAAGGGGGTCAGACTTTTATTTAATAAAACGACACGTCTTTCAGTTGTCCTTTGCGCTCTAAATCAGATTTCTTTTTCTGAAAATGCCCGTGGCTCTAGCGGTGACAACTGGGCGTTTCTTCCGCCTGAATCCGATAGCCAAATCTCAAAGAGGGGACTTATCGCCATGATTATGGCGAGCCCAGAAGGTATTTAAATCTTAAACAATATATACTTAATATCTTACTACCCCCAATTTTTTAAATATAGTTGATTATCTGTCAAGCCGTAATTTACCCAAAGAACCTGTCAAAATCTGACATTAAAGAAGTGTTTAGAAATCGGCCCTTTATCACATTTTTTTAGGTGGGAAAATCATCCAATGACATCTCTCGCTCTTGGGCGGAGCGTGTGGGTGTATCAGACTTTTATTGACTAAAAACCCATTCCTGTTCCTTCGTTGTCTTTCATACCAGAAATCACCTTAGGGCGCGCGTGGAGCACTACGCACCGTCAACAACTTGGGCTCGGTTCGGACGGATACCGGACGGTCGGATGGTGAGCTAAACGCATACAAGTATGATACTTACAAACTTTCGCCTTGATAATATTGTATAGCATCTGTCTATATTTCCTAAAAAGCAACTTCTGGCTCAACTCTGAACTGAATCTAACCTTTTATTATTTATTGAACTGGATCTGGCATTGCATTATTTATTGAACTGAATCTAACATTCTATTACTATTATTAATTTTTAATGTTAACGTTTTTAAATTGTAATTTAAATGTAATGAAGATAATTTAATCTTATTTGGGTTTTCCGGTAACAAATAGAAAAAAAGTCCAGTAAATAGTCCAGAAATTAATTTATTTATTATTATTAAATAAGCATAAGCATCAGCATAATCATCCTTACAATATTACCACTGCTGTGACTCAGACCTCTTCTCTGGGAGGGTTGGTGAATGTCGCATGTCTTCGAATTTTTGGTTCTAGGACATGCCGGTTTCCTCACGATGTTTTCCTTCACAGTTTTGAAAGCAGTGGTGATGAAATAAATTACATAAAGTAATGCGCCTGGCTGGGTTTGAACCCACGATCTACAACTCGTAAATCGGAGCCTGCTATTATTAAATAATATCTTATTATAATACTGATAGCTAAAATACGGCAAAATACTTGTAATAACACTACGAATGTCGTTCCACTTATACAACACATCAAAGTACGTTGTAATGCATCACCCGAACAAAAAACTTCGCTAGAAGTCTCACAAACTTTCCTGATCTATTTTGTTCAATGCTCGAAGTCACTTTGACAGATACTAAAGAGAACTTCTGTCGTAAATTTCCAGTTTCTTCTACAAAAGTGTCAGTTAGTTTCTATGAAATGTATAAGCTTTATTCGTGTCATGGGAGATTCGACGGTGGGTGTGTTACTGTGATGTGATAGATGGTTATTTTTAACATGGAGTTTTCATGCAGTTCTTTATTTATTATAGAACCGTTTACAGGGCAGAATGGAAGAAAAAAACATGTTGCGCCGACCCCAAATAATACGGGACAAGGGCAGGAAGATGATGATGGTGTTAGAACCATTTACGTAAGTCTAGCCCTCTATGAAAATTTAGTTTTTGATTATTCTAATGGTCTTTATCATGTCACTAGCGGTCCCGGCAGACGTCCTGTCCCAAAATTTGGTTTAACACTAGAAAAAAATTATACCCGATTGAAGCGCCAACTACTGGGTTTACTTAATTGTATTTTCAAACCATTCAGGAACCAATATACACCCCTGGTTTTTAATTAATACAAAAAAAAAATAGGTCTCTATCCGTTACTGATCATATTTTTGTAGTCAAAAGTAAAAAAAAATGAAATCAAAAATTGTCCACAAAAATTTGTCATAATTAGTAAATGCATAATAGAATCAATCATTCATTACAATTGCTACTAGGAAATAATACGCGCAGTGTTATTCCATTTTGAACGTCATTTATTCATTTATAATCAACAGCCTGTACAATATTTCAATAAATTGAGTGACATTTTGGGATAAACAAAGGCTAATAACTTTGCTACGAGTATTTATGAATATTATTTATTGAGACTTTACTTAAATAATATCAAGACCTTTTCTCATAAGCCCTTTAAGTATTTATACTAATTAAACACTATTAATGTATTGTACACACAACATTACATCCAAATCGGTCAAGCCTTTTAGGAGGAGTTAGGTGAAACACTCACGTACAGAAGAATTATATTTATAACTAGCGGTCCCGGCAGACGTTGTTCTGCCCAAAAGCGGGAATAATAAAAAAAATAATTACCCTACTCTACCCTACTCTACCCTACTCTACCCTACTCTACCCTACTCTACCCTACTCTACCCTACTCTACCCTACTCTACCCTACTCTACCCTACTCTATCCTACTCTACCCTACTCTACCCTACTCTACCCTACTCTACCCTACTCTACCCTACTCTACCCTACTCTACCCTACTCTACCCTACTCTACCCTACTCTACCCTACTCTACCCTACTCTACCCTACTCTACCCTACTCTACCCTACTCTACCCTACTCTACCCTACTCTACCCTACTCTACCCTACTCTACCCTACTCTACCCTACTCTACCCTACTCTACCCTACTCTACCCTACTCTACCCTACTCTACCCTACTCTACCCTACTCTACCCTACTCTACCCTACTCTACCCTACTCTACCCTACTCTACTCGTTAAAAAGTACCCTATGTCCGTCTCCTGGTTCTAAGCTACCTCCCCACCAATTTTCAGCCAAATCGGTTCAGCCGTTCTTGAGTTATAAGTGGTGTAACTAACACGACTTTCTTTTATATATATAGATATGAAGATTCTCCAATGTTTCTTGATTAGTCGCATTATTTTTAACATTTTGCAGATCTCTGATCAAAATTAGGCATGTAATAAAACATCGTCTCAGGTAAATTCAAAATTCCTTCTTCCTTCAAGATTTTCTAAATAATTTATTATATAATATATCATCATCACTTCAGCTGAAAGACGTCCACTGTTGGACATAGGCCTCCCCTAATTGCCCGAACAATCACCAAACTTAACTGGCAGTAGGCAGGGCACATTGCTCGCAGAAAAGATGACCATTAGGGCCGAAAGGTTCTGGAGTGGCGACCGCGTACCAGAAGACGCAGCGTTGGAAGGCCTCCTACAAGGTGGACCGATATCTTGATGACGGTCCCTAGAATCCGAACGATACGAAACGCACAGGATATATTTTTAATAAATAAATACAATTACGACAAAAAAGCACTTTCAAACCACTTACATATTAGGAATGCTACACACTCAACAACTTAAGAAATCGCAAGCAATACACAAATACGAAGTAAATATCAAGCGATACTTCAATAACATTCGAGACGCTTCATGTGGGTTCCTCCTGACTAATTAAGTATATCCTATTACTTCGCTAATTAGGTACTTGACGACTTAGGGGTTTGTTATGTTCGTATGTTGAAATTATGTCATATTATTATATCGTGTTTTCATGAAATTGATTCTGTAGAAGATATTATGAGATTGTGGTATGTATCTTGTTCTTAAGACGTTGTATGATCTTGAGAAATTGAATTATGTTTTTAGAGGGTTAATTTTTTTTAAGGTAGGAAATCAGCCAACGACATCTCCTGCCCTTGAGAGGGGCGGGAGGGCTTGTCAGACTTTTACTGACTAAAACCCACTCCTGTTCCTTCTTTGCCTTCGTTCCAGGGCCCCCGGGTTCTCTTTTGCATCACCCATAGCCCCAGTAGGCTTCGACCCTTCTGGACCCCTACGGTTGCTAACATCTCCTTGAGGCGCGCGTGGAACACTACGCGCCGTCAAGGGTTGGAAACTTAAGTTTAAGTAAAGCTTGATAGCTATGCAATTAGTGTTAAGTTATGTAACACTTATCTTTACTTTTTATTTATAGATATTGATTACATTTTTATAATAGTTTAGCAAAAAACTGTAGTTCGAATCGAATATTACAAAAAAAAGGTTTTTTGGGATAGACAATAACCAAATAATTCCTTACGATAGCGAGAGAGAGGGAGTATCAATTTTTTAGTGACTAGAACTTAGTTGCCCTTTTTATAATGCCAATAAATGCATTTTTTTTTATTTCTTAGTATTTTCTTTAGAATAACCCCTGCATTTATAAACTGGTACTTTGTCCTCGTTTGTAGGAGATAATCTCAAGACGATCATATCTGGATAATGGAATGATGAAAAAAAAAACGAATGAGCGGTTCCTCTGGAATAAGTCACTAGAGTGAAGCCGCCGGAAAAAGCTAATAGATACCTAAAAAATAATCATAATCATAACATGTGTTTGAAACTAAGCTGCTTTTGATTCAATACCTACTAAAAACATAACTACTAACGTGGTCATGTGGACTTAAAAACAATATTTAGTTCTGCTGATCCCCAGCAAATAAACTCCTGACAAATAATAATGGAACCATTACACAAATCATATGAAAAGACAATCAAAAACCGTTTAATTCTCTCGCAGACCTCTCGGCAATCTAATACTACAGACATAAGAATAGGTGTACGAAAAGGAAAGCGGGCCACATGAATAATGATTGTGTTTTTGTCTCCGCAATTCCCGGAAGGGCTCGGCTATAATCGTAGATCGTATGGTCCCTAACATTCTTGAGTTATGTGCACCGCAGGAAAACATTCTGTTGAAGACCAGTCCGTGTTTAGGTTGGCTACAGACTGAGATGCTACGTGAAAAAATCCTTAAAATTTTCAACCAATTCATTCAAATCACACACAAGGGGGAGAGCAGTGGTGGCCGAGTGGTAACGGTCCCGACTTACGAGTTGTAGGTCGCGGGTTCAAACCCAGCCAGGCGCATTATTACTTTGTGTAATTATTTCATCATCACTGGTCTCAAAACTGTGAACGAAAACATCGTGAAAAAAAGGCATGTCCTAGAACCAAAAATTCGAAGACATGTGACATCCACCAACCCGCACTGGGCCCGCGTGGTGGATTACGGCCCATTCCCTCTCCTAGAGAGGAGGCCTGAGTCCCAACAGTGGGAACATTATAAGGCCGACTATGCTATGCCATGCTATGCTACATACAAGGAGGCTTACCTACACTTTACAACTTTAAATTATTAATTGAATTATACTGTCTCGTTTACGATTAAATGTATAACCTACAAGGAAAGAGCGCTGCTCTTGGAAACACAAATATTAAGTTATGGATCTAGTTCAGACACAGATGTTCATTCTACTGATTTTTTTTATTCTTGATAGGTTCGCGCTTGACCGCTATCTCACCTGATGGAAAGTGACGATGCGGTCGACGATGAAGCGCGCTTACCTAGAAGTAATCTATTCACTCTTGACTTAAAGATACCCGGGTTGTAGCCATTTTTCAATATTTTTTATCTAAAGTATATATTATATATGGAATATAATTTTTGTTAATTTGGAGAAGAATGGAAGACGATACTGTCAGAATGTCTGAAATTTTGTGAGATGATTGTATGACTGTGTGTTATATTTATTAAATAGGTATATATTATATACCTACTCCTAAAATTCCTGCGTGCTTGTGAGTTTTCTGTTATTAATTTGAATTATTGTTTTATATTTTATTGTTCTGTTGTCTTTGTACTTTTATCTGTGTTTGAATGCTCTGTATAAATAATTAAAATAAATGGCAGTTTGACTTTCTATATAAAAGTTGTCAAATAGCCATTATTATTCCTGAGTGAAAAAATAACTGGCTATTGAATTGAGTACCAAAACTGAAAATAACTTCTATTGTATGCCAATTAATCTTACAAAACAAACATTGTTAACATTTAGTTTTAGCTTCAGTTAAAATATGAATGGTGAACTAAAATATTGTTCACGGAAACATAGCTTTCAATTTAAATTTTCAAATGCATGATTGATTTATCGAACTAACATATAACAATAATAACAGTCTTTTATTAAGTTGCACCTGCCATGTTATGTCTCTGCCCCACCCTAAGGTCGACTGGTAGAAAATGCCTAAGGCATTAAGTCCGCCTTTGTACAATTTTTAGTGCATAAAGTTTTAAATAAATAAATAAATATAAGTTACGTAGAAAAGATTATCCAATATATATACCTGTTATTGTAGTTTTCTTTTTATTTTCATTTTTTTTTTAATGATATAAACCAGTGCTTGACTGCGATCCCTCCTAATGGTAAGCAGTGATGCAATCGTTGACGGTGAGTTGCACTAGTACATTAAGAGCCTATTCACTCTAGCCTTGAAGATACCTAAATTATAATCGGACGGGAAGACCGCAGCAAGCAAATTATTCCAGTCCTTCAATGCATGCGGTAATTATAGTTATGCTTAAAAATATTTCTATAAATAAAGTTGTAAGTGAAAAGAATTTAAATTGAAATATGAAGATAGTTTTTCTAAGCTCTAAGCAATCTCACTAAGCAATCGCAAAAAAAAAAATAGAATGTGTAACTTATTCAAAACTTTATAAAGATGGTGCTCTTCTTCCAAGTTTTAAAGTGGAAGAAGCAAAGCAAATGCCTTGCACTTATAATTGTATTCATGGGAAAGTTGTGCAATAAAAAATTCTAAACGACATAAAAAGGAATATTTGTAGCAATTGTTTGTGCCTATTGCAACCATGGAATAATACTCGTAATTTGAATACTTCACTAATGAGTAGGAGAGCAGTGGTGGCCGAGTGGTAATGGCCCCGACTTACGAGTTGTAGGTCGCGAGTTCAAACCCTGCCAAGCGCGTTCCTTTGTGTAATTTATTTCATCACCACTGCTCTCAAAACGGTGAAGGAAAACATCGTGAGGAAACCGGCAAGTCCTAGAACCAAAAATTCGAAAACCTGTGACATTCACCAACCCGCACTAGGCCTGCGTAGTGGAGTGGAGAGTGGAGGCCTGAGTCCCAGGAGTGGTAAAATTAAAAAAGGCTGATTATACTGTATTTTACAAATATATGTATTTTCAATTTTATATCATTTTAAAATTCATGCCGCTCACTCTTTTACAGAGAATCACTATAAATATCGCTGTAAAAATTCATTGTATTATTCAATTAATAACTATTTCCAGTAACCAAATCAACCTTTTCAGCTATAGTTTTACAATGGCAACAAATTTTTATAATGGCAACTTCAAAAATCCCTAACTATATGTAGGTTTTTTTTAGGCAGGAAATCATCTAATGACATTTCACGCCCTTGGGCGGAGTGGGAGGGCGAGTCAGACTTTTCATTGACACCTGGGTTCATTTTTACTTAACCCATGGCCTCAGTAGGTTTCGACCCTGCTGGGCTCCTTCGATTTGTTGACATCTCCTTGAGGCGAGCGTGAAACACTACGCGCCGTCGACAACTTGGACTCAGTCCGGACGGTTACCGGACGACCGGACAGCGTGCTACACAGTGCTCGCCGTCCGCAACTATGTGTAGGTTGGCTTTCAGTTTAACTAGAAGCAGCTGATAGCAGTGTTGTAGACGTAAATCATCACTTAGGCCTACTGTCTACAGACACGTAGCTTCTTAAACGCGTATTCGTCATTATACCCTCACAGCTTAAACGCGGTGCCGACATGTTGTTGCCACTTCGTCGACAAATTTCCATAGTTTTGTATATAAGCTGTGAACAGGCGTACACCAAGCGTATAATGACGAATAAGCGTAAATGAAGCTACGCGTCCGTGGAGAGTAGGCCTTAAGGGCCTATTACACCACTCAATATTCAGACAGTCTTAGTCTATGTATGTACCTCATCGTTCTGTTTCATTCCTTTACACGATATTGGCGTAAGTTGACTTTTTTCTTGTGTGACGCTACATAGACTAAGACTGTCTGAATATCGAGTAGTCTAATAGGCCCTTTAGTGTCATAGAAAATATTATTATAGCTTACGCAAACAGAAC
Organism: Mythimna pallens; assembly: GCA_961205895.1. Classification (NCBI taxonomy): domain Eukaryota; kingdom Metazoa; phylum Arthropoda; class Insecta; order Lepidoptera; family Noctuidae; genus Mythimna; species Mythimna pallens. Next base: position 19,841,041 of record OY540844.1, read on the forward strand.
CAATGACACTTAAATCTACCCACAGATCCAAGACCAACCCGCCATCGTGAAATAGAATATGTGTAACAGAATTTTACAAGACAAGTCAGTTTAAAAATGTCAATTTCATTATTTTAACTTCAAACCAAGCAAGATTATTTAATAACACTCTCCAATCTTCCCGTTCAGCGTTTAGTCAGAATTAAAAGACAATTACTCACTCAGCCACCCTTGCCTAACAAGGCAACCGCAAGGTTCGCGTTAATTTCAGGAACGTACCTCCCCATCGATCGTGGGCAACCGGCTTAATCCCGTTTTAAGTCGCCCGTCGTTGCGATGTGTAGCCTCTTCTGTGGAGAGCCTTAGCCGTGCCGATAAATATTTTATTGTGACGAAATTCTGGAAGTAATTGAAGTTTGTTGAGTAGTATGTTGTTGTTTAGAGGTTTTGTTATTGGTTCTATAATAAACGTATTTTCTTTCTTTCTTTTTTGTGATGAAAAAAACAGCTTTCTTTGCTTTTATAAACAATACGACCGTTGTAATAATTTTACTGGTATACTCATAAGTTTTATATGTAAATGTATATTGGTTTATCATCATCATCATTTCATCATCCACGGATATAGGCCTCCCCCAAGTGTCGCCACAATGAACGGTCCTGTGCGTCTCGCATCCATCGGACTCTCGCAACCGTTACCAAGTCATCGGTCCACCTTGTAGGAGGCCTTCCAACGCTACGTCTTCCGGTACGTGGTCGCCATTCTAGAACCTTTCGGTCCCAACGGCCATCCCTTCTGCAAGCAATGTGCTCTGCCCATGATGGCAAGATTAGCAATAAATAAATAAATAGTGATTGAGGTACTTGCGGCTGCGCTATGTGTCGCGGGATCGATTCCCGCGCGGAAAAAATATTGGATCTGCAGAACCTTTCGTATTATTACATTCTAGAAAGAAGAGTTCTTTTGATTGTCTAAATGCAATAATTTCTGGAAATACAAGTCAGATAGAAAAAAAAACTATTGTATACTATAGTCTGATTTAAGAAGTAGTATGACAGTATAGGAGCTGTAACCTAAAACGCAGATAAAACCACGGAAAACTGCTAATGTTGTATATCAGGCATTGTGTTCTGGTTTAATAGCAATTTCTTAAAACATTAACGTGATTTTACTTAAACGTGCTCATCAGCACACAAATCCTGCGTATCTTTTTTCTCCTTCTCAGGCAGGACAGGAAAATGATGTTGAATAATATTCAACATCATCTTCTTGCCCTTGTCCCGTGTTATTTGAGGTCGGCGCACCATGTTTTTTTCTTCCATTCTGCCCTGTCATTCGTCATGCTATCACTAACTTCCTTTTCTTTCATATCACTCTTCACACAATCCATCCATCTTTTCTTTGGTCTCCCTCTCCCTCTCCATCCATCCACATGTAAACTTATAAATCTTTTAGTAACATGCGCTTCATCTTTCCTCTTCACATGACCATACCAAGACAAACGATTCCCTTTCAATTTTTCAGTTACTGGCGCCACTTTCAAACTTCCCCATATATACTCATTTCTCACTTTATCACACACATGGATTATTATTATTTGGAGGGATTTTGAACCTTGGTTGTCTGATTGGGTTTGGTTGGGGTTGGCTATGGTTGTCTGTAAAAAATCGCTTTTAGCGATAAGACCGCCTATTGTGACACCCAATTAAGTTTAAGTTCCTAATATAATTTTTATTTTTGAAGTACAATAAAGAATTTATCTATCTTTTTCTCAATAAGACGATCTTTCGATCAAAACATGGACACAAAAGTTGCTCAAACATGCGTGTAAAGAAAGACTTTATGAACCAAAAAAAGCACTTCAAACCAAACTTGCGTTAGTAGATACCCAAGTTACGAAGGCCCTTGACCCTGTTTTTGTCTAGAACACTGAACAAACCTACTGAAATCCTTTTCTTTTACTCACAAAATTCGCTTCGCAAGTGTGTGTGCCCGCGTTCTATTTTTTTCAAGCCCCAATTATTTTGCGATTCTATCATTATAAGGAAATGGGAGATCAGAAAAATATGCTACATATTTTGTGTGTCTTTGACAGTTCGAATAACAGTGAGCTTAGGACTGACCTCAATATTATATAACTGCTTTCATATTACGGCGAATGAAGACACAGAATTCTAACATTGCAAAATATCTGTAAGTGCGAAACGATTTTATGGTTATTTACCATTCACGGCTGAGGTATTTTTGTCTTTCACAAAAATACAAAAAGATACAATGTTTTATAGAAGAGAAATATGTTTATGAAAAGTAAATAATAATTTATATATTATATACATGGCAAATTTAAATATTAACTAACTACATATATTTAGTAAAAATAATTACTTTTTTTTTGTTATATATAATTTCACGCTTGATTACCGTCTCACATGATGGTAAGCGATAATATAATAACATAATATAATATTCCACAACGCCGTCTAGTCTCAAGCTAAGCAGAACTTGAGTTATGAGTACTAGACAACTGATAAACATACATATTTATTTCTAAATACATACATATTATAGATAAATTACACCCAGACATAGAACAAATGATCGTGCTCATCACTCAAACATTTGTCCAGGGTGGGAATCGAACCCACGACCTCCGGCAGTCAGGGCCACTAACCACTAGACCAACAGGCCAGTCGCCATAATGGCGTCAACGAAGGAGCAGCTAAATTTCCTTCTTGACAAACAAGAAGGAAATTTACTTTTGCTTTAATGATGATTTAAAGATACACGCATAAAACAAAATAACTCAGTCGTCGAAGTACTCTTCCACATCGCTGCCGTCTGGAAAAGTGCCCAGAAGACTGGCAGCATTACCATGTTGAATAGCAATGCTAATTCTATAGGTAAAGGTTGTGTCTGCGCCACCTGATTTTGTGTCGTCACACAAAATGTCGATCAGTCGGCGAGAAGCATCATTAAAAAGGAAACATATCCTCGGACTTCAAAACCTAAGCATTTTTTTTAATGATCAGTCTGCGATCCCACCTCATGGTAAGCAGTGATGCAATCGTTGATGGTGGAGCGCACTAGTTTATTATTAGGCCTATTCACTCTAGCCTTGAAGACACCTAAATTATAATCGGACGGGAAGACTAAAGCAGCAATCCGATCATTTCATTTAAAAAAATTTATCTATCTACATACCATTTTAAAAACCGTGCTAACAATTTTCTGTCAACGCTCCATTTCCACACTCGGTATAAAGTAGACCTTTTGCACCTGTCCATTGTCTCATATTACTCCTAATACTACCTGCGAGAGGGACCCTCTTTTCCTTCGACAGCTACCTACAGCCAATATCAGAATTTTGGCCTTTATCAACCTAATAAATAGGATGGCTTTGTCGAAGAGTGTTGACATTTTTAGGAATTGTTTCAATAATGAAGAGATTTCTTAAAAGCTTTATCTGTTCAGAGGACTTACTGGCTAAGTAATAACCGTCACACAGTTAAAGTGAAACAACGCTTTCTGAGGTCAGTCTTTAGATAGGTGACCATACGTTACATACCTTAATTCTTCCATGCTTTGGAAAGCACGATAAGTCGTTAGTCCTGGCCGTCAAATCAATTCAACAGTTAATGGCGTCAAATCTATGATACTTTCCACTAATAGCATCAGACTGCTTAATTTGACTTGTTTTGAAATTTTCGGGTTTTCTAACACTGTCAACTTTTTTTTTGTTGTGTAGTTAGTTCTACATCACAAATCAATAGACAGGAAAAAAATTTAACTGTTGCGCTGTTCGTTTTCCATGCGGACCTAATATTAGTATGGCTTACACATAGTTGTTCCGGGTCTTGTGTGTCAGCCCCTCTAGCCAAGTTACAATCGTTTCGTTCGCGCCGAACGCCTCGAGTAGGCCACGCCTCCGATTCGTTTGTTCTGAGCACGTGACTGAGCGTTAAGATGACGTCAGAACAAAGGAATCGGAGGCGTGGCCTACTCGAGGCGTACGGCGCGAACGATACGATTCTAACTTGGCTAGGGGGGCAGTTTACATATTTGTGGACGCGCTCAAAATACAGGAGTAACTACGAGTGGGTGTCAATGTTGAAAAAAATAGCCGTCGAAAAGTAAGTTTTAAAGAGGCACACTTTTTTTTGATGGTATGCATCAAATAACTAGGTTCTACCGCTCTGGGCGGAACGAGAAACCCACCTATGTTCTTACAGTTGCCTTTTGCGTTTCAGGGGCATGGTAACTCTTTCGAAAAGACCCACAGTCCTAGCAGGCATCGACACTAGTGGGCTCCGTTAATTTTGCTGCCAGCTCTTAAAGGCGCGCGTGAAATACAAATAGGTACCTACACCTCTGCATAGCCGTTCCAAGAATACAAGCGTGATGATATATTATCGCCAATAGACTTGACCTTATCCCAAGAATACCATCGAAGAACATCCATTAAAATAATTTATCCAATCTATATTATATAAAAGCGAAATACCACTCACCGATTAATCACGTCATCAAATCTCAGAAACTATAACACCTACAAACTTAAAATTTGGTAGGTAGGTTTTTTATAGGTTGTAAACATCTGTTAAGAACGGATTTTACGAAACTCCACCCCTAAGGGGGTAAAACGGGGGTTGGAAGTTTGTATGGAATAACTTAGTTTTACGCGTGCGAAGCCGCTGGCAGAAGCTAGTATTTCTATAACTCCATTCGAAAAAAGATTAGACATTTAAAAAAATCTTTTTTACTGTCTGATCAATCGATTTTAGCTTCTATTCCGTAGGCATAAGGACGGCATTAAAAGCAAAATAGTGGTTACAATACCAACTATTTGCTGCAGCCGTCATTTATCATACTATCAAAGTAATAAAAGTCAAAATCGCTTGAACGGACACTAAAAAACGTTTGTTTAATCCTATGTCGAATGGAGTAAGTCCCTATTATGTGTAGTTTCACTAACTACACAATCCAATTTCATTCGAAAGGACTTATTATCTCAGCCTCCAAGGTCAGGGAGTCACAGTTGACCAATTCCCTTTCCCGGGACTCTACGCTCCCTATTCAGAATTTCCGGGCAATTCTTATAAAAAGGTATCGAGGTCATTCCGCCAAATCCTTTTCCAGGAAGATTTGTTATGTTTATTTATTTACGAATCATTTGCCTTATTTTTTGGTCCATTTGTTTTGGGTTACAATGTGTAAAGTTGGCTTTTTGAGATTGAATAGCTATAGCTATGACTGCTGTTACAGTTTTGGACTCGTGTTGAATTATTGAGAATTTACGAAATTACAATTTCGTAAATCTATATCTATTTATATAAAAGTAGAAACTGACTGACATATCAACGCACAGACAAAACTACTGGGTCTAGGGACGTGAAATTTTGTACAAGGCTTTCTTTTATTATGTAGGGAAGCACTAAGAGAGGATTCTCCATTTTTTTATTTATTTGATATAAACTAGTCTATTTAATTAAGGAGAAACCCGCAATTCGTAAGTAAACAATTCAATCTTGAATATAGTTTAGTAGCTATCTCAATACTACAGGTTTCATGACCCAAAGAAGAGGTTTAACCTAACTTGCGTGTAATTTACGACTACTTACTGCACTGCTGCAATCCTCGGAGCCACTACGACACTTAGAAGTACCATTCTGGCTCGTCCGTATTCCATAAAGGACAATGCATCGTAAAAGAGACTATGCCATGAAGTGTTATGGCCAGTCGTTCGGACGAGAAATGGTGGTACACACCTTGCATACTCGTGCCTCTACTTGTATTTTACTTATGTTGGGAAGGGGAGAAATGTGAAGATATTTTTTTACAGATTTAGGAAATGCGAAGATATTTTTTTCCAGATTTAGGAAACATTGACAGTTTTTAGAATGGCCTGTTGGTCTAGTGGTCAGTGGCTCTGAATGCTATGCCAGAGGTCTAGGTGTAATTTATCTATAACACGTATGTATTTAGAAATATGTAAGTATGTTTGTCAATTGTCTAGTACGCATAGTACAAGCTCTGCTTAGTTTAGGACTAGATGGCGTTGTGTGATAGTTGTGGAATATTATTATTATTGCATTTATTTATTTTTATATACATTTACATTTTTAAATATTTCTTTAAAAAAAAAAACATTTAAAAATATAATAAAATATTATATTTATTATTATTATATTAGTATGGATTATTATTATTGAATTTTTAACACACTGATTTCAAATTCTTCGACGTAGTAAACTATTTGTGTCATCACATCACACTGATAATAAAAAGGCGAATGTTTGTATTTGTGTGTGTTTATTTGTTTGTGGCTGATCGGGTTTTAATAACATTTGGCACATGGGTAGACCATATCCTGGATAGTTTATATACATATATGTCAATACATAAGAGTTTATTCAAGTAATATGTTCCCTTAGGGCAAGTATATACTTCTACACAAGTGAAGCTGCTGGCAGAAGCTAGTATCAAAATATTTTTTTTTAATCTGGACTACTGTTGATTGGTGTGGGTACTTTCAATCATCATGATTCGTCAAGATAGTGTAAACTAGAATAGAATAGAATACTCTACTGTATAAAGAAAATTTAGCAACTAAACTTTGAGTTATATATGTGTAACTTGAGCGACATGCGACTTGTACGGTTGGTATATATATATATATATATATATATATATATATATTGGTATGTAAATATATTTTTAATGAAGCTATTTTTTTTTTCAAACTTCAAATACACAAATATCTTAGTTGGTCTTAGAAGTCAGTAATACCACCTTCCATATCTGACCTGGTCAACTATTCCCACCTTACCACAATGCTCCTGTAATTTATCAAGAATTATTAAGTGTAGTATATCATTTGCAGCACAGGTACCTATACGACAGCAACGCTTCTTAGAAAATTACATCCTCCATACTAGACGCTAGTCTCAATACACCTTCCCACAATCTATCACGGGTGGAATACGATAATATTCCAAGTCGGTCCATTCTCAGTAAAGTGTCAAGTCTCTCAGTAACAGAGATAGTAGTCTTCAGCTGAAAACTTTACTCATAAACATGTCGACTGCCTTTATAAAGTGCGCACCCAAGTTCGGGCAGACTGTCACACCGAAGTGTAAGGCGTTGGTGGTTAGACAAGGTGGGTGATGCTCGGTATTAATGAGCAAAGTTGAAATATTAAGATGGGATTTTTTTTTTCGATGAAAATTGTCGTGTCGATGAGGACGAAAGTCTTCATTATAAATTGTAGTAGACACTAATATTATAAAGGAAAAAAAAAACTCGCACTGAGGGTACAAACTTGCCTGTTATTACTTACTTCTTATTGAAGTAAATAATTATGTATTATATGATTTAATTTGAATAATATAGTATATTTTTAAATTTCTAACTTATTTGTATACATTGTGTCTACATCTCTCATCCAACTCTCCTGTCGCAGGTCTGCTGGAAGAAATTTCATTTGAAATAAGCAGTACCTTTGTGCTCTTCTATCTGCTTTTATTCTTTTCATTTTTAAGTGTTTGTGTTTACATAAATAAATAAACTTACCAATATAAATAGTTCAATTCCCGAGATTTTTCTGAATCGCAAAAAAATATTTGTTTTTGTGACGTAGCAACATCTGTGCTATAAGAACTTGCCTTATGTCAAAGTTCAGGATTCTGGGTCAACAGGAAGCACTTACTATGGATTTTGATTCCCTTGAGAGTCGAAATATACGTTATCTTGCGACATAAACGGCCGTATCTTTTTTTTTTGTTAACCTAGAAGTTTAATTTTTTCACAGCTTCAAGGGATCGCAGACTAGAGTATATGGTTTTAATTTCAACTCGATATCTCCGCGCGTTCCCGAGATAAAGGCTCTTGACAGACAGACAGACAGTCGGACAGACAACAAAGTGTTCATATAAGGGTTTCGTTTTTCCTTTTGAGGTACTGAATCCAAAAAAGATGAGAGTATGTTTGTTACTCCTTCACGTTAAAGCTACGGAAGGGATTTGAATGAAAACACTGGTAGATCATGACCTAGAACATCACATAGAATACTTTTTATCCCATGAGTATGTTCCCGTGGAATCATTTATTACTTTTACACGAGCCAAGCCACTGGCAGAAATATTGTTTACTAACACTAGAAGCGCGGGCGTTCCATTCTTGTCCCATTGCTATGTTTTATCTGCGCTAGTTTTGTAATGCGTAGAATAGTAAAGTACACCAAAATATGTGTACGTACATAATGAAAGTATTGTATTATCAGTTACCAGTTTCATTTGTTTTACATCTCTCCATATTACTGTGGCAAAAATAAAATGGCCAAAGTTGAAATTTATAGTCCGCACTTCTAGTGCTAACTGTAAACAATATGACTTTAATTAAGGACAGATTTACCCATGATTTCTCCAATATTACATCTAAAATTATGAGCAAAAAAATATTATTTTGCAATTTAGTTTCAATAAAATATCAATCTGTTTTACATTTCAATTCGCTTGTTTTTATTTAGAAGCATTATTTTGTTTTACTATTTTGATGTTCAACTTTTGGAATAGCAATCAACGTTTCACTTGGTAGTAATTAATATTTTTTACATAAATATTTTATTTTCATCCTGCCGTTCTCTAAGCGATGCGGCTAAATCATTGGTCCCCAATGTCATTTGTGTTTTTTTTTAAATTATTATTATAGATAAGCTCGCGTTTGACCACTGTCTCACCTGATGATAAGCGATGATGTGGCCGACGATGGAGCACGCTTGCCTAGAAGTAATGAATAGGTAACTTCTAGGCAAGCGTGCGTTAAAGACCCCTAAATTGTAGCTATTAGGAAATACAGACTCTGGCAGGGAATTCCACTCCTTAGCTGTACACAAAATGAATTTTTTGTATGTTCCCAAAACGCTTTGTACGTATGGGTGGGATGTCCACCATGTACCAATGGCGCATCGCCGTACGTCTAGTGGTCCGATGATGGAACGCACTTGGTGGAATTAAATTATGCAATTCCAACGCACACTCTCCAAAATGCATTCTGTAAAACACCGAAAGGCTGGCTAACCTACGCCTGTGCTCAAGGCTTTGTAGATTGGATTTAGCCAGATCTACTATTAGATTATTAATAAAAATAAATAATAATAAAAAATAAAATAATAAATTATATTATATTTTTTTCAGTTAGCAAGAAGGTAGAATTTTAGCATTTTATTGTTTATCGTACAGACTGACAGACAAGATTGTTACGCGATCTGAATACGGTGTGACAGCCATCTTTCGGTCGTCTCTACAAAAGCCTTTGCTAGAGTTCAGCCGACACGTTGTACTAGAAAAGTTTTTGAGTAAATACGCATAAGTTTCTTACACAGCGTTTTTTACGATACAGTCTCGTTTTATTGTCAATCCCTTTATGTTGCAAATTAATTTGTTGCCTGTCTGTGCCTCGGAGGAGGGCTGAACAAAAGGCCTTGAATTATCGAAGTAGGAAAGAAGAGCGAAATTGCAGAATAGCCTTGGCAAAAATAAAATAAAAAAAACGGAATAAAGAATGAATGCTTGCTGTAAGAAAAACTCAATTGTTGGTTAAGCTTGCCTTTGTATATCGGCATCACACTAATATTATAAAAGCAGAAGTTTATATTACTATTTATTATATAGAATAAGTTCTTTTCTTTTTTGAGGTGAGAAATCTTTCAATGAGTTCTCCTGCTCTAAAGTGGAGTGTGAATCAGACTTTTACTGACTAAAACCCACTCCTATGTTCCTTCTTTGTCTTACGTTCCAGAACGTCAAGTTTTGGGCACGCCATAATTATGGCGGTAAGTCCCCTCTTTGAGAAGTAGCTGGAAAGACAACACGGCGTCATTACCTTCCTCATGACGCAAGTTCTCACCGGACATGGTAAGTTCGGGAGGTTTCTTCATCGGATTCATTTGGAAGAAACGCCCGGATATCACCATTTTGTGGACCGCCCGGAGAACACTGTGGAGCATACGGTGGAGGTGTGCCCCGCCTGGGCAGAGAGCCGCCTTGTCCTCGTGGGAAACGCCCCCACGAGGACACGGCAGTGCTAAGCTTTTCCTTTCAAAAGCTAACCCTTGACCCCAGTAGACACGCCCCACTCCCCGATTTCAGAACGACAACGGAAAGCTTATTTACTATTTTCCTTAATACACTTAGAAACTATTTACAATGACGTAATGTTGACAATGGAGAACTTTGAACAAGGAAACGTTTGACCTAGAAGTTTCTTCGGTACAAAATGAAGAGAGGGTCTCGCGAGGGTTTTCGCGAGATATTTACTCGCAAAACAATGTCCCATCATTAACTCAGCTGTTAAATTGTCTTAAATATTTTCCATGATTTGGCGGTTCCTTGATAAGTATATTCGATAATTGTAGGATTCGTTTTGAAAAAAAAATAATAAAAAAGAACAGTTATCGAATTCAATTTTCCGGAACAAAAGTAACGATTTGCCTTTTGCCAACTATGTTGGGATCAGTCGGTTCCAGTTTAACCTGTTGAATCTAGAATCAAATGAAAACAAAGCATTTATTTAAAATAAACCATTTACAGGCTTATTTGATTTGTCAAAAGGCCAGTCAGTCAGAAAAATAAGCTAATTGCACATTTCAAAGCGTAGATCTCTATGGAGAAAATCGTGTTATATGTATACAGTATGATAGCTCATGGTAAGCAGTGATCGTTTTTCCGGCTCTTGAGCTGCTTTGTAATGACTGTCAAAGATCTCCAAGCAAATCTAATAAACGTAAAAAAAAAACAAAACATTAATAACGTTTTACTATCCAAAATATGTTGATCAATTTGCACTTTATACTGCAATAAATCTTGATCCAAAAACTTTCAAAACTAAATATTCATAATATATGTCAAACCAATCAGTTTAAAATTGAGATAAATGAATATACAACATAATATATAGAACCGAGGCTTGAGAAACCCTTTCACAGCTCCCTACAGACCTCAAGCTAAGGGCATACATCACAAAGACTTTTCGAGGTCGCATAACATAAGTACCTATACATACTCCTTCAAAAACACATCGCCCTCTACTGTTATCAAAGTTGTACAGTCGAGTCCCCTAAAGTTTCGCCAGTTTTCAATTTGAATGAATCAAAACACAATAATACATCTTTTCTACTTTTTTAATATGTTTAATAACTACAAAATGTGGTTATAATAAGGAAAAACTTTCATCAATCTCTGGTTGACATTAATGAAAAATGGTTTTGATAGACTGGCCTGGTGGCCAGTTGAACAGAATGATGGTTCATTGGCATTGGCATCTACATCATTCAAAAAAAAATATTTCAGTGTCACATCAGACCGTAATTGATACAATTTTAGTAATCAAATCCCTTAAAAACTTTGTTAGTTAAATATTAAATAGGAGTTCTTAGTTTAAATATCTTTTGCGCTCACCAGACACACCGGGTACATACACATGTACTCGGTATGTCAAAGTGGCGTAAAACGGCTTGTCACTAATGATCCTTAAAATGCTGTTGATGCTCCCACACACTACACGCTCTCTTATGATATACTCGCTTTCTTATGATGGCATTAAAGCCATCAAAAGGTACATTTTGATGGCGTCGGCAAAAATTCCTGATGCAATGCAGTAACGTGGGAACCCCAACTACATCCTGAACGTATAGTATACTGGTCTTTGAAGTTATTGTGTGCCCTTTGCGTATTATACCGAAATAATCAATTATCCACTAAACGCAATTATGTGACATTGACAAAATGATTCTAAATCAGAAAAGCAATGACACATTATATTGTTAACAGAGTTAACAAAAAAGAGACCTTTATGTGACGAATCTATTTCTTCTTTGACTGTACCTACTTACTAGAATGATATATACTTTTCAATATGGCTGCCACTGGCAAACTCGTCTGGCAACTGGCAGATTTATACGCCACAATCTTAGGATTTATATGATTATCCGAAATGAACATATTAAGTGCGACATGTGAAATTAATAGAATAAATTGGTTTGTGGGTATTTGCAGCCGATTTTTGTGTGAATGAGAAATATAAACCATCTACAACAAAGAAATGTTTATTAGGTTGCAAAAATATTAAGTTAGCTACAGTAATAATATTGGAGAGTTTCATCGATATTGCTTATGAGTAAGCATAGACGGATGGATGTTTTATGATACTACAAAATTCAGAAAGGGATTTAGAATAAGGCAAAATAATCATTAAAGTTCTCCACTCCTCTAAAAGTCAGTTACTATGCTCTTTTATATAACTAAAATTCATTAGTTTAGTTATTATTATCTTAAGCTTCGATCAACAATGTACCTTTTATGTAAAATTTATGAGTAGCAAACTTATCGTGAAATGGCTTGATACGAATCACAAAATATTAAAATAACAGTTTTGTCTTCAATCCTACTTTTCGCGGAAAAGAAACCTAATTTCCCACATTCAATTTCCACTCAATTCAATTCCAAATGTTTTTATTTCACATAGGCCTACATGGGCACTTATAAAACGCCAGAAGCTAGTGCACGGTTCCAGTTGGTATTTTTTAAGGAGAAGAAACGGCCAGACACTCCTTGATTACTCTTTATAATATGTACTTATATATATATATATATTTTACTGTTTCCATATTACAATATTAATGAGTATATGAGGACAGTGTAGACAAATAAATATTGTACCAAATATCACAATAATAATAATGGCTTAATAGCCGAGAGCCTCGACCTCGATACCTTAGCAGGCTCTCGTTAGGCGACTAGGGGGCTTGTTTCAGAAAGCTGTACTTTTGGACATGTCTGGCATCATTAAGAACTTCCCTTCTCTGGAGCTCTGACCACTGGTAGCTTAGACCCTGTTCTCGATGCCGGCAGGCTATTATTTTTAAATGATTTTTTTTTGTGTTGTTGAAATATTTAAAAAATAGAACTAAAAGTATTTTACAATGAATACAAAGAATAGTAACAAAAAATCGGTCAAAATTTAAAGTAATGTATAAGTCCACGGAAACGACAAGTACAACTTTCTCCAAGAGGCTTCTAAATAACACAAATGTTATAGAAACTATCCACATATTGATTGCCACTAACGAGCTGAACTTGTGAACTACAAGGCAAGACAGTATCATTATACTGTAGTACAACTTTTAACGAAGCTCTTGATCTAAGTGCCAACAATGTAATAAGTTTTTCAGCTGAGACAACTCATATGAGAATGGGATATACGCTGACAGTGTTAGTTTTGATACTTGTAAATTTATTGCTTTTATACTACAATTACTATAGGATGGTGCGGGTGACAGCTGTCGGATTCATACAATGTAGCTACCTCCTTTTTTCTCATCTTAAAGATGCATACTTTCGTCTTACTGTCATCCTACCCATGCTAAGTAAAAAAGACCTTAAAAGCATTTGTTTTTTTTTGTAAGTCAGTGTTTTAAAAGGGTTTGAGTGTAAGATATTGAGTGGTTAACAACGGTTGTGGTTGGTATTTTATTTCGAGAATGTTTTGTATTACGCGATGTTATGAATAAATGTTTGTAAATCTAGAATGGTAAGTAACTGTAGTGTATATGGCTTAATAAAAAGTGGAGTTAAGATACTTTTCCTTTTTGTTTAGAAATCTACTTAGGATCCCACATTAACGAAAGTTACTATCCCATTCTTGTTGTTGTTGTTGTTACAGCTAAAACAATCCTCAATTTTATAATATTTTTTTATTATTATTATTTTAAATTGCTCTATCTCGCTCAAATGGCTGAACGGATTTGAATTTAAGGAATATGTTTCCTTGGGATAATTTTTTGCTTTCCCTCTGGCACAAGAAAAAATTTATCGATTTTCATATTACCTTTTCGTATCCCAAAAAAAAACATAAACAATTGTATTTTTTGTTACTGAGCCAGTAAAATTATCTTGTAAGTTTGAAGTACCCACTTATTTGTCGACAACTCTACCTTTATAAATTTCTTAGCGGCCATTCATCACAATCACTGAAAGGGCTCAAGCACACTTCTGCAATAGGTCCTTATACAATAACATTCAACATTTTTGGTTGTAATATAAGAGGAAGTTACCCAACCATGTCAGCACTTGAGAGTCAAGAGCCGGAATACTTTCTAGTGAGGATGCCACTTAGCGAACTGGGTTTATGATACGATTTCAAAAAGGCCTAGTTTTCCTTATATATTCACTAAGAGAATTTACATGTTTCTAAAAATTAGAATGTATAAAATATATTATTCTTGTGAGATGTCTCGAAATTCTGAGATTGTTTGGTGGCAGTGCCATAGCTCAGAACTTTTATACATATACCCGGTGCTGGTTTCAGAAAATGCGCCCCTAAAAACAGTCGAATTTGGATAAGTTTAATCCGCCTGACGCAGGTCTGCAACGGACAGGAGTGTTTCGGGAGTTACTTGTTTCGGATCTGGCGGGAGTCACCGTTGTGTGGGTTGCCCTGAGCTCACGGTGAAGCAAATGGTGGAAGTTTACTCTGCTTGGCCGAAGCTCCGCCGTTCCTTCCGTTCTCGTGGAGTCGATAGACGGTGGCAACCTGAGCGCCCGGCCCTGGTTTAGGCCATGGAACGGAGCGAGAGGCAATGGAGAAACAGTCACCTTATCCGATGAAATAAATTATATAAAACTTGGCCTTGATTTAATCTTTTTTTTTTTGTACAAATTCTCGAGATAGTTTATAAACTAACGGTAACATAATACATATAATAATAACAAACAAATACCTTTACTTCAGACTTTAAAGATCAATAAAAAAAACATGAAAATAACCTTATAGTTTAAGCTTTTATTGCCCTCTTCTGCCATCATCTAAAACTCTACAAAAGCTCATCTTTGCCCCTACAAAAGAAACAAACCTTCATAATTACTTCCATTTCGTCGACAAAAAACTCGCTTCTCTCTAACAAATTGACACAATAAAGAGCTCACATGCGCGACGACTGGTGACGTATTTTTTCGACTATGACGTCACTTCCGTCGCCCGACAGCAGATTGATGACGTAGAAGTCATAGCGGAGGATTGATAAATGTTAACTGACGAGGGTGTTGGGGAGATAATGGTTTGTGATAGGGATTGTGAGTTTGTGAGTGTGCATAATAATTTTGAATTGGTTGCGGGTTTAAAGTAGGTATAGTTTTATTTATATAAATTGCACGCAATGCAAGCACAAAAAGAAATCAAAACTAAATCAAAAGTAATCTTAATCTTCAAATCTATTAGCACACTATACCGTGCCGAAGTCTTTAACCGTCGTCTGTAACCGAAGTTACCGGCCCACGCTGAAAACCAATGCCGTAGATTCATCGCATTTTGCGTGTGGTCACGGCATTCGGCTGTTTTGCGTGGATGTGGTGCATATTTTTCACAAAATTTACTTGTGACTTGTTAGTTCTAAATTTGCGCCTTGTTCCGCCAAATAAAATGTTTTTCTTTCTTTCTTTTCAGTTTTAAACAATTGTTAATTTAATGAGTATATTGACCTGTTAGGGCACTGTAATCAACTTATAATACTAACAAACATCTATCATCAATCTATCACACGTACGGCAGTGCTACCATACGCTCAAAAAGTTTTGAGAATATATATAATATTCAATTTCAACTTCAACTCTTCATTATGGCATTTGCGTATATAATATTCATTGTTACACTTTTTTTGACGAGGGAAACAACCAATGCAATTCAAAACAAATGCAAAACAAAATTTGACTGACCTCTTGGTCTAGTGGTTAGTGGCCCTGACTGCTATGCCGGAGGTCGTGGGTTCGATTCCCACCCAGGACAAATGTTTGTGTGATGAGCACGTTCATTTGTTTTGTGTCTGGGTGTAATTTATCTATATATGTATGTATTTAGAAATATATAAGTATGTTTATCAGTTGTCTAGTGCCCATAACACAAGCCCTGCTTAGCTTGGGACTGGACGGTGTTGTGTGATAGTTGTGGAATATTATATTATATTATATTATTGACTTTTTACGCTCTAGGGTGGAGCGTAGGGCATGTCATACTTTTACTGACTAAAACAACATATGTGACCTTCAGTTGCTTTGTATTGTAAGACGACTTTTCAGAAAATTCCCGTGTTCATTGTTATACTAGGAGTAAAATTCTTTGCCGGTTCCTGTGTTTCCTGATGGCTACAACCTAGGGTATTTTAAGACTGAATAGGTTACTTCTAAGCAAAAGTACGCTACTGCCAATCACGTCATTGCTTACCAACAGGTGAGATAATAGTCTAGCGCGAGCCTATCAATAATAATAGATAATAAAAGTATACGCATTTTATTCAGTCATTAAACCAAAAGATTATTAACTAAAAAATATGACGTTATTTCACAACGCCATCTCTTGATCGAATTAAGAACTAATTTGATACACACCATCTATGAGCAAAAGTATGAACTAATTTTATATTAATATACGTAAAATATAGTGCTAGAACTTGAACAACGTGAGCCTATCAATTTCAGCTTCCAACGTGAATGACCGAGACCAATCCCAATCGTGTTACAGAATTAATATCAATACGTACTTGCTTAGTCTTTTGTAAACGAGATTAGCTCGTGTTTGGGAAGTTTTTGTACGAAGCGATTTATTTGTTTACTTTGTGAAGCGTCTTGTGCGAGGAGCTCAAGCGAAGGAGCTCATGGAATGGGGCGATTGTATGCTTCTATTTAGTTCTTTTTCAGACAGTTTTTTGAAGCTGCGATTTAATTTATTACAATGGCCATACCCGTGTTTTTTTTTTAGGTCGGAAATCATCTAATGACATCTCCCGCCCTTTCGTGTCAGATTTTTACTGACTAAAACCTTCCTTCCTTTTTTGCCTTCCTTCTAGAGCCCCGGGGTTCTCTTTTGCATCATCCATGGCCCCAGTAGGCTTCGACCCTGCTGAGCCCCTACGGTTTTGTTGCCATCTTCTTGAGGTGCGTGTGGAACATTACGCGTCGTCGACGACTTGGGCTCGGTCCGGACGGTCACCGGAGGGTCGGACGGCGAGCTACCCATTGCTCGCCGTCCGCAAGCTAGCGCCTACGGTGGCTGGTAATCGGGATCAGGATCCCAGCGGCTGAGGCGTGAGGGCCGTTCCCTCGCGCGTGCGGCCGCCTGCAAAGTATGTGTGTATAATATACACATATTATTATTATTACTGAAAATGCTCAAGGGGTTTTTTTTTTAGGTGGGAAAATCATCTTATGACAAATCCCGCTCTTGGGCGGAGCGGAAGATAGTGTCAGACTTTTACTGACCAAAAACCCACCCCTGTTCCTTCGTTGCCTTCGTCCCAGGGCCCGGGTTTCGATGCTAAAGGGGTTGGGATAAATTTAGCACACGTATAGACCATGTCTTACACTTGGGGGAGGCCTATGTCCAACAGTGGACGTCTTTCGGCTGAGATGATGATGATGATGATTGCCTAGACAAAGCATTAAATAATATTCCACAACTATCACACAACGCCGTCTAGTCCCAAGCTAAGCAGAGCTTGTGTTATGGGTACTAGACAACTGACAAACATATTTATATATTTCTAAATTATTTTTTCATTACCACGAAAACAAGTCTTTCACACAAAGCACTAATCTAAAAAATCCTAAATAATTTCTAAATCCCCGTCCATTCACACTGCCCACACATTACCAAACTAAATCCTTCCTGAAATATAACTAAGTCGACAAAAAAAATATTTCCGTGCCCAACACCACTTTAATAATATGAGATTTGAGCGCGTTACGTGCCTGGTCCTTGCCTCTTTGGGTAATTACCCGGGTCAAAACCCCGGTATAATATGAAAGGCTTTTTGTAACAACCTTTTAGGGTAAAACACATGGACACGCGAGCCTTCGTAAAAAGTGGTCGGAATAAAGTTGGAAAGTGTTGAATGTGTTTTTCTGAAGTTAGTTTTGTTTGTCAGGCTGGTTACTCTTGGGGTCGTAATTTGGTATTACTTGGTGACTATATGTTTTTTCTAGAATAAGGTATATTAGTAACCCAGCGCTGCGGAAGGTCACAAAAGACACCTCGCATCAACGTTTCGCCTCGTCGTTTATATCGCGTATATCGAAAGACTGGAACAATTTGCCTGCTGCGGTCTTCCCGTCCGATTAATCTTTAAGTGTCTTCAAGACTAGAGTGAATAGGCTCTTAATAAACTAGTGCACCTCACCATCAATGATTGCATCACTGCTTACCATCAGGTGGGATCTCAGTCAAGCACTAGTTCATAACAATAAAAAAACTCCAGGTCGTAATCAACCACGCGTGCCTCAAGGAGATGTCAGCAAATCGTAGGGGCCCAACAGGGTCGAAGCCTACTGGGGCCACGGGTAGTGTGAAAGTGAAACCCGGGGCCCTGGGACGAAGGCAAAAAAGGAACGGGAGTGGGTTTTTAGTCAGTAAAAGTCTGACACTATTTCTCGCTCCGCCCAAGAGCGGGATTTGTCATAAGATGATACTCCCACCTAAAAAAATAAGGTCGTAATCAACATCTCTGTAAATGATATAGAAGAAAGAAAGAAAGAAAAACATTTTATTTAGCGGAACTAGGCGCAAATTTAGAACTAAACAAATTAAAAGTATTTATTTTGCAAATAGGTTTTTTTTTTTTTAAATACTTTTACACGTAAATTTTTTCGTCAGTTTAAACTAGATGAGGCCGGTGTTTCTTAGCTGACTACCCTGAGAAGAAACACCGAAACAAACTCAGGGGTCACAATCTCTTTTAAAGTCCATACAGCAAACATGTAATGGTCAAATCATATGAGAACTATTCAGATTAGTGTCTGAGATGGTCTTTTGAGGAAAGAACTACACAGATTTGAGTGGACCTGTCCAGTCAGTGCAAGCATTTGTCAGTATTCGTATAGCTCAACAGTCTTCGCCATATCTCAAAGAAGTGTTTCCTTACCGAATTAAAAAGCTATGCCACTAACAGGAAGACATGGAGGTGTCTCGTAAACTGCAACCAATCAAAATATGCTTGATTGGCGCAACGGTTGAGCGATTAGCTAAGTATTGCAAGTTGGATTGCCGCACGACACTTATAATTGAACATTGGCTCACAGGTAGGTGTTAAGGAACTGGGCGTCTTGTGTATGTAAGTTTACATATTTCTGAACGCACTCATGATACAGAAGATTCCTAGTGTGCAATAACGTTTTACCAAACTAAAGTGGCAATGGGCAGGGCACATTGCTCGCAGAACGGATAGCCGTTGGGGCCGAAAGGTTCTGGAAGTACGTACCGGAAGACGCAGTGTTGGAAGACCCCTACAAGGTGGACCGATGACCTGGTGAAGGTTGCGGGAATCCGATGGATGCGAGACGCACAGGATCGTTCGTTGTGGTGACATTTGGGGGAGGCCTATGTCCAGCAGTGAACGTCTATCGGCTGAAATGATGATGATGATGATGAATAACGTTTTAAAAAGAAAAAAAGGCGATAGACGACCACTCCGTGAGGACTACATATACGACGAAGGAGATTAACTCTTAAAACCATTCGCTAGCAGACAGCACAAAGCCTAAGCCTTAGTCTATTATCTATATTATTTTGCACAAATCTTTATAAAAAACGATTTTTAATATCCTTATAACTCCAATTCATACAAAATATAGGTACCATCAATTCTCAATGTATCAAATAGGTCGTAAATATCATTCGATATTTCGTTGAAATGACGTAGTCGTTTACGTTTATTGCCATCTTGTAATTTGGAACTTTCAATAAGAATGATGTGATTTTTTCTACAGTTGAAAGAATAAACTATATATAATATAATAAACTTTTTCAGACCAGAGACCCTTAACAACGAATAAAAATAGTTGGTGCTTACTAAAAAAACGCCTTTTTTTGGATGGGGAAAATCATCTAATGGCATCACCATTTCTTTCGTGTCAAAATTTTAGGGACTAAAAACCCACTCCTGTTCAGTCTTTGCTATTGTTCCAGGGCCTTGGAGATCTCTTTCTAATTACCCATGGTTTAAGTGGCAATGGGCAGGGCACATTGCTCGCAGAACGGATGGTCGTTGGAGCCGAAAGGTTTTGGAATGGCGACCACGTACCTGAAAACGTAGCGTTGGAAGGCTTCCTACAAGGCTTTTTTTTTTTTCTCGGGTGGGAAAATCATCTAATGACAACTTGCGCTCTTGGGCGGAGCGAGAGATAGCGTCAGACTTTTACTGACTATAAACCCACTCCTGTTCCTTCTTTGCCATTTTTTTTTCCCAGGGCCCCGGGGGTCAAATGGCGACCACGTACCTGAAAACGTAGCGTTGGAAGGCCTCCTACAAGGTTTTTTTTTTTTTCTCGTGTGGGAAAATCATCTAATGACAACTTGCGCTCTTGGGCGGAGCGAGAGATAGCGTCAGACTTTTACTGACTAAAAACCCACTCCTGTTCCTTCTTTGCCATTTTTTTTTCCTAGGGCCCCGGGGGTCAAGGCGGACCGATGACCTGGTAAGGATTGCGGGAATCCGATGAACACAGAACCATTCATTGTTGCGACACTTGGGGGAGGCCTTTGTCCAACAGTGGACGTCTTTCGGCTTAAATGATGATGATGATAATGGCTTCAGTAGGCTTCGACCTTGCTGGGCCCCTACGGAACACGTTTAAAACACCTTTTTTTTTTTTAAAGCAGTGGGACTTCAATGCTGAGCAAAGCCCTCCCCCAAGTCCTTTCAGACGCTCATTTACAATTCTTAAAACTTTATGCACTAACTATGCATCGCCGCATGGGGGAGGCCTATGTCTGGACATTGCTTGCAGTAGACATCTTTCGGCTGAAATAATTATGATGATGATTCTAACCAAACCCTTCAATTTTACAATGAGCAAGTCCATAAATGATTTAAATACCATTTTCAATTTAAGCCCTAATTAATTCTTTCCCAGAAACATTTCTTTCAATAATACCCTCATATAATTTCTGTTTATTATTACTTTTTATTATTACCCCTGTATTGAATACCAATACATTGGTTCCTTTTCATCCCTAAGGCCTTTGTACGTCGATGTTCATTATTCCCTTCAGACTTTCGTTTCAAAGACACTGTTTGTTGAGAATTTTCCAGCATATTGTTTGTTGATATTAAAAATTGATTAGTTTTGTGCATTAAATGTTTTTTTTGGGTTGTCATGTGTATCTTTAAAAGCTATGGGATTATATTAGTAGGTTTCTTTGGTTGGGCTTGGTTGATTGGTTTTTTTTTCGGTGGGAAAATCATCCAATGACATCCTCCGATCTTGGGCGGTGCATAAGGACTCAGACTTTTACTGACTAAAAACCCACTCCTGTTTCTTCGTTGCCTTTCATACCAGGGCCGAGTCTTCCTTTCAAAAGCAAACCCTTGAACCCAGTAGGCTTAGACGACAGTAGGTTTACTGACATCTCTCATTACTGCTTCGCAGAAGGAGCGGCAGCCTGCCACTCCTCCTCGCTTCGGACCATGGCCTGTGCCAAGGCCCGGCGCGAGAGATCGTTGGTGCCGATTCCCCCCACAAGGACACCTCTACCGTGTGCTTCACCGAGCGGTCCACACAGTGGCAACACTGGGGTGTTACTTCTACACGAATCCGGTGCATGAACTTCCCGAACTGACCATGTTCGGTAAGAACCTGCGTCATGCGGGAGATGAGGACGCCGTGAGGTCTTTCCAGCCACTCCTCAAAGACCCCTTAACGCCAATGATTATGGCGTGCCCAATGTCTAAGGTATTAAGTCCGCCTATGTACTATTTATTTAATAAATAAGTAAGTGTATATATCTATGCTTGTCAAAACCGAGATTTTCACATAGTTTAAGCCAATACCATAAACCCACCACAATTTTTTAGGTTGGCCAGTTGTAATTTTTCTTGTCAATATGCCTTTTTACACTATGTAGCGAAACTATGGAACGTCTCCTTCTTATATCCTACCGGTCTGTGGGAAGCCTGACTGTTCTCTTCCTGACTCTATCGTTTGCTTCACTAAAGTACAAAAATAAAACCATTTTATCCAGCGTTTGGAATCGTCCATTAATCACGTTCTAAGAGGATCGAAAATTAGAGTTCAGTTAAAATCACGAAATAAAATAAGGAGGGGTGTAATAAGATCTTACGTGTATTTTTTTTCGTGGCCTTAACTCGCCGTTGCCAGGATTTCCCAACCATAGATTGTAAATGACTGTACCAAAAGAAAGGGGTTACAATAGTATAGTCGGCTTTATAATGTTCCCACTGTTGGGACTCAGGCCTTCTCTCTAGAAGAGGGAATGGGCCGTATGGGCCCACCCGGGCCCAGTACGGGTTGGTGGATGTCACATGTCTTCGAATTTTTGGTTCTAGGACATGCCGGTTTCCTCACGATGTTTTCCTTCACCGTTTTGTGAGCAGTGGTGATGAAACAATTTACACAAAGTAATGCGCCTGGCTGGGTTTGAACCCGCGACCTACAACTCGTAAGTCGGGGCCGTTACCACTAGGCCACCACTGCTCTAAGGGTTACAAAGTTCCTAAAAAACGTTACGTGATTAATAGACGACCTTTATATAGAGTTAGTGACGTAAACGAAGCCACAAAATGGCTGAAGAAATGTACAACATCGTAGATACGCAGATGACTGTTTGGGTACTGTGTTCCACAAAGCAATAGAGTACTTTTCGGTTCCCCAAACGCTTATTCATTACGGTCGAAAAAACTTCCAGAAACCCACAGCGTCCCTCAAAAATTTATCTCCATTCACAATTTACCGAAATGCGAAGAACCTAACGCAGTTATTTAACAATTTTCTTTTAAACTTTTTTAGTGAATTACGGCGCCATGACAATAGTACAGTCAGGGCGATAATTACGCCTGTCTCGACGAGCACTTCGCCAAACTTTCCCACTTCTGACGATGTTTTTTTTTTCACTTAACGCGACCCACGGAAATGCTCAAGTTTCTTATAGCCGAGCCAAAAGATAACTTTTATGAACTTGTATTGCGGGTTTCAATAGTAGAGTCTGTATTTGGTGCATTTTATTTGATTGACCATTTTTTTTATTTAATAATAATGATAATAAACATTGTTCAGGCAGAGGCCATAGTCTTAACATAGTTCTTGGTAACCAGTCCACTTAAGACTCCAAAAACCATAGCCCTATTATCTTTGTTTCTCATATGTCGCAATAGTTTCCCACCAACCGGAGGTTGTCCTTGGGTGCACTAGCACAGGCGTATGGAGATAATCGTCGGTTGGCCACTAACCTCTAGATCAACAGGCCAATCAGATGATGAAGACGATATGAGTACCAAAGTTTGTGTACGTGCATGCATACTATTTAGTGTGTGTGATCCAGCTGCTTGATAATCCACATAATTAAATCAATTTTAAATCATATATGTAAAACATTAATTTATCACTCTTTTCCCCCATTATCATGCAAGATTCCATCTAACACGGCACGACACGGCAATAAAACGTCGCCATACCACGCGCCTAAAACACATTCACCCGGCAACGTGAGTTAACTACTTATGACTTGTAAATTAAGTCCATTACCCCACTTATATGCTGAGGAACGACGTCCGACCAACGTGTCCCGTCAGTGTAAAACAAACTCCTTAAAACATACGAGTACAGCCGCCATGTTGGTAAAGACTGTTGTAGACAGGCGAAATACGACAACGCTTTTTATTATGGTGTTTTGGCGAAAGAAATCCTTTTTTGTTTTGCGAGCAAGAGGACGACCTAACTACCTTTGTCCTTCAGTTGCCTTTTGTGCTCTAAGGCTACGGGCACTCTTTCCAACATTACCGGAGCCCTAGCAGGCATTGACTTTATGTGAGCTTCAAAGAGATGTCAGTAAAACTAAAGGCCCTTCAGTTGCTGACATCTCTTTAAGGCTCATAGGGAACATTACGCGCCGTCAACTCAGGCCTGGTCTAGACTAGACGGCCGGATGACAAGCTACTCATTGTTTTTCATCCGCAATTAAAAAAAGGCCCTGGTGAAAGCGACTATGCGACGATTGTCCTAAGAATCCTACACGTGAATAGGTATCCATATTTTGGCCGTACAGATTGAACCTTTCTAACAACATCTGTCATATCATTAATTCTCTATCAGCCATAACGATCAGCCTACAAGCAAAGAGTGAACTGACATCTTCTGGATTCCCTCGCTTCAATATAAACTATTATCAGGTGAGATCGAGGGTAAAAGGTAATAATCAAACAAAAGGAAAGATCAATTTGTTGCATCTTTGACGTATTGTCACGTCGCGTCTTTCTTCCGGAACCTTAATTTTCTTCTTGGTCGTTACACTTTTGCTAAAGTGATCGTGGTTGTCATAAGTGTAGCTCTCTGGAAGCTGTCAGGGAACGCTGCACAAGTTACCGCCACTTTTGCCTGCTGCCAATCATCTGGTCGTTTCTTTAGGCTGCCAACAGCCGCTTTGATCTGGTCTGTCCATCGCATCGGTGATCTGCCACACGGCCTCATCCCGTCCACCCTTCTTTATATAACAAGGCGTTCGATAGAGTAGGAGCCTTAATGCGGGCGTGCGAAATAATTCTGTTCTGGCGGCCGTCCGCCTTTGTCGCTTGCCAATGTGGTGTCGGCTTTAGATAAGCTTTTTATGGAGTGTAAGAAAGTTGAAACGGTATTGTTGGTAGACTGTGGTCGAAAGGACAATGGCTGGTTGATTTAGGAGCTAAGGAATTTATATACATACTGTTTATCCTGAAGTTTGGCAATGCTTTTGCATTTTTTTAACAAAGGAACTTTAATATTTATTCTCATTGCTTAAGATGAGTACTAATATTTACATGGAACAGCTACCTAACTGACCTCCGCAACCCAATAATTGGGAAGGGGCAACGCCCTTAGCAAGACTCCCTGGCATATCAAAGATCTACAAATGACTGCTAGTACCAACGACTCACGTGTTTTTTTGAGACACAGAGAAATATCGATATATTAATTTGGTCACCCATCTATAGACTGACCTTGTCAAGTGTTGCTTAACTTTGGATTAACACCATTGCCATTAAGCCAAGAGACGTCTTGCTGGACATAAGGATCCCCAAAGTGTCGCTATAACCGTTCCTATGCGTATCGCATCCATTGGATTCCCGTAAAAGTTAAACTCATAAATTGGCTAAAACACCAAACTACAATTTAGCCAAACGCCAAACAGCAATATTATTAGAAATTAATAGCAGTCAATACCTTTGATTACCATGCAGACTAATAAACATAAACAATACGAACCAGCCGATATCATCAAATAGTCCGAATTCACGCTTATTCAGCACATTTGTAATTTATTCAAAAGAACACAAATATGCATTCAATGCCGTATCAAATGATTGCGATGTAATATATAGTTTCGACGAAATGTATTGTAAAATACAATATGTATACGGTGGACCATTCAATTCAATAATTTGGGACATTTTGTATTTAAAATAATTTAACATGAAATATTACAATTAATATTAAATATTATGTGAATAAGTGTGTGTATATTGTGGATTTATTTCATCACCACCGCTCTCAAAACGGTGAAGGAAAACATCGTGAGGAAACCGGCATGTCCTAGAACCAAAAATTCGAAGACATGTGACATCCACCAACCGCACTGGGCCCGCGTGGTGTATTACGGCCCATTCCCTCTCCTAGAGAGGAGGCCTGAGTTCAACAGTGGGAACATTATAAGGCCGACTATGCTATGCTGTGCTATTATGTGGATATCCGCAGGAGAATCAAAAGAGAAGGTTACCTACATAGCCTGAAGAATCACCAAACTTAAGTGGCAGTGGGCAGGGTATTACCAGAACAGGGTATAACAGATGGTCGTTGCAGCTTAAAGGTTCTGGAATAGCGACCGCGCACCGGAAGATAGCGTTGGAAGGCCTCCCACAAGGTGGACCGATGACCTGGTGAAGGTCATGAGAATCTGAAAGATGAAAGACAGACCGGACCGCTCGTTGTGGCGAAACTTGGGGGAGAGTAGGTAGCTCAGTATAAAGTTTAGAAAGTCATTAATTTTTTGATACAGAAAACAGTCATATTGTTTTCCATTAAAATGCGTATATAACATATTTTAACGTGTTTGCTTCTTCTTTCTTTCTTCTTGGCAAGTTACTGAGGTAGTCAATAACACAATCAAATTTTTAGTTCCATTTTACCAAGATAGTACCTGTGTCAATAATTCTAAATAATGTCCTGTTGTACCTGCCAACAGAACAAAACTACATAAATTTAACATCACAATATCAACTAGGAACCAATATGCGAATAATCATAAGAGCCTCCAAACTTCAATAAAAAAATCTCGCTAAAAACCGATTTTAATATCAATTTTTACATCCAGACGAAAATAAAAGTAAAATGGTAGTTGTCAAAATAGTTTTCATTTGAAACATTTAGTTTAAGAAATTCTACCTTTTCCGGTGATTTCGAATCCGTAACATATCACAAAAATCTTGCATTTAAGGCCCTAACTCTCGAACAGTGCTTTAAAACAGTGACTTTCTGAAGCCTACTCCTTGGTAACGGCTTGGTCAATAGGTTTCAAAAAATATATGTTTATTATAAATTCAAGTACTTACAACATTAACAACATATATGATTTTTTCGTAAGACCAAACTTTGGCAAAAAAAAAAATTTACAACATGACATCTTTTCGCTTGTTTTCCCTACTCCTTTCAAACGGCTTTGATCTTTAGAAATATGTTTACACGAAAAAAATGCTGGTTGAGTGTTCAGAATGTACATAGCATTATGTAAATCAATCAATATTTCGTAAAGAAAATGGATTTAAAGGTCACTGCCCCGAATTAAACGCACAGATCCTGCGTTTCATACTGCCGCTTAAGCGGCGGTACGAGTATGTGTGCATTTAATTCCGGCCAGATATTCAAGGGACTATACGCCTTAAATTACTAGATGAGAATGAAAATGGAAATTTTGTAGTTTTCCTTTTGTTTATGACTATAACTGAAAAAAAAAGTTCCAAGAATAGGTTTTCCTGGCTCGTTTCTGTAGTCTAAACCTCGGAAATTGTGATTTTTTTCGAAGATAAAAAGCCGAAACTCAGCAAATGGCGACTATTTTATTTTGAAATACCTTAAATTCTCTCCGTACCTACTAAATGGGAATAAAAATATACCGCGAGGACTTTTCTCTTTCAACAGGCAATTATAATTTTAATTTCACAGCAGGATCAAACGATGCCAAAATACCTAAGAGTCCTGCTGACCCACAAAATGGCCGCCAAACAAATAACAGTACAGTTATTAATGTGGCCAACTGAGCGTGTCGCCGTGTCGCATTGCGGTCATGTAAATTTCCCACTTTTACCACATTTGGATTACATTTTTTTATCCCAACACCCGGATCCGAGTTCCGTGTTTAAGGAATTTTGTAGCTGACTATACCTTTTTTAGTTTCGGTAATTCGTGGACTTCAATTAAAAAAGGACGAAATATTTTTCAGTAAAATTTCAAGCGAAAATGTCTGGTTAAAGTAATTTTCACGTTGATGAAATCACATGAAATCATGGACAAAATATATGTATTTATATAAATCGTATTCGAAATTTGAAGACTTTATCGAAAAAGAAAAAGCCACTCGTTTTATATCCATTGGTATTCACGAAACCAATTAAAATAAAAACAAATAAACACTCAATGCACCACACATACAATACACAAATGCGAATTTTAGCATGTAAATGTAAGTACAGCGCTTCGTCGCTAGATAAGAAAGGATGAGCGCGGAACATCGTGGCAACCCCAAGGGGTACAGGCGAAGGAATCAGCGCTATTAGTTGTATGCAAAGCAGCGCTTGAAACGCTGTTCGGTGACACGACACTCATGAGACCAACAAGCTTTTTAAAGTGGTATTTTTTTTTTAATTCAGAAGAGAATTTTTAAATCGAAACGGTTAAGTTCGATGGCCGTTGCATAATTTTTGAATTTGTGCGAATTGAAGATATTATTATTGTGGAGAAAGAAGTGTTGGTTTGAGGTTATGGTTGAAGAAAATGTTTAAGGAATCAGGATTTATTCACAGAGAACACGTACCTACGTGTTATTATAATATTTGTAAAAATAATACCAGATGAATAGACTGTACAAATCTTTTTAAGCATAAATGAAAGAGTTACTATAATAAATTATGTTTAGGGACATTCGGTCCATAAATAAATTTAGACCACACAATTCTGAGTTACCTTTATACATTTATTCGACTGAGTTTAATTCATCTTTTGAACTATTTTAGGAATCCGTTTCGGTAAAATTAACGGCGAACAATAACATTGTCCTAAAATAAAGTGTGACAAAAATAAAACTAAAATCGTTCTACATTCACACAATCTCTTTAAAACGCTTTTCATAGTTTTTCATTTTATCTTTGTTACTCAATTTGGTACATAGATATTAATATTTCAGTCGAAACATTAATAGTCGAAATCTAAATTCCTATCTCGATTGACACTTTTTTATATGAAATATCGCTCTATTGATGTTCAATATTGAATTTCTTCTATAGAAATAAATATTAACAAAAAATGTGTAGGTTTACTTGAAAGAATCCAGTCTTGTTCACAGCTTTGAGGACAAGCCTATGAAGCAATGTCATACTATAAGTTTAGACGAGGCATGCCCTTTAAGTTTTGTCGTTTGAAAAAAAAACACAACTAGAACCGTATAGTACTTTTTATGGTTTTTCAAAGTATTTACCACGAAGCTTAATACACTTTTCCATTCGCTCAAACCAGGTATTACAACATTTATTCTACTCTAAAGTGGGGGTGTTCAAAATGGCTGACTTAAAAGCCTCGACTGCTTCTTCACCGGACTGGAACCTTTGACCACGGAAACTTTTTAAAATATAAAGAAATGTAAAAACCATCCTCCGTACAGCCCTGACCCAAGTCCTAACTAAACTTAGGTCAGGACTGTATGGAGAATGGTCAAGAATTTCTACTTTTTCCTGCTTCAAATACTCAATCGTTTGACGTGTGCTGTGTGAGCTTGCGTTGTCGTGCTGCAGGATGATGCGTCGCTTCGAGTTAGATTTTCGAAGTTCGGCGATGACTTGTGGTAAACAAACTGTGCGTTAACCGTTCTACGTTCTTCAAGTGCAATAGTCGTAACATGGCCGGTTTTTACAAACGAACGTGGCCACCATCTTCTTTGAAGTAATTCGAGAACGAACAACTTTAGTTGGCTTTGGCTCGTCTTGAAAGACCGAGATTGTAGATTGTTGTTTGGAACCAGGATCATAGGCATAGATCCAAGATTCGTCATCACTGATGATGTCGTAGACGTGATTTGACTCTACTTGGTTGAACCTTTGCAGAGTTTTCTTACACCATCTGACGCGAGCCGCCTTGTGATCATCGGAAAGCAGATTCGGTATCCAACGGCAAACTAGCTTTCTCACACCAAGCGCTTCATGCAAGATCTTCTGAATGGTTGTCCTTGAGATGTCTAATAGAACCTCTATCTCTCGATATGTCTTATGACGATCTTCGAGAATTAGTTGTCTAACAGCAATTATGTTATCTTCAGTGAAGGAGATTTGTCACTAACACTAGTAAGCCCACGCTGGAATTCTAAATACCAGCGTTCGAGAGTCCACAGAAATGGGACTTCATCACTAAACACAGATGTTAGCTCTTCAAAACACTGAAGCCGTGTCAGGCCTCTTCTAAAGTTGTAGAAAATTATTGCACGAACATTTTCCTTAGAAAGATTCATTTTCGTACATAACCTGACAGATTCCAATAGACGCTGTGACTAAACAATAGCATTAATCCTAATACTTTCAACTGTTTTGAAATTCAAAATTGAAACACATTCGAATATAGAACAGTTCCAAATTCAAAATTGCCGGGAAAATGGGAACGACAGAACTTAAAAGGCATGCCTAGTGATTGTGTACCTAACAAAAGGGCCTAACAAATTCCATAGCCTGGCATGGTTCATCGTTTACATTTTTGACAGAATTAGAAGAAATGTCAAAAATAAATGATTTAAATTATTCATATTTTAATTAAACTATTAACGTTATTTTTTTTTTTAATTCATATAAACCATCATTATTCATATAATTTTTTATTTTTGGGTTTTTTATTTTATGACGTTTCGTGCATCAAATTAAGTTAGGTCTAGTAGTCCGGTCAATTTAGACATCCGAGGTTAAAAAATTCGCACCCAGCTGAAAATTGGTAAGATTGTTCAAAACACTATCATAAATGAAATCTAAAAAGTCCTCATTGATCTGACACCTGGAAAAAATACTCGAGGTCAAAGGTCACAATAAAATTTTTTTCGTGATTTTCAGCAAAACGGCAAGTTTTATCATGAAATTAGGTCAGACAAAAATTGTAGATCAGATAATTAAAAGCGTGTCAGATGTTTACCGACTAAAACCCA
Organism: Mythimna pallens; assembly: GCA_961205895.1. Lineage (NCBI taxonomy): Eukaryota > Metazoa > Arthropoda > Insecta > Lepidoptera > Noctuidae > Mythimna > Mythimna pallens. The sequence continues at coordinate 19,871,495 of OY540844.1, forward strand.
CATGTATTCTTCAGTTGTTTTTTTTATTTAATATATAAGCTATGCGAAGTTAAAAACTATACCCTTTTAGCGAAATTGTAAGAAAGTGCTAAAAAGTGAAATAAAATAAAAATATAATAGTCATTACAGAGTACTTCCTTTGCGCAAAGTGAACCTTGGAGGCAAGCCAGAAAACGATATGGTGAAACTGTTTTTAAATACTCAACAGCTTAAGCAAAGAAGGATTAGAGATAAGAAGGACATGAAAAAGAGGAAATGGGACTAGAAATGCGTCCAGCTGTCCACTAAGGGCACGCAAGTTAATAATCTATATATTTATAAATACATATGGTATTTATAAATATATACGTAAGTACGTTTATCAGTTGGTTAATACTCATAACACAAGCTCTGCTTAGCTTGGGGCTAGATGGCGTTGTGTGATAGTTGTGGAATATTATTATTATTTTAATTGATTTTCATTAAGCGCATGTTGCTAAAAGAGTTGTAAGTTTACATGTGGATAGATGGAGAGGGAGAGGGAGGCCAAAGAAAAAATAGATAGATTGTGTAAGAAGTGATATGAACGATGATGGATTTCATTACATATTTTTAACATTTTTAAATATTTTTATCACACAAAAAAACATAAAATATATAAAAAAGTAGTAGTTCACCGGTGTCGGTAGCAGGGTCTAAGTTATCGGTGATTAGGGCTCTATAGACAGGAACCTCCTCACAATGTCGTCCTCTCCTTTTATTATTAATATTCTTTATTTTAACACATTCATTGTGCGTACAGCTAAGGAGTGGAATTCCTTGGCGGAATCTGTGTTTCCTGATGACTACAACCCGAGAATCTTTAAGTCAACAGTGAATAGGTTACTTCTAGGTAAGCGCGCTCCATCGTCGACCGCATCGTCGCTTTCTATCAGGTGAGATAGTGGTTAAGCGCGAATCTATCAAGAATAAAAAAAATAAGAAAAACTATTATCATTGTTAAAGTTGACGGCTCCGTTGCCGCAGTAGTTGAATGATTGGTACTGTGTGTCGTGAGTTAGATTCCCACATGGAACAAATATTTGAAAAGCCTACAAATGAATGCTCTGGGTCTGTTGAACGCACCCACGTTACAGGCGTATTTCTTAGTATGAGGCAACGTTCAATAAAAAAGAAAAAAAAGTCACAAAATGATACTGTCACGGTTTATATCACTTGAGTTCATAAGTATTTTTATATATTTATCTGTTTACATATATCTGCGTGTGTGCGTGTGTCTGTATCTGTGATGGTGTGTGTGTATGTTTTGTTCATAATTTTTTTTTCTTTTATACCTACCACAGTGGTCTTTTTCAAATAAAAGGATGACTGGTAGAGAATGTCATGTTGCATTAAGTCTATGTACCACTACGGTGCATGAAGTTTAAATAAATAATAATCATTGTAAATACCAACAACTAAATGCTTTCTACCATCGGACAACCCGACGTACGGCGAGTATCCACCCTTACGTTGTTGAAACACCAACGGTCCGAACTAAGCGATTTGCTTCGTCGTTTATACCGCGTGCATCGAGGGACTGGAACAATTTGCCTGCTGCGGTCTTCCCGTCCAACTATAACTTAGGTGCCTTCAAGGCTAGAATGAATAGGCTCTTAATAAGCTAGTGCGCCTCACCATCAATGATTGCTGCTTACCATCAAGTGGGATCGCAGTCAAGCACTGGTTTATACCGAATAAAAAAAAAATGGCTTCCCAAAAATGTTAACGTTAAATACCATTTTTTTATTTATTCACAGGGACTCAGAACCCGACGCTTTCCCGAATGACCGCAACACCAGAAACCAACTTTATCGACAAACTATAAAACAAAAACCTTTTCATTTTGCAATCGCCATAACGCTTCGAGACGTAAACTTTGCAAATCCAAGAGCTGAATTAAAGAGCTCTCCGGCAACCGAGATTTTATAGGTACTCGCAGCAAAATTTTCACAACAAAACCCACATCGAAAACCGAACCTTATTCTCATAAGTTCAAAATTCATTTTTCATTGACCGTCAATTTTAGGGATATCTATGTGCAATGAGTCACAAAACATCGGTTCCGTATGTCTGTTTATTGTCGGGACCATTAAGTGGGTACTGCGAATGACGGCCGTCTCTGGTTTTTGTCGGAAACTTGCTGGTGACAGGCTACAGTTTACGCTCATAGAGCTTGATTGGTTGTAGGAGTGACGGGGAGTCTGCTATCGATTTGAATGATGGGATTGTCAATAGAGTATGTATGTTTAGGACAAGGACGAATAGGAATTTACTTGTTCTGGAAATAAGTCACTGGTGTCTTGAATGTAACTCATGTTATCTTTAGCAGCGCTGCAGAAATGTTTGAAGGAGTTACTGTGGCCCTGAAACTGAAAGGGCAACTAAAGGAAAATAGATGGGTTTTATTTAGTAAAGATCTAACACACCCTCTAGTTATACTAAAAAAACTACAAATTTATTCGATGATATACACATCCACAAGGACTCAATAGGCGAATTTTTTTTTTATAACAATAATAATAATTTTATTCAATAAGTAGTTTGTACAAGGCATACAGAGTAGTCTTAAACATTAGAGAAAAACAGTACACTCAGTATACAGTGGGTTCTAGGACTCCCTATACTAAACTAGGCAGAAATTCTGTCTGTATCTTAGGTAAGAGTTTCCAATTTTAGAGGGTCGTATTACGGTTACAAAATAAAATAAAAAAACATTGGGACGTGCAGTGGGTGGACAAAGTACTTAGTTAAATATGTGTAGTGTGAACGGTACCTAACGCAGATACAGGTACCTTTTTTTTCGTAGGTGTGAAAGTCATCTGACATCTCCTGCTCTTGAGTGTAGCGGGAGGGCGTGTCAGACTTTTACTGACTAAAAACTCACTCCTGTTTCTTCGTTGCCTTTCATACCAGGGCTGAGTTTTCCTTTCAGAAGCAAACCCTTGACCCCAGTAGGTTTCGACCCTGCTGAGCTCCTACGGTTTTCTGACATCTCCTTGAGGCGCGCGTGGAACATTACGAGCCGTCGATGACTTGGGCTCGGTCTGGACGGTTACCGGATAGTCGGATGTCCATGCCTACGGTGGCTGGAAATGTCTATATACAAATAGTTGTTTCGGGTTTGGGTGTCTTGTATGTGTGTGTCTATATGTTTTTTATAGTACCTACGGTGCAGGAGTAACTCCTTGTGTGGCAACGTTTTTGATCGATTTCAAAAAAGATTTTGGTCGATATTTTTTGTATGTTCCTCTCGAACGCCTGAACCGATTTAGACATTTGTTTTGTTTGAAAGTAGTCTTCTCAGGTAGTTCCATGGCCAGAATCAAGGTCAGGATCTGAAGATGGGATCTTGAATCGACTTGTCATGTTAACATTCTGTCACCTTACCAGAAAACTTGCACACTATTTTTACAAAAAATATAACCGTCTTCAATACAGTAAAACACCAAAAAGTGCAAAATAACTTTACGTTTCCAAAGTTGGTGTTAAATAAGAAGAAACAAAACTAGAAACAGTTGTACTTGCAGTTCTAAGTTATTTTTTGTATTGTTGTTGTTCCAACTGTATATACCCTTATTGCAAAAACCAACTAAATGCACCAACATTTTTGTATTGTTATATTATGTTATTACTATTATATTCAATCAAATTTGTAGGTTTTTACTTTTTGTCGAAGCTATCTTTGTAAATAAGTTTCGTAGCTAATAACCGGTTTTACCTGTAGATTCATCTTGATGAGACGAATGGATGAATGGATTTAACTTTAATTTGGGTAAAAATTGCAGAGAAAAAAAAACCGCAAATAATTGCTTTTTGCAAAAAAAAAAAAAAACAGCCACAGAACTCCACTTGGAAAAATCCCTTCAAAAAACTCAAAGGAACTAACTATTTACGTATTTTACTTATGTAAATAACTATTTCATTTTCGGATATAGGTGCTTTCGTAACTGACAGCTCACAGATCGCACTTTACGCGTCATTTCTCTCAAAATCGTTTCATCTTTCATTCATGTGTCAAGGGACATCCCTAATCGATGTGCTCCTGTCACACACCTCACGAAATGTTTCAAAGTGATTGTCTTATCGCTTTTGAGTGATTGTCAATTTTGTCTTCTTGTGTCTGGATAGGAACTTCATAAATAAATAATGTAATATGTTGGTATGCAGCATGGCAATACTGCCAGTCTGTTGGGGAGATTACCAGTCGATAGTGATGTGATAGAGTTTTTTGACGCCATATTTTTTTAGCATTTGTTTTCATTTATTTTTTTCTGAATTTATACAAGTATTACATACATTAGAGATGATGCAAGTCATAAACTTTTTACACGTATACCGTACATCATATTCATCGACACAATATTTAACTAAAACGCAAAAAAAAAATATCACATTTTATATCAAGTAAGTAGGTTATGATAAGTTTAGGGATTTTATTATTATTTTTTAGTTTTATTCTTAATTATAGTTAGTTCAGTACTTTTTAATGTAGCTTATACGTATATAGAGAAAATAAATAACAAATGAAACATTTCAGAATTTATATATTATTAAATTAATGATAAATGTTTTTTTTTTTGCAAATAGGTTTTTTAAAAACACTTTTCCACGTCAATTTTTTTTGTCAATTTAAACTAAATGAAGCCAGTGTTTCCTAGCTGACTACCCTGAGAAGAAACACCGAAACAAACTCAGGGGTCAAAGTCTCTTTTAAAGTCCATAAAACAAACATGTAATGGTCAAATCATATGAGAACCATGCAGGTTGAAGTCTAAGATGGTCTTTTGAATAAAGAACCACACAGTTCTGATTTATATTCGTAGATATTATTTGTAATTTAAACCAGTACATACCACAGTGTCTCAAGACGAAAGTCTATGACCAGTGCGTGTTGCCAGTGATGACATATGGCTCTGAAACATGGTCGCTTACAATGGGCCTCATCAGAAGGCTTACAGTCACCCAAAGGGCAATGGAAAGGGCTATGCTCGGAGTTCCTTGCGTGATCGCATAAAGAATGAAGATATCCGCAGGAGAACCAAGATCGCCGACATAGCCCGAATAATCGCTAAACTAAAGTGGCAGTGGGCAGGGGGTAAAACTGTACTATACCGGACAACAAAATAATGGGTTTTTTGGGATTCGGGGGGAGGGGACACCCCCCCTCCCCCTCCCGAATCTAGGAAACACATACTTTTGGAGATATTCAAGATTCAAATTTTGAGGTTAGGAATCACAAAATCGTACATTTTACGCATTTTTGGGGCAGATTTGGAGGTTTTAGGGAGGAGAATCACCCTAAACCCATCGGACTATACCCCCACAGTAGCAATTGTATACTTTCATGTATTTAAAAATGAAAAAAATAAATTTTGTTGTCGGGGAGCGCTCAAACATTGTCAACAAATATTTGTGCACTGAAATATAGTTTTCTGGGTGGTTTAAAAAAAAATAACCCTAACCTAACCTCCCACTGTAGCAATTGTATACTTTCATGCATTTAGATGAAAAAAAAATTTTTTTTTTTGTGTCGGAGAGCGCTCTACCATTGTATAAAAATATTTGTGCACTGAAAAATAGTTTTCTGGGTGGTTTAAAAAAAAAATAACCCTAACCTAGGTTTTTTTTTTTTGCCTGATCTATCCGAGTCAGAGAGCCCTATATTTAGCATGTAAAAAAAATATCTTATGTCATAAGAATCGCTCACTGGCGCTAGCACAAGTATTTTTGTACTTCGATTCTCGTTACAAAAAAAAAGGCTTATTTTTTACTTTTTTCAAATATTATTAATTTAGCTTTTAGCTTGTCCAATACAAGCTAAATTCACTTAATGTATAATATGTCATTTGGCTATATTACTCGTCATTTGGCTATATTATTCGTCATTTTTAATGTAAATAAAAGAAAATTTGCGTTTCGTTAAATATTCATTGTGGCTGTATGAACTTTGAACTTTGTCATAATATTACAAACAAAGTAAAAAGTGAACGAAATCTGTCAAAATAGCGTCAAATATTACGAAAAATTAGACATAAACCTTTCCAATATAAAATTATGAGCGTAAAACTCGTTGTCCGGTATAGTACAGTTTAGCCGGGCAGGGCACATTGCTCGTAGAACGGATGGTCGATGGGGCCGAAAGGTTCTAGAGTAGTGACCGCGCACCGGAAGACGCAGCGTTGGAAGGCCTCCCACGAGGTGGACCGACGACCTGGTGATGGTCGCGGGAATGAGGTGGATGCGAGAAGCACAGGATCGGTCGTTGTGGCAACGCTTGGGGGAGGCCTATGTCCAACAGTGGACGTCTGTCGGCTGAAATGATGATGATGATTTGTAATTTTAAAATATATCCTATCTTCTATTATGATCTCTCTCCATCACTCAAAGGTTCGCTGGGAGAAAACCCAAGCTTGAGTTAATCTCACCTATTGAACATACACAAACTCTGTTATCAATGTATATTATTGTTATAAGTTGTTTTGTTACACATTTAAAATTAAATATTGAGATTAAAAATCTTACGAAAGTAGAAAAATATGCTTAAACGATTAAGATTGATCATGAAATGATACATACATTAATTAGTTGTCCGTGATGAAAGTAATTTATTTTCCTACTTGAATCATAATTGATGCATCATTTAATTTGGCGTGAGATAAGTTTGCTACAAGATTTCTTGACCGAAAGCTTGCGTACATCGTGTACTGTCTTTTATTTTCGAACGCGACATTTATTGTACTTTATTACGTAATCTGTACACTTTTTCTTGAGTTTAAAAAAAGATTTATTATAAATTGAATAAATAGATAATAACTTTGTGAAACTGATTGATTTATTATTCATGAAATGTAACTTTAAATAATTCGCGCTTTTTTGCAAGAATGATCTTTTTTCTCCCGGATTAAAAAAGTATTTTGTATTTGTATATCGGGTTGCTGTCTGCAACTCCACGACTAAGCGCGTATTTTGCGTACGGGATTAAAAAAAAGTATAAATAACTTATATGCCTTTCTAAAAAAATATGATTTGTTATACATAAAACTACACACACACACATACACACACACACACACAAAACACACACGCATACACACACACACACACACACACATCATCACACATTTATAAAGTCCTATTAACATATTATTATTTACACTTTTACACTATATGTTTCTATGTTTTTTTTTGTATTTAGGAGATAATCTCCAAAAGTACTGGTCCGAATGCTATAATTTTTTTACCGATAGAAAGTTGCTTTATTCCTGAGTAACATAGGCTACATTTTATGTACGCGGGCGAAGTCGCGGGCAAAAACTAGTCATAAATATTTTTTGGTTATGAATAGAAAAACTCCGCTCTGCAAAAACTCCAACCTGTCGCTATCATCCTGATTTATAAGCTTAAAAAAACCTTCCAATTTTAAAAATAACCAAAAATGTCTATAAATATTTATGTATGTACATACACAGGACTCTTCTTAATTTTAGTAAATAATAAAATATACTAAACTTACCATTTTTAGCCGCCATAGCCAGCAGTGTGGCTCCGAGCGCAGCCGCCGTGACAAGCAAGCGACACAGCGCCGGCAGCATGGTGACACTGTCACATCAAATCATCACATCACATCACATCACCCACTGAGGTGAGCATCATACTAAACTGAATTTAATTAACAACTTTTTTTAAACAAATCACTTGTTGATTTTGATTGGTCGAACAACATCTGAAACAAAAGAGAAATTATTGTTAATTTTGATTTTTTCGAGCGAAATTCAGTGGCTGTTTAAAGTTGCAGTGATTCCTAGTGGATTGTAATGTAAAATTGGTGTAGTTTTGTATCTCAAGTGTCTGCGCAACTAGACAATATGTGCAATCATTGAAACAGGCGCGATCTCGGTAAAATGGAGCAGAGAATTTTATTACAGTTTTCGTTACTTCAGCAGTGACTTTTTTTTTCGTGAAAATCAACCAATGACATCCCCCGCTCTTGGGTGGAGCGAGAGATAGTGTCAGACTTTTACTGACTGAAAACCCACTCCTGTTTCTTCATTGCCTTCGTCTCAAGGTTTCACTTTCCCACTAACCGTGGCACTTTAGCAGTGACTGCTGATTTTCTCATAGACACGCTTAGTCGCCAAAAGAGCTATTACGATTAAACATTTTTCAGTCGAAAGATATATCATCACTATATAGTTAAAAAAAAGAGTATTTCAAAGAGTAATTGTGGAAATTCTTGCCGGTTCTTGTCCACAGAGACTCTTGTACCAATTAATAATAATAATAATCTTTATTTGTACGTTTAACACACACAGTAATAGTATATAATGACATGAACAGATATAATAGTTGTACAAACACTAATCAATGTAAGTAAAATGAACATTTGACTTCTAAACTAAGTAAAATAAATACTTGTATCTCAGGAACCAGTTCCTCCATGGAGGTGATCAAAAATATGATTTTAGGTACAATTAAGATGTTGTTGAGAATTTATAGAGACGTGTAACAGTATAGGGGAATATTTATGCAACGATTGTTAGTAATAATTCGGTAAAATCAAAGACAGATTGAGGCCTTGCGTTAGCTTCTGACGTTTTATAAGTACCCAAGCTAGTTCTTTGAAAATGTTCTTTGAACAATTAGTGCAGTCATTAAAACCAAATTTTATCACAGAATACGTTAAAAAAAACTGTTACATAAAGAACTAAACCTTACTTAAACTCGTTATGGTTCAAATTCCAATAATCACGTTAAGTACTACATTAAACCTCTGCGCAATCAAGTTATGAAAATCAGTAGCCATAGATAAGCAAGCGATTAGAGTTCCTGCCGTTTTAAAGTCAAGTTCTAAGTTCTTGAACTTAGTTTCTAGGAAATTTAACTTGATAAGTGAGTACTGACATGCGATATGCATAATAATATATTAATCGTAATCAGATATATTGTCGGTTTCCCAGTCAATCATAACTTGGGTGGTCATTGAATTATCGATCTTTTGTAATATGATGTTGGACTGAAAATTGCCCTATTCCTATATAAAGGTACTATGGGATAGAATAAACTTCATTGTACACCAAAAAAAGTAACACACAAACCTTTTTTCTGTCGATGGGAAAATCATCTTTATATATATATATATGTATATATCTTATGACATCCCGCGCTTTTGGGCGGAGCGGGAGATAATGTGTGAGTGTCTAAAAACCCACTCCTGTTACTTAGTTGCCTTTCGTACCGGGGCCGAGTCTTCCTTTCAGAATCAGACCCTTGGCCCCAGTAGGCTTGCTGCGCCCCTACAGTTGCTGACATCTCCTTGAGTCGCGCGTGGAATAGTACGCGCCGTTGACGACTTGGGCTCGGTCCGGACGGTCGAACGGCGAGCTACCCATTGCTCGCCGTCCGCAAGCCCAAGTAATACAACTTAAAAATAAATTTAAATCTATGGGTACAATGGTGGTCTTATCACACTGGCACTATATTTTACTTACACACACACACACTTTACGTTTTTTGTTTTTCTTACTGTGTATTAACAGTCTAACTAACTATACAATCAGCCTTTAAAATGACCACAACCAGGAACAAAATTTTTCTGTAATCAAAGGGAGTGGACTATAATGTTCTGATATTTTTCTTCGTTGGGAGTAGTGGGGGTAAAAAGTTTAAGCTTCTGCATGGATTCGATTAAGCCGACGATCTATTACAAGTTAGAGCAGGTGTGGCCACTAGTGCACCAGTGCAGGAATTGTCTTTAGCCTCCTTATTAATCTGTGATTAGCACATACTATGATCCAGTCGGACTAAGTTTACGATGGTAGCACCGTCCTTGTAGCCATACTGGTTACTCCTTTGAAAAACTGGTTTTCAATTTGACTGTCCATCCAAACTTCACGTTATTCCACGTGGCTAAGAGGCGGGATTCAACTTTACCTTTAAGATAGAGTAGTTCTTCCGACCCATCGCGAGCATTTGAACCTGCAGCTTTACTTTTATGCATTTGGAGAAATGCCATATTAGCACATTATACTGTGCCGACGTCTTTTTGTCGACACCGTCACCGGCTCACACCACACCACAGAAAACCAGCGCTAAGGACTCATCGCATTATGCGTATGCCCAGGACCGTTTACTGTGGACGTGGTGCATATTTTCACTATAGAATATTTATAATTTGGAAGCTAGTCCTGAGATTGCGTCATTTCTCGCAAATAAAATGCTACTTTCTTTCTTTCTCTACATGTGGATATTCCAATCACCATGGAACTCGAGATTATATTCGTAAAAAAAGTAAATCGGATATTACATACCGCGTAAAAGTAGAGCACGTGCATACTACACACGTGTACATAAATTGTACGGAGTACACGTGTCACGTCAAGTCCACGCGTCCCCGGTATTTCAATTAAAAAGTCTACATCACAGCACATGACCAATAAGGCTTTTGGAACACGAATTCCGCAGTGAACTGGCTTGTTTTTCAGAAATGGCATTTTGTAAATAAAATTATCTCCTATCTATTTGAGGTGTATCTTAGCCGTGTTTGGGCTTATTAGAATTGTCATGAGATGCACTTTGACTATAAGGTACTATCGAACTGACCTGATGATGGAGCCGGGAGGTGGATGGAACTTCGTAATAAAATAGTGTATCCTAGCAGTGTTTGGGTTAGCACAAAAGATCCAGAAGGGTCGAAGTACTCTGGCCTAGGGTTAGCCCCACAACGAGATAAGATAAGCAGTGTTTGGGTTAATTCGAATTGTCATGAGAAATACGTACTCTGGCTATAAAAAAAAGGTCAAAAAAAAAAATCGTCTTAATGAAAATGGAACGCATTCTAATTTGTCTTAGTTTTGCTTGCTATCGATAGTTTACTAATTTCTTATTTACCTAAAACCCTACCCTAACTCAACCAACCCCATCTAACAACTCTTTCCATTCTGGGTGAAGTGGGAGGGAGGATTAGACTTTGACTGACTAAAACACACCCGTATTCTTTCAGTTGCCTTTAGCGCTCTATAGCCACGGTGATTCTTTGGAACAATCCTGTAGCCACTTGGTTTGAGCCCTTGGGTTTGAATTATAAGTTCTACCAAATTTCAATGTTCAGTTATTCATTGGTGAGTCCAAGATTTTTATAACAAACCATTTAATAAAATTGTTCAGGGCCTTGAAAAAAATAATATCAGCAAATATTATTTAGTTAGCAAGCAAAAGCTTTTCATGAACTGCTAAAATATACAAAATTAATCACGTGACATTTCGGTAGCACATTTTGAACACTGGCTATTCTCCTCCTAATTTTTTGGTAAAACATTATCAAATATATGATATACTAGCTTATGCCAGCTTCTTCGACGGCGGAAAGTCATTTTCTCCATACAAACTTTGGACCCCCGTTTCATCCCCTTAGGGGATGAATTTCGGAAAATCCGTTCTTAGCAGATGTCCACACCCTATAAGGAACCTACCGGCCAAATATTTAAGTTTGTAAGTATTATAGTTTATGAGATTTCGTGATTAATCAGTGAGTCGTATTTCGCTTTTATATATATAGATTCCCTCGCTCTGGGTGACGAGAGGGTGTTACACTTTCTCTTCTATAATTTTGTCTTGGGTGCTTTTAATAACATATAAAACTCATACCTACATTAATATATCCCCTTTTTTTAGGTGGCCATTATCAAATAAATTCTTTTTCTCTGTGTAGAGCGAGATGGAGAATCAGGCTTTGACGAACTAAAACATAATAACACAACACACGTACATGATATTTAACTTGTATGTACTTTTTATAGATTTTTTTATTATATGTGTGGAGACTTGTAATAAGCAAATCAGTAATTTTACACTCTCTATAACATTGATTTATTAGTCTGTACTTTTGTAAAATAAAATAAATAAATAAAATTCACCTAAGTACCGTCACTTAACCTTTGCATTCTAGGGCCGCAAAACTAAAATATTTACAAATTGAAACCTTTAGAATACATAAAAAAAAAACATACAATTGGCAGCCTTATCGCACTCGGCGATTTTTTCCAGGTAACCCAGAATGGATAGAGATTTCCTGGACACAAAATGGGGTTGCACTTGGTTCAAATACAAAAGTAAACAAAACTTCGTAGATACTCCTTTCAAAAAACTCGCAGCCCAATCAATAGATCTCCTTGTCTTAATTACCAAAGTAAACAATCACTAAGTACCTTTTAATGTATACTTCAACATAAATTACGTGGTCATGTTAATTTTAAAGGTAGGCCTTAATTGTAATTAACACCTACCTGATAATTAGCTTGAACAAACTGTGATTAATAAATCACTAACAGCAACTCATTCATCTGAACTTTTGACACCCGATACCGAATTTGTCAGCCATGTAATTTCAAATTAACCACGTTTTCAATTAGCATTGCTTTCCAATCTATTTTGTTATAGAAAAACGTGGAACAAGAAAAAGCGGAGGGCTCATTTTAAATAATGAACTTGCGTCAGAGAAATATTTTTTTTTAGTTTTTGATAAATATGAAATTCTGTTGCAACTGGCATATAAGAAAAAAATATTCACAATTAAATGTCAACTATTCCTCTTCAACTGATATTCATTTTAAGAAATCAAAAAAAAAAAAATAATACCACGGATAAAAGTGCAGTAGCACTGTACCAAAACGAAAGTGTCAAAATGTATAAGGAATTCAATAAACAATCTAAATGATAAATTTGTATCAGAGGAATGTTTTTTATTTATCTATGCTAGTTGAAATTCTGTTGCAATCGATATGATTGTAAGGAGAAAATTTATTAAAACAGAAAATGTTTAACAAAGGAGGTACGACCTTAAGATCAATATTCATCATCTTAACGGCTAATGTCAATCTCATACTTAAACGTCTAAAGTGCAGCCGCACTGTACCAGTATCTAAAATATATTAATTTGTAGAAGAAATTCAATAGATTAAACTAAGCAAGGACCAGCTTCTAGAAAGAAATGACTTTGACACTTAGCGTAAGCCTGCACTTTTGACTCCTTTATTCCAATAAAGGAGTAAGAATGCATTTAATAACTTGTACCACTCTCGGTGGAGCGAGAGGTAATCTCACTCTGTTACTGCCTAAAAACCCACCTGTGTTCTTTCAGTTGTCCTTTGCGTTTCAAGCCACGCACATTTTGGCTTAAAATCCCAATGCCGCTGAATGTACATTATTTTTATAGAACAAAAAGTTTTGCCAAATTAATTTTTTAGCTTTACTCCGTCTTACTGCTCTTTCGTCCGAGACTTGTTTGCGAGAGGACGTGTGTCAGTTTATTTTCATTAAAAATAATTAGAGGTCATATTTTAAACCTCTTTAACGACAATTTCAACAAAAAAGTGTAATTGACGAGCGAGGATCGACCTTATTAGCGCAACACCGCTGCTGCTGCCGCCGAGTACTTCACCTAGTCCGCGGGTCTCCGCGGTGCGCCCCCCACACCCGGGCCTTGAAAGAGACAGGTGCGATAACTCATCTTTGTCTAACTAATCACGCTCGGGCTGCGAACAGTGCGTCGTCACTGACTCACTGAGCCAGATATTATTAAGGATAACTGGTTATTACTGCATATTCAAACATCTACATATACGGGCCAACAATTACGCGCTGCTTCGAGGCACACAAACACTATTCTGTTTTGGGGCATAATCTCAACTATTAAGATTGCAAACCCGGACACCTATTCACTGCTGTAACAACATGAGCACCACCCGTACGCCACCAAACCTATTCGTATCTGACCCAGACCTTTCTACATGTGGATATGACACTTCGAATACTCCGCTAAACGTCACAATGAGAAAATACAAACGCGCGCGGTTAATTAATGATGTCGGAAGTGTATCTCCGGAGTTGCCGCCAGAGGACGCTACGAGTGACATAAAAGAACTCATTAAGTCAATGATCGCTCAACAAAATGTAAAATTTGAAGCTATGGAGTCTAGTATACGCGAAATCAAAGAACAGTACCTTTCCATTACCTCTATGGAAAAAAATATAATGGACATCAAACTACAAAACAATGATATTCAAATTGTTAATAAAGAGATTATTAAAAATGTGGATTTCATGTCAAGTCAAATGAAGGACATCGAGAAAAAAATTGGTAAACTTGAGGGAGAACGCAACAGTTACAATGCTCAAATCCTAATTCTCGAGGAAAATATTGAAACAATGGAACGTAACTCCAGGAAAACCTGTATCGAAATAAGGGGTGTCCCCAAAAAATTTGGCGAATCAAAACAGGATCTTTATCAACTGATTTCTACTGCCTCACGCGCTATTAAATCAGTCCTGTTGGAATCACAAATTAAGGACGTCTACAGGCTACCTTCTAAAGAAAACCTTCAGACCAGCACTGTCGTGGCCGAATTCACAAACACTCTCGTCAAGGACAACTTTCTAAAAGCTGCAAAAAAGTTTAATAATGAAAACAGGAACAACGAATTGAACACTAATCATATGGGCATCCTGGGACCTGCAACTGCGGTCTACATCTCCGAGAATCTCACCGCAAAAACTAAACGGCTTCTCTTCCTTGCTCGTGACCTGGCGAAAACAGAATCATACCAATTCTGCTGGGTTTCTAACGGCAGAGTTTTTCTCCGCAAGAAACAAGGGGCCCCGTCGATTCTCATCAAAAATGAAAACAGCCTCCTCAAATTAAAACAGTTGGACCAATCTAACGATGAAATTACTAAGCGCGCAATCTGACTATTTTATGCACTTTTTGCTAATGCTATAAATGTTTATCTTTGCATGTATTCACTTGCCTGTTGTATTGTTACACATTGTTATATTCCCTACGTACTAAACCTATACACATTCAACCCATACTCTTATCAGTGCTATCACATATTTCTCATAATAAATAATTTCACTGTTAAAACCCAATTTAAAAACACACACTCACCCTCTCCACAACACAAAAAACATTTTATTACTGTACCTATTCATATTTCACTACTCCACAAAGCATTTATGCACATACTGCTAACACTTATTTTCCACGCATGCAATCCACTCCACGTCCACGCATTGCCCAACTATCCTGCACGCTCACTAAAACACTGTTACTCACATTTGATTATGCTGACAGACAATCGTCCCGGCACGACAGACAAAAACAAAATTATGACTAAATTACTGATACATTTTTTTCAATTTAAACATTTCAATGGCTGATATAACAAATAAAATCATCGATGAAATCGATACTACATCTTTTGCCTTAAGCCTAAAAATAGATTCAATAGATAAGTGTCGACAACATCTCGGTAAAATCGAACAACAGTACTCGGTTGTGATCCAAAATATACGAAGTATTGGAAAGAATTTTGACAATTTCTTGGTACTACTAAGCAGACTCAATTTCTCTCCTGATATCATTATACTAACCGAGTGCTGGCTTGATACTACGTCAGTCTGCCCGCATATCAACAGCTACACTTGTTTCTACTCAAAACAATACTACAATCAAAACGATGGGATAGTCGTTTATACTAAATCATCTCTCCAAGCCAATGTTTCTGAACCTCCTTTCAAAGACTCAAACTGCGTAACTATAGATATTGGTAATGCACTATCTATCATTGCATTATATAGATCACCATCATTCGCTAACATAAGCAACTTCTGCGAATCTCTAATAGACACAATGAATTCTTGCAAGGGTTATACCTGCGCTATAGTTGGTGATATCAACCTGGATATTAAGCCTGGCTTCTGTGATAATCGCTCCACCGACTACTTAGATTTAATCAGCCATCATGGATACTATCCAGGTCACACCTTCCCAACTCGTGGCAATAACTGCCTTGACCACGTTCTGCTCAAAACTCAAAAACCCGCCACAGTTATTGTCTGTGAAACAGGTATAACCGATCATGAAACAGTTTTATTCAGCATACACAGAGAGTTACCCAGGACTCCTATTAACAAAACTCTAACTAAAATAAACTATCAAAACTTAATGGAGGACTTAGAAAATGAATCTTGGAACTGGCTCTATGGGTTATCCAATGTCACGGCCGCATTTGAGGGTTTTGTTGAGACCTTGACAACCAAAATAAATAATCAAACTACTAAGAGCACTTACCGCAATTCAGATATTTTAATCAAGCCATGGATTAGCAAAAACCTCTTAAAATGTATCAGGCGTAGGGACTCGCTGCATATCAGAGCTAAGAAAAAGGAAAATCTCGACAACCCAGTCATACAATTAGAGTACAAAAAGTACCGAAATTATTGCAACAATATTTTAACTAATCTAAAATTAGACTACGGACGAAAACAGCTAAAAGATACCAAGGGGGACTGTAAAAAAATGTGGTCTGAAATTAAGAAAATATGCAATATCAAAGATAAAAAATCTAGTAACATTGAGCTATTGGCAAATAACGATAACCCTGTTAGTACTCTAAATAAAGTCAACGGATATTTCACAACAGTCGGCGAAAAACTCGCAGCAAACACACTTAGGGAGCTAAAGTCAACTGAAACTCAATTAGCCAACAGCATTGGAAAGTACTCCCCTATTAACAATCCTAACGCCTTTTTCTTGTCCCCGACAGATGAACACGAAATTAGCAAAATAATTACTAATCTCAAAACGACATCAGCCTCTGGCCCAGATGGTATTAACAACAAAGTACTCAAACACTGCATTCATCTCCTGGTCAAACCCATCGCCTTCCTATGCAACTTAAGCCTATCTCAAAGCATGGTCCCTGACTGTTTAAAAGTAGCAAATGTCTGTCCGATCTATAAAAGCGGTGATCCTAAAACTCCAGCCAATTATCGACCAATCTCTCTGCTAACTGCTCTTTCGAAAATTCTTGAAAAAGTAGTTAATAAGAGACTATTGAGCTACCTGGAGAAAAATAGATTACTTTCCGATCAACAATTTGGTTTCCGAGCCGGTAGGTCCACGGAGGATGCAGTCACAAATCTAGTCGATTTTATTACTCACAATCTAGATCAAGGCATGGCGTGTACTGGCATCTTCCTGGACCTCGCAAAAGCGTTCGATACAGTCTCGAGAAAAATACTGATCCAAAAAATGTCTTTACTTGGTATTCGTGGCAATGCTTTGGAATGGTTCAGCTCCTACCTTTCTGCCCGAACACAGAGAGTGGTCATGGGTGACTACTGCAGTGAGCCATCTACTGTACATTTCGGCGTCCCGCAAGGGAGCGTACTGGGCCCTACTTTATTCATTTTGTACATAAACGGTCTTTGCTCGATGAATCTCCCCCAAGCCAAACTATTCACGTATGCAGACGACACTGCCATAATTTTTTACGGAACTTCTTGGGTTGATGTTCAATTGGCAGTTGAAAACGGCTTAAAAGTTACAGCAAATTGGCTAAAACATAACTTACTGACTCTTAATATTGACAAGACGAAAGCGGTTAACTTTTTTATTTCCAAAAGCTCAGCACCTCGCAAAACAATTACCTTTCGCCTTCATTCCTGCCAAAACTCCGACAGCTGCTCCTGCCCTCAAATAGAAAACACTAACTCCATGAAATATTTAGGTATTTATCTTGACTGCAAAATTGCATGGACAATCCACATAACTACACTAAGAAATAGAGTTCGAAAGCTGCTTCATATATTTAAGCGTCTGGGTAAGGTTGCCGACGAAGCTACCGTTAAGATGGTGTATTTCTCACTTTGCCAATCAATTCTCAGTCACTGCATTGTCTCATGGGGTTCTGCAGCTAAAACTCACATGATGAAAATAGAACGTGCACAGCGTGCTCTCCTCAAAGTTGCATACAGGAGACCGTTTAGGTACCGCACTAATCTACTTTACGCAGACGCAAAGGTCCTGAGAGTTAGGCAGCTATATATTCTTTCAACTACGTTGCGATTTCACAAAACTTCACTAAACAGCTGCAGATCTCAGCAACGTTCCAGTCGTCTGGTAAACTGGGATAAACCTCATTTTTGTAAATCTTTTGGAAGGAGATCGTTCGCTTTCATGGGACCTTACATATACAGTAAATTAAATAAAACTCTCAAAATCTTAAAATTAAGAAAAAATATTTGCTCTAAAGTAATTTCCCTTTGGCTACTCAATTTAGACTACGAAAAAACAGAGGCCGTCTTAAAAATAATGTCATAAAAAAAAATAAAAAAAAAGCACAATCAATAAACGCACGAGTATCACACTAACACTTGCAACCACTCTTACCCTTCTCACACGCACTCAGGCACTCTCACCTACAACACTACACTCATTACATAACACTTCCCACACTA
This sequence comes from Mythimna pallens, assembly GCA_961205895.1. Classification (NCBI taxonomy): domain Eukaryota; kingdom Metazoa; phylum Arthropoda; class Insecta; order Lepidoptera; family Noctuidae; genus Mythimna; species Mythimna pallens. The sequence goes on from OY540844.1 coordinate 19,889,813, forward strand.
CATTCACTACACCACACTCTACACAAACCACTAAAATTTTGTTTTCATATCTTATAGTTTAGTTAACTATTGTCTTTGTTATTGTACCTTTCGAATACGGATTGAAAGAGACTGGACCCCACAACACAGGGAATCCTAGTGTGGGATTCAGGGCTTCATCTAAATTTGTAAAATTTAAATGAGACAATAAATAATTTTATTATTATTTTATTATTATTATTATTACTAATAATAATAATAAATTCTTTATTGACATAAATTAACGTTTTACAAAAATAGTGAAGCCCTGACTCCTGCGCTAGGCATAGTGCCTGTGTTACTGGAGCCAGTGTCTTCTACCAATTACATGCGTCGTTTTATGCAATAAAATCAAAAAGAAAAAATAAAAAATTAAATAAAAAAGAAAATGTATGTGTGATATTGATGTAGATTGTGTAGTGTAGTGCTTATGAATGTCATGTGCATTCGTGGAATATATCTAGATTACTTCTTACTCTATGGACACAACACACTAAGGGTGGAATTCACCAGTGTCACTTGTCTGTATTTTTCTTTTGTTGTATTTTTACAAGTGACACTAGTGACAGCGGCTAAACGCGATTATGCGAGCCAAACGTTAAAACACGATTAGTTTTATTGGTGAATTCCGCCATAAATGTCACCATTTACAAATAATTATATAATAAATTAGGGTTTTCACTGAAAGCACTAACATAAAGGAATCATCGGTAACATCTGCTATCGAAAATAGGCTTAAATAGATTGCCAGTATTAATTATTATGAAGGGTATTGCCATAAATATGATGCTAAATACGATTTGTGGTCGTTTATGAGGTTATTAGTGTATCAGCTCTATGCTGTGGTTCGTATCAATTTAGATGATATTGTTTAGACTAGATATTATTTTTAGGTTTTTTTTTTTTTAAATTAATGATGTTCACTGATAAGCACATTACTGGAGAACGTCTTAACCGACTTGGCTATTGCTTTTAAACAAGAGGAAATAAAAAAAAAAAACTGGGCATGTGCGAGTCAGACTCGTGCATTGAGGGTTCCGTATAAACTATAATTACCGAATGGAGTTTCAAAGATTTTTCCGAATTGCAAAAAAGTTTTTTTTGACATAGGATTTTTTTTTTAGTTGGGAAAATCATCTAATGACAAATCCCGTTCTTGGGTGGAGCGGGAGATAGTGTCAGACTTTTACTGACTAAAAACGCACTCCTGTTCCTTCTTTGCTTTCATCCCGGGGCCCCGGGCTTCGTTTTCACACTACCCGTGGCCCCAGTAGGCTTCGACCCTGTTGGGCCCCTACGATTTGCTGACATCTCCCTGAGGCGTGCGTGGAACAATACGCGCCGTCGACGACTTGGGCTCGGTCCGGACGGTTACCAGATGGTCGGACGGCGGGCTACCCATTGCTCGCCGTCCGCAAGCCCGCGTCTACGGTGGCTGAAAAAAACTAGGCAAGTGCGAGTCGGACTCGCGCACTGAGCGTTCCGCACAAACTACAATTCCCGAATGGAGTCTCGAAGATTTTTCCGAATTGCAAAAAAGTTTTTTTTTGTGACGTAGGTAACAACAAATTTACTGTTTTCAGATTTATTCCCATACTTCTGCTATAAGATCTTGCTTTATGCCAAATTTCAGGATTCTGGGTCAATCCCGTTGAACCAAAATCCTGATATTTGGTACGTACTGAAATTTAGTACCCTATGAATTTTGATTCCTTTGAGAGTATCGAAATATACGTTTTTTGTGACATAAACAGTCGTATTTTTCGTTAACTTAAAAGTTCAATTTTTTCACAGCTTCAAGTGACCGCAGGCCTAAGTATTTGGTTTAATTTCAACTTGATACCTCCACGCGTTCGCGAGATAAAAGGTCTTCACAGATAGACAGACAGACGGACGGACAATAAAGTGATCCTATAAGGGTTCCGTTCTATCCTTTTGACGTACGTAACCTTAAAAAAATGGAAAATTTGAAAAAATTTGAAGCACATTTTTCTATTGGATTCTTATATGAACTCAATTTAAACAGGTCAACCGTCTGCTGTGGTGAAACTAGTTATAAAATGAACCTCTATTTTCCTACATTTTGTCAAGTTTTTGACATGGATTGTAGATATAATATTACTGTTTGATTTTGAATATTTTAAGTGCGATAATTGGCTTTTACGCTTTAGTAACCTAAACTGCATAACCTCTTCCTTTTTGAAGTCGGTTAAAAACTATTCCTTTCAACACAAACTAACCGCAAACACAACATTTTCAAATGTCAAACAAACTAACAAAGAGACATCAAAACATCGCCACCAGCCTGGCCCATCCTCCACCATCCTAGCCCACCCCCCTTCTAATTAATGGTGAATACACAATACAAAATTTATTTGCCAACTTGACACGCAGCAAAAGCTAACACAATGAGGCTTGTCCGCGTCATGGCTGAAAATTCGGATTTCAATTTTCGAACGATCAGGGTTACTAGATGCAAATTTTAAAGGTTTTAATGTTTTTTTTTTTATAAGCGGTGTTTGGTTAACTAATTTACATTAGTCCGCCAAAAGACGATTAAAAAAAAAAATGTCATATGTATGGAAATGTAGGTTTATATTAGTACGCTCTTTTAATAGAGTAGGCCACAGTATGGGTAAGATAATTGGAAACTGTAATAATAAAATAAAAGCTGTCTGGAAGATGATAGACAAGGAAACTGGAAAGACAAACTAACGAGATCGGAATGAATAGTCGCTAAAAATGATAATTAAATCATCTCAGATAGGTCAAAAGTGGGTGAGTCGTTAGAAAGAAACATTTTCACCAATATCCCAATAGAAGTTCTATCTTCATCTTTGTTAGCTGAATCTTCTTTAATAGAACATTTCACTAAGGATATACCAACCTTTGAATTTAAGCGTGTCTCTGTTGATACAATTATAAAAACATTCAAAAGTCTTAACATAAAAAACACTGAAGACATACGGGGTATATCCGTTAAGGTTCTTTGAGTATTATTGATACAATTGCTCCTGTCCTAACAGGCATATTTAATCAATGTTTAGATAGCGGTACGTTCCCTGATTTAATGAAACATAGTGAAGTAGTACTAATTCACAAATCAGGTAGTAAGAGTAATCCTTCTAATTTATAGACCAATATATGTGCTTCCAGCATTGAGTAAAATCTATGAAAAAATCATGCTCGACCAGATTTTGTCTCATTTTAATTCAAATTGGATTTTGAATAGTCGTCAGTTTGGCTTCACGAAAGAAAAGTCAACGACGGATGCAGGAGTGAAACTCATCAGTCACGTTTTGAAATCCTGGGAGAAGTCCCAAGATGCTATTGACATATTCTGTGACCTCTCAAAAGCATTTGATTGTGTTGACCACAATACTCTGATTTGTAAATTTCATCATATTTAAAGTAGATAGAAAATATGGGTATGTCCTGCATGTCAACGAAAGTCTGGCAGTTCTTTCGAAATGGTTTGCAGCTAATAATCTCTCATTTAATGCGAATAAAACTAAATGTATAAAGTTTTAATTACTGAATGTCCCTTAAGTTGGTGTCAGTCTAATTCTTGAAGGCAAAAAACTTGATTTAATTACAGAAATTGTGTTCTTAGGAATAACTATCGATTCTAAACTGCAATGGGACATTCATATTAGAACTCTCTCGGGAAGATTAAGCTCAGCTGCATATGCAGTTAGAAAAGTAAGGTAATTGACAGATGTAGCCAGTATTATGTCTTATCGCATTTTACTGCGGGGTCTGCAGCTGATGTAGACTCAATTTTCATATTGCAAAAGAGAGCAATCCGGGCTATTTATAAAATGGGCCCTCACAAGTCCCTCAGAAGTAAATTCAAAGAAATCGATACACTGACTCTGCCTTCTCTTTATATCTTAGAAAGCATTTTGTATGTTCGTAAAAACTTGGAACTCTTTAAAATTAGAAGCAATTTTCACAACAAAAATACTCGTAGTAAACAAGAAATCGTATTACATAAATGGAGATTAGCTTAGACCCGCAAGTCATTCTTGGTAAAAAGCATACGCTTTTATAACAAGCTGCCAAAGGTGGTAACTGAACTTAGCGAGGGAAAATTCAAAACTCATATTACGCGTGTCCTAACCAAAAAAGCGTATTATAGGGTTACAGCTTATTAGACGGAAGAAGTTTATTATAATGTTAATAATAAACAATTAATAAGTGTAGCTGGTTGCTTGAATTGGTTAAGTGAATTAAATTTGACATGGTTATCGTTTAATGAATTAATATGGTTCGTCAGTTATCACCCAAGAGCGAAATGAAAAATCAGTATAGGGTTTTTGGTTTAGGAGTTTTAATTGGTTAAGATTCCGAAAAACAATAATGATCCTGGAACATAAACTAATTATCTTCTATATATATAAAAGGAGAAACTGACTGACTGACATATCAACGCACAGCCGAAACTACTGGGACTAGGAGCGTGAAGTTTTGCACACGGTTTCGTTTTATGTCGTAAGCGAGCACTAAGAGAGGATTTCCCAAAATTCAACCCCTAAGGGGATGAAACGGGGGTCCAAAGTTTGTATGAAAAATCCTGTTTACTCGCGGGTGAAGCCGCTGGCAGAAGCTAGTAACTTATAAAACAAAATATCTTTTTTATATTTTAACTTCATTAACGTAGGTAGCATTCGAACTCATTTGGTTTGGATCAACTGCCCCCCCTAGCCAATTTACAACTGTTTCGTTTCGATTCTCTTTCGTCGATTGCCTCGAGTTGGCCACGCCTCCGATTCCTTTATTCTGACGTTATCTCAACGCTTAGTCATGAAGTTCTGACTTTGACTGAATTGTTCTGACAAAGGAATAGGAGGCGTGGCCGACTTGAGGCGATAGCCGAAAGAGAATCGAAACGAAACGGTTGTAACTTGGCTAGGGGGGCTACAACCATCACAATTGTTTTCATAATAGTTTTTCATATTCTCGCAGAAACGATAAAAATAATTATAAAAGAATGGTTATCATTTACACTGTAAGCCAGTGTTCAGGGAGCTTGTCTGATTTCCCTAACGCTTCATGTATCTTGTATGAAAGAAGATATGATGATGAGTGATGGATGGCTAGTAACAAAGAACCTATGGAGATGGCTACAAACATAGATGTACAAAAAAAATGCTTCTCCAAACACAAATGAAAATTAAATTAATAAAATAATTTGACCGAAATCACAACTTTTTTTTGGTGGTAAATCATCTTATGACTTCTCGCGCTCTTGGGCGGAGCGTGAAGGCATATCAGACTTTTACTGACTAAAACCCACTCCTGTTCCTTCTTTGCATTTGTTCCAGGGCCCCAGGGTTTACTTTCAGTTAAGCCATGGCTCCAGTAGGCTTCGACCCTGCTGGGCCCCTACGATTTGCTGAGATCGATTTCCTGGAACACTACGAACCGTTGTCGAAATCACACCCATACCAACCCATACTGGAATCCCTCAGACCTATAATAACATATTTAGGGACATATCGATTCCCTCATAATTGACCGGTGATCGAGTATGGGCGTAAAAATACAGAGAGGTTGTTTTAGGTGAGAAATCGTCCAATTCTTTCGCCCTAGGGTGGAGGGAGAGGGCTTATCAAACTTTTACTGACTAAAACCACACTTATTTTCCTTCAATTATCTTTTGCAGTCTAGGACCATAAGTATCGTTTTCATACTTTTCCTCATGGCCCTAGCAAGCATCGGCCCTCCTGGGCCTCTACGGTTTGCTAAAATCTCTTTAAGGCGCGCGTAGAACACTTCGCACCATCGATGACTTTTTTTTTTTCGGTGGGAAAATCATCTTATGACATCCCCCGCTCTTGGGCGGGGCGGGAAATAGTGTCAGACTTTTACTGACTAAAAACCCACTCCTGTTCTTTCGTTGCCTTTCGTACCAGGGCCGAGTCTTCCTTTTAGGATCAGACCCTTGGCCCCAGTAGGCTTCGACCCTGCTGGGCCCCTACAGTTGCTGACATCTCCCTGAGTCGCGCGTGGAACAGCACGCGCCGTTGAAAACCTGGGCTTGGTCCGGACGGCTACCGGACGGTCGGACGGCAAGCCACCCATTGCTGGCCGTCCGCAAGTCCGCGCCTACGGTGGCCGGAAATCGGGATCGGAATCCCAGCGGCGGTTGGGGCGTGAGGAACACTGCCTCACGCAATCGGCCGCCTCCTTTGCAAGCATTACTGCTTCGCAGAAGGAGGCGACCGCCTGCCACTCCTCCTCGCTTCGGACCAAGGCCTGTACCAAGGCCCGGCGCGAGAGATCGCCGCCGCCGATTGCCCCCACGAGAACATGGCGTTGCTCTGTACAAGCGGGGCACACCTCCACCGTATGCTCCACCGTGTCCTCCGGGCGGTACCATCGATGACTTGGGCTCGGTTCTTATAGGATGAACGGATGGCGAGTTATCCATTGCTCTTCGTCCGCAACCCGTGCCTACGGTAGCCGGAGATTACTCTGCGATTCCCAACGAATACAGAAGGGTAACTCGTATTTTTTAAGGAACGGTGGCTTGCGCATATCAGACGCAATCTGACCAAAAACCTTTTAATTTTAAAAAGAGGTTGTCATTGATTGTCGCTGAGATGATTATTATAATTATTGCGAAAGATTGCGACTTGAGTTAAAAAGTTTTTGAGATAGGTACTACAATAAGATTATCATTAAGAAAATATCGATTTCGATATAGGTGATTCACCGGTGATCGAGTATTGGCATGGAAATCGGATGAATGAATAGATTGATATCCAGTATTACATTACCGAAACATTATATTACAGAAATGGTAAACGGGTGAACGTTAATTTTAACAAGTGGCAACCCTACGTACGTGCAGTGCTAGCCGCGTCAAATGAAATGCGGTTCGTGCTAGAATTCCAATTTCGAAATTTGAACCTCGAATTGTAGATGCTCCGCTATTGGCTAGTGCTAATTTATTTTGCGTATGATACGTCATAGTCTATTCTTAGATTTTGTAGACCTCTATGTAGTACATACAAACATAAATTCACGTTTCTTATCCCTTGGGGGTAGGCAGAATGTACGGAATACCATGTGCTATGGATACTTACCACACACCTATTACACGTCTTTGTATTTACATTTGATCATAGCCGCATGCTGGTGATGGCGTTTTGAATTCATAATTAGAGATATTTAAGATAAGATAATCATTTAATTGCTCAAACTTGAGTACAATACATACATTACAAAGTAAATTATCAGCATGCCAGAGATGTTAAACACAATATAAATAATGGCATGCAAATATTTTCAAAATAATACAAATAATAAAATCATTCTAGTGCGTCATTAAGCCAAATAATTAAAAAAAAAAATGACACTGATACAAGTCAAAATAAAATTAAACGTCTAGAATGTCAAACTAATAATTATAAATGTCAATTATAATATTAAACTAAAAATAAAACTAATAATTATTATTAAAAAATAAATAAAAATAGTGATAATAAAAATATCCTGCTAATCAATAAATAAGTATGTCATAAATTCAAAATGTGTCATTAAAAAACTCATTTAAATTGTAGTAAATTTTATCTGCTGCTAGGAAACTTTTAACTTTTTTCAAATTTATTACTGCCATTCGACGACACAGTTGGCGCATCGGTTAAGCGATTCGCTGCAACGCTGCGTGTTGTGCGGTTTGATTCCCACACGGAACAAATATTTGTATGGCCTTAGATAAGTGCCCCGTCTGTTTGTTCCGGGTCTGAATATCTTGTGTGTGTGATTTTATATGTTAATGAACGCACTCATAATGTAGAGGTATTTCCTAGTTTTTGACTTAAATTCCTGTGCTTAGATGGGGCAGAGAATACAGTGCTCCACCACCGTTTCCTAGTGTGGGATCTTAATTTTAAACGGGAAAAAAGGAAAAGAATTCACAAATCGATTTCAGCTTTGTGGATTTTCAGTTGATTCAAATGACTATACATATATTTTAAACGTGCTCTAAAGATGGGTTACATTGGAATTTGAACGTTTTCCTGTGTGACATAGAGTTCACTGTTCGAAATATTGATGTCCGAATTCAAACATCGGTCACAATATCCTATAGAAACTGGGCGCTGGATGAAGTTGAGAGAACAAAATATGAGGATCGCATTCTGTAAATTGTTTTAAATTCATAAATGCTTGCTCATTGACAGATTTGTATGTCCATTTAATTTTTATATGCCACCCAAAGGGATATATGGGGGGTATGGTTGATGTGAAAAATCACATCAACCATATCTATTAAACAAATGCTTTGGAGCCATTTTAATTATTGTTTTAGCAAAATTATAAGTGAACCAAATAATTTGCATAAGTATATTGTCATTTCAACCTGTTGTCATCAGTGTTCAAAAACAATATTTAAAAAAATAAACTTTGAAAGGCGAATTTTTAGCCTCAGAAAGTGTTAAGATGTATCTTAGTGTAAGTACATCCTTATGTTAACTTTTTTTGTTTAATAAAGATATTTGAAAATGAGTGAATGAATTATTGTTTTAATCTATTTTTTCCTTCTGGTATTATGGCGTATTTATTTTATGACTAGCTTCTGTCCGCGGCTTCACCCGCGTGAAAGTAGTTTTCTTTACACAGACTTTGGACCCCCGTTTCATCCCCTTAGGGGGTGAATTTTGTAAAATCCTCTCTTAGTGCTCGCCTACGTCGTAAAAGGAAACCTAGTGCAAAATTTCATGCTCCTAGTCCCAGTAGTTCCGGCTGTGCGTTGATATGTCAGTCAGTCAGTTTCTCCTTTTATATATATAGATAGGTACAGATGTTATGTAGATAGGAACATATAAGTATTTGTGTCTTAAATCTAACAGCATAACCAATAACAGGCAAACACTACAGGTTCTTATAGTACAATTCAAAAACAAAATCTAGAAAAAGTTGGAAATCAAAACAAAAATGGTTGAAAAGAAAATGTTCTAAACTGATTTTATAAATAGTATAAAAAAAACAAGAGAAATAAAACCAAATAAATATTATTTTTGTAGTACCCTTTAACAACCCCTGGTACCGTTTTCGCCGTGTCTTTTTTTACAGCTGTAAAAAGCATAATCATCATTATTTTGACAAGCGTTTTCATTGGTCGTGACTTTGCGAGTGATTAGATTTCCAAGATAACTACTGAGTGACTGCAACAGAACTTCAGGGAGATAAACTTTTAGTAGATTCTATCAAAGTTTTCAGAAACAAGAGATGGTTGCATATTATAATGAATTTCAATTTCAAGATTCAGTAGCACGATTCAGACTGAGAATGTCACGACATATGTCCGTTACTAAAGAGTTGGAGAGCTTAGGGCCGATTCATACCGAAATGGCAGCGATCGGCAGACCCCGCAAGCACTTATAAAGAGAAATTTATAAAGAGGAGGTTCCGTACAAACTTGCCTATGAAAACAGTTCAATTCCCGAATTGAGTTACGAAGATTTTTCCGAATCACAAAATATGTTTTTTTTTTGTGACGTAACTACAAATTTACAGTTCTCAGATTTTTTCCTATACTTGTGTTATGAGACCTTACTCTATGCCAAATTTTAGGATTCTAGATCAACGGAAAGCACCCTATGAATTTTGATTCTCTTAAGAGTGGCGAAATAAACGTTTTTTGCGACATAAACGGCCGTATCTTTTTTTTTTAGTTAACACAGTCAGATGTTTGATATTTTCAAAGCTTTAAGGGACCGTAGACCTATGTATATGGTTTTAATTTCAAATCGATACCTCCAGGACCGGTCATTGTGGCGACATTTGGGGGAGGCTTATGTCTAACAGTGAACGTCTTACGGCTAAAATGAAAAAAACCTCCACGCGTTTTCGAGATAAAGAGTCTTGACAGACAGACAGACAGAAGGACAGACGGACGAACAACAAAGTGATCCTATATGGCTTCCGTTTTTTTTCTTTTGAGGTACGGAACCCTAAAAATCACCTGCCTTTTGCAAATATGTATGTGAATATTTCAAATAGTTCGCATTTTTCGATTCTATTCCTTTTGCTATTCACATGTGAATGCGGAAATAAAAGAAAAATTGAATGTTTGGTTTGATCTGAGCCGCCCAATATAGGCTAGGTTACCTTTTTTTAACCGACTTCAAAGGTTCTATGTTCAGCTGTATGTTTTTTTGAATTTTCACCGATTTCTCAGTCAATTGTGAACCGATTTTGTATTTTTTATTTATTTAAAGGTTATATAAAAAAATGCAAAATAAATGACTTTAATTTTGGAAGTCTGTGTTAAATAACGAAGAGACGAAACTATTATAGTAACACCAATATTTCGTTATATTTTGCACTTTTTAGTGTTTTTCTTTTACAATGAAGTCGGTTGTATTATTATTGTTTTTGTAATTTTTTTGTTTATCTGGCAGATCATCAAATTACTTCTCCCACTCTGGATGGAGCGAAAAGGAGTGACAGATTTTTACTAAATAAAACCCAAAAATTCCTGAGGTTTTGCTGACGTCTCTTTGAGGTGCGCGTGGAACACTATGTGCCGTCAACGACAACTAGGGTCCTTACCGATGGCCGGACAGCGATCTACCCATTGCTCGTCGTCCACAAGCCCACGCTTACATTGGCCGGAAATTGCCCTGCGACTCCCGGCAATTAATTAAAACCCTGTGACAAACAAATAAAAGCCAAATGTCACCCAAATTAATTTCACACTGTCAACCTTAAAACATAAATTGATTTACTAGCTTGGCCCACGTGAAAGTAAGTTTCTCCATGCAAACTTTGAACCCCCTTCTTTCTCTTAGGGGGTGCATTTTGAAAAAACCTCTCTTAGTGCTTGCCTAGATCATAAAAGGAAACCATGTGCAAAATTTCACGCTCCTAGTCCCTATAGTTACGACCATGCGTTGGTATGTCACTCAGTCAATTCTTCTTTTATAATGAAACTAGCTTCTGCCAGTAAATTCGCTCATGCGAAAGGCGGTTTCTCCATACAAACATTACACCTCCGTTTCATCCCCTTATAGGCTAAATTTTAGAAAATCCTTTCTTCGTGCTTGCGAACGATATTAAAAAAAAAAACTTGTGCAAAATTTCACGCTCCTAATCACTGGAGTATTGGCTGTGAGTTGATATGTCAGTCAGTTTCTCCTTTTGTACTCGTGTTTATAGATAAACCAAAAATGATCAAAACGATAGTGCTTGACTTTACACAGCAGCCACATGAAACAAAACGCTTCTATGTCGTTGCAAATTAAATTAAAATATCTCTGCCATTACATGGCAAAGTTTCTTCGAACTACTGCAGTGTAGCGTTCAAGTTTAATCTACACTAATATCTGTAGAAACGATCTAATGCAAACGTTCTTTGTAAAAGAATGTTGGGATCTGCATGGTTCTTTCTTCAAAAGACCATCTCAGACTCCAATCTGCATGGTTCTCATATGATTTGACCAAGAGACTTTGACCCCTGAGTTTGTTTCGGTGGTTCTTCTCAGGGCAGTCAGTCAGAAACACCGCCTTCATCTAGTTTGAATTGACAAAAAAAAATGATGTGGAAAAGTGTTTTTAAAAAACCTTATTGCAAAATAAATATCATTTATCAATTAAGTATGGTACGTTACTGACACATCTACGATCCAAACTAAACTTTTCGCCTCATCGTTTATACCGCGTACATATTGCAACAAAAAATTTGCCTGCTACGGTCTTCCCGTCCAATTGTAACTTAAGTCTCTCTAAGGCTAGAGTGAATAGGCTCATAAAAAACTCGCGCAAATCCGTTAATAGATGATCGACTGCTTACCATTAAGTGGGATTGCAGTCAAGCACTAGTTAATTTACATTTTCTAACGAAACTTTTAATTTGCTGGTACGACTAGATAACGCATACCTACTACCATACAAGTTATTGGTTAATTATCAACTAAACAACATCAGATAAATTGAACTACCATCAGCCTTCCGAAATCGTGTCATTATGGTATCATCTAATGTGAAAACAGCCAACAGAGATACTCTTTAAGCTTCTGGATCAAGGATTTGAGGATCCAAGAGGTGGTGCTTGTAGACACGGCTCATATGGTGAGGAGGTTCCTCTCTTTTGAGCCCTGACCCAGTACACGATACGGGCAGGCTACAATTTTTTAGAGATCTATGGAGTTTCTTGCCGATTCCTACGGAAACGACCAATTATAACCCAGCACTAGCTTTTGAAGTTTTATAAATGTCTGTGTATAAATATAAAAATAATAATTATTTGAAATTATACCTGGTTTTATAAGTGTTTATATTTCAAAAGGTTTAAAGTATGTGAGTAGAGGTGCACTTTTATCTACGACATATTCTTTGGTAAGTCTGTGTCTGACGTTTGAACATTCGACTACCGACTTTAAAACTGCAAGAACAACGTGCACTTGAGTAAAAACCGTGAGCAATCATAAAAAATAACATTAAAATTAACCCCAATTTGTTTAACAAAAATCGGACACGCAAAGACCTATTCCCTACAGCCAATCCCAACAATCCCAACCCATTACAACAAAATATAACCTCAAAACCATTGTATTTGTTTAACATCCCCACTTCCCTCTTCAAATGGGGTGTCATAACTACTGAACTGCGCTAATGAATCATGCCCAAAGGTCGGATTTTATGGGCTCTAAATTATGCCCGTCGTTAGGCCATAACTCATGGGCTACCGGCCGATAGGCTAGTTTAGAGTCTTAAAAGGTTAATTGCTGGGGACGTGGATATTTGCACCACAGTGAAAAATTGGTGTTTGTAATGTCCAGCTTTTATGGGAGGCGATCGGTTATATCGATAGTTTATGTCGTAAATGATAAAATACCTTTTCTTGTGAGGTGGGTGTGTTAAATATCTTCTCCTAGTCTGAATGGAGTGAGAGGGGGCGGTCAGATTTTTATAGTTTTACTGGCTAAAATACACCTGGGTTCCTTTAATTTTGACAAACGAATACTGTGGATCCAATACATGATTCTGGACCTGAAAGTGGTAGAAATTTTCGTCGGATTTTACTAAATTAAAAAAAAAAAATCTTTACGTTTTTTTAATTTAAAATGTATAAAATCGTTATTCCAACATTTTAGTGTGAAAATAAATGAATTACTTTAAAAATTAAAAATGTCATCGGGGTTGATTAGAATAACGATTTTATCTATCGAAGTAGATAAAACTTTTTAATTAATTTATTTATAATTTAAACAAAAAAAAAAACTCTGTTTTACTAAAAATATCATCAGGGTTGGTTAGAATAACGATTTTACACAGTTTAAATTTAAAAAATCATTTTTTTTTAATTAGGAAAATCCGACGAAGAATTTCACCACTGGGAATTATGTACTGTATCCGTATACACCGTGACACTGTGTATAACGGCGTCAGTGGCATTTTTAAGGTCCACCAAAGTGCAGATGTAGGAACAGACAGGGTATTTTAAGGAAGATTCTCATTATAATGGCATTCTGACAAAGGTACAACTGGTTTCTTTATGTTTTGACCAGTTTTTGAGATTGATAAGACTACAATAATATTGTGCCTTGAATTCAAATGATTTATAATACGAGGATTGACCTTTTGTTTCGTGAAAATCAGTGCTGTGTTGTGGTTCTCCACGGCACAGCATTGTACAGAGTTCAGCTTTCTTTCATTTCAACCTTTTTTCCTATTCGATAATATACGATATATCACAAGCCTTTATTAACATAAAATTTGAGTAAGTGTTTACTAACAGCATAATAACTAAGGATTTATTGCTTATAAATTTTATCCAATATGTACGTCCACTTTGTTTTTAGGGTTCCGTACCTCAAAAGGAAAAAACAGAACCCTTAGAGGATCACATTGTTGTCCGTCCGTCTGTCTGTCTGTCTATCTGTCTGTCAAGATCTTTTTCATAAATAAATTTGTGCGGAACCCTCAGTGCGCAAGTCCGACTCGCACTTGCCCTGGTTTTTTAACCGATACGTATTTGTTTGTTTGATTATTAATTATTGATAAGGATCGTCAACATTCTAGAAGAAGAACGGTACATTTTCTATTTTAAATATTCTATCTAGTGCCGTGCTAGAGCGGCCAAACTTTAAATATCACATTATTGAAATGTAAAACATTTACGATTAAATTCAAAAGTACATATAAAACCAACCAATACCAATCAGCAAATGTTGAATGAGTATTTTTTACTATAGCAAAAAAAACTTATTTAGCGTCTGCTGTCTGCAAATGAATGAGGATTTTTTTTTAATACCATTGTCTTAATATCCCAATGCAAGTAAAATACTTCTTCTTGTACCGACCGATAATCTAGATAAAAAATAAACCCATAAAATGTACAGTACTTAATGGATCACCAACTTTCTCCGATAATGTTATGCCATCAAAATCTTGAAACACTGCTTATTGATGAAAAAATTATTTAAAAAAAAAACCTATGTCAATAATCCTGTAAAAAATAGTCCAATTATGGTTAATTATTACGAACCCATATTTAATTTAAAGCTTTCTTATTAAAAATCGTCTCCTAAAAATCAAGTTGATTTCGGTTAGCGCAACTGATTAAATTATCTGCAATAATTTTTACAACTATACCTAAACTGTTAAGTAATCAAAACTACCACGAAAATACAGGACAGTTTGTGTAGAAAGAAATAAAAAGATAACATGCTCACAATGCAGAAACAGAAAAACACAGCATTATTTAAACATCACCCCATTATTCCGCAATTCGCATCAATGTTCAGCGGATGTCAAAAAATGTTAATATTACATTTCCTACTGAAATATGTTTTATATGTGTTAAAAACTTGTTCTGCGAACGCTCGGTTGAACGAATCGAAATGTAAAGTTGGGGACAGAGAACCTGCGAGTATATAAGGAGTACTCATAAGAGGAAAAACTAGGTACTTGTTTAAGGACAACCAACAAAGCATATACCGTTATACATGCTAAAGGTAATTAATTAAAAGCTGCCACGGCATGTATTAGACACAGAAGGAGATAAGAACTAACGTATCCAATCTAATTAACATTATTTATTTATTTATTTAAACTTAATGTACAGTAGTGATACATAGACTTAATGCAGCAAGGCATTCTCTACCAGTCAACCTTTGGTTTAAAAAAGACAACACCGTGGTAGGTTTGTACAAAAACAAGTAACAGATAATCATCAAACAAAAAAAAAAAATATTTTTATTAGTTATTAACATTAAGGTATTCCATAAACGTGATGTGCGATTACAAAAAACAAACTATTTTAAACTTAAGCAGTGTTAGTACTAGTACACTGTTTTAGTTTAAAATATTTTGGTAAAACTGGTCAGTACCAGTTTCATAAAACTTTATTTTATTTGTGTTCAAGAAATATTACATTATAGTTCCTGGGAAAAATCTCCGTCCTTTGTGGATTTAAAATCTCGTTCATAAAATAACGGTGTAATTGAAATCGGTGTCAAAAACATGTTACAAATGTGGGTTTAAAGGTCGTGATCATTCCTCCGTGATTAAACGTGAAATGAAATAAGTAGATACAAATTGACATTTCTATGTAGTGCCTAAAACATGCCAGCGTAACCCAAATTCCAATACATTTAATCCAATTATTCCAAATATCAATGTAATAAACGTTTAAACATTAATAACAGACACATTACATTGTGGAAATTTAACTTTACGTGGTAGTGTTAGTAAGCCTAAATATAAATCAACTGGGTACATATCCCTCGGTAAATAACATGACTACGTGCTTTCAGAGTTATGATTTAATCTGATTTATGTTTACACTACAGCCAACATTATATAATAATACATATTTGTAATCGCTATTAGTACGTAATGGTTAGTGTCTGGCCAAATTCTATTTCTAAAGTCGAGGCCTATTAATCGACTATAGCCACAACCTCCGGTCGAAGGTCTAACAACCCTCAGAAACTCGGTTCAATATCGGTTTAAAGTGGCACTTGCTGGAAACCTTCAACTTCAGCCAAAACTTCGTTGATGGAAGTAGGGACTTTCATCGGAGATCGTTTTTTGGCTAAAGGTGGCAATTTTAGCTGTAAGTAGTATTTTTTGGCCAAAGGTGATATTTTTTTGGCCTGAGGAGGTATTTTTTTGCCTAAAGTGATATTTTTTTCTGAAAGTGATATGTTTTTGTCTAAGGTCGTTTTCGGCGTGAGGTGATATTTTTTGGCCGAAGGTATTATTTTTGGGCCAAAGGTGGTATTTTTGCCGAAAATACCACCTATAAAGGTTGACGGTGGCCAAAGCCGACACCAAAGTTTCATTCGATTATTACTAATAGCATTCGCAATGGGCACTAATGGCATATTTAGGCAGGATTGTATTACGGGCCACGATTATTTCTCTGAGATTATTTCGGTGTTAAGAAAATAAGTGGTTGTTAGTGCAAATATTAACAAGCTAGAATTTCTAGAACAGTGTTTGCTGAAAGTAAATGGATTCTATTTCGTCGATTTCTTTTCTGTAATGAACATTTATCTATACCTATTATTTGAGGTAGATTAAGATGGAAAAATAACCATTTTAATACCTTTAGTGAATATACTAAGAGAGACGACCGTGCGTCGCAACGTCAAACTATTTTTTTTTAATGTAACTTGATATTATAGAAACTTAGAAATCTATGCGAAATTAATTCCAAGTTCATTTCCATATTTATAAATAGTCATCACTTATACTTTCATACTAGTATGTGATACCTACAGCTTGATGAATATAATTTGAAGAAATTTGAAATAGGGAGCGTCAATTTTGAAATGAAGATGAGAAAATAGAATAAGTCAAAATTTATTTTTACACTTTTTCTCGCTTCACGCTCACTCTATGGCCCATAGCTCATGTGACAAATGCATGCACTATTCCAATATATTTCACGTTTCTCCAAAGAAAGAGTTTTCACGTTCGCCCCCAATGTATTTATTCAATATTGAATTTGAAATTTAACTATTTTTTCGTTTTTACTAGAAAAATTATGGGAGTTACGTGCAAATGGAGGGACCGTTTATTTTTATTATGTTGAATTTTTTTTTTCTAAATTAGTTTTCACATAAGTTATGAATAATAAAAACCATTGTGGCCAATGTTAAAAATAATACTTACTCTTAATAAGTAACTTATGTAAAAAATTTATAATATTTATACTTATAATATATAATTATATAATATATATATATAATATTTATATGTTTATATATTATCGTTTATATATAATAGTTATATTATATCTATGTATACTCTAGTGTATAATTTTAATCTAATATTTACTTTATTAATTTGCAGTACACCGCAGACTACCCCCATTTTTCTATTTCAAGTTCTTACAGTCCATCCTAAGGTTTTCTGGTAGATATCGCTGTCAGTGATAAGACCGCCTTTGTACCCATAGATTTAAGTTATCTAGTGTAAAAGTTTTGTTACTATTTTGGTGTACAATAAAATCTATTCTATTTATTCTCCGAAGGGACTATGTAGTAAGAACAGCTATTTTGATGTTTCACAATACTTAGGTAAGTATACCTTGGAAAAATTATATTAATAAGCTAGTAATTACTGAGAAGAATCTTTTAATTTAAACTGTCATGGCCTATCCTACAGCAACCGGAGTTTTTTTTGCCTAAAATAATGTTTGTTATTTGATCATTATTTCCTACACACAAATAATACCTATAAAGAAATAAAAAAACATTCTTCTATCGATTGGCTTTCCGTATTTAGGACTAAAAAATCCTTTGGATGGATCATTTTGTACATACAATGTTACCACTTCATAAAGTTTAGACTTTAATTTTATTTTTCATTAAAGTTTAGGTTTTATGCTCTAAAATATATTGACGTTAGGTTTAGTTTAGACCGGTCATTATGGGGACACTTGGGGAGACCTACTTTCAACAGTGGACGTCTTTCAACTGGTATGATGATGACGTTGATAATGATAGGTTTAGTTATCGTATAGCCTAAACTAAGTGATTTAGACTATTTATCGACTGGCGAAACACAACACTAAGGACGGAATTCACGTTTGCCTCGCATAATCGCGTTTAGCCGCTGTCACTAATGTCACTTGTCTGTATTTTTCCTTTGTTGTATTTTTACAAGTGACACTAGTGACAGCGGCTAAACGCGATTATGCGAGCCAAACGTTAAAACGTGATTAGTTTTATTGGTGAATTCCGCCCTTAGACTTATAGCCCCATAAGGCCAAGCCAGGCTGAACTTGGAATGCAGTCAACAGCACAAACAAAAACTACCAATTATATGAAAACACTGCTTCATTTCCAATAAAAACATTATTATAAAAATCTATTTTCACAATACAAACGTAATAATTCGCTTGGCTGCTAAATGGCATGTTCATAATGCAATTACTTGTGTTAAAACATAAATATATGTGTTGGCAATGTCCGAATGTCAGCGGAATTGGCTTTTGGGTAACGTTAAATAAACGCATAGATAAAATTGTATTGTTTCGTTGACAACGAGGATTTAAACTGTCGCTGTGGTTACTATACATAGGCTGTGTGATTTATTGTGTTACTAGCCAGTGTGATATCGAAAGGAGATCGCATGAGTTAGGTTAACGAACTGGCATGTAAAATATACTTTTAAGGATTTTGTTGTTCTAGAATAGGTTTGAAAATTGAGTAGAACAAAGAAGATACACACAACTAGATAAGTTAAACTTATTCCTGTGACACATAAGTTATCTGACGGAATCGCGTCGCCAATGTCTAGTTTTTTCAGTTCTGAATATATAATATTTAATCTTGAAGAAAAGTATATTTTTATAACTTACCAAGTAAAAGTCCCGGACCTAAATCATACCGTCGCGGAGTGCGACACAAGCTACTGCTAGCGGCTTTGCTTGCATATAATAAAAACTATCCAATGGAAAATATTACTGGTATAAACAAAAACTGTTTATACCAGTAATTTTTTAGTCAGTAGTTTATTACTTGTCTGTTGGTCAAGTGGTTAGTGGCCCTGACTGATATGCCGGAGGTCGTGGGTTCAATTCCCACCCAGGACAAATGATTGTGTGATGAGCACGATCATTTAGAAATATATAAGTATGTTTACCAGTTCAGTTGTATTGTACTTATTATACAAGCTCTGCTTAACATGGGACTAGACGGCGGCGTTGTGTAATAGTTGTGGAATATTATTATTATTAATTTATTTTATGTTAAAAAAACGTCACTACGAATTTTATACTTTATAGTAGGTAAAGTATTTAAGTTTACACTACGTAATTAAGTAAAAAATACTTCTTAAAATTCGTTTTTTTTTTTTAACGTTTTCCTAAATCACCAGCATAATAGCACAATCAGCCTTATAATGTTCCCACTGCTGGGATTCAGGCCTTTTCTCTATGAGAGGGAATGGGCCGTAATACAACACGCGGGTCCAGTGCAGCTTGGTGGATGTCACATGTCTTTGAATTTTTTGGTTCTAAGACATGCCAGTTTCCTTATGATGTTTTGATTTACCGTTGTGAGAGCAGTGCCGATGAAATAAATTACATACAGTGAAGGGGTGACCAGATGGTTGCAAACCAACGTCCCAACCAAAGTGCCCTTGCTAGTTTCAATCCGTGTAGACAGCAGTTGTAAACCTTGACCTTCAACGCCCTTGGTTGGGAGGCGCGTTTTTCCAAACATCAAACATGTTGGCACGTGGTTTACATCCATGTGGCTGCAACGCCCGCAACACAAACCAAACACATAAACCAAGGTCACCTTGGTTGGAACGCTAGTTTCCAAACGTCTGGTCACCCCTTAACCCACCTGGTTAGGTTTGAACCCGTGACCTTAACGTGGCCCGTGGCCTTAACTCGTAAGTTAAGGCCGTCACTACAGGGCCACCACTGCTCTCTAAATCGCCAACTACCCCCAAAATAGAATCCCAACCAATGCAAAAATAAGAACAGTAAATGATATATCATAACCGATACCAAGAACTAATAAAATACCAAATAAGAACATATAATATCCGCAGAAAAACACTCGGCAACTAGATAAGTTAAACTTATTCCTGTAACACGTAAGTTATCTGACGGATTCGGGTCGCCATGACGCTGAGGAGTGGGCCAAGGGCTGTCACTCTCCCGCTGTGTCATTCTCGGAGATAGTTTCCCGGGAACAGTTTTGCCAACTGTTACTGGTATAAATGAATAAGAGTAATGGATAAGCAGGTATTTTTTGTAATGGACTTTTCTTGAAATATACGTTTTGTTTTATTTTAGGTGGGAAAATCATCTAAAGACAAATCTCGCTCTTCGGGGAGCGGGAAATAGTGTCAGAATTTTACTGACCAAAAACCTACTCCTGTTCCTTCTTTGTCTTCGTCCCAGGGTTTCACTTTCACACTACCCGTGGCCCCAGTAGGCCTAACCATATACTCAAGTCTGCGGTCCCTTGAAGCTGTGAAAAAATCAAACATCTGAGTTGACGGCAAAAAGCAAAAACCGTGAATTTCGACACTCTCAAGGGAATCAAAATTCATAAGGTACTTTCCGTTGACCTAGCATCCTGAAATTTGGCACGAAGTAAGGTCTCATAGCACAAGTATAGAAAAATATCTGAAAACGTTAAATTTGTTAAATTAGAAAAAAAAAATTGCGATTCGGAAAAATCTTTGTAACACAATTCGGGATTTGAACTGTTTTCATAGGTAAGTTTGTGCGGAACCCTCGGTGCGCGAGTCCGACTCGCACTTGCCAGGTTTTTTATTACAAGGTTTCCTTTTGTAACTTTGTAATCTTGGTGTGCAACAAAGTATACAGGGTGACTGGTAATTAGTGACCGATATTTAAACACGTGATTGTACTCATGATTACAAACAACTTTGCCAAAGAAACTTTTTTTATACTAATTAAAATTAAAACAGCTCAATTTATAGGCAACCAAGTCGTGATTAAAGATTAATCAAGACTATTAGATACAAAAATAATAACTTATATGAATCAAGTTTTGACATATTGTGACCTCTATGCTAACACTCGGACCCGACCTTAGATAACCTAAGCAAAAATACGATTCATTTCCCACCAAGAAATTGTACGAAATAGAAAAAACCTATTCTTCTATACCGAAAATTAATAACAAAAGTGCGCTAACCCCTAAGCAATAAGGGTGAAATTGCCATGTAATCAGTTGAAAATCGTCACCATCTGGAAAATGTTCAGAAATTGTACGTTTTCGGTTCGTTAGTCAAGAATATTGGTTCATTGCTGGTAAGGCGAGATTCATTACTGTGAGTTCGGATCGCTACGGGCATTAAGTGTTTACTTGTTACGAGACTATGGCCTGGAAGGGAAAAATTGTTACTGTGTTGTCGACACGTGTAATTTGTATAGTGATTTGACTGTCGTTTTTGTTGCTTAAAAGATTACTTGTTTTTGTTATTAAGCTCAGCTTGAATTTTTATTACATTATATTTACTGAAAATTATTTTTTTTGATTGCAAAAGAAATAAAGATCCACTAATTATTCAACGTTGAGAAGGTGACCTCAAAAGGGATGCCGGTCCAGAAAGGATCAGAACGCTATCAAACTGTCCAACAAGTCCCGCGTCGCGTGAATGCTTTGTAAAATATTGGGATAGGAGGCAAGTAGGAGCAGTGGTGGCCGAGTGGTAACGGCCCCGACTTACGAATTCTCATTACTTTATGTAATTTATTTCATCGCTACTGCTCTCAAAAAACAGTGAAGGAAAACATCGTGAGGAAATCGGCATGTCCTAGAACCAAAATTCGAAGACATGTAACATTTACCAATCCGCACTGGGCCCGCGTGGTGGATTACGGCCCATTCCCTCTCCTAGATAGAGGAGGCCTGAGTCCCAGCAGTGGGAACATTAAAAAGGCTGATTATACTATACTATTATAGGCAAGTTGCGGGACACTTGGCAACGGAAAAAAAAGGCAACGTTGCAAAATAACGTAGATTTTTTTTTCCCACAAGTTTCACACAACATCATCTAGTCCCAAACTAAGCAGAGCTTGTGTTATGAGTACTAGATAACTGATAAACATACTTATATAAGGTGACTGGTAATTAGTGTACCATACTTAAACACATGATTGTGCTCATGATAACCAACAACTTTTACTATGGGGACAAACCTGGAAACGCGTAAAAAATCAGCTGTTCAGTACATTTATGTTTGCCTAATGTATTGAACAGCTGATATTTTTTTCGTGATTTCGGCTATGCTCCCATAATATTATTTTTTTGTTATCATGAGCACAATTACGTGTTTAAGTATCGTACACTAATTGCCAGTCACTCTATATATTTCTAAGTACTCGTACAGATTATAGATAAATTACACCCAGACACAGAACAAATAATCGTGATCATCACAAAACTATTTGTCTTGGATGGGGATCGAACCCACAACCTCTGGCATAGCAGTCAGGGCCACTAAACATTTTACCAACAGGCCAATCATAATCGGAATGAACGTAGTGTGTCACGTAAGTGGACATTTTGTCTCCTAATTCTTAGGTTACTTCCTATTACGACTCACTTTTTATTATGATTACTTTTATTGTACTTTTTAGTACAATATTGACCGGTATATAATGTCTTTACACAATATCTACTTATACTGTAATACGGAAATATTGTAAGAACAACATTTTTTTTTAAAAGGGCAACTATGGAGTTTCTTGCCGGTTTTTCACCATAGGAAACGACCAATTTGGAACCGTGCACTAGCTTCTGATGTTTTATGTAAGCCTATGTGAAATAAAAAACTTTTGACTTTGACTTTAATGTATCTAAAGCTTAACTCTCAAACCCAACAGCACTTGACACACGTCTCGCAACATGCCGACAATCGGATTAAAAATAATTAATCAGGCAGTGGCGCTCCGTGTACTGCACAAAATTTAATTACAAAGAGTTGTACCCGACTTCGTGTGACAAAACTAAAAACATCGAGAACTTTTGGGATACTGTTAAGCGGTTCACACGTTCTTTTGTTTATTTTTCCTACGTGTTTGAACAAGGGTGCTTTATAAAAACTATGTAACTCGGATAATGTACACCCTTATGCACTCCAATAATTCAAGTACTGAAATATGCAGTTAGATAGTGCTTTTTATAGTTTATCCTAATTTAACATAATATGGGAATCGACGCCTTATATTGGTAGCGCATCTAAAATGACTAGGTTTTTCCTAGGCAAGCGTCCCCCATCATCGTCCACATCGTCGCTTTCTATCAGGTAAGATAGTGGTCAAGCGCAACCCCATCAATAAAAAAAATTCCGACTCGCATTAGCCCAGAGTTTTTCTTATTTAACGTGTTGTATGTAAAATAAAATAAATGTATGTGTTTATTTTATTATTATTACTCACGTTTGACTGCCATCTTTCTTGACGGTATGTAATGCTGTGATTAATGATGGAGCACGCTTGCTTAGAAGTAACCTATACAGTAACGACATTTAAAAAAAAAAAAATTGTACGTTTTCATGTACTCATAATTATAATTAAAAATAAACTCCGTGCTAAAGAAATAATCTTTTTCATTTATCAGTCATAATTTTCTAATCGTATTATTGTTTAAGGAGATCATTCAACAAGTCGCAGCAATTGAGGCTACCAATAGATTCAATCTAATTCAGACCAAGGCCTTTCCACCGCGGGATTAGCTCTTCAAACTTTAGAATCGGTTAAGATAGCTGTATAAGGGCGATAAGGGCCAAAACTTTACAATTACAAAAACACTCCAATTTGTATATTTAATTTAGTAAAAATTCAGTGATAACTTTTCTGTTTTCACTTTTCTCAGTTTACTGCAATTTTGCGCCAGGCTTTTGACAACCAGTTCAGCTCAATTTTTATTAAGTTGTAGGGACAATTTTTCAAAGGATAAAGTTTTCAAAGGTAAGTTTGTAAGGAACCCTCAGTGCGCGAGTCCGACTTGCACTTGCCCAGTTTTTTTTTTAATCTATTCACAAAATAAATATCATTTATGTCAGACTTTACTGACTAAATTCTACCTAAAGGGGTGACCAGATGGTTGCAAACCAACATCCCAACCAAGGTGACCTTGCTAGTTTCAATCCGTGTAGACAACAGTTATAATCCATGACTTTCAACGCTCATGGTTGGGAGGCGCGTTTTCCCAACCACCAGACGTGTTGGCGTTGGTTTACATCCATGTAGTCGCGACACAAACCAAAGTCACCTAGGTTGGAACGCTAGTTTGCAACCGTCTGGTCACCCCTTTAGTTCCTTCATTTTCCCTTTACATTCTAGGACCACGGAAACTTTTTCAGAGGTTCCCGCATAGAGTCCAACTCATCCTACCATATCTTTCCATTAAGTCCAAGAATTCAATTACGTCTGAATCGGCATCAAACATTCTCTATATTCAATATAATATCATACGGATCACTTAAGGCCCAATCTAGACCTTCGCTTAATCCGTCCGTCAATACTACGCCTAAGCTAGGCACGCGACGGATATTGAGGTCAGCTAAATAATAAACAGACCTTTGAGAAATTCATTTACTTCTTGAATTATTCAGAGAAATCTAGATTAGTATTGGTATATAGCACCAACGTTGGCGTTTTGATTGATAATTTTATGTGGTGTTGAAATATTCAGTTTCAATTATAAAGGGTCGAAATTAATTAGTGAAGCTCCGCAACCGTGATTGGTATCGACATTTACTGGCGACCTTAACAAAAAGGTTCCACTTACGTAAAATATGGACAATTAAACCCGTTTCTTTTCTCAAATAGAATAGGCGACATAGTAACTGTTTATATAAACAAATCCGAGAGAAGCAAACCGCTCCACAAAAGAATGGCTCTCCCCCGTCAATATAGGTTTTGACTTGCATAGTAACTCCTAGTTTATAAGTAATTTCAGGTCTAGTGCCTGATGGGATCTTAAATCCAAAACTTCTCACACTTGTTTTATATAATTCAACCGTGTGTGAAAAGAATTACACAATAGGATGCAAAAGATCCCCTACCGGACATGTATACTGCACCAAATAAAATACACCGCATTCAATTGTGAAATTCTGATTTATAAGTGACATTTAAAAAAGTTCAAATCAATAATAAATCAATAAAATTGATAAAAAAACACAACTAATTAAAACTATATATACACTAAAGACAAAAACTACTAGCTAAAATATGGCGTCATAAAATTCCTCCGCATCGCTGTCGACTGGAAGTGTGCCCAAAAGGCTGGCGGCATTGCCACGTTGTATGGCAATGCTTAATCTCTGACCGAGGTAAAAGCCAGCCCTTGGGTCACGCGAAGTGTCAACTAAGCGTCTGGATAGTTCTTTGAAAAGCTTATGAGCACTTGGACCCCACGACCCAAGAGTTTCAACCCCAAACGGCTCAAAGATATAACTTCCGACGAGGTTGTTATATTTCCGCCGCTTGAGGTTCTCCGCAGCCGCAGCGGCAGCACCAGCACAGCACGAAGAACTAGGAAGGTGGGATGGCGCAAGAGTGTCGACACAGGTAGCGTCCCACACTAAAGGCCTACCCATCTTCCACGGAAATAAAGACATACCGTCCGGTCTCTTACCATCGTCGCGTGCCAGGCCATGAGGTTCCAAAACAGCCGAAACGCCGACGGTGACAAGGGCTCGTCGGATGATGTCGTTAATATTCGCGTGCCGTGCTATCCGTCCCGCGCTTCGACTGCATGACAGGCCGTGGTGGCCAAGGCTGTTGACAACTTCGCCACAGTGGCAGCGATGAGGAGAACAGCAAGGAGCGCCTAGGCGTAGGGCAACAGCTAGGCGGAAAGTAGTATCGTCGAATAAGGTGCCAATATTCGACGACGGCAGTCCGTGAAGCCAAAGACCTGACTCCCAATTTCCCACAGCTAGGAGGCGCGCGCGCTCCGCAGTAGTAGCAGATGTAAGGATTAGGTTTTTCTGGACTACTTTGCAGAGCGGTTCATCCCACCGTCTCTGGGAGGTAAGGTTGTCAGGCGGATTTGTATTCGGGCAAGCGATTCTCCAGGCATCCATAGCCTCGGTGAAGCACGGCACTTCAAAAGGAATCAGTGTGGAAGTTAGAATGTTCCTGATTAATTTATCAGTGCTGTGAACCGAAGATATGAATGCCGGTAAACTAATACTGGTAATTTTGCGGACGCCAAGGCCTCCCATACGGATGGGAAGAGTAACTTGATCCCAAGCTCGATCGTCCAAGGTCATATTTAAAATTAAAGTAAGTGTATGTCGGATAATTTGGTCCATTTTTTCCAAAAGGTGAAGGTGCTTCCATAAGTGGGAAGCACGAAGGAAATATATTAATTTAGGACCGAAACAACAATAACGAATTAGGGTAATGGCCGAATGCATGTTAATTTGGAGTAGTCTTTCCGAAACGTCATTGAAATTTTGTATTTTTTCCTCCACAAAACTGGGAAAGGAATCCTCAAAGATTGGGGACCCAAGGAGACGAAGAGAACTTTTATCGATAATTTTGATTGCATTGGCTATTGCATTGAATTTTGGAAGAGTCAGATGTCTGTCAGTACTGTCAGAGAGGAATAATTCACATTTAGAGAAGTTGAGATCTAGTCCTATAGAAAAGAGTTGGTTTTTTAAAAATTGTAAATCATTTAAAACGGTGTCTACATCGCCTCCCAGGGTTCCATCATCGAGGTACCACACGTTGAATTTGGAATTTAGTTTTCGAATGATTGGGTGTGTATAGCTAAGCTAAAGATCACTGGCCCGAGTGGGTCACCTTGTTGACAGCCAACAGCGGATTCTAAAAGGTTGTCCCGAAAGAGTTTTTTAACTGGACATGCCTTATTAAATTTTTGGTATACTGTAGAAAATAATGTACCATACATCGATCTAAGTGACATATTTTTATTAGATTTAAATGTATATAAAATGAATACTGACATGTAACCTATTATTTTTAAGTTTTGTTAACCAATGAAATAAATATATATTCTATTCTATTCTATTCTATTCTATTCTATTCTATTCTATTCTATTCTATTCTATTCTATTCTATTCTATTCTATTCTATTCTATTCTATTCTATTCTATTCTATTCTATTCTATTCTATTCTATTCTATTCTATTCTTAACAAAAAGTAAACAAAATCTGTAATTTCAACACCACCAGTGGCGATCGATGCAACAGCAGCAGTTACTGAAAAGAGTTTAGATATATTTGTTTTATTCCTTTTCATTGAGCACAATATACTAGGTATTAAATTAACAGATCACGTTGATACTGTGCATCAAAACAAATCGTTGACTCAGAAGGCTGCCCAGTTTAAATAACACTGGGTTAGACATGTCTGCCGCATGCCAAGCGATTTCCTCGACCCTCACCAGGTCATTGGTCTTACTTGTTGGCTTTCCAACGCTGCGTCTTCTTGTAGACTCCGTCCTTTCGGCTCCAGCAACTGTTATGAGAAATTTGTCCTGTTTACTATCACTTGAGTTTAGCGTTTCATGCCCGTATAACATAAAAAATATTTTATTGTTTTTAGTCCCCAATAAAGTTACCCTAAGCTACGATCACAGTAACACTCGTATCGAAACATCGTTACATAGTTTTAAATATCAGTTTGTATTTCCACCGCAGGCTAACAGATAAATAAAAATTCTAAAAAACAATGTATCCATTTTTTATCAAAAAAAGTCGCTTTTGTGAATACATGTTTCGAACAATGCCTCCCCTCGCTTCGTCGCGAACCTCAATTTATTCCCAAAATCTGATACCCAAATTGGTTTAGGAAATTTCACTAACAAATTCAATCAACTCGAACAATAGACAATTTTACGGTGTAAGAGACCTAAAATGATTTATTTTGGAGGACCATAGACCTGGATACATTAACTAATCACAACAAACGAGGCTGCGGTCCACTCGGACTTAATTTGCATCGGTACCAAATAACAGTACCGGAAAATACCGAGTATCGATACCGGTATACCGGAAATAGGGTTGCCGTTCCCACGGATGACAATGTTATCGTGTATGGCTGCGTTTGAAATTGTTTTTTGACGGTCCCCATTCATTGGAAATTATATTCCCAGTTTGCCTTTAGTAGATTGGGACGCCCATGGTTTTCCATCCTTTAGTATCTCTTTGTGTTCCAATATTTTTAGATTAAAAAGTAAATGGAATTTTCAAAGCTTCCGAAACAAGGATCGGCTTATAAGGTTCTTAAGGCTATCCGATTAAAGTAACCTAAATAAGTTACTGGATCCATTCACTTCAATAAAAACGAATTTCTTACAGGACTCATTTGCTGTCCGTCTGCCCGTTTGTCAAGACTACTTTTGCTATTCTGGATGAGCGAAAGAGAGTGTGAGTTAGACCTTTTACTGACCCAAACGTTTCCATCAGTTTCTTATTACGTACCAGGGCAGCAATGACTCTCTCAAACAATCCTAAAGCCATGGCAGGCATAAGTATAGTTAACGAAATAATTGAATTGAATTGAATTATCCTTTGCGACGCCATCGTTTATGCTGTCTCACACATGCACCCATACAAACCATTCATTGAAATATTTAAACCACTAACAACTCGACAAAACACATCACTACGAAACTATCTCTTATTATTATTATTTATCGTATATCAGGCATTAATTACCCAAAGTAAAATTTTTTAATTAAATAAAATGGTTTTAACATAATGAATAATTTATTAGATTTTATTTAAATGTGTCAAATTACAGATAGTCATAACAATATAATAATAATTTTACAATATATATAATGTTAAATGTCAATAAATAACCCGCCCCTGATCGTTCCCGGTGCAAAAGTGCCCATAATACTGGCCGCATTACCTCGCTGAATAGCGATGGCCATCCTTTGCACCAAGAACGACCCGGACCGGGAGTCACCCGTTGCCTCCCCGAGCCTACGGCCCAAATCCCCCACAAAACACTTTGCCTCCGTACTCCAACTGCCCAGAGTCTCTACAGCAATCGGCACAAAATGGTAAAGCTGACCCAAGGAAGCGTACTTCAGCCTTTTTTTAGAGCAGGCGTCTTCAGCGGCGGCAGAGGCAGTGTGCATGGTGCGACTCAAGTGACTGGCGGCGACAGTGCTGACGCAAGTTGCGTCCCAGATCAGGCACTTCCCGTTTTTCCATGGCACCAGAGTCAGCCCATCCGGCCTCTTACCATCAGACCTGCTAAGACCCCATCAGACCTGCTAAGACCCCGATGAATAAATTAGATTAAATACATAGGATTTTATAATAAATTATTGCATAATTGATAAAATAATTGAATTCAATTAATAAAATTATTGCATATTATTGGATAACATTAATAAATCAATAAAATTAACAACCTCTCAGCAGGTACACACCATGGAACACTTTAGACACTATCTCATTCTTACACCGGGTCAGTCCAGTCAGGAAAGTTGCCTTGAGTCTTCTCAAGAGCCCGTGAAAATCATTAACTCTGTTCTCAACGAACATTATCAACTACACACTTGAAACCTACCATAAAACAAAGAAACACAAACTACCCACTCCATCCCTCCCGATCAGAACAGCCATGAATTAAACCCCGTTCACTATAACTGGCACACGTGCTCAACGCAATTCCGTTTCGAATTGAATGCGCAACGAAGAATACGAATACAAAGTGTGTTTTACAACTCTCGTAGTACGCGAACACTACGCGATAAACTTGCAGTACGCCGTAAACTCTGAACTGGACATTGCGAAGCATGTGTAAGGTATCGACGACTTTACTACCTTCTGAAAGCTTGTCATTTTCACGTGACGGATTTGTCAGTCAGTTACCTATATTATAGCTTGTGATTCTGACGATTTGAAAGTGGCAGCTGTGTGACCCGGGCGTAATGTTTGGAAGCTGTCGCTTGAATTTGATCGTCTGCAAATAGATTCGATTTTCTACTTTCAACTGTTGATATCGTAAAGTTGGTATAGAATGGAAAGTCGATTGGGAATGTCGTACACTAAATTTGATGGGTGAAAATGTTTTAAGTGTTCTTATGAAACGACAAACCATTAAATATCGCAAGTTTGTTTGTCGATCTTTGATGTTGTTAGCTTTATAGTTCTCTGAGAAGCGATTACAGTTTGATTGCATTATGGACAAAGACTGGCAATTTTTTCGAGTTTTAGTATTATCAACCTTTTTTTATTATTATTTCCTTTATTCTTTGTAAACACATTTAAATTACATTTTTAAATATCTTTTTTAAACAAAATCATACAAAAAAAAAACATTTAAAAATATAAAAAATAGTACCCCACCGGTATCAGGAATAGGGTCCAAGCTACCGGCGGTCAGGGCTCGAGAGAAAGGAAACTCCTAACAATGTGAGCCGTGTCCAGGAGTACCGCTTTCTGAATCAAGCCCTTGATCCAGCCGCCTAACGCGAGCCTCCTAAGGTGTTGGTCAAGGCTCTTGGCTATTAAGCCATTGCCCGACACGACACCTTATTATTATTATTATTATTATTAGCTTCGCGTTAGACCACTATCTCACCAGATGGTAAGCGATGATGTGGCCGACGATGGAGCACGCTTGCCTAGAAGTAACCTATTCACTCTTGACTTAAAGACTCCAAGGTAGTAGCTATCAGGAAACACAGCCTCCGGCAGGGAATTCCAATCCTAGGTATTGATGAGACCTACACAGGCATTGATGAGACCTGCTAAAGCTGATGCTGGTTAGCGTGGCGATTTTACTATACTTTTTTTATGTTATATGAGTCATTATAACCACTATATTCTAAGCAAAAACAGTTATTTTTATTATCTAATGCGGAAATGTATTTCCAAAGTAAATTAATGCAATACAGAAAACAAAGCATATTATGTTACTTGACCAAGATTTATGTTAGTGGCAACATTAAAAGTTCAGTTTAGCCAAAAGTCATGAAGTCAAGCCAGCAAAAAAAGAAAAACTAGGCCATGATTATTTATTAACGTAAAAAATAGAATATAAAAACTAGTTTTTTTTTGAGACTTCCAATTATAACTTTTTTTTTTCGATACTGAGACTGGTCATTAATTTGATTTAATAAAACGTAGTAAATTATTTCGCTGGCTTATATCATGGTGATATATTTATGTAGACACTTAACAATTTCATCAACAATCTCCTCGCCTTTATTCTTTGCTTCGTAACTCCTAAAACGCGTTGCCTTGACCGTCTAAACCTGGCTTCAAAGTCTCATCCCTAGCGTCCCATAAAAGTTGAGTAAAGCACCTCTTATTACGGAATCTACACCAAAACTGACAGCTACTGCGTAAAACTGGTTACCTGCATTGCGGAGGACATACAGCCATTTTATTTTGCATTGAAACCTGCCATATCATGAATAAAGAAACTATCAAGCTAATTAGCACACGACCTGTTTATTTAAACAAAGATGGCGGGTGTAACCAACCGCGATGTTCGCTGCAAAGCACTCAAAAGCTAGTAAAACCACGTAGATTATTATCATAATGTTACGCTTAAAATTCTTCTTGCGCCAGGCCTAGGTACTGACTATGGTCCGGAGCAAGAAGGAGTTACCGTGACCCTAGAACAGGTAGCTTGTGTCCGGTAAAGGCCCAACCCGAGTCGACGGCGCGTTGTGTGCTACGGGCGTGTCATCAAGATGATCGGCTTGCTTCGGCTGCGGGATGGTTCAAAAGAGTTACCGTGGAATTGCAACGCAAAGGACAACTGAAGGAACATAAGTGGTTTTATACCCACCTATGTTCCTTCAGTTGCAATACAATACATATACACAAGTACATGTATTGTGTATATTACAGAATGTAACGTAATCGTTCAAGTCCCGAAGATTTTTGAATCCCAAAAAAAGTAATTATTTTATGACGAGAGCAGATCTGAGTATGTGATATTAATTTCAACTTAGATCTTTGACTGTCGTTATAGGTAGACTAGAGCCCAAAGATTCTGACCAATCTTAAATACAAGGAATATCGTGATGCCTAGTGACTGGGTTGTGGGAGTCTGACAGGCAGTAGCTCCATGTAAAACACAGGTTAGACTAGAAGCTAACCTGCTAAGCTAAGCTAAAGCTAATTGAGGAAAAGGATTGGGAAACGATACACGATCTCTATGCGTTCCTGATAAAAAGGGGAATTGAAAGAAGGCCAACGTACAACAAAATGATCCTAAAAAGGTTTCGGTTTTGCCAAGTTAGGTACGGAACCTTAAAAAATTACTGTACGTGTTCAGGAACATAACGCTACTCGAATCAAAACAAACCAAAAAATCTCCCACTGAACTAATCCTTCTCCAAAAAAAATAATAAAGGTACCAGGAATACATAGCATGCAGGAGCTATAAGAAACTAGCGTATAACATTAAGAGCGTCCTTTTCGAGGTACATTTTCATTCAATCGCTCTTACGTGATTATGATTTTGTTATGACACATATTTCTCTAGATATTTAGAATGCACAGCTATCTTGTGGATATTGTCTAGGCTTCTATAGAAATCAAAACATAAATTTGTGTAAAACTAATCTAGGAGACCTTTGAAAATCTGCTATTTTACGTGAACTTTGGCTTCCCACAATGTACTCATATATTAAAAATATAAAAAGTACATCAATAGAAACGGTGCTCAATTAATCGAAATTTTGAATGACGGCAATTACGGACGGAAAAAACCCACGTATTTCTTGGAACAAGTTTTGTGAAATACTCGAGTAAATCACGGAATTACCGAATGCCAACAGTGTTTTCAGGCGTTATCTCTCTTTTATTGCATTGCCTCTTTATCAAACATCGCGTCGGATTGCGTTAGATGAAGCAACAAGCTTTTAAACCATGCTCGATGTCGACGATAGGAGAGTGGAAAAGGACCCTCTTAAGCAGTGCAGATGCTTCAAGTATTCATCCCGTTTAGTGCTCGGTACAAGTACGTGATGATAGATAAGCAAACGTAAGGTATGCTGCGTTATATCTCAGTGTTTTATTACAAAAACGAGTGTTGCGTTTTTCTTAAAAATATGTTGAAAGGATTTTCTCTTGTTTATGCAGGGAAATCGGAAAATAGCTTGTTTTCAATACATAAGTTTAAGAGTAGAAAACCCGAGATACATTTACATACAGCCGCTGTTACGTGATTATGACGTTATTACACATCTTTTTCTGGTTATTTTGGAAACTCAGATTTTATGGCTATTGTCTAGACTTCTATAGAAGTCAAAACTAAATTTGTTTAAAACTAATACAGAAGAGAGGTGATCGGCGATGGCGACATTTCGTGCCGGGTCCTGTTAGAGGCGAAAGGTCCAGGGCGGCAACAACAGTCTGAAACGCCCTTTCGCTCCGCTTTAGAGAGAGAGAAGTCATTAGATGATTTCCCAACACAAAAGAAAAACCGTTAAAAAAGTACCTCACCTAATAAAAGCAAATTACCAAGACATGATAATAACACTCAAGGTCCAAATAAGGAACAAACAAGTACATATACAAAAGACAGTCCTTAATATGCAAGAATAAAAACATACGGCTTGTCAGTTGCACATGTGACTTGACGGGACACATACACAAAGCGACTAAATTGGAAACGTCGCAGCGACACGCAGACGTGTTATTTGTTACCTCAGTTGTGGTGCGAGGTATAAGTGGTAGCGGTTTTAGGAAAGTGGTAATCGTCTGCGATTTTTGAAATTTGTTTGAGTTCAAGTTCATGGATATATAGTTTTTTTTGCCCCACTCTTGGGCGGAGCGAAAGATAGTATCAGACTTTTACTGACTAAAAACCCACTCCTGTTCCTTCGTTGCTTTTCATACCAGGGCCGAGTCTTCCTTTCAGAATCAGACCCTTGGCTCCAGTAGGCTTCAACCCTGCTGGGCCCCTACAAATGCTGATATCTTCTTGAGGCATGAATATATAGTGAGTAATTACAACGACAGAAATTATAAAAATAATAGCCTCTTTCTATACGACGAAATGACAGTTATATGTGACAGGAAAGGATAGAAGGACACAAAAAAGTTCTTCGATACGGCCAGATTTAGTTCAATCCTAACTCACATATCTACTCAAGAACATAGGGCAGGTTACTGAATTAAATAATAAAATAATAAAATAATTAATAATTAATTTTCCTTCATGCGTAAGATTCGGAACTACTACTTGAAGTCCTCTCAACTTTAGTTTGGTCTTCGTCAGAATTATTATTGAGTTTTCATAATGATTTGATATTTATCATAGTATTTATTAGTTTATAATTTTAGCATATATATGTATTTTATTATTATAAATAACTTATTTTTTATTTTATTTGTTCTTTTTAAATATCAGTTATTTATTTATTGTGCAAACCTACCACATTATTTTCTTTTTAACCCAAAGGTTGACTGGTAGAGAATGCCTTGTTGCATTAAGTCCGCCTATGTACCACTACTGTACATGAAGTTTAAATAAATAAATAAATAAATAAATAAATATTTTGAGTTAAGAACATGTCAAACCATACTTAGTATAAGCATAATCAATCTCATAATTTTGCCACTGCTGGGACTCAGGCCTTCTCTGTAGAGGAGGAAATGAATCGTAATCCACCATGCAGTACAAATAGGTGGATGTCAGAGACTTCGAATTTTTGGTTCTAGGACATGCCGTTTTCCTCACGATGTTTTCCTTTACCGTTTTGAAAGCAGCGCTGATGAAATAAATTACACAAAGTAAAGCGCCTGGCTGGGTTCGAACTCGTGACAAACAAACTCGTAAGTCAAGGCCACACAAGTGCATAATGTTGTATTCAGGCTAGAATAAAAAAAAAAAACAATTTCAAATGTTTAAATCAGAAATCGCGTTTGTTCTTACCATATCCGCTTCTGCTCACACCTCAGTCCACGCTGCAAGAAGCATCGCCGCTGCTCTCAAACTACGAACTGGTACAAGTGAAAAATGTGCCCGACGCTGTGCTCCCCGACAATGGAAATAGAAGTGTTTGTTACACACATCGGTCTTACGTAAACAGCTGCTTAAATATTCATTTGCAAGGCAATGTATGATGAACATTTGTGAATAATGTTGGAGGGGTTTAGTAGTACGTGATTATTGTAACGGTTATTTTAGAAAATAGAGTTCATGGAGATCACTACACCAGCCTATGCTTACGCCTTTTTGGTGCAGTGGTGAAGCGGTTGAATACTGCGCTGAGAATCAAAATTCAAAATATTCAAAATTTTATTTCACATAGGCCCCCAAGTAGGCATATGTGAAATAAAAAACTTTTGAATTTACAAAACTTCAAAAGCTAGTGCACGGTTCCAAAATGGTCGTTCCTAAGGAGAAGAACCGGCAAAAAACTCCATGATTACTCTTTTAGAAAAATGGTTATTTTTACAATTTTTTTGGTATTTAAAGCTTATTATTAAGGTTATTTAAGGACAGTGTAGACCAGTCAATATTGTACTAAAAAGTACAATAAAAGTATTCATAATAAAAAGTGAGTCTTAATAGGTAGTAACCTAAGAATTTGCAAAGTCTACAGTGTTCTCAAATTCACATTATAAAAAAATGAGGCTAAGTATATAAAAAAATCAAGAAAAATAAATAATTACAATTATCTATAAATGAGACGTTAACAAAATAAATTACTAACGAATTTATGGTGGTTGGGGTCTAATAATATAAAAAATATTGCAAAAGCAATAAGTTAGAACAAAAAATCGCAGGTTCGATTCCCGCACGGATGAAATATTTTTACAGCCTACAGATGTTCTGGTTCTAGGTGTTTTGTGTATTTTAGTTTATATACTTCAGTACGCATCCACAATATAGAAGTAATAAAAAAAAATCTAGTCCTAACCAACACCTAGCCTATGTCTAGGCTAAACCTAATCTAGACCTAGTCTACACCTAGCCTATGTCGAGCCTACGCCTACCTTACGTATAGTCTACACCTAGCCTACGTCGAGCCTACGCCTACCTTACGTATAGTCTACACCTAGCCTACACTAATAGCCCTAACCAGCTCATACATCATTCACCACAAGCTAAATAATTCAATACAGAAACACCATTTCATTTTATTCATTAGTTTCACATCTCAAAACCAATTTCGATTCATTGAATTAAACTACCGCAAATGAATTCAACCAAAATGATGTCATTTTGTTTCATTTCAATGTGAATTTGGTGCAATATCATTTCTATACAGGTATATCGGAATACATTTTATAGGTATTTGAAATTAGGTGTGTTCGAGGGTTGTCAGATTAATTAAAACAGGGGTAAAGGATCTGTGATTTTTTTTGCGTAAGTACGAAGTACTTCATTAATTATTCACGTAGCCAATTAATAAAGGTGGGTACCATTCAT
Organism: Mythimna pallens; assembly: GCA_961205895.1. Taxonomy (NCBI): domain Eukaryota; kingdom Metazoa; phylum Arthropoda; class Insecta; order Lepidoptera; family Noctuidae; genus Mythimna; species Mythimna pallens. Next base: position 19,926,205 of record OY540844.1, read on the forward strand.
AACATTAAAGCATTTAGAGTAAGAGGTCCTAAATAGGCCGGAGGAATAAAGCATTGCGGAATCTGGATTAATTGTGTCTAATTGAAGGCTGTAGGGTTGCTTCACGTTCTAAGGACTTATAGCTCACTAATAGGAACAAATGACGCTACTATTTAGATTTTGTTTTTGACATTATATATTTCCTTATTATGATCACTATAAATTCGTTTATTATTATTTTTTTTGTCTTGATTCAAATTTGAAATATTTTCATGCCTAATTTAAGGTAGATTGTATAAGGATCACAACTCTTTGCAAACACCTTATTTTATGTACCTACTGTCTCAGCAAATAAACGATTATTATTATTATTGATATGGAACTGGTGAAACGTAAGTACGTGTAGATAAATCTATGTCTTACTGTTCGAAGAATAAGAATACAGGCGTTATCGAGCGGTGTTATATTGTTAAATTAAAATAAATATGCAGTTTAAATAGATTTCATAATAATGCTACCAGATCCCGTATCATGAACCCTTAACGCGATTTGACAACCTAAACTGAATTGTTAAAGAGTTGAAGCTGAAATATAAGGTGTATAGCTCTATTCCTCTTTCTGGATCGCACGCTTGTTATTATAACACGTCATGGTTGGACTCCAGATCAGTTGCTTTCAACCTTTTTAGGGTTCCGTACCTCAAATGGAAAACACGGAACCCTTATAATAATAATAATAATATAATAATATTCCACAACTATCACACAAGGCCGTGTAGTCCCAAGCTAAGCAGAGCTTGTGTTATGGGTACTAGACAACTGATAAACATACTTATATATTTCTAAATACATACATATATAGATAAATTACACCCAGACACAGAACAAATGATCGTGCTCATCACACAAACATTTGTCCTGAGTGGGAATCGAACCCACGACCTCCAGCATAGCAGTCAGGGCCACTAACCACTAGAGCAACAGGCCAGTCAGTCTTATAGGATCACTTTGTTGTTCGTCCGTCTGTCTGTCTGTCTGACTGTCAAGACCCCTTATCTCGGGAACGCGTAAAGGTATCGAGTTGAAATTAAAACCATATAGTCAAGTCTGCGGTCCCTTGATGCTGTGAAAAAATCAAACTTCTAAGTTAACGAAAAAAAAAGGTACGGTCGTTTATGTAGTAAAAAAGTATATTTCGTCACTCTCAAGGAAATCAAAATTCATAGGGTAGTTCCCGTTGACCCAGAGTCCTGAAAGACTCTGGGTTCAGATTAATAGGTATAAAGCAAGGTTTTTTAGTTCAGATATAGGAATAAATCTAAAAAAGTAAATTTGTGATACGTCACAAAAAAAAAATTGTGATTCGGAAAAATCTGAATGGAGTTTCGAAACTCCATTCAGATCAGAATAATTGGAAAGTTTGATATTTTTAGACCTTTCGCGGATCTTATTTTTGCTCTAGCGTATCACCAGTGGTTCATGGAGTTCAGCGTGGAAACAACTGTGCTAGATAATTGGTTGATAAATGAAAAAAAGCTGTAGAAAAGTAACACGATTTAATAGGCACTATAGTTTAATTATTCTGAAGACCTTTTTCTTCCATCGGTAAACTATTATACCTAGTTTGATTTTGAAGTTGCGTTTATTCCATCAGGGTCACACATCCACGACCAAATATACCATCTTGTCAGCTCTTCTGTCACCTATGGGGATTGAAGAGCTTAACGAGATGGAGTACTGTGACAACTAAGTAGGTCGCACTTATTATTAACTTTCTAACTGGCCTTAAGGTTTAAGTTATAAAAAAGTTTAGAGATGATTGATGTCAATCAATAATAGAATAGACTAATGTCGGGACGATATATTTTATATTGAAAATGTATAATGAAAGTGCTAAATACTAAAGACAACAAGTAGCCTTTCATTGCGTCTCCAGCCCCTACAGTACCTAGTCGCAAACACACGACCCTGGCGTATAGAACGCGAAAACACTCGTCGGTCCTATCCGACGTTAAAGGGATATTGACTAATATTGCCGTGTCAACCCTAGTATCGTTACAGGCTAGTTTTTCCCAGCCAATCGGAAAGCAATTAGGGCGCACGTGCCGAAAATGTAGGAAATATGGCGGCATACCACAGCTCTAACGAGCTGGATCATATTCATAGTACTAACTTATTAGTAGCGGGACATTGATACCGAGTATTTGGAGCTGGTATTTAAAACGAACATGTATTGTATTGATAGGCTTAATTTTTTCTTTCTTGCTTATTTATATAGCCTCTTTTTTAATGTGAATGTGAGAACAGTGTAGACTCCGCGGATCCTTAGATTATTTTCTATTACTAACATATTATTGTGATTATTTTTATTGTGCTTTTGGGTACAATATTGACTGGTCTACACTTTCCTCACATATCTATTAATATTGTAAAATCGACCTTTTTTTTTAAAGAGTAACTTCTTGCCGGTTCTTCGCCATAGGAAATGAGCCATTGAAATCATACACTAACTTCTGACGTTTTATATGTGCCCATGTAGGCCTATCATCATCATCAATTTAACCGAAAGACCTCCATATCCTCCATGTCCTGTTGGACATAGGTCTCCCCAAGTGTCGCCACAATGAACGGTCCTGTGCGTCTCGCTTCCATCGAATTCCCACAACCTTTACCAGGTCATCGGTCCACCTTTTAGGAAGCCTTCCAACGCTGCGGCTTCTGGTATGCCGTAGCCACTCCAGAACCTTTCGGCCCCAACGGCCATCTGTTCTGCGAACAATGTTCCCTGCCCATTACCACCTTAGTTAGTGGATTATTCGTGCTATGTCGGCAACCTTATAGGCCTATGTGAAATAAAAACATTTTTAATTAAATTGAATTAACGGATATTTGGAACTGGTATTTAAAACGGGTATTTGAAACTGGTATTTAAATGGTTTTATTAACTATAAATAACCGTTATATCGAATCCAGCACACAGACATTTCTGTAATCCGATTGAGGTGAATTTACCCTGTCACAATAAAATTGAATACGATGGTAATTTTTAACCATTAAATTAATTCGTCACTTCGACATAGTTTCACAAATATAGGGTATTTTAGGTTAACACTTTTATTATGTACATAATAAAGATCAAATTAACACTACATAATTATATCATCCCTACCTGGAAAACAGTAGTTTATGGAACTGTCATATAACAAGTATTAGTTATAGTTAATATTTATTTTAGATATAGTTAATATTTTAATACCCAATTATGTACAGTTCCTATACTACTTTATCTTACATAGCATAGCATAAACAGCCTCTTAATGTTCAGGCCTCCTCTCTTAAAGAGGGAAAGGGTCGTAATCCACCACGCGGGCCTAGTTAAGTGCGGGTTGATGAATGTAACATGTCTTCGAATTTTTTGTTCTAGGACATTCCGGTTTCCTCACGATGACATCACCACTGCTCTCAAAACGGTGAAGTTTTCCTTCACCGTTCACTCGTTTCACTGCTCTCAAAACGGTGAAGGAAAACTTCACCGTTTTGAGAGCAGTGGTGATGTCATAAATTATACAAAGTAATGCGCCTGGCTGGGTTTGAAACCGCAACCTACAACTTGGGAGTCGGGGCCGTTACCACTCGGCCACCACTGCTTTACCTTATCTAATATAAAATCTCAGTAAAAACACGTTTTAAATATCATAATTATGTTGCCATAATCTAACATTTTTTCATGGGATTTAGGACACGTGAATATAACCACATACCTAATAATGTGACAATAGAACTGAACTCCTAAATTTGATAATTAAAAAAAACAAAATACTCACATTTTGAAGTATAATTTGTGACAAGTTCTTTAATTAAGTTTCAAGCGTATTTTGACAAACACCATCAACTGATCACCTGTTCACGCTGTGGCGCGATTTTACATAAGGTGTGAATTTTAAGATATAAATTGTTGATAAAGTATCTATATCGATAATACGAGTATATCTCTTTTATTGCTGGAGATAGAGAGGAAGGCCAAAGAAAAGATGAATGGATTGTGTGAGAAGTGATATGAAAGAAAAGGCAGTTTGTGATAGCGTGACGGGTGACAGGACAGAATGGAAGGAAAAAACGACCTACCCCAATAAAACGGGACAAGGGCAGGAAAACAATGATTTCAGACTCAAGTTCATATTTTCAAACAATGTTTTTTTCATCCTAATCTATATATATAAAAATAAATAGCTGTTCGTTAGTCTCGCTAAAACTCGAGAACGGCTGGACCGATTTCAGGTCCAGGGAAGGTTTAAACGGTGAGAAAAATAGAAAAAAAAAACCGAATACAACGCCATCTCTAATTAAAATGTTATAAAATGAATTATGCTGTTCTCATAATGCCAGTAGATGGCGTTATCCCAACTATGAGGCGGTACGAAGTTCGCTGGGTCAGCTAGTTTAAAATAAATATGTAAAGCTAAAATAAAGGCTAAAGACTGAAATCTGATCGTCCTCAGTACAAAAGCTAGAAAGAAGATTCCCCTGTAGGGTAGTTTATTTAATACGCGCTGTCGTGAAGCTGTTTGTGATAACACGCTCGTTTCAAGATGGCGTTTAGTACGGAGTAACTTTGCATAATAAGTCTAAATACGGGACATATGGGTCTATAAACAGGGCCTAATGAACTTGTTGTTATTTATTGTGTGTTAAAATGTTCTGTTTTTTGGTATTTAAACAGTTTCTTTATACTTTACAATCATCATCATTTTAGCCAAAAGATTTGCACTGTTGGACATGTAATTCCCCAAGTGTCATTATAACGACCCGTCTCGTGCATCTCGCATCCATCGAATTCCCGCGAGCCTCACCAGGTCATCGGTCCACCTTGTCGGAGGCCTTCCAATACTGCGTCTTCCGTTACATGGTGACTACTCCAGAACCTTTTGGTCCATAGAGCATCTGTTCTTCGAGCAATGTGCCCTGCTCACTGACACTGACATTATATTTTATAGCATAGTATAATAACATAATCAGCATTTTAATGTCCCACTGCTGGGACTCAGGCTTCCTCTCTCTAGGAGAGGGAATGGACCGTAATCCACCACGCGGGCCCAGTGCGGGTTGGTGAATGTCACATGTCTTCGAATTTTTGGTTCTAGGATATGCTGGTTACTTCACGATGTTTTCCTTCACCGTTTTGAGAGCAGTGGTGATGAAATAAATTACACAAAGTAATGCGCCTGGTTGGGTTTGAACCCGCGACCTACAACTTGAAAGTCGGGTCCGTTACCACTCAGCCGCCACTGCTCTTACTGCCTTATATTTTATGATTTTGATATTTATGTGTGATACGAAAGAAAAGGAAGTTAGTGATAGCATGACGAGTGACAGGGCAGAATGGAAAAAAAACGTATTGCGCCGACCCCAAATAACACGGGACAAGGGCAGGAAGATAATTATGATATATTTATATGTGTATTATATTTTATATGTGTTAATCGGGTGAAGAACTTTAATAACACAATACAGGATTTTGATGTTTAGTTCCTATGTGACACAATACATGTCGCTACATTACTATTGGCCAAAGTCTGCGGTCAAAATTACTTTTGACCGATTAAAAAAAATCGAATTTGAAAATCAGCATCGTAGATTGCTGGATTTGCCCAGCGTCACGGTATAAGCTGAGCAACAACCCATTTTTCCCTAGATGCGACGCACAACTTCGATTAATATATTGTTATTTTTTTTTTTTTAGATTACTGTTTATTTTTATATTATGTTATATCAGTCTCTGTCGGTCGGTGCAATAGACAATGGAAAACCACAGACTAAGCCGTAAGATCAGACTGTGTTTTGTATACACAACCACAGACTATGTAGACATCAGTCACCTGTGTTTATTGTCTAGTGTCTGTGGTGCAGCACAGTTATGCGCGGTTTGCACATGGCCCGACAGATTGCTATATTTTATTGTGCGTCTATTTGGGCAGAATAAACATGTTTTCTTTCTTTTCTTTCTTTCTATTAACGATTTTGACTGTAATATCTACATGAATAAAGCCATTAACTTTAATTTGTTCGTCCAGTTTAGGACATCTCCTAACATAGCAATACAGACATATTGTTATTCAGTACTCATTCAGCACTTAAGTTGGCATAGAGTTTACGGGCTGTTAAAGACACATTGTGTCTTTACGACTGAGGTTGGGTTAGGGCACATTGTTGTTAGACCTGTTCCTGATCTGGGAGTGAAACGATGAGGCGTCGTAGCTAAGATACTAACACCATAAATGGGGGATTAAGTGTCTGTAGGATGTAATGTTGGACGTTTACTGCTGCACTAGTAAGACGATTATTTATTGGATAAGTAATATAGACGCTAAGGAGAGAGATCAACTGCCTTGTTGGTTGGTCTTGTAGTTGTAGGCGTGACTGCTGAGCGTATGATTTGATGCAGATTGGATTATTCCATTAAAAACTGAAAGAAGGAAAGAAAAAGAATTTAATTAGGTACGTCAAACGTGGCGTATACCTTAAAAAATAAAAACAAATATATGTATAATAAACATAGGCCAATATGGGCACTTACAAAACGTCAGAAGGTAGTACACAGTTCCAAATTGGTCGTTTCCTATGAAGAAGATCCGGCAAGAAACTCGATGGTTACTCTTTTAAAAAAAATGGTTATTTTTACAATATTTCTATATTACAGTATTAATTTGACTTATTAATTATGTAAGGACAGTGTAAACCAGCCAAAATTGTACTCAAAAGCACAACAAAAATATTCATAATAAAAAAGTAAGTCGTAATCAGAAGTAAACTAAGAATTCACGGAGTCTACAGTGTTCTCACATTCACATTATAAAAAAAAGGCTGTATATAAAAAAAAAAGTAAAATAAAATAATTACAACTATCAATAAATGAGACGTTTAGGCGACTAACAGCCAGTTTCTTCATCAACAACTAAAACTATCAGTAAAAGTATTAACTTTTACTTGACCATTACCGATATTACAGCAAATGTGTTTCTTCATCCAAGTAACAGTTAAACTAAAAGTCAATTGAGTTACCACAACAAAAACGTCATAATTACCCCAAAAAAACGTGGGGAGCTTTTTTTACCCATGACAACATCGCAATATCCACTGTCAAGTAGTGCCAAAAGTCAAATGTCATTTCTTTTTAAATGGACGAATGTTTTTATTCCCAACGTGACACTGGCAGAATAGTCGAAACCGGCTCAATTGCCATAAAAAAAAATAATGTTTTTGTTGAAATTGAATTGATAAATAATAACCTTAGGTACATTAATATGGAGCTTTTCAGGTATGTTGTCTTTTTTATTAGCAAACCCGCAAAACCCAACCTAGTTTTATTGTGTTAGGATTTGTTTTGAAATACAGAGGCACAGACCATATCCTCGATTAAAACAGGATAGGTACTATTTATCCTAGGAAATGATAGTAGTGGCAGTGTAGGTTGGCAGGTGATATAATTACTATATGGGTACAGTCAATAGTTCCAATTACTTTTGGAAATCTGGCTATCTCATAAAATTTACAAGATATGTTTTCAAGTTCTTCATTTCTTGGCATTTGTATAAACATCCCAGCTAAAGAAGCTGTAGCGTGAGATACTTTGAAAACGCATTTACATACTGTACTTTTATGTACGCCAGCTATATCGCCCACTACTTGTTGCATTGATCCCGTTGCATAAAATCGTAAAACCAACAATAATTGTATAAACTTACTTTTCTGTGGTTGGCGTCAGTTCATCTTGTAACAATAGGCTGAGGTATGTAACTGTTTCCTTTGAAATTCTGTATCGAATAGAAAATCAGCGTCGTCCCATAAAAAATGATCTTTGCGAATATTAAACTTTTTACGCCTACGCGTTAAATAACTAACGATAAGTTCATCGTCTGATGAACTTGAACTTTCACTGGACGAAGTTCGTGATAACATTTTAGTACTAAAATATTTTAGAAATAAATACAATGAAACCTATATAACCTATAGCTTTGTCAAAATGACAGTGATTTTAGCTTTAACAGCCCCTTATTGAGCAGTAAAAGTTAAAGGCAAAAGTAACAGTTAAACCAACAGTTAAAATTGCGAAGAAACGAATTTGACCGTTACTTTTACTTTTTGACGTTACTTTGGCTGTTACTTTTGATGAAGAAACTGGCTGTTAGTAAGTTCTTGTGCTCGGTAGACGTACCACTATACCAACATGACAGCACTACTCGTAAAATTTTAATTGGACACAAGTCTAGCTTTTAAATTTAAAATTTTTAAACACAGGCTTTACCTGTGTTATTGCTTTAGTAGAATAGAAGCTTACATTCCCTAAACTATGGCCACCATCATAAAAAAAAAAACAACAGACAATGGCAAAAAAACTTTATTCCACCAAATTATAATTTCCAAAATGGTTTCATGTGCCCTACTCAAAAAAAAAATTCAATTCGCAATTCAAAATGTTTTTATTTCACATAGGCTTATATAGGCACTTATATAACTTCAGAAGCTAATCCACGGTTCCAATTGGTCGTTTCCTAAAAGAAGAACCGACAAAAATCTCCATGATTACTGTTTAAAAAAAATATATTGCTGTTTTTCACTAAAACACAACAGGCTTAACTCACGTTTTTCCACAATCAATAATCTCAATATTTTCACTTCCAACAGTCCATTTTTCCCTCAAATGCTTCATATTATAGCTGAGGCGACATCGAACTAAAATGGTGTATGTTCCTAGCTGCCCTCACCAGGCTGACTCAGTTAATACAACTTCGATAATTTATCGTCAGTTCAGCGAAACTGTTCGTGAAATATTTCTTTGCCCGTTTGTGATAGGGTTACCAACCGTTGTAATTGGAAGTTACCATGTATGTATGTGTGTGTAAATACTATGTTTTTTTGACATACTTTTACTCTGTTTTGGTAAGGCTTCAATAACAAGAGGAACGGATAAATCCAATCTGTCTTCCATTGTGTTTGGGTCCACGAAAATAACAAGAGAATCTAGATGTAGTGAAAAATTTGTACCTACTTTTATATAACAACAGATGTGATAAGTTTTCAATTGAATTAATTTTTGACATAGGCCTCTCGCCCACGGCGACTTTTTGTAGCTGTCGTGCGTTCCGTAAGCGAGCGACAGCATCGCTACTAACGCGCGTTAGTCGCATTTTCAAGCGCTATAGAAAATATGCCAACACGCTACGAACGCGCTACAGTATCGCGACTGTATCGATGCGAACGCGCTACAGCATCGCTACAAAAAGTCGCTGTGAGCAAGGGGCCTTAGGTAAACAAATTGCTTACATTTTGGCCAATCATTTCACACTTTATCTGACACTAGCTTCTGCTAGCAGCTTTGCCCGCGTCAAAGTGTGTTTCATACAATTTTTGGACCTCCATCCCCTTAAGGGGTGATTTTTTAAAATCCCTCTCTTAGTCGTCATATCAACGCTCAGTCACGTGGTCAGAACAAAGGAATAGGAGGCGTGGCCGTCTCGAGGCGATCGAAGAAAGAGAATCGAAACGAAACGGTTGTAACTTGGCTAGGGGGGCAGAACAGATAATAGTTCAGGGTCTGGGTGTCTTGTGAATGCGCCCAATATACAGGAGAAATTTAAGCACTGGTTTATATAAAATACAAAAAAAAAAAAAAAAATTCCTAGTGTGAGTCTTTTTTTGGGCAATCTTTTTTTTTTGTTGATTAAATAACAAACAAATATAATAAAATCACACACCGGTTTGATATCGTACAGCAATTCTCTGCTGTTTTTATAACGTACACACAGAGCAAATTTTTATATCTACAACGATTCCCTCTATGGGGGTTTGTGCATGTCCGAATTGTATTTGTTAACGTGTCCAAGCAAAAAATATGAAAAGTTGAAATTCTCTATCTAAATAGAAACAGTACACTCTACATCTACACTATATATTTAATATTATAAAGAGGTAAAGTTTGTTTTTTTGTTTGTCGGAGGTAATCTTTGGAGGTATCTTTGGTCCAATTGCTAAAATTTTTTCTCCGATAGAAAGCTGTTTTATTTCTGAGTGACATAGGCTATATTTTATGTACGCAAGTGAAGTCACGAGCAAGAGCTAGTTGTGAATATAATACCGATTTCTGGTGTAGTCTATTATTCTGTCTTATTTTCTCCACTCAAATGTACTTCAACTGAGGTAGAGTGGACGTGGAGACGAAAATAAAACCGAACTTTAATCTTTTTTTTGTTAAACTTGTCCCTACATTTGGTATTATTCTTGTATACTGTGTGCGTTTAAAAACAACGTAAACTTACAATACTTAAAAAAATTTGATCTGGAACATTTATCAAAAGGCCATAAAAATATTTGCTTCGTGCGAGAATCGAACCCGCGACACATAGCTCAGCAGCCGAACGCTCACCTACCATGCCGTCAACTGACAGTTATTTAACATCTAGTTCTTATCATCCTCAACTCGAAAGTTTTAAGAGCCGAGTGGAGGAAGTTTCCTATAAAAAGACTTTCTGAAACTTAAACAGGACAACCAATGCCTTTGTAATGAAAAGTCACTAGATCGGAAAATCATGTCGAAAAATAGGAAACTTGTCCATTAGTTTCGATTGACAAATAAAAGTGTAGGAAAAGCAAAGTGTTTCCAGCAGGCGTCAGGCGTCAGTAAATACAACTTCGATAAATTATTGGTCGCTCTGTAGAATTGAGCGAGAAATATTTCTTCTCTCCTCGTCTGTTTCTAGGGCTACCAAACTCAAAAATCACGCTAATATTAGAAAGGCGAAAGTTTTTGAAACATGGTCGCTTACAATGGGCCTCATCGGAATTCTTACAGTTACCCAAAGGGCAATGGAAAGGAGTTTTTTTGCGTGATCGCATAAAGAATGAAGATATCCGCAGGAGAACCAAGGTTGCCGACATAGCGCGAAGAATTGGAAAACGTAGGGTTGGAAGGCCTCCCACAAGGTAGACCGACGACCTGGTGAGAGTCGCGGGAATGCGGTGGATGCGAGACGCAAAGGATCGGTCGTTGTGGAGACGCTTGGGGGAGGCCTATGTCCAACAGTCAACGTCTTTCGGCTGAAATGATGATGATGATGACGTTTGTGAATGTGTGTGTGCGTTTGTTCCTCACGCTCGAACGGCTGAATAGATTTCGATGGAATTCTGGATTAGCACATAAGATACTTTTTACCCCAAGAACATGTTCCCTTCGAGTCAACATTTTTACTTTTACGACGGCAGTAGCTATGCAATAAATATGGGACAAAATATAACAATCTATTATACCGACACTACCTATGTCTCGAATAATAATGAAAATTTCATATTTACGCTTGAAATTTTTAAGTCTCCAATTTTGTTTTTTTTTTTTAATTTATTATGCAAGCGCTTTAAATTGAGTTGAAATATTCCACTTTTTTATAATTATGCCTGATAAAGTAGACGAAATATGAAGCCCTTGTCATGCTTTTTTGTACCGATCATTGTCGGTAAATAAAGAAAATCGTCCCGTATAAGCTTGGTCGTAAATTCATGGAAATATCGGCCCTCCCAGCAAAGTTACAACCGTTTCGTTTCGATTCTGTTTTTGTTAATCGCCTCGAGTCGGCCACGCCTCCTATTCCTTTGTTCTGACCACGTGACTGAGCGTTGAGATGACGTCAGAACAAAGAAATCGGAGGCGTAGTCGACTCGAGGCGATCGTCGAAAATAGAATCGAAACGAAACGGTTGTAACTTGGCTAGGGGGACTGGTCAGAGCTTTAATAACGCATTCCTGACAACAAAGTAACGTTGATAATGGATAAAAATAGCATATATATGCTCGATTTTGAACTAAGATTATTATTGGATAATCGACTGTGTTTGAAAAACTATAGACCAGTTAATTATTCTATATTTTTATTATTGATAGGCTACCGCTCGATCACTATCTCACCTGACGGTAAGTGATGATGTGGCCGATGGAGCACTCTTGCCTAGAAGTAACTTATTCACTTTTGACGTTTAAAAGTGTTTTTAAAAAACCTATTTGCAAAATAAATATCATTTATTATTAATTTATCACTGAAGTTAAAGACCCCTAGATTGTAATTATCAAGAAAAATAGACCCCGACAGTATACCACTTACCTACCCAAATAAAAATATCAAAACTTGAGAAACTTATCGCATTCTTTACTTAGTTATAACAAGCTAGCAGTACAAAAAAACCACCCTAACAAAAAAAAAAACAGGAATACAAATATCCAACGCTTCTTTTTCAGTCGTTTCATATTACCTAAAAAACAATTGAACTTGATTCGATAATTCATTAAAAAAAAAACTTTTTTCTTCACTGGCAACCCTACACCGAACTCATTTTCTCCCTGGCGGAAGGAATTAATTTACTATAATGTTACAAGTTGAGTTCAGGCGCGCCGTGACTATTGGCGAATTCAAATGAGAGGCAAATCTAATGGCCACTGTCTTATCTGTGGCAGCTGTTATTGTGAAACCATTAGCAGAAAATTATTGCGCGAAAACTCATAATGAAGTGAGTTTTTAAAACTATTTTAAGTTTTTTTTTATAAAGTGTCTTGAACTGCATATAGAGTGACATTCTAGGCGCGATAATGTGACAAAACTTAATGATTTAATTGGACCAATGTTTATTTTAATGTTTAATTTTATCTTTGAATCGACTTTGTTTTTATTTGATTGTTTAATGCGACATTGTTGATTCACTTGACATTTCTTATTTATTTATCTTTTACCTATGGCATACTACTTTTAATGTCAATTTATATGACTTTAATTTTGACTAAATAATTGTTGTCTAGTTTGTCAGAAAGTTAATTAATTCTAAATTTAATTAATTAATATATTTGTTATTACGTCATATTACAACGCACCTATTATTTACTTATTATTTACACCTTTTTATACTTACCTGTATTATGCAAATAAACGTATTGATTGATAAGGCCTACTGTTCAAGGACGCGACAAAGTTTCATAGTTTACACCAAGCATCGACAGCGATCTCTCGCGCCGGGCCTTGGTATAGGCCATGGTCCGGAGCGAGGAGGAGTGGCAGGCGGCCTCCTTCTGCGAAGCAGTAATGCTAGCAAAGGAGGCGGCCGATCGCGTGAGGCAACGGCAACGATCCTCACGCCCCAACCGCCGCCGGGAGTGAGTTTTTAGTCAGTAAAAGTCTGACACTATCTCCCGCTCCACCCAAGAGCGGGGGTTGTCATTAGATGATTTTCCCACCCGGAAAAAAAAAACGAATACGAGTCTATGAAGTTATGCGTCCGTGTATAGTAAGCGTTACGTTCGAAAAGTGACGGAGCCTATGTCTGCCACAGCTCTGAAACTGGAATGGAAAGTGTAGCTGAAGGGACACGGGTAGATTAAGTCAGGAAAAGTCTGAATCCCTCTGTCGCTCTACCCAGAGAGGAAGGAATTATTTGGAAATTTCTCACCTTATAAAAAAGTCATAACGATCGTCAAAAATTAGGCTTAGTGTCGCAGCACATGGGCCACATGCCACACCCACAAACACTACCACGAGAAGCTAGATGCAGCCACAAGCCCCTTGTGACCAGGCTGCTACTTTTTTTAACCCATACGCGTAGTATCATAATGGACTCTGACGAAGAAGGTTTAAATTCGCGATTGGCGTGTGACGGCATCTTGTATCACCGTTTAGTGGCCAGTACGAGCTACAAGAAGCGAGCAGCTGTGCGTCAACCATGTGCGGCGAATCTATATAAAATGTATGAAACCTACAGGGAATATGCCAATGGCGGCGTTTTGTAGTTGTGACCGGGTGGCCCGTGTGCGGCGACCCTTAGTTACTAAAATGACACGAAGTCAGACATGACATTTCAACATCTTTATATTATTGATAGGCTCGCGTTTGATCCTTATCTCACCTGATGGTAAGCTAAGAATGATATGGTTGATAATGCAGCACGCTTACCTAAAAGTGACGTGTTTAATGCTGACTTAAACATCATTTGGTTGTAACTATTAGAAATTAAGATTTCACCAGGGAATTCCAATTCTTAACTGTCTTTTCTATTCACCTTTTTCTAGGCCCTTATGTGTGATTTTGAAAGACTTGGTTTCATACCTGAAAAACTAGCTAAAATTCTCAATAACTAAATATCACATTCTCCAGCACTACCACTCAGAACTAACATAGAAAATGTATCACGTTCCTCTCAACCAACCAACGGCGACGTAAAAGTTATTCAGAAAAAAAATATATCGGAGCTCGCAGGAATATTATGTTTAATGTATGCCTCGTGCGACACCATACGTGCCTCAACACGCAAGGACGCGTGTAAAGTAAGCAGAATCAGCCTATTAATATAGCACTACATTGCAGAAGGCTTTCTCGAAGTTATCAACGTCTGTGAATAGTTTATGCAGCTAGCGTAGTCTGTATTTAATCTAATCGTGTTAGACGAGTACAAAGTAAAGGAATGAAGATTCAATGTTTATGTAACATAATTATACCTGGAATAGTGAGAGCAGTGGTGGCCGAGCGGTAACGGCCCCGACTTACGAGTTGTAGGTCGCGGGTTCAAACCCAGTTAGGCGCATTACTTTGTGCAATTTATTTCATCACCACTGCTCTCAAAACGGTGAAGTTGGATAATTACCCACTTAAAAAAAATTTGCACATCACTTGATCTTATGCCTAATTAATTTACAGCTAATATAATCGCATCGCTAGTTATTGGTTAATTTCTGGTGAGTTGGTGGGTCTGGGTGTTTTGTGCATTTATGTTTTACATGTTGTACATGTTTGTGAACGCACCTACGATACAGAAGTAATTTCCTAGTGAAGGACAATAACTTATTTAAGAAAACAGATGGTCGATGGGGACGAAAGGTTCTGAAGTGGCGACCACATACCGGAAGATGCAGCGTTGGGAGGCCTTCTACAAGGTGGACCGATGACCTTGTGAGGGTCGCAGAAATACTATGGATGCGAGACGCACAACACTAGTCATTATGGCGACACTTTTGACTGAAACGATGATTGAATTCAAAGCTTCTCAATGACCCGCGTGTTAGCTTTTTTTTTGGATTTAGGACCGATTAACTGAGACTGATATTTTTATTAAATAATTCAATAATTTTCTTTTCCATTAGAATGTAGATGTAACACATTCTAACGTTTTTGAAGTATTTAGCAGCAAATTAATCTACTACACTTCTTGATAAACTTTGCCGATGTACACAACAAAAAAATTCTCAGCTCGATTTTATTGAGATCGCATCTGTTTCAATAATTCCATATATTTTCCAGCTGTGTACACTCACTTCGAGATACAAAACTACACCAATTTTTCATATCAATATCCACTAGGAATCCATTTGCGAACAATTAAAACAGACACTGAACTTCCCTCGAATAAATCCCGGCAAAAACTTCCTTGAGCTCATATTACTAAATCAATAAGGAAAACAAATGAATAGACACTTTGGCGATACCATTTATGTACTTATAAAAAAAATGTTATCATTTATCAATGCCACTCTCATGGCCGAAGTATTTTGTCATTGGTAGGTATTCTTCTATCGATTTATAAACTTCGTCAGTACCTATCTATTTTATATTTATTTTTCTTCTTATCATTTGGTGCTAAAAAATCAAGTTAGTAAAATAAAAGTAGTATTACTTTATGAACAGAACTTATTTGAAAGAAAACTAAACTTAATGGCTAGATGAAGTCATCGAACTCTTACGTTGTTCGTGATGACGGCGAGACCGTAATAAACTGAAGGCCAAAACACATATTTACTTACTAGCTTCTACCAGTGGCTTCGCCCGCGAGAATCTCCTCCATACAAATTTCCAACCACCTTTTTACCCCCTCAGGGGTAGAGTTTTGTAAAATCCGTTCTTAGCGGTTGTCTATACCCTATAAGGAACCTACCTGCCAAATTTTAAGTTTTTAGGTGTTATAGTTTCTGAGATTTCGTGATTAATCAGTGAGCGGCATTATAGCCGTTTCAACGCGTTGAACTAGGGAGAACGTTGGGAACTACCTATCTCCCTAGTTTCCAACTATCATTACTGCACAACAACTGCTACGAATGTGTAAATTAACTAGAATTGTGAATAAATCACATAAGACTAAACTGCAAACAACGCATTGAAACGGCTTTCAATACAATTAAAAAGGAAATTTGACTTCGTACAATAACTGTCAAAATACGAAACAGATGTCGGGCCTGCATTCACAACAAAGGCCAACAATTTGAGCAGAATTTGTAAAAATTATGAAATAAATGTTAAAAATGCAATTTCATTTTTTTATTTCTATTAACACCCACGAAAGTCCCACGAAAAGAGAGATACGAGACAGATTTTACCTTATAAGAGTGAGATAACATTTTTAATAGGTTTTCAGGTATTTAAGCAACACTATTTTTTCAAGCATAATTTTGAATATTAGTCTTATGTGACTCGATTCACAATTCTAGCGAATTCACAAAGTTATAAAAAGATTTTTATGGCATGTGGCACATCACTAGCAAGAGGATAAACTAGAAAATTTTTGAGGACGTTGGAAGATTCTGGTCGCTTTTGGTTTTTTTTTTTATAACTATCTAAATAGCTGTAACATGAACAGCTTTAAGTCCAAAACTTTGTGAGTAACTTAAAAAAAAAAACTAGATAGTTAATGTCACTAATTATAAATTTAAAAGTACTCTTATACAATACACATCCAAATAAAATTAAAATTCAGAGTCTACGCCTTGTATATTTTTTTAAAATTTGTATTTGAATGAAAAGATTGGGTCTTATTTTCATAAAACAATAAAAAGTCGACGAAAAAAAATCCACAGGGCATGAGAAGTGTTTAGGGGTCTGAAATGGTCATCTGCTATCCAGTAGATAACCCCTCCAGTCGACCATTTCAATTTGGCACACGATGCACCAAACACTGTATTTCATTGTTATTTAGTTCATATTAGCTATATGACAAAAACATGTCTTTAACTAATGTTATTGACCCGGTCATGTTATGTTAAAGTAAATAAATAAATGACTCAAATAACAAAAACACTGTAATAACAGTAACAAATAACCGTATTTCCACACTATAATGTCATTGCTCAGTATTCAATTGAAATCCGAAATCAACTCGCCGAGCTAATCAACCTGCGCTTGTGTCATAATTCGAACTGATCAACTATGAATATGGCTCATAGTTTCATTTACAACATGAGATATTTTGAGGGTATTACTAAACACCTGTAGGTACATGCACTTAAATCCCACACACATACATAAATGCATACAAAGGAATGATTAAGATTGGGTTTTAATTGACTGAACACTGAACAAGTTGGTTGAGTGACGTCACAGCTATGGCTGAGAATTCTGTGACCTACGTTATTTCTAATCAAAAAAGAAACTAAAAAAAAGTGTATTTGAAAATTGAACCTTTTTGAAAAAAATGGTTGTAGATCAAATACCCTCGCTTTTGAGTTCATTTTCTTTATGATTAAGCATGCGACTTGATGCGACACATATATAGGAGATCGTAGGTAAATATTTTAATAACAGCACCATGGTTCGATCTTCGGACACCTGAACTTTTGAAAGAAAGTCCAGGGATTGCGGGATTCTTACCTCAATAAAACCACCCCGGTGAACACCATCAGCACATAGAAGTGGGCCCCCTGAACTCTTAAAAGAGCACCCCGGAACCCTCTCTGTACAACGCCTGTTAGGATACATCCCTGAGAAGACAGTTTAGGGGAGGCCCCTCACAGTCTCCTCATTGTGCATAGCTACACGTGATGACCCGAGCCGTGGCGAGGGTTTCAAGACAGCCAAGAACGGTAATCATTAATTACTCACGTGTGTCATACGATGTTTTTCAATACACTTGTGAAGAAAACAACAGTAAAACTAGTAAAATTTTCTGTGACATGGCGGTAAAAAGCTGTTTCATAAGCGCGCATCATTTTTTTTTTTTATTTACCCCTAGAGGAAGGCTAAAGTATTTTGATCATACTGCCTAGTCTTAAGTTTAAATGTTTTCTTGCGTGAAAAGTTTGTACGATAATGTCTTTCGTAGTGACAATAGAATACGGATGTAACATTTTCTAATGATTTTGTTGTATTTAATTTAATTTAATTAATAGAGCCACTGAAGTTCACTGGAATAAAAATAACCACGCCAAAAACCCCGCGCATTTTAAAATGGCGGCCATAGACCACAAAAAAGAACAAATTTTATTTGAATGTACAATTTATTTATTAAATGTTTTTTATTAAATAAATCGTTTGTGCAAGTTAAATTTGTCTTTTTAACTTGTAAATTGGATGAAATAAGTAAGTAAGACACTAATTTATATACTATTGAACGCAATAGCTTAATGGGAATTTTATTCGAATTCAAAATTTGTTTTGCGAACAAAGAGGTTGAACAAAAAGGTTTTACCTACATTATACCACTAGTGCGTAATGGTAATCAAAATGTCACAGTTTGGTAACGAGTGCCATTATATACCTAAGTGTAGTGCAATAAGAGTCACTTTCTGAGCAAGTGTGTTGAAAATAAATAGTTTTGAAAGTGCTAGGCAGATCTTCTAGTGACAATGTAGACGAATACATTTAATGCAAGTAACAAAACAAAAGCCATTACTACCAGGAGCCGATCTGCTATAAATAGAGACCGCGATTAGGACCTGGATTTTATGTAGGTACTTCACATCCAACGTAGTCGTATATATTAACGTAACTAGATTCTAGGTTCTTTGTTTAAGTACACTTTACACATCGACTTATATTCTAGAGATAGATAAGCACGTTCATGGAAAATATTTGTCAAAATACTGAAAAGTTATAACAAAAGTTCACTGCGGTGCTACATTGGCATTAAGCCGTTTAATAGAACTATTAAAACATACAGCGCTAATATAGCTTTTAGTGGATACTTTTTTCGCGACCAAAATGTCTTAAGCGCCATGAATTGCGTGGCACTTACGCGTTTCGTTCAACATAGTGTAATGTTCAAGGTGTATGCATTACACTACACCTGAGACGATTGAAGTGAGTGTTCGGCACGCGTAATCTAGTGCGTAGTACATAATATATATCGATGGCTTTACAAAACAGTAAAGTTTAGTTTATTGATATTATTTATTAATATTTTAATGTAAAATTGGTGTAGTTTTGTATCTTAAGTCTCTGTCAAAATTTATCATCTTTCTGCCCTTGTGCTATTTGAGATCAGTGCAATGTTTTTTTTTTCTTTCTGTCCTGTAACTAACGGGTTATTAATTTCGGAAGTCGTTGTCAAATTAACAAAGATCCTTTTAGTGTTTTTTTTTTATTAAAGTTGGTTATTTTTTTTTTGTGACGTAACAACAAATTTAGAGTTTTCAGATTTTTCCTATATTTAGGCTATAAGATCTTGCTTCATGCCAAATTTCAAGATACTGGGTCAATGGGAAGTACCTTATGAATTTTGATTTTCTTGAGAGTATCACACGTTTTTTGCGACATAAAAAGCTGTATCTTTTATTTTCGTTAACTCAGAATTTTGATTTTTTCACAGCTTCATGGGACCACAATCTTGAGTTTATAGTTTTAATTTCAATTCGATACCTCTACGCGTTCTTCAGATAAAGGGTCTTGACAGACAGACAGACGGACGGATGAACGGACAACAAAGTGATCCTATAAGGGTTTTGTTTTTTTCTTTTGAAGTATGAAACCCAAAAAAAAAATTAGCAACCAGAAATATATTCTAGTAATAGAAAAGGATAAATCTTACTATTATTATTTCTCGTTAAATAACAATATTTTTACTCAGACAACGAATAACAAAGTTTAAAACGAAGGTTTAGTTTGTTGCCTGGTTACCTATCTCTTGTGTTTACTGTACCGCACAAAGAGCACAGTTTTATTAAGACAATTTAACTAAGCAAAACAATAAAACTTAGTGTTCATGTTTGCCCTAAAATCAGTATCCTTAATGAAAGTATCAAGAGTCCTGTGTCGGGGTTTAATTTATCTATACACCCCGTGTATATGTCGTGGCCAGATCATAGAAATCGATCACTTCGTGAAATGGCCAAGTAAAACTGACCAGATCGGTTTAAACGTTAAAGTTTGATGATAAATGTAAATCATCGTTAGACCTACTTTCTTTAAACCTTTTATTATCATAGAAATCCTTTAACAATGATAAGGCCTAACGAGGATTGACATATCATCAGATATTAGGTTTCAACTATCTGGCCAGTTTTGATTGGCCATATCACGAAGTGATCAATCCTAAGATCTGGCCACGACATATACACAATGTCAAGTGACATTAACTACCCTCCTCCCAAACCCTACAGTAAAACAAGCAGAGCTCTAACCCAAGTCGTTGACTTATACACCAGAACTGGTCAGCTGATATTTTTCAGTCCATTTAACTAAATCGATGGTCCCAAAACTCGTGGGATCTCATTTAGGGACCACTTTTTTAGGTTAAATATAGATTCCTTTTGTGATCCTATTTTTTACTCGCATAAACTTTTTTTGGTACGAATTTTTATCATCCAGAAGTTATTTTTTGTCATTTTTCATGCTTGAAATATTTTAGAAAATATTTTGCGTGATTTATAGGGACTCATGGTTAATTTAGTTGATGGGCTTTTCTCTTAGGTTAGAGCGAATGTTGGGTAAATCATAAATGTCACTGGAAAGATATAATTTACGGTCTTTCTCACACATGCCTATTTTTTTAATGAGCCATATACTTCTTAGGAGTAGGTACGTCCTTTGTGTGGACTATTAACTACAGTTGAACATAAAAGACTACGTTGAAAATGTCTTCAACATAGTCTTTTAAGTTCAACTACAGTCCGTTTCCTGAACAATTAGATAGCATACTCTCCTCTGTCTTTAGCCTTTTCTAACAAACTAGTTCTACCTTTTAATTTTATATGCTGAATGACTTCGTCACCAGTTGGATCTGGACAAGTCTCATATTATGTCACCATCGAAGCAGCTAAGGGCTATGGTGTGACAGAAAGAGATAGTGGTATAAACTGGACTAATTTTTAAAAGATTGGCACATCTTCATTTAGCTCCATAGTAGTCCCGAATCAAGCTACACAAATACTAGCACTGCATTCAGGTCCACTTAAATCTGTGTGGTTTTTTCCTCAAAATACTATCTCAGATCTAATCTAATTTGCATGGTTCTCATGTGATTCGACCATTATAATAATATGTTTATTGTATGGACATTAGAGACTTTGACCTCTGAGTTTGTTTCGGTACTTTTTCTTAAGGTAGTTTAGCTCAAAAACTCGGGCCTCAACTATTTTAAACTGGTCTGACGGATTGTTTGAAAGAGCCATTGTGGTCCTAGAACACAAAGGGTTTGAAAGAATACAGGTCGTTGTTGGTCATTAAAAATCTCACACCATCCAGACCGGGAAAAGTTATTAAATGATTTTCCTCCAAAAAAAGGCAACGGTCAGATATCATCATCATCTTCCTGCCCTTGTCCCGTCTTATTTGGAGTCAGCGCAACACATTTTTTCTTCCATTCTGTCCTGTCAAACGTTATGCTATCACTAATCCGGATTCGGAAAAATTATCGTAACTCAATTCGGGAATTGAACTGTTTTCATAGGTAAGTTTGTACAGAACCCTGAGTGCGCAAGTCCGACTCGCACTCGCCCGGTTTTTTATTTGGGTTGAGAAATGTTTACTGACTATATCTATAAAGTGTTTGTATGGTCATGTGAAGAGGAGGGATGAAGCGCATGTTGCTAAAATAGTTATGAATTTACATGTGGATGGATGGAGAGGGAGAGGGAGGCCAAAGAAAAGATGGATGGATTGTTTGTGAAGTGATATGAAAGAAAAGGGAGTTAGTGATAGCATGACGAGTGACAAGACAAAATGGAAGAAAAAAAACATGTTGCGCCGACCCGAAATAAAACGGGACAAGAGCAGGAAGATGATGATGAACTATGAAGTGTTTCTTCCGTTGTGCTGTCTTTTTTGTTCCCGAGCCACGGCAACTCTTTTGAAAAATCCAGCAGCCAAGGAAAATTTCGGTCTAAAAACCATAATTCACGAACCTTACAGCTAAGAATACCCTGCTTCAAATCCGCGTCATAGCTTGAACTATCGAGATATCTTTGTGAAAGCAATCGGATGAAGCAGATCAAGCGTTTACCAGCTCAATCAAACTTGCTGCCGTACTACAGGGAAATCAGTCGGACTTGATTATGAATGGCATAATTTAAAGACGATCGCTGCTTGCTAAACTTTGTCTTACAACCAGTATGGATTTACTGGGCCAGTGGAGTTAAGCTAAGTCACTAGTTTGTGCCAAGTTCAAACCGTGACAGGGTTTGGATTCGCGATTTATGTTTTTTAGGTTTAAGCAACTCTAAAAGAAAAAACGGAACCCTTATAGGATCATATTGTTGTCCGTCTATCTGTCTGCCAAGACCCTTTGTCTCTGGAACGAGTGGAGGTATCGAGTTGAAATTGAAACCATATACTGAGGACTATGATAATGGCCCTTTGAAACTGTGAAAAAATCAAACTTCTTTACATCTTTTTAACAAAATCCTGAAATTTGGCATAAAGCAAGGTGTTATAGCACAGGTACAGAAATAAATTTGAAAACAGTAAGTTTATTGTTGCCTAAGTGACAAAAAAAAAATTTTTTTGTGACTCGGAAATATCTTCGAAACTCCATTCGGGAATTAAACTATTTACATAAATAAGTTTGTACGAAACCCCCAGTGCGCGAGTCTGACTCGCACTTGCCTAGTTTATTTTTATTTTATTATTGATAGACTCGCATTTGACCACTATCTCACGATGGTAAGCGATGATGTGATCGACGATGGATCACACTTGACTTAAAGTAATCCATTCACTTTTGATTTAAAGACCCCCGATTGAAGCTATCAGGAAACGCTGACTCCGACAGCTATTTTTTTTTTCGCCTTTGACCAATATCTCACGATGGTAAGCGATTATGTGTTTGAAGATGGTGCATACTTTGCCTAGAATTAAGATATTCACCCTTGATTTTAAGACCCCCAGGTTGCTGCTATCGGGAAACAAAAACTACAACAGCAAATTCCACTATTAAATTCCACAATACGCACAATTAATGTATTCCCAGAGCTTTATGTGCATGTAGGGTCCACCAAGTACCGGTGGCACATCGCTATACGTCTTGTTGTTCGGCAATTTTTTTCTTTTTCGGTGGTAAAATCATCTTATGACATTCCTCGCTCTTGGGCGGAGTGGGAGATAGTGTCACACTTTTACTCACTAAAAACCCACTCCTGTTCCTTCGTTGTCTTTCGTACCAGGGCCGAGTCTTCCCTTCAGAATCAGACTCTTGGCCCCAGTAAGCTTCGACCCTGCTGGGCCCCTACAGTTGCTGACATCTTCGACACGCGTAGAACAGTACGCGCCATCGACGACTTGGGCTCGGTCCAGACGGTTACCGGACAGTCGGACGGCGAGCTACCCATTGCTCGCCATCCGCACCTACGGTGGCCGGAAATCGGGATCGGAATCCCGGCGGTAGTTGGGGCGTAAGGACCGTTTCCTCACGCGATCGTAGTTGTTCGATGATGGAACGGACTTGTTGGAATTAAGTTATGCAATTCCGACGCACACTTCCCGAAGTGCAAGCGATAGAAACGCGACGGGATTGCAACTCGGTGTCAATGCTTAATACTTTGGAGTTTCGAATAAAATTGAGTATATCATTACCAAATATCTTCTTGCCTCGTTTATCAATTGACTTAATAACATACAGTTGGTATCTATCAGATCCATCCCGAATTCGTTCGTTGTTTATAACACACATTAAAAAAACCCTTATTAAATTTCGATTACAAGACTGATTCAATAACAAACATAAAAAATAAATTATTTTTTGAATAATATGTGATTTTAAATCAGTACTCAATTAAGGAATAATAAGGCAGTTTTATATTACTGTATTTGCGAACTTTATTATTCAGATTCAGAGACCAAAAACTATTATATTACTTAATTTATTTTATGAGTCTTTAATATGTTCCCAATCTTCATTTATCAGTCTTTCATCTTCATTTAGTTACTTTATTTATGTTTATTCATTGCACCATCAAAGAGATTTTTACTCTTCGTTTCAAAGCTTTGCTTAATTACTTAAAGAAACGAAGACAGAAGTGTTAGTTTACATCTAAACTAACACTTCGTCTGAGAGGAACATGATACCTTACTACCACCGGATGCTAAAAAGAGAGGACACTTATTGAATATAAAACTATTAAATTTTAGCACCTCCGATAGTAATACCCATTCCTCCTTTTCGTCACAATTAACTATTACAAATGCCTTCACTAATCCGTTAACTAAGCAAGGATTGTTAGTAATAATCCTTTCTTGGACAACTTTTGACAAAATTCAAAGCAAACTACAACGCCATCAGCATTTCACAATAGAAAACACCGAATGCAAACGCAAGCATCAAATGCATTTTATGATTTAACATTACTCTCAAACGCTACGGACGAAACTCGTAACTATCGAAACACAAACGAAATATTCCAACATAAAACGAAATAGAAAAGAGACTAACCGAAACCACGATCCGTTTCCCATCCCTTATTTGCCGTAGATCCGACTAAAACTACCACTTTTTATCGCCGAAGATCGTCACGGACCACAGCGTATTAAACAAACGGAGTTTGTTTGCAAAAATCGAGACCCACCGTTGGTGTACGTGATCAGATTAATCGATACTACCTACAATATATCGATACAATCACTGCTCGCATCGCCACGACGGACGCGTGACGGGAAATTTTAGAGTTTAGCTTTTGACGGACTTCTAAAATCGATGTATCGGTTTCACCCGAATTTTTTTCTGCTGACAAACAAAACTCGAGATCCGATTTCCACGATTTATTTCGAATGGTTTGTCTATTCGTTATTTGTTCTACTTTTTTTGTTGGTGGATTTTTTCATTCGCCCTGTGTTGGATTAATTTTCCTTTGTTGTGGGGAGGAGATTAAATATTTGGTTCAAGTTTTTTTTTTTTTGTAATATTTTGTGGCGTCGTGTTTTATTATTAGGTAGGTAGGTAGGCCTTGGAAATAATTGGTGGATTGATAATGTGCTACAATGCGTTGCAGATAGATACCTGTCACATCTTTGAAAAGTCGAATGACAAGAAAATATATACTAGGTATTGTGATTCATAAGATAATGAATAGCTTATAGCTAAATAAAGTTTGTGCTGTTACGTTTTACTATATAAGGTAAAATAGGTAAGGTATTTACTATATAAGGTCCGATGGGACTGGCATGTACATTCATATAAAAGTCCTTAATACAAAAAAAGGGAAAAAAGAATGAAAATGAATATCAAGATGGATGTGTGGTGTGACGAGATTGGATTTAGTGAGTAATTACTATATTAGGGGAAGTTTGAAAGTGGCGCCAGTGACAGAAAAGTTGAAAGGGAATCGTTTGTCTTGGTATGGCCATGTGAAGAGGAGGGATGAAACGCATGTTGCTAAAAGAGTTTACATGTGGATGGATGGAAAAGGAGAAGGAAGCCAAAGAAAAGATGGATGGATATATAAGAAATTATATAAAAAAAAGGAAGTTAGTGATAGCGTGACGAGTGACAGGACAGAATGGAAGAAAAAAACGTGTTGCGCCGACCCCAAATAAGACGGGATAAGGGCGGAAAGATGATGAAAATGAAATGAAAGGATTTTCTGAATTGTATGAAACGAGGATCCAAAGTTAGTATGGAGAAACCAATATTCACGTGAGCAAAGCCGCTGCTAGCAAAAGGTAGTATAGCAATAAAAATATATTTTGTTGATTAAAAGCCTTCTTGAAATATTAAAAACATGTATCGACTTCAGTAAAAACATTTTAACTGAACTTTTAAAGTAGCAATCACTTACGTTTGATGAATGCAGAGCACGCCTACCGCCTAGGTATATCATTCGATTTCGAAGTAATTTATGTTTCTTTTTGAAGTATTTCTTTTGATTCTTAATTATCATCCATGGTACCTTAAAAAGGGTAAGCATAAGCATAGTCGGCCTTTTAATGTTCCCACTGCTAGGACTTAGGCCTCCTCTCTAGGAGAGGGAATGGGCCGTAATCCACCACGCGGCCCCAGTGCAAGTTGGTGGATGTCACATGTCTTTGAATTTTTGGTTCTAGGACATGCCGGTTTCCTCACGATGTTTTCCTTCACCGTTTTGAGAGCAGTGGTGATGAAATAAATTACACAAAGTAATGCGCCTGGCTTGGTTTGAACCCGCGACCTAAAACTCGTAAGTCGGGGCCGTTACCACTTGGCCACCATTAAATTACCATCTCAAAAGAGTATTTTGTCATATTCAGGTATAAAACTAATATAATAAAGGCGAAAGTTTGTCTGTTAGTCTAATTTTTTGTTACATCTTCACGCTCGAACGACTGATTGGATTTCCATGAAAAATGGTACACGGGTAGAACATGTCCTGGAAAAACACGAACTTGAAAAAGGAACATAGACAAACAGATTCACACGTACTTTCATTAAATATAATTTTAGTAATTAATTAGTAAATAAGTTAATTGGCTAAAAAACGAAAGATAATTATCAGATAAATATGGATGAAAGATACATATTGACTGGCCTGATGGTCTAGTTATCAGTAGCCCTGACTGCTACGACGGAGGTCGTAGGTTTGATCGTAGAACAATTGTCCAGGGTGGGCCTGGACAATTGTTTGTGTGATGAACACGATCATTTGTTCTGAGTCTGGGTGTAATTTATCTATATTATGTACCTATGTATTTAGAAATATACACCCCTAGTTTTTAATTAGTACAAAAAATGGGGCACTATTCGTACCGGTTACTAATCATATTTTTGTAGACAAAAGTAAAAAAAAACGAAAACCCAAAATTTTACACAAAAAATTGTCCTAATTTATTGGTAAATTTATAATAGAATCAATCATTCATAACAATTGCTACTAAAAAATACTACGCATAGTGTTTTCTATTTTGATCGTCATTTAATGATTCATAAACAATAGCCTGTACAATATTTCCATAAATTGAGTGACATTTTGGGATATAAACAAACGCTAATAACTTTGCTGTTTATGAATATTATTTATTTAGACTTTACTTAAATAATAACAAGACCTTTTCTAATCAGCCCTTTAAGTATTTATACTAATTAAAAACTAGTGGTGTATAAGAATGTTTATCAGCTGTCTAGTACTCATACCACAAGCTCTGTTTAGTTTGAGACTAGTTGGCGTTGTGTGTAAGTAATGGAATATTAATATTATATTACGCCGCTTCAAAATAAATTGAGAACGTGGCAGATGTTGATGAATACTTTCACTTTTCAACAAAAAATAAATAAACATCAAACTTATTTCATAAACAACCAAATAACACACAGTACATTCAGTCTTCGTCGTCACTGAATCCAATTGGCATCGACAGCATCCCATTTGCCTTTCAGAAACTTCTGTTCGTATACTACATCTCATATACAAAGTAAATTAAAAAAGTTCATGCTAACTTTTAATAAAAAAGGGTTCACTAAAGTTCAACGAGAATGCATTTTGTCGACGTCTGTACAGTACTGCCCCTAATTACAATATGTTTGGCCAATGTTGGCGGGATTGCGCCGAAGTTTGACGTTTTAGAATTTATTTTAGATCTTCGGAAGTTTTGATTCGAGTTTTGCTTGCTTTCACATACAAATAAATATATGTATGTAAATAAATCTATATATTACAGATTGGAAAAAGTAATCATTTATATATTTACTAGCAGAATACCCGTTTTTAAGGGTCCGTACTTCAGTTAGTAAAAACAGAACCCTTAAAGGATCATTTTGTAGTCTCTTTGTCTGTAAACACCCTTTTTTCTGAGGAACGCGTGGAAATATTTAACTGAAATTACTATTAATTATTCTGTTTTTTTTACTCTTGGAGCAGTGAAAAATCTAACTTTTAAGTCAACCCAATCTAAAGGTAAGTCTGTTTTAGCTCCTTTTAGGCGCATATTTTGACATGCGCCACTTATAAGGGTACTTACCGACAGGTGAAAGCAATAAGGGGTGAATCCCAACAAGGTGAACTTGGTTTATGTGTTTGGTTTGTGTTGTGGCTACCTGGTTTTCACCCCTTAAGTTTAAAACCGCAAACTTATAGTTACGTCACAAAATAATTACTTGTTTCCGAAAAAAACTTCGACACTCGATTCATGAATTGAACTATTTACGTAAGTAAGTTTGGACGTAACCCTCGGTGAGCGATTCCGACTCGCACTTGACCGGTTCTTAATTTTAATTTTAAGTTCTGACAGTCCATCCTGAGGTTTTCTGGTACATATCACCGTCAGCGATAAGACCGCCATTGAACCTATGATTTTTTTTTCGGTGGATAATCATCCAATGACATCCCCCGATCTTGGGGGGAGTAGGAGGCTGTTTTAGACTTTTACTGACCTAAAAACTACTCCTGTTCCTATATTGCCTTTCATATCAGGGCCGAGTCTTCCTTTCAGAAGCCGACTATAGATATAAGTTTGTGTAAAATTTATGTTACTATTTTGGTAAAGTTTATTCTATACTTAGCTTTTTTATTTCTTTGACTATTCTTGACTATTCTTATTGACTATTCTTGACTATTCTTATTGACTATTCTTGACTATTCTTATTGACTATTTTTATTGACTATTCTTATTGACTATTCTTAGCTTATTTTCGGTTCTTACAATATACTTAGCTTCGTTTCACACGTCAAACAAAAAGCAATGAGTTTTAAATCAACTGAACAGCTAGATGGGACGATCACAATATTGCTTAACAATTGAAATTTATATCATCATAATTATTTCAACCAAAAGACGTTCACTCCTGGACCTATGTCCAGCAATGGACGTCACAGCACTGGACCGGTCATTGTGACCTATGCCACATTCATAATGCGTATATCTAAGGAGTGGAATTCCCTGCCGGAGTCTGTGTTTCCTGATAGCTACAACCTTGGGGTCTTTAAGTCAAGAGTGAATAAGTTACTTCTAGGCAAACGTCCTCCATCGTCGGCCACATCATCGTTTACCATCAGGTGAGTCAAACGCGAGCCTATCAATAAATTTAAAAAAATGTCCGGTCCTGTGCATCTCGCATCACCGCACCAGGTCTTCGATCCACCTAATGGGAGGTCGTACCCGCCACTACAAAACCTTTCAGCCCCATCGACCATCTGTTCTACGCGCAATGTGCCCTGCCCACTACCACGTAAGTTTGGCGATTCTTCAGGCTATATGGGTAACTTTGTTTCTCCTGCGGATATGCTCCTTTATTATACTTACTTTTTACTTTTGTTTAACTAGTTATAGTTTTTTGTCGCGGTATCTTTCGCTTGAATAACCAAAATTATTCTCCGTTAGCCATTAAGTCGACATTATAAACATACATCAGTCTTAATACACTGATTATTTCCAGTAAAATAAAATAGGATTATAATAATATAGCAATGTCACAATAAATTACAATCTTTGTGAGACACAAGACACAGATAGTCCAAGCACTAACCCAAATGACCTAAGCACTAATGCCATTTTCATTCTGCTTTGAAACCCTAATCATTTTTCAATAGCTCCATAACTCCTCGGAACTGCTCAGTAAAATTACGAGCAATTACTACCAAGACCATCTTCTAACTTTCAAAGATACTACGAACATGATACAAATCACAAGCTCAAACTTCTGGGCATGTTCAACATCTGTATCTAACTGCGCCCTATCATTGAACTTAACCATATCTATAATCGTTTAGAACTTCCCAAGTCCAAACAGTTACTGCTTTTACACACCTATTAGATCCTATCTTTGCTAGCATAAAGTTCAATTTCAATTGTGCCATCTACAATAGTAAGTTTGTAATGGCTGTCGAGGGCCTAATGTCAATTACATTGTCACTCGAGCGCTTGATGGTTAAGCGTTGTATAATCGAGTCACGGTATACCGATAATCGATTACAGGATATCGATGTTTAATCGATACATCGGAATATGTGAATGTCGATATGATCAGTGGTTTTTTAATCGAGGCTTTCAGTACTCAAGCTTCGTTGAGAGAATATTTACATTCAGCTCAATTTTTTTTATGAAAAAGTGATTTTATAAGTAATGTTGAGGTTTTAGAGTTTGAAAATGCTTTCAATCTAAATAAAATTATTCGTCGAAGTAAATTCAAAGCCTATTTTTTATGGACATTAGATTTTTTAGAGCTACTTTCATTAACTTATAAATGAAATCAAAACATCACAGACAAAATTAGTAAGTACTTAAGTAAATACGTAACCTATTTAGAGATAAATATACTGATATACTATGAGAAAATCAGGTTAAATTAAAAAATTAATTGTCAGTTGTAGTGATTGTCTGGCATTCGATATTTACCTACGAGCACGTTAATATACCTAATATTATTTACCTCTGCAGTATTCTACAGTGTAGCATTATAGAGCAGTGTTGGCCGAGTGGTGACGGCCCTGACTAACGAGTTGTAGGCAGGTTCAAACTCAGCCAGGCGCATTACTTTGTGTAATTTATTTCATCACCACTGCTCTCAAAACGAGGAAGGAAAACATCGTGAGGAAACTGGCATGTGCTAAAACCAAAAATTCGAAGACATGTGACATCCACCAACCCGCACTAGGCCCGCGTGGCGGATTACGGCCCATTCCCTCTCCTAGAGAGGAGGCCTGAGTCCCAACAGTGGGAGCATTATAAGGCCGACTATGCTGCCGTATTCTGGATTATGTTCGATTTCTGTTGGTAGTGTGGGTCTACCAACCTACTAAAGTACTATGGGAAGCACGTTATACTTCTTAGTTTCGAGCGCTAATTATTTCACGGGTGATATTTCATTATTCATAATATAACTAGCCTAGGTAGCTTCTGCCAGCGGCGTCACCCGAGTAAAATTAGAAAATAATCAAAAGAAAACATATTTCTGGGATAAGTGCAGAAGAAGCTACTTCGAGCCACCGTAGGCGCAGGCTTCCGGACAACGAGCAAAGGGTAGTTCGCTCTCCGTCCGATAACTGTCCGAGCCCAAGTCGTCGACAGCGCGTAGTGTTCCACGTGCGCCTCAGACAGATCTCAACCTAACCGTAGGCGCTCAGCAAGGCGAAACCTACTGGGGCCATGAGTTGCCTTAAGAAAGGGAAACTCGTGGTTCTAGAACAAAAAGGGCAAAGAAGGAACATAGGTGTGGTTTTAGTTAGTAAAAGTCTAACACGCACTCTCTCTCCGCCTTAGAGCGAGAGAAGTCATTAGAAGATTCCCCACCTTAAAAAAAAACACAAAAAAGGGGTGTATTAAGTTGCTTTGAAACTCATATTTCTTAGTGTGTAACAACTATGTTACACGGATGTGTTATAAAACTAAAGGTTCTGTAGTAGCGACCACGTACCGGAAGACTCAGCATTGATAAGGTGGACCGATGACCTGGTGAGGGTCGCAGAAATCCGATGGATGTGAGACGCACAGTACTGGTTATTATGGCGACACTTGGGGAGGCCTATGTCCAACAGTGGACGTCATTCGGCTGAAACATAGCTTCTCTATTACAGGAAGAAATCATATTATTACACTAATCGCCCATCATATAATATGAACCGTAATCAAAACCGCCCATCGATAACAAATCTATCGCATCAGCGCCCTCTGCGATCGATACGAGAAAGAAAGAAAATGAAATTATTTATCAACGTCAAAGAAAATGGCGGCAAAGATGGCCGTTATGATGACGTCGCCATATAAATTGGAGCAAATTATTCGGGTCTTGACCGATGATGGTTATAAAGGGTGCCTTTCTACACAGCGACGGATGTGCACGGTAGCGACGTAAAATATTTATTTTTTAGAGTTCTGTACCCAAAGAGTAAAAACGGGACCCTATTGCTAAGACTCCGCTGTCCGTCTGCCTGTCACCAAGCTGTATATCAAACGTGATATCTAGGCAGTTGAGATTTTCACAGATGATGTATTTCTGTTGCCACTATGACAACGAATAACTAAAAACTGAATAAAATAGATATTTAAATGGGGCTCCCATACAATAAACGTGATTTTTTGACGTTTTTTGCTACAGAGCAACAGGCAAATCCCAAAGGGGACTTGGAATCATGTTTAGCAAGAAGCAATGCCATGTGTGCCAAGTCAAAAAAAAACCGAAAACCGTAAAGCTACATAACAAAATAATTACTTTTTGCGATTATAAGCTTAAGTTGTACGAAACCCCCGGTGTACGAGCCCGACTCGCGCTTGGCCGATATTTTTAAATTATTTATAGGGTGATCAGAACGTGGGTTAGTAGGGCACCACCTACTATGAAAGGTCAAACGAATCCATTAAATTGAATTAACAAGCCAAGTTTTTTTCTTCCACGTGTATCTTTCTATAGGTATCCTGTAGCTACAAGTATTACCTCGTGCCGTTTCAACGTATAATTTTATTTTCATTCTTATCTATATATATAAAAGGAGAAACTGACTGACTGACATATCAACGCACAGCCGAAACTACTGGGACTAGGAGCGTGAAATTTTGCACAAGGTTTCCTTTTATGATGTAGGCGAGCACTAAGAGAGGATTTTCCAAAATTCACTCCCTAAGGTGATGAAACGGGGGTCTGAACTTTGTATGGAGAAACCTATTTTCAAGCGGGCGAAGCCGCTGGCAGAAGCTAGTCTATATATAATATATAAAAGGAGAAACTGACTGACTGACATATCAACGCACTGCCGAAACTACTGGGACTAGGAACGTGAAATGTTGCATAAGGTTTCCGTTTATGACGTAGGCGAGCACTAAGAAAGGATTTTCCAAAATTCACTCCCTAAGGGGATGAAGCGGGGTCCAAAATTTGTATGGAAAAACCTACATTTACGTGAGCGATGCCGCGGGCAGAAGCTAGTCATTTATAAACTCTTTGGCACTAATTACGAATACACAGAAACGTGAAGGTGTGATAACCAGTCTTTCTCCCAAACGTCACCTGTTGGGTTATGGGTCGCAGTGGATTTTAGAGTAAAAGGATCACTTCGGATTAAACGTAGAATTCATTTTTATATTACAACAGTTTTACAGAAACATTACCACGACAGGTTATGTCAGACACATAGAGTAATAACTCTATCACATAATCAAAGACAACCAAGTATGGAATTAGTTTTAATCTCCAACACTACCCCTTAAGATGCAACCTTTATAACAACACAAACTTAATACGAACAACATTGCAATTAGTAAAGCTACTGCAATATTAATACTATGCTCTAAAAATAGACAAACAAAACTTAACTGCACTAGCTTCTGACGTTTTATAAGTGTCCACGTAGGCCTATGTGAAATAAAAACTTTTGACTTTGACTTTAGCTTTTACTTTGACTTTGACTTTAACATGTTTCATATACAACACATACACCTATGCTATGAGACCTTGCTTGCAACGGGAAGTACTTACCCTATAAATTTTGATTCCCTAAAGAGCATCAAAATACACGTTTTTTGCGACATAAAAAGACGTATCTTTTTTTTTGTTAACTCTGAACTTTGATTATTTCACAACTTCAAGGGACCGCAGACCTTAGTAATTTCAACTCGATACATCCATGCGTTCCCGAAATACCTTTGTCTCGGGAACGCGTGGAGGTATCGAGTCGGGTCTCGACAGACAGACAGACAGACAGACGGACAACAAAGTGATCCTATAACCGTTTGTTCCTTTTGAGGTACGGATTCCAAAAAAAAAAAACGGAATACCTATTTCAAATTCTTGATGCTCTTGATATGTTATTCCTTTTCTACAAAGCCAAAAAAAATTCGTTTCGTTTCCGTTTTCTTTTTTTCGTTTTTTATGCTAAAATTAGTACTCAGCATCCTAGGACGCCCACCAGCTAGATTACTCTCAACCTCAAACAATTTAATCACTGCAAAAGCCAATGTCTGTGCAATTCAATGAAATGAACGATCAATCAATTAATTAATTGGATTAATAAGAGAGCTTGGTCATAGTGTAAAATTACACCCGCAGCGTAAACCCATTTGTAAGCCAATATACTATGGCATCGAATAGTGTTGAGACGGAATTTCGCCTCCGCATTCGGAAATGCGGCAATTCCGCAAGAAACCAAACTTCAGGATCCGTGGGAATCTTCAAAAAAGTTACCGTTGCCCTAGAACGCAAAGGGTTTTAGTCAGTAACAGTGACAAGCCTTTTCGCTCCACCGAGAGAGGGAGATAGCGAGAACCTTATGCGTGCTTCGCCCCCGCTACAATTTATTACATGTATCGTATCAAGCTGGTCGCCAAGCATGCCATTAATTGCCGGGCAGCCCCCGCTTATTTATTTCTTCGTAACTATATTAAAAAACCGTCGTTTGATACACGTGGAAATTTGTCACTGCAGCACTCGGCTCCATAACACATTCACCTGGCTCTCGGGCAAATTCTGGCTTCATCCTCCAGCAATAAACAAGTTTTTCTCTTGTATTGCATACAAGTGTAGAAATTTTTTATTTTTTATGTACTATATTTGTCTCCATTAACCTCTGACTCCACAGAGGTCTCCGCTTCTGTTAAGATAGCATCCCTAATATCGGGTTGAGTGCAACCCCCATACCGCGAGAAGTAATTTCAGACATTGATTGAATTCAGTGAATTGATTTACAATTGTAATTTATTATAATGAACCCATTATATTTCGTGGTAGGGGGGATGAATAAATGAGCACGGTATCTACTTATCCTTGTGAGTTATTTAAGCGAAGTGGGTTATGGGATTGTGTGTTTACTTGTAAAGAGCTTATGGATCGAAATCTTTTGAAGTATTTTCTTTTGGAGATACACATATAAACCAGCTTCTGAATTTAATGCCTTCTTTTAAAATTAGTATAGTGTATGGCTGCTAAATTATAGTAATCAGGAAGAAAAGAGCAAAAAAAAATATATTCTATATATTTAATAGCTTTTGTCATCAGTTTCAACAGCGTGAAAGTAGAGTTTTATCCCAAGGAAAGAAAGAAAGAAAAACATTTTATTTGGCGGAACGAGGTGCAAATTTAGAACTAACAAATTATAAGTATAATATGGGAAAAAAAGAACAAGAGAACATACTCCCGCGACACAAAGTATCATATATCCCATTCCAGGGTATTGTCTACCCGTATACCAAATTTCATCCAAATCTGTTCAGCCGCTTGAGCATGAAGGACTTACAGACATACACAAACACGATATAAATCATACTTATATTATAAAGATGAAATTTTGTGATTGTGAGCGTGTTTTTGTCCATATATATATATATTACTTATATATATATATATATTACTTACTGCTTCACACTCGAACGGCTGAACAAATTTCGATGAAACTTGGTACATGACAGCATGATGAAGCTTGGAGCAGTGGTGGCCGAGTGGTAATGGCCCCGGCTTACGAGTTGTAGGTCGCGTGTTCAAATCCAGCCAGGCGCATTACTTTGTATAATTTATTTCATCACCACTGCTCCCAAAACGATGAAGGAAAATATCGTGAGGAAACCGGCATTTGACATCCACCAACGCGCACTGGGCCCGCGTGCTGGATTACGGTCCATTCCCTCTACTAGAGAGGAGGCCTGAGTCCCAGCCGTGGAAACATTGAAAAGCTGCTTATGCTTATACTTGGTACATGGGTAGACAGACCATGTCCTGGAATAATACATAGGATATTTTTTAACCCGGTACTATGTTTCTTTGGGACAATTCTCTACTTTTACACGGGTGAAACCGCAAGCAACAGCTACTTTACAGTACAAGTAAGCCCTAGCTTCACAGCCCCCTTCCTCTGCAACGCCCTTAGCCCCATCCTGTGACCTACATCAGCCACCCCGCGTAACCATTTTATTCTCAGCTGTACGCCCTTCTTGTATCGGTTTTATAGTCCGGCTTAGCAGATAAACCGCGGAATAAAAGGCCTATTTCATGAAATGGACAACAGACTCCATATATGAAAGGAAATGGATGGGTTTAATATCAAACTGTGTCAAAATAAATTATACTAAGACATAAGTAGTAAAATACTAAGAAAACGGTTAAAGTACCATCATTTGTTAGACCTAAGTAAGAAATAAAATGTGTTGTAGGTTGTGGGTTCAAACCCAGCCAGCGCATTACTTTGTGTAGTTTATTAATTCACTAGCTTCTGTCCGTGGCTTCACCCGCGTACATAAATTATAGCCGATGTCACTCAGGATTAAAGCAGCTTTCTATCGGTGAAAAATTTTAGCAAAACAAAAATTTAGCTATTTTTAAATTTACTTTTAGCAATCGGACCAGTACTTTCAGAGATTACCTCCTACAAACAAAAAAACAAACTTTATCTCTTTATAATACTAGTGTAGAAGTGTAGATCACCACTTCTCTTAAAACAGTAAAGGAAAACATCGCGAGAAAACCGGCATGTCCCAGAACAGAAAATTCAGAGACATTTATTTTGGTATCCACCAATCAGCACTGGGCCCGTGTGGTGGATTACGGACCATTCCGTCTCTTAGTGAGGAGACCTGAGTACCGTACACAGCATTTATGATGTGAGGGCTTAGTTTATAAGTTACTTACTAGTTTTGTAAACAGTAAATAAAATCAATAATCCAAAACTGGCCTCCCAAAGCCATAGCTCTATCTATATCTTTGTATTCCAAATGTCGCAATAGTTTCCAACAACCGGGTGCACTAGCATTAAATGATATATATCATTTGATATTTACTTTGCAAACAGGTTTTAAAAAATACTTTTACTAGTCAATTTTTTCGTCAATTTAAACTAGATGAGGCCTGTGTTTCCTAGATAGTTTTTCTTAGCGTATCGATGGCAAAACTAGTTAAATTCCTTGCCTCGCCCAGTATTCGGCCACGGCAATGCAACGTGAACAGGTAACAGGGCACGTGATACAGGATCGAAGTTGGGACATGGTCTGCGGAGAGACGCCGCACAAACACTGAAGATCAGAACCGTCCGAGAACCCCCATCTGTGGAGATTATCTTTGCTGAGCCCAACTTGGGTGCGGAGTCTGTTTAGAGTTTTTCAGGTGGGCCATGGCAACTCGTGTCCAGGAGAGAGGCTATCCGCCGGCTCGACAAAATCATCATGAGGTTCAAACTTCTCTCGCCAGAGGTCGCATCTCTCCGCAGTAGTGTTACTTCGAGATGGCTCACGCTTGCAACAAAACTTTTACGACTTGGGCACTGAACTGTAATTGTGCATTGAATGGCGAGGGTCGTTTATGGTTTCGCCCTTTCGTACCTAACTACCCTGGAAGAAACACTGAAGTCTTTGACTCAACTAGAGGTTTGACGACATATGAGGCATTGGTTATTGTTAAATTGGTGCAGCTCACTCCGATAAATTAAAAGGTAATAAGTAGATTATCTCACGAGAATACACATACTAATATTTCATATGAATTAACGATAATTTCTGGATGATCTGAAATCAATCAAGCTTTTATAATTGAACCATGAACCGTTCAGGTATTCATTCGAAAGTCGATTGTATTGAACTTGATTGATACGGTAATTAAACGGATAATGAGATGGTTTTCAAACTTAAAGCTGCTTAATAACGACCCATAAAAGTCGAAAAGCGTTTAATAAATAATGTACTTCATTATGAGTTTTATGAACAGTGATATTTCATTGGAATCGTGATGGATTTCGATTAAATACGGGTCTTTGAACTTATTACATCACATAATTTGGTTCAGATATTAATCATAATAATATTGTTAACTTCCTACTTACCCGACTTACAAGTTGTAGGTCGCGGGTTCAAACCCAGCCAGGCGCATTACTTTGTGTAATTTATTTCATCACCACTGCTCTCAAAACGGTGAAGGAAAACATCGTGAGGAAACCGGCATGTCCTAGAACCAAAAATTCGAAGACATGTGACATCCACCAACCCGCACTGGGCCCGCGTGGTGGATTACGGCCCATTCCCTCTCCTAGAGAGGAGGCCTGAGTCCCAACAGTGGGAACATTATAAGGCCTGCTATGCTATGCTTGGGTCGTGGTTTTGCTTGCGTATGAAACGTATTCTTTCTCACACATCTTTTTTTTTTCGGTGGGAAAATCATCCAATGTCATCCCCGCACTTGGGCGGAGCGGGAGATAGTGTCAGAGTTTTACTTCGACCCTGAACGGTCCCTACGGTTTGTTGACATCTCGTTGAGGCGCGCCTGGAACTGTACGCGCCATCATTTTCACACATCTAGATCATTTATCATTTTATTTTTAATGGTCTTTAAAAGAGAGTTTGATCCCTGAGTTATTTGTTTCGGTGTTTCATCTCAGAGTAGTCAGCTAGGAAACACCGGCCTCATCTAGTTTGAAATAACTGACGAAATAATAGACGTTTAAAAGAGTTTACAAACCCTATTTGCAGAATAAATATCATTTATTATTATGACGAGTTTTTTTCTTATAATATAAACCAGTGCCTGACTGCAATCCCACCTGATGACAAGCAGTGATGCAATCGTTGATGGTGAATCGCCCTAGTTTATTAAAAGCCTATTCACTTTAGCCTTGAAGACGCCCAAATTATAATCGGACAGGAGCATGCAAATTGTTCCAATCCTTCCACTGGCTAGAATAGAATTTAGAATTTTATTTTTCACAACAGTTCTTATGACACATTAAACCTCAGCCACAATTTACCTTTCGGCATGTAAATATTTACACTATGTTATAACATTAAAAAAAAAAAAACAAAAAAAAAATACCATATCTGTTTATAAATTAGTTCTACTGAATGTGAAGCCATTAATGATTCTCGTTATAATACCAATATACTAATCTAGTATTTAGCTAAAACGAACTAATCTAACTCTTGACCAATACAGTGATATCTCGCACTATTGCCAATATAATGAAACAATGTCCAAAACGTAAATCATTGGAATTATTATGTAATACTAAGTTCAATGGTCGTCGTGACTAGCCTTAGAATACCGATAACGTAAATTATTACTAGGAATATTGTACTTCATTATTAACTAGTTTTACTATTGTTTTAATGGTAACAGGTTTATTTGAACTGACAATTCTTGTGCGGTGTATGAAATATGGATTCCTATATCTTACAGCATCATCATTTCAGCCAAAAGACGTCCACTATTGGACATAAGCCTCCTCCAAGTGTCACCACAACGACCGGTCCTGTGCGTCTTGCCAGCATTGGATTCTCGCAACCCTCGCCAGGTCATCGATCCCACTTGAGGGAGGTTTTCCAGTGCGCAGTCGCCATTCTAGAACCTTTTGGTCCCATCGACCATTCTACGAGCAATGTGCCCTGCCCACTGCCACTTTAGTTTGGCGATTCTTCGGGCTAGGTTGGCGACCTTGGTACTCCTGCGTCATTCCTGATGCGATCACGCAATGAAACTCCGAGGAGGACCATTGTAAGCGACCATGTTAAATGATAGATGACTCAATTTTATAAGAAATTAGTTTATTTCGGTTTTGGGTTACAATTAACAAATATATCGCGCGATATGTCCGTCGATGACCGAATCTATAGGCGATTGCGGTGCGCGGTCGGTGGCTCGATCGGCTGTCGACCCTTCCGCCCGCGCGTCCCCGCCGAAGCTGGTACACGCGGGTGTTGCGTGAACACCCTATAAAATATAATAACTAACTAACAAAGGTTCTGTTGGTTTCAGTTATTTTACCTTCACATTTTTAACAAAACTGAAACCGAATATTAAATTACGCAGCCTTGTAACTTCATTATATACTATAATTACATATTGTAATTGAATTTACGTAAACTTTTGGTAGTGGGCGGCGTGAAATGCTTTAGGATATTGAATTAATGACAGGTTTTGGCCACTCAATAATATATATTGAACGAGAATTTATTTCTGTGTGGGTAGTAAAAATTGGGATATTATTTGCAGGCTTTTTTTTGTATGTAAAGTGATTATTTATGTTTGGTTTTTTAGGTATAAATTGATTGCATAGCTCAAGAATGTAGTGCACATTTGTGTGCAAGTGAAAGTGGAAGGCTTCCCACAAGGCGGGCCGATGACCCGGTGAGGATTGCGGGATTCAGATGAATATGAGACGCACAGACCGGTCATTTTGGCGACACTTGGGGGAGGCCTATATCCAACAGTGGACGTCTGTCAATTGAAATAATGATGATGAGGTGTCACGATTTAAACGCAAAGTAGTACTTATTTTTTATAAATGTCTGTTCGGTAATAAGTTAAGGTTAACAATGAAGAAATAAAGAAATAAATACTACCACCACCTCTGTATCTATTTTACTGTTTACTTAAAACGCCGAAAATTTTATGTACCTATATCTGATAATTCTTCACGCTAAAATGCTAAACGAATTTCGATGATATTTCGCATACACGTAGACTTTGTCCTTGAATAGCATATCCGATACTTTGTACCCTGAGAATACGATCATTTGAGATATTTTTTTTGTTTTTACGCGGGCGCAACCGCTAACAGTTAGTAGTATTAGAATAAAATTATGGCACATAAATTGTGTAACTTTATCGTCAGTTTCAAACAATAAAGCCTTCACAACAATAGTCTACACCAATAAGGTGTTGCCGAGCCATTGTAGCACCGTCTACTGCGTAACACTATCTGTGGTACTTAGCTGCTTCAATGTTATTTATTTTAATTTTATTGGTTCTTTTTAATATTCAGGTTTTGTGCTTGTTTGCTTTTTTTATTGTGTTGAGCTGCTTAGATTTATAATTGAGTTGTGCTCTTCTCTCTTCTCCTAGGGCCTAGCGCTATCTTCGATGTAGCAACAATCAACGGTTTATCACTATCTACCACGTAGCACTGTCTATGGCGTAGCACTGACTGCAGAGTAGCACAGTCTAAGGCGTACCACTTGCTACGACGTAGCACTGACAGCAGTAACTCTGTCGACGGCGGTGTAGCATTGACTGCGGAGTAGCACAGTCTTTGGCGTAGCAATTGCTACGACATAGCCCTGATAGCAGTAACGCTGTTTACGGCGTAGCACTGTCTGGGGCGTAGCGGTTTCTACAGATCAGCATTATCTACGGCTTAGCACTGTCTACGGCATAGACGACATTGTTCACAAGACTGCTCAGTATTCTAAAGCGATGGAGCCGCTTTCAGTATACAATTATTTAAGAACGTTAACTGAATAGTTAAATAATTTATTATTCAAATACCTACTCTTTCATGGGCCTTGCTTGGAAAATGATTATGTAGATAATGGAAGAAGGTCGTAAAAACTGGGAGTTTGCTTTAATTATTTTAAAAGATAATTTGTATGTGCAAAAGAGTTTCAAAAGAGTTTATTTTGTCTTTTCTACCCTTGTTGTGTAAATTTACCATTCTTGGTTTTCTCAAGGAATCAAAGCCAGTGAATTTTTTTTTGTATCAAATTTAGAAAATCCAAAATGGAAACGTTAGTTTTCTTTTTACACAATACATTTGATACAAGTGTTATTTTAGTCCCTTTGTTAGAGATACGATGAAAGCGCAACTTTTGATTGAGCACAAGCCAATCAAAACTTCTAAATCTATTTCAGTGATCAAGTTTTTCAAAGATTAGACAAACTTATCGAGCTCAAAAATAGTCTAGGCGAACATAACGACTTAGTACCTAATAGTGTTATTATATTTAGTGACCCATAAAAATGTGATTTGATATGTTATGATAATTATCTTTAAAACTATCTATACATACATATATATTCCGTCTATTATACGCCGTCTAGTCTCAAGCTAAGCAGAGCTCGTGTTATGAGGTACTAGACAACTGATAAACATACTTATATATTTCTAAATATTATAATAATATTTTATAATATTATAATAATATTTCACAATTATCACACAACGCCGTCTAGTCCCAAGCTAAGCAGAGCTTGTGTTATGGGTACTAGACAACTGATAAACATACTTATATATTTCTAAATACATACATATATAGATAAATTACACCCAGACACAGAACAAATGATCGTGTTCATTAAAAAAAAACATTTGTCTGGGTGGGAATCGAACCCACGACCTGCATAGCAGTCAGGGTCACTAACCACTAGACCAACAGGCCAGTAAAAATACATACATATTATACATAAATTACGACTAGACACAGACGACCCCAAATAACACGGGACAGGGGCAGGAAGATGATGATGCCCTAGATCGAGGGAAACGGCCTGTAGCTACTGACTTACGCAAAAACTGATAAAGATTTTCTATCCAACAGCTCGTGAAACTATCGGGCTAGATAAAAAGGATGTCAAAAATCTGACACACCCTTTCGGTCTACCCAGGGCGAGGGCAGTTATCGACGACTAAAAATAAAACGTTACTCCACTCTAGTCTTCGTGAAACGTGGGTGCGTTTACAAACATGTAATCTCACATACACAAGACACCTGGACCCGGAACAACAATCTGTAGGCCATATTAATATTTTGTTCCGTGTGGGAATCGAATCCGTGACACGAAGCGAAGCAGCCTATATCTCAAACACTGCGCCATCCGTGTCATCGAAAGAAAGAAAGAAAGAAAGAAAGATAGAAAGAAAGAAAGAAAGAAATAAAGAAAGAAAGAAAGAAAGAAAGAAAGAAAAGAAAGAAAGAAAAATATTTATTTGGCACACGTACACAGATACACACAATGCAGAAACAACATGTAAACACTTAAGATAAAAAAAAATAAGAAAATAAAATAACTAACACTGTGTGTCTCGCGCCTGCACCAAATAGGTCCAGTTCAGCAAAAATGCCAGACAACTTCATCGAACGATTTGACAAAGTAAGTAGATAGGTACAAAAGGTTTAAAAGGTTTTATTACTACCTACCTACTTATGATCAAGGAATACAAGAAACTAGAAAATAATTGCTGGGGTCTTCTCGTCCTGTAATAATTTAGGTGTCTTCAAGGCTAAAGTGAATAGGCTCTTAATAAACTTGTGCGCCTCACCATCAATGATTACATCACTACTTACCATCAGGTGGGATCGCAGTCAAACACTAGTTTATAACAATTAA
Organism: Mythimna pallens; assembly: GCA_961205895.1. NCBI lineage: Eukaryota > Metazoa > Arthropoda > Insecta > Lepidoptera > Noctuidae > Mythimna > Mythimna pallens. The sequence continues at coordinate 19,969,364 of OY540844.1, forward strand.
AAAAAAAAAATAGTATAAAAAAACTGATGAGCAGTGTTGGCCGAGTGGTAATGGCCCCGACTTACGAGTTGTAGGTTGTGCGTTCAAACCCAGCCAGGCGCATTACTTTGTGTAATTTATTTCATCACCAGTGCTCTCCAAACGGTAAAGGAAAACATCGTGAGGAAACCGGCATGTCCTAGAACCAAACATTCGAAGACATGTGACATCAACCAACCCGCATTGGGCTCGCGTGGTGGTATACGGCCCATACCCTCTCCCAACTGAGTCCCAACAGTGGAAACATTATAAGGCCGACTATGCTATGCTATAAAAAAACTTAGTCCTATAATATCATAAAACCAATTTAAAATACTGAGTACACCACAAACATTTGAGCGTTCAATAAAATTGAAATGCACCAGACGAAATCGCTTATAAGATTCGAAAAATTCCCATTTCACCGCTTATCCAGGGGCGTACATTTGTACCCCTATAGATAGGCGGGCTTATTCTGAATATTGAGAAATTCTAGACCTAAACGTGATGCCGTAGACGGGTTGCGAACTAAACGTTTTGATGTTACGTGAGCCGAAATGCCGATCGGATCAAGTTTTATTGTAGTGTTAGTGCCGATTTTGTTGACCGATCTGAAGATTGTCGGCTTAGTTTTCTAGAGTTTTTGAAAGGATTTTTAGTTTGATGTCTTTCAAACAGAAATCGTTTAAAAAAAACCGTTGACGTGGCTAACGAGAAGGAATGGTAGGCGGTCGCCTCCTTTTGCAAAGCAGTAATGCTAGCGAAAGCGGCCGCACACGTGAGGGAACGAACTTCTTCACGCCACAGCTACCGGGACCCTGATGCCAATTTCCAGCCACAAAAAGTGTGGGCTTGCGGACGACGGGCAGCTCGCCGTCCTGCCGACCGGTAACCGTCCGGAACGAGCCCGAGTTGTCGACGGCGCATAATGCTCCACCTTTGCTTCAAAGAGATGTCAGAGTTTAAAATGACGAAAAAGTGGTCATTCAATTATCATTACATACTGAGTAAAAAGGTCCACTGTGTATCATCATCATCATCTTCCTGCCCTTGTCCCGTGTTATTTGGGGTCGTCGCAACATGTTTTTTTTCTTCCATTCCGCCCTGTCTATTTAACTTCCTTTTTTTTCATATCACTCTTCACACAATCCATCCATCTTTTCTTTGGTCTTCCTCTCCCTCTCTATTCATCCACATTAATGGTCAACTGTGTATATAAACACTAAATAAACGAAACCGTCCGAGAACTCCCAACTTTCGGCCATTGGAGGACTATTTTTGAAGACCTTATTCAAAGCAAGAACATCTTGGAAACTCAAATCCTACAGACTTACGAGTACCTACACCAAAACACAGAAACACTCGCGGTCAAAAACTTTGTACCATGACAAATGTCTGTAATTTACTAGCCATTATTAAAATTTCTTGGCCCAACATAATGTTCTCTCTCACAAGAAAACTCAACAAGGTACTTAGGCATACTTTAAAGTTATGTACACCGACATTTAACTTTAAGTTAGTATTATAAATAGTGTGAAGCGGGTGTTCTACTGACCTCGTTTCAGTCAGAAGGCGTGTAGAGTTAGCGCTAAGATAAGGAGTTGGTTTTATAAAATATATATTACTGTTAGTACTTTGTAGAAACTACGGCTTATCAGACCGGTATGAGTTCTCTTTGTAGATCACTGAAAAGAGTTAGGAGGTTGCATTTTGGAGAGTGTGCGCGGGAATTGCATGACTTGATTCCGCCATCTCCTTTCTACCATCGGACAACCCGACGTACGGCGAGTATCCACCCTCACGTTGTTGAAACACCAACGGTCCGAACTAAGCGATTTGCTTCGTCGTTTATACCGCGTACATCGAGGGACTGGAACAATTTGCCTGCTGCGGTCTTCCCGTCCAACTATAATATAGGTGCCTTCAAGGCTAGAGTGAATAGGCTCTTAATAAACTAGTGCGCCTCACCATCAACGATTGCATCACTGCTTACCATCAGGTAGGATCGCAGTCAAGCACTGGTTTATACCGAATAAAAAAAAAAAAAGGAGATAAAATAGGGTACTTTTTTTCTCGCTCTCTTCTGCTCTTTCTAAATTTATATTGGTTATGCTGATTGTATCGCGATAAATTCATTTTTACGGTTCCGTACCTCAGAAGGAAAAAATTGAACCCTTTTAGGATCACTTTGTTGTCCATCTGTCTGTCAGTCAAGACCCTTTAACTCGGGAACGCGTGGAGCTATCGAGTTGAAATTTAAACCGTATACGCAAGTCTAAAGTGTCTTGAAGCACTAATAAAATCAAACTTCTAAGTTAACAAAAAAAAATAGATACGGCCGTTTATGTCTCAAAACACGTATATTTCGACACTCTCAAGGGAATCAAAATTCATAGGGTACTTCTCGTTGACCCAGAATTCTGAAATTTGGCATATAGCAAGGTCTACACAGGTAGGTAGGTAAGGTACAACACAGGTATTGGAATAAATCTGAAAACGGTAAATTTATTGTTACGGCACAAAAAAAAACATTTTTTGTGATTCGGAAAAATCTTCGAGACTCCATTCAGAAATTGAACTATGTATTTACATAGGTAAGTTTGTACAGAACCCTCAGTGCACGAGTCTTACTCGCACTTGCCCAGCTTTTTGTTTTTTGCAGAGCCTGCTCACGAAACTGAAGACCTACGATGGCAAAGTCATATCCGTCAAATCGGAGCTCTTAGGAGAGCATCGAAGCATTTTATGGACACACGTCAATCATTAAACCCGCTGCAAATGCAGCAAATTACCTAAGAGCTAGATTGACTCGACACTATACCGAAAATATCCTGGACGTCAGTCTGTAGAAGATTAGGATGGCTCTGAAGCAGCTGAAAAACAACAAAAGCGTCGGGTGAGGACGGAATTACGGCCAAACTCAGTTCTACTACACCTACTAATTAATAGACATGCCTGTGAGAAAAGTAATGTTCTTTGTAATTCACAATGCCACAAAGCAACTACGCTTCAAATCAACATAGATTTAGTGCTTTTTTTGAGATTAATGTTACACACCTACTAATTATTATAATTATTTATGTTGTAAATAAACTTTTACAATAACATAGAATTTTTTTTTTGTCATTTCACGGAACCATTTCTGGTATTTGTTCAATTCCTTAGATTTGTTTAAGGAAATGATAAAATAGTGTTGTTATTTTAACATCCTCCGTGATTTGATTGAATCACTTAGGAAATTGACTAAATCTCTGTTTTTATTAAATCCCTGCGACATATATAGAGAGCAACTGGACTCTGAGGGTCGAAAGGCTGGATTCGCGCCACGATACCAACTTCAAGTCGTTCGTGATACGTGTTCCAATCCACCATCTACAGACCTTTTTGAGAGAGGACTTTTGGCCGAAAGGTGTCGTGTATCGACGTTTCCGGGGAAGGCTACGCGACACCACGCAGCGGAACACGACGCCGATGTTACGTGTATAATCATAGTTAATTGTTTGTGTTATTTTTAATATGTATTAGTTTATTTTCTTTATAAGAGTGTGATATTATGTATTTTATCTATGGGCCTTAGTTGCCTGACAATAAATAAATAATAATAATAATATATTATAGACGAGCTGACTGCGGTTTTGAAACCGTACAAGTACCAATGGGACTTAAATTCAATTCATATGTACCTACTATTTTAAGTTTATCTACACTTACTACACTACAAGATTATCTACACTGACATTACTGACATTCTGTATAACCACGTTAAAGGTCCCGGTAGTCATTCGTAGATTTTTGTCAGATGCTAAAAAAAAACCATCATCAGTGTATCTAAGAAGTATCGTGTTGCCCAGTGACTGGGTTGTGGAAGTCTGAAAAGCGGATGCTTCACGTAAAACACGGGTATGCAGCCGAATCCAGTTGGACTGGTAGCCAACCCCAAGCTGGTAAGGAAAAGACTAGAGAGACGATGAGTCGAGCTGACTGTCGCCTCTCAAAAGAAAAAGGTATAGAAGTTTGTTTGTTAAGTCGAAATCATCATCTTCCTGCCCTTGTCCCGTGTTATTTGGGGTCGGCGCAACATGTTTTTTTCTTCCATTCTGCCCTGTCATTCGTCATGCTATCAATAACTTCCTTTTCTTTCATATCACTCTTCACACAATCCATCCATCTTTTCTTTGGTCTCCCTCTCCCTCTCTATCCATCCACATGTAAACTCATAACTCTTTTAGTAACATGCGTTTCATCCCTCCTCTTCACATGACCATACCAAGAAATAGTGTTGCATATTCCTGCCACAAAGCAATGTAGCTGTGTCCCACTTTAAAGGGCACGGATGCTGGTGAAATTAGAAGCATATGAGACCTTGTGTCTGAGTGACGGGCGCAATGCACCGACACGTAATTAGGGCACGTCCACGTCCTCGTGACACACGAGGTTCTGCAACACACGAAATAATGAAGCCTTGTACCAACCATGATTTTCTTAATTGAGTTACTAATGCAGACGATATGGAGTATGTAGCAAAATAATTTTTAATACTTTTAATTTTTAATTTCTCGAAAATTAACTCTTAACCCTACCACTCTTAAGCATGCAATTTTCTGTTTTCCGCATTAGTGCGAAAAATTATAGTATCAGGCTGAGCGCTACGCAAACCCCGCAAGTCGTACGTCAACCCTCGTGTATTTATTTCGTTGTAAGTGTATTGAAAAATGTCGTTTGATAAACGTGGAAAGTTACTGCAGCACTCGGGTCCAAAACATCCCACCTCGGTCGCAAACACGCTAAGCCTTCTACTTCAGCTGTCATTAAAAGACAGACTGAAAGTCTGGCCATGACACCTGCCACGGACTATATTGGTGAACTACTAATTTTAATTGTTTTTTTTTTATGTTTGATATTTAATATTTAAAAATGAAAATTATTTATGCGTTAAATAAACAAAATAATTATTCTTTTTTCAAGTATTAAGACGTAATTTTAACAACAATTTACTTAATTATAAATTTTGTTCAGTCAGTAGTAACAAAATATTCAAATATTTATATTCCTTTTGTGAACAAGGAATTATTTCTGTCGTGGATGTGTTCATATTATATGTAAACTCACAAGCACAAGACACCATTATAGAACAATACGAAATCAATTAGTGATTGGTACTGAAGAATGGAATGGCGACCACGTATCGGAAGACGCAGCGTAGGAAGACCTCCCACAAGGTAGAGCGATGACCTGGTGAGGGTCGCGGGAATCCGATGGATGCGAGCCGCACAGGACCGGTCATTGTGGCGACAGTTGGGGGAAGCCTATGTCCAATAGTGGACGTTTTTCGGCTGGAATGATGACTAAAGTATAGAACACTTTTAACTAGAATACTTTTTGTTCCAGGGGTATGTTTTCTTTGGATTACTATGACTTAGGCGTAGTCGCTTGCAGCAGCTAGTCTAAAATAAATGCTTGGTTTTCACAGAATAAGCCACAAACACAGGCATAATAAATGCTCGATTTTCACGGTATAAGCCACCAAAACAGAGCCATAATAAATGCTCCGTTTTTATGGAATAAGCCACCAAAATAGAGTCATAATAAATGCTCCGTTTTTACGGAATAAGCCATAAAGACAGCCATAATAAGTGCTCAGTTTTTACGGAATAAGCCGCCAAGATGGCGCCATAATAAGTGCTCGATTTTTACGGAATAAGCCGCCAAGATGGAGCCATAATAAGTGCTCGGTTTTTACGGAATAAGTTACCCAAACGGAGATATAATAAAAACATACTTAAAGTTTCCCCTTGAACCGAAGACAGCCCGATGAAATAAAGCAACACGACAACCAAAAAACATGACACATAATATAAAGTGACAAGTAAAAATCTCGCATATTTATTTTGTGCGAGAAATAAATGTATTGTACCTAACCTGAAATATATTCGAGATAAGCCGAAACTGAAACGAATATCAAGCGATGATTGATGTTAATTTACGTCAAAAAGAGGACACGCTGTATAAAAGTGGAATCCAATTAATTTATTTTTATTTATACTTGCATAAGGCGCCGTAGCTTCCAAAATGAATAAATTAAGTATAACGTATATTTCATATTTTACTTCATCCTGTGAAGGCATCAAAATTTATTATTGTTTTTGTGAAATAAAGTGGATTGCCTGAATAAAGTTAACGTTATCTCCGAAGGCATAATCCATACCAATATTTTTCAGGCCTCAGTACAGACCATGGTCCAGAGCGAGGAGGAGTAGCAGGTGGCCGCCACCTTCTGCGAAGCAGTAATGCTACCAAAGGAGGCGGCCGCACGCGCGAGAGAACAGCCCTCACGCACCAGCCGCAGGGATACCGATTTTCAGCCACCGTAGCTTGCGGACGGCGAGCAATGGGTAGCTCGCCGTTCGACCGTCCGGTAACCGTCCGGACCGAGCCCAGGTCGTCGACGGCGCGTAGTGTTCCATGCGCAGCTCAAGAAGATGTCAGCAAAACCGTAATAAGGTCGAAGCATTCTAGGGCCATGGGTGATGCGAATGAGAACCCCGGGACCCTGGAACGAAGGCAAAGAAGGAACAAGAGTGGCATTAGTCAGTAAAAGTCTGTGATATTGAAAGTGTGGATGTGAAGCAGAAACGAGTGACATATTATGTGAAATACAAATAAAATAAATGATTATGATTAATGTGATATAATAATTTTTATTTTTATGAAGTATGTAAAACGCATATAGATTTCATAACCATATTGTCATTTTGATTTTTATGTTTTAATGAACAGAACAAGACAATTTGTATAAAAAATACTCGTTTTGAAAATAACAAATGGAATTTAAGATTTTTTTACGAAATGTTAAAAAAATAAATGTTTAAAACTAGCGGGCTACCCAAAAGCTGGCTAAACGTCATAAAAAAAAATTGTGTGGCGATTCTTCGGGCTATGTCGGTGACCTTCAATTTATTATAAGACATTTATTAAAGATCCTAAATAAATAAATAACCTTAAACCCTTCTGCAAACCACCTAAAAAATCCAAATTAAAAATCAAACGATAATACCGTCTAATAACGCCTAACCCCCAACCTACCTGTACCCTTTATACCAAACTTTTAACCCTCCCCAGCGGTCCAATTTTTCACATTTTTGTCCCAAAATTTCAGGTCCAGTATCTATCAAAAGAGAGTGGAGACATTTGGTATTAATCATTTTTATTGGACAAGAGCTCCCTTTATTGATTGTCGTGATGATAAAAACACCATTAACTCAGTTGGTGTGTCGTTATTTCGCATCGTAATGTTGCGGGTTCGATGCGCTGAAATGTTATATTTTTAGCTGAAATTAATGATAGCCGTTTTAGGGTTGGCCGTTGATTAGTCAACGGGTTATTGCGTTGATTGGTTTGTATGTGAGAGGGATGCTGGGGCTCTTAATTGATATTGATTATTTTAATTACACTTTCCTTTTGAGGCATCTACGTATACTCGTATACATAGCTATTAATACCTAAATGGAGTTTTTTTATGCTCAAAGAAGGTCACCCATCACCATGTCATCCGAAAGACGTCCACTGTTGGACATAGGTCTCCCCAAGCTCTCCGCTGAAAACCAGCGCTGTGCTCTTCACAGTATGTGTGTGGCCATTTTGTACGGACGTGACGCATATTTTCCTTATAGAATGTTGATAATTTGTAAGTTAGTCGTAAGATTGCGTCATTTCCCGCAAAGAAAATGTTCTTTTTTTTTCTTTCTTTCAGAGTCCTGTGCGCATTCACTGGATTCCCGTGACTCTCACCAGGTCATTGATCCACTTTGTGGGAGGCCTTCCAGTACGCGGTCCTGTGGTCAGCAGATGGTCGATGGGGACGAAATGTTCTGGAGTATTGACAGCATCAGTCGGGAATTCTGTGTCCAACAGTGGACGTCTTTAAGCTGAAATGATGACTTGGTTCCGATTAAATTTATTAAATTCTTCTCCAGTTAATATCCGTATTATAGGAAACAATAACGGAATAGTTGCCAAATTATTTCTCAAATCTGTCCGAATTTATTACTTATGGAGAATGTTGAAGCGATTTACGGCCGTCCAACAACGATTATTAGGAATCCTGAAAGGTGAGCGTTGTCTCAAAAAGGTGCTGGAGTAAACTATCGATGGTCAAGCCCCTGGCGAGATACGCCCTGCTGGTTTTATAGCGATATTATGACTAAAGAATGTTGATGAAATAGTTTAGATCAGCCCGTTATTTATAATATTGTTCTTACTTTGATATTTGCAGAAAGGCTAGAGTGTCATTACGGTTCCGTACCTCAAAAGGAAAAACACGGAACCCTTATAGGATCACTTTGTTATCTTTCCGTCTGTCTGTTTGTCTGTCTGTCTGTCAAGACCCTTTATCTCGGAAACGTGTGGATGTATCAATTTGAAATTAAAACCATGTACTAAAATCTGCGGTCCCTTGAAGCTGTGAAAAAATCAAACTTCTAAGATAACGAAAAAAAAAGATGCAGCTGTTTATGTTGCAAAAAACGTGCATTTCGACACTCTCAAAGGAACCAAAGGGTTCTTTCCGTCCTTTCATAGGGTTCTTCCCGTTGACCCAGAATCCTGAAATTTGGCATAAAGCAAAGTCATATAGTATAGATATAGGAATAAATCTGAAAACAGAAAATTTGTTGTCACGTCACGTGTCACAAAACAAAAATTGCGATTCGAAAAATCTTCGAGACTCCATTCGGGAATTGAACTATTCACATACTCGTATGTAGGTAAGTTTGTACGGAACCCTTAGCGCGCGAGTCCGACTCGCACTTGCCCAGTTTTTTTTCTCATTGATAGGCACTAACCTCATCAGATGGTAATAGAGTAAGGGGCCCGTGGCTGCCAGACTTATGTCATTTTATAAAATCAGATTTTAGAACTATCAAAACTGTCTGGCTCCTGGGGAAGTATTATCTTAAAGTTACAGAAGAAATTACTACCATTATAACTACTATAAACTAATACTGACCAATATCCCTCCTCCTTACTAACTAATGTCCTTATTTTTGTTTATATGGTACAATAAAGAATATAATAAATAAATAAATAAAAGTAAAAAATCATATTTTTTATTATTGCAAAAGATGGATGGATTGTGTGAAGAGTGATATGAAAGAAAAGGAAGTTAATGATAGCATGACGAGTGACAGGGCAGAATGGAAGAAAGAAACATGTTGCGCCGACCCCAAATAACACGGGACAAGGGCAGGAAGATGATGATTGCAAAAGAGGAAGCGTCTAACGCAAACCTACAATAACCGTTGTGGTATAGCAGCTGCAACTCCCAGCGTGAGTCTGCATGCCGCTCAGCCGAACATTCCAGTGTACATTTCCCGCCTGCATCACACCACAAGGGTGGAAGACATCGTGGAGTACGTGCACCAAAAGACAAAGTACGCACTGAGGGTACAGCTTCTGGAGTCACACCGTAACGTCAATTTCAAGGCGTTCGTAGTGCGAGCCCCGAACACTGTTCTGCCCCTCGTGTTGTAGGAAGACTTTTGGCCACAGGGCGAGGTGTTCCGTCACTTCCGCGGACAGGTGCCACAGAACAGCACAAAGTGAACTCAGTGTAATGTGAAGTGTTACTAACATAGTCCTAAGTCTTATTTACTAACGATAACTTGTATTTACTTTAAATATGTTAGTCTGTAAGGTGGACCTGATGGTCTTTGGGCCAAGATGCCTGAAAATAAATAAATGATTTATTTATTTTTTTAATTCGATGATTTTATTTATCTCTTTATTCGATCTTAAAACTTATTAAGTAAATTTTTAGATATTTCTTAAAAAATAAAAACATTTAAAAATATAAGAAATAGTGTCCCACCGGTATCGGGAACAGGGTCCAAGCTAACGGCGGTCAGGGCTCCAGAGAAAGGAACCTCCTAAGAATACGAGCCGTGTACAGGAGTTTTTTATTTATTACTAGCTGTCCCGGTGAACTTCGTACTGCCAATAGTAAGGATAACGCCATCTAATGGCAGCATAAATAACCATTTTATAATGACATTTTAATTAGAAATGGCGTTCATTCGATTTTTTTTTTCGTAAGTTTTTCCATATTTTCTGACCGTTTAAACCTTCCCTGGACTATCACGTATATTTCAAGACCAAAATTAGCCAAATCGGTCCAGCCGTTCTCGAGTTTTAGCGAGTGTAACGAACAGCTATTTATTTTTATATATATAGATTATTACTGTAAAAATAGGGCATTCCCAACAGCATCTTGAAACCGTTTATTATGCTATGCTTATAAGTTGCAGGACAGCCTGACCTCCTTTGGCCCAAATGAGAACGAAGGCACAAGAAGTTATTGTAACAGCCTGTGGCTCCCATAACACCAAGCTATTTACATAACAATATCCCGCCAATTTCACCGATCATAACTAACCAAGTTTTTTTTCTAAATTACGGCACAGGAAATCTCGTTAATCCAAATCCTTATCGGCTCAAGGCTCGATAAATAATAACTTTGATCCCTTTCACAAATTGAGGCGCTGTCAAACGCGAACGTTCACTTTTATCTTTTTTCTAACATTTTTGTAATAAGTTCACGTCGATGATAATCAGCAATTTTTGGAGATATTTCTGTCCCGTCTTGGTTATGGGTTTCTGGTTATATGGTGTTTTATTTCAAGATTAAGTAGGATGGTTTAGATCAATTTGAGACTTCACTCTCAAGGATTTGAAGATCAGCTTAAGTCTCGGGGCCCGCTATGGCCAATTGTGCCAAGCCACGCCTTTGCTACATTGTTTGAAAGAGAACAATTTATCTATTATATTATATTAATTATATTGTCGTGGTCATAGAACAGAAAGGGCAACTGAGGGGACACGTGAGATAAGATAAGATAAGTCTTATTTACTTGCTTTAAACATGGTATAAAGTTGTTAAAGTCCGGTATTAATCTATAGTCCACATGTTTAGCTATTTGTATCAATTGCATGCAAAATTAAAATTATTAGTTAATGAGTATCCAATGTCATAACATAAAGTCAACACAGTAATATAATATTTTTATCACCGCATTATCCATCATCACAAAAGACCAGAAATTTAAAGTTTGTGGTTAAAAAAATCTTTAAGGTCATAAAACATAATTATGTTCTCTTAGCCTTGGCCGATTTAGGAGTGTGTGTGTTTTAATATGTGTGTTACGCGGTGGGTTTTAGTGTGTGTGTTACTTGTGGGTTTTAGTGTGTGTATTACATGTGGGTTTTAGTGTGTGTGTTACATGTGGGTTTTAGTGTGTGTATTACATGTAGGTTTTAGTGTGTGTGTTACATGTGGGTTTTAGTGTGTTTGTTACATGCTGGTATTAGTGTGTGTGTTACATGTGGGTTTTAGTGTGTGTTACATGTGGGTTTTAGTGTGTGTGTTACATGTGGGTTTTAGTGTGTGTGTTACATGTGGGTTTTAGTATGTGTGTTAGGTGTGGGTTTTAATGTGTGTGTTACGTACGTGTTTTATTGTGTGTGTTACATGTGGGTTTTAGTGTGTGTGTTACGTGTTGTGTGTGTGTTACGTATAGGTTTTAGTGTGTGTGTTACGTGTGGGTTTTAGTGTGTGTGTTACGTGTGGGTTTTAGTGTGTGTGTGTGTGTGTTACACGTGGGTTTTAGTCAGTAAAAGTGTGACACTTTCTGTCGCTCCACTCAAAGCGGGACAAGTTAATTGATGATTTATCATCCTTAAAAAAGATTTAAAGATTCACGACCCCTCTTTAAATTACCTATGTCGTGTATGTTCATATGTTGAAATCTCTAGAAATACTAAAATAATCACACCTTAGTCACCAACTAATAAACCACTTACCGCGCTGAGGAACATATTCCTATAAACACATATTTCAAAACGCTTTGCAGCATTTAATATTTCCTTAAAATCTTATGGTTCCATCTCACCAAATTCCGGAACACTCTCCGACTTCACGATAGATGCTTACCTGTAACAAAAATGTAACGTTAAAAACAATCATTTTTATTGATATCCTGCTCGTTAATGTCAAATTATTATGTCATGCAAACCCAAGAATCTTTTATACTATCTGGATTGATTACGTCAACCTCAAAAACGTACCGAAGAGTACGAAACAAAAGGGTATGTTATCAATTTTTTTTAATCGGACGGGTAGACCACAGCAGGCAAGTTGTTCCAGTCCCTCGATGTTCGGGGTAGAAACGACAAGGCGAAACGCTTGGTCCGGATCATAGAGGTTTCAACAACGTAAGGGTGGATACTCGCCGTTCGTCGGGTTGTCCAAAGATAGAAATAAGATGGTGGAATCAAGTCATGCAATACCCGCGCACACTCTCCAAAATACATCCTGTTAAACACCGAAAGGCTGGCTACCCTACGCCTGTGTTCAAGACTTTGTAGATTGGACTTAACCAGATCTGGATTACCAATTAGCCTCTTCGCACGCTTTTCTACTGAGTCCGAAGCTGTCAGGTGGCATTTTGCAGCACCAGCCTATATATGGCTGCAGTATTTCACACACGAACGGACCTCCGATTTGTATAATATTAAAAGCTGACCCGGAAATATATCTCTTTCTACTAGTTTGACCATAGTTTATCCGTAGAGTATATAAGATCCTTGTGCAAACCTAAAGAAAAGCAAGTCATTAATGCCCGTCTCTAGCCGTGCAGTAATTATGTAGTGCAATAACATTACTGTCGGCTGATAAATAATTTGATTTGAAATTGGAATCTTAAATAAAAATTATTGAGATAAATTTTAACACGGAGGCATTGAAGGCTTTTGGCGGGATCTCTTCGAGTGAAGTTCAGTTTCTGTTTTAATTATTCGCAAATTAATTCCTAGTAATTGTTGCAGGATATAATAAAAACCTTTATTTCAGACCACCTTTAAAATTAAAAATCCAAAAAACACAAAAAAGTACATGAACAAGTTTTGATTACACAAAAAAAAAACAATTAATTATTTTAAAACAAAAACAATGAGTTAGGTTAAAAAAAAAACAAATATGAATAAAATGTCAAAAAAAGTAAAAAAATTAAAGAATTGTAAAATAAAATAAAAAGGTCAAGTCATCAGTCAAGTATATTGTGAAGTGAAATCGGTTTAGTTTTGTATCTCAAGTTACTGCACTACTGGACAATATGTGGAATCATTGAAATAGTAAAACGGCGCTGAGAATTTTATTGTAGTGTCGACAGCCTCAGCAATGTTTACTGAGAATGTTGAGTTGATACATTTACAGCCTAATACTAAAAAAACATTAGAATGAGTACATTATATTCTAATATTCATACAAAGACATGGCATAAGGGATTTAGTTTCCAAGGCTAAAAAAATCAATAAAAAATACACAGAGATATTGGAAAAACAAAGAAGGAACAGGAGTGGGTTTTTAGTCAGTAAAAGTCTGACACTATCTCTCGCTCCACCCAAGAGCGAGACTTGTCATATGATGTATTTCCCACCTAAAAAAGAAAAAAAAAACTAGTTCGAAAATCTAATTGGCCTTTATGAGCAAAAACAATAAAAAAAAATTGTTTAATAGTTTTTTTAGAAAAATAGAACACATTTAAAAAAAGGCGTGTGATTAAATAATGCACCCTTATAACTTGACTAGTAACAAAAGGGCTCCACAAGTGACAATACTTCACTACGTCCGGCCTCCCCCTTGCACTCAGTCCCACTATCAACCTCACTTATCGACGAATCTTTTCGTCACGTCACGAGCTATTCTCGTATTATGTATCTCGTGTCGGCACTACTTTATTATAGAGTTTTTCCTGTAAACTGTGGTTTATATCTATACTTACTTATAATATTATAAGCTGTTTATTTGAACGCACTAATTTTAAAATCTATCGGTTCAGATTGAAAAATGCTTTTTAGTATTGAATAACCAATTTATTAACAACACTTAAGGTTATATAACATTACCATTATGATCATTATGAGCAGTAACCAAAGACAAGAATCTTACCGCGGGAGACATATACTTAAAATATTTATACTTTTATAAATACAGCAGGTCATCAGTTTTCCGGTCACCGTAGGCGCGGGCTTGCGGACGGCGAGCAATGGGTGGCTCGCCGTCCGACCGTCCGGAAACCGTCCGGACCAAGCCCAAGTCGTCAACGGCACGTGCAATTCCACGCGCGCCTCAAGGAGATGTCAGCAACTGTAGGGGCCCAGCAGGGTCGAAGCCTACTGGGGCCAAGAGTCTGATTCTGAAAGGAAGACTTGGCCCTGGTACGAAAATCAGTAAAAGTCTGACACTATCTCCCGCCCTAGAGCGGGGGATGTCATAAGATGATTTTTCCACCGAAAAAAATAAAAAGCAGCTCATCAGTCCACCTTGTAGGAGACTTTCCAACACTGCGTCTTTCGGTACGTGGTCGCCACTCTAGAAACTTTCGGCTCCAACAGCCATCTGTTCTGCGAGCAATGTGCCCTGCCCATTGCCACCTAAGTTTAGCGATTCTTCGTGCTATATCGGTAACCTTGGTTCTCCTGCGGATATCTTCATTCCTGATTAGATCACGCAAGGAAACTCCGAGCATAGCCCTTTTCATTGCCCTTTGGATGACTTTAAGCCAGTATTGGGCCACAAGGTGGACCAATGCCTTGGTAAGGGTTGCGGGAATCTGATAGATGTGAGACGCACGAGATCGTTCATTGTGGCGACACTTGAAAGAGGCCTATGTCCAACAGTAGACGTCTTTTGGCTGATATGATGATGATGATAAAACACGGCAAGGAGTCATGGGTAGTCCGAAAGGGATCCCCAGGGTCAGGAAAGAAGGAACATAGTTTTTAGTTAGTAAAGTCTGACACGTCCTAGCGCTCCACCCTGGAACGGGAGAAACCATTGAATGATTTGCCACCTTAAAAAAGGGCTGGTTTGAGAAAGCACAGGAAAAGAGTGTCTAAAAGATCTCGGGGCCGGTCTTTGCCCAGCTGTGGGACGAAAAGTGAATGTGTGTGTGTGTGTGTGTGGATGTTTAATAATAATAATAATAATATTCCACAACTTTCACAGAACGTCACCTAGTCCCAAACTAAGCAGAACTTGCGATATGAGTACTAGACAACTGATAAACATACTTATATATTTCTAAATTACACATTATAGAGATAAATTACACCCCGACACAGAAAAAATTATCATGCTCAAACATTTCTCCTGGGTGGGAATCGAACCCACGACTTCTGGAATAGCAGTCAGGACCACTGACCACTAGACCAACAGTCAGTCGGTTTGTTACTTCTTCACGGCTAAACGGATTTCAATAAAACTTAGATCACAGGTAGACCTGAAATAGCAAATAGGAATAATAAAATTCAAAATATAAGAATTTTCAAATTAAATTTCAATTATTCAGAAATACTTTTTATCCTACGACCATGTTCCTTTGGGTAAATTTTCTACTATTACGTAAAGCCGCTGGCAGTAACTAGTTCTTAATATGAAAAAAGACCTTTAAATATTCACTCAAAAATAATCCTTCAAATATTCACTATAAAATATAATTTCTTACAAACAAAAAAAAAACATATTTCTTACGTTCCTCCGAACACCCAATAAAAGATAGACTTACACGTGTCCCATATATTCAATTTAGGACCCAACTTCCAATCCTTTTCTCCTACTAGCGAAGGGCATAAAATATACCTAAATAAGTAAGAAACAGAGAAACGATATTTGTTGGCCATAAATAATGATATCATCTGTACATTTTACGTTTTATCTGTTATCTCTGGATTGAATAGCCCGCTTCGAATTCGAATGTCATTGAACTAGGGAATCCATGTTTGAATATAGGCTTTTTGTCAGTACTGGCTGTTACTAATAAGAAACAATGCTCAAGGATACCGTTTAGCTTTTAGGCCGGAAAAAATTAATGACCGGGACTATGGATTTCTGAAAAAAAAAAAACAACTGGGCAAGTGCGAGTCGGACTCGCGCCCTGAGGTTTCCGTACAAACTTACCTAAATAGTTCAATTCCGGAATGGAGTTTCGGAAGATTTTGCCGAATCGCAATAAAAAATTGCGACGTAACAAAAAAATTATGGTTTTCAGATTGATTCCTGTACTTGTGCAATAAGACCTTGCTTATTGTTAAATTTCAGGATTCTGGGTCAACGGTATGTACCCTATGAACTTTGATTTCCTTGAGAATGTCAAAATATACGTTTTTTGCCACATAAACCAAAGTATTTTTTTTCCTTGTTAATTTATAATTTTGATTTTTTTACAGCTTCAAAAGTCCACAGATCTGAGTATATGGTTTTAATTTCAACTCGGTACCTCCACGCGTTCCCAAGATAAAGGGTCTTGACAGACAGACAAACAGACGGACAAAAAAGTGATCCTATAAGGGGTTCCGTTTTTCCCTTTTGAGGTACGGAACCCTAAAAATGATAAATATTACTGTTGAAGAATCGCCAAACTTAAATGGCAGTGGACAAGGCGCATTGCTGGAAGAACAGATGGTCGATGGGGCGAAAGGTTCTGGAGTGGCGAGCACGTACCGGAAGATGCAGCGTTGTAAAACCACCCATAAGGTGAACCGAAAATTTGGGGAGGCCTATGTCCAGCAATGTACGTCTTTTGGCTGAAATGATAAAGTTTTAAAAGCTACCAGTCAAATTAGTTCCTCCAGCTACTCCACACTACACACTAACAGCCAGTTTCTTCATCAAAAGTAACAGCCAAAGTAACGTCATAAAGTAAAAGTAACGGTCAAATTCGTTTCTTCACAATTTTAACTGTTGGTTTATCTGTTACTTTTGCCTTTAACTTTTACTGCTCAATAAGGGGCTGTTAAAGCTAAAGTCACTGTCGTTTTGACAAAGTTGTAGGTTATATAGGTTTCATTGTATTTATTTCTAAAATATTTTAGTACTAAAATGTTATCACGAACTTCGTCCAGTGAAAGTTCAAGTTCATCAGACGATGAACTTATCGTTAGTTATTTAACGCGTAGGCGTAAAAAGTTTAGTATTCGCAAAGATCATTTTTTATGAGACGACGCTGATTTTCTATTCCGATACAGAATTTCAAAGGAAACAATTACATACCTCAGCCTATTGATGACAAGATAAACTGACGCCAAACACAGAAAAGTAAGTTTATACAATTATTGCTGGTTTTACGATTTTATGCAACGGGATCAACGCAACAAGTAGTGGGCGATATAGCCGGCGTACATAAAAGTACAGTATGTAAATGCAGTTTTCAAAGTATCTCACGCTATAGCTTCTTTAGCTTGGATGTTTATACAAATGCCAAGAAATGAAGAACTTGAAAACATATCTTGTCAATTTTATGAGATAGCCAGATTTCCAAAAGTAATTGGAGCTATTGACTGTACCCATATAGTAATTATATCACCTGGTAAGTAGTATTTATTGCCAACCTACACTGCCACTACTATCATTTCCTAGAATAAATAGTACCTATCCTGTTTTAATCGAGGATATGGTCTGTGCCTCTGTATTTCAAAACATATTCTAACACAATAAAACTAGGTTGGGTTTTGCCGGTTTGCTAATAATAAAGACAGCATATTGGGGGCGTCAAATTCATGTCCAAATATCGCTCATTATCTCATAATTATGTTATTATTTATCAATTCAATTTCAATAAAAACATTCTTTTTTTTATGGCAATTGAGCCGGTTTCGACTATTCTGCCAGTGTCACGTTGGGAATAAAAACATTCGTTCGTTTAAAAAGAAATGACATTTGACTTTTGGCACTACTTGACAGTGGATATTGCGATGTTGTCATGGGTAAAAAAAGCTCTTCACGTTTTTTTGGGGTAATTATGACGTTTTTGTTGTGGTAACTCAATTGACTTTTAGTTTAACTGTTACTTGGATGAAGAAACACATTTGCTGTAATATCAGTAATAGTCAAGTAAAAGTTAATACTTTTACTGATAGTTTTTGTTGTTGATGAAGAAACTGGCAGTAAATCATTTTCCAACAATACAATATTACCAAGTTTACTCACACTATTTACACCTCAGAATTTTCCGACATACAATAATAAAAAAAACCTCACAACTGAGCTAACTTGCCCCATTGTACCCTTAGCATTGTTGACTGACAATGGGAGGTTGACAGGTCTTGTCATACTGGTTAACTTGGCTATCTATCATGGGTTAGTGTCAGCTTGTCAGAAAATAATGATGCATGATGTTCCTTACATAAATAGTGGACATTTATTGTAGATAATTGAGTGGTGATCGTAAATCGGTGATTTTTATCGTATAAAGTGACCATCCGTTAGTCTGATGAACTCATCAGAAAAATGACAGTCTTCCAATCAAACTTTTGTTCTCTTTTTAAAAGAACACTATGATACTTAGAACAGCGATGGCCCAATAAAAATCTCGACCCAGCCAGGCGCATTCATCATCATCATCATCATTTCAGCCGAAAGACGTCCACTGTTGGTCATAGGCCTCCCCCAAGCGTCGCCACAACGACCGATCCTGTGCTTCGCGCATCCACCACACTCCCGCGGCCCTCACCAGGTCGTCGGTCCACCTTGTGGGAGGCCTTCCAATGCTGCGTCTTCCAGTGCGCGGTCGCCACTTTAGAACCTTTCGGCCCCATCGACCAACCGTCCAGGCGCATTACTTTTTGTAATTTATTTCATTACCACTGGCTGGACAAAACCGGCAGGAACCCTTTTATGATCACTTTGTTGTCCCTCTTCTGTCTGTCTGTATGTCAAGACCCTTTATATCGGGAACGCGTAAAAGTATTGAGTTGAAATTAAAATCATATAATCAAGCCTGCGGTCCCTTAATGCTGTAAAAAAATCAAACTTCTAAGTTAACGGAAAACAAAGATACAGCAGGGAAACATAATCATAGGGTACTTCCCGTTGACCCAGAATCCTGAAATTTTGCATAAAGCAAGGTCTTATAGCACAGGTATAGGAATAAATCTAAAAACAGTAAATTTGTTGTGACGTCACAAAAAAAAATTGCGTTTCGGAAAAATCTTCGAGAACGTGTACGGAACCCTTGGGGCGCCGGTTCGACTCGCACTTGCCCAGTTTTTTTAAGAAAGTATATCTTTATTTATTTTATTGGTTTAACAAACTACGTAGCAAATGTGAATATTAACTATATTTACTTTTGTACTAAACCTAACTGTACACATATAATACAAAAACCCAAAGAATTAGCATTTCTATTCAACGTGGCAATGCTGTCAGCCTTCTGGGCACATTTCCGGATGACAGCGATGTGGAGGAGTCTTTCGACGCCTGAGTGTATTTTGTATGTTAACTTATGGACGAACGAGCATAAGAAACAGAAAGGCACTGAAGAGAAACGAAATGGTCTCTTGCTAGATTTGTCCTCATATACCGTGGGTGCATTCAAAAACATGTAATCTCACATGCGCAAGACAGCCATACCCGTAACATCTATAGGCCATACAAATATTTGTTACGATCAGGAATTGAAGCCGCAAAACTCAGTACAGTCGCAATCTCAACCACTGCGTTCTCCATGCCGTCAAAACCATAAATGTATGTCACGTAAAGCGCAAGCCAGACAAAAGTGGCGCCATTTTCACGATACCGATGCGCGTTGGATGCGCCTGTGACACGATCACGATTGGAGGATGTGTATCCGAAGCGCGGTTGGGACAAGAACAACTGATGTCAGGTGTGAGCGAGGCGCCTTCAGTACGTTTGTAGGAGAGGTACGTGGTGTAAAACCCGCGCCTCTTCTGTCTGGTATGCACCTAATTAGTTGTGATTTGATGACCTAAATAACATTAAGTTCATAAGACTCAACAAAAAGCGCGCGTTGAGATCCTCGCGCTCCTCAAAGAGATGTCAGCAAACCGTAGGGGCCCAGCAGGGCCGATGCCCGCTAACTAGGACCGCGGAGAAGTTCCGAAAGGGTAATTGAAGGATACAGCGGTGGTTTTAGTCAGCAAAAGTCTGACACGCCCTCGCGCACCACCCAGAGTGCGAGAAGTCATTTGGATGATTTCCCACCTTAAAAAAAAAAAAGACTTAACAAAAAAGATTATATTTAAATAGATTTTCAGAACGTGGATCAGCAGGGCACAGATAACTAGAAAAGATCAACCGGTTCCATTATATTGGATTAACAAGCGAGATTTTTTTCCTCCACGTGTAATGTTTTATACATATCCTTGTAGCTACAAGTTTCGCCTCGTGGCGTTTTGCTATTTAATTTTATTTCTTATTATTTACTAGCTAACCCGGTGAACTTCGTATCGCCTAACAGTCAATGAATGTATGTAGTATATCTTTTGATATAGTCAACCGATTGCGATGAAACAAAGCCTAAGTAATATATCAAGTTACACACAATTTTAATTTATAGAAGTTGTCTACATTGATTTCGTACATTTAACGTAATGCGCGCTCAACTAAAAACTTCTACAGATTTATTATAAATTATGTTTGGTAAATCAAGCTTGAATTTGCTGTTTATTTGAGTCGATCTGGTTAGTTTATAAGTATGACGGCGATGTAATCCATACAATGCAAGTTCAACTTACGTTGTATAGTTTATGTAATTTTAAATGCATGACTTAGCTTTGGCATGTTACCTGGTTTAGATTGGACCCCCGTTTCATCCCTTTAGGGGGTGCCTACGTCATACAAAAAACCAAGTTTCAGGTCTTTACGATTAGCGGTTTAGGCTGTGCGTTGATCCTTTAGTCAGTCATTCAGGACAAAGCATTTATAAGTTTAGATTTACAATTATCTGACAGACGATAATATATCTGGGAACCGTATACCCTTAAAGTCGTTTGTGCTGATATAACTGTACAAAAAATATTCAACACTAGAGAGCGTTGAATGATTTCTTGCTTATTTTTTAATGTTTTTAGTCTACTTGTACTTTCTATTTTAATTTTTAGTATTGTATGTGTTTTTTTTTCCATTTTGTATGTTTATTTTTTTGTGGTAATAATCTTTTTTTATCTCATAATACTTATACAATTAATGTCATACTTAACATGGTGTAAGCTGTAATAGGCATGCATACCAGTAACTAAATTTTAATATCATTATTTTATAAAAAGTCCTGTAAGTATGTTATGCTGTTGGTGTACCAATAAATAAATAAATTAAATATTTTTTGTACAACTCAAAGATGAATGTCCGATAGAATAGAGATCCTATCGGACAATGAACGTTGAGTTTATCCCCTGCGCATAACAAAACCTGACATGCATCGTTACTCTAAGGCGCTCCAAGCCGAGCACTGGCATAAAGGTGATCTAGTGTCAAAGCAAGTGAACGTGTTTGAAATAATATACTTTTTGCGATAATGCCATTATCGTACGTTGGCGATAAATGGGCATCTAGAAAAACAAATTAAGCAATTATGTTAGTGGTTCTCGAAATCTCGAACAATAAAATGGTTAGGCATTTTTTTATATATTTAAGTCTTATTTATGGTAATCGTTAAAAGCGTTTCGTAGATTAAGTGGGCGGAATCTCATACAGACTGTCGCATTCACGCACACAGTGACTTAACGCGCGAAAAATCTAAAAAAAAAGAAGAGTTTTCTGAAAAACACTCAAAATTACTAAAAAAAATCTGCTACTGCTATTAAAAAGAAGTACTTCTTAATAGGAAACCCTAATAGCACTTTTTGCCTAACCCGGGAATCGTACCTAGGACTCAACGCTCAACAGTTGGGCTTGCGACTTTGAACAAAAATGTAGTTCTGTGGTTCTGTCGCCTAAGAATGTTAGTTCCTTTATGGCGTCATAGATGTCGCTAGATGTGGAATAGGCGACTACACGTGCAAACCGTATGTTTTGTGATGCCCATGTGTAAGCACACAAGTAAATGTAAGTTAAGTATAAAGTTACTATATCAATACTTTTTCCTTGTTTACTTCGCTAGGCCCTAGCTTGTCTGAGAAATAAATAACAAGGTCTAATCAATCAACTAACTCACTTAACTGGCGGTTAACGATAGATACTGGCCTATTTGTGTCAAATCACCAGATGTCGGTATGGTAATAGTATATTTACCTACAGTTCATGGAAGTAACATTTTTTTTTTCCGTTGGGAAAATCATCTCATGACATCCCCCGTTCTTGGGCGGAGCGCGAGATAGTGTCAGACTTTTACTGACTAAAAACCTACTCCTGTTCCTTCTTTGCCATTTGTTTTCCAGGGCCCCGGGGATCTCTTTCGCATCACCCATGGCCCCAGTAGGCTTCGACCCTGTTGGGCCCTTACGGTTGCTGATATCTCCTTGAGGCTAGTGGAACACTACACGCCGTCGACGACTTGGGCTCGGTCCGGACGGTTACCGGACGATCGGACGGCGAGCCACCCATTGCTCGCCGTCCGCAAGCCCGCGCCTACGGTGGCTGGAAATCGGGATCGGAATCCCGGCAGCGGTTGGGGCGTGAGGACCGTTGCCGTTGCCTCACGCGATCAGCCGCCTCCTTCGCATGGAAGTAACATTGAGTTTATAATACCTTCTTTAAACTACGCGTTATGTTCCAGGTACACCACAAAGAGATGTCAGCAAAATTGATGGGGCCTGTTAGGGCCGGCGCTTGCCAGGACTCCGGATTGTCAGTCAGCCCTCGCAATAAAGGGCAACTGAAGAGATACTCATAGGCCACAGTCAGTAAAAGTTGGCCATTCCCTCCCGTTCCTCCCAGAGTGGAAAAAGTTATTTGATAATTTCTCACATAAAAAAAGAGCAGGAGAAGTCATTTAATAGTTTCCCATCCAAAAACTACCACCTACATCACCATACTGGCATTTGTATCGTTTATAGGTAAAACAGCTGCCCCCCTAGCCAAGTTACAACCGTTACGTTTCGATTCTCTTTTCGTCGATCACTTCGAGTAGGCCACGCCTCCGATTGCTTTATTCTGACGTCATCTCAACGCTCAGTCACGATGTTAGAACAAAGGAATAGGAGGCGTGGCCGACTCGAGGCGATCAACGAAAAGAGAATCGAAACGAAACGGTTGTAACTTGGCTAGGGGGGCTGGTACCAGTCACTCAGTATAGATTGTCACTCCGTCTAGTCTGAAGACATAAACCTTACTTGCCGATTTGCGGTCTCTACGCAAGAACACATCTAGGCAAAAAATTAACGCTTCTATTCAACTAGCATAATATCTAAGATATTTCGTTATCTTGCTTTAAGCACTCTGCTGGTTGATCACGTTCCGGAGTGGAATTTGTTACCACATATAATAATTTCCAAATAGATTTTAATTAAACTATTATATAATTAATTTTTTCATCAATTTAAGTGAAATGAAGCCGGGTTTTCCTACCCTGAGAAAAAACACCGAAACAAACTCAGACATCCAAGTCTCTTTTAAAGTCCATACAGCAAACAAGGTAATGGTCAAATTATATGGGAACCACGCATATTAGTATCTGAGATGATCCTTTAAGAGAACCACACAGATCTGAGTGAACCTGTCTAATCAGTGCAAACATTTGTCAGTATTACTGTAGCTCTTAGAACAACTAACGAGATAAACAATTCGCCGAAGAATACCAAAGAAAGGACAAAATGGGTAGCATATTGCGTTAGGCTGTTACATCTGCCTATCTTAATAGCCTTAACTTCTCAAACCTTTTTTTTCAATGATCTAAACTAGTATTTGGCTGCGAACCCACTTGCTGGTGATGCAATCATTCAGTGCAAAAATTAGGTGTCCTCAAGACTAGAGTGAATATCTAGTGCGCTTCACTATTAACGATTGTATTGCAGAGCCTATTTATTCACTTTAGTCTTGAAGACACCTAATTTACAATCGGGCGGGAAGATTGTACAAAATAATAATCCACCGATTATCTTTTAACCCCTAAATCCTATAAAGACTGCAGATTCGTGCCCCAAAGCGAAGTGGTCCGGTAATAAATAAATAAGGCACACATACATTATGACGGCATTGTGCCAACCGTGCCAAGTGTGAAAAAATATTAGTTCTACTGAAAATATGTGGGGTTTATATAAAATATGTACTTCACCTTCCTGTGCTATATCATTCTCATATTGTACTAAGTTTTTAGTATGGTTGTGGGGTTCTGCTGTAGTTTTTATAAGTTATGAACAACTGGAGAGCAATAGAGAACCAGTGGTAATCACCCCGGGCACGGGCCTTAATTATGGCGGTAAGTCCCTTCTTTGAGGAGTGGCTTGAAAGACCTCACGGCGTTCTTACCTTTCGCATGACGTAGGTTCTCACCGAACAAGGTCAGTTTGGGATATTCCTGCACCGGATTCGTGCGGAAGAAACGCCCGGGTGTCACCATTGTGTGGACCGACCGGATGACTCGGTGGAGCATACGGTAAAGGTGTGCCCCGCCTGGGCAGAGCACCGCCGTATCCTCGTGGGAGCAAGCGGCGGCAGCCATCTCTCGCGCCGGGCCTTGGTACAGGCTATGGTCTGGAGCGAGGAGAAGTGGCAAACGGTCGCCTCCTTTTTCGAAGCAGTAATACTAGCGAAGGAAGAGGCCGCACGTGCATGCGTGAGACAATGGCTCTCTTACCCTAGCCACCGGGATTCTGATCCCGATTTCCGGCCACTGTAGGCGCGGGCTTGCGTACGGCGAGCAATGGGTAGCTCGCCGTCCGACCATCCGGTAACCGTCCGGACCAAGCCCAAGTCGTCTCATGCGCGCCTCAAGAAGAGGTCAGCAACCGTAGCGGCCCAGCAGGGTCGAAGCCTACTGCGGCCAAGGGTCTGATTCTAAAAGGAAGATTCGACCCTGGTATGAAAGGCAACGAAGGAACAAGAGTGTGTTTTAGTCAGTAAAAGTCTGACACACCCTTCCGATCCGTCCAAGAGTGGGGAACGATTTTCCCACCAAAAAAAAATTTTAATCACTTACGAGTTGTAGGTTGCGGGTTCAAATGCAGTAAAGTGCATTACTTTGTGTGATCTATTTCATCACTATTGTTCTCAAAACCGTAAAGGACAACATCGTGGGAAAAACTGACATGTCCTTGAACTAA
Source organism: Mythimna pallens (assembly GCA_961205895.1). NCBI lineage: Eukaryota > Metazoa > Arthropoda > Insecta > Lepidoptera > Noctuidae > Mythimna > Mythimna pallens. The sequence continues at coordinate 19,994,429 of OY540844.1, forward strand.
AAACCCGAAGATATGTGACATCCACCAACGCGCACTGAGCCCGCGTGGTGGATTACGACCCATTCCCTCTCCTTAACTGCTGCTGACTGGCCTGTTGGTCTAGTGGTTAGTGGCCCTGACTGCTATGCCGGAGGTCGTGGGTTCGATTCTCACCCAGGACAAATGTTTGTGTGATGAGTACGATCATTTCTTCTGTGTCTGGTTGTAATTTATCTATATATGTATGTATTTAGAAATATATAAGTATGTTTATTAGTTGTCTAATAGCTCTGCTTAGCTTGGGACTAGACAGCGTTGTGTGATACTTGTGGAATATTATTATAATATTATTATTAAGTCCTCCCTCCCCTGAGCCCCACCAGTAGGCACATTATAAGGCTGATTATGCTATACTATGCAACTATGGACAATCCCTGAGCGGTTTCGGAGGTTGAAATGATAACTTATATTAAATCTGCAGCCTTGCTCAGTTAAACGCAAAATCTAGTTTTTCAAGCTTCACTGCTGCCTAGAGAACCAGAAAACTTTTGATATTCCCTGTAACAAAGTGAGCTCACAGGTTTCTTGTGACTTATATTGTTATAAAGAATTATTTTATTTTCATTCATATTTTTATGATAATTTACGCAGTGCAGAAGGCCTCCCACAAGGAGGAACCAGAACCTGGTGAGAGTCACGGGAATCCGATGGATACGAGACGTATAGGACCGGTCGTTTTTGTGACACATGTCCAATAATCACACAACAACAACAACACAACACATCACATCAACATCTTTCGGCTAAAATGATGATGATTATGATTATGATGATAATATTTAATTTGCTTCTTCTGTAGCTTATTTAATGAAATTACAGTAGCCCTTTTTTTTCAAATCCAAAACTGGATGTTAGTATTTTTTTTATCCCTATTATTACATCCACAAGTAAAACGAGGTGTATTTTTTTTTTGTCATATAACTATTTTGAAAACTATGTAAGCTTTCGGCACTCTTTTTTACTATACATTATTTGCTATCCTAGAAAGTAGGACATGGCAGGCTAATAGCTGCAAAAGGGACCTGGTGACTTATAGTGCTGACTTATATAATTAAAATCTCACAAAGTTAATTCCATGTTCGTACTCCACCGTATAAAAAAAAAGAAACAAATTCTACCAACCATGAAACCACCCTTTAACTTGGTCTTAAACCACGATTATAAATGCTAATAAAACCCACCTTTTAGCATCAACACACACACACACACCATCACTGTTACAAACACACCTCACACATGGGTTCGTACCATTATTTATCACGTGTGACATGTTCTTGTCGCGACAATCTCCCATCGATTAAGGGATGATACTAATTAAAGTCAGGCTGACACCTGCTCACGAATAACAACATGGAGCGACAAGTTTGTATGTAATACCTTTGGAGGTATGTTCTGGATTTGTTGATGCAGTAATTTGTGTCGACAGAATTTAGGCAATTCTAGGCTTCAGGTATTAATTTCGAGTATTCTGTTTATTTTGGTGTAAATTTAAGGTCACCTTCTGCTACGTGAAAATAGAAAATATATATATATGTCACCGGAAAATTACAAACTCCGTATGACTGTAATAAATCTCTATTAGATTGTAATTTCTCGTTATATTATTATTCATAATAATAATAACTTACATCTCAACTCTCACATGTACAAACCACATACACACTAATATGCACTATCATTAGATACGCACAACAAACACAGATATAGTTAGCTCTTAATATTTTTTTTGTTTAACCTCGTTTTTACTTCTGCCTTCAAAATTATAATTACTTATTTTTGTTCTTATGGTTCCGTACCTCAAAAGGAAACAACGGAACTCTTCTAGAACCACTTTGTTGTCCGTCTGTCAGTCTGTCTGTCAAGACCTTTTATCTCGGGAACGCGTAGAGGTATCGAATTGAAATTTAAGCTATATACTCAAGTCTGCGGTCCCTTGTAGCTGTGAAAAAATCAAACTTCTGAGTTAACGAACAAAAAATATACAGCCGTTTATGTTGCAAAAATTGTCACTCTCAATGGAATGGACATTCATAGGGTACTTCCCTTTGACCTAGAATCCTGAAATTTGGCATGAAGCAAGGTACAAATATAGGAAAAAATCTGAAAACTGTAAATTTGTAGTTACGTCACAAAAAAGAAACTATTTTTGCAATTCGGAATAATCTTCGAGACGCCATTTGGGAATAGAACTATTTACATAGGTAAGTTTTTACGGAATCCTCAGTACGCGAGTCGGACTCGCACTTGCCTAGTTATTTTAAGGTAGAAAATCATCGAATACCTTCTCCTCTAAAACCATCAAATACCTCTCAACCCCGAGCGAGCAATTACTACATCTTTGAACTGAGACATAAGCTTTTCATCTAAAGCTAGTATACAATCGTCGCTTTACCAAACTAGTAACCAGGCCATTTCAAGAATATTTCGTTAGTGCACACCACACCTAAATCAGCTCCAAGTATTTAAGTTATTCAGACAGGAAACTACTAACCTATTAGATGAGCCGGAAAATTGTGTTACTTAACTTTACTAATGTTGTTTAAGTGATGTTTACTGACTTAATTTAAATGAACATGTGTTTGAGCCTATTGTAGATGTGTGAGTGAGCTGTGTCTATTCGTACATTTTCTTGGAAGAAAAAGAGCAGTTGCTGAGAGCAATGGTGGCCCAGTAACGGCCCCGACTTACAAATTGTAGATCGTGAGTTCAAACCCAGACAGGCGCATTACTTTGTGTAATTTCTTTCAACACCACTGTTCTCAAAACGGTGAAGGAAAACATCGTGAGGAAACCGGCATGCCCTAGAACCAAAAATTCGAAGACATGTGAAATTACCATTCCGCTCTGGGTCCGCGTAGTAGATAATGGCCCATTCCCTCTCCTAGAGAGGAGGCCTGAGTCCCAGCAGTGGGAACATTATAAGGCTGATTACGCTATTATTCTATGTTGGAAGAAATAATGCGTGGGTTTTTTATTGTGGCAGACAAGTAAGCGGCCTTTTTCCTTATTTATTAACATAGCACACCAATGTCTTATTTACAAATAAATATTATCTTTAATGTAACAATATTTGCGAGAGAATCCTGTGTAAATAAGGCAATTGTCTGTAAGTTTTTTTTAAATGATATAAACTAGTACTTGACTGCGATCTCACCTGATGGTAAGCAGTGATGCAATCGTTGGTGGTGAATGGCACTAGTTTAAGAGCCTATTTACTCTAGCCTTGAAGATACCCAAGTTATAATCGGAGGGGAAAACCGCAGCAGGCAAATTGTTCCATTCCTTTGATTATAAACGACGAAGCGAAACGCTTAGTCCGGACCGTAGAGGTGTGCAACAACGTAAGGGTGGTCACTCGTGTACAACATTCACAAAGAAAAAGGTAAAACATATAATAAAAATTAAAAATGTGAAAATAAAAATTAAAAATAAATGTTTGATAATAATAAGATAATGATTTAATTTAAGTAAAAAGACATAAATTAAATCGTCGACGTATTGTTACGAAATGTTTTTCAAATAGAATATTTAGTAATCGTGCAATTAAATACGAGAGTTCTTTGCAATAAAATAAAACAATAACGTGACTTTAAAGATTACTTTATTTTTTTTATTCCACTACCATCACACAACGCCGTCGAGTCCCAAGCTAAGCAGAGCTTGTGTTAAGAGTTCCAAACAACTGATAAACATAAGTACTTATATATTTCTAAATAAATCTTAATATATATAAATCTCGTGTCACAATGTTTGTCCTCAATGGACTCCTAAACCACTTAACCGATAATAATAAAATTCGCACACCATGTGCAGTTCGATCCAACTTGAGAGATAGGATAGTTTAAATCTCAAATTATAGTCGCAATTTTAATTACAAATCTTTATGACAGGACGAAGTCTGTCGGGTCCGCTAGTAAGATGAATTACACCCAGAAGAACTAATGATCGTGCTCATCACACAAACATTTGTCCTAGGTGGGAATCGAACCCACGACCTCTGGCATAGCAGTCAGGGCCACTGACCACTAGACCAACAGGACAATCTAATTGCTATTTCCTTTTTTTATGCAACTCACTAATCATATTAAATTCAAATTATCAGGTTCCAAAATGGAAAATACGCTCAAAACACTAACACACGAATATGAGACGAGTGATATTAGATAGAAGAAAAGAAGAAATGAGCTGTCAATGTCAACACAGATTTAAAAAAAAAAAAATATTAACTCTGTCGATATTTTGTGAGTCAATAATCTATTTTCTTAATGAGTAAAAACTTAATTATCTTAATTCCTAAATTCTAGTTTGGAAATGGTATTTTTATTACTAGGTAATGAGCTGTCAGTGTTAACATAGATTAAAAAACTATTTAAAAATAAACTGTTCTATTTTTACTTATGACTTAATTTTATTTTTTGGATATCTCATCTAGGAATAGAGCTAGTTTTTTTTTTTATATATATTTCAGAATAAAAAATATAACGCATTTTGAAACCATACCTCAATACATTCAGGACCAGAAATCACCATATGATATAAAATTCTTTCAAAATTTAAAAGAGCTTAACCATTCAGTCCCATGCCAACTTACCCGAAAATTCTTATCTCTTCCATGGCCGTTAAAATATGTCCCGAATCAGTCCTAAATCTAAGATGGCGTCAAATAAATCCATGGAAAGAGTTAACAACTTCAGTCGTTTCTTCTCGGCTTGTTTTGGCCTGTTCCAGAGGTAATTTACGAGAAAACTTCCAGGGAAACACGATGTTAATATATTTTTTTTTGCATTCCGTACTTCAAAAGGGAAAAAACGGAGCCCTTATACGATCACTTTATTGTCCGTCTGTCTGTTTGTCTGTCAAGACACTTTATCTCGGGAACGCGTGGAGGTATCGAGTTGAAATTAAAACCATATACTAAGGTTTGCGGCCCCTTGAAGCTGTGAGAAAATTAGACTTCCAAGTTAACGAAAAAAAAAGATACGGCCACTTATGTCGCAAAAACGTTCGACACTCTCAAGGGAATCAAAATTTATAGGCTTTTCGTTGGCCTAAAATCCTGAAATTTGGCATGAAGCAAGGTCTTATAGCACAAGAATAGGGAAAAATCTGAAAACTGTAAATTGGTAGTACAAAATCCTGCAGCTCTGCCGACTTCTAGTCTCTTCTTTGTCCTTTCCTGTTCCCATTATTTAGGGTCGGGTGTCCACTCCACCTCGGCTTTGTCAAATGGGCTAACTTGAGTTTTCTCTTGGTTCTAGACCACCAGGTCAGTGGTGGGCAAACTCGGCCTTTCATTTGTTACTGTCTCTGGCAACTTCTAGTAAAAAGAATTAAACAATTTGATTTAATTTAATTTTTCAATCTGTTTGAATTTCAGTTACCCTTGTTTAACGTAGACGTTAATCCAATCTGTACTAACAGATTTTCTCTCACATAAAAAAAACGACTGATCAATTTAAATCATTCATCACCACGCTTGCTCGCAAAATCCTTAAATCCCTTTAACACCCGCGCCTTTCGTACGCCCAGATTAAAATATAAAGATACCCGAAGAATCGTTCCAACATCTGTCACATTACTTACTTAGAATCTAAAAGTAACGATCCGTTTACACCTGGCGAAGAATTATTTAATAACCTGCAATGGATCGTCGCCGAGACACGCAGAATTACGAATGCGTGAGGCGACAGACAATTGATTAATGCGTGTGGTGGTTGATAAATTGTGTGAAGTGTGGGAAGGTTTTGGGATAAGATAGTTTATGTGAAGTTTGTACATGTGAGCTGGAGTGTGGCATGGTCAGAAATAAAGATATCCGCTGGCGAATCAAAGTGACTGACATACTCCGAAGAATTACCAAACTGATTGCAGAACTGATGGTTGATAGAGCCGAAAGGTTGCTGGACGTGCAACCGTGTACCAGAACATGCAGCTTTAGAAGACCTCCGACAAGGAGGACCCGTGAACTAGTGAGGATCGCAAGAATTCGATGAATACGAGACGTACAAACATTTTGGCGATACTTGAGGTACGCCATGAAATGATGATGGTGATGATGAAAAGCGAGATCAATGTCCACGCAATGCAGTATTGAACTGTAATTCACAGAATTCAGCTCTATAGAACAAAAAGCAGGATTAAGTACTAGCAAATTCGACCTGCATTGTATTAATCCCAAACGTAAGTTCATTGACCTACACGAGTACTGACAAATGCATGTATTGATTGGACATACCCACTCAAATATGTGTGGTTGGCAAGCTCAATAGACCATCCGCCGCGTATATTAAAAGAAAGAAAAGAAAGAAAGAAAAAACGTTTGTTCGTTTCGTTTCATTTATTAGTGATTCAACTGAGAGCAGAGGGACTTATTTAGCGTTTATTTATTTTTGTTACGTTTTGATTTATTAAGCTTAGAATGAAAATAACGTTTAAAAATTTCAATATGTAAGAAATGACTGGCCTGTTGGTCTAGTGGTTAGTGGCTCTGACTGTTATTCCGGAGGTCGTGGGTTCAATTCCCACGCAGGGTAAATGTTTGTGTGGTGAGCGTGATCATGTGTTCTGTGTCTAGATGTTATTTATCTATAATATGACGTATGTATTTAGAAATATCATCATCATCATTTCACCCGAAAGTCGTCCATTGTTGGACATAGTCCTCCCCAAGTGTCTCCACAACGAGCGATCCTGTGCGTTTCGCATCCATCACATTCCCGCGACTCTCACCAGGTCGTCGGTCTGCCTTGTGGGTGGTCTTCCAATGCTGCGTTTTTTGGTGCTCGGTCGCCACTCTAGAACCTTTCGGCCCCATCAACTATCCGTTCTACGAGCAATGAATAATTATATAAGTATGTATTACGAAATAATATAAGTATGTTTATCAGTTGTCTAGTACTCATAGCACAAGCTCTGCTTAGTTTTAGACCTGATGGCGTATGAAAACAAAAGAAAAATAGCAAAGTCTTCGAAATGTAATTTTGATATATCTATATAATATATAAAAGGAAAAACTGACTAACTGACATATCAACGAACAGCCGAAACTACACACGCGACAAGGAGCGTAAAATTTCGTTCATAGTTTCCTTCTACGATACAGACTAAGAGGAACACTACGAGAGGATTTTCCAAAATTCACCCTCCTGAGAGCATTCCCTCAAAACTTTGGGTCCCTGTTTCATCAAACACGGGCCCAAAGTTTTTATGGAGAAACGTACTTACAGCGGACGACGCTTCTGGCGGAAGCTAATGAGTACATAAATATGTAGCTATATCTGCCGTTTTTCATTCTTATTCATAATTCAGTCTTTTTTCAACATCAGGTTAAAGAGGCTTCAAAAACTCAATTTATAAGAAAATCAGAAATTTTGAGTTAGGTCATTTTGAATCTGAAAGTGCAGTAAATAGTATTTGTTAAAAACCAATTTAGTAATAGAATAACTGGAACAATTTGCCTGCTACGGTCTTCCCGTCCAGTTCAATCAATCAATTTTCAATTTATTATTAGTTTTATATTTTACTATGATTTAATTAGTTTTAATAAAATGATAAATCAATGGTTGTAATTTTATGTTATTTATTTGATGGATTAATTGTATCAATAATTTACACTAGTTGTGTACTTCATTTAATTAAAATATATTATGACTTGTAAATGTAATTTTTAACAATAAATATGTTTATGTGTTTATAATTTAAATGTTTTCAAGGCTAGAGAGAATCTAGTGCGCCTCACCATTTTTTTTTTTTTTTTTTAAGGTGGGAAATCATCCAAATGACTTCTCGCGCTCTGGGTGGAGCGCGAGGGCGTGTCAGACTTTTACTGACTAAAGCGCCTCACCATTAACAATTGTATCACTGTTTACCATCAGGTGGGATTGCATTCAAACACTAGTTTACATTATTTAAAAAAAAATGCAAATTCCCTTCACAATGCGAAATATTTGGTCCTCGAAAATTCAAGTCGCCGCCGGCGTGTACTGTTTCACGCACGCCTCAAGGAGATGACAGCAACTGTAGGGGCCCAGCAGGGCCGAAGCCTAATGGGGCCACGGGTAATGTGAAAGTGAAACCCGGGGCCCTGGGACGAAGGCAAAGAAGGTACAGGAGTGGATTTTTAGTCAGTTAAAGTCTGACACTATCTTCCGCTCCGCCCAAGAGCGAGATTGGTCATTAGATAATTTTCCCAACTAAAAAAAAATCTTCAAAAATTCCAATCCAGAGAGAAATATCGGTTCTATCTTGAATTTTGCACTCATATAATAATATAATATAACAATCGATGATATAATAACTACAAGCGCATAAGGCTCACACCACATTAGCGGCACAAAGCCGTGAACCCACCTGGAAAACCCAATAATTCTAATTACATGTACAAACCTCCACCTTGCATCTGATGAAGTTCCTTCATTACCTCCAGTGTGTTCCGGAAGATTTATTACATGTTACACGCACATACAGCACTTAGGTGTGTGTGCGTTTGGGTTTAAAGCTCGGGCTATACCGGAGTTGTGTTAGGTAACTATTGATGCAAGGAGATGAAATTAGTCTGGTTCTTTTTGGGTTTGGTTGTCTAAAAACTAACACCATTTTCCTGTTTTCCTGATTCATTTGGACTTGGTGCAGTATGTTTTTATTTATTTTTTAAAGAACTCCTACAAGGGCTGCGGGCTTGTAATTCATTAAACCCCGAGCGAACGCCGGCGTTCGCTCGGTCATTGTCTTACTATTGTGTCTCTAATTACGCTACTCAATAGGTAAATTCCTTTGACCCTGGAATGCAAAGGGTAAATGAACACAAAGGGCAATATTATTATACCTCGTATTTTTGTGTGGATATACCTTTATAAGAGTCTTCTTTTTTTGGATTAGGATATTGTCCAATAACTCGCTTTGGGTGAAGCGAGAGAGTTAGACTTTACTGACTAAAATCCACCTGTTTTCCTTCAGATGCCTTTTGCGTTCCAAGGCCGCGATGACTCTTTCAACAATCCTGCAGTAGTGAGAGTCAGCCTTAAGGTGATATACTTATATATTTTTAGATTAATAAGTATATATAATTATATAATAATAGTGTTTGTACAATCTCTGACTGTACAAACATTTCAAATTCGTTTCTCAACACACAATTATCAACTTACCTAGCCTTTTCTTAACTATGTTGAAGACGGCTTCCAGTATAGCGTAATGCAGCTGAGTATCTGTATTTTCAGACATCCTAGTTGGGTAGGTCGAACCCGACTCGGCTGGGCACCGTTAGGGAAGCTGCGCGATATCTTCTCGTCCAACATACCACAGTGTCTCAAGATGAAAGTCTATGACCAGTGCGGGTTGCCAGTGATGACATATGGCACTGAAACACGGTCGCTTACAATAGGCCTCATCAGAAGGCTTACAGTCACCCAAAGGGCAATGGAAAGGCTATACTCGGAGATTCCTTGCGTGATCGCGTAAGGAAAGAAGATATCCACAGGACTAAGGTCGCCGACATAACCCGAAGAATCTCCAAACTAAAGTGGCAGTGAGCAGGACACATTGCTCGTAGAACGGATGGTCGTTGGGGCCGAAAGGTTGTAGAGTGGCGACCGCGCACCGGAAAATGCAGCGCTGGAAGGCCTCACGCCACTAGGTGGACCGACAGACCTGGTGAGAGGAGCGGGAATGCGGTGGATGCGAGACGCACAAGATCCGTTATTGTGGAGATGCTTGGGGGAGGCCTATGTCCAACAGTGGATGTCTTTCGGCTGAAATAATGATGATGATGATCTCTATTTTACATGGAGCGACTGTTTATCTGTATTATCTATCCTCTACAACCGAATAAATGGATAACATTAACTGGTGTCCTCTTGGACAAGACTGGTCTTCTGACTTTTGATCATACGTAACGACAGTCAAAGATCTTCAAATGACAGGTAGAAGCAACGACTTAACATGCTTTCCGAGGCACAGAGGAGTCTCGATGTGTAAAAGATGGTCACCCATACTTTTACTGACCTCAGCAAACGTTGCATAACCTTGAAGATCAACCGTTAGAGTCTTAATCACTCAGCCACACGTGACGCATAAAAAATGCTTCAGGTATTTGAACTTCTCTAGGTCAGCCGCCCATCCTAACCCACGGTCCAGACCCGGTCACTCACCGAAATGCAAAAATTTCGCCTTGAGGATTATCAGAGTTATGAAGCACAACATTTTGCTGCACTCCAAAACGGACGTAATAGATGTGGGTAAAAAGGCTGCTAAGCTCAAATGGGATTGGGCGGGTCGAGTCAGCCGCATGCATAGTGACAGCTGGGCAAGTGGGTTTCTGGAGAGGACAAGCGCAGTCAAGGCCGATACAGAGGGAGGTGGCGTAATGATCTAAACGCGTACCACGAAGACTGCTTCAAGACGGTCCAAGAGAACAATGTCTGGAAGGACTTAGGGAGGCTTTTGTCCAGCTGTGGGATAATAATGGCAAGAAAAACAAAAGGTAACGATGACCACCCACTAAAAGCTGGAACGAGCCACCTTGTCATTAAAAGTTCCAATATAGAAGACGCATAGACCTAAAAGGCTACTGTTACAATCTAGAATAATTGATTGCGTTATAGAGGGTTAGTAATCACTGTTTGTGCCCGCTCGTGTGGACTCGGCCTTAGAGGCGTAGGCAGGACTAATTAATAGCCTTGTTGAGAGTCCCGGCTGATGGTTCGTCTTGATAATTATAGTACGTACATAATGTTATGTGTATGTACGAGTGAAGTATAAACATAGTGGGGGGATACATATGTTGAGTGAAAATGGGTGTTTAGCAAGAGGGAATTGTATTTTCGACATAAAAACTAACTGTAGTGTAAGAAATTTTTAGAATTCTGTACCTTAGTTGAACACCTTGTTATGAAGGAAAGATGAACGGGATGAGGCCGCGAGGCAGATCACCAATGCGATGGCCTGACCAGATCAAAGCGATTGTTGGCGGCCCATTGAACGAGTGGTGGGAAGTCGTGCAGCGTACCCTGCCAGCTTGCGGAGAACTACCTTCGTGATAACCATGACCACTCCGGCATGAGTGAAACGACCAAGAAGATACCTCAGTCGTCAAAAACGGAAAATCTATTTATGTGCCAAATTTTATCTCAATCCCAATCCCATTTCTGCGTAAAGGACTAGCCAACATACACATACACATTCTCACAAACTTTTGCTTTTATAATATTAGAGTGATTAATAAATGTAAAAAATATGTATTGTGTCACTTTTGTTGTATTATATGAGCCACTATTCACTCTTGACTTAGGCCCCTAGGTTGTAACGTAAACGAAAAAAGTTATAAAATACTTACTAGTTTAAAGTGAACAAAGTAAAATATGTTTTTACGGGGAACCCTTGGGCCTAGAACACAAAGTAGAAAACCTAGGGTGAAAGGGTTGATTCTGGACAAGCGCGCTTCATCTAAGGGCATATCATCGCTTTGCAAAGCAGTAATGCTAGCAAAGGAGGCGGCCGATCGCGTGAGGCAACGGCAACGGTCCTCACGCCCCAACCGCCGCCGGGATTCCGATCCCAATTTCCGGCCACCGTAGGCGCGGGCTTGCGGACGGCGAGCAATGGGTGGCTCACCGTCCGATCGTCCGGTAACCGTCCGGACCGAGCCCAAGTCGTCGACGGCGCGTAGTGTTCCACGCGCGCCTCAAGGAGATGTCAGCAACCGTAGGGGCCCAACAGGGTCGAAGCCTACTGGGGCCATGGGTGATGCGAAAGTGACCACCGGGGCCCTGGAAGAAAAAAAAAGAAGGGCAAAGAAGGAACAGGAGTGGGTTTTTAGTCAGTAAAAGTCTGACACTATCTCCCGCTCCGCCCAAAAGCGAGGGTTGTCATTAGATGATTTACCCACCTAAAAAAAAAAAAAAAATCATCGCTTACCATCAGGTGATATAATGGTCAAACGTGAGTCTACAATAAAAAAGGAAAAATTAAAAAAAAAACTATATATTTATAGTATGTAGGTACATACCCTACAATGCGCTATATTTTGCTACTGAACGTTGTTTGCACCATTTTTACAAACGTAATATTACAAAGAAGCGCTACTTTCAGTACTACAAAGAAGGAACCACAGTGTGGCAGATAAAATTTATGACTCACCCATGTAGATGTCAAGTTTTTATGAAAAGAGGAGTTACAAGTTAAACTTGAGTGACAGTTTTCTTTCAAGACTACTTGCCTCCACCCTTCCGAGGAAAACATACGGAATTTGACTTACATTCGCTATTCCCTTTATCGCTTGCGACACGCTTCGTTCCGCTCTTACTATTATGTTATCTCAAAGTGAGAATTCAGAAGGCTAAGGCCCCTCTTCATTTAGAAGGCTAAGACGACTTTTTATAGCGATGAAAGAAAAGAAAGAAAAAAAAATTCGAATTAAAAAAAAACAAAAAAAGAGAAGAAAGAGTTTTGTTTTTTTTTTTCGATGCTATAGCACGTTTCGTAAGTGCGCAATAGCATTGCTACTAACGCCCGTTAGTCGCATTAGCAAGTGCGCGATATTTTTCCGAATCACAAAAAAGAATTTTTTTTGTGACGTAACAACAAATTTACAGCTTTCACATTTTTTTCCTATACTTGTGCTATGAGACCTTGCTTCATGCCAAATTTCAGGATTCTAGGTCAACGGGAAGTACCCTATGAATTTTTATTCCCTTGAGAGTGTCGAAATACACGTTTTTTTGAGACATAAACGGCCGAATCTTTTTTAGTCGTTAACTCAGAAGTTTTATTTTTTTACAGCTTCAAGAAACTACAAACCTAAGTATACGATACCTTTACGCGTTCCCGAGATAAAGGTCTTTACAGACAGACAGAGAGACATACAACCCCTAAAGTGATCCTATAGGGGTTCCGTTTTTTGCTTTTGAGGTACGGAACGCTAAAAGTTTTTTTAAACTGTTTAGTTTTTTCCACCTGATTTATGAAAAGGGGCTGTATACCCAGACTAGCTAACAACTGAGATACCTTCCATTGTGATCTCTCTCTATCACTCAATGGTTTGCTGGAAGAAAACTCAACATTGAGTTAAGCTCACCTATGTACATGAACTTTGTTATTCACTTATAATCTGTTATGCTGTACAATAAACGACTGAAAAGTTGAAAGGGAATCGTTTGTCTTGGTATGGTCATGTGAAGAGGAGGGATGAAACGCATGTTACAAAAAGAGTTATGAGTTTACATGTGGATGGATGGAGAGGGAGAGGGAGACCAAAGAAAAGATGGATGGATTGTGTGAAGAGTAATATGAAAGAAAATGAAGTTAGTGATAGTATGACGAGTGACAGGGCAGAATGGAAAAAGAAAACGTGTTGCGCCGACCCCAAATAACACGGGACAAGGGCAGGAAGATGATGATGATGATATGGTGTACAATAAAGAATAAAAGAACTGAAATTAAGAAAAGCCTTTTTAAGTTTTATGTAAGATGGTGATGATTATGTTTCAAGTCCATATTAAAACTCCACTCAACTCAATCAACATGACAACGGAAAAACTCTCAATCAATGTTAATACATCAATAAATTTGATGACTTGAAGAGGAGTCGATATGGAAATAACTTGGAATAAAGAGGGTGATTCGAAAAAATAGAAAGGTATTTGCTGACATGGCGGGATGTACCACCGGTAGCCACGTGATACTAGACTAAGATCCGATTGATGAAATAAAACAGTTGACACGTTGAAAGAGGCGCTTATTTTTGTATTATTTCCATTTCTACGGTACGGGGCGTTTAAGACCTCGTTTTAAAATTATCATTATGGCGGTAAAGGGCTTATTAGACCCGGTAACGTTTAAGAAACTGAAAGCTTTTTTCGCTAAATTAAAGGAAAACTTTTATGTCTTCAGTGCATTACGAGGTTAAAATGACCCTGTATTAAAGTAGAGACACCGTTGCATTCTGTTTTAGATGTATATTCATCTCTTTTCTAAACTGAACCAAATTGAAATGAGGGGCCTCCGCACGGCAGAGAAGACTATATTTTTCTTAACCACACCGTAAGAAAGACATACGAGGCGTATTAGACCTCGTTCCTATTAACCATATAATCGAATCCGGTTAGAAAGAGAGAGATTGCGTAATTCGTGCCAACCCTTAGCCGTGTCCACCGGTGACGTACCTACCTCACCTAGCAAGATCTACTTTATAGGGTGGTGATGTACCACTAATTGCCACATGAAGATTTTCCCGATAGGATACCAAAATTAAACACATACTCATGAAGTTCCTATCTGAACGTGCTAACCAAATAAATAAATTTACTGTGATGACTGAGCAGCCCATAAAGACTTTGACTGACCCAGTGGTTAGCGACTGTTGACTGGCCTGTTGGTCTAGTGGTTAGCGGTCTTAACTGCTATGCTGGACGTCGTGGGTTCGATTCCTACCCAAAACAAATGTTTGTGTAAAGATCACGATCGTTTTGTTCTGTATCTGGGTGTAATTTATCTATATTATATTTGTATTTAGAATATATTTCTTTAAGTATGTTTATGTTTCTTATTCATAGCACAAACTCTGCTTAGTTTGGGACTAGTAAAAAATAAAAATAAAATGATTGAAAATATCAAGAATGTCATTATACAAACATTTACGTTTGTATGTTGACATTCTTGATATTTTTTCGGAGAGCCTAACAAATATGACTGAACTTAAAATGACAAAAGCAAGTGATGATATATTTTTCTTTCACCGTAAATTATCTTGGAAAATAATATTAATGTTGTTAGGAGTGGATTTTCTGAAGTTTACTTTCTATATTTTATGACAATGACAAAGTTAGGTCATGACAAATACAGGTACCGAAAATAACGGATGTTGCGCCCGAATCAAACCATATATTTTCATACAGGGAGGGGAAATTTACACCCTCACATTAATAATTTTGCTCCAACGAATCACCCTCCAGTTTGATTTTACGCGAGTTGTGTTAATAAAAGGTAAAAGGGATACGGTCTAGTGATGTTAAATTCTCGGATCCGAAAAAAAAATACGCAAATAAATCCGCATGAAATTGAAATTGATTAACGATTTCATTTGCATATTAACTGGATGTTCCTTTAATCGTTATATTTGGGAATGTGGTGGGATGTCTATATTTTCAATTTCGTATCGGTCACAACATTACATTTTATTACACAACGTAAAATAGAAATTGAGCATTGCGAGATAAAATAATTGTTTCAACATTATAATATAAAATCTTTACTTTATTCAGCGCGCATTATTTAACCTTAGTTTATAAATTTTCTTATAGCCTTGCAATCAAAGACAACACAGCTGTAATTAGTCTAAGCACAGACTGGAAACAAGAAAAATCTATTATTACTTCTTTTTTTTTTAAGTTGGTCTTTACTAGGACTTACTCCTATAGCGTAGGTGGTTTTACAACATAAGCACAGCCTCCGTAATGCTGGAGGCTGTATTTATGTACTGCATTTTAATTATCTCGTTAATAAGTTGATTTTCTTGTTTGTTTTTTTTTTATTATTATAGCCTCTTTTTTAAATGTGAATATGAGAACACTGTAGACTACGCGAATTCTTGGATTACTTTCTTTTACAAAGCACTTTTTATTATAATTATTTTTATTGTATTTTTGAGTAAAATATTGACTGACTGGCTTACACTGTCCTTATATAATATCTACTAATACTGTAATATGAAAATTTTGTAAGAAAATCATTTTTTTTTAAAGTTACTTTTTTTTCTTCTAACACATGGTTTTGCAATATTTTTTATATTATTAGACGCCAACCTGTATGTACTTTATTGATAATTGTAATTATTTATTTTTCTTGCTTTTTTTATATAGCCTCTTTTTTATGTGAATGTGAGAATACTGTAGACTCCGCGAATTCTTAGGTTACTTCCTATTACGACTCACTTTTTTTTAATATGATTATTTTTATTGTGCTTTTGGGTACAATATTGACTGGTCTACACTGTTCTTACATAATATCTATTAATACTGTAATATGAAAATATTGTAAATAACCACTTTTTATAAAAGAGTAACCGTGGAGTTTCTTGCCGGTTCTTCTCCATAGGAAACGACCAATTTGGAACCGTGCACTAGCTTCTGACGTTTAATAAGTGCCCATGTAGGCCTATGTGAAATAAAAACACTTGAATTTTGTTTTATTTTTTTATTTGTTTTTTAATCATTACAATCAATTAGCCTTGTCCTTTATCCTTTTACGGCTACTAAATAATCCAACCTTACGCAGCCAGATACTAACATAAACAAATCCACATCGTCGCTTTGCATCAGCCTCCTAGCCAAGTTACGATCGTTTCGTTTGCGTCGAAAACCTCGAGTAGGCCACGCCTCCGATTCCTTTGTTCTGATCACGTGGCGTTGAAATGACGCCAGAACAAAGGAATCGGAGGTGTGGCCTACTCGAGACATTCGACGCAAACGAAACGATCGTAACTTGGCTAATAAAAAAAATTATAAATATATCCGCATCTCACCAAAGACGTAACTCTAAAATCCGCAACCCATGTCCCATCACTAACCCCTTAAGAGGTAATTTTTCCTCCAAGTAACATGCTCCTTTACCGTCAGCTTTGATACATGTTGCTTATGTTATTATTAAGTATTATTCAAATATACGGTGAAATATGTGTTTTGCTCGACTCTACGTGACTACATACGTAGGTATTTCACTGTATCCACTTTGGTTTTTTATTTTTTTCTTATTTCGATCACTTTCGCCTAATATGGATTCATGGTGTGTCGGTTTAGTACTTGCCTGAATAAAGTAGGAATGGGTTAAAGTGTTTCTGAATTGGTTAGGCTTTTTAAGGGTGAGATGTTGAAAAAGTATGGAAAAATAAGTTACCGTACTGTAACTGCAAGGCTAAATGAATCGTTTACCAAGCTTTGAAGTGGATATGTCGTGGCCAGATCTTAGAAATTGATCAGTTCATGATATGGCCAAATAAAACTGGCCAGATCGTCTTAAACGTTTAAGTTTGATGATATGTCAATCCTCGTTTGGCCTATTTTCTTTAGACCTTTTATTATCATAGAAATCATACATCAATGAGGTGGCCCAACGAGGATTGACATATCATCAAATGTTAACGTTTAAGCGATCTGGTCAGTTTTATTTGGCCATATCATGAAGTGAACAATTCAAAGATCTGGCCACGACAGATACATAGGCCCAAAGTACACAGGTGCTCGGGTTTGAACCTACGACCTACAACTCGTAAGACGCTAAGGATTTTGGTATGGTCAATTCTGTATTAATTGTTGATATTTATTTATTTAAAAAACAAAGTATAATCTTCAAAATATTTTAATCTAAACTGAGCTGCTCTTACTTGATTATGACATTATTACATTTTTTTCTGTAGATATTTTGGAAACATATATTTTATGGATATAATCTTGGTTTCTATTAAAATCAAAACTTAAATTTCTGTAAAATTAATCCTGTAAAGTCTTCGAAAAATCTGCAATTTTTCGTGTTTGGATCGAGGTATTGAATAACGTTTTTTTTTTTTTAAATATCAAAGTTTTAACACATACACTTCTTTTCCAGGAACAAGTTTTGTGAAATATTCGAGTTAGTGACGGCATTTCCAAATGCTTACAAAACGTTTAGATGTTATCTCTTTTTTGGCGTTGCCTCTTTATCAAAAATTGCATTTAATTGCGTTGGATGAAAGAACAAACTTTTAAACCATAGTGACGATAGATAGCTCGGGAAGGGCCCTCTTAAACCGTCAATATCGCATTCTAAAATTAAACAATAAGGTCACAAATTAAATGATACCTGTACATAAAGTAAATGCTTCACTAACTAAAGGTAAACGGGTAAAATACATTATATTTAGCTTAACCCTTGTATCCAAATCACAGTGTAAATGAACCGTTACAATACCCGTACGATTTAACATAACCCTTCACGACCCGTCCTTTTTCCATAAGACAGGCGTATGATAAAATATTTCACATTTTAAACCAAATCTCATTACTCTGTTTCCCGTGGAACGTCAGCAGAGAAATCGACAGGAGATTAATGTGGGCCCAGGGGATGATCGTAATTGATTTTTTTTGCTAACCCTCATATCCGAGCGGCATTAACCTTTTAGTTGATAACGCTACCCATGTTTCGATGTTCAAAATAAATTTTCATTTCAAATATTTTTATACTTCAATTTTGAAATTGGGATTTCATTTTTTACAGGTTTCGGGAGAGTTATTGCTGTTGGATATTTGTGTGGATTTTTGGTTACAGATTAACTAAAAGTGCGAGCCTTGGTAAATACAAGGAGATCGTTTTAATATTTGATTTGAGTTTTTTTTGCTTACATTACATAGTTACTGTTCGACTACTGAAAAAATCAGAATAATACTAACTTTTTTGATACCTAAATGTTCGTATTTTACAAAGTGTAACAGTCTAATTTTTTATCTGCACTATAATATTATAAAGAGGCAAAGTTTGTTTTGTTTGTTTGTAGGAGGTAATCTCTGAAAGTACTAGTCTGAATGCGAAAATTTTTTTACCGATAGAAAGCTGCTTTATTCCTGAGTGATATCGGCTATATTTTACGTATTCGGGCGAAGAAGCAGACAAAAGCTAGTTGTTTATAATAATAACATTCTTTATTCCGAGCGACAAGACTCATTTAGTGTTAGTAAAAACAAAACAAACTTACAACCAACCAGCCAGACAGCCTGCCAGCCAGCCAACCAACCAGTTTATATTATTTTGTCTTTATATTCAACAAGCTGCTGTCAACGGCTTCGCCTGTATGATAGAAGAAAATTATTTCAAGGGAACATACTCCCGGCAAAAAAAAAATAGTATTTTATATTCTATTCTAGGATATGGTCTAACTTTGAGCCAAAAATCCAAAACCGTTCACATACTCACAAACTTTCACCTTGGAAGTATCAAAACATATGTACATGAATGAATTAATATTAACTAACTACGTATCATAAATAAGTGCAAAATTAATACACTTCTTAAGCGCCGAATCTCACATTGCTGTCATTTGGACAGACTTCTTCTACTTCTTTTCGTGTCGATGTACTCTAACAAAATTTTATCTGACCAGCATTTCGCAACCTCTACGGCTTTGTTATTGGCCTCGTATAGATCCTGAAAACTGCAGGTGGTTGTGCAGGATGGACAGCATAGCAAATGACGCATGTCCTGTGCAGCGGCTCCACACTGGCACTTTGTTAGAGATGGGTCGAGGAAGCCCCATTTGGCCAAATTATTTTTACAGCGGCCAACCTGAGTCCGCCGTCTGTTAAGTGATTTCCAGATTGGCTACTGCAATTCGCGTCCAGGGGGGAGACGTTCTGACGGGGTGATGAAATGTGTAGGAGTTGGGTGCTTCAGCTTCCACAGCGCGCATCTCTCGTCCTCTGCACCGTCTTTCGAAGAGGTCGTAAATCGCATAAAGCTTTTTTGGGCAGACTGACAAATATTTAAAGCATTTCATTTCAAACTAGCTTTTGCCCGCAGCTTTGCCCGTTTATGTATGCATAATATATACCCTATGCCACTCAGGAATAAAACAGCTTTCTATCGGTGAAAAAAAATTAGCAATTGGACCAGTACTTTATACATTTCTGCTTTAATGAGTAACAATGAATACTCTAATGAGTAACATTTACAAGTGCAACAATTAATTACACGTTAACACCACATTCACAAAAAAAAAACGGCTTTATATATATATTTTTTTTTTATATAAACCAGTGCTTGTGCTAGTGCTTATATAACATATTTATATCTTATTGAAATTAAAAAATTCTCAAAACGGTGAAGGAAAACATCGTAAGGAAACCGGCATGTCCTAGAAACAAAAAAATTGAAGACATGTGACATTCTTCGAACTAATACATGCAATCATTCTGATTGGTTGTCAGATTGTTCTACAAGAAGTGTTTAACAGTTGTAGTGTTTTAATTTTTTAATCAAATCTGTAGAGATTTGATTATAAATCCATACGTATATATATATATAAGCGAAATACCACTCACTGATTAATTACGAAATCTCAGAAACTCTAACACCTACAAACTTAAAATTTAGCAAGTAGGTTCCGTATAAGGTGTAATAATCCACTAAGAACGGATTTTCCGAAATTCACCCCCTGAGGGGATGAAATGCTGCGTTTGTGTGGAGAAACCGACTTTCACGCAGGTAAAGCTGATGGTAGAAACTAGTAAAAAATATGGGCAGATATAAATTATAAAATATGCTCATATTTTGCAAGCATTGTCTTTGCACATTTCCTTCTTTTGTATGTAGTCCGAGAGTGGCCACGCTTTAGGTCCTGCAGTCCTCTTAACAGTATAAGTATTAGATAAAGTTGTCTAATTACATAAAATTAAAAACAGAAAAATATATTACATAAAAACCGGACATAAAAAAACTTAACACATAAAAAAAGTGTTAAAGTTACTATGCACAAACATGTTAAAAAAAAAACTATTCCCAAATAATTAAAAAATGTTTCTCATACAGGGAGCACTCGTTCTTAATTAAATTTCTGGGTCCGCATTTGAGCGCGTTCACATTGGTGCAGTTAGTAGTCTAATAAGGATGGGAAATTGGAGAAAATATGGTTCATAGTTTGAGGAAACGTACTGAGGGCGTTTGCTACTTGAACCCTTAGGTAAAAACGAAAGAAATATGGATGTTTCCGTCAATAATAGCCCTAGAAGGTAGCAAGTAACCTTTTAGGTTAGCTTGATAATGTGGCATTGTATCCAATGACGATCATAACGACAAAATAACAAAATGAATGAGATTGACATGGCAAAACATACATGGTGAATCCCAATTCACTATAGATATTTTGGCATGTCGATCCCAATAATTTAATATCGATTAAGTTTGCTGCTAGCTGCAACTTAGAGGTCTTTAAGTCAACAGTAAATGGGTTACTTCAATCTAGGAAAGTGTGTTTCATGGTCACCTGATGGTAAGCGATGATCTGAACGCTTTCCATCAGGTGAGATAGTGTTCAATCACGAGCATAATTAGAAATTATAATTTTAAAAAAATAGACAATCGTTTTCTTTAATTGAATACCACTTTAATTACAATAATAAAATATGCCCCAAACTTTAAATTTTCTTTTGAGAAGTATTGATTTATTTATTTTTAAACACATAGAAAAACATTTTTACCCACAAGTAAAAATACATTATAAATATGAGTGCAAAGAAACTGATTATTTTAAAAACAATATTATCCACCTGCAAAAGGAGGAATTAATTAAAAAGAAATGTAGACAATGGTATCGCCAGGGTGACCATAAGAAATATGGTTACGCAGATAGGAGGGATATAACGAGTTGTGATATTGAAATAGAAGACAGAATTCAAGCGTTCCTGCAAAGATGGATTAGAAACCATTTTAGTTCCCGGCAAAGGTGAGAAAAAATAAAACCTAATGCATACGTTTTGCAGGTGCTCAAGCTTTTTTAATAGCTCCTCAGTAGTGTCCAGGTAGCAGGAGTAAGGAGAAAGCCGCACCGAGGAAGGGGCCCTCACGCCCCAGCCCGAGGGATCCCGATTCGGATTTCCAGCCACCTTAGGCGCGGGCTTGCGAACGGCGAGCAATGGGTAGCTCGCCGTCCGACCGTCCGGTTACTGTCTGGACCGAGCCCAAGTCGTCGACGGCGCGTAGTGTTCCACGCACGCCTCTAGGAGAAGTCAGCAACCGTAGGGGCACAGCAAGGTCGAAGCCTACTGGGGCCAAGGGTCTGCTTCTGAAAGAAAGACTCGGCCCTGGTATGAAAGGCAACGAAGGAACAAGAGTGTGTTTTTATTCAGTAAAAGTCTGACAAACCCTACCGATCCGCCCAAGACTGGGGAACGATTTTCCCACCAAAAAAAAAGTTTTAATCACCCCAACTTACTAGTTGTAGGTTGCGGGTTCAAACGCAGTAAAGTGCATTACTTTGTGTGATCTATTTCATCACTATTGTTCTCAAAACCGTGAAGGACAACATCGTGTCATTGGATGATTTTCCCACCGAAAAAAAAAACAGTTTAGATTTGATTTTTCTTTTAATTGTTTTGACATATAATCCTTGTCTATTCCCGCTACCGTGATTGGAGAGTGTTTCTAAACCATCACGCTAAATCCCTAGACCACAACAGCGTCGGGTTTGCGTCGCATTAAAAATGCGTGAGCGGTCTCGCCGCTAGCGTGTCGCGTAAACGCAGCACCACTCACCCAAATGTAAACGAAGCATGAGGGTGAAAGTGTTGTTACGCTAATATATCTCTTTGGGTGGTAAGCAGAGTTTGAGGACGAGGAAGTGTTGTTACCGCGTAACTACGAGCGATAATGAGGGTCCAAGGATACGAAGTTCTATAGTTTGTTACTTTGTGTTGGGCGGAGCAGCGTTGGGTTATGTGGGAGACGTTTGGATGGTCTATAACGTTGAGAAAAAAATATAAATTTATTTTTTACTGTTTATTAAGAGATTTTTTTAAATCTGTAAACTTTTTAACAGCCACAGTCACGAATACGTACGTACGTACGTGTTTTTAGATTGCGTAAATAATATGTCTTTTTTTATTTCTTTGTATACATGTCAAAGTAAAATGTGTCCAGCACGCCACGGTCACGACCTCATGACAGATTAAAGGATAAAATCGTAGCTTGGCGCTGAGAGCACGCTTTTTTTTGATGCGACAACAGCCTTCGTCAAAAAAAGGCCTAAAAAATACTCATGTGACAGAAACGATAGGTATAAATATACAAGCTATATATAGGCTTTTGCCTATTCATAATTATACCTATATATTTTTTTTATTATTATTATGGATAGTCTCACGTTTGACCACTATCTCACCTGATAGAAAACAACGACGATGCAGCACGCTTATCACCTATTCACTCTTGACTTAAAGATCCTCAGATTTTAGCCACCAGGAAACACAGACTCTAGCAGGAAATTCCACTCCTTAGCTGTACCTACGTGCAATGATTGTGTTCCCTAATCGTTTTATCCTGTCCTATATATAATCCTATAAGGGTTCCGTTGTTTCTTTTTGAGATATGGAACCCTAAAAATCAATAAAACCTATCAAAGGGTCGTCTTGAATCCTAAAAACTATTCAGCTAACAAAACCACAGCGTGTGAACACCCTAACTATTATCCTTGACGTCATGCATGAATGAAATTAAATTAAATTTCAACAAGATACATCTCCGTTTCACTCATTTCCCTGCCAAGCTCCGGAGGTGAGCCCACGATTTATACAGCTAGGTTCCCCTATATTTGGACCTTTTAAATTTATGTTGTGTTGTTAAAACAGCCGACGCTGGGGGAGGTGACGCCGATTCTTTTTTATTGTTTTCATAAAGGTTTAATTTGTGATCTGGGAATTGGGAGTGGCTGATATTGTTTGTGGGAAGAGTGGTACCTATCGCACTAATGTTATAGAGGCCAGTTTGTTGTAGGTTTTTTTCATTTACACGCTCGAATGGCTGAACGTGTTTCTATGAAATTTGGAACTTACTTCAAGCGGTGCGGCTGTGGAATGCTTTGCCAGTGTCAGTAAGAAAAAACCAAACTTTAACAACTTTTAAAAATATGGACACGGATCGGAACACGGAACCTCTCCTCTTAAACGCATTTGTACATATTTCTTTACATTCATAATATATAAGTATTTTATATATTTTTTGTATTATATGAATGTTATTAGTTATGTATTGTATATATGTAAAAAGTACACAACGAACTATCTGCGTATCTTTTCTCCTATCTCTGTGAAATCCATCCAAAGGTTGTCTGTAAAAAAATGCTTTTAGCGATAAAACTGCCTATTGTAACACCCTATTAATTTTAAGCTCCTACGATAATTATATTTATGGTGTACAACAATAAAGACTATATCTATCTATCTATCATCTTGATATGCTGGTAGAACATATCCTGGAAAAGCACACTATGTTTCCTAGGGTTAATCCTTAGGAAACATACATTATAACCATTGAAAGCAGCTTATTAAAAATAATCGCGCTAGGTTTTCTTGTCTAAGTTTGTTTTACTGTAGAAAATTATGAACTGGGGGCGATGAGATGCTATACATTAGTGGTACATTATAATTCTGTTATATTATTTAACACAATATAAATTATTCATGATAATTAAACAAAAAAAATTAAAACACAACTTTTACCAGCGGCGTCACCTGAATGAATTTTGAAAATTATCCTAAGGAGACATTTGAGATATTAAGTTAAAAATATTACATACAAATTGCTTCCAGCGACTTCGCTTTCGTTGAACTAGAATATTGACCAAAGGGAACATAATCCCAGGATAAAAATAACCTATACGCTATTCCAAGACAATGTCTACCCGTGTTTTAAATTTCACTTAAATCCTTTCAACCATTCGAGTGTGGAGAAGTAACAAGTTTATAATATTAGTGTAAAGTATGAATGTGTCCTAATCCTGACCTCTGGCCACATTCCGATCCCGATTTCCGGCCACCGTAGGCGTGGGCTTGCGGACGGCGAGCAATGGGTAGCCCGCCGTCCGACCGTCCGGTAACCGTCCGGACCGAGCCCAAGTCGTCGACGGCGCGTATTGTTCCACGCGCGCCTCAGGGAGTTGTCAGCAAATCGTAGGGGCCCAGCAGTGTCGAAGCCTACTGGGGCTATGGGTAGTGTGAAAACCCGGGGCCCTGAGACGAAGGCAACGAAGGAACAGGAGTGGGTTTTTAGTCAGTAAAGGTCTGACACTATCTCCCGCCCCGCCCAAGGGCGGGGGATGTCATAAGATGATTTTCCAATCGAAAAAAATAAAACCTTTGGCCATGGCCTACCCTGGCCATGACCTCTTACTCGTGTTTCCAATCAGTACAATCGTTAATGCGTAAATAATTAACAAAACGAACGTATTTCTATCTAATGTAGTTTCAAAACATAATTGTGATTAGTTACTTTATTTATTTCTTTTATTATTGATAGGTTCTCGCTTGACCTCTATTTAACCTGTTAGTAATCGATGGTCTGGTCGACGATAGAACACGCTTGCATATAAGTCATCTAAAGTCACTATTAACTTAAAAACTCCCAGGTTTTAGCAGTAAGGAAACACAGCTTAGCCGACCGCACTATGAATATGTTCCCAAAACGTTTTGTGTGCATGAGTGAGATGTCCACCACGTACCGGTGGCACATCGCCGTGCACTTATTGGTCCGATAATGTAACGGGTTTGGTGGAATTAGGCTATGTAATCCCGATACATGCTCCCCGAAATGCAACTGGTAGAAAACCAACAGGCTAGCATCTCAGCATCAATGCTCAAGACTTTGAAGCTTCGACTCGACGAATCCATCATTAATCAGTGCTCCTCTTGACTCGCTTTTCAATTGTCTCATTTGTTTATAAATAATATTGAGCTTTATTTCGTAATCGAAAATCGTCCAATGACATCTCGCGCTCTTGTGCGGAGCGCGAGGGTGTGTCAGACTTTTACTGACTAAAAACACACTCCTGTCCCTTCTTTGCCTTCGTCTCAGGGCCCCAGATTACACTTTCAAACTGCGCGTGGAAACATCTCCGAGGCGCGCGCGAGGCGCTCATGGAACAATACGCGCCGTTGACTACTTAGGGTCAGTCCGGACGGTTACCGGGCAGTCGGACGGTGAGCTACTCATTGCTCACCGTCCGCAAGCCCTTACCTACGGTGGCCGGATATCGGGATCGCGTACGTGCGGCCTCCTCCTTTGCTAGCATTACTGCTTCGCAGAAGACGACCAAAATAATATTGAGCTTACATAATTATCTTCATGTTATACTTGTGACGTGTTCTTGTGTGGTGACAGACTTTGCATCACAATAGATGCTACCGAACGTATAGCAGGAATATGTGTATGTACTAAGCCAGTGCTGAATTGGTCGATAACCGAACACTATTGTCAACATCCAATCAAACGAGAGATTGGATTGAATATCGACATTCTGCTGATGTAGCATAAGCATAAAGTATAATCAGCCTTTTTAATGTTCCTACTGCTGGGACTCAGGCCTCCTCTATCAAGGAGAGGGATGGGCGCCACCACGCAGGCCCAGTGCGGATTGGTGAATGTCACAAGTCTTCGAACTTATGGTTCTAGGACATGCCGGTTTCCTCACGATGTTTTCCTTCACCGTTTTGAGAGAAGTGGTGATGTAATCACAAAGTAATGCGCCTGGCTGGGTTTAAACCCGCGACCCACAACTCGTAAGTCAGGGCCGTTAAATCTGCTGATGTACTTTGATTAAATACCTACGCATGAATATTAGAGATTAATTGACCATTTTGCCAATCCTTTTATACTTGCAGTCTATGGGTCAATTATAAGCAGAAAACAATCAACGGCCTGCGCGTTCAATATAACAACGCGTTTAGGATGCTGATGCGGCTGCCGTGGCACTGTAGTGCATCGGGCATGTTTGCCGATGCATGTTTGGCTTTCCTGCCATCCTATGTAAGAGGACCATTGCTGCTAAGTCGTGTCCATGGCGGTAGCAACAGCATTCTTAGAGTTTTGGCCGGTCGATTAGACTACCCAATATTGTGGCATTCTACACAGATAGATGCATGTCAAAAAATAATGTGCGTAGTTAATTTTAACTTACTAACATATTTTTTTAAGTATCTACTAACAAAAATATGGATCTGCTGTATCTGAGACAAATAAATAAAAAATAATATTAATTTCGTTTTCGAAGAATCGCCAAACTAAAGTGGTAGTGGGTAGGGCACATTGCTCGTAGAACAAATGGTCGATGGGGCCGAAAGGAGTGGCGACCGCGCACCGGAAAATGCAGCGTTTGAAGGCCTCCCACAAGATGGACCGACGACCTGGTGAGAGTCGCGGGAATGCGGTGGATGCGAGACGCACAGGATCGATCGTTGTGGAGACGCTTGGGGGAGGCCTATGTCCAACAACGTCTTTCGGCTGAAATGATGATGATAATGAATTTCATTTTAAGCGCAGTAACAGAAATGTATGGGGGACTGTGTGACCAACAGTGGCCAGGAAAGGTACCCACCACACCGCTGCACGGGCCTTAGATCCACAGCAACTACTAGATACCACTAGTGACTGTTTAAACACGTTAGCAAACTTAGGCATAAATGTGAGTATAAAGTAGTGGTAGCCTATTGGTATCGATCACGAATTACTAGTTGCAAGTCACGGGCTCAAATCCAGCCGGAATTTCAATACAAGGAAGTGACGAAAACAAAGAAGGAACAGAAGAAGAATTAGGTCATGATTATGTAACTGGTTAGATCTTGAAGGTTAAGCAACGTATGCTAAGGACAATCCATAGATGAGTGACCATCGATTACAAACCGAAACTTCTCCGTGCCTTGGAAAGCACGTAAAGCAACGGCTTCAAATGATAGCCAGACCAACGGGTCTGGCTATCATTTGAAGATCTTTGACTGTCATTACGGATATTCAGAAGCCAGAAAATCTGACACCCAGTCTTGCTAAGGAGTATTGTGTCACTCAGTTACTGGGTTGTAGAAGACAGATTGGCAGTCGATCCATGCAAAATACCGGTACTCAGCTACATTCAGCTAGACTGGCAGCCGACCCTAATGACCTACATTGGGGTCGGCTGCCAGTCTAGTTAGGGAAAAGGCTAGGCAAGCAGAAAAAGAATTTGGGAACATTTTTTATCAACATGATCCATTAATAATTAAGAAGTTTATTTAAATTACATTTTCGATACCACCTTTGCTTAAGGTAAAAATGTTTTTGTTTTTCAGGAGAGCCGTTTTTATAAGTAATTTATGAAACACTTTTAACCGATGTTTTTGAGTTATGTAATCAATAATTAGTTTAAGATCACAGCACCAAACTGTGGATGTACCTACTAGGAAATTACAATAAATATTTAATTCTTTAAAATACAATTTAACTAAAAAAATACGTGACAATTTTATGTGTAGAAGGTATCGACTTAACTCTACTAATATTATAAAGCTAAAGAGTTTTTTTGGTTGATCGCGTGAATAAAAAAAAAATTGCTGGCTCGAAGCGAAAAAAATTCTAGCAAAATATTGTACTCGTAACTAAAATGAAATCTAATATATTACAATAAAAACATTGAAAAAACAAAAGACCTGAGCAAGGCTAAAAAGGCTCTTATTTCAGAATAATTGTATTATGATAGTTTTAAAAAATAAATGAAAAACAATGTCTGTGTGTAAGTCTAGCTCTTCAAAAAACAGGCCTTATGTTAACTTTCAATCAATCAGTATAGAAAATTCACGCATGACAGAGTCAATTTCCATTTAAAAAAGGCCTCAAAAAATCTAGTCCAACAATTCAAAACTTTCTATCAGCATAGCCTAAAGCTCGAAATTAATTTCACGCTCAAAAACTCGAAAACTATTTCAGTGGATTATTCTATAGCTTCGATAAAATTTGCAAAGAATCGCTCGGCTCTATTGATAAACAACAGTTTAGTATTTTGTATTTTTTCAACCAAAAATTGTCAATGGGCGCTTTGGAAAAAAACGATTGGAAGTTCTGGTTCGTGATATAACCAATAGTAGTGTTGAAAATCGAAGCCAATACATTGATCACGTGGTTCGCATGCACAGACGGTGTGTGCATACGTCATTGGCAGCGGTGAGCAGAGACACAGGCAAGTGACACCACCATTCGCTTCCACGGACACTACGCAACAGACATAAATTAGGAAGTTGTTCATACAGAACTTCCTAATTCTGAACATTTATTAACGGCAATACAACACGCGCTTAAAATAATACAGTCCACTTATTGTAAACCATCCTAAACAAACAAGTAGCAGTAAGAGAATGCAGTAGAAGTAGCAAGTTTTATTCTTTGGTCTCTCTATTGAGTTTTATCTTCATTTTTTTTCTCATTTTCCTACACTAAGAATTACTCCTGTATTGTGGTACGTTCACAAACATGTAAACTCAAACAGTTAAAGCCCAGTCTGGATTGGTTCCTTGTTTATAGCAAAAGGTTAAAGGCGCATCGCGACAGTTTCAAAAACCCCTTTTTGTAACTGTAAAAAGTGTTTTTACGTTTTTTTTTTCGATTTGTAGTTTTGTCATACCACAACTGCCTCTTGGAACCTTTATTTGTTATTTGAGGGTTCAAAACCATCAAAAAACTTCAAGTTCTCTGGGTTTAGCGAGAAGGGTCAGACTTTCACTGATCCACCCGTGTTCTTTCATTACTAACTAATACCCGGGTTATCCGGGTTCCTTTAGATGCCCTTTGTGTTTCTAAGCCGCGGATACTCTCTTCCGCAACTCAAGCACTAATCCCGCTCTTGGAACCTGCCCCCCTAGTCAAGTTACAACCGTTTCGTTTCGAATCTCTTTCGCCAATCGCCTGGAGTCGGCGACGCCTCCTATTCCTTTGTTCTGAACACGTGACTGAGCGTTGAAATGACGTCAGAACAAAGAAATCGGAGGCGTGGCCGACTCGAGGCGATCAACAAAAAAGAATCGAAATGAAACGGTTGTAACTTGGCTAGACGACTGAACTCTAATAATAATATGTGAAATATGGCTGTACCAAACCTCTCTACTTATCCTTTTGAAAGAATACAAAGCACGATGTATGTAAAACCGTCACCGTGAATGTTTCAGAATAAATAGTTTGAAAGTTAAATTCGATTTGGACTTGTACATCGAACAGTTTGGAACATATGGGTCCGGGTATAAAACGGAAAGTTTCGTTTCTTCAGATACGCTCAATGGCTGTTTAGGGAACTGTTACGAGAAGACTGATTAGTTTTAATAGAAAGCGGGTTTATCGAGCGTGCGACGATTTAGATGATTGGACATCTATGTTAGTTTGTTTGTTGCTTTGAAGAGTTTTTCTTGTCAATATGTTGTGTAGAAGACAGTCTTATATCTGTCTCGGATACGGGATTGTTCGAAATAGTTAGCGCGAACCTGGAACACAAAGAGCGACTGAAGGAACACATTTGCTTGCTGCGGTCCCTTCCGATTACAATTTAGGTGTGAGTTAATAGGCTCTATAGGGGGTAGGTCTAACTTCGAGAAAGAGATCAATCGTCGAATCCGACTCGGCTGGGCAGCTTTCGGGAAGCTGCGCGGTATCTTTTTTTAAGACGAAAGTCTATGACCAGTGCGTGTTTCGAGTGATGACATATGGTTCCAAAACGTGGTCGCTTACAATGGGCTCCAACAGAAGACTTAAAGTCACCCAAAGAAAGGGCAATAGAAAGGGCTATGCTCGGAGTTTCCTTGTGTAATCGAATCAGGAATGAGGATATCCGTAAGAGAACCAAGGTTACCGACATAGCACAAAAAATCGCCAAACTTAAGTGGCAATGGCCAGGGCACATTGCTCGCAGAACGTATGGCCGTTGGGGCTGAAAGGTTCTGTAATGGCGACCACGTACCTTAAGACGTAGCGTTGGAACGCCTCCTACAACGTGGACCGATGACCTGGTAAGGGTTGCGGGAATCCGATGGATGCGAGACACACGGGACCGTTAATTGTGGCAACACTTGGGGTAGGCCTATGTCCAACAGTGGACTTCTTTCGGCTGAAATGATTATGATGATGATGAATAGGCTCTTAATAAACTAGTGCGCTTCACCATCGATGACTGCATCACTGTTTGCCTTCAGGTGGGATCGCAGTCAAGCACTAGTTTATATCATTGAAAACAATACAAGTGGGTTATAGCCGTTAAATATCTGGCATTTGTACTTGTAGCTATATCTATGACGTCACATTGGAACTAAACATCAAAATCCTGCGTCGCGGTATTAGAGATTCTCTGTGCGATTAGAACTCAATTTTTAAATAGTTGCCTCAAGACACAACATCCATCTGGTGGGAGAAACCTTCCCTTTTCAATGGAGGTTTGCGGCAGTTTACAGTCAACACGCTTACATCGAAGAACTAGAATAATTTTGCTTGCTGTGGTCCTCCCGAGTAAAAAGGCTCTTAATAAACTGGTGCCCTTCACCATCAGCGATTGCATCACTGCTTATCATCAGGTGGGATCGCAGTCAAGCACTGGTTAATAGCAATTAAAAAAAAAACTTTTAACTGACCCAATACAATGGTAGAAATCATTTTCTATTAAATCAAGAATGTCCAGTTTGAGCTCCCGCGTCACATCAATAAACTTTTATTTACCTGAAACAATAAAAGAGTTACCATTAATATTAACATCATAAATTAACGCTGCTTTAATAATTCGATATGATTATAAACATATAGTCAGCCGTATAGCGATATTATGAAAATTATCATAATTAGTCAGGCCTTTGTTTTTATTAATAGTTATACAATGTATACATAGTACCGGCGATCGTTGACCCTGTAGAATAATAAAAAAATCGTTTTTCTTTGTGTTATTTATTAAAAGTATATAGGCGGACTTAATACCTTAGGCATTCATTGCCAGTCAAACTATGCTATGGCAGGTATATAAAAAACCGGCCAATTGCAAGTCGGACTCGTGCATGAAGGTTTCCGTACTGTCTGTAGCAAAAAAAAAAAACTGCAAAAAGGACGTTTGTTTTTGACAAATTATACAACGAACGTAATTTTTTATTTACTTTATTCTGTTTTTGGAATGTATTGATTGTAATAGCGGCAACAGAAATACATCATTTGTTAAGATTTCAACTGTCTTGCTATCACGGTTCTTGAGAAACAGCCTGGTGACAGACGGACAGACTAACAAACGGACGGACGGACAGCGGAGCCTTAGTAATAGCGTCCCGTTTTATCCTTTGGGTACGGAATCCTGAAAAAGTACATATTGTTTAAAAAACAAAGGTCATAAAAGTATATGTAATTAAAATAAATGTACACACGTATTTTAATATATTGTTATGAAGTAAAGGAAAGGAGTTTTTCTGAGATGAGTCGATTCTGTTAATGGTTTAGAAAATAATTCCGCAATGCATACTGACTAGTGGCCGTTCTGATATCGAGAGGAAGCGAATCCACAGAAGGATGAACTGTATAGTATATTAATTGAAGGAAGAACGGACAAACTCAGAAGTATGACAAGGACAAAGCATTAGCAGATTGTTAGAAGAACGCAGATTCCTAGCGTGTAAGAGTTGAAAGTGAGACATAATATAAGAAGGAGGAGTGAGAAGAAGGCGCTGCCCAGGACCAAACACTCTTTGCTGAGATAAAGCAACTATACCTGTGTACTTTGGACAGACATCAGATAGACTAGCCAGCCAGTACTATTGATTTGATCTTAATGAGTATCTAAGTGAGGTTGAGTGTGAAATATAACAACCGATTACTAGATACTGATCTAATTTTATCCATATAATTAACTCTATTGACAGGACTCTAAACGGCGGAGAATTTTAACACCGACTTCTAATTCGACGTCAACGACATCTAGTGAGGAAATGTGTAACTTATACATTTTTTTTTTTAACTTAAATCTTAGTGAGC
Organism: Mythimna pallens; assembly: GCA_961205895.1. Taxonomy (NCBI): domain Eukaryota; kingdom Metazoa; phylum Arthropoda; class Insecta; order Lepidoptera; family Noctuidae; genus Mythimna; species Mythimna pallens. Next base: position 20,026,982 of record OY540844.1, read on the forward strand.
GTATATTGAACAAGCATGTTACTAAACACCGAGCCAGCTAAACTTCCCACTAAGGCTTAAGCAATTCTACTAAGAAGGCATAAGTTGACGCTTTAACGGCTCAAGTTAATCTAGTTATAAGAATCCATGACCTCGAATTAATTTATCGATTAGCTGTACAGTTCTTATAATTTAATCCATTAAACTAAAAGTCAAGACCCATTTAAGTTTGCCCACTAAATACACGTATCTGTAGACTAAAATGGCTTTTACTTCTGTACATCTACATAAACATAAATAAAAATGAAGTGTCCGTTTGTAATATCAAAATAGTGTTTTGTTTTTTAATTCATTAGGAATTATATTCGATACCTATAACAAAAACCCATTTTTTATTAAATTTTTGTCCGTCTGTTTAAACTACTAATCTCTGAAACGGTTGACTCTCACTGGTGGACAGCTGATGTCATAAAGAGTTACTTAGGCTACTCATATTTCAGAAAAAAAATTAAGGTCACGCGCAAAAAAAAAAATTTTTGAAATTGCATCGTGCTGTTTTACGAGTCTAAGTCTTTTTTTCATTAACTCAGAAGTTTGATTTTTTTACAGCTTTAAGGGACCGCAGACTTGAGTATATGATTTTAATTTCAACTGAATACTTCCACGCGTTCCCGAGATAAGGGGTCTGGACAGACCGTGTGGCTGAGCGTTGAGATGACATCAGAACAAAGGTAGCGGAGGCGTGGCCTACTCGATGTGTTTGCAAGAGAATGGAAGAGAATGTAAACGAAACGGTCGTATCTTGGCTAGGGGGGCTGGTGTGGCGTCTACTCCCCCCAAAATGGCACAACCAAAAAATGGTCTAGTACCCGACAGTGGACCAATGTCCTGGTGAAGGTCGCCGAAATCCGATGATTGTAGATAAACAGGACCATTCGTTGTGACGATATTTGATGGAGGCTTATCTCCAGCTGTGGACGTCTTTCGAATGAAATGATGATGATGATGACTGTACCTGTTTGGAATACCCTTTAGCCATCAAAATGTGGCCAGTGCATATTATTTATGCCACTAACCAAGCCCTAGTGACCATTCTTGCCGCTAACCATTGAAGTTGCTCCTAAAGCTTGGTTGATTTCCAAAACCCTGATTCCTGGGGGACCACATCCGTTATCTACTAACCAGTATTAACTAATCGATCACTCAGCAACGGTGCCGTTGCAATTAGGGATAATAAAACCACCCGATTTTACCCTCGATGGCTTGAAATTACCCTTAGTACAGTCAGGGACAGCGGCAGACCAGAAGAACTGTTTTTTTAGAAATTGTGTTTGATTTTTTTTTTGGTTCACGGACTGTCTACAAAAAAAAACAATTGTCATTGTCTCGATCAATTAGCTGCTACCAACGGCTTCGCCCGAGTGAAAGTAGAAATTGTCCCGAGGGAACATACTTTCGGTATAAAGAGTATCTTATGTGCTAGTCCAGGACATGATCTACCCGTTTGCCAAATTTCATCCAAATCCATTCCGCCGTTCAAGCGTGAAGAAGTAACAAACAACATCACAAACTTTTGATCTTTATAATATTATTATTGTTAAATATGATCATAGCATAGCATAGTCGGCCTTATAATGTTCCCACTATTGGGAATCAGGCCTTCTCTCTAGGAGAGGGAATAGGCTGTAATCCACCACGCGGGCCCAGTTCGGGTTGGTGGATGTCACATGTCTTCGAATTTTTGGTTCTCGGACATGCCGGTTTCCTCACGATGTTTTCCTTCACCGTTTTGAGAGCAGTCGTGATGAAATAAATTACACAAAGTAATGCGACTGGCTGGGTTTGAACCCGCTACCTACAACACGTAAGTCGGTAAATATGTTCATAAAATTAAAGATTTATACAAATAAATTGTATTTTCATGTACATTTAATTTGTTAAAAATTGTAACGAAAATTCGAGTGATATTTTATTCCTAAGTTAAGTTTTCTTATTTCAATTTTAGGTGTCAAAAAGGTTTAGGGGAACACCTTAACTAATTAACCTTACATTTTCAACATACATTACCTACATAACAACTCTCTCTCTAAAATAATTCTCCAGAATTAATACGATAACGCTGTCGAGTGTACCCGACCGCGCCCGAACACGGCGGAAATTATAGTTAATGGATTCGAACCCTGGTCATATCAGTGCATAATTGCATCAAGCGTGACGCCAGCGTATCAAATTTTAATATCGTTTCCATGTAAAATCAGAAATTTGCGATCATACGACGCCGGGTTATATTTATTCGTCCAATTATGATTGAGATGTGATTGCGGGGATGATACACATATTTTTTGACATGACTGTACTTAATTTTTTAATGGTTTTGTCATGTTTTTTTGGGAAAGGCCAGTTTGGGTATACATAGGTTGAAATATGGACTGTTTACTCGTGGTGTGTTAGTAGATTTCTATTAAAATATGATTAGTCAAATTAGACAGAATATTCTTAGCAGTGGATGAAAATGCGTGTTCATAATCAAAAGAATAATAGGTAAACCGGCACAGCTTTTTTTGAAGCCACCATCTAAGATATCTTCGAAGTTCTGAACAAACTACACTTTACATTCCTACACTTTACTAAAAAGGGCAGGTCACACCGAGATGCGACGCGACTCCAAATATAGCAAACTGTAGGGGCCCAGTAGGATCGAAGCCTACAGGGGCCATGTGTCTGATTCTGAAAGGAAGACTCAGCCCTGGTACGAATGGCAACGAAGGAACAGGAGTGAGATTCAGTAAAAGTCTAACACTATCTCCCGCACCGTCCAAGAGCGGGGGATGTCGTTGGATTATTTTTCCACCTACAAAAAAAGGTATATGTAGAGTGAAACGGAAAGGGAATTAAGGAATTATGCTTATTTAGAACTAAATGAAGTTCAATGTGTCTGTATTTATATAATTCATCTGTACTTGTTTTTCTGTCTATCTGTGTTTACCTCTCTACCACTAAACAGCTTGACAGCTTGATAGTTTAAAAATACTATTGAACCCGGTAGATGGCGCTGCAATTGGGATCTATTTTTTTTTTTAGCCGAACAGCTAGCTTTAAGGTAGGATAACGTCTGTTGGGACCGTATATATTATTATTATACTAGTTGCCACCAGCGGATTCACCCGTGTGATATTAAATGTTATCCCAAGGGATCATACTCTCGAGATAAAAAGTATAGCATAGCATAGCATAGTCGGCCTTATAATGTTCCCACTGTTGGGACTCAGGTCTCCTCTCTAGGAGAGGGAAGGGGCCGTAATCCACCACGCGGGCCCAGTGTGGGTTGATGGATGTCACATGTCTTCGAATTTTTGGTTCTAGGACATGCCGGTTTCCTCACGATGTTTTCCTTCACCGTTTTGAGAGCAGTGGTGATGAAATAAATTACACAAAGTAATGCGCCTGGCTGGGTTTGAACCCGCGACCTACAACTCCGTAAGTCGGGGCCGTTACCACTCGGCCACCAATGCTCACGTTACCACTCGGCCACCACTGCTCACATTACCACTCGGCCAACACTGCTACATAAAAAGTATCCAATGTAATATTCTAAAACATGGTGGACCCGTGTACCAAGTTTCATTGAAATCTGTTACTCGAGTAACTTGGTAACGGTAGAACAGTGGTTCGAGTGTAAAGAAGTATACAGCAACTTTTCATTTTCTTTATATGAATTTTACGACGGGAAATATTTTCACATACTGAGTGCCTGTAGAAGATACCGCCGGGATTAGCTCAAAACGCTTATAGTGAGGGTTAGCTTGAGAAGGTCCGGGAATAAAGGATTCTTGGGAGGTCAGGGAGACCTTTACCCAGCATTGAGGATTGATGACTAATGAGAGTTTATCTTCACAACATACCAGGAACTTTATAAAAATTGTGGAAGCCCCTGGGCCATCTTTCCCATGGGTGATGCGAAAATGAACCCCGGGGCCCTGGGACGATGGCAAAGAAGGAACTGGAGTGGGTTTTTAGTCAGTAAAAGTCTGACACTATCTCCCGCTCCGCCCAAGAGTGGCGCATGTCATTAGATGATTTTCACACCGAAAAAAAAAAGGCCATCTTTACAGTACTTTATATTGACCTGAAACTAAAAGCCTTGCGCACAGGTTATTTCATAATTTTAAACTAAAATAAAAATAACCAAGTGCGGGACGGACTCGCACGCGAAGGGTTCCATACATATATTAAAACCTAGCTAAAATACGCCGATAAAAAAAAACGTTTCTTGTCTTAACCCCCTTCAATTTTTAATTTTATTATTTTTTATGGGAGCGGCAATAGAAATGTTTTCGTGAAAAAATCATTTCTCTATCTCTTTCGGTTTATTAGATACAGCCAGCTAAAAAACAGACGGACAGACAGTGGTGGCATCGTTATACGGTTCCGTTGGTATCTTTTTGATACGGAACCCTAAAAAATAATAAACTTTCTAAAAACTATTTCAGAAGATGGCAATCCAATACAGAAATCATAAAACAACAAACGATTGGAAATCAAATGAATTGATATTAGTGATAGATAGTCTTTTCTTTAGTGGTAATAAAAATGGGTTTATATCTGAATATTTCGGTATGTATGAGAAGTTATATGGGTACTTAATAATCTGTACTTCTTGTTTATACTTATATTATAAAGAGATAAAGTTTGTTTTTTGTTTGTAAGAGGAATTTTTCACCGATAGAAAGCTGCTTTATTATGCAGGCAAGCATATTATAAGTTGGAGGATTACATTCAAGATAAAAATGCTTGGCTCAATACTGGTCCAGCTCCTCTACCACCGAGGTATACAAATTGATTAGTTTGGAAATTATTATTATTATTTTTTAATGCTTTTTTTTGGGAATTGTAAAATATTATAAGTATTGTATAATGTAGAAGCATTTATTTTCAAAGTTTGTAAATGTGAGTACCATGGAGCTATTTTATGGTTTTTTATGTATGTGTGTAGTGTTATACTATTGGACTTGTTTGACATAAATGAGCACGGCAGTTGAGAGTTTGTCATACTCACTTAAATGTCTCAATGATGGTGGCGCATGTATTGGATCATTCGGTTCCCTTCAAAATGGTTGAGCTGAGTGGTGCTAATATTAGCGTCATGATCGTGAACGGGCGCTGTCAGTTGAGACTGGTCATCTCTTAGCTGCCAGTTGCTATTTTAATATTTATATTTAGTTTTTATTTTTACTGTATTTACGTTGTTCTCACATGATAACGACAAGAAACATGTAACAGAGATATTTGTAATTACAAAACATGATTGAAAAGAGTGTCCATGGAGTTTCTTGCACATTCTTCTCCATAGAGATCTACGCCTTGGAATGTGCAATTAGCATCATTTTTTTTTCTGACTGACTGATTTCTTGACATTTCAAAAGTGCCTGTAAATGGATTATTTGAAATAAATGCTTTTGAATCTTTGAATCTTTATTCCTGAGTGACACAGGCTATATTTTATGTACGCGAGTGAAGCCGCGGGCAAAAGCTTGTTTCATATATTTTTAAACGACTAAGATCAAACTAATATGGGTTAGTTTTTATTGTTAAAAGGTTTAAGAGGACTATAGGAGCTAATCACGAGTTTTGTAAAGCACAAAAGTATATTATACACTGTTACTAGTAAAGAGAATAAATAAAAAAAATTTTTTTTCAACATTACAGCTTATTTAGTACAATAAAAAAATCTTTTATCGATTAAAACTAGATTAATATACATGCAATTATTCTGATTGTTTTTTAGATTATTTTACAAGTAAAAAAATTTGCCACCATCTTATCTCACTTCGTACTTCGTTCAACCAACTGTTTAAATTATGACATCAAGTATAAATAATATTCCTACATACTCCATTTGCTGTTTATTCTCCGACTATAATGAACAAAATACATCCCACATTCAGCCGTAAACAAAAGAGACAGTTCTTCATTAAACTTAAACTAATTATGACCCCCATAAAATTAAATACAATAATGGGCAAAGTAACAAAATTACGTACACAGAAAATGGCTGACTTAATACAATCATACAGACAAACTGACATCAAGAAACAGAGAAATAAATGTATTAAAACTTTTGCTCGCCTCCAAAGTAATTGTGGTCGTGTTTCTAGCGCAACGCCATTTTAATTACACATCTTAGTAATGTTACAGAGTATATGAGTACAGAAGCCCCATGTAACGAATGAAAACCGACGCCTGCACATAAACGCTTGCACAACAAAATAATACGAGTATGATGGTATTCTAACCAATTTTTGAAAATAAAAGATGAATAAAAATACGAAATTTATAAAAATATTATTATATCAAAGTAATTTAGCAACAAAGTGCCACACTAGTTTTTGTATATCTAATATCTTTATTGTTTGCATCGGTTATTTAGTAAGTTGTTTATATTTTTAATACCAAATAATATTTAGGCTATGGCGATGTCTACTACGCGGCGCTTACGTCGCCCACTATAAGATTTTAAAAGCAGTGGTGATGAAATAAATTACACAAAATAAAGCGCATGCGTTGCACAACATACAACTCGTAAATTGGAGCCGTTACTATACTGCATCAACGTGCGTTTTCGCTTGGTGTATGGAGATAACATTCTGTACCATCATATTCTGTGTTTCATTCACGGTCGGCCGCGACAAAAAGTCGGGCAAAAGTTTCAACGATGTTAATTACGTTTTATTGTGTCACTGGGTTGTTTTTAAGATTTTTAATTTTTATTAATGTTTTGAGTTTTTAATAAATGGTGGTGGGTGTTAATGCGTTTTCAGGTTTAATAGTTTTTAGTAAGTTATTTTGCAACGAGAACCTTTTTATATTTTTCTGCCTTTTAAACGAAAAAATGATAAACTAAGAATTTATTTGAACTTCCCATCTGATTATAATTTAGTTGGAATTGCATCACTGCTTACCATCAGGTGAGATCGCAGTCAAGCACCAGTTTATGTCGTTTAAAAAATAGTATGATTTAAATAAAAACAATATAATCAAATAGTAAAAATATGTGCTATTTAGTCCTGAATTACTGAAACACTTTCCTACCCGTTTTTTTCGAGGTGGGATATCATCAAATTTGATTTCTCTCGCTCTGGAGTGGGCCTGCGAAAGAGCGCGTCCATCTATAACTGACTAGAGTCCAAATGGGTTCTTTAGTTGCCATTTGCGTTCCAGAGCCGCGAGTTACCACTTTCAAAGGTTCCCGCTGCCCTAAAACACATACTTACCCCTGAAAACACTACGTAAGTAGGTAGTACCGCGGGCAGAGACTGGTTATTAATATTTTTAAAGTTAGTCATATGTTTGCTTATAAAAATCTGCTTTACCCAGCACATCTCTTGGAAATTGATAGAGAAATGTGTAAAATTTTATGTCTGATGATAAAATACGAAATAAAAGTATAAAAATACTAGCTTCTGTCAGCAACTTTGACCACGTTAAGGTTTCTTAATACAAAGTTTAGACACCCGTTTCATCCCTTTAGGGGCTGAATTTCGAAAAATCCTTTCTTAGTACTCGCCTACGTCATAAAAGGAAACCTTGTGCAAAATTCCATGCCCATAGACCCAGTAGTTTTGGCTGTGCGTGGATATGTCAGTCAGTCAGTTTCTCCTTTTATATATATAGATTAATTAATAACGAAACCTGATAAACGAAACTATCTGCATACTTCAACAATAATATTGGAAGTCACGACAGACTGAAACAGCTATCTCCACGGTTTCACCCGCGTTTTTGGTTACTGCTCCGCTTCTATTCATCGTACGTTGTGTTATATATGCCTATAGCCTATCTCCATAAAAGGTTATCTAGCACTAAAATATATATTTTTGAAATACGAAGTACACAATAGTTCCTGAGATAAGACTGTTCAAACAAACAAACGAACTCTACAGCTTTATATATTTGTATAGAAGAGATATTGTCAATGACATTATAAGTTAGTATTTGTTACTTTTAAGTTACTATATACTACCTATTCCCAGAGGTTTAACTCGCGTGCAAGCTGACACCTATTCTGTAGGAAAATATTACTCGTATTGGGACAAAAAGTTTTATCCAGTCCATGGTCAACCTACGTTTTAGTTTTTTCAGAATTAGATGTCATCATCTTCCTGCCCTTGTCCCGTGTTATTTGGGATTGGCGCAACGTGTTTTTTTCTTCCATTCTGCCCTGTCACTCGTCATGCTGTCACTAACTTCCTTTGCTTTCATATCACTCTTCACAAAATCCATCCATCTTTTCTTTGGCTCACTCTCCCTCTCCATCCATCCACATATTGTATGCTCGTAACTCTTTTAGTAACATGCGTTTCATCCCTCCTCTTTACATGACCATACCAAGACAAACAATTCCCCTTCAACTTTTCAGACACTGGCGCCACTTTCAAACTACCTCTAATATACTCATTTCTCACTTTATCTATTTTAGTCACACCACACATCCATCTTAACGTTCTCATCTCCACTACATGCAATCTTTTTTCATCTGTCTTTTTCACAGCCTAACATTCTGATCAGTATGACTGGTCTTATCACAGATTTGTATTAATAAAAAATAAAAAACTGTTACTCCACACTAAGAATCACTCATGTATCATGGCCAATGGGTGCGTTCAAAAACACGTAAACTCATATACAAGACACCCCAACCCGGAACAACTAACTAGATAATATAAATATTGTTCCGCGTGGGAATCAAAACCACGACACGTGGTGCATCAGCCAATTGTTTAACCACTGCGCCAAACATGTTGTCGTATCGTTATTGATTAACAAACACATGTGGATCTTCATCACCGACATCGATTGTTATATACAACCTAGTTTTAGTATATGCGAAACCCGAAACACTGGTCTAGTATTTTTATGTAATGAATGTGTGTACAAAATTTCATAACTGTACGATGAAAAATCACGAAGCTATAGGTTTGTTATGTTACATGGTATGCCGCACAAATACATGATCACCGGGCCACCCGGGTGATTGAGGGGTTTTTTTACTCCCGCATCCAGCTGTGCGCTAGTGTCTTATGTCACACACAGGTCACGCTATAACCTGCCGTGACCTGTGCTGTACTTAGTGTCGGTGGTGTCCAACTTGTGACCTTCAAATATTTTTGGAAAAAAACTGGTATAGGTGTAAAAATTATTGGAATCGATTTAGTTTCTGATTCTGAACAAATCATATTCAGGTTTTGCATATACTAAAAATAATGCTGTATATACCTCGCCTAAGTGACGCCACATCAAATGACCCCAAGCGTTTCGCATACAGCATGTTCTCACAGCCTTCAACAGGTCATCTGTCCACCTTGTGGGAAACCTTCCAACACTGCTTATTGACTGTATTATAATGTTAGTATGAAGAAGTATATTATAAGCATAATCTGGCTTATAATGTTCCCACTGCTGGGACCTCTCTAGGAGGGTGAAAGAGCCGTTATCTACCTTGTGGAAACAGTGCAGGTTGGTCGATGTCACAAGTCTTTCGAATTATTGATTCTATGACATGCTGGCTTCCTCATGATGTTTTCCTTCACCGTTTTGAGAGCAATGGTGATCTACTGCTCTCATAACAGTGATAGAAAACTTCAGTATTAAATTACATAAAGTAAAGCGCCGGCCTGGGTATGAAACCCCGACGTACAAATTGAAAGTCGGAGATTTAACCACTGGCCCACTATTGCTCTCTGAAGTAGTAATTCTTAATTCTTTATCGTACAGAACAAACTTAATATACACACAGCATGTTACAGTGATCTCATAATTCATAAACAAAGGCAAGCTTAACTCAACAATGAGTTTTCTTTCAGTAAAGCTTTGAGTGACAGAGAGAGATCACATTCGAGGGTACGATCTAGTGTACAATATAAACCTACATAAATAAATCTAATATATAAAAATACACTAATATATTCGACATAATTATTATGTCAGTTTGTCCGCAGAGGAAGTTCTCTTTAAATTTCCTCTTGAATATCTCTAGAGATGGGCTGTCGTGAAGGGAGTGTAAGGGAGAGAGAGTTCCAGAGATCCACTGCAGTTAAAGAAAAAGAGTCAACACACATACACAAAGTAGTTAGTTTTAATAAATAAATAATACGACACAAGACGACTAAACATCTTCAATTATTCCATTAAGTTATGCAAGTACACAGCAAACATATTTAACTGAAATACTCACATATGTACATATAAATGTAAATGCGATTCAAAAGGAAAGTTATAGGTACGTCTCAAAGTTTGCGATTCAGCAAAAACGCATTACCATAATAAATTATTCTTTATCAAAGAGATCGGACCGTGAATAGGTCGCTTTAAGCTTCCTTCGAAAGTTGTAGAGATGTGACCTCGGAGGCTGATATAACAAGTTACACGAATGCCGTATGAGACGTGTCTTTCTCCGGAGGTATTAAACAACTCTAGGTATATAAAATGGTGAACTGAGTGCAGAATAGGGAATAGGAATGCAATTAATTGTCTAGCCGAAGCTGGGCACGCCAATTATAGCAGTAAGGAAAAGGGTTCAGTTAAGGGTTAGGGGGGAAGGGTTTACTAAGGTTCAGTTGAAAACCAGCGTCAGGCAACTGCTATATAGGGGCCTGGCATTATGCTGAACTGGACCTATTTGGCGCAGCCGTGAGACACACAATGTTGATCTATTTTTTAAGTTTTAGTATTTAAGTTTCGTTATCTCATTGTGTGTACCTGTGTGCCAAATAAACGTGTTTTCTTTCTTTCTTTCTTTCAGTAAGTCCCCTCTTTGAGAAGTGGCTGGGGCGGCAACACGGCGTCCTCACCGGAAGGTGAGAACGCCGTGTTGCCGCTCCTCTCTCTCTCTCGCATGACGCAGGTCTTCACCGGAGATGGCAAGTTCGGGAGGTTTCTGTATCAGATTCAGACGAAAGAAACGCCCGGGTGTCACTATTGTGAAGACTGCCCGGAGGCACGGTAGAGCATACGGTGGAGGTGCGGGGCCGAGCCCAGTCGTCAACAGCGCGCAGTGATCCACGCGCTCCTTAAAGAGATATCAGCAAACCGTAGGGGCCCAGCAGGGCCGATACCCGCTTTCTAGGACCGCGGGGAATTTCTGAAAAAGAAACCCGTAGTCCTAGAACGCAAAGGGCAACTGAAGGACACAGGTGTGGTTTTAGTCAGTCAAAGTCACTGACATGACACGCCCTCTCACTTCGCCCAAAGCGGGAGAAGTAATTTGATGATTTCCACGCTTAAAAAAAGTCTAGTCGTGGAAGTCTTTTTGCTAAAATGATGGTGACAGATTTCAACGGTACTTAACGTTGAGTTTTTGTAACAATTCATATGTACTTTGGAAACGGTTATATCTGCCAATATTGGACGTATATCGAATGAGATGATGAATATTAGACAGACCGTGTACGAAAATGGTCTTATTATAGCCCGCAAATGCACTTACAACTTAGTACTGCCATATAAATACCAAATACAAAAGGAATGCCTATTTTTAGGGGGGCTAAAAAGACTTCACGAGAGATTGTTTTATTTATTGCAGTTAAATCAGTTGACTTTAATTTATTTATACGATATTCTAACTAGACTTAGTATAACTTTGTAATTTGAAACTTGCTTTCAAAATGGGACTTTAAATATTAAAACTAAGCCAACGTACTTTGCAAGTAAATGAACTAGAAACTGAGGAATAAAAAGCATTAGTCTTATTAAAACTTTAGTATCAGTATTTACATACAAAACCGGTCAAGTGCGTGACGGGCCACGCGCAGTGTTAGGTTACTTCTAGGCAAGCATGCTCCATCGTCGGCCACATCATCGCTTTCAATCAGCCCCCTAGCCAAGATACAATCGTTTTGTGTCGAATTCCGTTCTCCAATACGTAATGCCTCGGTCTCAGCAATTGTAGCAAATGATAAGTTGGTAGCCATGTTGACGCGCCTGAGTCGGCCGCTCGTTCTACAATGTTGCGTTTGTATAACAAAGGATGTAGTGTTGAATATTTTAGAAAGGATAACAATTACATTCTATCATTTTGAATGACGTGAACTTGGCTACGAATTTTCTATTCGTTTGTTCTGGCCACGTGACTACATTGAGATGATGTCATTCCCATACATTTGATTCGTTGTCGACTAGCGTTAACGATTGCAGATAATCAACTTGGCTAGGGGTGCAGGTGAGATAGTGGTCGAACGTGAGCCTATTAACAATAAAAAAAAAGAAAAAAAAGTGTAGGGTTCCGTCGTGGCCCGTTATAACATGCAAACTTAGGCTTTATGATTATTACTATGAAAATATGACTGGCCTGTTGGTCTATTAGTTAGTGGCCCTGACTGCAGCTGAAGGTCGTGGGTTCGATTCCCACCCAAGATAAATGTTTGTGTGACGAGCACGACTATTTATTCTGTGTCTCGGTGTAAATTATCTATAATGTGTTTGTATGTATTTAGAAATATGTTTAGTAGGTACTTATAGCACAAGCGGATGTGACGCATATCTTCCTTATCAATTGATAATGTTTGTTAGCTGGTTTTAAGATTGCGTAATTTCGCGCGAATAAACCGTTTTTCTTTCTTTCTTCTTTCTAAGCTCTTATTCATTAGGTGATTTTGTAGATCAGTACTCTATAGGTTTTGTGTTCCTGAGAAAATGGATAGACAGACGGACAACAAATTGGGTTAGGTTTCCGTTTTTTTCGACTAATTTGCGGAACCCTAGAATTCAGCTTTCTAAGTCCAAAAGGTGTTGATAAGTTAGAGAGGAAAAGATTCTCATTTTATAATAATAATATAATAATATTTTATTGAGCAACAAAATAAAAACATGTATACACAATTGCACGAAAGCTACTTATATATAACAACTAAATAAATCAATCAATTGTGTCTAAAGTTAGGATCTGCTGCCGAACTAAGTTTATGGCTATATATATATATATATATGTATGTATGTATTTATATCTCTATATTACGTATATAAAAGGTAAAATTCTGACTCACTCATAATAGCATAACCAGCCTTTTAATTTTCCCTCTCCTTTCTATGATAGTTAATGGGCCGTTATCCACCACGCGGGCCCAGTGCGGGTAGGCGAATGTCACATGTCTTCGAAATTTTTGGTTCTGTTCAGACATATCTTCTTTGTTTCCTCACGATGTTTTCCTTCACTGTTTTGATGAAATAAATTACACAAAGTAAAGCGCCTTTTTTAAGCGCCTGGCTGTTTGAACTTGCGACCTAAAACTCGTACTTATAAAACTAAAATTTTGCACAGAGTTTCCTTTTAAGATGTATTCAAAGAAGAAGAAAGGGTTTTCTTAAATTCATGCCCTAGGAGATGAAACGTGAGTCCAAAGTTTGTATTGAGAAATCTACTATCATGCGGGCAAAGCCGCTGGTAGAAGTTAGTATGCTTATAAATAGCACACATTGATCTCCACCGTTATCAAATCCTCGCCTACCGTTTGTTAGGTCACCGTAGGTGCGGGCTTGCCGACGGCGAGCAATGGGTAGCTCGCTATCCGACCGTCCGGTAACCGTCCGGACCGAGCTCAAGTCATCGACGGCGCGTACTGTTCCACGCGCGCCTAAAGGAGATGTCAGCAAACCGTAGGGGCTCAGCAGAGTCGAAGCCTACTGGGGCCAAGGGTTTGTTTCTGAAAGGAAAACTCGGCCCTGGGACGAAGGCAAAGAAGGAATAGGAGTGGGTTTTTAGTCAGTAAAAGTCTGACACTATCTCACGCTCCGCCCAAGAGCGGGGGATGTCATGAGATGATTTTCCCACCCGAAAAAAAAAAAAAAAAAAAACCATCATGCGGGCAAAGCCGCTGGTAGAAGCTAGTATGTTTATAAATAGCACACATTGATCTCCACCGTTATCAAATCCTCGCCTACCGTTTGTTAGGTCACCATAGGTGCGGGCTTGCGGACGGCGAGCAATGGGTAGTTCGCTATCCGACCGTCCGGTAACCGTCCGGACCGAGCTCAAGTCATCGATGGCGCGTACTGTTCCACGCGGGCCTAAAGGAGATGTCAGCAAACCGTAGGGGCTCAGCAGAGTCGAAGCCTACTGGGGCCAAGGGTTTGTTTCTGAAAAGAAAACTCGGCCCTGGGACGAAGGCAAAGAAGGAATAGGAGTGGGTTTTTAGTCAGTAAATGTCTGACACGCCCTCTTGCTCTACCCAAGGCGGGGGATGTCATTGAATGGTTTTCCACCTACAAAAAAAAAACCATTTGTAAGGTAAAGGTTAACGATATAGACTAAAAAAAAAATTGCCTCGCAAGGTTCCCACCAATCAGAGAACCGCCCTCGAGCTAATAGAAACTTTATCCCTTCAATATTTTCTTTTGATTAAATTCGTCTGCTGCGGGCGGATGAGAAATATTTTTATTTCCATATTTTTTTTTTATAAAAAATATACTGAAATTAAGATAGCGATCTTTTAATGATATTGGGGGAAATATGTTTGTTTGGGATGAGGAATTGATTATGTTTATGTTCTACATATAGTAAGAGCAGTTGTGGCCGAGTGGTAACGGCCCCCACTTACGAATTGCAGGTCGCGGGTTCAAACCCGCCCAGCCAACCACGAACGCCGTCACGAGAAGCTAGAAGCGGCCACCAAGGAAGCTGAAGCGTGCGACAGCCGGTTGTGACCGGTGGCTGCTACTTGTTTTCACCCATACGCGCAGTATCATAATGGACTCTGACGAAGATGGTTTAAATGCTTGAGTAGCGTGTGACGGCGTTTTATATCGGCGTTTAGTGGCCAGTGCGGACCACTAGAAGCGAGCAGCGGTAATTTGTAGCGTGTGACGGTCACCGGCATCACCTGTGTGTGGCGAATCCATATAAAATGTATGAGACCTACAAGAAATTTGCCCGTGTGCAGCGACCCTTAGATCTTTAGATTTCCGTTAAACAATCATGCTAAAATAGCTCAGCGGGTATGAAGGAAATTGGCAAGCATGTTGGCCACATCCTGGAATAAGACAATGGATATTTTTTCTATGAAGCCAGTACTATACAATATTATAAAAGTTCGTAGCAGGGCTACGGCGTAGGCCTGACGTCACGGCTACGGCTCTACGTGATCGTAGCATATTAGCTGTGGCTACGCGGAAATAGTTGTTGGAACCCTTCCCTTTGAGCCGGCTTTGTATACGTTTTATATTAGTTGAAACTTTGCGAGGAAACGATATTTGAAAATTGCCTTTAAAGTACTTTGTACAAGGCTATAATTTCCGTAGTGATTTAATTTTTGACGATGGCGAATCAACCTGTAATTTACTAATTCAATCCTGAACAGCCATTATTTTTTGTAGTGTTCAAAAACCAAAATCTATTGGTGACATCCAATGTCACTCTAGAAAAAAAATTGATTTAGAATCAAATTGGATGTCCTTAATAGCATGGATTTTGCCATTTCCGATAATGACGAGATAAGAACGCGAACCTTGGGACCAATGAATTCACTCATAGACGCAATGAGCAAATTGAAAAGACTCATCTGCTTCTGGAGTGAGGTCGGCTGGTTGGAGTAAAGGCCAACATGGCCCACGCACAATGGTCCACTAAGGACTGAGAGCGAAAACCAGGCCACAATAGATATTATACAGATAGATACGAAAAACAGGCAGAACTCGCTTATTAGAGTGATTCGTGCTTTTAATATGGCCTGCCGGGAAGTTGACATCGATGTTTTTAACACTGGAATACGTAAATTGAAAAGAACCCTTTGCAATATTTTTATCGCAAACATTTTCTAATGTTGAAATTGCTTCTGAAACTTTATATATTTTCATTGATGATCCTAATTATTTAATTTATAATGTTGTAATTGTAATAGCATCGATTTCTTCAAAAATATTAATTTAGTTTTTAAGCTTTTTTCTTTAGGTAGGAAAATCATCTTATGACAAATCCCGCTCTTGGGCGGGAGATAGTGTCAGACTTTTACTGACTAAAAACCCACTCCTGTTCCTCCGTTGCCTTCGTCCCAGGGTCCGGGTTTCGTTTTCACACTACCCATGGCCTCAGTAGGCTTCGACACTGCTGGGCCCCTACGATATGAGGACCGTTGCCGTTGCCTCACGCGAACGGCCGCCTTCTTTGCTAGTATTACTGCTTCGCAGAAGAAAGCGACCGCCTGCCATTCCTTCTCGTTCCGGACCATGGCCTGTACCAAGGCCCCGCGTGAGAGATTAGTTTTTAAGCTGTGTATTTATATCGTGTAATGTACTGATTGTTTCAACACCTTTATTCATTTATTGTAAGTGAAAACTTGTAATTGGCCTTAAGTTTTATTATAATAAGTTAACATGTTTTATTAGCTATAAGTTTTCCAAATAAAATAAATAAGAGAACCTGAAATGATCTCACGGGTAGTTGCCCAGATCAGACAAAACATCTGTCTGGTCAGAGGATCGTCCCTTTTCAACGACGGTTTGCGGGACGTTACTCTCTGTTCTATATACCTCCAAAAACTTAAGACAGGCCATCTATTCGTACAATACAAACAAATATTAAAATATTCAGCTCACCAAAACAAACCGCACAGCTTTACCGCGAAGACGCAACGACACACCACTCACCACACTAAGTCCCCACAATAAATATAGAAGTTTGTTAAATTGTTACCAAGAAACAATAAGTTGTGTTTAACAGGGCCGACCACAAGTTGCTGGCCGAGCGGAGAGGGTAAAACTGGTTGCATGCCGAGAGCTAAGCTATACTAATTCACGGCATCCTGAAAACATTCGCGCAGGGGCGATTGTTCGATTGTTCCTGAACCATTGATATATGGTTCACTTACTGAGAAATAGGAATCTGTAAATATTAAGTTTTTGATTAATTTTTGTATGTGGCCTTTGTCCCCATTGCCCATCTGTTCTGCGAGCAATGTGCCCTGTTCACTGCCACTTAATTTGGCAATTCTTCGGGCCAAGTCGGTAGCCTTGGTTCTCTTGCGGATATTGTCTTTCCTGATGTGATCACGTTACGAAACTCCGAGCATAAACCTTCCCATTGCACTTTGGGTGATATATATATGTTGCGGCCAGACTTCATGAAATGGCCAAGTAAAACTAGCCAGATAGTTTTAAACGTTAAAGTTTGATGATATTTTTTTTTGACCTTTTATTATCATCGAAATCCTAAATCAATGATTTGGCCAAACGAGGATTGACATGTCATCAAATGTTAACGTTTACACAATCTGGCCAGTTTTAGTTGGCCATCATGAAGTGATCAATTGCTATGATTTGGCCACGACATACATACAGAAGTTTAATAAGCTAATCTACTTTATCTTAGCACCTCTTTGCAACCAGCTTGAACATTCCTGACAAGATTTATTTGCTAACTTCTACCACGGAACTCAAATGAAGTTCCTGACATCTGTAGAAGTTTTTTTTTTATAAATTAGGAAGTGCCTGTGTACTCGTAAAGGCTTGGGGGTATTTGCGAAATTTGGCTTGTATGTTGTTGCAAATTTTGGATAGAAAAGTTGAAGATTTTTATTGTTGGTTTCTGAAAGCGCCTCTTGTTAATTAAGTACAGGGCTTTCGTATTTCAGGTAGAAAAACTGTGGTCTTAGTATGTGTTTTAGCTGTGTAGTCAAAGAAGCAGTACAATAAAATTGTAAATGGTGAGGTAACGACTTTCCTCCACACTAATGTGTGGGGGAATGTAATGTAATTATTACAGCTATACATAGCATATTATAGTCTGCCTTATAATGTTCCCACTGTTGGGACTCAGGCCTCCTCTCTGGGAGAGGAAATGGGCCGTAATCCACTACGCGAGCCCAGCGGATTGGTGGATGTTACATGTCTTAGAATTTTTGGTTCTAGGACATGTCGGTTTCCTCACGACGTTTTCCTTCACCGTTTTGAGAGCAGTGGTGATGAAATAAATTACACAAAGTAATGCGCCTAGCTGGGTTTGAACCCGCGACCTACAATTAGTAAGTCAGGGCCGTTACCACTGCTCCATTATACATATACATACTTGCTCATTCCTTCTTAATATTGTGTAAAAATCCTCCAGTAAAAACTCTTTAACTCTTATTTTCATTTGATGAACAGTCTCGTTTAAACATTTCTTAGAACTGTTACCCAAGCATGTCTCTACAAGGTTTTTAATATTGACCTTTACAATAACATTGCTTAATAAAAAGTCCAGTCAAACAAATATGAAAACATATTCAGCATAATGCTGGCAACATAAAAACAACACAAATAACTTGAATTACACTAACACATAAGTTTGGAATCAAGTCAGAAACTCATAACGTATTATTTTAAGGCTGTACGCAGACTTGAGAAGTGACTTTCTTTAGTACCTACCGCTTCACGGAAAGAACGATTTCTATTTAGGATTCCGTACCTCAAAAGGAAAAATAACGGGTCTCTTATAGGGTCACTTTGTTATCCGTCCGTCTATCTGTCTGTCTGTCAAGACCCTTTATCTCAGGAACGCGTGAAGGTATCGAGTTGAAATTAAAACCGTATACTCATGTCTGCAGTCCCTTAAAATTATGAAAAAACCAGACTTTTAAGTTAACGAAATAAAAAGATACGGCCGTTTAAGTTGCAAAAAACATATATTTCGACACTCAAGGGAATCAAAATTCATAGGGTACTTCCCGTTGTCCTAGAATCCTGAAATTTGGCATGAAGCAAGGTCTCATAGCATAAGTATTGGAACAAATCTCAAAATAGTAAATTTGTAGCTACGCCACAAAAAAAAAAAAAACATTTTTGCGAGTCTCGATTCGGAAATTGAACTGTTTTCATAGTTACCTATGTAAGTACTTACCCGGTTTTTTTTTTTACATGGGACAACATTTAATGGCTCATTCCGCTCTGAGTAGAGCGATAGGAGGTGGCAGGCTTTTACTGCCTAAAACCCACATATGTTTCTTTAGTTGCCCTTTGCGTTCCAGGGCCAAGATAACTCTTTTGAACAATACCGCGTGTGTATGTTTGTAACTTATTCACTCGAACGGCTAAACGGGTGTTGACCAAACTTAGTACACGGGTAGACCATGTCCCGAAACAGCACAAAGGATGTTTTTTATTCTGGGAATATGTTTACTGGAGATATTTTTCTACTACTACTATCACGCGGGTGAAGCCGCTCGCAGCAGCTAATATTACTGATAAATATTAGGGGTTAAAGTATGAAATTGGCATTTTTTAAAACGGGATGCTTTGAAGAATCTTTGGATTGACTTGGAATTATAAATTCAAATAAATATTTTAACAAAGGTGCGTTATTCTTTTTTCAAAATTAGGTATTTATTGGTTTCTTTGTGTTTTGTATTTTCTGTAATATCGCAGTACTTGTAACTATTTTTGTATGAAATATAAGAAAACTTGCATTATTTTTTAAATGAGTTCTACCGTGGAAATAATGTGTCTCAAACGGTATGCAATATTATTGATGTATATGGACTTATAACATATAATGAATGGGACGTCTATTTTTGTTTTATTCTCTGATGTGCGCGCTGCCTTACATCATAACATATCAAAAAGTAATTTCAACTTTATTATGACGTGTGTCTTATGTTTACGTCTTGTTTCTAGCTTCAAATATGAAGTTATAAGCCTTCATTCCCAGTAAAATAACGAGATCTTTATCGGAGACCAACCAATTACTGCCATGTGATAGGTTTGAGAATTCCATGTGGGCTGTGGAATATTTCGAGTTTCCCCAACTTTGGATCGAAATGTACAACAATAGGAACATGGGTGGGCTTTAGTCAGTGAAACTGTGAGACACCTACTCCAACCAATGCGAAAAAAGTTATTTGGTCATTTCCTATCTTTTTTTTTAGGTGGGAAAATCATCATCATCATCATTTCAGCCGAAAGACGTCCACTGTTGGACATAGGCCTCCCCCAAGCGTCGCCACAATGGCCGATTCTGTGCTTCTCGCATCCACCGCACTCCCACGACCCTCACCAGGTCGTCGGTCCACCTTGTGGGAGGCCTTCCAACGCTGCGTCTTCCGGTGCGCGGTCGCTACTCTAGAACCTTTCGGCCCCATCGACCATCCGTTCTACGAGCAATGTGCCCTGCCCACTGCCACTTAAGTTTGGCGATTCTTCGGGCTGTGTCGGCGACCTTGGTTCTCCTGCGGATATCTTCCTTATTTATGCGATCACGCAAGGAAACTCCGAGCATAGCCCTTTCCATTGCTCTTTGGGTGACTGTAAGCCTTCTGATGAGGCCCATTGTAAGCGACCATGTTTCAGAGCCATATGTCACCACTGGCAACACGCACTGGTCATAGACATTCGTCTTGATCTTGGTGGGAAAATCATCTAGTGACAAATGCCGCTCTTGGCGAGAGTGTCAGACTTTTACTGACTAAAACCCACTCCTGTTCCTTCTTTGCCTTCGTCCCTGGGCCCCGAATTTCACTTTCACACTACCCGTAGCCCCAGTAGGCTTCGACCCTGCTGGGCCCCTCGATCTCTCTGAGGCGCGCGTGGAACAATCCGCGCCGTCGTCGACTTGGGCTCGGTCCAGACGGTTACCGGACGGTTGGACGGCGGGTGATTTCCTATCTTCAAAATAAGATACTGATAATTCCAAGTTATCGTCATAGTACTTTGTAAAGAACTCGCCAAGTTATACCTATTATGGGATCGTTCGAAAGAGTTACCTACTGCCGCCCTAGAATGCAATGGTCAACTAGAAAAATGCAACGGGTTTTAGTCAGTATAAGTCTGACACTCCCTTTTGCTCCACGCAGAGCGGGAGAAGTCATTTCCCATAAAAACAAAGAACGGCGGATTAACACCAGGGACTTTCAATTAATGTTCTAATGGCCAATTTTTAAGGTGTCATGTTTTTTAACAGTGATAATTAACTTTTTTACGCAATAATGCTGGCCTGTAGGTAATTACCAGGGGTTGAAATTAGGTAGATTTATTCATGTCTACTTGCATCGACATGTTATTAATATGGATCTTCCCGGGATTTCTAATGAAAAATCCCGTGTGGCCAACAATATCTATATATATAAAAATGAAACCCGTTTTTCTTGGTCACGGCATCACGCGTGAATGGCTGGACCGATTTCACTAATTTTTTTTTTTTTTGTATTTGTTATTATTAGAAGAAGGTTCTTACGGAAAAAAATATTAAGAAAATCTCTCAGAAATATTGAAAAATATACATTTAATTTTGCATATTTAAAAAAACGCGCGTAACGAATGTCAATGTCTTTCACAGCCATAGACTATATTGAAAGAGCATTGTTTGTTCGGAAACGTGGTTACTTAATTAAATTCGAGCATCATTTGTTCCAAAATAATTGTAGTGCATCATTGCTACGCTAAGGCGGTACGAAGTTCGCCGGGTCAGCTAGTTACAAATAAATAATAATGAAAACCTCAGAGATTAATAAGACAAATAAAACAAAGATAATTAAAATGCAATTTTTATTAGTATTTTTTATCAAAAAAGATCTCTCTACGTCAACTGAGGTAAGGTTAACGAATATATACACTTCCTCCTCCTCGGCATTAATGCATGAAGATTTTTTTTCTGCTATATTTCTGATAGTGTCATAAAAAAAATCGGCTCTTTATAATTAATCTCAGGATTTGAGGCATATCCACTTTATTCTTTCGCTGTATGAAATCGGTGTAAGTATCGGTTTAACTGTATCTAGTTCCGACATCTGGTAATTATCTTAATAACCACTAATTCTTTGGAATGTAATCTATATATATAATAATAATAATAATAATCCTTTATTATCAGGCAACTAAGGCCCATAGAAAAAATACACAAATAATCTTACAAAATAATAAACTAATACATAATTATAAAAGAAACTATAACAATTATTAAATTATACTATTGCACACGAAGTGATGGCGTCGTGTTCCGCTGCGAGGTCGGTATTCTTCCACGAAATCGTCGATACACGACACCCTTCGGCCAAAACTCTCCTTTGAGGAAGGTCTCTATATGGTGAGTCGGCACCCGCACCACAAACGATTTGAAATTAGTATTATGGCGCGGCTCCAACTGCACCACTCTCAAAGTCCAGTTTGTTTTTACGCGTACATACTCCACGATCTCCTCAGCCTTCGTGGTGTGATGTAGCCTCGAAACGTACAGCTTCGTCGTAGGTACTGCTGGACGCAGCAGCATGTTGGGTCCTGCCAGCGCGGTACCGCACTGGTTCTGACAAGTAGGCTTTTTCCTCTTCTTCTGCTCTACCTTAGTGAAGCCATCCTCATCGCTCTGCTGGCCCCCTTTCGTTTTACCTGCTTGTCGCATTGTTTGCAACACAGCAGGTTTCTTTGCAGCAACAATAGCGGAATAGGCACGTTTAGGGGTCGACGTACCTACATGCGTCACTACTTCGACCGGTGACGATACAGCGACGGCAGCGGCGGAGCACGATGCAACGCAAGCATTTTCAGCAGCGGGTGACGCACTGCAGCTCGCCGACTCAAAACTGCCGATGTATGCATTTTGTGCTCCGCGACGTATGTTCACGCTGGAGTTGTTAAGCGCCCTACTTTCCGAAACAGCGTTGCGCAACAACTCTACTTCGGCACGCAGCGCACCTACGGTGTTATTGGACACCTCCAGCTTGGATTGTACCTCGGCCAAGCTTGCTTTCAGGGATGTTATGTCCTTCAGCAACCTGGTGACATCGACGTGGTCGAACGTGACGGGAGGCAATTTATGCAGCTCCTTCGCCACGAAAGCGGGCACGTCGTCCGGGACGGTGCTCTTCATCATTGTGATGATATCCTGCACACTTCTCTGGCCGCCATCCCTCCGTCGGGATTGCATCTGGTCAACTTTGCCCAGCGCTTGGAACAGCAGCAACTTGGCACTGCTTATCTCCTCCTCGTTGAAACTGGACTTACAGATCTGTAGGATGCTGACCTCGTCCATGTAGTCAATGGCATGTTTGATGAATGCCAACAGCTCGTTGGCTATGAGTGGTTGACTCATAGCGGCGAAAAAACGGGCAACGGCTACTGCCGCGCAACACGCGAATATAAAATTCGTATCGAACAGCGCAAACACGTCCGTACTTGACTGCGCATTGCACTGCCACTGATAAAACTGCCAATATATAAAAGGAGAAACTGACTGACTGACATATCAACGCACAGCCGAAACTACATGGACTAAGAGCGTGAAATTTTGCACAAGGTTTCCTTTTATGACGTAGGCGAGCACTAAGAAAGGATTTTCCAAAATTCACTCCCTAAGTGGATGAAGCGAGGGTCCAAAGTTTGTATGGAAAAACCTACGTTTACGCGAGCGAAGCCGCGAGCAGAAGCTAGTCCAGCATATAACTCTATAGGGTATCTATAGGATCTATATTCTATAGAGTTATACAAGAGCCAGCCATTTTTCCGCCCTTTCTGTTTAGGGTTTCGTATCTTAAAAAGAAAAAACGGAACCCTTATAGGATCACTTTGTTGTCCGTCCGTTTGTCTGTCTGTCTGTCAAGACCCTTAATCTCAGAAACGCATGGAGGCATCGAGTTGGAATTAAAACTTTATACTCAAGTCTGCGGTGCCTTGAAGCTGTGAAAAAATTTGAAAACTGTAAATTTGTAGTTACGTCACAAAAAAATCTTTTTTACAATTCAGAAAAATCTTCGTAATTCAATTCGGGAACCGAACTGTTTTCATATGTAAGTTTGTGAGGAATCCTCAGTGCGCGAGTCCGACTCGCACTTGCCCTGTTTATTTTCTTTTCAGCTTAGCTCCCACTGGTGAGTGAAATTTACCCCACGGACACATTTTCTGCATTTTAGCGTTCCGATGTGTCGAACATTGCCTCTGTACTATACAAACTAGCTGGGGATAGTTAGTATAGTATAGGCAATGCTCGTTTGTGCTGCGACATTGTTGAAAGAGTCACTGAAGCCCAGAAACGCAATGGCCAAGAAGTTTTGGTCAGAATCAGATACACGTTCTCGTTCCATGCAGAGCGAGAGAAATTACTTGATGATGATTTCCCACCCTCAAAAACAACCACGGGTAGGTAGTGTGAATGCGAAGCCCGGGGCCCCGGGATGCAGGCTCCACTCCTGTTTACGGAGTGGGTTTTTAGTCAGTAAAAGTCTAACACTATCTCTCGCCCTACCCAAGAGCGGGATTTGTCATTAGATGATTTTCCCACCCTAAAAAAAAACCCTCAAAAACAAAAGAACAGTGCTTGTATTTTTAAAAACACGTTCGCATTCGTATCTCAGTCTCTAACTGTCAAGGACGTCATAAATAACCATATATTTTGATAAGTTTTGGACGTTGATGATAAATCGTGATATCCTTGGAGGGTAGTAAGGCCGTGGAAAAATACGCGCTAGTGATAATTTGAAATGGATTGTCACCAAGATAAGATTGCGACTTGAGTGCAAATGTTTTTTGATTAAGTATAATGTAGTTAGTGTAAGTAAACAGTAATGAATTTTAGTTAAATTTTAACTTTATGCCATTCCTAACTTATTAATATTATAATTGAATGCAATTAATTTTTTTTAAATTTTGTGAATTTTGTTTTATTTAGCAATTCATGTACACACATATTATAATAAAAGAAAAGAAGAAGAAAACTTAAAAAAATGGTACAAACATAAGGTATTAAATGTAAAAATAAGTACAAACATAAGGTATATAGGTATTTATTTTATTTATGATGTTTATCTGACATAATTTTGCTATAATTGAAATACAATGTTTAAGCTCACGATGGGCCTCATCAGAAGGCTTAAAGTCACCCAAAGAGCAATGGAAAGGGCTATACTCGGAGTTTCCTTGCGTGATCGAATAAAAAATGAAGATATCCGCAGGAGAACCAAGGTTGCTGACATAGCACGAAGAATCGCCAAACTTAAGTAGCAATGGGCAGCGCATATTGCAGCGTTGGAAGGCCTCCTACAAGGTGGATCGATGACCTGGTAAAGGTTGGTGGAATCCGATGGATGTGAGACGACCGTTCATTGTGGCGACACTTGGGGGAGGCCCATGTCCAACAGTGGACGTCTTTCAGCTGAAATGATGGTGATGAAATCAAAGGCACCAATGGCTAATGATGTCACTGCAGTTGGTCACTGAAGATAGGCAAAACGAAACTAGCTGTTTGACAGTTCAATGATGCACAATGTTAACAAGTGATCATCACTTGAACTGTCAACAGAGTTACGCAATAACCCCGCACACCGAAATATAGAAAGCCCTCAGAATTATGTTTATTTTTCATCTCACACCGACCTCATAAAAACAGGTAAAGGTATTTTGTATGTAAAATTATGAATCACAGTCCGAACTTCAAACTTCATGAATAATTCCCTTAAATAACATAATTTAAAATTTTTGTAGGAAATGCAAAAATCTCGTCGCATGAATGTAATAAGATGCAAAATGAGTCAAAGTTTGTGTTTTTACAACAACTTTTATGCTGCTTGGAATCTCTTTGCTGGGAACAGAAAGAAAGGTGCATCTGCTGCCCTTTTATATTATGCATTTAATAGATTTAGGTTTCCTTAATTAAATTGCTGATTTGAAAACTTTGGCATTTTTATTTAGTCTTTTGTGTACGTACCTATTTTTAAGGGTTCCGTACTTCAAAAGGAAAACGGAACCCTTATAGGATCACTTTGTTGTCCATCCGTCTGTCTGTCAAGATCCTTTATTTCGAGAACGCGTACAGGTATCGAGTTGAAATTAAAACCATATACTCAGGTCTGCGGTCCCTTGAAGCTGTGAAAAAATCAAACTTCTGAGTTAACGACAAAAAAAGATACGGCTGTTCATGTCGCAAAAAACTTATATTTTGACACTCTCACGGAAATCAAAATTTATAGGGTAAGTACCCGTTGACCTAGTATCCTGAAATTTGGCATGAAGCAAGGTCTCATAGCACAAGCATACGAAAAAAACTGAAAACTGTATATTTGTAGTTACGTCAAAAAAAAAACTTCGTAACTCAATTCGGGAATTGAACTGTTTTCATACGTAATACGGAATCCTCAGTGCTAGAGTCACATTCGCACTTGCCCTGTATTTTTATTAAAGCGAAGGCGTCATGGTGTGCGCAGTGGTTGAGTGATTGGCTGATGCGCTGCGGGTCGCGGCTTAGATCCCCGCACGGAACCATTATTTATATGGCCTACAGATAAGTGTTTTGGGTTTTGGGTATATTTTGTATGTGAGTTTACATGTTTTTGAGCACACCCGCGATACAAGAGTAATTCACAGTGTGGGGAAAATTGTTCTTTTTTAAAAAAAGAAGAAATTAGTCTGCCGCAGGGCTGCTGGAAGAAATTTTATATGACATGAGCAGCACCTTTGTATGCTTCTATATATATGATAAATGT
The DNA here is from genome assembly GCA_961205895.1 of Mythimna pallens. Taxonomy (NCBI): domain Eukaryota; kingdom Metazoa; phylum Arthropoda; class Insecta; order Lepidoptera; family Noctuidae; genus Mythimna; species Mythimna pallens. Next base: position 20,053,381 of record OY540844.1, read on the forward strand.
TTTTTTTTTTTGCAAATAGGTTTAAAAACAATTTAACACGTTAATTTTTTTTCGTCATTTTAAACTAGATGAGGCCGGTGTTTCCAAGCTGACTACCCTGGGAAGAAACACCGAAACAAACTCAGGGGTCAAAGTCTCTTTTAAAGTCCATACAGTAAATATGTAATGGTCAAATCACATGAGAACCATGAGGATTTGTCTGAGATGGTCTTTTGAAGAAAGAACCATACTGTTCTTAGCGGACCTGTCTAGTCAGTGCAAACATTTGTCAGTATTTGCAAAGTTCAACTCAGGACTACTAAGGAGCTCAATGACTTGACGAACAATATCAAAGAAATGACATTTGGGTAGGCCACATAAAATACTCAAAATGCCAGACATACATTAAAATTACTGAAAAGAAAAGGAAAAAAAAGCAATCAACATAGTCCTCACATTCACAATAATAAAAGGAAATATTTAATTTTAATCTGTATTTGTTCTTTTCAATTTTAAATAATAAAAAAGGAAAGGGCTTTATCCAATCTAAAGCCCAGTTCTGAAAAACGGCTCGTTTCCAATTTCATCGAAAATAGTTTTTAAAAAAGGATATCAAGTTTCCCAAGTAAAATGCCTTTTCGTTAGCAACATCAAACTACCGGGAAGTTTCAATTATGCACCGAACGGAGGAAACGAAGTTATCCGAAAAGTACCGAGCGGACTTGCAAGATGTTTATTAGTTTTCTCTTGGACAAGTTTGTATAAGTATCCGAATTTTTCCAAAACGTATTTACGAGGTACCGCTAAAATGACGGCGCATTGCTCCTAGTATTTTAGTTTACTGGTTTAAATAGATAGATATATATATACATACATATATACACATATACATACACACATACACACATACACACATACACACACACACACACACATACACACACACACATATACATATATATATATATATATATATATTCTTATTGAACACCAAAAATAAAAATTAAATTAGGAACTTAAAATGAATTGGGTGTCACAATGGATGGTTTTATCGCTAAAAGCGATTTTTACAGACAATCTATGTCAATAGGTTGGCTGTAAAAAATCGGATTTGACAGAGTATGAGAAAAAAGATACGTAGTACACCACGAACTACCTGTTCGTGGTGTACTATTTACATATATAAAATACATAAAATAATAAATATATATATATAATTATGAAAGCAGAGAAATAACGTAACTTAATGACGACGTTCTAGTGGAAAGGTACATGTATATTTTTTGTAAATGTAAGTTTAAGTTCAGAAAATTATATTAACACCTTCTAGTATAATTTAGGTGTATAAGACATATTATTTATAATATATCATATAATATCACGGTACTACTTACAGCAGCAGAGCAGCAGTAACCAAAAACGTGGGTTGAACTATACGGGATAGATAATAATAATTTATTATTAACAAAATATATAATGTTATTTTTTATATTATGTTGATAATAAGATTTATTTCAGTTGTAATTGCTGAAATTGCACCAAATTTGTCAGTGAGCTCTAATAAGGGCAGTTATATATTTAAACCATGAACCATGAAGTACTGTTTCATAGAAGGAACATAAAAGCGAATAAAATGTTTATTTGAATTTAATAAAAAAAAAGTCGTGTACGTGCTCCGTTTTATCTCCTGAGTTACGCGGAACTAGAGAGGTACATAATGTTAAATTCATTAATGAACTCTTTCCGATCCGTTTTGACCGGTTCTGAGAAATTTAAGCTTTGTGAGAAAAACTCGTAAAATAAGCAGCAGCAGGCATTAATAGGGCCCTTCGTGGCTCGTCTATCATCAACGTGAGCGTGGGTTAAAAGCTTGTTGATTCATCCAACGCAATCCAAAGCACTGTTAAAAACGTGAAAAATGAGAGATAACGCCTGAAAGCTCTGTTGGCATTCGGCAATTCCGTCGCTCACTCAAATATTTCACAAAACTTGTTCCAGGAAAACTGTTTTATAGAAAACTTAAAAAGTTTTTGGAAATAAAATTCTCATTCGGAATTGCGATTAAATATACAAGATTTCTATAGATATATTTATTAAACTTAAGTAACAGTGTAATGAGCAGGACACACTGCCCGCAAAACAGATGGCCAATGGGGCAGAAAGGTCCTGGAGTGGCGACTGCGCACCAGAAGAGGCAGCATTACAAGGCCTCACACAAAGTGGACCGATGACCTGGTGAGCGTCTCAGAAATCCGATGGATGCGAGACACACGGCGTTCGTTCTGGTGACATTTGGGCAGGCCTATGTCCAACAGTGGACGTATTTCGGCTGAAATGATGATGATGATGATTATTATGGTTTAGGAGCTGTGTGTGTACTGTGTGTGTGTGTGTGTGTGTGTGTGTGTGTGTGTGTGTGTGCTGTGTTGTGTATGATGAGTGTGATATGTAAAAATAACATTTATTTAAATTTGTTTTTGAAATAAGATATTTGAATGGTTTAGAAGACAATAATTCTTTTTCGCCTTTGATATGTTTGTTATTTTTTTAAGTTTATCCTTTTAGTTAGGGTAAAGGTTATATTAATCTCAAAAGAAAATAAAAACCAGGGAAATCCTCCGAGTGTTGAATACAATAATATTTGTTGTAAACACTGGCTAATCCTTGTTGTGCAGACCTATTTCTTAGTTTATTTCTTTTACTATTTTTTTTTATATTTTGTATTGCCTAGTTACTTGATTATAAACACTCCTGACAGTATTTTTTTCTCTTATTTATTTACAAATCCTCTATACTTACAAAAATTACAAAACACAAAGAAACAAATAAATACCTAATTTCTTTTTAAAGTTTATTTGAACTTATAATTCCAAGTCAATCCAAAGATATAGCACTTCAAACAACCTGTTTTAAAAAACGGTAATTTTATACTTTAACCCCTAATATTTACATACCTTTACCCTATTATTCTTACGGTATTCCTTTATTTGACAAGAACGTTAAGGGAATATGAAAACTATTTAAAAGGATCTTGGCATCATCACTAGAGTTCGGAATTAGGTAGAATTATTTATGTACTTAGACTGATTTCATACAGTGAAAGAATAAAGTGGATATGCCTCAAATCCCGAGATTAATTAGAGCAGATTTTTTTTATGACTATCAGAAATATAGCAGAAAAAAATTCTTCCTGAATTAATGATGAGGCGGAGAAGTGTTTAAATTTGTTAACTTCACCTCAGTTGACGTAGAGTGATCTTTTTCAATGAAAAATACTAATAAAAATTTTATGTTAATCATCTTTGTTTTATTTGTCTCATCATCTCTGAGGTTTTTATTATTATTTATTTGTAATATTGATGGGAATTTTTCATTAGAAATCCCGGTAAGATCTATATTAATATCAACATTTTGATGCAAGTACATGAATAACTCTACCTAATTCCGGCCTCTGATCATCACATTAAATAACTTATTTTCCTTGAATAAAAAAAAAAACATCATAAAAAATAAAATATAATACATCTGGCGCGATTTCTCAAGAACCCTATTTTCCGTATGGGAAAAACTGAAAAACACAAATACCTAACAAAATAATGGGCACGCTTGTATCGCTGCAAGCCGCGACGACGTGTCATGCCGTGACGAGCCGTGACGCGCTCCGACGCGTCGTGACGCGTCATATCGCAAACACGTTACGAGCGTGACGGCAGGTACTTGAAACACTGCCTAATGTTGGAATATGGTCCAAGGTGCGAACAAAAAGAGGTTATTTTTAACAATAAGAAAGTTATTTTGAGTTGAAGATATAGCGTGACGCGGACAATTTGCAAGCGTGACACCAGAATAAGCTCTAATAAGAGTACAAGAATTTAGAAACTGTTTATCACTGAGAGTCTTTTGTCATGATGTAACAAATGTCATGATGAGAAGCAACTTTCGAGCGGTTGGCACAAATTGTCATAATAGCTGTACCTACCTATTAGTGAAGTGGAAATGTACTTATTGAAGTAGGTAATAAAATTCAAGTGTAAATTGCGGGTAAGTTCGAAAGAATTACCTGAAAGGCAAAGGGTAAATGAAGGAACACAAAAGTGGGTATTATTCAATAAAAGCCTGACACGCTTTCGCTCTGAGTAGAAGGAGTTGTTTAAAGATTTATCTCGAAAAAAAAAATAGTAGGTACAGCAAAACCATTTTATAATTCATAGCGGCCCCTGAACATATAGATAGGCCTGTGGGTTGCACTGTGAGATGTTTCAGACTTCATAGTTCTAGGACACGTCCATCTTTTCACGATGTTTTGTTCTAACAAGAAAATTTATTTATTTATTTATTTTCCCTTCACAAAGTTCACTCTAGCTAACAATGCATACAATTTAGAGCTAACTTTGTGAGGGACTGGTGCCTGATGTAGGTATGTACAACAACCTGTATTCAGTTGAGACTGGTCATCTCTTGGCTGCCAGTGACTTCATTCAATTTCTATTTTTTTTTTGTAGTTTTTTTTTTTAATTTTAATTATTATTACTATCTACATTGTGCTCACATATTAGAAGCGACAAGAAATATGTAACCAAGATTTATGTAACTCATAATATGATTTAAAAGAGTGTCCATGGAGTTTCTTGCAAGTTCTTCTTCATAGAAATCTATGCTTTGGAACGTGCAATTTAGCTTCACTTGTATTTTTTTTTGACTGACCGATATTTTGACAATTCAAAAGTGCCTGTAATTGGTCTATTTCAAATAAACGTTTCTGATTTCTGAGAGTGATATGCATTTTGCAGCGAGCAAAAGTGGAAGGTAAGTTAAGAAAAAAAGAAAATGCATATTAGGTATATGAACCAGCAGCTCTCTTTGGAGCAGTATTTATAACACCAATACAGAAACTATAAACGCCACTCACTAAGATATTGTTTTTGGGTTGAAAAGCTTCAAATAATTTCTCCCACTCTGGTTGGTGCGAGAGAGTGTCATACTTATACTGACTATCTCTCTAGAGTGCAACTGAAGGTACACACCTTCAGTTACCTTTTGCGTTCCACTATGACTCTTTCAAACAATCCAGCAGCTATGCCAGGCCTTCTACGATTTTTACTTTTTTTTTGCGGTGGGAAATCACCTAATGACGGGTGTAGCAGACTGTTACTGAATAAAACCAAACCTCTGTTCCTTCAGTTGCCCTTTGCATTCAAGGACCACGGATTATTTCTCTTTCAGAAGTCACCTTCAGTCTTCGGCCCTGCTGGGCCCGATCTTTGCTTAAACACAACTTTTTGATTTCAGTATCGCCAGCGCTCAAAACTCAGTCCACTCTCCCCCTCTCCCCTTCCATGTAACAGGTAACAATAAACTCTAAGAAGCATATAACTGTAATAAACACAAAATTTGAACGCACACTCAACGCCACGAGTGACGAGGAATTAGGCAGGTGACAGAGTTTAATTGATGACAACTGTACGTGCGTACTGTGGAATATCTACGCATGTGAGTGCAGAGAAGCTAAGGGCCGGAGGCACTTCAAAAGAAATGAAGTATGTACCGTGCTAGGAAATATTCATACTGCCTTTTTGTCTAAGAGAATTTCACTCAGATTTTTAGCTTTTGTGAGAGCAGACGATGTTCATGTGACTGTAGTACATTACACTACATTTACGGCCGTTTAAAGGACTACGGTATTTAAAACGTGGTCGCTCTCAGACTGCATACAAAAGAAAGAGATGCGCAAAGACACACTGCTTGCAAAATATGAAGCATTTTAACGATTTATTAAAAATCTACGGATTTGATTTTAAATTTTGATTTTAAAACAAATCGAAGGAACCGTGCACTAGCTGTTGGCGTTCTATAAGTGTCCATGTAGGCCTATGTGAAATAAAAACATTTGAATTTAGAATTATAGAATTATAATTTTTGTGCTAAATATCTCCCCAATTCAACTCATCATAACAATTTACTTTACAAACAAAATGGAATAAAACACCGTCTGTAACTTAACCCGCATTTCCCCAATGTAAAGTGATATGGCCCATCAAATAATTCTCACCAGCACTTCTCAATACTCTCCATTTTCCCCACCGCCTCCCGCTTACAAATTAGAGTGGTGACAAGGAATTTAATTGGTGCTGAACGTACGCGCACCTCTAGTTTTCGATTGCTTGAGATATGTTTATTGCTCGAGTGTTTAGTGCAGCTCTAAAACTGTTTAATAAAGGTGGGAATACGCAGCGGTGCTGAGTAGAGCATTATGTGGAGCTATTTGCATTTGTGTTTGAGGTTAAGTACTAAATGTATTCCTGGAATTGCTTATACCCTAGTTATATGTATGCATACATTACGTTTCTATTATATGCATTTTATTAGTTAGATTAGTTGTTAGGGTTCCGTACCTCAAAAGGAAAAAACGGAACCCTCATAGGACCCCTTTTGTCTGTCTGTCTGTCAGTCAAGACCCTTTATCTCGGGAACGCGTGGAGATATCGAGTTGAAATTACAACCATATACTCCGGTCTGCGGATTCTTGAAGCTGTAAAAAAGTGAAATTTGTAAGTTAACGAGAAAAAAAGATACTTCGGTTTAAGTAGTTTTTTTTTTTTTTGTGAATCGGAAATATTTTCCTAGATTCCATTCCGGAGTTGAACTATTTACATAGGTAAGTTTGTACGGATCCCTCAGGGTGTGACTACGACTCGCACTTGCCTAGTTTTTATTTCTTTGGTCACTGCTCCGCTTCCGTGGGTCTTAGCGTGATTTTATATAGCCTACTAGCGGATCCGACAATCTTTGCTCTGCCCAAAAGCTGGCTATTCATCAGAAAAAAAAAATAGAAAATCTGATTACAGCGCTACGCACCACTTTAATATACACGCAAAATTTCATCTAAATCGGTCAAGCCGTTTAGGAAGAGTTAGGTTACAAACATATACAGATGAACATAGAATAGAAGAATAGAACAGAATAAAACACAACAACAACAACAACAAACAACAACATAAACATGAACATTATATATATATAGAGCTAATATTTGTCATGAACCCAGCAATCTCACACAAAAAGATTATTTCCAATCAGAATGGTAGTTTCAGAAATTTGCGCGTTCAAACAAAACCTCTCCCGCTTTACTATATTATATACATCAATATATGATATTATAGTATAAATGTATTGTATATAATTATGTAAATATTACGTCACGTTCTATCTTCGTATCTTTTCTCTTTCTCTGTCAAATCCATCCACAGGTTGTCTGTAACAGATGCGATAAGAGCGCCCATTGTTACACCCTATTAATTTTAAGCTCCTATTATATTTTGCTATGGTGTACAATATTTACCTATATATAATATCTATCTCGTGTTCAATTCTGTACTATTTGTATTTGTGACTAAATTCAGTTCTTTCTAATTTAGATTTTTATCACCATCATCATAGCGGGGCCCAGCGGGGTCGATGCCTACTGGGGCCATGGGTAGAGTGAAAACGAAACCCGGACCCTGGGACGAAGGCAACGAAGGAACAGTATCTAAACTATCTTTTGGGATTTGTCATAAGATGATTTTCCAACCTAAAAAAAAAACCATCATCATACCATGGGCATCAGAAAGTTTAAAATCACCCAAAGGTCAATGAAGAAGGTTATGCTTGGAGTTTCCCTGCGTGATCGAATCAGGAATGATGATATCCGCAGGTGAATCAAGGTTACCAACGGTCTCCGTCGAAGAATCGCCAAACTTAAGTGGCAGAAGGCAAGGTACATTGCTCGCAGAATAGATGGTCGGAGACGAAAGGTTTTGGAATGCGACCGCGTACCGAAAGACCAGTGTTATCGGCCTCTCAGAACGGATCGCAAGAATCCGCTGGATATGAGACGCACATGGCCGGTTGTAGTGGCGACACTTGGGGGCACATGCTTATGTCCATTTACAGTGTACGTATTACGGCTGAAATGATGAAGTTGATTACTAGCACCATTATTTTCTGTTTAGTTTGTTCTCATTGCTGCCAGTGGCTTCACCCGTATGAAAGTAGAAAACTATCCCAAGGGAACATTATCTCGAGATAAATGATGGAAGTATAAACAGAAATGAAATCTGGATCTTCCGTCCTACGCCTAGTACAAATCTTCAAAAATAAATCACAGACGTAGAATTAGTAAAGGGAAGGTAAGCAATCACATCACACAAATTATAGGTACAGGTAAAAGTTTGTCGGACTCTACACGTGTACCAAATTTCAATCAAATAATGAAATGCACACGCGAAGTTCATATCCTGGAATGGCACACAAAAGAGTTTTTATTCCGGGAGAATGTTCCTCGGGGTCAGTTTTCTACATTCACGAGAATAAAACTGCTAGCATCGGCTCTACTAAATTAATAGTTTTCTTAAAAAAATCAAGCCTAAAAGGCCCTAACGGGTCAGAATACTACTCATTTCTATTGTACATTTTGATACAAGTGCAGAAAGTTTGTCATTGCGACCGAGGCAGAATTTGCACGAGCTGTAGGTGAGTGTGTTATGAAGCCCAGGGCTGCAGTGACAAATTTGCACGTGTATCAAACGACTGTTTTCAATACACACACAAAATGAATAAACGGGGGTTGACTTGTGAGGGACGACGCGCGCCCAGCCTGATACGATAAATGTAATAACATTGTGGCGGGTAAGAGCACGCGCACTTTTCTGCACTAGTGCAGAAAACGGTATATTGCGTGCCTAAAAGCGGTGGGATAAGAGCGAGTTTTCGAGTAAGTGTATTGAAAAAACATTTTCACAAGACCAACTTTTCAAATACCTACCAACAACTTTTCAAACGACTAGAAATCGCCGTACAAAGAAAATTGCTTGCAACACAATCGATGAATGCGCACAGAACCGTTCGAGTAGCAAGCAGTATGTAAAGTTACGAAGTTACCAACTTGCGCGGTCCATGTTATGTTGCGTAGGTTAAAAAGTTTCAACTACAAACTCGAGTGTTTGGTCTGCTGTTTAGGTTCTATTTCAACAATTTTTGTGTTAGAAAGTTTTATATTTTCGTTCTGTGTGGGGAAATTCTGTTGGGATTTGCCGGCGAAGGCAGTGTCTTTTTTTATAACAATAAATATCTTTAGCACCGTAGCGGCAGATAGACCAACGACCTTATTTTGAAAGCAGAAAGTACAAACTTCAAGTATCAAAATGGCGAAGAGTCGACTGTTGGAGTAGGACGATAATCAGAGTTGTTGATTGTCGTTGTCTTGAACATCGACGCCGAGTTGCTAGCCTAACGTTTTTCTATTTTTTACATTTTGAGGAGTGCATTATTTCAATGCACTCTTCAATATGTTGTTTAATTCCGCCAAGTCCGTTCCATCATCGGACCACAAGACGTACAGCGTTACGCCATCGGTACAAGATGAAAATCCCACCCATACGTACAAAGCGTTTTGGGAACACATCATTATACGTACAGCTAAGGAGTGGAATTCCCTGCTGGGGTCTTTATTTCCTGATAGCTATAACCTAGGGCTCTTTAAGTCAAGAGTGAATAGTTTGCTTCTGGGCAAGCATGCTCCATCGTCCGCCACGTCACCGCTTACCATCAGGTGAGATAGTGGTCAAACGCGAGCCTATCCATAATAAAAAAATAGATTAACACTTTAGAGACACCGCTTATTATCGATTTAAAATCTATCATGGAACTTGGTCTGTTCCATCTTCAGACACTTATTACAAGGAATAGTCCTCGTCAAGATGATTCTTCTTCTTCTTTTCGTGTCGATGTACTCTAACTAAATTTTATGTGACCAGTATTTGGCAACATCTACAGCTCTGTTATTGGCCTCGTATAGATCCTGAAAACTGCAGGTAGTTGTGCAGGATGGACAGCATAGCAAATGACGCATGTACTGTGCAGCGGCTCCACACTGGCACTGTGTTAGAGACGGGTCGAGGAAGCCCCAATTGGCCAAATTATTTTTACAACGACCAACCTGAGAGCGTAGTCGGTTAGAATCATCTTGAGTCTCAAACTCAAGATGATTCTAATTTGTATAAACGCAATCAGTTCACAAAAACCAGACTTTGACGTTCCATTGAAACCATAAGGGCTTTATAATGAAAGGTCCAACTTGATGGATTACCCTATCGATGTCTTCTCCATGAGTTTCGCTTCATACAGACGCTGCCTATAACAGTGCGAATAATGTACGTCTTTATATTTCGGTGTGTTTTGTCTTTGTAGTGTTCTAGATTTAAGTATTCTGGACACACTTTTTATTTTATGTTTGTCTCTAATGTTCATTTTGTCAATGTCATGCATACCTGTTATTTACATGGTTACTGACCAATTTCAGATGTAAGTTTATTTGAATTGTAAGTGACTGTGCTGTAGGAGTGCTTATCTATATATATATATATATATATATAAAAGGAGAAACTGACTGACTGACATATCAACGCACAGCCGAAACTATAGGGCCTAGAAGCGTGAAATTTTGCACAAGGCTTCCTTTTATGACGTAGGCGAGCACTAAGAGAGGATTTTACAAAATTCACCCCCTAAAGGGATGAAACGGGGGTCCAAATTTGTGTGGACAAAAACTATTTTCACGCGCGCGAAGCCGCGGGCAGAAGCTAGTCATAAGTAAATAAATAATATTATATGCAGCGCTGGCCTGATGCTGCGTAAACGAACTTGCCGTATGCCTACCGCCCATACGATATCAGAAAGTAGAAGATTCGATACTTTATACGTTCTGTTGGTGTATATGGTGCAAAGCGTTCCAATGTGAGGATAAAATAATAAATAATTTCTTGCTATTCCTCAGAGGACAAAGATAGTTTGATGCCTTCATCGTATTTTATACAAAGAACTATGTTGGCTTCCATTGACTTTCAGTAGAGAAAGCATATTTTTGGTACCTCACTGTTTATACATAACGGTTTTAAGTATATAACACCTTGTTCCTCTACCTCTAAAGTTAATAACAACACTAAGGTGAGGTATTGGGCTGAATTTATCTGGTGAAGCGTAAGTTCTACGCCTCCTTTGGGACGTCCGTGTAAACACTAAACTATACAACGTCACACATAAGTATATGTAGGTGATAGGCTTGCGTCCATTCATTGCTTGCACTCCTAACAGTAGGTGTAGGCGCATACATAAACATCAGGCTTCAATTCCTGGTAAGGGTAGGCGAAAACGTTGGTTCGTGTATTAGGAATCCTATACGCTATGTAGGTTTGAATTAGTTCTATGGAATAAGACGATTTGGGGAGCTTGTTGTTATTTACCAAGTTAGAACTAGTTTTTTTTTTATCTTTATAGTACTAGTAGAGTATGGTTGTTGACGTTATGGATATATATCGAAAATATTGAAAAGACGATTAAAAAAAAACTAGGGAAAGACTATGTTAGTAAATCATGTCCCCGATCACGATTTCCGGCCACAGTAGGCACGGGCTAGCCGCTAATGAAGGAACTAATAGTGGGTTTTAGTCAGTAAAAGTCTGACAAGAAAGGGCGTGTCACTGGATGATTTCCCACCTAAAAAAAAATACTGCTTGCTTTGTTGGCATTTTTTTTTTCTGACAAAACTACACATGTTCCATTACTAAAATTATCAATTTGATTCAAAGGTTCATGTGAGTAAACGTTTTGGATAAAATGTGAAATGGACTATGGAAACGGGCCAATTATATGTATGCTTATATATGCAAATGAAGATTATTCATTTAAGCAATAGCATTTAATTCAGTCTTTATTGATTACGTATTACTCACCTCACCTGTTTTGCTGGCAAATCTAATTAGTCCCTATTTACACAGCATAATCTGTAAGTAATTATGCATGTACATACGTTTATTATTAATAAGATATTCCAACAAAAATATTATCGTGAACCAAAAGTTCAAGCTCATGTGAATAAGGTTTCAAGTTCATGGAACTCCAGAGTGTAATAAATAACTAGATTTATTTATGGCCTAATTTAGGATTTCACATCATCACAACCTTTGAACCAGCCACAGATCAACATAAAAGAGGTGTTCATATTTTGATATTCAGCTGCACGTGCATCATAAGTTCAACTTGTTTCAGAAAGAACATATTTTTTATTTTATTTATTTATAGGATAATAAACAGCGTAAATATACCTTAAATATAAATGCATCCAAGACAAGCTATGTTATATTTAAGGCCAAAAATAAGAAAATTTCACCACATCCTCCGCTTGTGATTGACAAACAAATATTAGAACTCAAACAGCATGAGAAGTACCTTGGGCTAAGACTAGACTGCCATCTAAATTGGACGACTCAAATTGATTATATTAAATCCAAACTTACATCTTTATTGGGCTCACTACGTAATATCGTGCACTGTCTGCCGTATAATGTTCGCCAGACAATATATAACTCGCTAGTGAAGCCACACATAATGTACCTGATAGAAATCTGGGGCCATGCACCCAAAACAAATCTGAAAGACTTACAAATTGCACAAAACAAAATTATTAAAATGCTTTTTCATTACGATTACCTAACACCGACAGTTAAAATATACAAAGACACAAAACTCATGAACATCAAACAACTTCACGCATACCACACCTGCATACTCATACAAAAAATACTCAGCAAAACCATACATACACAAATTTCTTTCACTAAAATACATCAATTACATGACCGCAGCAGTCGTAGAAAGGAACAAATTATACTTCCTCGAGTGCGAACCACTCACGGTAAAAGAACAGTTGTTTATGAGGGAGTGCAATTTTATAATAGCTTACCAAAAGAAATAAGGAGTGCGATTTCGTTCAACATTTTTAAGACCCAACTAAAAAAATACATTCTTCAAAATGTAATTATTACATAACTCTAAAATATTTAAATACTAGATTATACAAAAGTCAAAACAAAAAAAAAAAAAAAAAATCTGTTTACTTTGCGTAAGTAGTACTACTGAGTGACTTATTTGCATGGTGACAACGAGACCGCATTCTTTTTCTGCAAGCGAGGTAGTTTGTCTTAGTTGGTAATAACATTATTTTTGGGAATACCCACTAACCAAATAAATTTGAATACTGTGTAGTGTGTATCATGTAATGAATTGCTTTTCTGTATATTACATAATAGTAACACAGACTTACAATAATTTGTAAGTCCGATTGTCGAAGTATGATTTAGTTTACCTTAGTTTTAAATTTTGTTCTCATTTAAGTGAAATGTAAATTTCTTTATGAGCAATAAATATCTTTAACCAGAAATATACATAGCATAGCACAGTCGGCCTTTCAATGTTCCCACTGTTGGGACTCAGGCCTCCTCTCTAGGAGAGGGAATGGGCCGTAATCCACCACGCGGGCCCAGTGCGGGTTGGTGGATGTCAGATGTCTTTGAATTTTTGGTTCTAGGACATGCCGGTTTCCTCACGATGTTTTCTTTCACCGCTTTGAGAGCAGTGGTGATGAAATAAATTACACAAAGTAATGCGCCTGGCTGGGTTTGAACCCGTGACCTACAACTCGTAAGTCGGGCCGTTACCACTCGGCCACCACTGCTCAAACTCACTCCTTAAATATACACAACAAATAAATTCCTTGTGTCACAATTTTCGCATAAATATCAAACAAAATTTCAAAATTCTTGGAACCAAAAATACCTGAAACAAACTGACTGTTAGACTGCAAATGTGTGAATGATACACGTCTTCCCCTACGACCCTACGATCCCTAAGATCCCTGAATGTCCTTACAGACACCCTGAAGAACCTGGGTGGCTTAATCTGGTTTTGAATAGAGGTAGGTTGGATGGAATAAGCCTGCCAAATGATGGCTACCATGGCCCACGCACGTAATGGTAAGTATGGATATTAAACTCTAATAAATAGAAAGACCGAGTTTTAAAAGATTAACCATAGAGTTTTTTTGCTGGTTTTTCTCCATAGGAAACAACTAAACGGAACTGTGCACTAGATTCTGACGTTTCAAAAGTGCCTATAATAATAATAATATTCCACAACTATCACACAATGCCGTCTAGTCCCAAGCTAAGCAGAGCTTGTGTTATGAGTACTAGACAACTGATAAACATACTTATATATTTCTAAATACATACATATTATAGATAAATTACACCCTGACACAGAACAAATGATCGTGCTCATCACACAAACTTTGTCCTGGGTTGGAATTTAAGACCAATAGATCAGTCCAATGTCCTATGTAGCATAATAAACATAATCACCCTTTTAATTTTCCCACTGCTGTGACTCAGGCCTTCTTTCTAGGAAAGGGGACGAGCCGTAATCCATCACGAGGGCGCAGTGCGAGTGGCGGATATCACATGTCTTTGAATTTCAGGTTCTAGGACATGCCGGTTTTCTGACGTTGTTTTCCGTCACCGTTTTGAAAACACTGACGTTTCATAATAAGTGCCCATGTAAGTCTATGTGAAACAAAAACAGTTTTGAATTTTAAATTTTGACTTCAAACAAAACCAGGATCCGACTTCCAATCCTGAACAACAAACAATTAGTCCGACTTTTTTTACCTGAAATATGGAACAGAATAAAAGTTCCAAGATAAGCTGTATTCTATATAACGAAGCTATTATTATGGCACAATAGTACCTGTCACATACAGACATAGAGATCTCCGGAGACCTCTTATTTACCGAGAAATAGAGGAGGAACAAAATAGGACAACAAGGTATTATTTAAGTTTGGGCTCCTTTGAGAACCGAATTAGGTGTATACCTGTGTTTGAAAACCTAATTGGCGGACTGAGAACGTAAGATTTCTCTATGACACAAAGGATGCCTTGTTTTCGGATGATCACAGGGGATTGCTGACGACAGTCTGGAGACTTGATTTGATTTGATATCGACTCGTTTTTTCCAATCGTGCACGTAGAATGATAGGAAAACTAGTCTAACTTTTCAGAAGGAGTAGACATAAGTTTTATAGTGTTAATACACGCAGTTGAGAGTTTGTCATGCTAACTCAAATGTCTCACTGATGGTGGCGCGTTGTGAGTCATTCGGTTCCCTTCAAAATGGTTGAGCTGAGTGGTGCTGATATAAGCATCATGTCCGTGAACGGGCGCCGTCTGTTTAGTCTGGTCATCTCTTAGTTTCCAGTAGCTTATTTTAATAGGTATCTATATTTAGAATAGTTTTTTTACTTTATTCGGACCTGGCGAATGCGCCGCTCGCGAGCTACTTGTGAACTACAGGGCTCATATTTTTGATTTATCATGTATGATAAATCAACGATAGAAAGTCAAAAAAATTACATGCCAGCAATGTATGGGAATAGTTTCATTCCCCTTTAATTAATGTGTTTAAGTTTTGTTGTGCACTTATAATTATTCTCAAGTGCAAAACTACTCTCTCATATGTAAGGTTATTATTATTATTCTCCTTTATCAATTTTAAATATCTACAAATTACATTTTTAAATATTTTTTAAACCTAATCACAAAAAAATAAACATTTAAAAAATAAAAAATAGTATCCCACTGGTATCGGGAACAGGGTCCAAGCTACAGGCGGTCAGGGCTCCAGAGATAGGAACCTCCTAAAAATACGAGCCGAGCCCTTGATCCCGTCGCCTTACACGAGCCTCCTAAGGTGTTGGTCGAGGCTCTTGGCTTAGCCATTGCCCGATACGACTATCGGTACAATGATCGCCGAGTCCACATCCCACATGTCGACAACCTCGCGAGTCAAGTCAATATACTTAATTTGTTTATCTTTCTCGGCTTTCACGAGGTTCTCTTATTATTATTATTATATGATTTTGAAGGATACTTCCCGAAAAACAGTACGTCTACCCTCATTTCAACAATTAAGTATGTTTAATTTATTGATATGTACATACATCTGAGCTGGTCATCCTGTATTTGTTATTTAAATGAAAACCGTATCTCTACTAGCTTCCTTTGAAGACGTTCGCTACACTATAGCAAAGTGAAAGCCTGTAGAACGGCAGTACATGGCAATCTGTTAATGGACACCAAGGATTTAAACGTGGGGGATGCGGCAAAGACGCCCCAGGGAAACGGAAGATTTTCAAGAAATAAGTGCTTGGCTGTGTGTTTGTTTCATTTTTGACTGACTTTAAAAAAGGAGGAGGTTCTCAATTCATCATTTTTTTTAATGTGCTCCGAGATTATTCGAAGACGCTTGAACTGATTTGGATTTTTTTTTTGTTTGGAATGCTATACTTGCCTAGTGGTCCGGCGGTCATGATTTGATGATGGAATCCTGGGGATATTCAGAGAACTCTTAAAATGTTATATGTACATATAAAGCATTTTTTTTTATCATGCTGCAATCAGTTATTATGGAAGACGACATTTGAAAAAAAATATTTTTTATAAGATTTTAGATTAAACTTTTGTTAAAACTTTTTATTTCTTAGTCACACGCCTGCATGTATTTTATTTTTTATTTCAAATGTGGAACATTTTTTGTTTTATTTATCTCTAATAATAAAAATTGAAAAAAAAATACATTCAAAACATTTTTATTTCACATAGGCCTACATAGGCAATTACAAAACGTCAGAAGCTAGTTCTCGATTCCAATTGGTCGTTTTTTTATCGAGAAAAACCGGTAAGAAACTCCATGGTTACTCTTTAAAAATCGACTGGAAGTAACCTAATCTTCAAGGTTACTTTGATTCAGAACATTTTATTCGTGTGGCCTTTTAGGGAAAACTCATAGTACAGATTTGAGTGAACCCGACCCACAGTAGGTAGGCATGAATTACTCATAGCGTGGCTCAACCCTATCTTAGGGAGTTCATTGACACGACATGATTTTGTTTCAAGATTTTATGTGGACACTCAAGGAATTGTTGGGCAAGTTAAGTTTAATTTTTACAAGTATATTTGAACTTACCCGATTACATATTAAAAAAAAAATTAGAACATTTTTTCGAAAGAAAGAAAAAACGTTTATTCATGCCTCAATCACAATCGTATGAACTAAAATTACATAATAAAAAAAAAGAAAGGTATAATCAATGCGAGGCCAAAAAAGCACCTAACTCAGCATATGCTGCGTTATTCAAAACGATAAATAACGTGCTGGTATTATGTTAGGGCTCGCGGTGATGCCACGAACACACTTAAATAGGCTATCGAAATAAACTAATAAAATATGATGTAATTGATGAATTTTTGATGTAATGTCTTTAGTTTAGATATTATCTCTAAACAAAAATACGATGTAAACAAAAATAAAAATATTTAAAAATATGTTCTCAACTAACCATTTGTGTTTAACTTAGTACTTTATCACTGTAAGTAGAGTACCGACCGGTCCCCGACTAGTGTCTCAAGTATTTATAGCACCGATTTAGAAGATCGTTACACTGACAATATGCCGCTGAATTACGGTACAACACTATGCTGTTTTATATAAGGAAACCGTGTCTTTTGTTAACTTAATGGTTCGATACATAACTGACTAATATATTAACCGTAAGATCTACAAAAACTGCTTTTGGATAACTCTAGTGACTGTTTAAATCGGTTAGAAAATTTAGATATAAATAGCACGCCCGGAGGATACGGTGGAGCAAACGGTTGAGGTGTGCCCTGCTTGGGCAGAGCATCGCCGTGTCCTCGTGAGGGCGATTGGCGGTAGCGATCTCTTGCGCCAGGCCTTGGTACAGGCCATGGTCCGATGCGAGAAGGAATGGCAGGCGATCGCCTCTTTCTGCGAAGCTGTAATGCTAGCAAAGGAAGAGGCCGCACGCGTGAAGCAACGGTCCTCACGGATTCTGATCCCGATTTCCGGCCACTGCAGGCGCAGGCTTACGGACGGCCGTCCGACCGTCCGGTAACCGTCCGGACCGAGCCCAAGACGTCGACGGCGCGTACTGCTCCATATGCGCCTCAAGGAGTTGTCAGAAAACCGTAGGGGCCAAGCAGGGTCGAAGTCTACTGGGGCGAAGGGTCTTTTTCTGAAAGGAAGGTTCGGCCCCGGTACGAAAGGCAACGAAGAAACAGAAGTGGGTTTTTAGTCCGTAAAAGTCTCACACTATCTCCCGCTCCGCCCAAGATCCGGGGGATGTCATTGGATGATTTTCCCACCGAAAAAAAAAAAAAACACATAAATAGCACTTGTAGCAAGACGCGGTAGGAACTACAGTTTTCAGTTTCAAAAAGATAAGTCATTGTAGGTCAATCCTCGAATCCGACTCGACTGGGCAGAGTTTGGAAACTGCGTGGTATTTTCTCTTTCATCATATAGTGTATCAAGATGAAAGTCTATGACCAGTACGTGTTGCCAGTAATATGGCACTCCAATGCGGTCATCAGAAGGCTTTAAGTTACCCAAAGGGAATTAGAAAGGGCTATGCTTTTTTTTTGCATGATCGCATCAGGAATGAAGATATCTGCAGAAGAACCAAGGTTACCGACATAGCCCGAAGAATCGCCAAACTTTCTCGCAGAACGCATCCCACAAGGTGGACCGATGACTTGGTGATGGTCGCAGGAATCCAATGGATGCGAGCCTTACAGGACTGGTCATTGTGACGACATTTGCGGGAAGCTTATGTCCAACGGTGGACGTCTGACTGAAATGATGATGATGAAGTAAGCGCCACTATTCACTATTACATATTAATAGCGCGTCAACCATTAATGGTCAGGACGCTGAAGTAAAACTGCTGGTAGTACCAGTCTCTCAACTAATGTTACAGATGATCACTTATTTCTCTATAGGGAAGGTATCCAAACCCAGGCAGATTTTATTAGCCACTGTGCTAATAAAGGCCGAGTCAAACATGTGTGGAACCTTACTCGATCAAAGTTCACACGTAATGGAAGTCACATCATAGGGTTCGTATCCAAAAGCATGATGAGCTCATAGAAAGTATATGGAATGGGTGATTGAACTCGAGCAACAGTATGACTCGCGGATATAGCGATTAAGCTATGTTTCCTGATTCGGCTATATTTAACCTGAGCACAAAGTTGTGACAGCTCAGAGCATCAGTTTTTCCATGAAGGATTTATTTTTTACACATGGTTAGTATATTATGGTAATATGCCAAGAAGAAGAAATGTACGCGTCCGCAGTTTTTGTTTTAGCCTCTATTCATTTTTTGTATAGCAATATATAATATACTCAGAAAATAAACTATTAAAGATATTGGCAATGAATTTTATTTTGAATATTTGTGATATTTTCCTTCCTTCTTTGAAAGTAATGGTGATGAATAAAATTGCACAAACCCATGTCCTAAAACTTGTAAGTCGGGACCGTTACCATTGGGCCACCTGGCTCTCTACAGATTAAAAACATTACAATATTTACAAAAACGACTGCTTTTTTAAATATTTCTGCCATTCAGCAGCAACAGCATTCTCACAATAGTCTTGCCACAAACACAAACGAGGTCTGTCGCAAACTAGACCGAAGTAAAGTCCAGAAATAGTTGCAAGCTTTCGGAGCAGCCACCATCCACGGTGCAAACACTCGAGCCACGAGCCAGCGAATACTAACTCAGTATAAACACATTACTTCAACTTTGACACATACAAATTAGGTACAGCAGTTGCTAATGCTCTCTATTTGTCTTGCCGACGTGGTATATACCTAAGAATTTGGGCAGAGGTGTGGTTGTAACTCACGGTACGGGTAATTAAGCTGATGTCCTTTTGTAAAGTATTC
Organism: Mythimna pallens; assembly: GCA_961205895.1. Classification (NCBI taxonomy): domain Eukaryota; kingdom Metazoa; phylum Arthropoda; class Insecta; order Lepidoptera; family Noctuidae; genus Mythimna; species Mythimna pallens. The sequence continues at coordinate 20,073,042 of OY540844.1, forward strand.
TTTGTCGATCTACGGGTCATCGTCATCTTTTTGATTTGTCCTGTTGTTATTTGGGGTCTAGATTACACTTTTTTTTTTCTATTCTATCCTGTCATAATTGTGTCATGTTAACACTAACACCCTTTTCTTTCATATCACTTCTCACTTTCAATCAATTTATTTTTACTTTGGCGTGTATACTTTTAACTCATTTAGAAACATGCATGTTGATTTACGCAAAAATATCTAGAATCGAATATCCATCAAATCTAAACCAAAAACCATTTGTTTGGCCTACTGAAATTTAAAATTGAAAATTAAATCATAAAACACATTGTTTCGTGATCCAATCTTCAAATATATAATTTAAACCATCGTTCACGGCAAACAAAATAATAAATGTAACTTAAAACAAAAAAAAAACTGTCGACTCCCAGAAATCTGTCAAAACAAAATCAAGCCGAATAAACTCGAACACAGTCGTTCAACTTCAGGCCCTCCCTTGGCAACTCTAAGACATGTCATAAAACGCTGCATTCATAATCCCAGCATTCCTGAGAGAGGAAAACGAAGTTGTTTACGAGTTAGAAAAGAAAAAGGAACCAACGCACTTAGAATTATCTGAATTATGAATGAGTTAGCCCTTGATCCCGTATTCTGCAACTTCTTTAGGGACTGATATTGAATAATGTTTAGCCGTTTTACCTATTGAGCATGAACAAAGGCTATGGGTGACTTGTCAAGAATAGGAGCTCTTAGAAATTGGAGAAATCTCAAAGACCGATCTCCATTCTCGAAACGAAGGCACTAAAGGTGCGATGTGCGGTTAAGCTAAGCGGTGCGAGGATGTGTCGCAGCGTTGTAAAAATGTTTGATTATTCTACCCAAGTTGTGCGAAGTGCTTGCGCAGTGCAAGGAAGCGTAGCGAAGCCGTGAATCGGTACGAAACTGATAAACACACATTCCTTGCTTACAAATTTTTCGTACACATTTCTCACTCACATGATTCTCTCGTTATTTTGTGCATATAAACTAGTTTCGGCTAGCGGTCTCGCCCGCTTCAGAGTGGATTTCTCTATACAAACTTGGGTCCCCCGTTTCATCTTCTTAGGGGGTAAAGTTTGAAAAATCCTCTTAGTACTTGCCTACGTCGTTAAAGAAAGCTTTTTGCAAATTTTCATGCTCCAAGTCCCAATAGCTTCGGCTGGGCGTTGATATGTCAGTCAGTCAGTTTCTCCTTTTATGTGTATAGACCAGCTTCTGTCACTGGCTTTACTTGTATGAAAGTAGAAAATTATCCGAAGAAAACACACTCTCGAGATAAAAGGTATCTTATGTGATATTCATACAGTAAAGGAGACATACAAACAAATTTTCGCCTTTACAATACACGTGTAATACTTAACTTAACCAAGATAAGAATGAAGTAATACCACTGGTGAGTTTTATCCCCACGCACCGCTTCGCTAACTCGAACATTTCTGGTAGAAGAGCACCCTAATGGTATCAGAGAAGCAATCGTTTTGTGAACTCTAGTTTTGATTTATGTCTGACTATGCATGCATAAGCATTCTAGTTTTGTGGGACCAAAAAGCACTTCATTAAACTTTTTGATTCTAGGAAAATAGAATGCCAAAAGATATCAAAAACAAGGCTGCCAATGGGCTATATAGAATGCTGTTTATTAAGAAAATAAACATAAAAACGTTTTAATAAAGAGAACAGACAGTAGATGTTTTTCATATAAAAACAACACAAAATTGGTGCCAAGTGTAGATGTGGGAAGTACCAGTGACAGACGGAAACACGATTTGCAGCCGAAACTATAACTAAATTTTCGGCTCCTCTACTAGTTTCGGTCGTAACCGAAACTGACGCGGTACCTAACAGAAAAACTGACCGCATCGACTGACTGATCTATATTCAACAGTGTCAGAGTCTTTCGACTGAAATGATGATGATAATTATATTTCGATATAACATAATAATATTTTTGACGTAGTTACGCTTAATAATATACTTCCAACTTCCTTAAATAATTAAATAAATCGACGATTACATAAAATTAAATACACATATACGAACGAGTTAGTCAGTTTTTAGGTATGTGTCACAAACGTTAGTTCAAAGACGCTAGTTTTGGTCGGCTAAAACCGAATCTCAAGCCGATACCAGTAGTTTGAGCCGAAATTTAAACCAAATCTTTGGTCGGTCTCTAGTGAGAAGTATTTTTTATATTTTATTCCGTATCATATAAAAACTCATTTGAGTGAATCTAAGAAGATTCTTACTAGAATAGAAACCCTGTTGTTTAAACAGCTTCTATTAGATTTGTTCGCTTCAAGTTTGTTCTTACCTGTTTTTTAAATTGAGAAATCATCCAATAACATCTCCTGCCCTTGGGTGGAGCGAGAGGGCGTGTCAGACTTTTACTGATTAAAACCCACTCGTTTGTTCCTTTTCTGCCTTCTTTCCAGGGCCCCGAGGATCTCTAGTAGGCTTCGAACCTGCTGGGCCCCTACGGTTTGCTGATATCTCCGTGAGGTGCGCGTGGAACGCGACCGATCATTGCCACCGATCGCCACGGCGGTACTCTGCCCAAGCAGTTGCATACCTCTACCGTATGCTCCACTATGTCCTCCGAGCGGTTTATACAGTGGTGACACCTGAGCGTTTCTTCCGTATGAATCCGGTGCAGGAACCTTCCGAACTTACCATGTCTGGTTAGAACCTACATATGTCACGCGGAAGGTGAAGACGCCGCGTTGTCTTTCCAGCCACTCCTCAAAGAACGGACTTACCGCCATAATTATTTGCGTTCCAATACCATGAGATTCGTTTTCAAAAAATCTCTGTGGCCCTAGCGGGGCGCGATACACCCCCCTACGGATTTTGTTGTGCGCGCTGTCGACGACTTGGCGGCCGGTCGGCGAGCTACCGATTACTCGTCGTCCGTAAAGTTTGTTTCTACCTATAGATAATAAATGTACGAGCGTATGTTGACATATGATATGTCTGCATTGTATGTAATTACGAGACCTACAACTATTATACGAGTATGATGTTATAGTTGTAGGAAATAATTACAATGACACTAATGATAATGCTGACGACATGTTGAAACTCAATAACCATCGGTTATTTAAAAGGGTCCTTTTCCATTCGCCTATCGGCAACATCGAGCATGGTTTAAAAGCTTGTTGCTTCATCTAATGCAATTAAACGTGGTGTTTGATGAAGAGGCAATGCAAAAAATAGACATAACGCCTAAAAACTCTGTTGGGTAATTTCGTGATTTACTCGAATATTTCACAAAACTTGTTCCCGGAAATACGTAGTTTTTTTTTTAAACCCTTAGAAGTTTTTAGAAAAATTGTTGTCATTTAGAAACTCGCTCAAATGTACAGGGCTTCTTCTATTAATGTACGTTTTTATTTTTAATATATGAATTCATTATGGAGCGCCAAAGTTCACGTAATATTACAGATTTTCAGAAGTCTTTACTAGATTAGTTTTACACAAATAAATAAAAATATATTTTATTTCTATAGAAGCCTAGATAATATCCACATAATAACTGTATATCCAAAATATCAAGAGAAAGATGTGTAATAACATCATAATCACGTAAGAGCGGTTGTATAAAAATTTACCTCAACTCATACATAAATAATGCAAATATGTCGAAGACTGTAGAATAAACGGCTCTATCCTTGTGACAGGAAGGTGTAAAACACGTCTTCTAAATATGCTTACTGCAACATAATTTTCTCAACTCGTCTCGATCTTGTATGCATATAAAAAGCAAAAACATTCAGGAATTTGCTTTTCATATTCATCAATCACTGACACATCAACAGCCCAAGTTCTTGTTCCTAGAACGCCGAAATGTTTCACTGAATTAGCTTTTACGATGCAAAGGATAAGAATGGATTTTCCAAAATTCACCATCTAAAGGATTGAAATTTATTTATTTATTTATATATACAACAAATAACAACAACAATACAATACACAACACAACAATAACAACAAACACACACCAATACAATACAAAAACACACAATTACAACAAGTATACACACAACACACAATTGTTACACAGTTACATACAATTGTTTTAACAGGTATACCCTAGATAACAAATGTAGTCGCAAAATAGCCGCACTCAGAGACGCCACCCACAGACTGATCAAATAACCATTAGTGTAGGCAACATACATACATAATAGTCGATGGTCAGTCTCAAGCAGCGCCCTGGAGAACCGAAATGGAAATGGAATGGAAATGGGGGTTCAAAGTTTGTACTAGGTTTCTATAAACAAACTGTTAGATATATAAAAAAATTTTTCGTTACAACTCAAAACGCTAACAAAAGCACAATCAAATTATACAGAACCAAGCACTTACACCGAAACAAAAAGTAAAATAAAAAATGCAAATAACTAAATTTTTACATAGTGGTGACCAGCATAATAATACACACAAAAATAAAATATTAAAAATACGAGATGTACAAAATGACACTTCTGGGGTTTTTTTCGGTTCCCGCGCTCTTAGGCGGAGCGGGAGATAGTGTCAGACTTTTACTGACTAAAAACCCACTCCTGTTCCTTCGTTGCCTTTCCTACCAGGGCCGAGTCTTCCTTTCAGAATTAGACCCTTGGCCCCAGTAGGCTTTGACCCTACTGGGCCCCTACAGTTGCTGACATCTCCTTAAGGCGCAACTGGAACAGTACGCGCTATCGACGACTTGGGCTCGGTCCAGATGGTTACCGCACGGTCGGAAGGCGAGCTACCCATTGCTCGCCGTCCGCAAGCCCGTGGCTGGAAAGGCAACACGGCGTCATTACCTTCCGCATGACGCAGGTCCTCACCGGACACAGTAAGTTCGGGAAGTTCCTGCACCGGATTCGTGCGGAAGCGACGCCCGGGTGTTACCACTGTGTGGACCGCCCAAAGGACACGGTGGAGCATACGGTGGAGGTGTGCCCCGCTTGGGCAGAGCAACGCCGTGTCCTCGTGGGAGCGATCGGCGGCGGCGATCTCTTGCGCCGGGCCTTGGTACAGGCCATGATCCGGAGCGAGGAGGAATGGCAGGCGGTCGCCTCCTCCTGCGAAGCAGTAATGCTTGCAAAGGAGGCGGCCGATCGCGTGAGGCAGCGGTCCTCACGCCCCAACCGCCGCCGGGATTCCGATCCCGATTTCCGGCCACCGTAAGTGCGGGCTTGCGGACGGCGAGCAATGGGTGGCTCGCCGTCCGACCGTCCGGTAACCGTCCGGACCGAGCCCAAGTCGTCAACGGCGCGTGCTGTTCCACGCGCGCCTCAAGGAGATGTCAGCAACTGTAGGGGCCCAGCAGGATCGAAGCCTACTGGGGCCAAGGATCTGATTCTGAAAGGAAGACTCGGCCCTGGTACGAAAGGCAACGAAGGAACAGGAGTGGGTTTTCAGTCAGTAAAAGTCTGATACTATCTCCCGCCCCGCCCAAGAGCGGGGGATGTCATAAGATGATTTTCCCACCAAAAAAAAAAAAACCTACTGTGCGCTTACACTTATGGGGTGGGTACTTAGAAAAAGGAACACAGATAAATATCATAGTGTGGTGTGCATCCCAATGTTGCACTAAATGGGAGCCCAGCTCAGCGTGTGACAGGCAAAAAAACCTGACGCTGATATTCTGCTGATCCCCAGAACCAATAGAAGCTCTTACAAAATCCCCAAGAAAATCTTTAAGTAGTTGTGAACAAAGAAATAGTAACTGTCCCACGAAAACTCTTGAACCCGATCATGTAACTAAACCAAGTTGAAACGTACAATCAAACAATTGTGAAACAAGATCATTGAAAAGATTCAATTAGAAGCCCGTGCCGAGTCTAGATTGGTCTAGACAAACAGGGTAACTGAGGCAATCAGAACATTGGATACTATACAATAAGTAATAATGACACAATTTGTCTTTAAGTTAACATTAGGGATTTTATCCTTTGATTCAGTTTTGTCTATGTTCCATCGTCCAATTCTGCTCATTTTAGGGTTCTATTTCCAAAGAGTAAAAATTGGACCCTTACTAAGAATCCACTGTCCGTCTGTCCGTCACCAGACTGTATCTCATGAACTGTGATAGCTAGACAGTTGAAATTTTTACAGATGACGTATACTCAAGCTAGTAGATCGGACATGTCTGCCGCATGTCAAATGAGCTGTGGGCTAAAAGAACTACTTATTGGGTTCATTTAAACGCAAATCGACATCGCGGCAGATGAAGGCGAAAGTGGAGAATTGAGCTTGACAACTATCAGAGGGACTGGCCCACAATGGCTGAGGGCAAACGTGTGTGCGAAAGGGAGAGAGAGGTCTTTGCCCAGCATAGCATAACATGGCATAATCAACCTTTTAATGCTTCTCACGATGTTTTCCTTCACCGTTTTGAGAGCAGTGGCGAAGAAATAAATTACACAAAGCAATGCCCAGCTAGGGGCATTGCTTTGTGTTATCATAGTTTGAACCCACGACCTAAAACTCGTAAGTCGGGGCTGTTACCTCTGGGCCACCACTGCTCCACGTTTTTTTCGCCCAGCAGTGGGACACAATGGGCTTACTACTATTACTACTCAAGATAGTCGATAGATTACTCCATAGTCAACAATCCATTGACCCTACCGTTACCATTATTTTCATCCCGGTCATCAACCCTTCTTACATCTAAAACTAGAGAAAGATTCAGTGCCGACGTCCATCTGGAAACAATAAGCTCTTAATTACGTGACAAAGGAGACGTCACATCGCCCACGAATGCTCGACCGGTGGCCGATACCACGGAATAGGTACAGAAAGTTAACTCCGTACAACGAGTAAAAAAATCGTGTGTACGTGTCTTAGACATAGAGCATGACTAACATCATCAAGAGTTGCACAACGACCGGTCTTGAGCATCTAAGATCCACCAAGCCAGAAGCCTTCCAACGACGCGTCTTCCGGTACGCGGTTGCCACTCTAGAACCTTTCGGCCCTACCGACTTCTATTTGATGAGTTATGTGCCATGCCCACTGCCACTGAGGTTTGGTGATTGTCGGCAATGATGATGATAGGTGGGCTATCTTTGTGGCCCTTGGATCTCCTGCAGATAATTTCATTTCTGATTCGATCTCGCAAGTAAACTGTGAATCCGAGCCCACTCCACTCTTTGGGTGTTTTCAAGCCACCGATCAGGCTGATTGTGAGCAACGACGTTTCAGAGCCACATGTTGAAATAAAGCAACTGCAAATTCCGACCTCCATTCTATAAGTTTTAGTAACGAATGTGACATTGGAAGTCTGTGTCGTGGCCGGCCCAATTATAATTCTAGAATAAGACATTTACTGGCCGTCAAAATCTTTTTATCAATATGACATTTATACTGCCCATATTTACTGTGTGAATAAGTGCAGTATTCACTTCTTACCTGGATAGGAAAAGCTCAGTCCTTTCTCTATGTCTATGTTTCTGAGATCTTAAACAAATGCCAAGCGTAGGTGCATTAGCTGTACATAAAACGTGTTTATGTATCTGTTTATTTGTTAAAACTTTATGCACTAATAAATAACACTGAAAAAGGCAGACTTAATGCCTTAGGCATTTTCTACTAGTCGACCTTATGGTGGTGCAGAAACATAACATGGCAGGTGCAACTTAATAAATAGACAAGCAGAAAAGAAATAAGTACAATAGTAAATAAATAACAAATATAGAAACAAACAAACAAACAAATAAATATATTGTATTAATAACAATATGTACCTAATGCTTAATATTGCACCTACCACCTGTTGTCTCTGCATCACCCAAAGGTTGACTGGTAGAAAATGCCTTAAGGCATTAAGCCGCCTCTGTACTTTTGTGTGCATAAAGAATAAATACATACATATAAATAAGCAATGTTTTTGTAAAAAAAAAAGGACAATTCAGCCAATCAACGATGATTCTGCCAACTTCTTGCGAATGTGTCTTATGTGTTCACTCATTGTACGTAGCCAACCTTCTGTCCCTACTTATTTGGTGTCACTTGTCTCGCGACTAAAGGCTAACTATTAAGTTAAGTGCTTTCTTATGTCTCTCCAGTAAATCAGGAAAGAATTCACTATTTTTGGAACAATGTTTTAGTAGAGATTTAAAGGACAAGGAACTTTGTTTTATTAAGAAAATAAATTTAGATGGTGAATAACAGTTTATTGATCTGATATATGTAGTTGAAATTCATGTTTTAATGATTTTTGGATCACAAGGCTCCCGTGTCCTCGTGGGGGCCATTGGCGGCAATGATCTCTCGCGCTGGGCATTAGTACAGGCCATGGTCCGGAGTGAGGAGGAGTGGCAGGCGGTCGCCTTCTTCTGCGAAACAATAATGCTAGCAAAGGAGGCGGCCGATCGCGTGAGGCAACGGTCCTCACGCCCTAACCGCCGCCGGGATTCCGATCCCGATTTCCGGCCACTTTAGGCGTGGACTTACGCATGGCGAGTAATGGGTAGCTCGCCGTCCGACCGTCCGGTAACCGTCAGGACCAAGCCCAAGTCATCGACGGTGCGTATCGTTCCACGCGGGCCTCAAGGATATGTCAGCAAAAACGTAGGGGCCCAGCAGGGTCAAAGCCTACTGGGGCCATGGTTGATGCGAAAGAGAACCCCGGGGCCCTGGAACGATGGCAAAGAAGGAACAGGAGTGGTTTTATAGTCAGTATAAGTCTGACACTATCTCGCTCCGCCCAAGAGCGGGATCATTAGATCCCGCTCTTGGCATTAGATGATTTTCCCACCGAAAGAAAAAATAGGTTAAGCCTTGACCAAAGGCACTACCGTGAGCTCTTAATGCTATCTATTTGACGACCTAAACTGAACTGTTAAAAGGATGGAGTTATATTGGGTATATAGCTCCATCCCTCTTTGTTGCTCGCCTGCCTGACATTTTAACATGGTCATGGCAAGGCCTTAATTATTTCTATTCATTCAAAATCTATGAATTCATCATCATCATCATTAAGACGTCCACTGCTGGACATAGGCCTCCCTCAAGTGTCGCCACAATTAACAGTCCTGTGTGTCTCACATTCATCGGACTCCCGCAACCGTTAGCAAGTCATCGGTCTACCTTGTAGGTGTTACTTGCTACGTCTTCTGGTACCGGAAGACGTAGCGATGGAATCTTTGAATTAATTTTGCTTAATTCATCAACTTCCAAGAAATAGTACAAATGAACACCACACCTTTATCCAAGATTATGCGGACACAGACGTATGGAGCAAAACCTACATTTAAAGAGTTGTGTATTAGATGTTAGATCTTGCTTTAAATCTTTACGAAACCCTAAGGTGTTTAGACAGGTGTTTGGGCCATTGTGTGACCCATTCATATTGAGATGGCCCTTCATTTATGGTTATCTAACGTCCACGTGTTTGACGTGTACTTGTCGTGTGTCTACTTATCTATCAATGTCAAATAGTAATGCGTGGAATATCACTTAGTTTTCACACTTTTCCAGTGTGAAAACTAACCGGAAGCCGGAGACAAACCAAATTCCATTTTCCAAGAAATCTCCTACATTTCCCTCGAACTGTCTCAAACACGACAAAGGGCACAGACAGAATAGTTGTCTGTACACAAACACACAATCCACAAATCTCATATAGGACACACGAATTAATATCAATTACAAGGTACTAGGATAGCAGGTCTCATAGAGATGTGACCACTAACAGAGCGTCAGGCTTCAGACATGTAGTGTCGTGTTTGTAGTGTGGCCTACAATAACCGCAGGTGAAGGGAATGGTAGAAGGTTTACTTCGTAACTATGCCAAGCGACACCCGAGTCTTAAAAAAAAAATCTCATAAAATTCATTTTCATTAAAATCGTCCAACCCGAGATATGTTTTATACAACCGGTCTTACGTAAAGTTGACGTTATTACACATAATTCTCTAGATATTTTTCTAACATAGATATCTTGTGGTCAATTCTAGGTTCAAATCAAATCATGAATTTGTGTAAAACTAATCCAAGAAAAACCTCCGAAAATATGCTGTTTTGCGTGAACTTTGACCCTTTATAATGTACTCATAAATTAAAATAGTCACAAGCACATTTAATTAAGACTCTTAGTGACAATTTTTTTTTTCAAAAACTTTAAACGTTTAAAAAAAGGCACGTAGTTTTTTGTATTGGAACAAGTTTTGTGAAATATTCGAATAAATGACGGAATTACTCAATAATAACAAAGCGTTCAGCCCCCCTAGCCAAGTTACAACCGTTTCGTTTCGAGTTTCATTTCGTTGATGTCCTCGAGTTGGTCACGCCTCCTGTTCCTTTGTTCGGAGGGAATCGGAGGCGTGGATCGACGAAAAGAGAATCAAACAAAACGGTTGTAACTTGGCTAGGGGGCTGCTGTTATCACTCATTTTTCGTGTTGCCTCATTATCAAACATTTTGTTGGATGAACCAACAAGTTGCAACCATGCTCAGGTTGATGAAAGAAGGGTTAAAGAGGACCTAAGAACAAACAAAAAAGGACCCTCTACATTCTACAACAAACACAAAATACTGTTTTTTTTTATTTCGAGGTTGCAAATTATCAAATAACTTCTCCCGCTCTAGGTGGAGCGAAAAGTAGTGTCTGTATTATACTGACTAAAGCCCACCTATGTTCCTTTAGTTCTCACCCTTTGCATTCCAAGGCTGTGATTTCTCTTTCGAAAAATTGTCACAGATAATCTCTCATGTCACTGTCAAGACCTAGTAGTAAAATTGATGGCCAACTTCATAATCGATGTACCCAACGTGCTTGATAACAGCTACTATTAAAAAAATGTCAACTAATATTTATTTTTCAAATAGATTTTAAAAATACTTTTGACACGTCAATGTTTTTCGTCAATTATAACTAAATGAGGCCTGTGTTTCCTATCTGAGTACCTTGAGAAGAAACACCGAAACAAACTCAGAGGTCAAAGTCTATTTATATATATCTCATCAGAGAACCATGCAGATTAGTGTTTGAGATGGACTTTTTATTCAAAATTTAATTGAAAATTATTTTCATTTCATATAGGCCTACATGGACACTTATAAAACACCAGAAGCCAATGCACGGTTAAAACTGGTCGTTTCCCAAAAATGCTTTTTTTTTTATTCATAAATATAATATTGCTTGACGGCGATCCCACCTGATGGTAAGCAGTGATTGGAAGTGGTTTGCAGTGGTTGATGGTGAGGCGCACTAGTTTATTAAAAACCTATTCACTCTAGCCTTGAAGACACTTAAATTATAATCGGACGGGAAGACCGCAGTAGGCCAATTGTTCCAGTCCTTCGTTGTGAGCCGTATAAACGAAGGTTTCAACAAAGTAAGGGTGAATACTTATTTTATAATAAACTAGCTTACCCGGCGAACTTCGTACCACCAAATAGTCAATGAATGTGATGATACCTTTTAGCTAAACTGTCAATATATAAAGCCTTCTACTGTCATTACCAGAACCAGCATAATTCATTTTAAAATGACATTTTAATAAGAGATGCTGGAGATCTCTGGACTATCACGAATATTTTAAGACCAAAATTAGCCAAATCGATCCAGCCATTCTCGAATTTTAGCGAGACTAACAGCTATTCATTTTTATATACATAGATAGATTGTCAAATAAACCTTCTGTCGTAATTCATTCGGTTTGAAACCAGCGACCTCTTTGACAGCTGTATACCTAACGTGACAACCTTAAGATAAATTGACCTGACAGATGGTCACACGTGAACCGGAGCCTTTGCACGTTTGCTCAGCAGTGAACTCGATGGGAAACAGAGACTCAATTGAATACAGCCCCCCCCCCCCCCCCCTAGCCAAGTTAGGACCGTTTCGTTTTGATTCTCTTGCGTCGAACGCCTCGAGTAGGCCACGCCTCCGATTCCTTTGTTCTGACCAAGTAACTGAGCGTTGAGATTACGTCAAACAGAATCAGAGTCGTTGCTTACTCGAGGCATTCGACGGAACACAATCAAAATCAAAAAGAAACGGTCGTAACTTGGTTACGGGGGTAGGTAACGATGTTTGGGGTATGGTCAGTGAAAACACTGACAATTCTGAATGTGTAGCTGTCTTGGCAATTGTATTTCGCTTGTGAAACCCCTGTCTTAAGTTATTTTCTCCACTCGACTCAACCGAAACTGAAGGAAATTAATCAAATTAACATTTTTAGCTTGTTATTCAAGTAGAGTGAATGAAGTTTCCTTCAATGAGGTCTTGGAATACCTATACATTATGGAGGTGAAAAAGCAAAGGTCATAGTTGATTTTACAGACGAGAGAAGTTAATTTAACGTTAAACTAATATTGAGCAAAGAGAGTGGCCTCGGGATGGAAAAAATTTGGCACACGGGTAGAATATTTATTTATTTTATAACAGGTACCCTCTGTCCTAACATTCGAAACCACCATACTACAATATAATCAAAAAATCACTTATTACAAATCACATAATTATTACTATACTTTATGTAGAAATCCGAAAATTAATCATTTAAATAATAATAAAAACTGGACAAGTGCGAGTCGGACTCGCGCACTGAGGGTTCCGTACAAACTTACCTATGTAAATAATTCAAAACCCGAACGGAGTCTCGAAGATTTTTCCAAATCGCAATTTTCTTTTGTGATTTAACTACAAATTTACACTTTTCAGATTTTTTCCTATACTTGTGCTATGAGACCTTGCTTCATGCCAAATTTTAGGATTCCTTATGAAATTAAATTCTCTTGAGAGGGTCGAAATATACGTTTTTTGCGACATAATTCGCTGTATCGTTTTTTCGTTAACTCAGAAGTTTGATTTTTACACCGCTTCAAGGGACCGAAGACCTGAGTATATAGTTTTAATTTCAACTTGTTATCTCCACGCGTTCCCGAGATAAAGAGTCTTGACAGACAGACAGACGTCTGTCTGTCTAGACGGATAGCAAAGTGATCCTAAAAGGGTTCATCTTTTGAGGTACGCAACCCTAAAAAATTAATTAACCACATGATTATGTCCAGGAATACCATATAAGATATTTTTAAATGGTTTTTATCCCAGGAGTATGTTCCCTTAGGACAATTTTTCACGCGGGCAAAGCCGTTGGCAACGACTAGTAAACCACAAGTCCATAACTGACTAAAAAAAGCATTACTTTTGGTGCTCTGAATCGTTTTATACTAAAAGTTAATTAATCTATTTAAATAAAAGGGTAAACTGACTGACTGACATATCAACGCGCAGCCGAAACTACTGGGATTAGGAGCGTGAAATTTTGCACAAGGTTTCCTTTTATGACGTAGGCGAGCACTAAGAAAGGATTTTCCAAAATTCAGCCCCCAACGGCATGAAACGGGGGTCTAAAGTTTGTATGGAGAAACCTACTTTCACGCGGGCGAAGCCGCGGGCAGAAGCTAGTAATAATATAATAATATTCCACAACTATCACATAACGCCATCTAGTCCCAAACTAAGCAGAGCTTGTTCTATGTACTAGACAACTTACAAACTTACTCATATATTTCTAAATACATACATATTTGATGAATTACACCCAGACACAGAACAAATGATCGTGCTCATCACACAAACATTAGTCTTGGGTGGGAATCGGACCCACAACCTCCGGCTTTCAGGCTTTATAAACAAAAACCCTTTCCTCACTAAAAACAAAAAAAAACTTCTTACAATACGTAAACTATAAACAATGTAGTTCTATATCTTTCAGTATTCATAACCATCGGAAGTAAATTCACAGCCCATAGTTTCGCACAGTCCTCTCATAGTAGATATGATTTATAATAGTAGGGGCCGTTTTTATGAGTCCCGGGTGGGCTAGGACAGGTAACTTTCAGTACGGTGTTCTATGTTTCTAGTTTAATTTTGAGATGGACTTTTTGTGTTACGTGATACATTTTTTGTATGTGTAGATAATGTTTTTTCGTTGTGTTTGTGACTAAGAGTAATAGCATTGTTTGTTTGTTGTTCGGCGTTATAGTGTTGGAACACTATAACGCCGAACAACAAACAAACAATGCTGTTGCACAGTTGGTGGACCAACTGTTGAGACTCAGGCAGAGGAGGCCTGAGTCTAGGAGAGGGAATAGGCCATAATCTACCATGCGGACCCTGTGCGGGTTGGTGAATGTCACATTTCATCGATTTTTCGGTTCTAGGACATGTCGGTTCCTTCACCGTTTTGAGAGTAGTGATGATGAAATAATTACACAAAGTAATGCGCCTGGCTGGGTTTGTACCCGCGAACTACAACTCGTAAGTCGGGGCCGTTACAACTCGGCCACCACTGCCCAGAGTAATCTATTACTCTGGGCAGTGGTGGCCGAGTTGTAACCTGGAACTATGTTAAAACTATGGCCCCTGCTTGAACAATATTGTTAATATCTATATTATCTATATATATATTATCTATATCTATATTATCTATATTAACAATATTGTTCAAGCAGGCGCCATAGTTTTAACATAGTTCCAGGTTACCAGTCCATTTAAGACTCCAAAAACCATAGTCCTATTATCTTTGTTTTCCATATGTTCCAATAGTTTTTCACCAACCCGGGGTTGTCCTTAGGTGCACTAGTATAGTACGTACAGGGTTAATCGTCGGTTGGAATCACGTTCCATTAAAATTAGGTAAAGGACCTCTGCGAGTTGGCTTCGGCCCCTTGTACGCTTTTCAAATTAAATTCACAATGCCATCTAGTCCCAAACTAAGCAGATCCTGTGGTATTAGCACTAGACAATTGATATTTATCAATTGTCTAGTGCTAATACCGTGTAATTGTGTAGGTACTTAAATATTTCTAAATACATACAAATTATAGATAATTAACACCCAAACGCAGAAATAATGATCGTGCTCATCAGGCAAATATTTGTCCTGGGTGGGAATCCACGACCTCCAGCATAGCAGTCAGGGCCACTGACCAATAGACCAACAGGCCAATCAATCAAGAATCTCATTCAGTCAAGAATGATGGACAGTGTTTCTGAGTGTCTTGTGTATGTAAGTTTATCTACATGTGTGTGAACGCACCCACGGTGCAAGGGAAATGATTTTTCGATATGTCACTGGGTGTTCAAAAAGTGAGATAGGAAGTGTGGTATCAATCTATACGTTTAAGATTACTTAATAAACTAGCGCGCTTCACCATTAGCGATTGCATCACTGCTGACCATTAGCTAGGATCACAGTCAAGTACTAGTTTATAACAATAAAAAAAGAATTGGCTAGGTTACCCGAAAGCATAAAAATAATAACAAAAGCAGCCTTATAATGCTCCCACTGCTGGGACTCAGGCCTCCTCTCCAGGAAAAGGAATGGGCGGGCTCTATACGGATTGGTGGATGTCACATGTCTTCGAATTTTTGGTTCTAGGATATGTCTGGCTGTGTTTGAGCCCGCGACCTGTAATAGTCAGCCACGCCTCCGATTCCTTTGTTCTGACGTCATCCGAACGCTCAGTCACGTGGTCAGAACCAGGGAATAGGAGGCGTGGCTGACTCGAGGCGATCACTGAAAAGTGAATCGAAACGAAACGGTTGTAACTTGGCTAGGAGGCAGGAAACATAAGACTCCAGCAGATAAAATTCGATTCAGACTTTCCAACTCAACATATTTCTCCCTCCTACAGAACTAAAGTAATGTCATAGAAACTTAAGTCTGATAAAACTTATCCACGATAAGCTGAAGCCGACCTATTCATACCAGAACCTCAGACAATGGGTTCAGGTATCAGTTCAATTACCTCCCCCTCCCCCACCCCAGAGACACAACTTTAGATGTAAACTTAATCATAAGCTATCAACGCGGCAAAATCTCTTAGGTATAAATGCTGGGAAATATAGCCTTTAATGTGTAAGACAATAACGGTTATAATTGGAGCGATAGAGTATGGTACATAGGCTTGTACATCTATAAAGACAAATCAACAAAGAGTTTTGATATATTGTTAGTAGAAAGAGGTTGTTAGAAATTACTATTAGGTAAGAACGAGACACAAATACCTGCTTAATCTAATATATAAAAATCGAACTCGTCCAAAACGACTAGACCGATTTTTATGATTTTTTGTGTATATTTGGTAGGTTGGCTATTTTTACCCTTCTATCTCTATTTCCCATTTTCTTCTTTAATCTCTATATATAAAAGGAGAAACTGACTGACTGACATATCAACGCACAGCTGAAACTACTGGGACTAGGAACGTGAAATTTTGCACAAGGCTTCCTTTTATGACGTAGGCGAGCACTAAGAAGGGATTTTTGGAAATTCAACTTTTAAAGGGGTGAAACAAGGGTCCAAAGTTTGTATGGAGAAACCTACTTTCACGCGAGCGAAACCGCTGGCAGAAGCTAGTATTTTATACGGCAGTACAACGTTTGCCGGGTCAGCTAGTTATTCTATAAAAGTCATTTTAAAAATATAAAAAAATTGTGTCTGTATAAAAAAAAGTCCACTGGTCTAGACTAAGGTCCAAAGCTAGTGGTTAGGTCTCTAGGGACAGAAACCTCCTTACAACGAGAGCAGTATCAAGGAGTATTGCCTTTCGTATCAGACTCTTGTTCAAAACGTACAATGACAGCTTCGATAGACATTCACCGAGGCTTTATATTAAGTTCCTAATGTAATTTGTATTTTTGGTGTACAATAAAGAATATATCTATCTATCTATCTATCTTTTGGCCGACAATTGTCACAATGACAGCTGAGACCATATCTCACATATAGACAACCTCGTTTGTTACCTACTGCATACGATCTACTCTCAGACCTACCACATATACATTTAAAAAAAAACTGGGCAAGTGCGAGTCGGACTCTTGCCCTGAGGGTTTCGTACAAACTTAGCTATGTAAAGAGTTTAATTCCTGATTGGAGTCTCAAAGTTTTTTCCAAACGCATTTTTTTCAGTGACGTAACTACAAATTTTCTGTTTTCAGATTTTCAGAGATAAAGGAACTTGACAGACAGACAGAGAAACAGTCATACTGCAGACAGACGGACGGACAACAAAGTGATCCTATAAGAAGCCAAAATAAAATTGTGTGCCCCACGACTGCACCATAATAGGTCCAGTTCACCATGAACGTCAGACAACTTTTGCCTAATGCTAGTTTCAACAGTACCTAACGTAAATGCAAAGTACTCCGAAATTTCGTCAAATGGCTATGATTCAAGTATGTAATATCTCTTTCTAAAATACGTTACAGACAGATTTTAATAAATCATTTATTTTAATTTCACCACTTACAGCTACATTTCTAAGGCTTGAACCTAAATGTATCTGTTCGTTCTTTCATGGTTAACAAGCATTTAGTCTCTATTTGGATTAATTTTCACATAGTTATAGTGTGAATTCTTTTTTATATTCATGTATAGGCTAGTGTTTGAATACTTACTTACAAAAGTTGATTATTAGCAATGACTTGGTCGATAATAGCGCGCCCATTTTTTCGTCAGTTTAAGCTAGACAAGGCCGGTGTTTTCTAGCTGACTACCAAATATCAAAGTCTCTTTTAAAGTCCATACAGTAAACATGTAATGGTCAAATCATATGAGAACCATGCAGATTAGAGATCTAAAGAGATCCATTTGTCCTTTGAGGAAAGAACCATACTGATTTGAATAGGCCTGTCCAGTTAGCATTCGTAAAGCTCAACTCAGGACTACTAAGCTCAACGTTGGTATTGGTGTTCCTAATGTGTTTATATTTTCAGTAGCTTTTGCCTGCAGCTTCGCCCGCGTACATAAAATATAGCCCATGTCACTCTAGAATAAAGCAGCTTTCTTTCGACGAAAAAATTTTAGCAGTCGGATCTGTACTTTCAGAGATTACCTCCTACTAACAAAAAAATAAAAAAACAAACTTTACCTCTTTAAATAGTTTATTAAGTCTAAATAAGCTTGACGTGTTTCTTTATGAAATTTCAGTCCTTAGTAGTCCTCAGCGGGCCCTAACAGAATACCAGCGCTGCGTTACACGATTGTGTGAGCCATGAATAAACGTTTTTTCTTTCTTTCTTAGTGTTGCTGAGATACAGTACTTCTCTCTGCGAGGAGAGGGCCCAATGTGGGTTAGTGAATGACGCATATCTTCGTTTTTTTTTTAAATATCTGTATATCTATTGATAGACTGGTGCTTGATCACTATTTCAACTGATGGAAAGCGACGATATGGCCGACGATGTAGCACGCTTATCTAGAAGTTACATGTTCACTTAAACTTAAAAACCTCCAGGTTGTAGCCATTAGGAAACACAGACTGCGGCAGTGAATTCCACTCCTTAGCTGTATACATAATGAATGTATTCTCAAAATGTTTGAGAATGGTTGACATGCCCACAATGTACCGGTAGCGTATCGCCGTACGTTCAAAATCTCGATTCTAGGACATGCCCATTTTCTCACGATATTTTCTTTTGCAATTTTAACACAGAAATTGCTTGCTTGCCTTTGAGCCCACGATGTACAACTTATTGATCGCTACAATTACATCTTTTTTCTCTGTAGTGGAATTTTACCAAATAACTTATCCTGCCCTTGGGCGGAGCATGAGGGTGTGTCAGGGTTTCTCTCGCCATCTCATCCCAAATTAAGCAGAGCTTTTTCTATGAGTACTAAACAACTGATAAACATTGTTATATTTCAAAATACATACATAGCATAGCATAGTCGGCCTTATAATGTTCCCACTGCTGGGACTCTCGCCTCCTCTCTAGGAGAGGGAATGGGCCGTAATCCACCACGCGGGCCCAGTGCGGGTTGGTGGATGTCACATGTCTTCGAATTTTTGGTTCTAGGACATGCCGGTTTCCTCACGATATTTTCCTTCACCGTTTTGAGAGCAGTGGTGATGAAATAAATTACACAAAGTAATGCGCCTGGCTGGGTTTGAACCCGCGACCTACAACTTGTAAGTCGGGGCCGTTACCACTCGGCCACCACTGCTCAAATACTCTAAATACATACATTTATAGATAATTTACACCCAGACACAGAACAAATGATTGTACTCATCACACAAACATTTGTCTTGGGTTGGAATCGAACCCACGACCTCCGGTATAGCAGCCAGGGCCACTAACCACTAGACTAACAGGCCAGTTACCCCTAAGCCATAATTTTTCCTCTTGGAAGTTTTTTTATTTCGAGGGATTAGCATCCTTTTGAGCTATTTAATACCTGTCTGTCCTATGGAGATATCAAATTCTATTATCTGGAACTCATGAATGAAAACGCTTTGTCTTGAGCAAGTACGGGCTTCAGCCGTTCGGTTTTAATGGTAATAGGATTATTTCATGCAGCGTCCATGCATTTTGTAAATAAACTCACTATATTACAAAGGACCTTAGACGCCTGCAAATGTGCTGCATTTGATCTAAATGTACAATAATATTGCACAACGATTCCAGTAAAAACTGGTCAAGTGCGAGTCGAACTCACGCACTGAGGGTTCCGTACAAACCTACCTATGTAAATAGTGCAATTCCTGAATGGAGTCTCGAAGATTTTTCCGAATCGCAATTTTTTTTTTTTTGTGACGTAACAACAAATTTACTGTTTTTAGATATCTTCCTATGACTGTACTGTAAGACCTTGTTTTATGCTGAATTTCAGGGTTCTGGGTCAACGGGATCTAGTCCCAAATTAAGCAGAGCTTGTACTATGAGTAATAGACAACTGATAAACATTCTTATATTTCTAAATTATAGATAGACTGGTAGAGAATGCCTTGTTGCATTAAGTCCGCCAATGTACCACTACTGTACATGAAGTTTAAATAAATAAATAAATAAATAAATTACAATTGGTTGGAGTCGAACCCACGACCTCCGGTATGGCAGTCAGGGTCACTAACCACTAGACTAACAGCCCAGTTACCACTAAGTCATAATTTCTAAAGTTTTTTTATATCGAGAGATTAGCATCCTTTGGAGCTATTTAATACCTGTCTGTTCTGTGGAGGTACACCAACACTAACCACCTACCAACAAAAGTGGGTAATCAAGAGATAACTTCTCCCGCTCTGGGTGAAGCGAGTGTCAAACTCGTGCTAACTAACCCACCTGTGTTCCTTTAGTTGACCTTTGCATTTCAGGGCTACGGTAACTCTTTCGAACGATCCTGCGACCCACATTGTTAGTAGGTACAGAAAAAATTCAAGAGATTCAAAGAGCGATACGAATAAAATGAGTTTTGTAACCATTTGACCATCGTTCGAAAGCCACGGGCCCAGCAGAGTCGAAGCCTACTAGGGCCAAAGGTTTGATTCTGAAAGGAAAACTCGACCCTGGTACGAAAAGCAACAAAGGAACAGGAGTCTGACACTATCTCCCGCTCCACCCAAGAGCGGGGGATGTCATAGGATGAGAAGAAAGAAAAAAAAAACCATCGTTCGAACAAAACCGTTTTTTGAAAAAAAAATATATAAATTATTTTATGCTTTGCCCACGTGGATGCCGATGATCATCTCAAGGGAACATACTTTCAAGATATCAGATGTCGCCCACGTTACTGCTCATCGGACGCGGGGTCACCAGTGTAGGGTTTCGTGTGTAGAGACAGAAACTCATCACACAAACATTTGTCTTGGGTTGGAATCGAACCCACGACCTCCGGTATAGCAGCCAGGGCCACTAACCACTAGACTAACAGGCCAGTTACCCCTAAGCCATAATTTTTCCTCTTGGAAGTTTTTTTATTTCGAGGGATTAGCATCCTTTTGAGCTATTTAATACCTGTCTGTCCTATGGAGATATCAAATTCTATTATCTGGAACTCATGAATGAAAACGCTTTGTCTTGAGCAAGTACGGGCTTCAGCCGTTCGGTTTTAATGGTAATAGGATTATTTCATGCAGCGTCCATGCATTTTGTAAATAAACTCACTATATTACAAAGGACCTTAGACGCCTGCAAATGTGCTGCATTTGATCTAAATGTACAATAATATTGCACAACGATTCCAGTAAAAACTGGTCAAGTGCGAGTCGAACTCACGCACTGAGGGTTCCGTACAAACCTACCTATGTAAATAGTGCAATTCCTGAATGGAGTCTCGAAGATTTTTCCGAATCGCAATTTTTTTTTTTTTGTGACGTAACAACAAATTTACTGTTTTTAGATATCTTCCTATGACTGTACTGTAAGACCTTGTTTTATGCTGAATTTCAGGGTTCTGGGTCAACGGGATCTAGTCCCAAATTAAGCAGAGCTTGTACTATGAGTAATAGACAACTGATAAACATTCTTATATTTCTAAATTATAGATAGACTGGTAGAGAATGCCTTGTTGCATTAAGTCCGCCAATGTACCACTACTGTACATGAAGTTTAAATAAATAAATAAATAAATAAATTACAATTGGTTGGAGTCGAACCCACGACCTCCGGTATGGCAGTCAGGGTCACTAACCACTAGACTAACAGCCCAGTTACCACTAAGTCATAATTTCTAAAGTTTTTTTATATCGAGAGATTAGCATCCTTTGGAGCTATTTAATACCTGTCTGTTCTGTGGAGGTACACCAACACTAACCACCTACCAACAAAAGTGGGTAATCAAGAGATAACTTCTCCCGCTCTGGGTGAAGCGAGTGTCAAACTCGTGCTAACTAACCCACCTGTGTTCCTTTAGTTGACCTTTGCATTTCAGGGCTACGGTAACTCTTTCGAACGATCCTGCGACCCACATTGTTAGTAGGTACAGAAAAAATTCAAGAGATTCAAAGAGCGATACGAATAAAATGAGTTTTGTAACCATTTGACCATCGTTCGAAAGCCACGGGCCCAGCAGAGTCGAAGCCTACTAGGGCCAAAGGTTTGATTCTGAAAGGAAAACTCGACCCTGGTACGAAAAGCAACAAAGGAACAGGAGTCTGACACTATCTCCCGCTCCACCCAAGAGCGGGGGATGTCATAGGATGAGAAGAAAGAAAAAAAAAACCATCGTTCGAACAAAACCGTTTTTTGAAAAAAAAATATATAAATTATTTTATGCTTTGCCCACGTGGATGCCGATGATCATCTCAAGGGAACATACTTTCAAGATATCAGATGTCGCCCACGTTACTGCTCATCGGACGCGGGGTCACCAGTGTAGGGTTTCGTGTGTAGAGACAGAAATGAATAGTACGAGATTCGAATGCCAACTGAACTGTGTGAACATTATATTTATAGATGATACCTATGCATTCCACATATCTTTAGTGCTATTCCAGGATATGGTTAATTCATATGCCGAATTTTAACCGAATCCGTTCAACCGTTTTAGAGTAAACGAGTATCAAACTCACACACACAACCTTTACATTTTCAATATTCTTTTACACATTTATAACGTCAGATTTCTTATTATTTCCAACAATCCTTAGCTTCATATGAGAAGCCTTTACATAAATAGTTTCAAATAAGAGCTTCAATTTTAATAGAAAAGTAAATAAGAAGGTCGTAACATAACTATAATAAAGTAACATGCTGACTATTTTTAGACTGGCCTGTTGGTCTAGTGGTTAGTGGACCTGACTGCAATGCCGGAGGTCGTGGGTTCGATTCCCACCCAGGACAAATGTTTGTGTGATGAGCACGATCATTTGTTCTGTGTCTGGGTGTAATTTATCTATAATATGTATGTATTTAGAAATATATATGTATGTTTATCAGTTGTCTAGTACTCATAACACAAGCTCTGCTTAGCTTGAGACTAGACGGCGTTGTGTGATAGTTGTGGAATATTATAATTATTATTATTAATATCCTTTGCTATCAAACTACTATTAGTTTTATGTTCAGTTATCAATATTTAAAAATATATAAAGTAACTAGCGGTCCCGGCAGACGTTATCCTGCCTGAAATCTGGAATTTTGTCAGAAATAAAAATTAGAACTCGATTGTAGCGCCACCTACCAGGTCTGATCGTATTTTCAAACCCACGCAAATACCAACACAAAATTACCTTTAAATCGGTCAAGCCGTCAATACACTCAATAATTTTTGTTATTTTTTTATTATTGGTATTTAATATTTTTATTTTTATTTTCAAGCATGTTTATCTTTTTTTCTCACTTTTTGTTTGTAAATTATATTTAAGGAAGGGTCACTTCGACTTTGATAACTAAGCGACACTAATGGGAGAAGACACTGACTTCTGTAATTCAGGTTTCTATCTGGCTCACAAATTAGGGCTTCAAATTTTACAGTGTAAAATAAATTGTAGTTGACAATAAACTATTTGAACTTATCGAATCATAAGTCCTACATAAATCCCATGTATAAAAACGAGCCCACTAACGTCAAACAGTCACAAATACAGACCCCCACAGTTTCTGAGGATTCTTCTTGAAAAATCTTATCTTTGTTCTTTTCGATTTTAAGTGGTTGTGTGTACATAGAAAGAAAAATATTTTATTTGGCACGCATATATAAATAAATAAAGAAAAATAAATATAAATAAAAAATAACTAAACACTTTCTTTTTATTTTAATGGGCCAACACTTGTGTACACTGGTAAGGGTAATATATTTGTAATTCATAATGTATAACATTTTTTTTTATAATCTAACGTTAGATTACGCAGAAATCTTTTTGGAAACACATTCTTTAGTTATTATTATTAATTATATTATTTATTTTGTGTTTTCCTTGTTTTTGTGTTTGTGTTCTTTGTGCCTACTAAGGACTAAGGAGTGAAATTCCCTGCCGGAGTCTGTGTTTTCTTATAGCTACCACCTATGGGTATTTAAGCCAATAATGAATAGGTTACTTCTAGGCTAGCGTGCTCCATCGTCGACCTCATCATCACTTACCATCTGGTAATCATCAGGGATCATCATAGTGGTCAATAATAAAAAAAGAAAAAGGTGTAATAATTTTTTGAAAGTTTTTTTTAAGGTGAGAATTCATCTAATGACTTGGGACATCACCAAATGTGCCTTAATTTAAGTGATAAGTAAAGTACGTATGTCTATATAACGGAAGTATGCTTTATACGACCTTTGCAACAAACCCAGCATTTCATGCTGAAATTAAATTAACTATAGACCCTTATAGAGATTTAAATTAAACTGTTCTCACCCCTATTCCTTAGCTCATAACTTGAGAAAAGGGTGTAATACCATTGCCGACCCCTAGGGAAAATACTAGCGTGATGTTATGGTTTGACTTTGACAATAGAAAATTTTATAATCATGATCATAATTACAATTTACTTTTGAGAGTGTTCCCGCTAAAATTCCTGACGAAGATTATGAAAGAAACTATAACCATATTTACTTATATCATAATCTCCCTAACCTTTTACCAACTAGCTTGGAGTCGTCTTCCAGTCTGACCGAAGGCGACTCAATACCCATGTTGTACATGGAGCGACAGCCTGTCAGACCTCCACAAACCAGTTACTGGACAACACGATAATCCTTGAATAGACTGATGGTTTAATTTTCTGGCGTCCGACTACCTATAACAACTGTCAAAGAGTGCTTTACGTGCTCTCCGAGGCGAATAACATTTTTATTTTTAATTATTTTTATTTATTCTTGATAGGTGCGCGCTTGACCACTATCTCACCTGATGGAAAGCGACGATGCGGTCGACGATAGAGCGCGCTTACCTAGAAGTAACCTATTCACTCTTGACTTAAAGAATCCCGGGTTGTAGCCATTAGGAAACACAGTTTCTGACAAGGAATTCCACTCCTTAGCTGTACGCACAATGAATGTGTGCAATTTACGAATATTATGTGACTTAAAATATAAAACCTCTCCGTCTATTCAATAGTAAGTTGAAAACCGATTGTATCCGAGTTACCAATTCGATTAACATAACTTGTTTCAATTTATAGTAAACTAGCCGTCCATCCTTGCTTGGCACGACTTTTACTTCTTGGAAAAACATCTAGTTTTTTTTTTATATATAAACTAGTGCTTAACTTCGATCCCACCTGATGGTAAGCAGTGATGCAATCGTTGTTAATGAGGAGCACTAGTTTATTAAGAGCGAGCAAATTATAATTTCTTTGTAATATTAAGTTTGTGCCTATAAACCTTCTTGAATAAATTATCTCTTTGATGGTGATAACTACTCCAAAACCGTAACATAGTTGGGGAAAACAAAACGGCCTTACAGATAGACACAAAAAATTTCAATTAAAAATACTTCAACTATAATTTAGGTGTCTTCAAGGCTAGAGTGAATAGGCTCTTAATAAACTAGTGCGCTTCACCATCAATGATTGCAACTCTGCTTACCATCAGGTGGGCTCGCAGTCAAGCACTGGTTTAAAAAACTAATAAAAAACTAATGTACAGATAGGTACTGGATAGATTCAAATTAGTTATATAATTATGCAAAAGCATAGCTTGTTTTTAATATTATTTAACAACTGAATTAACAAAAAACTATCCCAAATTTTTTGCGAGTACATTATCTGAATTGGATTGTTTTATATTATCGCAATAAACGAAACAAAATACTATGATAATGACAGTTTATGAAGGGCCTAATACACTTGAATGTTTCGCTTTTATTTCCTTGTATTATCACAAGGGAAAAAGGGATCTGCAATATCATAAATCTGTAGAGGTTGTCTTTTACTATAGGTGTGTACTTGCTTCCTTATTGAAGCAGAAAATGTGTGCAGAAATCAGTCTCAAGAATTTTGGCGCGGAGATATTTTGGTCCAGATTTATATCGAAATGTATTGATTGAGGAAACTGAATGATTGTTGAATTAAATTAAAAATTTAAGTAATATCAGCTATAAATACTCCTTATTAAATTATTAATAATGCGTGTGAGAGAAGTGAATCGCTTTTACATTGAATCTTATTAAGAAATCGCCCCAAAATCACACTTTCCACACAAAAAGGCGAACAGAAAGAAATACCGCCAACGCTACAAAGACCAAATACACCACATTTTTAATAACAAATTTATACGTTTCGTCATAAAATCTCATCTCCAATACGTGGACTAGTACATAGAAAGAATTTTCCTTATATCGTCATAGTAAATATCTGTTATTTACCTCAAAAGATTTCATCCGCACTCACACAACACTGTTCACAATCACATCACTATCTGTGCGTTTATATTCACACATACACAGAACAGTATTGGGATTATACCGACACTTATTAGATGTAATAATGCGTAATTTTTATTCAAGAGAGAATTGTATTCCGGGCGGCGAGATGCGCGTAGCGTGTGCTACGAGCTACGCGCGGGGTACGACTGGCGTAGACCCCACCCCGCGCGCCGCTACGGCCCGTAGGCGCTGCGAGTCGCCGGGGAATATTTTGATATTATTTTTTTGTTTCGAACTGATAAAAATTCGAATACATTTATTTGTTTTTCTGAATGTGCTTTTGTAGGTTAAATTGTTCTAAAACAGATTTTTTGTATATAAATACAGTTTTATCGTTGCTAAATTTTGTCCCTAGGCTGTGACAGATTTGGAATCAATCGGATTAAACGCCTCTAATTCATTGATTCCGTTAATAATTTTGACAAATGTTACACGTGATTCCTTTGAGTTAATTATAACTGCTATAATATTGAGCATCTCATATTGTTGATACATCTACCAACTAACCATCATACATCTACACTACAAAGAGATCATTAATGCTGTATTGTTAGATGACAGGATATTGACCGATTCTTTATGACTCATTAACTTTGAAAGATCTTATCTAAGAAGGAAGTATGGGCCCTCTTAACAGATCGTAAACAATAAATAGATGGTTTAACAATATAATTATGGTTAAGTATCTTTTTCTAGATAACTTGAGAATTGCTGATTGCAAAATGGGAAAATCTATTCGTAGCCTTGTAATCATGAAGAGTCTGGATAACTGTTGATAGATTTTCATTAATTAGGCTTATAGCTAAGATATGGAATTCCCTGTCGGAGTCTGTGTTTCCTGATAGCTATACAACTTAGGGGTATTTAAGTTAAGAGTGAATAGGTCTAGGCAAGCTTGCTTCATCGTCAACCACATTATCGCTTATCTTCAGATATAATAGTCAAGCGCGAAACTGTCAATAATAAAATAAAAATAGATTCACTTCTTTAATAATGCTGACTTGGAAGCTTAAAGAAAATTCACTTCATTTTCTTTTTGAAGGTGGGAAATCATCCAACAACTACATCCGCTCCAGGGTGGATGAGAGGGGGCGTGTCAGACTTTTACAGACTGAAACCACATCTATGTTTCTTCTTTGCCTAGCGTTCCAGGACCCCGGGGTTCCCTTCCGGAAGTCAATCCATGGCCCCAATAGGTTTCTATCCTGCTGCTACAGTATTGAAATTCACTTCTTGCTTGGAAAATATATGGTAAGCTCTTCTCAAAACCTGAAGAAAAAGAAAAGAGAGTACGTATGTGCGAAAAATAAATAAAAAGCTACTTTAATATGCTATGTTACCGACGTTAAGTGGCTTTTTATAAAGTGGCATATCATCAAATAAGTTCACCAGCTCTGGGTGGAGCGAAAGGGACTGTAAGTTTTTTTCTGAATGCCTCTCACCTTCTTCATCCTTCAGAATATAGAATAGACATTAGTGGCTCAGTGGTAAAGGCCCCGACTTACGAATTGTAGGTCACCGGTTCAAACCCAGCCAGGTACATTACTTTGTGTATTTTTTTTTTTATTTTTTTCATCAACATTATTTTTATTGTGCTTTTGAGTATTGACGTCAATATTGACTGGTCTACACTGTCTTTACGTAATATCTATTAATTTGTAATAGGGAAATATTGTAAGACCGACAATTTTTTTAAAGAGTAACCATTGAGTTTCTTGCCGGTTCATCTCCATAGGAAACGACCAATTTGGAAACGAGCACTAGTTTCTGACGTTTTATAAGTGCCCATGTGAATTAAAAGCATTTGATTTTTTTTAACGCTGCTTTCAAAACGGTGAAGGAAAACATCTTGAAGAAACTAACTCCAATCCGCACTGTGCCCGCGTGGTGGATTACGGCGCATTCCCTCTCCTAGAGAAGAGGCCTAAGTCCCAGCAGTGAGAACATTATAAGGCCGCTTATGGTAATATTCCTTCAATTGCCTTTTACGTTCCAGGGCCGTAGTGACTTTTGAACTATCCTGTAGCCCTAATCAGGTGGTGTTTTATAGTGTCTGATTAATTACATGGGAAAAAGGAGTTATGTTTGTATGTATAAAAGGAAGGATCATGTAGAGTTCCGACGGTTTAGGAACCTCAGGGCCTGGCACGCGACGAGTGTAAGAGAGCGGATGGTATGTCTTTATGTCCATGGAAGATGGACGCTACCAGCTCTGTGTCGTCACTATTGCACCATTCCATCTTCCTAGCTTTTTGTCCTGTGTTGGTGTTGCCGTGCCGTACGTATGCGCAGTGTAGTTCTAGCTTCAATGATTCCACATACTGTTCAATTGTGCAGATACTTGAGACACGAAAGTACACCAAATTTACATCACAATCAATTTGTAAATATTTTTTTTTATTTTTTTTTTTTATTTTTTTTTTTTTATTTGTACTACAATTTAAATAAATTAGGACACAGTTACTTATTACATAAGTTGTACAAAATAGCAAGCTAAAATGAGAACTGCTGCCTCCTAAACTAAGCCAAAAGCCAGTGTTTTAGGAGCCAATGTTCCTCCAGAAATAATCAAATTTTATCAGACAACATTGCAAGTAGGTGTTAATTATAAATCATAATATATACAATACAATAAATCATTTAAATTGATTATAAAAATTATTATTAGGATTAGTTTAAATAAATAATTAAATTAGATTAACTTAAATTAATAAAACATTTTATATACACAATCTAGAATAAATATTTAGACAATTGAATAAAAACTTTACATCAGTCTTTAAGAGATGACTGTAATAAGATTTTCGGTTTCGTCGTACGTTAACTTCTGCAGCCATGTGGTGAGTTTAATTTTAAAATCGTGTTTAGGTAAAGGATAAATGGAGATGAGCTTGTTTATTATATTATAGAGCCGAGAGCTAGTTGCCACATACTGTCGGGTGGCAAACTTAGAACGGCATTGTACCGTGTCGCAAACGGGAAGACCTTTTCGTCTTTTCAGCCTGTCAGTGTCTAGGTGCAACATGGAGTGCTTCCGAAGCACTGCACGGAGCACAAAGAGCTGTCTCACGGTCAAGACTTCGGCTTCTGAATATAGTTGCTGAGTCGAGAAGTCCCTACGCTTAAAGTACATGACCTTTAAGATCGCCCTTTGCGCTCTCTCCACTTTAAGCAATGAGGTTTTGTACGTTCCACCCCAAACCGGTATACAGTACAAAACAATAGACTGGCAAAGGCTTTGGTATACTAGCTTGGCTGTGTCAGGATCTGCGGAGTACCTAAGTTCTTTGAAAATATAAATTAGTTTCCTGATCCGCGTGCAAAGAGTTTCAGTGTGTGATTGCCAGCTTAGTTTACAATCAATATGGACTCCTAGATATTTAATATCTGGAACCAAGGACAGAGAAGGACAGTTACAATTAGAGGAGTCACCTGAGCAGATGTGGGCCCTAATCTGTTCAGATTCCTGTGGTGGAATCAATGTGTTAGG
Organism: Mythimna pallens; assembly: GCA_961205895.1. Classification (NCBI taxonomy): domain Eukaryota; kingdom Metazoa; phylum Arthropoda; class Insecta; order Lepidoptera; family Noctuidae; genus Mythimna; species Mythimna pallens. The sequence continues at coordinate 20,102,649 of OY540844.1, forward strand.
AAGGGTAAATCTAATGACTTTAGTTTTAGCTACGTTCAAGGTAAGTACGCTCTCTGAGAGCCACTCCATTACAAAGCGTAGCGACTGTTCCGCTCTTTTCCTTGCCCTGTCCCAGTCAGTGTCATAAATCACTAACGCCGTATCATCGGCATACGTAAATATGTCACAATTGGGAATGTGTGCTTTACACAAGTCATTTATGTAGAGCAGGAAAAGTGGAGGCCCAAGGATACTACCCTGTGGAACACCAAAACGAATAAATTGTTCATCACTTGTTGTGCAGTCAATTTTAACACACTGAGTTCGGTTCAAGAGATAGTCCTTAAGTATGTCCAGCGCTAGGCCACAAATCCCAACATTTTCCATTTTTGTGATAAGGGTGGGAACAGAAACCGTATCAAATGCTTTGGATAAGTCGAGAAAGATACCGTAGCATTTCATACCTTTGTCTAAGTGATGAACTAGAGTTTTGGTAAGATCAGCTACTGCATCTTCCGTTGAGACTCCACGTCTAAATCCATATTGATTGTCCGCAATAATTAATATGGATTTAGAAAATTTAATTTAATTAGATCAGGTACTGAACTTCATTCGAAACGCCAAGGACCCAGTTTGTTTTTACATCATCATGTTCCTGCCGTTGTTCCGTTTCATTTGTGGTCGGCGCAACACGTTTTTTTCTTCCATTCAGTCCTGTTACCCGTCACACTATCACAACTCCCTTTTTTTCATACCACTCTGCACACAATTTATCCATCTTTTCTTTGCCCTCCCTCTTCTTCTCCATCCATCTACATGTATATTCATATCGCTTTTCATAGCATGACTTTTACCCCTACTTTTCCATGTCCATACCAAAACTAACGATTCCTTTTCATCTTTTCAGTCACTGGCGCCTCTTTCAAACACCATACATCCATCTCCTAATATACTCATTTCTCGCTTTATCCATTCTCGTCACACCACACATCCATCTTAACATTCTCATCTCCGCTACGTGCAATCTTTTTTCATCTGCCTTTTTCACAGCCCAACATTCAGATCCAGGCATAATGCAGGCCTTATAACGGACTTGTAGATTTTACCCTTCAACTTGAGGGGCATCCGTGGGTCATAAGTTGTCCCGGTACCTATCGCCATTTCATCCATCCCGGGTTGATAAGATTTGTTACGTCTCGTCTTTTACAATTGTCTGAAAATTATGTCAGTCAATCGACAATCTTCAAATAAAAATGTAGCATAATTACCATAAACATGACACTGACATATCGTTATTGTCTTTGACAGCTGTCAACATGTTAACCTAACCTTCGTCATGAAAATGGAAGGAAGGAAAAAATGAATGTTACGTTGTACACTGGAGAAATGATATAAAATAACTGTTACTTGGCAACTGACTATGTCTACTTTTGTAGCATGATCAGTCTTATAATGGAGGAGGAGTAGTGGCAAAGTGGTAACTTCCCCCACTTACAAGTTGTAAGTCGCAGGTTTAAACCCAGACAGGTGCATAACGTTGTATTTATAATTTATACACCATTGCTCTCAAAACGGTGAAGAAAAACATCGTGAGGAAACCGGCATGTCCTAGAACCAAAAATTCGAAGATATGTAACACCTACCAATCCGCACTAAGCCCACGTGGTGGATTACGACCTATCTCTCTCCTAGCGAGGAGGCTTGAGTCCCAGCAGTGGGAATATTACAAGGCCGATTATGTTATATTAGTCTTATAATTTTCCCACTGCTGGAATTCAGGCTTCCTCTGTGTATGAAGGAATGAGTCGTAATCCACCGAGCTCGCGTCTTCAAATTTTTGGTAATTCTTTTACTTTAAAGTTCTGGCTTAACATAAACATTACAATGACTAACTAAATACAAACAATTTAGTTCAGAAAATCTAAAATTTAAGTTTAATTATTGTTATTGGTTTAATTTGAACTTCGTCATAATTATTATATTTTGAGACCTCATAATTATAACTTGTAATTTATTTATTAGTTATATAAATGTATTGTATATACAAGTAACTAGACTAGGTTTTAGTGAATAGGCTTTTAATAAACTAGTGCATCTCACCATCAACGATTGCATCACTGCTTACCATTAGGTGGGATTACAGTCAAACACTATAATATATAAACTAGTGCTTGTCTGACATTAAAAAAAAAATCGCTATTCGATTTTAAATATTATTTGACTTTAACTTGAAACTTGGCACAAATTCAGATTAAAATTGTTGTGCGTACAGCTAAGGCGTGGAATTCCCTGCCGGAGTCTATGTTTCCTGATAACTGAGTGAATAAGTTTTAGACAAGCGTGTGCAACTAAAATGGCAGTGGACAGGACACATTGCTCGTAGAACGGATAGTCTATGGGGCCGAAAGGTTCTAGAGCGGTGTCCGCGCACCAGAAAACGCAGCGTTGGAAGGCCTCCCACAAGGTGGACCGACGACCTGGTGAGAGTCGCGGGAGTGCGGTGGATGCGAAACGCACAGGATCGGTCGTTGTGGCGACGCTTGGGGGAGGCCTATGTCCAAAAGTGGATGTCTTTCGGCTAAAATGATGATGATAATGATGATGAGGCAAGCGTGTTCCATTTTCGGCCACATCATCACAAACCAGCAGATGAGATAGTGATCAAAAGCGAGCCTATCCTAAAAAAATAAAAAATGAATTATAGCTAAAGACATCTATCATAATCAGTTTTATAAAACTACCCTCAAAATATATTTTAATGTGTGTTATAGTTTTTACGAAAACAAATTAATAAAAACTTATTTAGCTAACGGTCAACTAGAAGCTCCCATTGTTAGACACTGTAGTTTTTTTTTCTCCAGTTTTCATTTGCAATAGTGTCTCATAACTGCGATAAGTTGTGTATTATTATGTTTATTAGTAAAACAAAACTACGAGTATTATTTAGCTCTTTCATAATTATCACAAAAGAAATAACATGATGACGTAACAGACTGTTTACTTAAGAAACAACGTCATATTATGTCTAAGCATTTATGTAATGTTTATGTTTTTAGGGTTCCGTACCTCAAAAGGAAAAAACGGAACCCTTATAGGATCACGTTGTTGTCCGTCCGTCTCTCTGTCTGTTAAGATCCTTTATCTTAAAAACGCGTAGAGGCATCGAGTTGAAATTAAAACCATATACTCAAATCTACAGTTCCCTGAAGTTGTGAAAAAATCATACTTCTAAGTTAACGGAAAAAAAAGATATGGCCGTTTATGTCGAAAAAACGTACATTTGAACACTCTCAATGGAATCAAAATTCATAGGGTACTTCCCGTTGATCCAGAATCCTAAATTTTGGCATAAAGCAAGGCCTTAAAGTATAGATATAGGATATAAATCTGAAAACTGTAAATTTTACTTCTCAAAAAAAACTTTTTTTACTATTCGGAAAAATCTTCATAACTCAATTCGGAAATCGAACTGTTTTCATAGGTAAGTTTGTGCGGAACCCTCAGTGCGCGAGTCCGACTCGCACTTGTTTTATCTTAGAGATAATATCAATGTTCCACAACTTTCAAACAATGCCGTCTAGTCCCAAACTAAGCAGAGCTAGTGTTATTACAGATAAATTACACCCAAAAACAGAATAAATAATCGTAATTACTCGTATGGAACAAACATTTGTCTTGGGTGGGAATCGAACCTACGAACTGCGGCATAGCAGTCAGGGCCACTAACCACTATACCAACAGGCCATTAATGGGCCTCATGAAATAGTTTCTAAAGGTGTTAGAAATAGCATTTATATTTAACATTAACAATCTCATATTTGACGAATAGCTCACTTGATTGTAAGCAAAAATGTGGTCGACGATAGATCATGCTTGCCTAGAAGTAACCTATTCTCACTCTTGACTGGAAAACCCTAATGGTGGTCACACACCATCCTTCCTATCGTCCAATCGGCATGACGCTACCGATTGGATCAGTTAGAACTGACCGTGTGTAGGAGTAGATTGGCATGACAGTTATATTCGACGGCACAATCGAATTTCGATTCTTTGGGCTTGATCACGGCGATTGGATCATGCCGATTGGACCGTGTATGGCGGTCGGCGATCGTTAAGTTCACGGTCAAAGTTTCATGTAACTTCCTTTATTCATTCGTAAATATTTACAATAATCTTTTGGCGTAATCCACAATTCTTTTAATAAAGTATGAGAAAACGTTGTTTTCATTTCATTGACCGCTGTTTGCAGCATTCTGCTTGATCTTTCCTTTTTTTAGGATTCCGTACCTCAAAAGGAAAAAACGGAACCCTTATTGGATCACTTTGTTGTCCTTCCGTCTGTCTGTCTGTCTGTCAAAACCCTTTATCTCGGAAACGCGTGGAGGTATCGAGTTCAAATAAAAACTCAGGTCCCTTGAAGCTGTGAACTGTGGAAATGAAACTGCTGAGTTAACGAAAAAAAGATCCAGTGGTTTATGTCGCAAAAAACGTATATTTCGACACTCTCAAGGGAATTAAAATTCATAGAGTACTTCTTGTTGTCCTAGAATCCTGAAATTTGGCAAGAAGCTAAGCTAGCTGCTATGAGATAGCATAAGTATATGAACAGATCTGGAAACTGTAAATTTGTATTAACGTCACAATTCGTCAAAATCTTTGTTACTCGATTCGGAAATTGAACTGTTTTAATAGGTAAGTTTGTACGGAACCCTCAGCGCTCGAGTCCGTCTCGCACTTGCCCGGTTTCTTATTTTATTTTCACGAGTTTAATGCAAAAAACGGCTAAAACATCGTCGTCTGTCACCGATGACGCCATGGCTTCAACTAAACGTCGCTGCCGATTGGAAAATTTAAACTGATCGTGTGTGGTGTACATTGACGAACTGCAGATTGTATCAACCCTGCAGCGTAATGCAGATTGGACGATAGGAAGAATGTTGTATGGCCGCCATAAGGTTTGAGCTATGAGGAAACAGACTACGGGAGAGAATTTAACTCTAAATGCTACGTTTTTAGGGTTCTGTACGTACCCTAAAAATGCTAAGAAGTAGGACCATAATGATAACGCATGGCAAAACGCATTTTAATGATACTTCATTCAACCATTTACAGGCACTTTTGAAATGTCAAGAAGTCAGTCAGTCAGAAAAAAAAAATGATGCTAATTGCACATTCCAAAGCGTAGATCTCTATGGAAACGAATGTGCAAGAAACTCCATGGACACCCTTTTTTTAAATCATGTTTTGTAATTACAAATATCTCTGTTACATGTTTCTTGTCGTTATCATGTGAGAACAATGTAAATACAGTAAAAATAAAAACTAAATATAGATATTAAAATAGCAACTGGCAGCTAAGAGATGACTAGTCTCAACTGACAGCGCCCGTTCACGAACATGACGCTAATATTAATACCACTCAGCTCAACCATTTTGAAGAGAACCGAATGATCCAACAACATGATTCTATTTTTAAATATGTAGTGTTTATGTATTGTGCACACCTACCACAATATTGTCCGTTTTAACCCAAAGGTTGACTGGAAGAGAATGCCTTGTTGGATTAAGTCCGCCTATATACTACTACTGTACATGTAGTTTAAATAAATAAATAATAAAAACATACCGTCCGTAGTAAAAAAACAGCAAAAAAAAAAACACGTTTGTTGTATGGGAGTTTTTAGTATTTGTTGATATAGCGGCAACAGAAATACATCATCTCTGAAAATTTCAATTGTCTAACTATCACGGTTCATGTGATTGACAGATGGACAGACAGACAGACGAACAGACAGTCAGACAGACAGAGAGACGGACGGATAGAGTCTTAGTAATAGGGTTCCGTGTTATCCTTGGGATATGCGCCTCAGGGAGATGTCAGCAAATCGTAGGGGCCCAGCAGGGTCGAAGCCTACTGGGGCCATGGGTAGTGTGAAAGCGAAACCTGGGGCCCTGGGACGAAGGCAAAGAAGGAACAGGAGTGGGTTTTTAGTCAGTAAAAGTCTGACACTATCTCTCGCTCCGCCCAAGTGCGAGATTTATCATAAGATGATTTTACCACCTAAAAAAAAAAAAAACCTAAAAAGGGAAGAAAAGAATAAACCCTACCATTACCCATCATCAAAACATACATTTCCACCAGTTTACCAGCCATACTTTCCACTCGCTTTACGATCACAACATCTCCCGCTGTAAACAGTAAACTCGAACACTTTCCACCATGACAGTACATAAAGTATTATATTAGAAACAAACACGGCCATGTACTACCAACATAAACCCAATGTCTACTTGTTTTCCGATCAGACACTTTACACGACCAACAAACACGATGAACATTGAACTCTATCTTGTGGAAAACAAAGTGTGTTTTTGTGTGAACATGGCTACTCTTCGTACCCTCAGTTTATATGCAATTATATTTAGTATAAGTATCGAAACTATAGGAACTGAGATAGTTTGTAGAAGTGAAAATTATAGACAATAGACGAAAAGGAGGGTAGGAGTGATAATTGCCGTTTGAGTGATTGAATTACATTCTGTTTTCCATTAATATATTAATAATTGCATGACTTGATGCCACCATCTCATTTCTACCTTCGGACAACCCGACTAACGGCGAGTATCCACCCTTACATTGTTGAAATCTTTACGGTCTGGACCAAGCGTTTCGCCTCGTCGTTAAAACCGCGTACATCGAAGGACTGGCCTGCTGCACTCTTCCCGTCCGATTATAATTTAGGTGTCTTCAAGGCTGGAGTAAATAGGCTCCTAATAAACTAGTGCGCCTCACCATCAACTATTGCGTCATTGCTTACCATCATGTGGTATTGAAGTCAAACTAGTTTACAACAATTAAAATAATAATAATAATATCGGCAATTATGATAATTTATTTATATATTTTAATTAGCATAGTCGGCCTTATAATGTTTATTTATTTATTTAAACTTCATGTATAGTGGTGGTACATAGGCGGACTTAATGCAACAAGGCATCCTCTACCAGTCAACCATTGGGTTAAAAAAGACAAAACTGTGGTTGGTGTGCACAATAAATAAATAACAGATATTTGAAATAGAATGTAGTTTCGTTAAATTAAGTGACTTATGATAATAAATTACGTAAATACTATGATTTATTGTATGAAATCATTGTAATTAGGAGAACTTAAAATGATTAAAATGTTCCCACCCGTTGGGACTCAGGCCTCCTCTCTAGGATAGGGAATGGGCCGTAATCCACCACGCGGGCCCAGTGCGGGTTGGTGGATGCCACATGTCTTCGAATGTTTAGTTCTTGGACATGCCGGTTTCCTTACGATTTTTCCCTTCACCGTTTTGAGAGCAGTGGTGAAGAAATAAATTACACAAAGTAATACGCCTGGCTGGGTTTGAACTCGCGACCTACAACTCATAAGTCGGGGCCGTTACTATTTTTTTTTATTTCTTGATAGGTTCGCGCTTGACCGCTATCTCACTCACTTTTGACTTAAAGATTCCCGGGTTGTAGCCATCAGGTAACACAGATTCCGGCAAGGTATTCCACTCCTTATCTGTACGCACAATGAATGTGTTCCCAAAAAGTTTTGTGCATATAGGTGGGATGTCCACGATGTACCGGTGGCGCATTGCCTTACGCCTGGTGGTCCGATGATGGAACGGGCTAGGCGGAATTAGGTTATGCAATTTCGACGCACACTCCCCGAAATGCAACCGGTAGAAAATCGACAAGCAGGCAAATTATCAAATATCTTTTTCTGCTCTGGGTGGAACGAGAGGGAGAGTATGATTTTTACTGAATAAAGGACTTTATTTGCCAAGCAACCTACAGCTGTTTATTAGTATCGTATTAAAATAGGCACAGCACAAACCAGCCAAGTCCGCTCGGACGAAGACGAGGTACGTCAAATCCAAAAAGCTATACAACTTTATTCTCTAAGGGATTCAAACAGGAATCTACTATCGGTCTGGGTGTCCCATGTGACCTTTTCAACTAAAGATGATGATCCGCAGGTCCATTTATCGACATTGACAGTTAGAGAATAGATTCATTAAATAACAATATTCATTCGAGAGCCATTAGGTCGCGCAGACTCTTAAAACTGAGTTTCCGAAACGTTTTTGTTTTAAACAAATAATTACACTTAGTGCTTGACTAAGATAGTTAAAGATCATTTTCTTTCACAGTAATTAATTCTGCTGCTACCCAAATTCAGTTCTTTCAACTTTTTGTATTTTGCTATTATTTATTTCTTTGAAATTGTGTAACATATAATATGAACGTATGTATGTGTGTGACAGGCAGCGGTCGAACTAGCGACACGTGGAGTTGCGACAGTCATGGACAGGATCCAAGAGTTGGGACTCGAAGTGGCACTGCACAAGTCCGAGGCCATGTGTTTTAATGGTCCTCGGAACGCGCCACCACTGCGTTCCCAAATAACGGTAGGAGGGGTTCGCATCGACGTCGGGTCGACGATGAAGTACCTGGAACTTGTCCTCGACATTCGGTGGAACTTTGTGGAGCACTTTCGACGTCTGATTCCCAAACTGGAACGGACTGGGGCTGCCCTAAAGCGGCTCCTGCCCAACCTTGGGGGTCAAGATGCCTCCTGCCGGAGGCTCTATGCGGGAATTGTTCGGTCCATGGCCCTTTACGGAGCACCGGTATGGGCGCCATCACTGCAAAGGCGATCGGCGGCCATACTGAACGCATGCCAGATGGCCATCCGGATGGTACGGGGATACTGCACGATTTCCGGCAAAGTGGCGATCCTCCTTTCTGGCCTGCCACCATGGGATTTGGAGGCAACAGTTCTTGCTTGTCAAAAGTATTTTTATTCATTTTATATACATTTAAATCTTGGTAGTTATATTTTCGAGCCGTTTGGGGTTGAAACTCTCGGATCGTGGGGTCCGAGTGCTCACAAATTATTTAAAGAACTTTCAAAACGCCTTGTTGATACTTCGCGTGACCCAAGGGCTGGCTTTTACTTCGGACAAAGGATAAGCATTGCCATTCAGCGTGGCAATGCCTCCAGTCTTTTGGGTACATTACCAGTCGACAGCGATGTGGAGGAGTTTTCGACGCCGTACTTTAGATTTGCTTTTTTTAGTACTTTAGGGCCTTTTTACTTTGTAAGTTAGTTTTAATTACGTATTTCAATTAAATTTTATTTATTAGATTTAAATGTATATAAAATGAATAAACATACAAATTAACATTTTTCAGATTTTTTTTCTATACTTGTAGCCTTGCTTCATGCCAAATTTCGAGATTCTAGGTCAAACGTCCACGCGTTCTCGAGATAAAGGATCTTGACCGACAGACACACAGACGGACGGACAACAAAGTGATCCTATAAGGGTTCCGTTTTTTCCTTTTGAGGTATAGAACCCTAAAAAATAAACAAATTTTTCTATAATTATGGCTAAAATTTACCAAACCCAGGACAACTCCGTAGTCAAGCTAATAACTATCGATATTTTTACAAGCAATAAACTTGGTACCCTAAACTAAACGTTTTGGAACGTGAACGTTCGCGATAGCGTGCTAACGACTCGGCTAATGCAACGTGTTAGGTTTAAACATCGCAGTTTATAACTAGCACCTACGTACAAACTGTGTGTACTGTCGAATCAGCGATATGGTATACAGATAAGTTGCAACCTTTATATGAGCAATGGGTGTGAGTGAACTTAGTTTTTATTGAAAGAGGCGAGAGGAAGTGTCTGACTTTTACCGACTTAAACCCATCCGCAAAGAAACGAAAGAACGCAAAAGGTGACTGAAGGATACAGGTCTGGTTTAATCAATAAAAGTCTAACAAGCCTTCCCGCTCCACTATAGAGCGCAAAAAGTCATTGGATGACCCTTTTTATCTCAAAAAAGGGATATATAAGGGCTGTAAGGGTAAAGAATTAAAATAATATTGTTCCCATTTTGTGGCAATAGACAAAATGGGAACAACATAATTTTAATTCTTAGTATTGTGGTTTTTGAATGTTGTGTTACTTATTATATTGTTAAATTTTCAACTATTCAACACAAATGTAATTTTGTTGATGACATGAATAAATAAAAAACATAAAAAAATATTTATAGTGTAACATTACATAATCAGATTTACAATGATCCCAAAGCTGGGACTTCTCTAAGAGTGGAAACGTAGTGTAGGTAAACATGAATATGTGGCACCATCCCACCCCACCACTCGGTGTTGTATCTAGTCCGGGCAACTGCTTGATAGTTGATTTTCGAACTGTTGTATATTTTCTTATCGAGCGCGGAACTTTGATACAGCGATACAGCATTTTGAAGTTTAGTTCTTATGTGGCGCCATAGATGTCGCTACAAATATTTCTACCCGTATACCAAACTGTTCGTTGAACTATACCTACGCTACTGCGGGTAATATTGAGCCACTTGATGTAGTAGTAATTATAATATCGTGCTATATTGTTGCTCGATGGTGCATTATTAAACGAACTACGGATAATGATTTGATTCTAGAAACTATTAGTTTAGTTTGTAAGGCTTTAATAAAAGAAAAAATGTAACCAATTACTAGCTCAAAAGTGTTCGTAATAGACACATTTTAATAACGTAAAATCACACTAACCCATCAAATAAATAATCCATTTCTATTCCAACTCCTGTTTTTGCAGTAGGTACGACTGTGACACTCGCTTTTAGCTACCTTCCGTGACGCTAAAAATATATACAATGTCTTGAAAAAGCTTGTCAAAGCACGTCTCTACCATTCCGTAAATTTATATATTATTATAACTATGAAAACAGTTCAATTCTCGAATTGAGTTACGAAGATTTTTCCGATTTGCAAGAACAAGAGGTTTTCTTTTTGTGACGTAACTACAAATTTACAGTTTTAATTTTTTTTCCTATACTTGTGCTATAAGACCATGCTTTATGCCAAATTTCAGGATTCTGGTCAGGTCAACAGGAAGTACACTATGAATTTTGATTCCCTTGAGAGTGTCGAAATATACGTTTTTTGCGACATAAACGGCTGTATCTTTTTTTTTTTGTTAACTCAGAAGTTTGATTTTTTCACAGGTTCAAGGGACCGCAGACTTGAGTATATGGTTTTAATTTTAACTCGATACCTGTATGCGTTCTCGAGATAAAGGGACTTGACAGACAGGCGGACAACAAAGTGATCCTGTAAGGGTTCCGTTTTTCTTTTCGAGGTACGGAACCCTAAAAACCCAACCGTGTTCCTTCAGTTGCCCTTTGCGATCTATGGCCACGTTGACTCTTTCAAACAATCCCTCAGCCCTTACAAGCGTTGGTTCTAGCAGGCTCCATCAAATGATAAAAACTTTTACAACATTTTACAATACTTCACGTACGTTAATACAACATGGAAACATCACAATTATTACCTAGTTCGTAATATTAATATGCGTCGATATTATAGCTGTTATTATGTTGGGCAATAACTGCAAGTATTGCTATCTCGCTCCCGCTCAAAGTTCACACGGACCTACCACCCTTGACGCGTGGTGCAAAACATAGGATTCAGCGGTTTTGTCCATTAAAATTTATTTTTTTTCAAGTTTTTGTCTTTTGCCAGCCTGTTATGTCTCACTTTTGGCCAAAAGCTCTTTGCATATTTTGCGAGCCCACGCTTCCTCCTTCCAGTTCGTCTACTAGTTAAGTACTCGTTGCAATAGTGTAACTTTCAGAGAGAGATAGAGAGCTTAACTCTCGCATCTACCGTATCCTCGCGACTCTCACCAGGTCGCCGCACCGGTCCACCTTATGAAAGGCCTTCCAACTCTGCGCACTCTAGAACTTTTCGGCTCCCATCCGTTCAACGAGCAGTTTGCCCTGCGACTGCCACTTTGGTTTGGCGATTCTTCTCCTCTTCTATAATAATAGAATAGGTGTGTTATGATGATAAAAAACTTTTTACAAAAAAAAAATACAACCTACTTCAAAGTAAAAAAACACTGAAAAGTGCAAAATAACTTTAATTTTGGAAGGCGATGTTAAATAACGAAGAGACAAAACTATTATTAAATGTTTTTTATTTTTATTTTACACTGTTTAGTTATCGTACCACCACTATAAAGTACCCCTCAGCCAAACTTAAATACCTTATAGCCAGAGTGCATTTCATGACAATTCTAATAATTCCAAACACGGTTAGATTACATTAGTTTCTTACAGAGTTCCGGTGCCTAGCTTCAGGCTTCATCATCAGATCAGTTTGATATATTCCCCCTCTTCTTTCAGTCAGTCATCGACTACACGTATTAATTCATGATCAGATCATAACAGTATTTCTATGGGACTCGGAAGCATTTCAATCAAAATAATTTTCAAAATCGGTCCTCAATTGACCGAGAAATCAGTGAACATACATAAAAAATAATAAAAATACATTCAGCCGAACATAGGCCTCCTCCTTTTTGAAGTCGGTTAATAAAAGCAGATTCGAACAATTTTTTCCGGTGTTACACTAGTGATAAAATTATGGTGAGGTGTCAAGCAAACCGTCCCATAAATTAGCAAAGGTGGATCTATAATTATGCAATTCTTAGTTAGTATTATTATCATGTTACAAAACCATTTTCTTATGCTAACGTAGATGACGCCTAAAATCAAATCCACAGCGAAAATAAATATAGGAAAATAGGGAATGGCGCAGTGAGATTTCATAAACAACTGTTGTTCAACGCACTGTAAATAATCACTGTTTAAAATCTCAGGAAGGCAAATCAATAAGATTAATGCATTGTACGCTATTTTAAAAACTATATTGAGTAATGGCGAGAAATTAGTAGCGGTACAGTGAGGTGTCGACTGAGAGATGGAAGGCCTTCGTCATCAGATCGAGATCGATTTATATATAGGAATAAATGATTTTGATTTAAATTCTGAGAAGTGCCCGCACCGCTCACCCTGCGCTCGATACGTGTACAATCATAAAACATATTACCACTATAGAAATACTATAAAAATTCAAACCAAACTAGTATAAAAAAGACAACAGTACTTTAAAAAGGCAAGCAGGAGTGACACTCCAATGTGAAAAAATATGTAAATGCGATTTAAATCACGGTGGCTCATCTCAATACACTCTCTGTGTGCTCAAACAACCGGAAATCGATACTAAGACGCCATGCTCAATGTTGCGCTTGCAAACACATCGTCGCATGCCCAACATCAGATCAACTATATTATGAAATCAATGACTAAACAGAAACTGTCTTTAAACTTCTACGATCGATAAAATTTGTTTTTTTTTATGTTTAATCCCAAAAAACTCTCATAACGCCCCCATCACTTTGAAACTAACAAACCAATTTTTATTTATCAAACAGTTTTGTAACGAAACCCTTTCAATTGATATCCTATTTGGCCATATTCGTAAACATCTAGGTGTTAATTCCCACCTTCATCCCCATCCATAACTTGTAAATGACAACAGATTTTGATGAAACATTTATCTAAGTTTTCAAATTCAAATAATATCGCACCCAAATCGACTTACCTGTTTAAGAACTAAGGTTTCACATACAGATAGACACACACTGCGGTTGAACTAATAACACCCATCTTTTTGCATCGGGTCTTAAAACTTAATTACGAAATTTTTTTTTTATTGTTATTGATAGGCTCGCGTTTGACCATCATCTCACATGATGGTAAGCGATGATGTGGCCGTCGATAAATAAATTATTTATGATTTTGATAGTATTTAAGCAAGTACTAAAACAAATAATTAATTTATAATCGCTGCTCTTCTAACGCTTGGACCACAGTCCCCCGGTGCTGCGTAACGCAGGCGCAATGCCGACGCCCCGGATAAAAACCCCTGACTTGCGTATTCAGCATTTTTTATTATAGTTAATTACTAACAAACTTCATATTATTTATACGACATGCAATTCACTACTGTTATCATTATTAATATCTGATAACTTTTATTATGCATTTATTTATCTCAGGACCCTGATAACCCTTTGGAAGGCACACAAGGGACCGGAGCCAACTCGCAGAAGCCCGTCAGACCGTTTTCAAGGAACGGGATACTAACTGACGATTATTCCTGTACGCGCTATGCTAGTGCACCCAAGGACAAACCTCAGTTAGTGGGAAACTATTTCAACATATGGATAATACGGACGTTCGGGGTAATAATAATAATAATAATTTTATTATTGAGACTACACGGGTCCAATGGTTAGTAAAAAAACTTATCGATTTACTTACAGTTATTTACGGTCTTAGTTATGGTTTATAGAGAGTTAAGTGGATTGATTACCAAAACCCATGTGAGTATCTAATAACTTTGTTTATTATTATAACCGATATTATCCCACTGCTGGGAAAAGCTTCCCAACCAACGGTCACGATTTTTCACTTCCTTTTTCTAATTCTCTCAGTTCTTCGTGGTCTGCCGCGGCCCTGTGTCGCTGTGTCTGGACACCAATTGTTATGTTCTATGTTCCACGGGTCCACAGCTCGTCAAGCGTGCGGCAGACATGTCACCCTTGCCCAGTCACATTTAAGTTGAGCAGCTTTTTGAGCCATGTCGACGATTTCGGTTTCTTAGAATGAAAACCTGAAGTACACAATTTTACGATAATTTTATTTTATTATATTTATGGAAAGAAAAACTTGTAACGCACAATCTTGTATCACGAAAAATTTTGATTCGATACTTGTAGCATCATTAACGATGTTTGGGCACGCCATAATTATGGCAGTAAGTCCCCTCTTTAAGGATGGCTGCAAAGATGTCACAGCGTCCTCACCGACCGCATGACGCAGGTTCTCACCGGACATGATAAGTTTGGGAGGTTCCAGGAGGCACCGGATTCGTGCGGAAGAAACGCCCGGTCCATTGCGTGGACCGTCTAGAGGACACGGTAGAGCATACGGTAATGTTGATTTATCAAAAATACGAAATAATTAATTCTTTACAATGCTACAATATTCGGTTCTCTAGGACATTCCACCTCACATTCACCATTTTGGGAGCAGCGATGATGAAATAAACTACACGAAGTAAAGCGCCTGCCTAGGTTCCGCGCTTTCTCTTTCCTGTTCCGGTGAAGTCCACTTCATCCCGCCATCTTTTCGTAATCTGATAAGACCCCGTTTCACTGTCTCAAGGTATCAATTCTGTGCTGCTTTGACCCACAATTTGTCGGGCATATGGTAGATATGTCTTACACAGTCCTATTTAAGTTAGGCTGCCTTTTGAGTCACCTCTACTATTCTGATTTTGGACCGTAGTCTGGTGTTTTGAAATCGATTCTTTAATTTAACACCTAGTATACTGCGCTTCATTGCTCGCATGTTTGATGATTTTATTCTTTAAAATAATATTTCATTCGCTGAAATTATTCTAGAAACTTCACTTTCTACTATTACTTCAATTAATAAAAATACAAAAGATGACTCCAAAAATCAATAGCCAAAAGTTACTTCCGACCCATTCAAAGTCAAAACCAACCGATTGAAAAACTTTCAGATTGAAATAATTCCGGAACAAACAGACCGTTGTTTCTAAACAACTGATTTACATTGTGCTTTAGATCGAAACTACTTTACTTGTGAAGCTACTTCCCTTTCATTACATTAAATGGACGGTGGCAAAGGATTTTAAGGGTTCACTTAAAAGCTCAAATTCCCCTCTTTCATTGCCTATGTGAAATATTTTTTAAATTCATATTATCTTAGTACCCAACTTGGTTTTTGTGTCTCGTTTATCATAATCCGCAGGAGAATCAAGCTTATTGACATCACCCGTAGAATCGGCAAACTTAATTAGCAATTGGCAGAACAATTTTTTTTTATTGATATAATTAGTGGGTGACTGCGATCCCATCTGATGGTAAGCAGTGATGCAATTGTTGATGGTGAGGTTCACTAGTTTATTAAGAGCTTATTCACTCTTGCCTTGAAGAAACCTAAATTATAATTGGTCGGGAAGACCGCAGCAGGCAAATGTACGCGGTAGAAACGACGAAGCAAAACGCTTAGTCCGGACCAAAATTGCTCGTAGAACAAATGTTCGATGGTGCCGAAATGTTCTGGAGTAGCGACCGCGTACTGGAAGCCACAGAATTGGAAGGCCTCCTACAAGGTGGACCGATGAGTGATGACATGGTGAGGGACGTGGGAGTCTAATGAATACGAGACGCATTGAACAGGTTGTTGTAGCGACGCTTGGAGGAGACCTAAGGCCAACAGTGGACGTCTTTCGGCTGAAATGATGATGATGATGAATTCTACTTATACGAGTATGCATATGTATTTATATATATATCTATATACGTAAATGTATGTAATCTATGTACGCTATGTTCCGGAATACGCAGCGTTGGAAGGCCTCTCACAAGGTGGACCGATGACCTGTCCGACCGATGAAGGTCGCGGGAATCCGATCATTGTGGCGACATTTGGAGGAGGCCTATGTCCAACAGTGGAAGTCTTTCGGCTGAAATGATGATGATGACAAAATGTATGTTTGCCTCACTTGGTAAGAGACTGGACCCTACGCCATAGGAAATTAGTAAAACCTAGCACTTAAGCCTCTGATTAAATCTTATAATTTGGTTATAAGCGTACTAGCTTCTGCCAGCGGCTTCGCCCGCGTGATGGGTTTCTTCATACAAACTTTAGACCCCTGTTTCATCCCCTTACGGGCTGAATTTCGAAAAATCCTTTCTTAGTGCTCGCCTACGTCATAAAAGGAAGCCTTGTGCAAAATTTCACGGTCCTAGTCCCAGTAGTTTTGACTGTGCGTTGATATGTCAGTCAGTCAGTCAGTTTCTTCTTTTATATTAGGTCTTTACCTATGAAATTGGAGATTTGCATGATAATTTTAAAATAAAAAAAATTGGTAATTTTTTTATTTCAGCTAATCAAAGTACTGGCCCAAATTATCTATACTATTTTGCCATTTTGATGGCAGTTTGTTTATCCCATTACTGTAGAAGTCTGCCGGACGGGAGGCGATGAAGTCAGCGAAAGCGTTTTGTACTGCATCACGGGTGTTGAATTTTTTCCCACTTCAAAAATTGTCTAAATTTTGAAAAAAGTAGAAATCTGTTGGGGCAAGGTCCGGTGAGTACGGTGGGTGACGGAGAGCTTCCAGCTGTAACTCTTGTAGCTTTGCGATGGTCTGTCGTGAAGTGTGAGCTCGCGCGTTGTCGTGGAGAAGCAATGGGGAAGAGCGATTGACTAGTCTTGGTTGTTGAATTGCGAGCTTCTCCATCATTGTTTACAATTCTTGGCAATAGACATCAGCCGTCACTGTTGTGCCATTCGGTAAGAAGCTGTGCTGTACAAGTCTGACTGGTCACCAGACAGTCACCATCATCTTCCTATGAGTAATCTTTTTTTTAGCGCACTGATTAGGTGCTGTACCCGGGTCCACCCACTGAGACGAACGCTTACGGTTGTCGTACAGGATCTACTTTTCATCGCAGGTAACAATTCGATTAAGAATTCCCTCGTTTCTATGCCGATTCCGTAGTGCTATGCATGCTTCGACACGTAAATCTCGCTGTCGGTCGCTTAGTTCGTGTGGCACCCACTTATCTAGCTTTTTTATCTTTCCGATTAGACGCAAGTGCTTCAATGTTGTTTTGACACTAACTCCAAGGCCCGCAGCAAGCTCAGGCCTAGATTGAGATGGATCCGCTTCCACTATCGCCTTCAATTCGTCGTTTTCGACAATAGTTACCGGCCGACCGCGAGGCTCGTTTTTCAGCTCAAAATTTCCAGATTTAAACGATTGAACCAATAATGGACTGTGTTTATGCAAGCAGTGTTATGCCCGTACACGTCGTTAATGTTTCGTGTTGTTTGCGCAGCGGTATTTCCACGTACGAACTCATATTCGAAAATTGTACGAATTTTCAGTTTATCCATAGCGCCAAAAACTACCACAATGTCACAAAAACCAAAAACTATCTAAAAACAAATGACTGAAATTGAAATTAAATTAACACGTCTTTCGAATAAAATTTATTTGAATTTCGAATTGCGCGCCAATCCACAGATCATTCTGAAAATGCTGGTTATAGAATCTCCAATTACATAGGTAAAGACCTATTATATATAGATTACAAATCACACTAATATAATAAAGGCGAAAGTTTGCTCGTAATTATTGAATTATCAAAGAAAATCGCATTAAAAGTGAACGTGTGTCGTGAATTTGCCCACAAACATGTAAATTCAAATACACAAAACTGGGTGTTTGACCTAAAAAAACCTATTTACAGGCAACTAGCGAGCGTCCCGACCCGGCTTCGCACGAGTGCAATGCTGGTATCAGCATTGCAAAAAAAATGTGTTTATTTTTGACATCACATTAGAAACCTCTTAAATTATCAGTGTTCCTCTACTATATTATACACGTTTTATACATACAAACCTTCCTCTTGAATCACTCCCTCTATTAAAAAAATGCATCAAAATCCGTTGCGTAGTTTTATAGATCTAAGCATACATAGGGACAGACAGAGGGAAGCGACTTTGTTTTATACTATGTGTTGATACAAGTGTTAGTTCCATGCTGGGCTGCAACCACTGCGCCAACCTTGCTACACAGGCCGCCTGTTTGAATAACATTCAATAACATAAAAAATCCTTTAGATAGACAGGTCTTTGAGGGGAGCCGAAATGGGAGAGCGGATGGTCTATGTCGTGTAAGAAATTGTCCTGTACATATGTGCATAAAAGTGGGATGTGGTCGTTCCAACCCTACCGTTCAGTCGTCGGTTACCGATACAGGAAGTGTTTCCCTTTCAAACGCCGCCGGCTTATCGGCGATTATCCGGCACAATGGCTGTTTGAAATGCTAGTGGGCTCGGTTTAGTCGTATTAAAGAAAAAAAAACATATTAGGTGAAAATCTGGTTTTAGATTATGGTAACCCTTATTAATATAAGCATAATCAGCCTAACTGTTGGAACTTAGGCCTTTTCTTTAAGATGGGCCGTAATCCATCAGGTGGGCCTATGTCACATGTCTTCGAATGTTTGGTTCTAGAACATGCTGGTTTCCTCACGATATTTTCCTTCACCGTTTTGAGAGCAGTGTAGCATAATCAGCCTTTTAATGTTCCCACTGCTAGGACTCAGGCCTCTTCTCTCTAGGAAAGGAAACGGGCCGTAATCCACCACGCGGGCCCAGTGCGGAATGGTGAATGTCACATGTTTTCGACTTTTTGGTTCAAGGACATGGCGGTTTCCTCACGATGTTTTCCTTCACCGTTTTGAGCAGTGGCGATGAAATAAATTACACAAAGTATTGCGCCTACCTGTCTGGGTTTCAACTCGCAGCCTATAACTCGTAAGTCGGGGCCTGTGATATAATATTACAGCCGTATTTCTTGAAATTATTGATTGTGGTGTTATTTTGAAATCAGTGTAATAAATGCAAGTCTGTTATAAATATCTAGACCTAAACAAATGTAGACTCCTAATTGGCTATAACCAGAGGGCATTCACTTATTTATTCTATTGAACAGCACGATTTTATCTCCAGACATTAAAGAATAAACAAAAATAAGAAAAAATAAAACAATAAAAAGCAGATAGAACTGTAATCTTTTTTGTAAATAATGATAATTAACAAATTGTTACTCACAAAACACATAAACGAACTTATTAACCTGCAACCAAAAAAACAACGCTACGGAGCAATTTGTCAAATTTAATTTAATTTTGTTGATAAACTTCAAAAGACAATGAACGGGAGAAAGAGAAACATTTTTTTTTTTTAAACAAAAATTGGGCAAAGGGAAAAGAAGCGAAAAATCTCGTCGGAATTTATGCTTGGTAGTTTCTTTTTCAATTTGCGTAGAGGGGATGTTCGTTAAAAATTCAGGGGACAGCTCGCCGGGTATAGATTGGTCGGCCCTCACGGCTACAGCCTTTTTCCTTTTGTGAACTCCGTTTGTCTGTGAAATGTTTTGATTTCCATTTGGATGCTAAGTTTAGCAACATTGTGCGCATGGATTATTTGTAGGCTGCGGTTTCTAGCTCAAAATTGGCTACATTTACTACTTAAAAGGGTCTTAAGGGCAACCAAATGGCTTGTCGAAGTGATTTAGTCACATTCTTTCCTTATAGTTTTTATGTGACTTCAACTGAAAAGAAGGAAATAATTAATTTGGCTTTAATTTTGAGTTAGACGTCATTAGTGGGATGATTTCACTATTCATTCCGGTATCCCGGATGCACATAATGCCATCATCATCATCATAAGCATAAGGCATAATCAGCCTTTTAATGTTCCCACTGCTGGGACTCAGGCCTCCTCTCTCTAGAAGAGGGAATAGGCTAAATGTCAAGTCTTCGAATTTTTGGTTCTAGGACATCGGCATGTCCTGTTTCCTCACGGTGTTTTCCTTCACCGTTTTGAGAGCAGTGGTGATAAAATAAATTACACAAAGTAATGCGCCTGGCTGGGTTTGAACCGCGATCTGACTCGTAAGTCGGGCCCGTTACCACTCGGCCATCACTGCTCTCTCATCATCATCATCATTTCAGCAGAAAGATGTCCACTGCTGGACATAGGCCTCCCTCGAGTGTCGTCACTACGACCGGGTCTGTGCGTCTTGTATCCCTCAGATTCCCGCAACCCTCAACAGGTCATCAGTCCACCTTATAGGGGGCGTACCAACGCTGCATCGTCAGGTACGGGTCACGCCACTCCCAAATCTTTCGGCTCCATTGACCATCTGTTCTGCGAACAATGCCACTCAAGTTTGGCGATATTATGATGTAGTTTAGTTGGTAGTTCATCATCACCACAATTTTTTTAGCGGATTATACCGCCCATTGTTGAACACTCCGTTCAGGACTCCCGCACTGTTTCTGCTGTACTCGCGACCGTAGCAAGGATGAAGGTAACACAAGTAAAGCCACTTCACACGTTTCATAACTGTATATTCAGAACAAATTTCAAGCCGTGGAAGTCGCTGCGTCCCCGCAAGGGGGCGCGGCGGCGGGGTATAGGCTAAGCCTTTGTCCCGCAGTGTCGGGGTAGGGCCCCGTAAATACGGGACCTGCGTTCGGGGCGCCCTATAGGCGCAGGGGCAGGCGCGCGTGCGCAGCTTGGCTGAGAGTAACTGCATTGTGTTCAGTAGGAGCGCCTCGACACTGCTCCTGCAGTGCCGATTTTTCACGACATCACGGCGGTCAGACCCCGCCGGGTGGAACCCCCGGTTGCCCGGAGGAAGTCCAGCGAGAGACGACCAGCGACGAGAATGCCGGCTTTGGGAGCGCTCCCTACTGAGGATGTAGACCCCCGCCTGTCACGCTTCCAGGTCGAGCCGGTCACGCTTCAGGCTAAGGGGACGTAGTGAGAGTATGAGCGGCATTGAATGTGTGTAATACACCGCTCATGTGGGCATGCAAAACGCGCAACCGCGCTACGCGTCTGCTGCGTGAGTATTGTGTGTGTAGAGTCGTGACTGTATGAGGGCTGGTACACGTCATGCCTATATTAACTTAGCACACAACGTGTACCGGGTGCGTGTGCTGTTGAGGAGTCTAGTCGTCTGGGGGACGCGCGTGCCAGGGCGTTATGTGCTTGACGTGCTGCCAAGCGGAAGCGTCGGCACGCGAGAACATATTGGACGCGAGGCGGACACGAAATTGGTCCAGGCTCTCCATCTCGAGGTCGTTCCTCACCAGCGGGGGGGCGTTTGCGATGGTCCGGAGCGCAAGATTTTGTTGCGCCCGGAGGCGAGTTTTGCTGGCCTCGCTGGTGAGGGCGAGCCAAGCTGGGGCGGCATACGTGACTATTGGGCGGATGTACGTTTTGCACACGCCCAACTTGGTGCGCAGCGGGAGGCGAGAGGAGAGCACTGGGCGGAGCAGTGCGCGGGCTGCCCCGCTTTTGGCGGTGACCTGCCGAACGTGGCCTCTCATGGAGAGCCGACGATCTATGGTGACCCCTAGGTACTTCACCTGGGGCGACCAGGCGATGTCGGCTCCATGAAGCTGGAGAGGTGGTGGGAGGCGAGCAGACCCGACGAGCAGCGCCTGGGTCTTACCCACGTTCACCGACAACCTCCACTTCGACAGCCAGTCGGGAAGCAAGTCGAGTACGCGCTGCACTTTGACGGCCGCGTGCCTCGCATTAAGCGAGGATCCGATGTACGCGGCATCGTCAGCGTACAGTGCGAGCGTGGTTTCCTGCGTCGTGGGGATGTCGTCGGTGTAACATGAGTAGCAGGCCGGCGAGACGCAGCTACCCTGCGGTACACCGGCCGCGACCGGGCGGGTGCTCGAGAGTGCGCCATCAACCACCACCTTGAAAGTCCTGTCCGAGAGGAAGGAGGAGACCACCTTTACAACGCGACGGGGCGCGCTGGTCAGCAAGATCTTGTAGACCAGGCCTTCGTGCCAGACCCGGTCAAATGCCTTTTCCATGTCGAGGAATACTGCAACCGCTCGCTCTTTCTTGTTGAGCTAGGCGGTGAGCAGGTGCAGTACCCCCGACAGCTGGAGCGTCGTGCTGTGTTCCGAGCGGAACCCGAACTGTTCCGGACGTGGAGTCAGGTGAGGAGTTAGGTGTCGCAGCAGGAGTTTTTCAAACACCTTGGAAATGGTGGGCAGCAGGGTGATCGGCCGATAGCTCTCCGGCTTCAGCACGTTCTTGTTCGCCTTCGGCAGCATTATGACGCGCCCTTCCTTCTAACACCCAGGAAAGACCCCCGTGCGCAGCACCCCCGTGTACAGGCGCGCCAAAGCCGCTACCGAACGGTACAGCAGGTGGCGCAGCGCTGTATTGGTGATGCCGTCTGCCCCAGGGGCCTTCCTCGGCCTCGTGGTGAGGATGGCGCGTCTGACTGCGTTGGGCGAGAAGGAGATTGGGTCTTCCTCGGGAGCTATCGGTGAGGCGAAGTATTCTCCAAGGTGCCTCTCGAC
Source organism: Mythimna pallens (assembly GCA_961205895.1). Taxonomy (NCBI): domain Eukaryota; kingdom Metazoa; phylum Arthropoda; class Insecta; order Lepidoptera; family Noctuidae; genus Mythimna; species Mythimna pallens. Next base: position 20,125,567 of record OY540844.1, read on the forward strand.
TGCTGCGACATGTTCGTGGTCAACAGTCGGGTTCGGCTGGAATTGACGCTCCAGGCACTCGGCAAAGATCTCCGCACGGTTTGCTGCGGAGTATCTTGGGGCCCCGTCGCTATGCAACAGCGGACGCACCGGAGCTGGGGTCTTCGATAACTGCCGGCAAAGCCTATGGATTGCCGGCCAGTCCCCCTCTGTGGATGTGATGTGATCGTCCCAGCTCTCGGCGTTAAACGCTTGGAGCTTGGCTCTGACTCTCTCCGCGTGGCGGTTAAGCTGTGCCTTCTGCACAGGGCATCTTGTCTGTTGCCACCGTTTGCGAAGGCGCCTAGTCTCGGCGACCATCTCCTGCAGGTGCTTAGGCAGGGGCCTGAAAGAATTCCCCTGCGGCTGCGAATTTATGGTAGTCGCCTCGTCATAGGCGCGTTGGATGCAAACGGTGACTTCCTCCGCCAGTCTGTGCACGTCCTCGGGAGAGACGACAGGCCAAGCTGGCGTGGTGGTCTCCATCACTTCCTGGAACTTTGTCCAGTCCGTTTTTCGACGTGGCGCTGGGGGCGAGAGTCGGGTCGGCATGCCTGCTAGGACGACGAGAACAGGTTGGTGATCCGACAGCATCTCGTCGTCCAGGACTTGCTGGGTGATCTGGTAGTTCAGGCCCGCGTGCACGGTGATGTCCAGTACATCCGGCGCTTTTCGGAAGTGGTCCGGGTAGTGCGTCGGAGTTTCCGGACCAGACACCACGTATCCGTGAGCCTGCGCGTCTGCGAAGAGTCGTTTACCCCCGGAATTCGCTACGTTGGAATTCCACGCTGGGTGCTTGCAGTTAAGGTCGCCGGCCAGGAGAGTTGGCTGCGACGACTGCAACAAGAGGGCCCGCAGTTCTGCAACATCGTATTTCAAACAAAACTCATCGCAAACCTAGTCACAGCGCAGAAAATCTTAACATCGCGATCTATAAATTGGCGCTCATCTGACAACGCCATCTGTTGGTAAAAAAATAAACAAAATTTCCAACAGACACCTTATTCATTGTTAGTTTCTATTGTAATTTTATTATTGGTGTACAATAAAGAATATATCTATCTATCTATTATAAAAAATAGTACGAAATTCGACATAAAATTTTGCCTTTTCAAAAGTTAAGATAATCTTTTGTCTATAACCCCTTTCCTCTCGCATCCCCCACTCATCCTTATCGTATTCTACCTAAATCCAGTGCACGGTATCGTAACATTCAATCAGCACAATCCTGCTGTCCCCATCGATGTAACGGCGCGATAAATTTCGGCAAACTGACGCTTCTGAATTATTTATTGCCCTTTTTATTTGAACGCAACATTTGTTTTCATTTTTATGGACAATTGTTTCTAAAAAATCGGGAAGTGTATTTATGAAGACGTGTTTTTAATCTGTGTTTTCTATGTATATAAAAGGAGAAACTGACTGAGTGACATATCAACGCACAGCCGAAACTACAAGTTCTAGGAGAGAGAAATTCTATCCCTCTTCCAAAACAAAGTCCAAAGCTAGCCATGGTCCGGAGCAAGGAGGAGTGGCAGGCGGTTGCCCCCTTCTGTGAAGCAGTAGTGCTAGCAAAGGAGGCGGCCGATCCCGTGAGGCAACGGATCGGCCGCCCCAACCGCCGTCGGGATTCCAATCCCGATTTCCGGCCACGTAGGCGCGGGTTTGCGGGCGGCGGGCAGTAGATGGCTCGCCGTCCGGTTATCCGGTGGCCGTCCGGACCGGTCCCAAGTCGTCGACGGTGCGTAGTGTTCCACGCGCACCTCAAGGAGATGTCAGCAACCGTAGGGGACCAGCAGGGTCGAAGCCTTCTGGGACCATGGGTGATGCGAAAGAGAACCCCGGGGCCCTGGAAAAATGGCAAAGAAGGAACACGAGTGGGTTTTTAGTCAGTAAAAGTCTGCCACTATCTCGCGCTCCGCCCAAGAGAGCGGGATGTCATTAGATGACTTTCCCACCCGAAAAAAAAAAACCCCTTTGAGATGATGAAGTGGGGAAACAAAGTTAGTATAGAAAAATCTACTTTCACACGGGCGAAGCGGTAGGCAGAAGCTAGTGTTACAGATAGTTATTTGATCTCAGTGATTGTTACCATACTCAACCTGCATAGCTTTTTCCCAACAATGTTGGATTCGGCTTCCAGTTTCGCCGGATTCAGCTAAATACAGTATTTTACATCGAGCGATGGCCTGTCTGACCACCACAACACAGTAATTGTCTAGCACGATAGCCCTTGATAAACTGGTGTCAAATTTTTTGACTTCTAACTATCCGTAACAACTGTCAATGATCTACAAATGATAGTTGGAACCAATGATAAACAGGATCAAGTATTTTTGGTTTTTTTTTCGTACGAGCAGAAACAGTTTTATTTTCGGCAGATCAGGATATGTAAAAAGGATCGGATAATATTCCAACGCCTGTTCCCATTTCTTGTTTACAAGGTTATTCCCTCACCAAATTTTTACAAAAGTCGGCACAGAAATAAATATTTAAACGATGTTCGTTTTGATTGCCATTTATTTCTGCATTCTTTATTTAATTTTTAGAGTTCCGTACCGAAACGATAAAACGGGACCCTATTACTAAGACTCCGCTGTCCGTCCATCCGTCTGTTTGTCTGTCTGTCTGTTCGTCTGTCACCAGGATATATCTCATGAACCGTGATAGCTAGACAGTTGAAATTTTCACAGATGATGTATTTCTGTTGCCGATATAACAAACAAATGGGGCTCCTATACAACAAATGTTATTTTTTTGCCGTTTTTCTACGGACGCTATGGAACCTTTCATGCGCGAGTCCAAGACACAAAGTCGTCCTGAATAGGCATATATCATAGATAATTCTCAACACAAAGTAATGCGCCTGGCTGGGTTTGAACCTGTGACCTACAACTCGTAAGTCGGGGCCGTTACCACTCGGCCATCACTGCTTTCAAAATGGTGAAGGAAAACATCGTGAGGACCGGCATGTCCTAGAACCAAAAATTTGAAGACATGTGACATTCATCAACCTGCACTGGGCCCGCGTGGTGGATTACGGCCCATTCCCTCCCCTAGAGAGGAGGCCTGAGTCCCAGCAGTGGGAACATTAAAAAGGCTGATTACGCTATGCTTATGCTAATTCTCAACACTTTCAGGTACTCTTTCACATCACTGTACATAGCGGGTAATTAATGCCCTACGTGTACCATATAATAATGTTCTTAGGATGTTGTTGGGGCTACAGAGTAACTGCAGTGCATCTGGCATGTTTTTGTAAGCTCGAATACCTAGATGGCTTTCTTGCCATCATAAGTAAAAGGGCGGCCTCATTGTTGGATCGTGTACGAGCAAGCTCCAACAGCATCCTAAAAGTAATAGCGCATCGACTAGACGGTCCGTTTCTGAGACACTGGATTGCGCTCCACGTGTCAAAATGTTGTGTGTAATTTGTCATTTTTATGTCCTGTGTGTATTTACTAACATAGTTCTTAAGTACTCACTAACATTAATATGGACCTGTATCGTTTAGATCGAAAAGTCTGAAATAAAGTTCTTATTACTATTAAAAACTAGTTCGGGGAGGCCTTTGTCCAAGAGGAACAGTATAGACTAAGAAATTAAAAAAATGAAAATAGAAACGGTTTCTTATTCAGAAGGAACGAAGTCCGGCCGTTTGGCGTTGGGCGGTCTGGATCGAGCCCGAATCTTTGACGGCATAGCATACCACGTGCGCCTCAAAGATATGTCAGCAAAATCGTAGGGGCCCAGCAGGGTCGAAGCCTACTGGGGCCATGGTTTGACATCTGAAAGGGAAACCAGTGGCAAAATAGGAACGTAAGTGTGGTTTTAGTCAGTAAAAGTATGTCACACCCTTACGCCCCACTCTGGAGCGGGAAAAGAAAGAAAGAAAAACGTTTATTCGTACCTCACACATACAGTACAATTAAAATAGGTATGAAAAAGGCGCCTAACTCAGCATATGCTGCGAAATTTAAAACGATAAAAAATGCATCGCCGGTATAAGAAAACATTAAAGCATTGAAGCTGGGAGACCTTAAAAAAATTCTATATCGAAAAAACTATAACAAAGGAGTTTACGTTCCCATTATAATATCATGTACTCAGAGTTCTGAAAATTTTGTTTTTTTTTAATGTATGTAAAATAGAAAATTTCTCGGATAATCTTTAAAAAAATGGAATAAAGCTTCATCAGTATTTCTGCCACACGACACGATGACTTAATTCATGGTGAGACAGGCAGCTCTCACTGGGGACGGTGTCTATCCTTGTTATGCTTATTCGCCTTGACATAATGCCATCCACATTACCCAGGAGACCGAGAATTATGTGCGTGTGTGATTTAAATGGATTACGTCAACTTAGTGTGATTATGTTGCTCCACGCCCATGCTGAGAGGTTTGATATAGTTGTCGTAGCCCTGGAATGCAATGATGGCTGCAATCAAGAGGAAATGGACCTCCTGATGCCACATTAGACGCCGCGATTTTCGGCCATCGTAAGCACTGGCATGTGGACGATGAGCAATGGCTAGCTCACCTTCCAGTAACAACCGAGCTCGTGTCGACGATGACGTGTAGTTATTCCACGTGCTCCTCAAAGAGATGACAACAACACCGTAGAGGCCCAGTAGGGCCAAGAACTTTTTAAAGACATACCATGGTTCTGAAATGAAAATGGAGTTTCTTGCACATTCTTCTCCATAGAGATCTACGCTTTGAAATGTGCAATTAGCATCATTTCTTTTTCTGACTGACTGACTCCTTGACATTTCAAAAGTGGTTTCTTATTTGAAATAAAATGCTTTGAATCTTTGACACAGGTGTGTTTTTGTCAATACAAGTCTGACACACCCTCTCGCATCACCCTAGTGTGAGAAGACATTTGATGATTTTCCAGCCCCAAAAAAAAATGACCACGCTACAGGAGCCTTATTTTAGGACAAACCTGCTCAAGTTTGCCCTTGTAACGCACCATAAAATTATTTTAACATTATTGCTATTTCAATGCAGCCTGTTCAGCTTCATTGAAGAATTATTAAAGTGTAAAAATTTTTAGGTTAATTTATTGTAGAATCTTTTGTATTATTCTTTCTCTGATCTTTATTTATATCATTCTTCCGTAAGTGTGTTTGTGACCTAACTCTTCCTAAATGGCTTGACCGATTTGGATGAAATGTGTGTATATTTGAGTAGGCTTCTGGACAATTTGAAAATATAATTAAACCTGGTAGATGGCGCTGCAATCGGGTTCTCAATTTTTTATTCTGATAAAAATCTAGCTTACGGACAGGACAACACGTTTAACATAAGTTATTATTGTATTATTATTTATATAAATTATTATATGTAATCAGCATCACATTGCATCACGGGCTTGCGGACGGCGAGTAATGGGTGGCTTGCCGTCCGACCGTCCGGTAACCGTCCGGACCAAGCCCAAGTCGTCAACGGCACGTGCTGTTCCACGCGCGCCTCAAGGAGATGTCAGCAACTGTAGGGGCCCAGCAGGGTCGAAGCCTACTGGGGCCAAGGGTCTGATTCTGAAAGGAAGACTCGGCCCTGGTACGAAAGGCAACGAAGGAACAGGAGTGGGTTTTTAGTCAGTAAAAGTCTGACACTATCTCCCGCCCCGCCCAAGAGCGGGGGATGTCATTAGATGATTTTCCCACCGAAAAAAAAAAAAAAAAAAAAAAAAATCACATTGCATCAGGTGTATAATGTTATCTACAAATTTAAGAAAAAAATGGCTGTTACAAAGATGTACGTGCGGCCAATTTAACAATTTTCTATTTCATTTCTATATGGTAGTCAGGTTTTGAGCATTATATTGTTGTGTAAGCCTCATTTTTACCCAACAGCACCAAAAGGAGGGTTATTTGAAAAAATAAATAAAAAAAAAACAAAAAAAAAATACAAAACAAAAAAAATAAACAATAATTTATCTTGATGTGCTGGTTCACTTTGACATATTCCGGTCCATGATACCCAGGAGGCCAACGGTGTGCGTGTGGATTGAAATTGATTTGGTCAATTTGATGTGATTATTTCAGAATTAGAGATAAGTTCAAACAAATTGTAGTAATTAATTAAATTTTATATTTTCATCACAATAATTATGTATACTAAACGTATTGAAAAAAAATTAAAAGCAAATCTAATATATAAAAGAAGAAACTGACTGACTGACATATCAACGCACTGCCGAAACTATTTGGGCTAAAAATACTAGGATTGCCAAAATTCACCCCCTAAGGGAATGAATTAGGGGTCTAAAGTTTGTATAGCATATTCGGCCTTATATATATTATAATGTTCTCACTGTTGGGACTCAGGCCTCCTCTCTTTGAGGAGAAACGGGCCATTATCCACCACGCGAGCCTAGTGCGGTTTGGTGCATGTCACATGTCTTCGAATTTTTGGTTCTAGGACATGCTGGTTTCCTCTCCATGTTGTTTACCGCTTTGAGAGCAGTGGTGATGAAATAAATTACACAAAGTAATGCGTCTGGCTGGGTTTAATCCCCCAACCTACAACTCGTAAGTCAGAGCCTTTACCACTCGGCCACCACTGCTCTCAAAATTTGTATGGAGAGACCTATTTTCACGCAAGCGAAGCCGCTGGCAGAAGCTAGTCAAAAATAAAGTCCCTCATGGACAGGAGTTCTGACTTCTGACTGACAATAATTTGGACTCAGGCCTCCCTCCTCTCAAAGTCCTACTGATGTGAAGCAGTATAGGTACCTACATCACTAACAAATAATTTATGGTACTTCTCATGGAGACAAAACCCCACTAAAACAAGGTACCTTTCCAGAAACTGTTGATTAAATAGCTCAATCTGACCCAGGTACCAGAGAACTATCCTCACGCTGTTCCTGGTCTCATTGTTTCTTTTTAGACTGGCCTGTTGGTCTAGTGGTTAGTGGCCCTGACTGCTAAGCCAGAAGTCGTGGGTTCGATTCCCACCCAAGTAAAATGTTTGTGTAATGAGCATGATCATTTGTTCTGTGTCTGGGTTTAATTTATGTATTTAAATTTAGAGCAGTGGTGGCCGAGTGGTAATGACTCCGACTTACGGAGTTGTAGGTCGCGGGTTCAAACCCAGCCAGGCGCATTACTATGTGTAATTTATTTTATCACCACTGCTCCCAAAAAAGGTGAAGGAAAACATCGTGAGGAAACCGGCATGTCCTAGAACCAAAAATTCGAAGACATGTGACATCCACCAACTCGCACTGGGCACGCGTGGTGGATTACGGCCCATTCCCTCGAGAGACTCAGGCCTCCTAGAGAGGACTCAGGCCTCCTAGAGAGGAGGCCTGAGTCCCAACAGTGGGAACATGATAAGGCCGACTATGCTATGCTATGCTATGCCATGTATGAATTTAGGGTTTTTTTTAGGGTAGAATGGAAAAAAAAAACATGTTGCGCCGACCCCAAATAACACGGGACAAGGGCAGGAAGATGATGATGATGTATGAATTTAGAAATATATAAGTATGTTTATCAGTTGTCTTGTACTCATAACACAAGCTCTGCTTAGCTTGAGAGTAGACAGCGTTGTGTGACAGTTCCGTATATATATATATTGCGGGAGCGACAGACATCCTACCTCAGGGACTTAATCTGTTCCAACCGCATGTACCTAGTTCTAATATGTAGGTACTTCAGTATCGTGAATCCATTTTTCGTAGAATTTCAGTCGCATACGGGTTAGATACAAAAAAATATTGTTTCCCAGAAGACTTTATGGGCAGGTTAGTAATCTACTCGTATCTATTGAAAATGTGAGGTTTCCAATTCTATGTATTTTTTTGTTTAGTTTTTTGAAGAGGCGTAGTGGTGGCCTAGTCGTAATAGTCCTGACTTACGAGTCATAGGCCGCGGATTCGAACTCAGTCAAGCCCATTACTTGAAGTAATTTATACAATCACCACTGCTCTCAAAACGGTGAAGGAAAACATCGTGAGTCTTAAAATTTTTGGTCCTAGGACATGCCGGTTTCATTCCACAAATCTACACTGGGCCCGCGTGGCGGATTACGGCCCGGTCCCTCTCCTAGAGAGCAGGTTCGAATCCTAGCAGTGGGAACATTATAAGGCTGATTTTGCAATGTTATTATGCTACCATAAAGTGTGAAAACTGAAGCGTGAACAACTGAAGGACACAGATGTGGTTTCAGTCAGTAAAAGCCTGACACGCTCTCCCGTTCCACCCTAGAGCGGGAGATATAAATACATCTGAAATGCTAAAAAACCGTCAATCACATCAACACTTACTATCGGGTGATATATTGGTTAAACGCGAGCCTATCAATAATAATTATAATACTAGCGTCCGTAGCCTGGCTGCGCGTCGGTGACCTCTTTGGGGAAACCGAAGGTTTTGTCTGTGCAATTATGGACGAAGTTATCATGACGAATAACTACCGGATATTTATTGTGAAGGATGGCACGGTTGACATCTGTCGGGCATGTCACCGACCGGGTGAATCAATCCACCACATTATCTCTGGTTGTTCTCGTTTAGCTAACGGGGAATACTTGCATAGACACAACCTTGTAGCCAGGATTATCCATCAGCAACTTGCTCTGAAGTACTCTCTTGTGGAATCGGAGGTGCCATACTACAGGTATGTGCCCGACCCAGTTCTCGATAATGGCGATATCAAGCTGTACTGGGATCGGTCCATCATCACTGACAGGCCTATTGTAGCCAATAAGCCTGATATAGTGGTGGTGGACTGAAAAGAGAGGCGTACAATGATTGTTGACATATCCGTTCCGCATGACGAGGACCTCGTGAAAGCCGAGAAAGACAAACAAATCAAGTATATTGATTTGGCTCGCGAGGTTGTCGACATGAGGGATGTAGACTCGGCGATCATTGTGCCGATAGTCGTGTCAGCCAATGGCTTAATAGCCAAGAGCCTCGACCAACACCTTAGGAGGCTCGCGTTAGGCGGCTGGATCAAGGCCTTGATCCAGAAAGCGGTACTCCTGGACACGGCTCGTATTGTCAGAAGGTTCCTTTCTCTGGAGCCCTGACCGCCGGTAGCTTGGATCCTGTTTCCTATACCGATGGGACACTATTTTTTTATATTTTAAATGTTCTTTTATTTATTTTTTAATGAAATATTTTAAAATATAATTTATAAGTTACAATAATGAATAAACGAAATAATAATAATATATATATCCTAAGACTCCCTCAGCGTTTGTCTGTTTGTATGAACGCAATAAACTGTATATTTAGTTCATTAAATTATGTATATATTATATTTACCTATATTGTGTTGTATCTATGATTCATTTGTATACCTTTTTATATTAACCTTTTTTACTTTCTTTTATCGCACCTACCACTATTCTTCTCTGCATCACCCAAAGGTTGACTGGTAGAAAATGCCTAAGGCATTAAGTCCGCCTCTGTACCTTTATGTGCACGATGTATGTAATAAATAAATAAACTAAAAACCACCGAACTGATTTCCATGCACGAAAGGAAACGGGCCATAATCCACCACGCGGGCCCAATGTGGGTTGGTGGATGTCACATGTCTTCGAATTTTTGGTTCTAGGACATGCCGGTTTCCTCACGATGTTTTCCTTCACCGTTTTGTGAGCAGTGGTGATGAAATAAATTACACAAAGTAATGCGCCTGGCTGGGTTTGAACCCGCGACCTACTCGTAAGTCGGCGCAGGTTCGGCGCGGGTCGCTATATCGACATATTTAAAAATATAGTAAGCAGCCTTTTATTTACAAAGCTTCTTGTTAATTTAATATAGGTAATCACCTAACTAACAGATATTAAACCAATTTAACTCTCATTCCTCCCACGATATATCCTCACGGCAACTAATTGGTGGGGCGACAGACAGCCGGCCCGAGGGAGCATGTGTATCGTCGTGACTTGAGCCAAGACACATGTTTAGCGACTGCAACCCCGTGTACGACATATCGAGATAATGAATTAAGAATGTATGGAACTTGTTCTCTGGAGAGGGAGACCCAAAGATGGATGGATTGTGTGAGGAGTGATATGAATGAAAATGAAGTTAATGATGGCGGGGCGGTTGATAGGACAAATGGAAGAAAAAGTAGTTCTGCTGACCCCAAATAATATGAGGCAAGGACATGAAGATGGTACCTGGTAGACATCCCACCCATACGTACAAAGCGTTTTGGGAACACATTCATAATGCATATAGCTAAGGAGTGGAATTCCCTGCCGGAGTTTATGTTTTCTGATAGCTACAACTTATGGGTCTTTAAGTGAATAGGTTACTTCTAGGCAAGCGTGCTCCATCGTCGGCCACATCATCGCTTACCATCAGGTGAGATAGTGGTCAAACGCGAGCCTATCAATAATAATTAAAAAAAATTAAGATGGAGCGTGCTCTCTGATATTATATTAGACTATCTTATAGTGGGGCTGGCCCTAAACCAGAGCGCTTCGACCCTTCTGATTCTTTTGTGCTAATATTAGACCATATATCATTTACGAGCAGTGGTGGCCGAGTAGTTACGGCCCCCACTTACGAGTTGTAGGTTGCGGGTTCAAACCAACCAGGCGCATTACTTTGTGTAATTTATTTTCACCACTACTGCTCAAATGGTGAAAACATCGTGAAAACATCGTAAAACCGGCATGTCCTAGAACCAAAAATTCGAAGACATGTGACATTCACCAATCCGCAGGGCCCCCGTGGTGGATTACGGCCTATTCCCTCTCCTAGAGAGGAGGCCTGAGCCCCAACAGTGAGAACATTATAAGGCCAACTATGCTATGCTATGCTATGCGACCCACGCCAGCGTTAAGACACTGCTTTATCCCCTAGTCACATAATCTACTATTATTACTCTTTATTTTTAAAATGTTAACCTACACTAGGATTTTACTCCTGTATTGTCGATGTAGTCACAAACATGAATATTGACATATACAGACATTCAGATAAGGACCAACTATCTGTAAGCCGTACAAATATTTGTTCCAAAACATTAAAATATTTGTTTGTTGTTGTGTGTTATTTGTTCGTATTTGTGTATTTGTTGTAGGGAGACCAAAGAAAAGATGGATGGATTGTGTGAAGAGTGATATGAAAGAAAAGGAAGTTAGTGATAGCATGACGAGTGACAGGGCTGGACAGAATGGAAGAAAAAATCGTGTTGCGCCGACCCCGAATAAGATGGGACAAGGACAGGAAGATGATGATTTGTGTATTAGTTTGTTGTAACCTGGGACACATATCTCAATTTAATGACCCAACATACGTTGGTATTATACTTTATTTGATTTTTTTATTATTGTTATTTATTTTTTATTTGTTTAAATTTTGTATTAGGTATTATTATTAATATAAAATGAAAATACGGAAGTATTACGCCAATGCGATGCTATTATGCATCGCATTAGCGTGAGCTATTAAGGTGTTGTTACTGAAATTTTAAATAAATAAATCTCAGGACCTATTCAATGAACAACTCCAACAAACGCATCGTCAACCTCCTCTTTTTTTTTAAATCGATTAAAAATTCAAACAATTTCTACTTAAAAAAAAAAATAGCAATATAACTTTAATATTAGAAGTTGCTGTTTCTGGCTTTATTATTTGACACTGACTCGTTATTTAACACTGACTTCCTATTAAAAAAATATACAACCGGATTAAGAACCTCTTTCTTTTTTGAAGTCGGTTAATAATACTTTGTCTGGGGCCCCAACTGTATAACTAGTAATAAACGAATTGAAATGTCATCATCATCTTCCTGCCCTTGTCCCGTGTTATTTGGGGTCGGCGCAAAATGTTTTTTTTCTTCCATTCTGCCCTGTCACTCGTCGAAACGAATTGAATTGTACAAGTATTAATTAGTAAACTTGATTTCCTAATTACATAATGTAGAGTATAACTCTTGAGGCATACAAACTTAAATATCGTCGCATCCAGCTCACTTTTCACTCCATAATTTTCCTTGGCCAAATAATAAACTTTATAATACACCAAAACAGTAATAAATCAAAACCTTTCACAAACTAAAATCTATGGGTACAACCAAATAGTGGTCTTATTGCTAACAGCGATATCTACTAGACACTCTTAGAATGAAATGTCATCATTTTCCTGTCTTGTCCCGTCTTATTTGGGGGGTTGGCGCAACACGTTTTTTTCTTCCATTCGGTCAACTGTCATGCTAACTTCCTTAAGATAAGAATTTAAAATAAAATGGTATTACTAGCAAAACGCTTAACCTTATAAACGCTTACATCGGATATATCTGCAACCTCAACTAAATACTCCATCTCGTCAGCTCTTCTGTCACCTTTTGACAGCACGGTTGGCGCAGTATTTGAGCGATTGACTGCTGCGCAGCGGGTCGCAGGTTCAGTTCCCGCACGGAACAAATATTTTATGGCCTACAGATAGATCGAATCAGAAATGAAGATATCCGCAGGAGAACCAAGGTTGCCGAAATAGCACGAAGAATCGCCAAACTTAAGCGGCAATGGGCAGGGCACATTGCTCGCAGAACAGGTGGCCATTGGGGCCGAAAGGTTCTGGAGTGGCGACCGCGTACCGGAAGACGCAGTGCTTGGAAGGCCCCCAACAAGATGGGCCGATGACTTGGTGAAGGTTGCGGGAATCCGATGGATGCGAGACGCACAGGACCGTTCAGTGTGGCGACATTTGGGGGAGGCCTATGTCCAGCAGTGGACGTCTATCGGCTGAAATGATGATGATGATGACAGATAGATGTTTCGGGTCTGGCTGTCTTGTGTATGTGAATTTAAAAGTTTGTAAACCCACGATACAGGAGTAATTCCTAATGTGGGGCAAACTTTAAACTAGAAACTAAAACTACGGGGAATGAAGAGCTAAACGAGATAGACTGCCCAGTCGCGACCACACGACCCTGGCAAATAGGACACGAAAACACTCGTCAGACCCAACCGACTTAGGCGCTTATAGGGTTAACTAATACTAATCCATAAACTGTTCTTTTATTACAGTTTTAATTCAAAAATAGTACGTTATCCCAATAGCCAACAACGACACCACTGACCTACATTTCAAACATTGACATCCCAACTATTCCATAGACGAACAAAATTGATTTTTAAAGCTGGCAATGCGAAAAAATCTGGGTATAATGGACGCATGGGCGATCCAGCTAATCATGATGGATGACCATCACTGGTGGACGAGGCAGATTGATAGCAGCACATCGAAAACATCGTGACTATAGTTACGACCGTAAAATATGGGATTGGGGACAATGCTATGGATATGACTCTGGTCAGTTTATGATTTGAGCATGCGTATATTGAGTTGTAATGGTAACTAAAGATGTTTGAGTTACCTGTATAGTTAAACAGTAATTAAGATGTATAACAATAGCCTCCTACAAGTGACTCGTCATTTATTTATACATCCAACTGTAGCATCCGGCTCGAAGGACCAAAAAAGTAAGCAAGTCACACAAAATTAAGAAACTACAAAGTACTGCTAGTAATTATGTTTTTTTTTTTTAATTTATTTTTTGGTTTATTTTTGTTTTATGTTTGTCTCTGTTGAAGCCGGCGTCAAAATTCAACGGATAACCTAGACAACTGTGTTGTCTATGGTCATATGGTGCATCACAGTTATGCCCGATACACACATGGCCTGTCAGGGAAACTGGATTTTGTATTTTTGTAACAAATTGTGCATCTATTCAGGTAGAATAAATATGTTTTCTTTCTTTTCCTTTTCTTTCTTTAAAAAAATACAAATAAAATGAAAAAAAAAAACTAAACTAACTTTCCGTGGAGAGTGCTAAGTAGAGTAAAATAAACATAATATTAAATAAATTTAACTTAATAAATTCATAGAATCTACGAAATTCAAGTCATTGACACTTTATTGAACATGAACTACTTCACTTCTACCTTTCTTTAAAATTGAGAAGGCATACTGATAAAACTAAACTATAACTGTAAAATAACTGTCCTAAATACTGCAAAGTATAAGGTTATTCTTAGAAACAGTAGGCAACATCATCAATTACTAGGTCCGCTCAAGGTTTTTATTTTTAAGTGTGGCAATCATCCAATGAATTCTCTCGCTGTGGGCGGAGCTAGATGGACGTATTAGACTTTTATTGACTAAAACCACAACTATGTTCCTTCAACTGCCTTTTGCATTCTAGGACCGAGTTACCTAAAGAATATTAAACTAAGATTCCAATTACAAGAATTTCTCACAAACCGCATTAGCCATTTCACAGTACCGTTAGATAAAAACGTCAAAGTATGGGTTGTCACGGTTTAAAACGGGGCTTATCTACCGGATCGTGCCGGACCGGGCCTGTCAGAACCGGCGGCGACCGGATCGAACCGGATCTAACGTTCTGCTTTGATTGATAGCTTTTAATTTGATGGCTATCGCCGTTTATCGACTGTGTGCGTTGAAAAATGGTACGTCAGATATTTTGTAGTTTATTTTGATTTCGGTTTAGTAGTTTTAGTACTGGTGAATAGAGTAAACGCTTGGTAAAAAAAAAAACTGGCAAGTGCGAGTTGGACCGCGCACTGAGGGTTCAAAATTACCTATGAAAACAGTTCAATTCCCGAGTTGAGTTATGAAGATTTTTCCGAATCGCAAAAATGGTTTTTTTTTGTGACGTAACTACAAATTTTCAGTTTTCAGATTTTTCCTGTATTTATGCTTGACCTTTTTCCTATATTTGTGCTATGAGACCTTACATTATGCAAAATTTCAGACTTTTAGGGACCACAGACTTGAAAATATAGTTTTAACTTCAACTCGATACCTCCACGTGTTCCCGAGATAAAGGGTCTTGACAGACAGACGGACGGACAACAAATTGATCCTATAAGGGTTCCGTTTATTCCTTTTGAAGTACGGAAAATAAATAAGTAATTCTTACCAACACTATAAAATGTTTGTTACGTATTGAGTTACTCATTCATACAGACCAAAATGATGAGAAGGTACTCAAATTGATCATATCCTAGATTTACTCACGAAATATGTGTTGTTAAGCTTCTTAGTGGTCCTGAGTCGAGCTACACGAATACTGACAAATGCTTGCACCTAGGACTATATTTCACAGAGACACCATGGCGGCGCGACCAGTTACCTCTGCTAACAAAATGTATGTAGCTCTATTCTCTACTCACCTGGTGTCCGTTTGGTTGCGCAACCAATTTGGTGGCACGACCAGTTCGGACACCAGTCCGGCCGCCAGTGACGCCCTCACCAAAGAGTATGTTGGGGCTATATTTCACTGGGACACCATGGCGGTGCTGTAAAATATAGCCCTAACTGGACAGGTCCACTCAAAACTGTGTAGGTCTTTTCTTAAAAGACTATCTCAGACACCAATCTGTATGGTTCTCATTATGATTTGACCATTGCATGTTTGCTGTATGGACTTTAAAAATGACTTTGACCCCTGAGTTTGTTTCGGTGTTTCTTCTCATTGCAGTCAGCCAGGAGATACCGGCCTCATCTAGCTTAACGTTAAATAATGGTGTCCAGCTCCAGCTACCTTACAGGAGTTAATGAGAGCGCTGGTAGAAGAATGTTCAAACACAGACCAAACTCATGTCAATAATTTAATATACAATATGCCACATCACCTTGAAATAAAATGATATGGGCACGTGGGGGAAATACAAAGAACTAAAACGACAAAAAATACTTTTTTATAAAACAAACTTGAAAACCATGATTGTGTATTTTTGTCGTCATAAATAAGAAATGATATTTTTTCTGCTTGTGGCGACATCTATAGCGTCACATAAGAACTAATCCTGTATCGCACAATTGAAGTTCTCCGCGCGATTGGAACATATAGAACAGCCCAAAATCATCTATCGGGCAGTTGCCCACTAGACATAACATCCCGTCTGGCCGGGGGATCCTCCCTTTTCAACGTAGATTTGCGGGACTTTACTCTCTGTTCCGCATACCTCCAAATGTTTTTAATTAAAATTAAATAGTTTACTAAACGAAGATGAGAGATGAGCTTAACTCTTTCAAGAAAGACTGGCCCGTAATGGTTGTAGACAGACGTGTTTGGAAAAGAGAGAGGAAGGTCTTTGCCTAGCCCATAAAGAGCTAATTAGAGTATGGTACAAAACATGTCATGTATTTTATTTTAAATATTCAATCGTTTAGTTTAATCAGTCATCAACAACATACTACAGTTTCACGAATTCATTTTATTTATTTGAGAAACTATCACACTTTTTACGAGTAACCTGCATTTTTTGCGGCCAAGTGTAATATAGTATTTTATACCAAAGAATCTGCCCATCAATATCACCTTCATAAAAAGCCAAATCTATTTTCGCCCCAAACATTCCTTCTATCTATTACCTGTCGCATAGATATTCTGTAGTCCCCAGTCCCTTAACGCACCATCAGAATTCCATTACTCGTCCCCATGGCTGACGGAGTGACGTCACAAGCTAACAGGATAGCCCTCGTCCCAGGGGCGGGATGTCTGTCAACCCCAATTAACAGTGCTGGGATAAAGCTCTAATAGTTTTTCGACAGATATTTCTATTTGTGTGAGATTATTTGAGTAAAATTATAAAAAATCGGTTGAGTTGATAAAAATAATTGGGCAAATGTGAGTTGGACTTGCACGTAAATGGTTCCGTTCTACAATGTTAAAATCAAGTATGGAACGGCTACCAAATTATATTTCTTGTGTGGGAACCACCTTAATTTTATCTAGCTTTTGCCCACGGCTTCGCTCGCGTACGTAAAATATAGCTTATGTCACTCAGGAATAAAGCAGCTTTCTATCGGTGAAAACATTTTAGCAATCAGACCAGTACTTTCAGAGATTACCTCCTACAAACAAAAAAAAACAAACTTTACCTCTTTATTACTTTCTAACTAATAAATAATTTCTTATGAGTGTAGATTGTAGCGGCAATAGAAAAACACATTTTAGGAAATACAGCACGCTGATGGACGGACGGATAGCGGAGGTTTCTTTATAGGGTCCCGTTAGCACCCTTTGAATACGGAACTCTAAAAAGAAAAAAATCGAGAAACGATAAACTTAATAGAAATAAATATAAAGTGTATCAATTAAAATTTGCTATCTTGATTTAGGACTACCAGTAATTTGGATAAAACATAAAGGCATCTGCCTACTAAATACTACATACATACTAAATACTACATACTCTTTTAACTTTGTATTTTAATGTATTCGTGTGATACTTTAACAATTTCAGGTATCTTTCAGTACGTTGAGTGTTAGTTTTTTTTACGTTAATGTGATTGAAACGTTTACCGCGTTTGGCTTTCTGATTGGTTAATAGCTTGGAGCGGGCCAATCGGAGCGCTGAACGTCAAACACAGACTCGCAGTAGACACTCGGCTTCCAAAAAATTAAACCTAAAGGTGCGCTTATACGGGCAATTTTTGAGCAATAATTGCTCAGCAAGACGAATGGATCAATCTGGAGTAATATTAGTCTAGCGATATACAGCAACTTCAAAAAAAAATATTGTTTCTAATTGCTACATATATTTCATATTGCTCAATGTCGCAGATACAAATTTGTTTTCAATTTTTTTTTATTCTCCGGTTTTACGTCTCGCTTCCGGTGGAGCTTGTTAGCTTTGCTTTTGACTCGTGACAATAAAAGCGCTACAAGCCGCCGCTGCAAGAAAAATGACGTCCATGGCGAGCATAGTTTTTCAACTGAATTGCCGTATAGACATTGTCTAGTTTCTTGGAGTTGCTCCCTATCGCTCAATATTGTAGTAAATTGATGCTTATTGCCGTTGCCGTAAATTGCTTGAAATTTTTTCACATTGCAGACGATCGTCATTGCTTATACTTGAGCCCCTTCGTACACAAGGCTACTCAAATCTTAGACACTCAACGATTTTAGTCTCTAAGCGACTGCCGCATTGAAGTTCGTACACGACTCGCGTATGTCGGCGACGCGACCTTCAATAGGTTTGTATGGTGGTGTCGCTTGAAGACTAAAATTGTTGAGTATCTAAGATTTGAGTAGCCTTGTGTATGAAGGGGCTGAGCAATTTTTGTTGCCCATGTATGCGTACCTTTATATCTAATCATGCTGTAGACATGTTCAGTCTTCCAAACAATTCCTTTACATGAATAAAGCATGCTCTTTTAAAATAACTTAGTGCTCCCCATTTGTCAGGAAATGCTCGGCTACCACCTCAAAGGCTCGCTATTCCTTTGACTTTGGCTTGAACTAGCAAGAACCGTATAATAACGTGTCGCTTTGAGTGCTAGAACCAATGCACTTAATGCCAAATACCCGCGGCGCCCTTGATACCAGGGAGATTGGGACTGTTGATGCTGAACGGAATTTAAGACTTAACAAGCTTATACATATGGATTTAAAGGTATATTGCTGTTAAATAAGTTAAGGAAGTAAAAGGAGTAATTATATATATATTTTTTTTATATGGGAAAATCATCTTATGACAAATCCCGCTCTTAGGCGGAGCGGAAGATAGTATCAGACTTTTACTGACTAAAAACTCACTCTTGTTCCTTATTTGCCTTCGTCCCAGGGCCCTGGGTTTCATTTTCACACTACCCGTGGCCACAGTAGGCTTAGATCCTTCTGGGCCCCTACGGTTTGCTGACATCTCCATGAGGCGCGCGTGGAACAGTACGCGCCGTCGACGACTTGGGCTCAGTCCGGACGGTTACCGGACGGTCGGACGGCGAGCCACCCATTGCTCGCCGTCTGCAAGCCCGCGCCTATGGTGGCCGGAAATCGATTAAGGGTTTTTGATAGTTGATTTTCTGTAGTCCTCGTGGTCCCTTCCACACGCGTGTATTATATAAGCAAAAAAAATCACATCAATATTTATTTTTATTATTTATTTAATCTTCATCAATGTACCAGCAACACAAAGGTGTGTTTATGGTACATTGTACATGAGTACTTTTTAGAAACTGAAATATTACCAATGGTAAGTCATACGTCCTTCACTTACATCACAGTGCACCTCACCATCAACGATTGCATCACTGCTTACAGCATTTACCAAGAGATATGTCTCTAGTGAGTTATGGTTATTTTGGAGAGTGTGCGCGGGAATTGCATGACTTGATTCCGGCATCTCCTTTGTACCATCGGACAACCCGACGTACGGCGGGTATCTAAATCTGCACCATTTATAATACTATATTAGTATAGAAAATAAAGTCACTTTCTGCGTCTGCCTATTTGCCAACATCAAATATTCAGATTTTAATGCGGTTTTCAATAATAATAGAAATAATAGAAAGATCATCTACCTTTACGTTGATGAAACTTCTACGGTTCGGAGCTTCGTCGTTTATACCGCGTACATCGAAGGACTGAAACAATTTGCCTGCTGCCATTTTCTTTTCTAATTATAATTTAGGTGTCTTCAAAGCTAGAGTGAATAAGCTCTTAAACAAAGAGTGTGCCGCTCCATCAACAGTTGCATCACTGCTTACCATCAGGTGGGATTGCAGTCAAGCACTAGTTTATATCATTAAATAAACACTTCACTAGTTATGTTTACACATGCCGCTATTATTAGAGAGCAAACCTATTTTCTTAAATCAGGTAGACTCGAAGCTGCCTGGGATTTTTTTCTCATGTGAGAAATCATCCAATGACTCCTCGCGCGATAGGGTGGAGTGAAAGGGCATGCCAGACTTTTACTGACTAAAACCCACTCCTATATGCCTTCTTTGCCTCGCGTTCTAAGACCCCGGGTATTCTTTTCAGAAGCGAACCCATGGCATCAGTAAGCTTAGGCTCTAGTGGGCCCCTACGGTTTTGTAACATCTCTTTGGGGTGCGCGTAGAATACTACACGCGCGCCGTCGATGACTTACGGTGGCCTGAGATCGATTCCCGACGAGCAACCAGCGCTGCGGGATTTAGACCCTAAGTCTTTGTTAGGGTGCTTTTAATATCGTGTTGTCTTGATCACGCATACGGTATTGCCCCACACGCGTAACCCCTGAAAATGTCCATTTCAAGTATACAAGTACAAGTATTTATTGTAATGCGTGAAATACGCACGCGGACGCGTTTTTTTTTGCATTTTGAAATGTTCTGCATGCGGGGCATTCCCGCATGCGTGACGAAATCCGCACGACATTTAAAACACCCTTACCATAGCCTTGGTACGCAAAGGGTAACTAGAGGAACACAGGTGGGTTTTATTCAGCAAAATCTGACACTGCCTCTGGAAGATTTATCACACAAAAGTCAAAGTCAAAGTCAAAAATTTTTATTTCACATAGGCCTACATGGGCACTTATATAACGTCAGAAGCTAGTGCACGTGCAAAAAAGAGCATTTTTTTTAAATTGATATAAACCAGTGCTGACTGCGACCTGACAAGCAGTGATGCAATCGTTGATGGTGGGCGCACTAGTTTATTAAGAACCTATTCACTCTAGCCTTGAAGACACCCAAATTATAATTGGACGAGAAGATCGCAGCAGGCAAATTGTTACAGTCCTTTGATGTTCGCAGTATAAATGACGAAGCGAAACGCTTAGTCCGAACCGAAGAAGTTTTATCAAGGTAAAGGTGGATACTCACCGTACGTTGGGTTGTGCGATTGTAGAAAGGAGATGGCGGAATCAAGTTATGCAATTCCTGCGCACACTCTCCAAAATAACCATAACTTACGAGGAACATAACCTTGGTAAATGCGAACTTGAACATTGTTCTGTACTGCTCGCTTTGCCTCCTAATAATTTTCTTTGTCATCATCATCATCATCATCATTTCAACCGGTGTCCAACAGTGGACTTCTTTCGTCCACTGATGGACATAGGCCTCCCCCAATCGTCGCCACAACGACCGATCCTGTGCGTCTAGCATCCACCGCATACCGGCGACTCTCACCAGGTCGTCGGTCCACCTTGTGGGGGACCTTCCAACGCTGCCTTTTCCGGTCCGCGGTCGCCACTCTAGAACCTTTTCGGCCCCATCGACCATCCGCTCTACGAGCAATGTGCCCTGCCCCTGCCACTTAAATTTAGCGATTCTTCGGGCTATATCGGCAAACTTAGTTCTCCTGCAGCTAGCTTCATTCCTGATGCGATTACGCAAGGAAACTCCGAGCATAGCCCTTTCCACTGCTCTTTGGGTGACTGTAAGCCTTCTGATGAGGCCCATTGTAAGCGACCATTTTCCTTGTAAAATATCTAATTGCGCATGTTGTTTTCAGTTATTCACTGAACTTTCACCTCAAAAACAAAATTCTGAAGGTAAAACACTTTTCACGAGTATTCTTTAAATAGCTTCTAATATCCCATTGAAACTATTTCCATCAATGAGACAGACTCAAAGTTGTTATAGAGAAAAATCTTGACGAAAAAATCCCCAATACCATTTTGTGTGACCTCACGCTCAACAGTGGCCCATGCCACTACAAAACTAACGTGGCATTATGCATTCATAAATCCTATAACGCTATTTTCAGGCATAGGATGTGTGACGTACTACTAAAGGGCAAAGTGACGTATACACGTGCGCGGGACAGCAGGGGCATTAGTTGCCCAATTGTCGGCAGGTACAGACGTGTCTACGGCATTGAAACCATTGTGTGTGACTTTTATTTATCAACCTATTAGCAAACGTGGACACAACAGGATGAAAGGTTTTTGTGACCAGAAATATACCTATAGAGTCAGAAATATGCTGACGATTTCTGTCTGACTGGCGACCTCGCGTTAGTAATATGAAAAGATGTAAATCATCTTTTTTTAGGTGGAAAATTTCTCGCACTAGGGTAGAGTGAGAGGACATATCAGACTTCTACTGGGTAAAACCACACCGGTGTCCTTCAGTTGTCTTTTGCGCTCTGGGACCACGAGTTTCCTTTTCAAAAGTTCCCCGTGGCCCTAGCGAACATCGGCCATGCCAGCATGGAGAAGCCCAGGCCTCTACGGTTTTGCTGATATCTCTTTGAGGTGAGCGTGAAATACTACGCGCCGTCGATGACTCGTGCTCAGTCCTTGCTGGGGGGAAGGGGGGGGGGCGAGTAACCCATTGCTCGCTGAGCACACCTCCATGTTATCCCCGATTGTGTCCTCCGGGCGCTCCGTACAATAATGACACCCGGATGTTTCTTTCTTCCGCCTGAATCTGAAACAGGACCCTCCCAAACTTACGACGAATCCTCAGGATTACTAATTCGGATGTTTGCTTATCAATTACACCTCTATGCCTCAATGGACTTGGAACAATAGTAGACCGTAGCCTTGAAGTGACAGGGCTGCGAGATTGTTTATAGTTCGAAAGTCACCGCGGCGGACGGCGCGCCTCAAGGAGATGTCAGTAAACCGTAGGAGCCCAGCAGGGTCGAAGCCTACTGGGGCCAAGGGTCTGCTTCTGAAAGGAAGACTCGGCCCTGGTATGAAAGGCAACAAAGGAACAGGAGTGGGGTTTTAGTCAATAAAAGTCTGGCACACCTCGCTCCGCCCAAGAGCGCCTTGCAGCACCTAAAGAGCAACTAAAGTAACACGGGTGGGTTTCAGTCAGTACAAGTCTGAAATTCCCTCTTACTCCACTCGAAGCGGAAGGAAACCTTTTAATGATGTCCCAAAAAAAAAAGTCGTGATTAGCTCACAGAATATTTTTATCCAGTCTCTAAAGGTATTTTTAATATCGTGCGGATTTCATAACGCATGCGGGATTGTTCCGCATGTAGAAAATTTTACGCAGCGTGAAACACGCTTGCCTATGATCTAGTTTTCTGCAGCCTGCTGTGCGTTTTGATTGTGTAAAATTGAAGACAAACACGCGGTGATCCCGCGTGGGTCTGCTGTCCGGAATCCCGCGTGCATATTCCACGCATTGCAATAAATATTTGTATGAAATGTATATTTGCGGGGGTTCCGCGTGCGGAGCAATCCCGCATGCGTGATCAAAAGCGCACATTATTAAAAGCACCCTTAGACACATTTCCGGATGGACTTTGATTGTATTTTGTTTTATATACTTACTTGGTGCTGACAGCAGTTTTACCCACGTGAAAGTAAAAGTTGTCCCAAGGGAACATACAAGGTGTGCTAAATCTCATCCAAATCAATTCAGCCGTTCCAACGTGAAGAAGTAACAAACATACAAACACACTTACAAACTAACACCTTTAAGATATTAGTATGATACATACATACGTACGTAGTTAAGTTATAAGTACATATGGTATGTATATGTTTTTGTTTATTACAAGTATATAAAATAAAATCTTTATCATAAAATTTCCCTATCAAAACGGAGTGTTTGTTGAATGGAAATTTAGTGTAAAATATTTATTGGAAACGTCTTAGGCACACGACTGTACGGTGGCGACGCCGGTAGTTCTCTCCGATCGGCTAGTAATTTTTGCCTCTGTTAAGTTTGTTAAAGAGTGGAACGTGGTAACTAACATTTTTAATAATTTAAAGACATCATTATTACCACATTTTCAGCATAAAGACGTCCACTGCCGGACATAAGCCTCCCCCAAGTGTCGCCACAACGACCGGCTCTATACATCTCACATTTACCGGATTCTTGCCATTCACGCCACCAGGTCATCGGTCCACCTCGTGAGAGGCCTTCTAACGCTGCGACTTCCGGTACACGGTTGCCACTGCAGAACTTTTTAACCCCGACAACCATCTGAAAGATAGATTATTAATTTATTTATAGTTGTATCCAGATAAATAGTAGCCTATTTCCTTCATTGAGGTTCAAGTTTACTCAGTACCTTTCATCAAAATCAGTTTAGTAGTTTAACCATGAAAATGTAACAGGCGGACAGAGTTACTTTCACATTTATAATGTTAATATGGATTCCGACATTAACATCTCAACATATCCTCTGAGAACTGACTCTCTTATTCTTAATCATGGATCATAAAAGCAATGGACCGACAGATGTGGAGCAAAATGGAGGAGGCCTTTACTCGTTGAGGGGTCCATAGTGAATATATTTTGCTATTATTGTAATTTTGATAGCATAGCATAGCATAGTCGGCGTTTTAATGTTCCTACTGTTGGGACTCAGGCCTCCTCTCTAGGAGAGGGAATGGGCCGTAATCCACCACGCGGGCCCAGTGCGGGTTGGTGGATGTCACATGTCTTTGAATTTTTGGTTCTAGGACATGCCGGTTTCCTCACGATGTTTTCCTTCACCGTTTTGAGAGCAGTGGTAATGAAATAAATTACACAAAGTAATGCGCCTGGCTGGGTTTGAACCCGCGACCTACAACTCGTAAGTCGGGGCCGTTACCACTCGGCCACCACTGCTCTCAATCTCTCAAATCTTCTCTCTTCTCTTCTCTCTCTTCTCTCTGTCAATCTTAATTTTGATAATTGGAATTTAATTAATATTATCTAGAAATTTTATATTAATTTCGAAATTTATATTTTTATTTCGAAATTGTTATGCAAATGTTAATTATGAATCATTAATCCTCCTCCTGTTATTAAGTTCTGGTAGAGAATGCCTCAGGCATTAAGTTCGCCTTTGTACTTTATGTTGCATGAAGATGAATAAATTAATTAATTGATTAATTTGTAAATTCTAATATTTGTTATTATATGCATGCATTCATAAATAATCTTATGAAATGTAAATTACTATTATTCTTAATATTAGTTGAGGAGGAATGGGTCAGGTGGACCGATGATCTGGTGTGGGAATCTGATGGATGTGAGACGTACAGGACCGGTCATTATGGCGAGGCTTTTGGGGGGCCAATGTCCAACAGTGGACGTTTTTCGGCTGAAAAGATGATATAGAGGGATGGAGAGGGAGGACAAAGAAAAGATGGATAGATTGTGTAAGAAGTGATATGAAAGAAATGAAATAATACCGTGACGGGTAACAGGACAGAATGGAAGAAAAAAACGTGTTGCGCCGACCCCAAATAACACGGGACAAGGGCACGTTAATTTTAAGTGAAATTATTAATTTTTCACGAAAACGTACTCATTTACTTATCAAGTCTTACCAAAATATATTTTGTTTTACCAAATAACAAAATCAAATCCTTTATTACGTCAATTTTAAACCCAGTACCTATAACGTAAAATTAGATTGTCAATACATACATACATTATTTAAGGCCTCATCTTTCCCGGCTTATCCATTCCTATCATCTCCGTATATTAATAATGTAAATATCTACATGCTTACCTTCCCTTTTGTGGTAACCAGAAATATTAAATTGAGTGTTTAAATTGTACGTTCGCATCGAGGGTGAATGCTTCACATTCTAATGGGTAAGCCAAACATGAAATTTGACATTAGTATCGCTAATTTTAAGATCGTCTTTGATGTAAATTATTTTTGTTTTAATAATGCCGTTTTTTTTTTCTGTGGGAAAATCATCCAATGACATCCAAAGTCTGATACGCCCTCACGCACCGTCCAAGAGCGGGGGATGTCATTGGATGATTTTCCCACCTAAAAAAGAAACTGCTGAGTCTCAGGCCTCCTCTCTAGGAGAAGGAATGGGTTATAATCCACCACGCGAGCCCAATGTGGTATTCTTGGATGTTTTATGGATGTTTCATCGTCATCATCATTTCATATCAATTTTTTGGTTTTAGGACATGCTGGTTTCCTCATGATGTTTTCTTACACCGTTTTGGAAGCAAAGGTGATCAAATAAATTACCTACACAAAGTACCCCACCAACTGTGTTCCCACGTTGTCGTCGTGGTGGGACTTGCGTGTCTCTGTGATCTTGAGGGCTATGCCGGTAGAGCTACTCATGCCGGAAGGCCTCAAGTGAGAGACCAGACCAAGAGGAACACACAGGCGGAGTCCAGACGGACCGCCACGGAGGGTGTGCTGTCCAGAAGCATCGGCACCAAAAGCTGTTGGTGTTTTTGGACAGTGGTTTTGGGAGAGTGGGTTCGCCTCAGGTACGCGTCTGC
Organism: Mythimna pallens; assembly: GCA_961205895.1. NCBI lineage: Eukaryota > Metazoa > Arthropoda > Insecta > Lepidoptera > Noctuidae > Mythimna > Mythimna pallens. The sequence goes on from OY540844.1 coordinate 20,151,545, forward strand.
TTATCAGACGTGACCATGATGGCGAACGTGTTATTGGGGACCCCACCCCATTGGGAAAAAAAAAAAGGCAAAGCTGAGTTCAGCAACAATCATGAGCGCGGATAGTAAAAATATGACTACCCCAGGAGGGTACCTGCATGCAGGAGAATCCCTCCCCGAGCAGAGCTCGGGCTGCCCCTCGTATTCTGGGGGGGGGCAACTACCGCCTCGGGTCTTCGGATCCTGTACCGTCCTTCGTGGATGCAAAGAGCCAGGGTGGCTCACTCAACGGCAGCGTGGAGTCCCTGGGACCTGTTCCCAGCACGTCCGCTGCGCCGGTGGGTCCTGCAGAGGCCGGAAGGAGCTTTGGCCTCAGAGAGGTGAGCGGAGACACGGCGTCGGACTCCGATGCCGCGTCTTCGGAGAGAATGGAGGTGGAAGAGTCCACCTCTAGAAGGACGATTCAGTTCCTCAAACGCCCCATGTTGGGGAATGACCGGAGGACATCCTCCGACGACGAACTGGGAGCATCGGCCCCCAAAATCTCCACCGCTGTGCGGGGTGCAGGCCGGAAGACGGGAAAGAGGAGCTGGCGCACCATCGAGGAAGTGACCCGACGATCCCTCAAAATCGCCAGGGAGGGGCGCCACCCCGGGGCACCCAGCGGTCAGGCCAGCCCTTCGGAGCCGGAGCCTTCTGGCAGTGAGCCAGAAGGCATGGAGGAGGCGCTGACCAAGTTCACGGAGATCGTGGCAGCTGCCATAACAGGCGTGGCCAAGAAGAGGGAGAAGGTCTCCAAGAGGCGATCCATCACCCAGGCCACGACCTCAATAACCGAGGCACTGGGTATCGTCCTGGAGCCGCTCAAAAAATCCCTCAACAAGAGGATTGAGCGACTCGAGGCGGACCTGGCCGGTCTCCGTGATACTGGCCCCCAGGTGGCGCCAAAAGGGGGACGCAGGCAAGGGCAAGGTCAGTCGCAGCCCCTGCCCCAGCCAGAGAACGAGGTGCTGACCCTGCTGCGGCAAGAGCTGGCTACCTTCCGGCAGCAGCAGCAGGAGCAGCAGCAGCAGTTCCAGGAGCGGGTCCAGCGGCAATTCGCTGTCCTGGAGGGCATTGTGTTGCGCCCCCCGCTGTTGCGCCCAAGGGGGGCCCATCGGGGCAGGTTGGGCGCGGGGCCGATTTGTCGGAGCTTGCAAGGCCGGCCCCGACAACCAAGCAGTGGCAGCGGCAGGAGAAGACTGCTTCTTCCCCGAAGGGTAGGGCGGCGAATGCTGCTAAACCTGTAGGGGCTCCTGCCGCGGCGGCGACTAGGCCGCGCCTGCCTGAAGAATCCTCGGCTGACGCGGAATGGACGGTTGTCGGCGCCAGCAGGAAGGCGGGCAAGGCGGCTAGAGCGGCGAAAAAGCGCGAGCGGCGACAGCAGCGCAAGAAGCGGGCCATGGCAGCCAGACTTCGCGCCCCGAATTCCGCAGCTGTAGTGATTACACTAAGGCTAGACGCGGAAAAGAGGGGCGTGAACTATGACACGGTCATGGCAAAGGCAAAGCAGGCGGTGGTGGAGCATCTCGACAAATTCGGAGCCTCTGAAGGCTTACGAATGAGGCGCACCGCAACCGGGGCCCGAATATTGGAGGTCCCCGGTGCGGACAGTGGCCCTGCCGCAGACGCCCTTGCTGCAAGGATCAGAGCGTCCCTGGACGTCGAAGAGGTCCGAGTGTCCAGGCCCACAAAGTGCATAGACATGCGCATCATGGGCCTGGACGACTCCGTTAGGGTGGATGAGGTGGTGGCCGCCGTCGCCAAGACGGGAGGGTGCCAAGCCGATCAAGTGCGGGCGGGCACCATTCGTGCTGACAGCACGGGCATGCGAGCCGTTACGGTTAGCTGCCCCGTGTCAGCGGCCAAAGCCATCACGGGCGAAGGCCGAAGGCTCTTGGTGGGCTGGGTCTCCGCGCGGGTAAAACTGCTGGAGCCCAGACCTCTGCGGTGCTACCGTTGCCACGTGGGGCACCACGTGAGGGCCTATTGCGCCGCGGAGGTGGACCGCAGTGACCGCTGCTACCAGTGCGGTCAGGCTGGTCACAAGGCCGTCGAATGCCGCGCAACGCCGCACTGCTACGCATGTGCGGCGGCAGGCAAGCCGGCCGACCACCGGGCTGGGGGCAGGTCCTGCGACCCCCCCGCCAAGGCCAAGGGCAAAGTACGAAGGCCCATCCACCCGGACGTACTCACCGCTGCAGCCACCTCCTTGGCTGCCACCGCTGTCGCCGCCGCACCCGCCGCGGCAGGGCCCTCACGGGGGGCTCAGGAGGAGACTGTAATGGACTGTCAATAACTCCATTACGTCTCCTCCAGGCGAACATCAACCACTGCGCCCCCGCTCAGGATCTGTTGCTCCAGAGCATGGCGCAGTGGTCGATCAATATCGCTGTGGTCTCCGAGCCGTACTATGTCCTGCCAAGGGGAGACTAGGTGCGGGACCTGGACGGCTCGGTGACCCTAATTTCGTCGGCCGCTGCCGGTACCCCGACCCTCGAGACTGTCACGAGGGGACGGGGTTGCGTGGCAGCACGGTTCGGGGACATTGCAGTGGTGGGCGTCTACCTGTCCCCGAACAGATCTCTCGGCGATCTTCACATCTCCCTAATGGAGCTGAAAGCCGTCGTCGCTGGGTTTGGCTCCCTCCCCGTGGTCGTGTGCGGGGACTTCAATGCTAAGAACTTGGCTTGGGGTTCCCGGTTCACGAACCAACGGGGTCGGATGGTGGAGGACTGGGCTCTGGAGACAGGCCTGGTCGTCCTAAACCGGGGTTCTGTCCCCACGTGTGTGCGGATGCGGGGTGACTCAGTGGTGGACAGCTCGTTCGCCAGCCCCGCTCTGTCGCTGCGTGTCGTCGACTGGCGCGTTATGGAGGGGGTGGAGACGTACTCAGACCACCAGTACATCCGGTTTGACGTCTCCGCCCAAACCTCGACCGCGCCGGTCCGACAGAGCCCTTGTGGTCCGCGGTGGGCGCTGAGGCAGATGGACCGGGAGCTCCTCCTGGAAGCCGCGACGGTACAGGCCTCGGTGCAAGCACCGGACAGGCCTGTCGACATCGACGTCGAGGCAGAGTGGTTCCGGGAGGCCATGTCGCAAATCTGTGATGCGGCAATGCCCCGAGTCCATCCAGGACGTGCTCAGCGCCAGGTACACTGGTGGTCGCCGGAGATTGTGGCACTGCGTAACGCGTGCAATGCCGCGCGACGCCGGTATGCCAGGTACCGCAGGCGCCGCATCCGTCCATCGGATGCGGAGGCCAGAGAGGCGGAGCTATATGAGGGATACAGAGAGGCAAAGCGCACCCTCCGAGCGGAGATAAGGCGGGCCAAACTCGAGGCCCGCAACGTGTGGCTGGGGACTCTGAATGGGGACCCATGGGGACGCCCCTACAAAGTGGTGCGGGACAAAATCCGCCCCTGGGCTCCCCCGCTGACGCAGAGTCTCCGGCCCCAGCTTGTGGAGGGTGTGGTGAGCACTCTGTTCCCCGCGCGAGGGGAACACTCTCCCCCGCCCATGGCTCCGCCACCAGCGGTTTCCGACGCGGACCACGATGGCGACGACGACGATAACGCTCCAGAGGTGACCGAGGTAGAGATGAGAGTGGCGGTACGAAGGCTGAGCGTCAAAAATACCGCCCCAGGACCCGACGGCTTGCCTGGGAAGGCCTGGGTCCTGGCCATGGAGGCTCTCGGGCCTCGACTAAGAGGGCTCTTCAGCGCATGTATGGAGAGGGGCCAGTTCCCATTTCGCTGGAAGACAGGAAAACTGGTCCTAATCGCGAAGCCGGGGCGTCCTGCGGACTCTCCGTCCGAGTACCGGCCCATTGTGCTGCTCGACGAGGTGGGCAAGCTCTTTGAAAGAGTAATTGCAGACCGCCTCGTCGCGCACCTAACACGGGTGGGGCCGGATCTGGCGGACGGCCAGTTCGGTTTTCGCAGGAGGCGCTCCACGGTGGACGCCATCATGCGCGTGCGAGCTCTCACGACGGGGGATACGGAGGCCCAGGGCAGGTGTGTCGTGGCGGTGTCTCTGGACATCGCCACGACACACCTGCTTCGCGCCTTCAACTCCCTGCCTTGGAGTAGCATTAGGAGGGCACTCCGGTTTCACCGGACGCCCGACTACCTCTGTCGTGTGGTCGAGGCGTACCTGTCGGACAGGTACATCATCTACCCTGGTCACCAGGGAGAGTGGGAACGTCGAGAGATGTCGTGCGGTGTTCCGCAGGGATCGGTACTAGGGCCGCCCTTGTGGAACATCGGATACGACTACGTGCTGCGCGGCGACCTCCCTGACGGGGTCAGCGTGGTCTGCTACGCAGATGACACGCTGGTCTTGGCTCGGGGAGAGTCGTACCAGGCGGCGGTCGAACTAGCGACACGCGGGGTTGCGACAGTCGTAGGCAGGATCCAGGAGTTGGGACTCGAGGTGGCATTGCACAAGTCCGAGGCCATGTGCTTTCACGGCCCTCGGAACGCGCCACCACCGGGTTCCCAACTAACGGTAGGAGGAGTCCACATCGGCGTCGGGTCGACGATGAAGTACCTGGGCCTCGTCCTCGACAGCCGATGGGATTTCGAGGAGCATTTCCGACATCTGGCTCCCAAACTAAATCGGACTGGGGCTGCCCTCGGGCGGCTCCTGCCCAACCTGGGAGGTCCAGACGCCTCCTGCCGGAGGCTCTACGCGGGAATTGTTCGGTCCATGGCCCTTTATGGTGCACCAGTATGGGCGCCAGCGCTGCGGAAGCAGCTGGCGGCCCGGCTGAACGCGTGCCAGAGGGTCATGGCCATACGGATGGTGCGAGGATACCGGACGATTTCCCGCGAAGCGGCGAGCCTCCTTGCTTGCCAGCCACCATGGGATCTGGTGGCAACAGACCTTGCTCACATGCACGATCTGCGCATGGAGATGCAACGCCGGGGCGAAACTCCGTTGCCGCGACAAATCGCAGCATGGCGGACAGAGCTCCGGCGGGTTCTCATGGCTAAATGGCGGCAGCGACTGTCGCGACCCAGTGCTGGGCACGCCACAATTATGGCGGTAAGTCCCCTCTTTGAGGCGTGGTTGGAAAGACCTCACGGCGTCCTCACTTACCGTATGACGCAGGTTCTCACCGAACACGGTAAGTTCGGGAAGTTCCTGCACCGGATTCGTGCGGAAGCGACGCCCGGATGTCGCCACTGTGTGGACCGCCCGGAGGACACGGTGGAGCATACGGTGGAGGTGTGCCCCGCTTGGGCAGAGCAACGCCGTGTCCTCGTGGGGGCGATCGGCGGCGGCGATCTCTCGCGTCGGGCCTTAGTTCAGGCCATGGTCCGTAGCGAGGAGGAGTGGCAGGCGGTCGCTTCCTTCTGCGAAGCAGTAATGCTAGCAAAGGAGGCGGCCGATCGCGTAAGGCAACGGTCCTCACGCCCAAATCGCCGCCGGGATTCCGATCCCGATTTCCGGCCACCGTAGGCGCGGGCTTGCGGACGGCGAGCAATGGGTAGCCCGCCGTCCGACCGTCCGGTAACCGTCCGGACCGAGTCCAAGTCGTCGACGGCGCGTATTGTTCCACGCGCGCCTCAGGGAGATGTCAGCAAATCGTAGGGGCCCAGCAGGGTCGAAGCCTACTGGGGCCATGGGTAGTGTGAAAGCGAAACCCGGGGTCCTGGGACCAAGGGAACGAAGGAACAGGAGTGGGTTTTTAGTCAGTAAAAGTCTGACACTATCTCCCGCCCCACCCAAGGGCGGGGGATGTCATAAGATGATTTTCCCACCGAAAAAAAAAAAAAAAAACCTACACAAAGTAAAACGCCTGGCTGGGTTTTAACCCGCGACCTAATTACAACTCGTAAATCAGAGTCATTACTAATGTGCAACCACTGCTCTAAATATCTAAAGTCATCATTCATCATCATTACAGCCGATAGACGTCCACTGCTAGACATAGCCCTCCACCAAATGCCGCCACAACGAACGCATCCATCGGATTCCCGCAACCTTCGAGGGGGCCTTCCAACACTGCGTCTTCCGGTACGCGGTCGCCACTAATATCTAAAGTAAAGAAATGAAAATACTGGCTTGCCTACCATCACGGATTTTAATTTTGATCGCTCAATCTAAAGCTTAGAAACGCAAATCAAAAGAGTTTTGTTATCTTTTTCTAATAAAAAAATAGTGTATTTTTTATTAGAAAAAGAAAACAAAACACTGAAATCCAGTCAGCTACCCAGTCCCGATCGTCACGACTCACCCAGAATGTACTGGCGTGAACAAAGCAGTTTGTTAGTGCAGTACTTTTGCCTTACACCGCGCCTCTCAAAACGTCGAGTGCTTTTTCATTTCCTGCCGCCAGGGGGCGACGTCGGTGTTTATTTTATTTTCGCTAATGCCCTCCAACCGGCGTTATACAATTAAATTGTTTTTGGAAGCTATTTTTTTGTTTACTACCGTGTTTTGGGTTTGAGCAATGTTTTTGTGATTTGGATGAGGAAATCGGATTTTAGTAGAGATGGTTGTTTACATGTTTTTTTTTTTTTAATTTAAGCAATGCTAAGACTGGTTGAAGATAGGAAGGTAGCTTGTAAGTTTGATTTTGCTGTATTACTTTGTTGACATAAGTGGTTGCCGAGTGGCAACGGCACCGAATTACGACTTGTAGGTCGCGGGTTCAAACACAGCCAGGCGCATTACTTTGTGTAATTTATTTCATCACCACTGCTCTCAAAACAATGAAGGAAAAAATCATGAGGAAACCACATGCCGGTTTCCTCACGATGTTTTCCTTCATCGTTTAGAAACTAGAACCTAGAAACAAAAATTCGAAGACATGTGACATTCACCAACCCACACTGGGCCCGCATGGTTGTTTACGGCCCATTCCTTTTCCTAGTGATGAGGCCTGAGTCCCAGCAATGGGAACATTAAAAGGTTCATTATGCTATTATGCTACTCTATTGACGAGGACATTATCACCACAATCACAGCTTTGCTAGTCGTGGTCGCAAGCGTGACAGCTGAACGTTAGAGTTTCGAAATAGAGAGTGATATTGGGTTTTTTCTTTAGTAATAGCTCAGTAGCTGCCCAGAGTTTGGAAGGTAGTGTGACACCACAGTGCCTTGAAAAGTTCGTAAAGACGTTAGATCTGCATAAGTAAGAGAGCAACGAGTGCACTGTGATTGAATTTCGGGTGATCCTCACTCTGAGTGCCCGTTTTTAGGGTTCCGTACCTAAAAAGGAAAAAACGTAACCCTTATAGGATCACTTTGTTGTCTGTCTGTCTGGACCCTTTATCTCGGAAACGCGTAAAGGTATCGAGTTGAAATTAAAACCATATACTCAGGTATGCGGTCCCTTGAAGCTGTGAAAAAACTAAACTTCTGAGCTAACGAAAAAAAAAGATACGGCCGTTCATGTCGCAAAAACGTATATTTCGACTCTCTCAAAGGAATCAAGATTCATAAAGTATTCCCGGTTGACCTAGAATCCTTAAATTTGGCATGAAGCAAGGCAAACACTCCACGAATTCTTCATTACTTAACATTACGACTCACTTTTTTTAATATAATAATTTTTATTGTGCCTTTGGGTACAATATTGACTGGTCTACACTATTCTTACATAATATCTATTAATACTGTGATATGGAAATATTGTAAGAACTACCATTTTTTTTTAAATAACCATGGAGTTTCTTGCCGATTCTTCTCCATAGGAAACAAATATTTTAGAACCGTGCACTAGCTTCTAACGTTTTATAAGTGCCCATGTAGGCTTATTTGAAAAAAAATATTTTTGATTTTGATTTTTGATTTTGAAACAAGCCCTGAGTATTTATCATGACGTGTCAAAATGTTTGGCGTGCTAGCTAGAGAGAGGGATGGAGCTTTACTCCCTTTACAAAATTATTTTTAGTATATGCGAAAACATACCATACTACATAAGTAACAAATACAAGTACTCAGATCTGGGTTTAAATACAGTAAAACAAGAAATTTCATATTACAACAAGAACTATCAAGATAGACTTCGGACTCACAGAAATTTACTGGCCTCGAGGCTAAAAGGGGAAGGGGCAGCCAAATGTCATGTATTGGTATGGAATGTGTGTGTGTTACTAGACGGTTGAAGATGTACCGATAACTAAATGGGTAATTCGGGCGCCAGGTACATCCTCAATAAAAACAAAACTCGGATTCACTACCATTCGGAGAGAATTAGGCTTTTAATCTTCTGGTGGGAGGCCATGTGAGGAAAATAAAAGATTAAAAATATAAGTCAAGCTTTAGTCTTTAATTTATCCGGCCCGCAGTTCATGACCATGAGATACTTAATAAAAGACATTGTTTAGAATATTACAACTAGATAGTATTGTTGCATCTTTGTTTTAAGTTTATAGAAAGAATAAATTAAACCTAATCCAGGCGGGGCAATGCAGACCAGTCCAAAGGGACTCCAATTTCGAGGAAAAGGAAAGTAAATATAAAAAATAAAAAAAATAAAAACGCCAGGCGGCGTTTTTTTCTTGTACGTAATATGTTGAGTGCGCCTCAAAACATCAAAACAATTATGTGGGCGAAAAATCACTTCAACGGAAAATATGTAGCAATCCTATTGGAAAATAAAGGATGGACTCGTTCCTTTCCTTTTAGGCCATTATAGGGCACAAATTAGCGGCTATCCCCAGTGTAAGACATACAAGGCTCAGAAAGCACAGTGTCTCCTCTCTAACCAGCAGATTCAACTGAATCAGAGACCCAATAATGGAAAGAGCACTCATTGGAGTCTCTTTCGAGCTACGTTCTGAAATTCCAGTATTATGGTACAAACAATAGAGTGGCTCATTGTGTTGAACACAGATCGCCATGTTTCAAAAGTGGAAAAAAAAAAGTATATGTGAAACCTGAATATAGTTTGTCCAGAATCAGTAACTGAATCGATTCCAATATTTTTTTTACACCATGTTATATTTTTTCACAAAAATATTTTAAAAAGCCACCACCAACACTGGTTTTATAAGTGTTTTATTAATTTATATATATATACATCTTAACTATTAAATATTATAAGTATATAAACAAACTGAAAATAATAATATGTACAAACGGGTAGAAATAAAACTCATAGGGCATCAAACAATTCGTACACATCAATGTCATTGGGAAAAGTGCCCAGAACGCTGGCAGCATTGCCACGCTGGATGGCAATGCTGATACGTTGACCGAAGAAAAGCCCAGCCCTCTGGTCACGCGAAGAGTCGGCCAGCTGTTTGCTGATATCCCGGACAACTCGATGAGCGCTCGAACCCCAACACCAAGTACAAAACAGGTCATAACAGATCATAACGGGCATTAGGCGCCAGCACACAACTGGGTGCGGTAGCAAAACAACGCCGCCTGGTCCGGTAACCATGCATGTTTGGACAACCAAGTAACATAAAAAGCTTATAACTTTGTAATTTTTCATGATACAGTTATAAAATTTTGTACATAAATTCTTTACATAAAAATACTAGACACGTGTTTCAGGTTTCGCTTACACTAAAAATAATGTTGTACAGCTCCATCCCTTCAACAGTTCAGTTTAGGTCGTCAAATGGATCACGTTCAGAGATCGTGGTAGGACTTCTGCCCCCTAGCCAAGTTACAACCGTTTCGTTTCGATTCTCTTTTCGTTGATCGCCTTGAGTCGGCCACGCCTCCTATTCCTTTGTTCTGACCACGTGAATGAGCGTTGAGATGACGTCATAGTAAAAGAATCGGAGGCGTGGCCTACTCGAGGCGATCGACGAAAAGAGAATCTAGGGGGGCTGGTCTGAGCTCCCGTGACCATCCAATCTATACTACCTATTCATACTACCAGCTCACTCCACTAACAAAGCCATAAACACACCTAAGACTAAAGCGATCAAATTAACGTCCTTCATAAATTAGCATTATCTCTATAATGATAATAAAATCGCGCATAAACTGAGGTCCGAAAACAAAGGAAGTTATTCCTTTGTGTAGGTCTTGTGCACATGTGCGCTATGTCGTGGTAATTTGATCGTGTGTACCAGGGTTAAAATTGCTGGAAGCGACTTTTGTATTATTGCTGTATGTCTATGAGCTAAGCAACTATTTTCATTTTGTACAGGATAATAATATTACACAATTATCACACAACGAGTCACAAGCTAAGCAGAGATTATGTTATGAGTACTAGACAACTGATAAACATAAGCACTAATATACACTCTTAACTATATCTATATATATATAAAAATAAATAGCTGTTCGTTAGTCTCGCTAAAACTCGAGAACGGCTTGACCGATTTGGCTAATTTTGGTCTTGAAATATTTGTGATAGTCCACGGAAGGTTTAAACGGTCAGAAAATATGGAAAAACTTACGAAAAAAAAATCGAATACAACGCCATCTCTAATTAAAATGTCATTATAAAATGTTTATTTATGCTGCCATTAGATGGCATTATCCTTACTATTGGCGGTACGAAGTTCGCCGAGACAGCTAGTATTATATAAAAGGAAAACTGACTGACTGACATATAAAAGCATAGCCGAAGCTACTGGGACTAGGAAGATGAAATTCTGCACAAGGCTTCCTTCCTTTCTTCCTTTATGACGTAAGCGAGCTCTAAGATAGGATTTTCCAAAATTCACCCCCCATAGGGATTGAAACGGGGGTCCAAAGTTTGTATAGAAAACCCTATTTTCACACGGGCAAATCCGCTGGCAGAAGCTAGTTTTTTGATAAGTACAAAAATAATGGGGCTCTATCTGTACCCGTTACTGATCATATTTTTGTAGTTAAAAGTAAAAAAATAAATATAATTGGTAAATTCATAGTAGAATCAATCATTCATAACAATTGCTACTAGAAAATACTACGCGTAGGGTTTTTTTTCCATTTCGATCGTCATTGTCAGTCTAGTAGCAATTTATTTATTTATTTGCTTTATGCACACAAAAATACACAGAGTCGAACTTAATGCCTTAGGCATTTTCTACCAGTCAACCTTTGGGCGATGCAAAGAAAAATAGTGATAGGTGCAATAAAAGAGAGAGAAAAAGGCGAATAAAGGAATAGATTTACTTATAAACCATAGAATAGATATACTAATAAATCATAGAATAAATATAATACAACTACACAATATACATATACTCAAATTGTACGCACATATTAATGTATGTAACACTAAAATATTACGTTGTGATGATACTACTGCCAACTTTTTACAAATTAGCTCGCGAACTTTGGTTTTTAATGATAATCGGCTAGTTGCCATCCTGATTTCCTGGGGGAGCGCATTACACAGAGAAATAACTTGAATAAAGAAGGAATAGTGAAGAAAGTCAGTACGATGAGTGGGACAATAGAGAAGGCGGTTATGAGATGAGCGCAGATTTCTATTGTGGTTGGCGCAAATGTATTGAAAGTGAGGGGCTAAATAACTAGGGGAATTAGGAGAATCAAGAAATGAAAATAAGGTGGTGAGCGCCCTTTGCTCTACAATTGTTATGAATGATTAATTCTATTATGAATTTACCAATTATGACAAATTTTCGTGGACAATTTTGGGATTTAATTTTTTTTCTTTAGACTACAAAAATATGATCAGTAACGGGTACGGATAGAGCCCTATTTTTCGTACTATTTAAAAATTAGGGGTTTATAACGTGCACTTCAATATTATCAATAAAGATTACCTAAGTAAACGCCGCACATAGGCCACATGCCACAGCCACAAACGCCACCACAAGAAGCTAGAAGCGGCCACAAGCCACTTGAGGCCGGTAGCTGCTATTTTTTTAACCCATACGCGCAGTATCATAATGGACTCTGACGAAAAAAGTTTAAATGCGCGAGTGGCGTGTGACGGCGATTTGTATCGGCGTTTAGTGGCCAGTGCGAGCCACAAGAAGCGATCAACGGCGAATCCATATAAGATGTATGAAACCTACAGGAAATATGCCGGTGGCGGCGTTTTGTGATTGTGGCCGGTGGCCCGTGTGCGGCAAACTTAGCTGATAATTTTCTGCAATCACACAGGTGAAGCCGCTGGGAGCAACTAGTTTAATAATATCATTTTCAAAACTATCAGCATACATCTAGTACCAACCATACATCCGTGTACGACAATTCATTGCGACTATAATTTCTTGAGCGTTGATAGTGCCACCATCAATTTTCGATGAGCAGCTCTGCAAGGCCGGATACTGTTTGTAAATCATAATTAAATTGATTCCGCCCTGTTGTTTTAGGCCTGATATTACTATTGAATTCTGGGATGTTAAGAGCAGCTCGTAGCTAAAATAATATCAGCGGCAGGGGTTGATGTTCAAGGTTAAGCAACACTTGGCGAGGTAAATTTATGGATGGGTGACTATAATAGGTGATCTTAAGACATCGGTCATAATCTTCATATATCTGAGTTGGGTAATCGTGAGGAGTTTTAATGAAGTTTACTTTAAACTGACTTGGAATTTAAAAGTATAAATAGAAAGAAAGAAAGAAATCCATTTTATTTGCCGGAAAAGGCGCAAACTTATAAATAAAATATTACAAACATTTTGCAGGACAAAAACATAATTAATTAAAAATAACATATATGCGCCAAGTCCGAGCAAAACGGCCGTACGCTCAGCATAATGCCGTGTCCACAACGCAAAAATGCGACAAGTCCACAGCGCTGGTTTTCAGCGTGGGCCAGTGACATCGACTCACAGACGTCGGCAACGGTATTGTGTACCAATAGACTTGAGTAAAATAAATATAAATAAATTTTTAGGACAAAGTCATAAATGGAAATAACAGTAATAAATAAATAGTGAGGAAATACAATTATCTACATACGTATAAAGTGGCAACATTACGCCACGTCTTTAAAAGGGCGGTGGCTTAAAGGACTTCCTATCCAGGTTAAATTACTACAAAAAAACTATATATATAATATAATAAATCATCTTTACATAAAAGGTATGTTATTCTATGCTCCGAAACTAGTTATTTATTGGTTTATAGATATATAGTTTGTACTTTTTTTTAATATCGCAGTATTTATTACTGTGAAATCGATAAAAAAGAGTTTTTTTAATAAAAGGAGTCCCAACGTAAAAAATATGCATTTCAAATGCCAATCACAATATCAATGACGTACCTATACACATTACACATCCCATTTATTTGCAGTTCTAAATCCGTATTCATAAATATTGCATACCGTTTGAGAGGCATTGTTTCCACGGTAGAGATATTCCAAAATACGAATTTTCTTAGATTATATCCAAAAATGGATACTAATGTGCTAGTTTATTATATTTAAATAAATAAAATTAAAAAGTTAAAAAAGTAGATTTGCAGCGATATTACAAAATATGCAAACCCCTGAAACCAATAAAAAAAAAAATCCAAAAAAAAAATTAATAAAAAATAAGGTACCTCTAATATAAACTTTATTTGAAATTATAATTCCAATTCAATCAAAAGATATCACAAATCAAAATACCTAACACGTTTTAAAAAACGACAACTTCATAGGTTATTATTAGTTTCTTAGGACCTTTTTTTTGGTGGGAAATCATCTCATGACATCTCCCGCCCTTTCGTGTCAGACTTTTATTGACTAAAACCCAATCCTGTTCCTTCTTTGTCTTCATTCGCATCGCCCAGGACCCCAGTAGGCTTCGGCCCTGCTGAGCCCCTACGCTGACATCTCTTTGAGGCGCACGTGGAAAACACTCGCCGTCCGCAAGCCAGCGCCTACGGTGGCTGGAAATCAGGATCGGGATCCCGGCAGCTGGGGCGTGAAGGCCGTTCCCTCGCGCGTGCGGCCGCCTCATTTGCTAGATTACTGGTTCGCAGAAGTAGGCGACAGCCTGCCACTCCTCCTCGCTCCGGACCATGGCTTGTACCCGGGGCGCGAGAGTTCTCTGCCGCCTATCTCCCCCGCGAGGATAGGTAAGGACCTGTGGGTGACTCACATATATTTACACTATTTACACACTACACGTAAACAATAAATATATAAATCACCTACATCTATCTATTTATATACATTTACACATACATATTTATTTATATATATATTTCCAAGATATCAACACACATATACACTAACACTAAACACTACGTATGGAATGACGTGACGCATTGGACACACGCATTGTCGATGACGCGCCGGCGACGGTTTTTCTTCTACCGCCACAATGTTAATATATTTGTTTCTCACTAGTCACAACCTACGCTGCTAGAAAGACATACGTGCACTCGCGCCGATAAAAAGTTGTCGTCACATACCCGCGCTAAATCATTGCTGACTTACAAAGACGGTTCTAGCTGTTAACATAATACGTACTTGTGCTTAGCTTGCTTGCGCCTTCTAATATACAGTGTTGTAGTGTTGTGTGTGAGGAATATACCTGGAGATTCAGCAAGGACTTTTATTTGTTCATCCACCTACCCAGTGAGTACCTACACCACACACACACCATCCATACAACCAAAGACCTAATATTATACTTTAGGAAAAATACGATTTTATGCTTTCAATTCCTCTTTATAGTTTCACTGACTCATCATCATCATCTTTATTTCAGCCGAAAGACGACCACTGTTGGACATAAGCCACTGACTATTAATAATAACATAATGGAAAAGTCCCACAATTAATAATAAATCAGCTAGATAATACACATTGAAAATGAAATGTCGCGTCACCTTGAAAGTTAAACGCCCATTCTTTTCATCATTACTTTGAATATCTAACTTTGTGTTCAGAAATCAATTAATACAATTTTTCGAACACATTAGATATTAGTTTTTTAATAAGAGTAAAAGTGTAGCATTGGGCAGAGCACATTCATCGCAGAACGGATGGCCGTTGGGGCCGAAAGGTTCTGCCCCCCTAGCCAAGTTACAATCGTTTTGTTCGCGCCGAACGCCTCGAGTAAGCCACGCCTCCAATTCCTTTGTTCTGACCACGTGACTGAGCGTTGAGATGACGTCAGAACAAAGGAACCGGAGGCGTGGCCTACTCGTAGCGTTTGGCGCGAACGATACGATTGTAACTTGGCTAGGGGGGCTGGAATGGCGGCCACGTGCCGGAAGACGTAGCGTTGGAAGGCCTCCTACAAGGTAGACCGATGACTTGGTAACGGTTGCGGGAGTCCGATGGATGCGAGACGCACAGGACCGTTTATTGTGACGACACTTGGGGAGGCCTATTTTCATCAGTGGACGTCTTTCGGCTGAAATGATGATGATGATGATGAAGGTTCTGGAGTGTCGACCACGTACCGGAAGACGCAGCGTTGGTTGACCTTCCACAAGGTGGACCGATGGCCTAGTAAAAGTCGCGGGAATCCGATGGAATGTGACATGAATAGGACCAGTCGTTGTGGCGACTCTTAGAGGAGGCCTATGTCCAGCAGTGCACGTCTTTCGGCTGAAATGATGACAATGACTATGTCAATAGCTTGATAAGTTATTTCCAATTTTTTCTTATTTATTATTTTAAAACATTAATTTAGGAGTACTTAACAAAATAATTATAAGTAGAGAAATTACTTGCACATTAAGTAACTCCGAATATTTATAACCTAAATATGTACATATTAGGTATATTATTATTATTATATAAAGGGCTTGCGGACGTCGAGCAATGGGTAGCTCGCCGTCCGGCAGTCCGGTAATCGATCGGACGGCGAGCCATCCATTGCTTGCCGTCCGCAAGCCCGCGCCTACAGTGACCGGAAATCGGGATCGGAGTCCTGGCGGTGGTTGGGGCGTGAGGACCGTTGACACAGGTATGGTTTTAGTCAGTAAAAGTCTGAAACTCCCTCCACTCCCCTCAGACTGGGAGAAGTCATTGAATGCTTTACCACCAAAAAAGAGGTTATATGAAAAGAATCTAAATTATCTACATCACATTTAATATTTCATCTAATATCACGTCCAATACATAATTCTACTTCAAAGAAACAAGATCATCCTAGCCGTCTGTATATCTAATTGAACCGTATTCTTGCAGGGATTTCTGTTACAGAGCAATGTTTGTGAACGTCACCTTGGAGGCTAGTACTAACCGCATTTGTTCTGCATGAGACTAGACCGGCCTGAGTCTGAGAGGCTAGAAAGAATGGAGGAGGTATGCAATGTGACTTTCGAGTCGTTGGCCATCCCTCAGGACGTGAAAACTGAAAGTGCTTGAGCAAAGAGAAATAAGGGGCTTCTAAATAAAATAAGGAGCAATATTTTTCTGCAATAAATTTGGCAGCAAAACATAGGCCGGCGACATTGCAAGAAATCAAGAATCAAAGCATTTATTTCAAACTAGCTTCTGCCAGCGACTTCGCCCGCGTCAAAGTAGGTTTGTCCATACAAATTTTGGACACCCGTTTCATCACTTTAGGGGGTGAATTTTGCAAAATCCTCTCTTAGTGTTCGCCTACGTCATAAAAGGAAACATGATGCAAAATTTCACGTTCCTACTCCCAGTAGTTTCGGCTGTGTGTTGATATGTCAGTCAGTCAGTTTCTCCTTTTATATATATAGATTATTTATTATCTTCGTCGTGTGTGATAGTCCATTGAATTGTATGGCGAGCGATATTGTATCTTAAGATAAAATATTATAGTATCTTAGCCGTGTGCAGCGCCCCTTAGTGACCTCCACTACGCGTACCGTAACCTAAGACAAACTTATTATTTGCGGTTGGTACAGTAATCGGTCTAGGGATCGAACCGCAAAATTAAGTTTGCTTTTTATTGTACTTTTTTTTGTGTACTGTTTTTTATTGTATACTTTTGCGGGATAAAAAGTAGCCAGTGTGGTGCTCAGGATATTAAAGAATAATTATACCAAGTTTCATCATAATGAAACTGGTAGTTTTTGCGTGAGGCCTGAACAAACAGACAGACAGACAACCAGACAGACAAAAAATTTTTAATCACATTTTTGGGTTCGGTGTCGGTCTATTAACACCCCCTGCCATTTATTTTTTTGATATTTTCAATGTACAGAATTTTCACTTCTACACATTTATTATAAGTATAGATAAACAGGCACTTTTGAATTGTCAAGTAGTCAGTCAGTCAGAAAAAATATGCTAATTGCAAATTCCAAAGCGCGGAGAAGAATGTGCAAGAAACTTCATTAACAATAGATGTTGACATATTGCAGTAATGCATAATATTTGCAATAATATTTCTGCACTATTGCCCAGCTAGTTCTGTTCTTGTTATAGCTATATCGCTCTTTATTGTTATGGCATAGAGCGAGAAAAAGAAAGAAAAAAAGGTACCTATATTCTGCCCAGAATATCTTACAAGACAATATTATAAATATTATAAAAATTATATCATCATCTTCCTGCCCTTGTCCCGTTTTATTTCGAGTCGGCGCAACACGTTTTTTTCTTCTATTCTGCCCTGTCATTCGTCGCGCTATCACTAACTCCCTTTTCTTTCATATCACTTCTCACACAATTCATCCATCTTTTTTTTGGTCGCTCTCTCTCCATCCACATGTAAAGTCATAACTCTTTTAGTAACATGCGTTTCATCCCTCCTCTTCACGTGCCCATACCAAGACAAACGATTCCCTTTCAACTTTTCAGTCACTGGCGCCACTTTCAACCTTCCCCTAATATACCCATTTCTCACTTTATCCATTCTTGTCACACCACACATCCATCTTAACATTCTCATCTCCGCTACGTGCAAACTTTATCACAATCCAACATTCTGTTCCATACAGTATGATTGGCCTTATCAAGGACTTGTAGATTTTACCCTTCAACTTGAGGGACATCCGTGGGTCGCAAGTTGTTACCATGACCTGTCGCCATTTCATCCATCCTGCGTTAATCCGATGTGTTATGTCCCGGTCTAGCTCACCATCCCCTTGGACGAGCCTTGGTATATTGTGAAAATTATAACTAAAACAAAATCTAAACTGTAAATTTCTTGTCTTAAATTCTCTAAAGTTTCACGCCTATTTCATTAAGGTCGGATCGATAACCTCTTCTTTTTTGATTTATGAACGTATCTATGATACAGGAGTTATTCTTACTGAAGGAAAAGAATATAAAAAAGAATAAAATAAAAAACGTTTCCTTTAACACACTTATATCCAGATTTGGAGCTACTTCTAAGAGCGACCAATAAAACTAATCGCGTTTTAACGTTTGGCTCGCATAATCGCATTTAGCCGCTGTTACTAGTGTCACTTGTAAAAATACAACAAAAGAAAAATACAGACACACGCCCTAAGAATCTCTAGTACTTATCCACGAAACTCGGAACCCACGTTTTTCACTAACAGTTGTCCTAGACTACTCGATTCTCACAAATTATACATTAGCTCTCTTTCATTACTGCTCCGTCATATTTATCATATCTTTCTCAATAAATAGACTATTCAACGTGAAGTTTCTTGCCCGATCTTCTTACATAGGAAACGACCAATTGGAACCGTGCACTAGCATCTGAAGTTTTATAAGTGCCCATGTAGGCTTATGTGAAGTAAAATATTTTTGAACTTTGAACAACTTTAAAAGAATTTATCAATTCGAACCAGTAACTGAAATTAGCGCGTTCGAACGAGCACAAAAACTCTCCAGCTTTATAAAATTACTAGCTCCCGAAATATGTGCTATTATAAAAGTATTTTATGTGCTATTCCAGGACATGTGTACCAAGTTTCATTGAAATCCGTTCAGCGTGATGAAGCAACAAATATACACACACCCACAAACTTTGGACCGAACGATTCCTGCATAGAGCCTCCGGCAGAAGGCGTCTGGACCCCCTAGGTTGGGCAGGAGCCGCTTGAGGGCAGCCCCAGTACGATCCAGTTTGGGAGCCAGACGTCGGAAATGCTCCTCGAAATTCCATCGGCTGTCGAGGACAAGTCCAAGGTACTTCATCGTCGACTCGACGCCGATGTGAACTCCTCCTACCGTTAGTTGGGAACCCGATGGTGGCGCATTCCGAGGGCCGTGGAAGCACATGGCCTCGGACTTGTGCAATGCCACCTCTAGTCCCAACTCTTGGATCCTCTTCACGACTGTCGCAACCCCGCGTGTCACTAGTTCGACCGCCGCCTGGTACGACTCTCCCCGCGCCAGGACCAGCGTATCATCTGCGTAGCAGACCACGCTGACCCCGTCAGGGAGATCGCCGCGCAGCACGTAGTCGTACCCGATGTTCCACAAGGGTGGTCCTAGTACCGACCCCTGCGGAACACCGCACGACATCTCTCGCCGTTTCCATTCTCCCAGGTGACCAGGGTAGATAATGTACCGGGCTGATAGGTAGGCCTCGACAATATGACAGAGGTAGTCAGGCACCCGATGATACTGGAGTGCCCTCCTAATGCTACTCCAGGGCAGGGAATTGAACGCGTTGGCGATGTCCAAAGACACCGCCAAGACACACCTGCCCTGGGACACCGCATCCCCCGTCGTGAGGGCCCTTTATGGGGCGCCGGTATGGGCGCCGTCACTTCGAAAGCGACCGGCGGCCAAGCTGAACGCAAGCCAGAGGGTCATGGCCATCCGGATGGTGCGGGGATACCGCACGATTTCCCGCGAAGCAGCGTGCCTCCTTGCTAGCCAACCACCGTGGGAATTGCAGGCAAAAGACCTTGCACGCATGCATGATCTGCGCATGGAGATGCAACGCCGGGGCGAAACTCCGCTGCCGCGCCAAGTAGCGGCATGGCGGAAAAACTTCCGGTGGGATCTCATGGTGGAATGGCGACGGCGACTGTCGCAACCCAGTGCTGGGCACGCCTTAATTATGGCGATAAGTCCCCTCTTTGAGGAGTGGCTGGAAAGACCTCACGGCGTCCTTACTTACCGCATGACGCAGGTCCTCACCGGGCATGGTAAGTTCGGGAGGTTCCTGTACCGGATCCGTGCAGAAGAGACGCCCGGGTGCCACCATTGTGTGGACCGCCCGGAGGACACGGTGGAGCACACCGTAGAGGTGTGCCCCGCTTGGGCAGAGCACCGCCGTGTCCTCGTGAGGGCGATCGGCGGCAGCGATCTCTCGCGCCGGGCCTTGGTACAGGCCATGGTCCGGAGCGAGGAGGAGTGGCAGGCGGTCGCCTCCTTCTGTAAAGCAGTAATGCTAGCAAAGGAGGCGGCCGATCGCGTGAGGCAACGGCAACGGTCCTCACGCCCCAACCGCCGCCGGGATTCCGATCCCGATTTCCGGCCACCGTAGGCGCGGGCTTGCGGACGGCGAGCAATGGGTGGCTCGCCGTCTGATCGTCCGGTAACCATCCGGACCGAGCCCAAGTCGTCGACGGCGCGTAGTGTTCCACGCGCGCCTCAAGGAGATGTCAGCAACCGTAGGGGCCCAACATGGTCGAAGCCTACTGGGGCCATGGGTGATGCGAAAGTGACCCCCGGGGCCCTGGAAAAATAAAAATGGCAAAGAAGGAACAGGAGTGGGTTTTTAGTCAGTAAAAGTCTGACACTATCTCCCGCTCCGCCCAACAGCGGGGGTTGTCATTAGATGATTTTCCCACCCGAAAAAAAAAAAAAAAACCCACAAACTTTCGCCTTGATTTATTTATTAAATAAAGGCGAAAGCTAGGCTAGGCCAGGCTAGGCTTTATTTATTATTAAATAAATAAATAATTATATATTATTAATTATTATTTTATTTATTTATTAAATAAAATAATATAAATTTTGAAAAAATAATAATACGCAAAATTTATTTATAATATTGGTGTGGTTTTATGTGATGTTGGTTTTTGCGCGGACGTGGCGCATATTTTTCGTATAGAATGTTTATAATTTGTAAACTAGTCCTAAGATTGCGACATTTCCCGTAAATAAAAGATTTTTCTTTCTTTCTTTCTATATTATATACATTCTCAAATCCTGAACATCTTCGTAGCTCTACTCCGGTAATGTATAATGTATGTAGTACCCAACGAAGCAACCTTTGTTAAAAATAAAACATTCCTTCAGTCCGGGACTTATGTAATTCTATCATGAAGACGTACCTACGTATTAAACTTTCAGACACACGATTTTCTGTAACTTTGTACTAATTTCGTTTAGTACTTATTACTTTTTAATGATTTTGTTGTTCTAGAACAGACATGCGATGTCGCTAAGGTCCGTCTGTTGACATGTGACCATTATTTTTACAATAAATCGGGGTACACATAAATTGTAGTATCGGTGGTCATTTTAACTCTAGTAGGTAATCATAAGACCCGCTTAGATGGAACGCCGCCGGTCCTTGTGGGAGCAATCGGTGGCGGTGACGTCTCGCGCCGAGCCCTGGTTCAGTCCATGGTCCGGAGTGAGGAGGAATAGGCGGCTGTCACCTGTTTCTGTGAAGTAATAATGCTGGCGAAAGAGGCGGTCGCACACGTTAGGAAACAGACGTCCTCACGCCCCAGCCGCCTAATTTCCGACCCCAACTAAAAATAAATACATTTTCTTTCTTTCTTTCTATTCCACTCTAGGGTGGAGAGGGGGGGCGCATCAGACTTTTACTGACTAACACCTGTGTCCTTCAGTTGCTTTTGAGTTCTGGGACCGCAGGTTTACGTTACGTTGTAGCTGTTATTATCTTTAGTCACAATCAGGTCCAACTGTTATTTTGACACGAACAGAAGAAGCTAATGAACAAACTCCTCATTTTTAGGGTTCCGTACCTCAAAAGGAAAAAAGCAGAACCCTTATAGGATCACTTTGTTGTCCGTCTGTCTGTCTGTCAAGACCCCTTTATCTCGAGAACGCGTGGAGGTATCGAGTTGAAATTAGAACCATATACTCAAGTCTGCGGTCCCTTAAACCTGTGAAAAAATCAAACTTCTGAGACGAAAAAAAAGATGCGGCCGTTGTTTCGCAAAAAACGTGTATTTCGTCACTCTCAAGGGAATCAAAATTCATAGGGTACTTCCCGTTAACCTGGAATCCTGAAATTTGGCATGAAACAAGGTCTCGTAGCACAAATATAGGTAAAAATTAGAAAACTGTAAATTTATAGTTACGTAACAAAAAAAAATCTTCGTAACTCAATTCGGAAATTGAACTGTTTTCATAGATAAGTTTGTACGGAACACTCAGTGCGCGAGACGGACTCGCACTTGCCCAGTTTTTTTTTTATAATTATGGATAGGTTCGCGTTTGACCACTATCTCACCTAATGGAAAACGATGATATGGCCGACGATGGATCACGCTTGCCTAGAAGTAACCTTTTCTTTTTGATTCCTTGGCTACTTTTTGGACTGGAACAATTTGCCTGCTGAGGTCATCCCATCCGATTATAATTTGGGTGTCTTCAAGGGTAGAGTGAATAGGCTCTTAATAAACTAGTGCGTCTCACCATCAACGATTGCATCGCTGCTTATCATCAGGTGGGATCGCAGTCAAGCACTAGTTTATATCAAATTTAAAAAAAAATAACTTTTGTTTCTGATTGTACCTATTTTGAGACACATAATGTTGAGATTCAAAAAAACGTCTCAAGTTTCCGTCTCCAACAATATGGTATTTTAATAAACTAATATTGGCAAAAACAACGTAATCGAATATCTAGAAGCACAAACAAATTGATTTTATCTGAAATTGACTAACAATATTTCGATTCGAGTTCAATTTTCGTCTGCTAACCTAATTTTGTTTCACAACATGACTTGATTAATTTTAAAATTAGATTTAATTAGATTCTTATAATTTAATCTACATAAGATAGGCATATATTTGGAAATTATCTAGTACTGAACAAGAAACTGTGTTATAATAATAAAATGTTGAGCCTTTTTTAAACCATCGAATGACTCGCCAAACTAAAGTGGCAATGGGCAGGGCACATTGCACGCAGAACGGATGGCCGTTGGGACGACGCAGACGACGCAGTGTTGGAAGGCCCCCTACAAGGTGGACCGATGACCTGGTGAAGGTTGCGGGAATCCGATGGATGCGAGACGCACAGGATCGTTCGTTGTGGCGACATTTGGGGGAGGCCTATGTCCAGCAGTGGACGTCTATCGGCTGACATGATGATGATGATGATCGAATGACTTATCCCGCAATAAAGTGGTGCGACAAGGCCTGTCAGACTTTTACTGACGAAAACCACTATGTCCTTCAGTCAGCCTTGCGTTCGTGTCGTGGCCCTAGAAGGTATCAGCCCTGCTGAGACCCTATAGGTTTGCTGACATCTCTTTAAGGTGATCACTACGCCGTCGAAGACTTGGGTTCGTTCCAGACGGTTGCCAGACAACCGAACGACGAGCTACCCATTGCTCATCGTTCGCTACCCCTCGCCTACGGTAGCCGGTAGTCATCCCGCCACTCCTGAACCCCGTGGCATCTCCTGTCGTGGCGGCTGGGGCGCGGCTTGAGAATGTACGTTCCTCGGAGTGGGTACTCCTGTTCCCTCATTGCCTTTCGTACCAGGGCCAAGTCTTCCTATCAGAATCAGACCCTTGACCCCAGTTGGCTTCGGATTCAGGCGGAAGAAACGCTCGGGCTCACCATTGTGATGACCACCCGGAGGACATGGTGGAGTAATAATAATAATAATACTAATAATCGATCTATCATCACTGACAGGACTATTGTTGCCAATAAGCCTGACATAGTGGTGATAGATCGACTAGAGCGTCGCACAATGATTGTTGATATAGCGGTCCCTCATGACGAGAACCTCGTGAAAGCTGAGAAAGATAAACAAACTAAATATCTTGACTTAGCTCGCGAGGTTGTCGACATGTGGGAAGTGGATAAAGCAATCATTGTGCCGATAGTCGTAACGGCCAATGGCTTAATAGCTAAGAGCCTCGAACAACATCTGAGGAGGCTCTCGTTAGGCAGCTGGATCAAGGGCCTGATTCAGAAAGCAGTTCTCCTGGACACGGCGCGTATTGTTAGGAGATTCCTCTCTCAGGAGCCCTGACCACCGGTAGCATGGACCCTGTTCCCGATGCCGGTGGGCTACTATTTTTTATATTTTTAAATGTTTTTTTTTTTTTATATGTATTAAGAAATATTTAAAAATGTACAAAATATGTATATAAAATAAATAAAGGAAATACTAATAATAATAAACGGAATAATAATAATATTTATTTCCAAAAATAAAATGGTGACAAAAACAAGTAAGTACATAATTCTTGGTACATAAATAAGGAAATAGTAAATTACTACTGGCTCCCAAACTAGGTTTAGGGCCTGTGACTTGGGAGTCAGTTATACGTTCATTAAGATTAGGTAGGTACTCAATAATAACTTTGTGTTCACCAACAAGTTTTATTTTTATTTTTATTTGCAATATAGTGACAAAACTTGGAAATTAAATATTAAAAAAGAAAAATGGTAAATAATAAGTTATGGAAAAGGGATTGTTTGTGTGTGATGTGTGATGGTGTATGTAATTGTGTGTTTTGGTGATACCTACTTTAAGTAGAAGTTAAAGTCAGAAGTAATTTTTCTGTTTCATCGTATACGGTATACGGTGGAAGTGTGCCCCGCTTGGGCGAAGCACCGCCGTGTTCTCGTGGCAGCGACCATTCGCGTGGGGCCCTGGTTCGGGCTCGACGCGAGGAAGAATGGCAGGCGGTGGCCTCCTTCTGCGAAGCAGTAATGCTAGCGAAGGAGGAGGCTGCACGCGTGAAGGAACGAAGGTCCTCACGCCCCAGCCACCGTAATTCCAACCCCGACTACCAGCCACCGTAGACGCGGGTTTGTGGACGTCGAGCAATGGGTAGCCCGCCGTCCAGGCATTTGGTAACTAACCGGACCGAGCCCAGTCATTAACAGCGTAGTGATCCGTGCGCTCCTCAAAGAGATGTCAGCAAACCGTAGGGGCCCAGCAGGGCCATGCCCGCTAGCTAGAACCGCGAGGAATTTCTGAAAAAGCAACCCGTAGTCTTAGAACGCACAGGGTAATTGAAGGACACAGGTGTCTTACTACACCCAGAGCGCGAGAAAAAACTGGATGATTTTCCAACTTAAAAAAAAAAATAGTACAAAATGTATGGCAATGACATTGCCTGCGGAGAAGTCTCGTGGCGTGACAGGTAACGTCATTGTCATAGATTTTGTACTTAGAGTTTGGCGGCAACGCTAACAGAAAAGTTATTCGTCTAAGCCTGCTGTTCTATTTACGCTGGCAAATTAAAGTTTACGATTGTCAATTTATTAAGTGATGTCTCTGAGTGCGGCACTGAGTCAGATATGACGCCGAGAATATAATTTTACGCCTCGTTTTGCTGACTTCGACGAAACATGGCAGCGTCGCCGAAAAACAGAGAGTATCGCGAACTTTGTCTGAATTAATTAATTTCGGTTGAAGATGGTGCAGCATTCTGATAGTGAAAAAGAAAGGACATAGATTAAAGATAAATAAATGTAGATGTGCCGATATTTTGTTCGGCTTTTGGGAATTTTTAGAGTTCCGTTCCTCAAAAGTGAAAAACGGAACCCTTATAGGATCACTTTGTTGTCCGTCTGTCTGTCTGTCTCTCCTAAGATCCTTTATCTTGTTGAAATTAAAACCATATACTCAAGTCCGTGGCCCCTTAAAGCTGTGAAAAAATGAAACTTCTGAGTTAACTGAAAAAAAAGATACAGCGGTTTAGAACAGAATAGAATAAAATGAAACTTTATTATACATGAAAACAGTAACAAAACTTTTAAGAACTCGCTATGTATTCTGACAATTTCGAGCAAACAATTTAAGTGGAAATTTTGTGTGATGTTTACCAGTCCTGTTACCGCTAAATACAGATTTCTAGAGAAGGTAATACAAGTAACAATGAATCGTCTATTAAATCTAGAAATTTCTTAAGAATTTTCCATTGCCTAGAATCCATCACACACTTAGCTAAAACTCTCTCTCTCTCTACAAATAAATAAGTACCTAGGTTAATACGAGTAATAATAATATTCCACAATTTTCATACAACGCCACCTAGTCCCAAACTAAACAGAGCCTGTGCTATGAGTACTAGACAATTGATAAACATTCTTATATATTTCTAAATACATACATATTATAGATAAATTACACCCAAACACAGAACAAATGATTCTGCTCATCACACAAACATTTGTCTTGGGTGGGAATTGAACCCACGATCGGACACGGCAAAGCAGTCAGGCCACTAACTACTAGACTAACAGGCCAGTCAAAGCAGCTCAAAAAACCTTAGATACTTATTTATACGTTGAAATTAGTTTAGGTATTTAACAAACTCAATTTTATTTTCAAAAATAATTATAACAGAATTTATAATTACAAAAAAAAAACAATTTAGCTTAATGGCGGACCCTTACGAATAATTGAACAGTAAAATATAGTACAGAATAAAAAACAAATTAACGGACCCGAATAATTTAAGTCTTCGAATAAAACACTGAAACACACGAATAATAAATAAAATTGTGATTGTCTAGATAGGCTAATGTTATTTAAAATCATGCTAATTTTACTAAATTCAAACCCAGGGCACTTTTTAAAATTTATTTCATCACCCCTGCTCTCAAAACGGTGAAGGAAAACATTGTGAGGAAATCGGTATGTCGTAGAACCAAAAATTCGCGGTGGATTAGATCCTAGCTACATTACCACGGTTTTTTTTAGGTGGGAAATCATCCAATTACATCTCCCACTCTAGGGCAGAGTAGGACAGAGGACGTGTCAGACTTTTAGTACAAAAAACCTATTCAATGATACCCCATACTGTAATTTATGTGATCAGTGTACGAGTACATTATCTATAGTAAGTTTTTAATCAAATGTAAATTTCGGAGATCCTGGTGTCCTGAAATACAGACCTTGAGCCTAGCTTAGGCGCCAGTCTCCCAAAATATTGAATAATAAAAGTATATTATGTATTTGCTATTTATTGCTCTGTATTTTGTAATGTTGTGGCGAGAAAATTAATAAATTTATTATTATTATACTACGTGGTAACGAGAATGAAAAAATATCCCCACTTTACGTGAAGCAGAGGTACCTATTCTAAAAAAAAATCTAGCATAATTACAACTTTCTTAGTACTTAGAGCCTCTATGCCGGCAGCCGGATAGACAGACACAGCGAAACACATATATAAAGGTTCCTTGATAGAACTTTTTTATGAAACCTTAAAAAATCGAAGAATATCCTTAAGAATCTACTAACTACTACTAACTAAAACCTAAATATATACCTAGGGACTATAATGCAGCTATTTAGTACTAAATAACGAAATTAATGTGGTGGATGTGGTGTTGGAGATGGATGTTGAAAATACCGTGAACAGCATTCCAGACCGATAACTCCATCCTCAAAGAGCTTCACTTACGGGATAGACTTTCGTCGATTGTGCAGTTACGAATACTGAAGTTCTTTGGGCACATCTCCAGAAACGAGGATTCGATGGAAAGAGTTTCACGGTCGCGTTGAAGGCAAAAGAGCCCGCGGTCGATCTCCAACTCGCTGAATCGATCTAATCACCAGGGCTACGCAGTCGATCGCAGCACAGTGTGCGCGTAATGCCAACAACCACCAGAAATGGAGAGGTATCCCTCGACATGCCGCAGCCTTAGAACCAAACGACGGCGGCGCGTCACAGTCCTGTCCATCGTGTGTGTGTGTGTGCCACGATCACTCTGACAAGAGTGCCCGACTAAGAAGAAGAAAACAAAATTAAAAACTCTCAAAATTGTCTCTAAAAGTCTCCAAGAATCAACCAAAAATTAGGTAAAATATTCTGCCACCGCGGTGACAAGTCTGTGCCAATGCCTAAGCCGCTGCAAAGTGTCCACATTACTCTTTAAGTGAACCCGTAAGGATAAGTGCTCAACATTCACTATTCAGCAAATAAAAGAGCCATTTTCCTTGGATCTGACCGGGTAATGGAAAAACAGAGGACGGTGATGCGACACGAAAACTGGCGACCTCGGTTTTGTTTGTAGTTTTCAACTTTCGCTGACACTCAGGCGTTTGCGGAAATTAAACCTTGACTTCGGTTAAGAAATTATCGATTCGTCACAAAATTAAAAGTATATCAAGTGATTGGCTATTGAAAATCGTTCGGCCAATCACAGCAAAGAACGCACGTTTGACTATATGCGAAATTAACTATTTTCGTCCTAAGAACTGAGAATAAATACTTAATCATATTTCTGCTTACCATCAGGTGGAATCACAGTCGAGCACTAGTTTGTATCATTTTAAAAAACCCTACAAGGTTTGGTAATAATCTTGACTGTCTTTGGCGCCATTATCATCATATTTTTGCCCTTGTCCTATGTTACTTGCAGTCAGCGCAACAGTTTTTTTTCTTTCAATCTATCCTGACAGGATAGATTGAAAGAAAATAAACCCTTGTGACTTTGGTGACATCCACAAAGATTTTTTTTATGACTTCTCCCACTCTAAGGTGGAGTGGGAGGGTGTGTCAGATTTTTACTTATTAAAACCACGCCTGTGCCCGCCAGTTGCCCTTTGCGTTCTAATACTACGGATTTCCTTATCAACAAAGATACATATAACATTTAAATTTCTTTCCATCACAGTAAGATTCCACCAGTCTATATGCATTTAAGCGGATGTTGCGAAATTACTTTCTGCACAATTAGTAAAGTCGTCTCAATAACCCCTTTCTTTTACTTTATATAAATATATATATTATGTATATATTATATTAAATTATATATGTATGTTTATTTTGTATATATGTATACATACTTTTGAAGTTTTATTTTCTTAATATTCCTCTGTATTTTTATGCACTTGCCACATTTTCTCTTCACCACCCTAGGTTGACTGGTAGAGAATGCCTAAGACATTAAGTCCGCCTTTGTACTTTTGTGTTGCATGAAGTTTTAATAAATAAATAAATAAATAAGATTGCCAAAATAATTGTTCGTTCCACAAAGGTTACTACTGTCACTACTGACAGTACTTATTCACTGAGCTGTCACAAAAATCTTCGATATTGCGCCAAGTCCTTATACTAAGTGGTCCCGGCTCCCTGCTTCGAGTGTTCGCCGGAGATAAATGTGGTTAGACGTATAATTTGTACTATTTATCCAGCAGTTAACAATTATTCGGTCAACCGGCTTAATTTATTCCAGTCTGAAACCACTATTTATATGTCCACCTTCTTTTTTGTACCACCCATCGCGTTTGAGGGTTAGCCTTTTTTGTCATGGTCATTTGCCCGGAGCCAATCTGATAACAGTTTAATTTTGCATAACAAAAGAATAAAGTATTGTTGTTAATAATGGCTTTTAATTTTTGAACGCTTTTGTTTATGTTATTCGAAACATCTAGATAACAAAAATGTTCGTCTACAAAACCTTTCTTTTTTGGAACATAAAATAATATTTTCATTAAATAAAGAAAGAAAATAGTTTATTTATAACTCGTATAGGACAAACAAAAAATAAAATAAATTATTAACTAAACATAAAAATCTGAGTAAGTGCGAGTCGGACTTGCGCCTTGAGGGTTCCGTGCAAACTTACCACAATAGGTAAGTTCAATTCCCCGAATGGAGTTTTGATATTTTTTCCAAATTGCAAAAAGTTATTTTTTTGTGATGTAACTACAAATTTAGTTTTCAGATTTTTTCCTATACTTGTGCTATGAGACCTTGCTTCATGCTGAATTTCATGATTTCCTATGAAATTTAATTCCCTTGAGTCGAAATACACGTTTTTTTACGACATGAATGGTCGTATCTTTTTTTTTTCGTTAATTTAGAAGTTTGAATTTTTCACAATTTCAGGGGACCGCAGACTTCAGTATATGATTTTATTTTCAACTCGATACCTCCACGCGTTCTTGAGATAAAGGGTCTTGACAGACAGACAGACGGACGGACAACAAAGTGATCCTATAAGGGATCCGTATTTTATTTTTTGAAGTTCGGAACCCTAAAAAGAGTGAATGCGATGCCAGAAAGACTAATATCCCAGCATAATTTGCGATATTGAAAAAAAATTACTTAGTGTTGGTACATGCGAGTTACGTGAGTTTTGCTACGTATTAATTCAGACCTCAAATTTGTAAAAAAAAAGAACTAAATCCGATGCGGGTATGCAGCTACCATAGCCCTGGGTTTGCCGGACACTAATTCCAACTCCGAGCTACAACAGGAAAATATCATACGTAAACCAAATAAAATTTTCGTACAACCTGGTAATCAAACGCCACATTCTATTTTTATGTTCCTCGAAAAGGTCTCATTCTAGGAGTTCCAAAAACAACAAAAGCGAGCATTACAATAGGTACATGAAGCACATTTCTTCAGATTTTTAATAACGTCCCATGCATATTTCCATGACCCAAACAAAATCTCAACGAGCTTGTTATCGGGCCTTTTCACAGATTTCCCGCCCACCTTCGAATCGTGAAAGAGAAAGTACAGAAGGACCACCTCCTTACCACAAGTGAAAATATACGCGTACATAGACTTCAGCCGTCCGTTAGGATCGAGCCTAGTCATCGACGGCGCTTAGTGTCCATGCGCGCCTCAAGGAGATGTCAGCAAAATCGTAGGGGGGCATTAAGGCCGATGCCTGCTAGGGCCACGGGGAGTTCCTGAAAGGGAAACCGTTGGCCCAGAATGCAAAGGTCAACTGAAGGACACAGGTGCGGTTTTAGTCATCGAAAATCTAACATACCCTCTCGAGAGCCGGAAAAGAGACCCCTGCTCTCTCAGTTACTCTTTACGGACCAGGGTCGTGGTTACCCTTTCAAATGAGCCCGCTGTTCTGGCTGGCATCGGCAGCAAATTTTTTTTTTTAAATGGTCTAAACTATTGCTTGACTACGATATATGTGGCCTCTAAATACAACCCTTAACAAATTAAATTATCAGCAAGCATAAAAACACCTTGCTGAAGTACCCTTATGTTTTAGTTTTTCCACTAGCATTAGTTTCTGTTCTGACGTTTTATAAGTGCCCTATGTGAAATAAAACAATTTTGAATTTTACTCAAAATTTTTAAGCGTTGCCCGAGAATCCATCTTCCCAGAGACAAAGGGATGAGCCGCTCTGCTGGTTGGCTGTGGTGAATGGGAGTCAGACCTCTGGCTATAGGATCTACCGTCACCTAACTTAGGTACTATGCTAAGTGACGCCTCCTTCCGGACCGCTACATGCCTGCGTCTTGGTGCTTCTAGTGGAGCTCCACATCGATGTCAGTGCGGTCGACTATAAATGATATGCATTAGAAGCGCTGGTCGGGCAGCACGACATGCCAGTATTAATGACATCATCCGCCAAACACTTGTCACCGCCGAGGTGCCAGCTGTTTTAGAACCCATTAGCTTGGCACGTGACGATGGAAAGAGGCCAAACGAGTTGACTATAATGCCTTGGAAATTGGGGAAGCCTTTGGGGTGGGAGGCATCATGTGCCGACACCCTTGCGACATCTCGTCTTCAGAGTAAGGTGGGCTGTGCTGAGGCGGCTGCTGCAGGTGCAAAAAACCTCAAACGGCATAAATACCTTATCGGAGGTTATATGTTTGAGCCATTTTGGGTTGAAACAGGGCCATGGGGTCCGACCGCTGATCGAGTTGTTCGAGATATCAGCAAACAGCTGGTCGATTCATCGCGTGACCAG
Source organism: Mythimna pallens (assembly GCA_961205895.1). Lineage (NCBI taxonomy): Eukaryota > Metazoa > Arthropoda > Insecta > Lepidoptera > Noctuidae > Mythimna > Mythimna pallens. The sequence goes on from OY540844.1 coordinate 20,183,166, forward strand.
AGGGCTGGACTTTTCTTCGTTCAACGAAGTTTTTAATGCGCTCTGGGCACTTTTCCCATTGACATCGATGTGGACGAATGTTTTGATGCCCTATGAGTTCTTTTTTTACCCGTTTGTACATATTATTATTTTTAGTTTGTTTAAATACCTATTAAGTTATAATATCTAATAATTAAGATGCATATATATATTAATAAAGATTATAAGTCTATTTTATAAATTTCGACAAAAAAATATTGAATTGTCTTTCTTTCTCTATTTCTTTCTTTATTTAATATTGCACCACAAGCTTTTCTCACAAAACCGACCTTCTGTACCAATCCATTCTGTGTTCGCACGGCCTTTAGAGAGAACAATGTTTGGCCCGTCGAAAAAATGCCGAAGTAAGCTCGGCCCCTTCTATTAAAAATAAAAACGTTGTGCCAATTTGGCTGCTAATCAAAGGGAGCTGAGCGAGCGATCTTGCGATAGCTACTGTCTGTGTAGCATTGAGGACGCTTCAGGCTTGTGACGTCATATTTCCAGGGGTTGTAATCAAGAGTGAAGGTATTTGAATAGTAGGTAAAAGTGGTATATCGTCCCTTAGCCAACAACACCGCATAACTCATTTTTACAAAACTTTACAGGAAATGAAAAATACTGTGCGGTGTTGAGAGGCCAGCCGACTTGCACGCTATCACTACTTTTCGAATTATGTCTTCTGATTGGCTGAAATCTATATCATGTGACCAATGGTTACACACGCAATGAGCAGCTCCATCTAAAGGTATTCAAATGTGAAAACCGCCAATTTTCGACCTGAGCGGTGTTGTAAGCTAAGGGGCGATATGTAATAACTGTGTTTTAGTTGGTTAGATAACCTTAACCAGCTTATATCAGCGTTATACCAAGATCTTAGTGTTAAGATTGTATCGTTAAAATCCTAGCAGTTTTTTTTTATATGCCCCGATCCTAGGAATCACTCATGTATCGTAGGTGCGTTTAAACTCACATGCACAAGACACCTAGACTTGAAACAACTAGTCATACTCTACTAGTTTAAGAATTAAGATTTATATTGTAAAGAATTGTGAATAATAATATTTATACAGATAAATATTATTATTCACAATTCTTTACAGGATTAACAATTATATTATTATTATTATACAAATATTTGTTCCGTGGTGTGTTGAAGATATTCGCAGGAGAACCAAGGTTGCCGACGTAGCACGAAGAATCGCCAAACTTAAGTGGCAATGGGCAGGGCACGTTGCTCGCAGAACGGATGGCCGTTGGGGCCGAAAGGTTCTGGAGTGGCGACCGCGTACAAAACAGGGGTAAATCAAAAAGAAAATAAAAACAAGCAAACTTTTTGTTACATCAGACGATTGGAATCGAACTTGGGACCTCTTACTCGTCAGTTAAGTATCATACGCATTGCGCCACAGCGCCATTAATAACAGTAGCCAATTTTGGCTGTATTTTCATAGTCGTGTAACTTAGACGGCTACTATTTTTTTTTTCAAGAGTGTGAGTGTAGAAACGAGTTACTTTGTATCACACAACGATAATACCTGTTGTGTTTCACGCGCTAGCGTTTACGCACACATTTATCATGTTAGTGTGCCCTGCTACGCTATCAAAGTCACCGTGTGTACCACCACTGTACATGAAGTTTAAATAAATAAACTAGTGCTTGACTGCAATCCCAGCTGATGGTAAGCAGTGATGCAATCGTTGATGGTGAGACGCACTAGTTTATTAGGAGCCTATTCACTCTAGCCTTCAAGCACCCAAATTATAATCGGATCGGAACACCGCAGAAGGCAAATTTAAATATAAATGACGAGGCGAAATGCTTGGTGCGGATCGTAGAGGTTTCAACAACGTAAGAGTGTCTATATATTATAATAGTAATCATTTTATTTCAGGAAATTATTCCCTTAATATAAATTACAAAAATAAAATTCACACTCAATAAAATTATACATTTAAAAACATTAAACATAAAATCATTGCATCAAAATAAAATTATCGTTATTAGGTTAAATTAAAATTAATAAAAATTAAATCTCATGCTGTTTCATTGACTCATTGCTGAGTTAAACACTCCTTTGTACATGAACTTTCTGTATCCCCGTGCTTTATGTATGTTTTTGTGTACAATAAAGAATCATCATCATCATCATCTTCCTGCCATTGTCCCATGTTATTTGGGGTCGGCGCAAAACGTTTTCTTCTTCCATTCTGCCCTGTCACTCGTCATACTATCACTAACTTCCTTTTCTTTCATATCACTCTTCACACAACCCATCCATCTTTTCTTGTACAATAAAGAATTTAATCAAGATAAATTATTTCTAGTATATGAAGAACATATTATATTTAAAATAAACCAAATGTCTTTTGGCCTAATTTCACGTGGCGCGTGTGTTGAATGGATCATTCGGTTACTACAAAATTGTTGAGCTAAGTGATTCTGATATATAAGCGTCATGTCCGTGAATGGGTGCTGTCAGTTGAGACTGGTCATCTCTGCCAGTGGTTTATTTTAATTAATATCTATAATAAGTTTTTTTTTACTTTATACATAACATGATTAAAAAGAGTGTCCATGGAGTATCTTGCACATTCTTCTCCATAGAGATCTACGGAATTGGAATGTGCAATTAGCATATTTTTTTCTGACTGACTTTGACCTTCTTGACATTTAAAAAATGCCTGTAAATTGTTTATCTACACTATAATAATATTACACAGAGGTAAAGTTTGTTTTTTTTTGTGTGTAGGAGGCAATCTCTGAAAGTACTGGTCCGATTGCGATAAATTTTTCATCGATAGAAATCTGCTTTATTCCTGAGTGACATAGGCTTTATTCTTTGTATGCGGACGAAACCACGGGCAAAAGATAGTTTCAAAAAAAATTCTTTGAATCTTCGAATCTTCATACTCCAAATCAATACACGTTTCAATAAATGTTTCCCCAAAAATCATTATCTACAAACCTCATTGGAGCTCAAAGTTTATAATATACAGGGCGAGTGAAATGGCTCGATACTGGAGAGTGCTCCATAGTCCTCCATGGTCCTCCAGAGTCCTCGGCCTCTGCTCGGCTGAAGGACCATCGATGTTGCGCCGCGATTAGCGGTAAGTGAAGGCTGCTGTCGTCTTGTGTGCCTAAGATTTGAATGGGGTGAATATGTATGGGCACTGTTTCGTGGGGGTTAAGTGGCCATATTAGACGCTTGGGACCATATTAGGGCGCATGCCGGGTTGTTGCAATCATGTGATCAGTAGGCAGTTGAATAGTCTTGTCTGTAATGTAGGTACTGTAACCGGCTTCAAATGCAACTTTTCATTCAGTAATTTTTTTTTTATTCGTTGTGACAAATCATCAAATACAACAAAGAACAAGACAACAAAGAAATAACAAAGAACAAAAAGAAACAACAAACGAGACGACAACAATAAAGAAAAAAACGACGAGACAATAAAACGAGACGAGACACAATAAATAATATAATAAATAAATAACTAAATCTACTAATAATTATTCTACATCTACTAATAACTTATCCTAGTCACATAGAGTGGGAGAAAGAGTGAGAGGGTATGTCATTGTTTTACTGATTAAAACCCGCCTGTATACTATCAGTTGCTCTTAGCATTCGAGGGCCACGGTAAATATAATATGTATATAAACTTAACGTCAATAAAAGTACATGACAGTCAGTGCCATAATCATTTTGGCAGCCATGTCCAATATAGTGTTAAATATAACTCTATATTGGACAGGCAACTATAGTTGCACAATAAAAAAGTGACAATATCAGTGAAAATATCTCTATTAAATATAATTATAATTAATCATAGTCGGCGAAATCCACTGATCTATCTAAAGTCTCTGATCACTAAAATCTGTTCTTAAATAATATCTTATTCAGATACCTTTCCAATATTATAAAATAACATGACATTTTCCAACTTAATAAAAACAAATAGACCTTATCAACATCGTCTCATTTATTGATAATAGTAATTATTTATTTTTCTTGCCTTTTTTTTATATATAGCCTCTTTTTTATATTGTGAATGTGAGAACCCTGTAGACTCCGCGAATTTTTAGGTTACTTCCTATTACGACTCACTTTTTATTTTATTGTATTTATATTTATATTATTATTGTACTTTTTAGTACAATCTTGACTGCACTGTCCTTACATAATACCTACTTATACTGTAATATGGAAATATTGTAAGAACAATTTTATTTTTTAAAGAGTATTTAACCATGGAGTTTCTTATTGGTTCTTCTCCATAGGCAACGACCAATTTGGAACCGTGCACTAGCTTCTGTCGTTTTGTAAGTGTCCATGTAGGCCTATGTGAAATAAGAAACTTTTGAATTTTGATAGATCAATAAAACATAGATTATTATCCATTATTATTCATCTAGAAACTCCATTTTGACCTATCAACTTTCGTATTTAATTTTCCTTTTGGTTTCTAACAAAACCGATGGCTAATCAAAAGGTCAGAACGGAATCAAACGAGGCAATTCACTTACCGCGATATAAGGCTTGACTACATACATGACCATATTACAATATGGACACCACAGAGTACTAATGCGTTTCATCGGTCACTGACTGAGAAGGCATTGCCAACATTCTATACAATTTAAGCATGTCAGACTTTTACTGACTAAATCCCACCTATGTTCCTAAAGTTGCCCTTTATTTTTAACTGGCCTGTTGGTCTAGTAGTTACTGGCCCTGACTGCTATACCGGAGGTCGTGGGTTCGATTCCCACCCAGGACAAATGTTTGTGTGATGAGCACGATCATTTGTTCTGTGTCTGGGTGTAATTTACCTATAATATGTATTTATTTAGAAATATATATATTGTTTATCAATTGTCTAGTACTCATAACAGAAGCTCTGCTTAGCTTGAGACTAGACGGCGTTGTGTGATAGTTGTGGAATATAAAAAAAACTTAAAAAAAGAACTGTTTCTAGTCACTTCTGATGGCGATGGTGTTCCTTGGTCTGTAACGGAGACTAAACTGTGGGAATCCGATCTAATTGCGCATTATTGTAAGAGCTACACGCCCTGCCACTTCTTAAGCTAAATAGCATAGTGCCTGATGAATGTTTAGGTACAATACTCGTGTGATTTCTGAAGGTCGAATATTTTCTTTGCCGAGAAAAGCTTAATAGCTTAAGGTTTCAATAGCTTTCGTAATACCTCACTCTGCTTTACAAAGAAATGAAATGTCAAAAAGAATGTAATGAATGTATAAAAGATGTATAATAAAGGCAAAATTTTGTGAATGTGTGCGTATGTTTATTACTTCTTTACGCTCGAACAGCTGCACGGATCTCGATGAAACTTGGTACATGGGTAGAACATGTCCTGGGAAAGAACAGAGGATACTTTTCATTCCGAGAGTCTCTTGGGATAACTTTCTACCTTCACACAGGCAAAGCCACTGACAGCAGCTAGTATAAAATAAATATTAAAAAGACAATGTTCTAAATTTGTTTGCACTTATGCAATAAGGCCCTTTAACAGACTGTAATATGGCTCCACTTTATTTTTATTTTAGAACAAATTTTAATATAACGCGCACTTCAATATTAGATATCAATAACGATAGCAATAAAGATTTTTTACCTAACTGATATTAAAGAAAGGCAGCGATTACACCCTCCTATTACAATTCCAATATGGCCGACTATGAACGGTACGAACTGTAGGAATCCAATTTAATTACACTGTGTGGCCACATTAAGCTTGCATTACTTTGAGAGCTACACGCCCAAACACTTTCTTTTAGCGAATAAAAATCTATTCTGTATTGGAGCACATAGAGTTAATTAGTAAGTACAGGGATCTAAGTACTTTTAGGTCGAGGTACTTATTAAGGCGTTATCTTTAGCCTATCTACCTGGCCTAATTAAATTACTAAGCATAATTTCCTAGACTTGACAGATAGGGATTGTGGAGACTTTTTCATCAGCTGCGGATTCTCCGAAAAAGTTACCGGGACCCTCGCAAATGGTAACTGAAGAAACACAGTGGATTTTAGTGAGTAAAAGCAGAAAATAGATAGGTACAGAAGTCAATCCCATTTATGTACTTCACTTTTCACACCTACGCTCGGCGGTCGTGTTAGGGTCAGCGCGCGGCGCCGAACTGTCCGAGTGCGAGCGGGCGCGGTGATAAATGCCTACCTAATCTGAATTGTAAAAATATTACATAGCCACAAAATCATCTTCCTCCTTCCTTCCAACCTGTTCTGTGTTACGTTAAAACAAACCACCAAACACAAGCAAAAATCTGCTGAAGTGTTTTTTACGAAAACGCCACTATGTCAGTCCGACTTCAGGACTATACCTCGAAACCTATCCTCCTGCAGAGGGCCTCAGACAGGCAGGGAGACGTTATTTCTCCAAAACTGTTCACGGCCGCAATGGAGGATGTCTTCAAGGTTCTGGACTGGAGTGGACTATGCATTAATGTCAATGGCGAGTACCTCAGTAGAGCTTCCGAAAGAGTTGGACTTAAAATTAACATGGACAAAACCAAAGTCATAATATGATAAACAACCATGTAGCACCAGTGGGTGCTGCAAAACGTTTACTGTTGGACATAGGCCTCCCCCAAGTGTCGCCATAATGAACGGTCGTATGCGTCTCGCATCCATCGGAAATATTCGTTTGACCTGAAAAAAAACCCTAATCCAAAATCTTTAAAACCGCGAGTGTTTATCATGACAAGCTCTAGGTAGGCTGACGTGTAAACACCGTATTTGCGTTCGGCCCCACTCTATAAGCTTCGGCGGTAATCGGCAGTAATCGGCTCTTTCCGTCGACGGTCGACCAATAACGTTTCACGAGCGGGCTAAGTAACTACCCTCGTTTTGTTGTGTTATGACCTAAGGTTAAGTTTATTGAGGAAGAATTTTTAGGGTTCAGTTGGTCGTTTTGTTATATTTTTGAAAGATCTATATATATATTTTAGAAAAATATAATTTGGCAATAGTTAAAAAAATAATTTCTATGTAGAAATGATTTATTCCATTTTAATACCAACAACCAATTTAATACTACTGGTATTTGTTTGAACTCGTATTTATTTTCTATTACGAATGAATATCATTGTTTAAACTAATACTAACACGAATTCAAGGATATTTTATTTATTTATTATTATCGTTTATTTCAGGCATATTAACCCATAGCAATATTATAGACTTAAATAAAATTAAAAGTAGAGTCAGCAAAAATGTATTATAATTATGTAATTATATAACCTTTAATATAAGCCAATGAACACAATAATACTAAATAATAATATAAAAGGCGAAAGTTTGTATGCGGACACGGATTTGGACAAAAATAGACACACAGCTGGACCACATAGATTTAGGACATAGGGTACTTTTTATTCCTGGAGTATGTTGCTATGGAATTATTTTCGACAATCAGGCGACGACACATACATGGCCACATCATTGCTTACCATCAGGTGAGATAGTGGTCAAACGGGAGTCTATCAATAATAAAAAAGACACCGATGAAACTAGTTTAACAATAACTCTCTCCTGCATATTGAAAAATGTATATAATAGGTCTTTACCTATGTAATTGGAGATTCTTTAACCAGCATTTTCAGAATTATTTATCTGTGGATTGGCGCGCAATTCGAAATTCAAATAAATTTTATTCGAAAGACGTGTTAATTTAATTTCAATTTCAGTCATTTGTTTTTAGATAGTTTTTTTGTTTTTGTGACATTGTGGTAATTTTTCGGCGCTATGGATAAACTGAAAATTCGTACAATTTTCGAATATGAGTTCCTACGTGGAAATACCGCTGCGCAAACAACACGAAACATTATCGACGTGTACGGGCATAACACTGCTTGCATAAATACAGTCTATTATTGGTTCAATCGTTTTAAATCGGGAAATTTTGAGTTGAAGAACGAGCCTCGCGGTCGGCCGGTAACTATTGTCGACAACGACGAATTGAAGGCGATAGTGAAAGCGGATCCATCTCAATCTACGCCTGAGCTTGCTGCCTTGGAGTTAGTGTCAAAACAACATTGAAGCATTTGCGTCAAATTGGAAAGATAAAAAAGCTTGATAAGTGGGTGCCACACGAACTAAGCGACCGACAGCGAGATTTACGTGTCGAAGCATGCATAGCACTACTGAATCGGCATAGAAACGAGGGAATTCTTAATCGCATTGTTACCTGCGATGAAAAGTGGATCCTGTACGACAACCGTAAGCGTTCGTCTCAGTGGGTGGACCGTCCAGCATCTAATCAGTGCGCTAATAAAAAGATTACTCATAGGAAGATGATGGTGACTGTCTGGTGGACCAGTGCCGGACTTATACATCACAGCTTCTTACCGAATGGCACAACAGTGACGGGAGATGTCTATTGCCAAGAATTGCAAACAATGATAGAGAAGCTCGCAATTCAACAACCAAGACTAGTCAATCGCTCTTCCCCATTGCTTCTCCACGACAACGCGCGAGCTCACACTTCACGACAGACCATCGCAAAGCTACAAGAGTTACAGCTGGAAGCTCTCCGTCACCCACCGTACTCACTAGACCTTGCCCCAACAGATTTCTACTTTTTTCAAAATTTAGACAATTTTTTAAGTGGGAAAAAATTCAACACCCGTGATGCAGTACAAAACGCTTTCGCTGACTTCATCGCCTCCCGTCCGGCAGACTTCTACAGTAAAGGGATAAACAAACTGCCATCAAAATGGCAAAATTGTATAGATAATTTGGGCCAATACTTTGATTAGCTGAAATAAAAAAAAAACAAAATTTTTATATTTTAAAATTATCATACAAATCTCCAATTTCATAGGTAAAGACCTAATATAATCAGCTGCCTGTAGCTATTTCTGGTGCCCCAACTATAGGAAGCTTCAAAGCTCTTTTGAAAAAATGGCTTATCGAGCAAGCTTTTTATTCTTTTGACGAGTTTATGATTTAACTTAATTTAACTTTGACGCTAATTTGGAATGAAAAAATTATTTCGACTTTTATTTTAATTTGTAATTTGACTTCGATTATTATTATTATTATTTTCCTTGTAATTTCTTTTATTTGTTTGACATTTTTTTATTATTTGACATTGTTATGTACCTAATCATTTGTTGACTTATTTTATGTAACATTCTATAAATGACTTGTAAGAATCTCTTACCAATAAATTACTATGACTATGACTATGACTATAAGTAAAACCGAAGTAATACTAAAATTTAAAACCACCATTTCAGCCGAAAGATATATGTCCACATCAGGCTTCTCCATTTATCGTCACAATGGCGGTTCCTGTGCATCTCCCATCTATCGAGGGAACATGATACTTCCAAGATAAAAATAGTATCGTTTGTGCTCTTTCAGGATAATGGTCTACCCGTGTGCCAAATTTCATCCAAATCTGTTCAGTCGTTCGAGAGTGAAGGAGTAACATACACACACACTCTGAAACTTTTGCCTTAATAATAATATTTGCAATATTGCCAAGCAACGTAAAAAGTTTATAAAGATTTTAAATTCTCTTACACGTCATTTAACAATTTCTTAGTAATTTCTGTATAATAAAACATACATAGTTGGAATAACCATTTTCTTTCAAGCTAACATTTCGAGTAATTACTTCTTCGCCATAAAACCCATAAAGCCATAAAGAGACGATTCGTTGGTTCAACGTTTAATTAACTAAGTATGAATTAGAGGCAGTTCCGAAATATGTGGGTCATAGCTTGAAGAATGGGGGAAAACGTTGACAGGAAACATGTTCAGGCTTCCATGATACGGGGTATTTTCTTTGTAACTACAGAAATATTTTGTAAATCGATATTATAGGCCAGTTAATGCAAAGTCAGCGAAATGAATTACTTACCTTAAGGTTGAATGTCACTTGGTAATAGGTATCGGCTGTAAGATTATTCGAACGTAAAGGGTAACTAAGGGTTTTTTTTTTCGTTGGGAAAATCATCTTATGACATCCCCCGCTCTTGAGCGGGGCGGGAAATGGTGTTAGACTTTTACTGGCTAAAAACCCACTCCTGCGACGACGAAGGAATCGTTGTCGTCGTCGACGACTTGGGCTCGGTCGGGACGGTTACCGGACGGCCGGACGGTGAGTTAACCATTGTTCGCCGTCCGCAAGCCCGCGCCTACGGTGGCCGAATATCGGGATCGGAATCCCGGCGGTGGTTGGGGCGTGAGGACCGTTGCCTCACGCGATCGGCCGCCTCCTTTGCTAGCATTACTGCTTCGCAGAAGGAGACGACCACCTGCCACTCCTCCTCGCTCCGGACCATGGCCTGTACCAAGGCCCGAGGGTAACTAAGGGCAAGTAATATATGATATAATTACAAAATCTCTTACATTTACAAGATATAACAACTGAATCTATAATTTTATTTGATATAAAGATCAGTCAATATAAAAAACGATTGATATAATTTTCAAATAACAAATTTTTATAAACACAACACACATTGAATACAAAGTCTTTAGATATACCACTCAAAAAACATAAAATCTGTGATAGAATAAAATTATTTAGAGAATAGATAATTAAAAGAGAATTTAAAATTTATTTAAATTTAGAATTTTTGTGAAATGGAACGGAAAAGAATCATGGGTGGGTTTAGTTAGTAAAAGTCTCGCTATACCCAGAGCGAAAAAAGTTATTTGATGAATTTTCACCTCAAAAAAGGGCTGCGGTATTATTCGATTAAAGAAATACGAATGCGAATGTCAAAAAATGTGCGAATGTTTGGCAAATGTTTCTGACAAACAAACAGGAAATAATATATTGATTGAATGGATATAGAATGACAATACAACTGATATTATTTTACAATTTTATATTTACTTTTATAATTTTTTATCACACAACTAGCATTTCACATTTGTAGAGTCTCAAATTGTAAAACAATATGTTAACATCAAATCATAGCAAATCTTTTCGAATGAACTTAATGTGATAAGCTTCGTTCAATCAGTCTGTAGCGGCTCTGTTATCTATGCATAAAAAAAAGAAACTGACTGACTAACATATCAACGCACAGCCGAAACTACTGGAATTAGGAGCGTAAAATTTTGCCCAAGGTTTTCTTTTATGACGTAGGCGAGCACTAAGAAAGGATTTTCCAAAATTCGCTCCCTAAGGGTATGAAGCGGGGGTCCAAAGTTTGTATGGAGAAACCTACGTTTATGCGAACAAAGCCGCGGGCAGAAGCTAGTCTATACATAAAAAAAAAGAAACTGACTGACTGACATATAAACGCACAGCCGAAACTGCTGGAATTAGGAGCATAATATTTTGCACAAGGTGAAAACCTTGTGCAAAATAGTGCTTAGTGCTCGCCTACGTCATAAAAGAAATTTTATGACGTAGGCGAGCACTAAGAAAGGATTTTCCAAAATTCGCACCCTAAGGGTATGGAAGCGGGGGTCCAAAGTTTGTATGGAGAAACTTACGTTTAGCGAACAAAGCCACGGGCAGAAGCTAGTGTTCGGTATAAACTTGGCTGACACGAAATGTCAAACCTATATGACATTTTGTGCGCACTTTGTTTGAAAGTCGACATTCTTATTCGCATTCGCAAATATGAGAAACGTTACATCATGGGTAGTGTGAAAACGAAACCCAGACCCTGGGACGAAGGCAACGGAGGAACAGGAGTGGGTTTTTAGTCAGTAAAAGTCTGACGTCTGAGATAGTGTCAGACTTAACTTTCCGCCCAAGAGCGGGATTTGTCATAAGATGATTTTCCCACCTAAAAAAAAAAAAAAACATACGTTACATCACTTATACACACTATACCCAGATCCGAAGCAATCTGTAGGCTATGCAAATATTTGTTCCGTTCGGGAATCAAATCCCCGATACGCAGCGCAACAGCCATTCGCACAACCACTGATTCACCTACTATATGTGGAGTAGTCCTTCAAACTATGTGCAAATGACGATTAGTTCCCTTACCACGTAAGACAGATAATCCCATGAGTATTCAATCAATCAATTCTCCCTGAGAAAGAGTTCTCAAGGACTTACGTGTGACCCTTTCGCCGTAATGCTTCTTATGTTGCCATCGGACGAGATAAATCCTTACATATATTCTGTAATTTCTTTGGACGCCACGGTCAGCACAGTGGTTGAGTGATAGGCTGCTGCGCTACGTATCACGGGTTCGATTCCCGCACGTAACAAATATTTGTAAGACCTATAGATAGTTTTTCTGGGTCTAGGTGTCTTTTGTATGTGAATTTACATGTTTGTGAACGCATCCACGATACAAGAGTGTGGGTCAAAGGTTTTAAAATAATCTACGTGGTACGAACACTGTGGAGGTGTGTCACGTTGGGCACTGGACTGAGCCCAGTCGTCAACAGCGCGCAGTGATCTACGCGCTCCTCAAAGAGATGTCAGCAAACCGTAGGGGCCCAGCGGGGCCGATGCCCACTAGCTAGGACCGCGGAGAATTTCTGAAAGGGAAACCCGTAGTCCTAGGACGCAAAGGGTAATTGAAGGATACAGGTGTGGTTTTAGTCAGTAAAAGTCTGACACGCCCTCGCGCTCCACCCAGAGCGCGAGAAGTAAGCGATGACGCAACAACCGGCCACATCATTATGACCGACGATGGAGCATTCTAGCCTAGAAATAATTAGCAACGAAACCCTTTAAAACTACTATTCGACAGTTAAGGTACCATTCGAACCTCGGTTGCAGGCTGCGAATGCAGGTAGCACACGCCTGCATCCGCAGCCGGAAGTGATTCCGAGGCTGGCTGCACATGCTCCGAGTAGCGATTATTTATAACTTGTCTAAACAGGTTGGAGTGAAGTAACTACAGGCACATCGACTTGCAGCCGCAGCACTACTGGTCTGCGGTCGGCTGCGGCTGCAGGTCGCGGCAGCACTCGCAGCCGAAGCTCGGCAGCACGTGCGGCCGCCGCATGTACTGCCTGCATTCGCAGCCTGCAACCGAGGTTCGAATGGCACCATAATATATTACTGTACTTTCATGTTTCTCTTTTCGATAACTGTAATGGTAATACTAAAAGCAATAAATAGGAAAAGTGAGCAAAACCGTGAGAACAGAGCCTTAGTATATAATAATAAAACCTAAATAAAACTTTTTTCATAGATCTAAAACATACCAAATGAAATATTCAAAACATTTATTCTTTTGTAAACCTTCCTTCTTAAATTCGGTTAAGAACATCCATCCATCACCCTCGTCCGCCTCAAAAACATAAAATATAAACGACAAACGACTTAACCATCAAATCAGGCATTAATCAACGACATAAAACGATAAGCAGTAACAAAACGTAGCACTTATTATGTGCTTCAAACGCAGTAGCGAAACGCCACATAAAGACGCGGCTCCACAGCGGACACGGCTAAGCTACGCACGTGTGCTTCGCTAGCTTTAAGGCAAAGCTAGCGAAGCACACGTGCGTAGCTTAGCCGTGTTAAAACATACTCGTAGGATCTATTTTACCTCAAGTTTACACCTTTTTCATTTTAAAATTTATTCTGACTTTATTTTTATTGACATCCTTAACAAATTTATTTTGACATTTAATTAGGTAAGTGTAAGGTAAATTAAAGTGCCAGTCTAAATAAGAAGGACCTTTTTTTGTAGGTGGGAAAATCATCCAATGACATCCCCCGTCCTTGGGAGGAGCGAAAGGGCGTGTCAGACTTTTACTGACTAAAAACCTACTCCTGTTCCTTTATTGCCTTTCGTATCAGGGCCAAGTCTTCCTTTCAGAAGCAGACCCTTGGCCCCAGTAGGCTTTGACCCTACTGGGCCCCTACGGTTTGCTGACATTTCCTTGAGGCGCGTGTGGAACAGTCCGGACGGTTAGCGGAAGGTCGGACGGCGAGCTAAAATAATAAGGACCTACCATATTATTCAGATTTGCATTTCAATTTCATTTGATTTTTGTAACTAATGTATTTAAATTTTTTAACATTATTCCATTTATTTTTTATTTTATTTATATAAAATCGTTGTGCCCAATAAGGACCCCAGTCGGGTAACCGCCTGATCGGTTTTATTAGAAAGGCGGAGATGACTGTGGAGATGATTTACCAGGAAAACAATGCATTAAAAAAACTACAAACCTTCTTCATCCTTTTTTTAAACAAAATAACAAAATATGTTTTCTCTAACCTTTTATAGAGAAGTAGCAAACGCCGAGTATCCAGCCCCTCTAGCCAAGTTACGATCGTTTCGTTTGCGTCGAACGCCTCGAGTAGGCCACGCCTCCGATTCCTTTGTTCTGATAACGCGACTGAGCGTTGAGATGACGTCAGAACAAAGGAATCGAAGGCGTGGCCTACTCGAGGCGGTCGACGCTGACGAAACGATCGTAACTTGGCTAGGGGGCAGTAGTATTAGTATAGGAGTATAGATATAGATATGCGATATCGTCAACTGTAAATAACAATAATGATTTGATCTATAGTATATATTTTTGCTTATCCAGCGGCATTCACTGCCGGTAATCTTGTACGTTGTGGATAATGCAGTGGACTGCAATATAGTAAACACTCGTTTGTACTTTTTTTGTGTATATAATAATAATAATATTCCACAACTTTTACTCAACGCCATCTAGTCCCAAACTAAGTAGAGCTTGTGCTATGAGTACTAGACAACTGATAAACATATTTATATATTTCTAAATACATACATATTTTAGATAAATTACACCCAGAAACAGAACAAATGATCATGCTTATCACACAAACATTTTTCCTGGTTGAACCCATGACCGCCGGCATAGCAGTAAGAGCCACTAAACCACAAGACTAACAGGCCAGTCAACATGTATATTTTAGTTATTTATTGTCCCATAAAATAAAAAAATAAAACTGCGAACGAACCGCACGGCTAACAAGCCAACTTCTTCCCACACCTCCCGTAGCAGTGGACGTTCGACCTAAATCGCTAGGGGTTATTTTAAAAACGTTCTTCAAATACATTAGGGGGGGGAAACAATAACTTTCGCTCAGTTGACTTCGCCAGAGATGTACGGCCGAGAATCCTGTGTTAAATTGATTTTTAAAATATTGCTCGAACTTACCACAGTTTGCTGTTCACTGGGAAGTTGTTATGGGAAATTGAGCGCCTAACGCTTTAACATGGAGAGAGCTGGGCTAGCACTGTTTGATGCGAGAATAGTGATATTGGAGTGCATTTTCTGCTTGAAATAACCAGTCGGGCTTGTATTAATTTAAAGTTAAGAAGAGCGGACACAATTAATAAATGAAATAAAAACGTATAGAGTGAGTTTGTCTCAATATTTAATTTGGTACCTTTAGAATGGTGTTACAGACCTCAGTTACCTATATAAACGTTAACATTACGTTAATCAATGCGAGCAAAATTATAACTAAACTATAATAATAATAATAATTGTTTATTGATCAATAAGGGTACAGATGATATGAAGTAACAAAACTTAAACTACTAACAAGCAAGATTTACAAGGTTAAGTAACCACATTATATGGGAGAATATATTAGTGGAAATACATGGTACATCTGTTTACAAACTACGTTTAGGATTACAGTTACACTTACAGTGAACGGCTATAAGGTTATTTTTATTTTATTTTTTATTTGGCTCTTCAACAATGAGTACACTATTAAATGTAAAGGGAAACAATTACAACTTAAGTCTAAGTGCCCCATCACTTAAAGAACCCTGTGGATCTATCCATAATTAAACAATATTCAGAATGGTAAGTAAGATATAAAAAAAGATTTAAATTAAATCCAAATTAAATTAAAATTGAATCAAATTAAATCAAAATTAAATCACAGTTAAATTAAAACTAAATTAAACGTTAAAATAATTTACTAGTTATTAAACAGTAGTTTATTCTTTGTACAGAGTGTCCATGAATTTAGTTTTGTCCTGAAATTTATAAGTGAGGACTTGTTATTGGCTCTCAGTCTAACTTACTGTACCTTATCGTATTTTTCTTGCTGTAAGTCTGTCGATCTTACAGGCTCGAAAACCTTTCTTTTCCTTCAATGGGAAATCGCCAAATGACTCCTACTCTTGGTAGAGCGAGAAGGAGTTTGCAATCCTTCTCGCTCTACCAAGAGTAGGAGGTACAGGCTTTTACTGATTGAATCCCTCCTATTCCTTTAATTGCTCATTACGTTCCAGAGCAACGGGCGCCCTTTTGAATAATCTGGTAACCCTTGCCCGCATCGGCCCTACTGGGCTGCAACTATAAAGTTGCTTGAACGTTCTTTCACATAGGAAACGACTATTTGGAACCGTGCATCCAGCTTCTATCGTCGTGGATAAGTTGCCACCGTCGGTCATGGAAATAAAATAATTGGAATAGGAACTTAAAAGTCAGTCGGCATTGACGATCGCCTCCTAGTTCTAGAAGCGGAAATGAGTTTCCTTTTGATGGCCTACAAGATGATAATTATCTTCACCAACTAAAGATGACATTTGGCGTTGTAGAACAGTCTTATTTTGTTGAACCCTTCAGTATTTGGTGCAGCTGTGAGACACACAATATAAGTGTTATTTAATTTTTAATATAAATCTACATTGTGTATATCATATCTGTGTGCCCCATTAAATATGTATTTTGTTTCTTTCTTTCTTTCTTTCCGTGCCCTTAGGCACATCAACTAAATAACATATAGTTGAATTTTAAAAAAAAGGTATAATAATTTCATTATTTTATGAATACCATGTAAGCGAATTGTTTTATGCCGAGTCTCAGAATATATTTTAAACATGTTAACCACTCGAAGCTTCAACAATAAATTTTCTCGTGCAATGTACAGTTTTACCTTTTTTACGTATTTTCGTATTTATAGTCACCAGTGTGGTATTGAAAGTGGTGGGTCCCGTGGGAGTGGGGAAAAACGCCTGCTGAAAAACTGTCAGTGTTTACTTAATATTTTAGGAGTTTTTAACCAATAAAATCTGAAACGAGACAAAGAAGATTCAGAATAACTTTCATTGGGTATCTACTTAAAAACCTACGAGTCTGCCACTTTCTGTTATATACATAAAATCAGCCTTAGGTATAATGTTTTCCGATTGGCCGCCTAGTTAGATTGACAGCCCAGTTAGATTGACAACCCAGTGAGATTGACGGCCCAGTGAGATTGACGGGGCTAGTTAGATTGACGGTCCAGTTAGATTGACGGTGCTAGTTAGATTGACGGTCCAGTTAGATTGACGGTGCTAGTTAGATTGACGGTCCAGTTAGATTGACGGTGCTAGTTAGATTGACGGTCCAGTTAGATTGACAGCCCAGTGAGATTGACGGTCCAGTTAGATTGACGGTGCTTGTTAGATTGACGGTCCAGTTAGATTGACTGGACTAGTTAGATTGACGGTCCAGTTAGATTGACGGTGCTAGTTAGATTGACGGTCCAGTTAGATTGACTGGACTAGTTAGATTGACGGTCCAGTTAGATTGACTGGACTAGTTAGATTGACGGTCCAGTTAGATTGACGGCCAAGTTAGCTTGACGGCCCAGTTAGATTTATGGGACCAGTTAGAGCTGGCTCCTGCTAGGGCTGCGGATTGTTCGAAGGACTTACCGAGGCGAGGCAAGAACAATGTGGGTTATAGTCAGTAAAAGTCTGTCACTCACTCCCGCTCCCAGCAGACCTCAGACCAAAATTGACCTCTTTATTTGACAATTTCCCACATAAAACAAAAACACTACTAGAACTAAGGCCTCCTCTCTAGGAGAAGGAATGAGTAGTAATCAACCATGCGAACCCAATTAGTGGATATCACATCTTATTTGATTATATTTATTCCAAATTATACCTGTTTCCCTACTTTGTTTTCCTTCACCGTTATTAGAGCTATAGTGATGAAATAAACAACACAAAGTACTACACCTCGCTGGCTTTAAACCCACGACTGATAACTCTTAAGCCAGGGCCATAACCTCTGGGCCACAATTGCTCTCGAGATGCTCTCTAGCAATATAATAATATCGAATAGCATGGCTGAAAGCTGAGCCCAGCATTGTTACGTGACCCAAGCTTACTGTTTCATTGATGATGACACAGCTGGATTAGGAATCGTAGTCCTTACGAGATTTATTCAATCATTAGCCATAAAACAGAAAAATAAATCATTATATACTTATCAGAACACATTAGTAGGCCGAACAATGCTCCGTTAAAACATTGTTATAGCTGTCATATACCTAAGAACATTGAAAGATGCATTAGGTTTATCTTCTCTCCTCGCCGAAGACGTCCCAGTTGACAGGAGTTCCAGAGTAATTTCTAGTCAACGTAAGCGCGGGCTTGCAGACGGTGAGCAATAGGTGGCTCACCGTCCGGCAAAAAAGCTTGTATTCCACGCGCACCTCAAAGAAAAATCTGAGCAGGATTGGCCAGTTAGACCAGATGCTTGCTAGGGCTGCGGATTGTTATTCTTAATAACAATCCTTAGCCCTCACAAAGAACAATTAAAGGAACACCTGTTTTATCCAGTAAAAGTCTGATACTCCCTCTCGCTCCACCAAAAGCGAGAGAAATCATTTGATGATGTCCCAAAAAAACCTGCAGAACCAAAAAAAATCCAGCACTGAAAAGTGCTTTATTGAAAGTGTATGCTTTTAGCGCTATTGGCATCCCTCGACATATTATTCCGCGCGGACCAACGTTTTTTTGCTAACGGTACCCGTTCGTGCGGCCGCTGGACATTTTTTTGTATAATTATTATGGTTTCCAGGTGTTTTAAGCACTTAATAAAACTCATATCAAAAGCTTTAGTAATTATTCGGTGGTTTAATAAATGTATTGTTCGTGGCGTTAATTTTTGTTTTATTGGTTTGGGTCGGAGGTAAAAAATGGTTTATTAAGTTCAAATGTATTTTATTATTATTAGTAACTTAATTTAATGATACTATATTCTATTTGAAATATCTGTTATTTATTTATTGTGCACACTTACCAGAGTGTTGTCTTTTTAGGGTTTCGTACCTCAAAAGGAAAAAACGGAACCCTTATAGGATCACTTTGTTGTCCGTCTGTCTGTCTGTCTGCCTTTCAAGACTCCTTATCTCGGGAACGCGTGGAGTTATCGAGTTGAAATTAAAATCATATTCTCAGGTCTGCGGACCCTTAAAGCTGTGAAAAAATCAAATTTCAGAGTTAACGAAAAAACAATACACGGCCGTTTATGTCGCAAATAACGTGTATTTCGACACTTTCAAGGGAATCAAAATTCATTGGGTACTTCCCGTTGACCTAGAATCCTGAAATTTGGCATGAAGCAAGGTCTCATAGCATAAATATAGGAGAAAATATTCACTCTCCCTCTGGACCATGACCTGAACCAGGGCGGGACCTCCGAGATACCCGCCACCAATCACCTCCCGTACCAACGCCTCGTCCACCGTGAGCATAAAGTTGCTCTGGCATTCTTATATCACAACAATTTCTATTGGTAAAACACATTTACGTGCATGTTTCCTACATTTCTGTTGATGTGATAAACAGAGCAAGCTCAAGCTCAAGCGCAATTACGATCGTGTATGGAGTACTGCTCTCATCTTTGGGACGGGTCTGCCAAATACCAGCTTGATGCGCTAGAGTCGATTGAGAAGCGAGCCAAGAGGATCATCGGCAATGATGCACTTGTTGAGTCGAAGCTCCAAAGCCA
Source organism: Mythimna pallens (assembly GCA_961205895.1). Taxonomy (NCBI): domain Eukaryota; kingdom Metazoa; phylum Arthropoda; class Insecta; order Lepidoptera; family Noctuidae; genus Mythimna; species Mythimna pallens. The sequence continues at coordinate 20,202,905 of OY540844.1, forward strand.
TCGTCGCCGAGTTGCTAGCCTGTCGGTTTTCTATCGTTAACATTTCGGGGAGTGTGCACTGGAATTGCACAATCTAATTCCGCCAAGTCCATTCCATCACCGGACCACTAGACGTACGGCGTTGCGCCACCGGTACATGGTAGACATCCCACCCATACGCACAAAACGTTTTAAGAATACATTTATTATGCGTACAGCCAAGGAGTGGAATTCCTTGTCGGAGTCTGTGTTTCCAGTTAGCTACAACTTAGGGGTATTTAAGTCAAGAGTGAATAGGCTACTTCTAGGCAAGCATGCTCCATCGTCGACCACATAATCGCTTGCCATCGGGTGAGATGGTGGTCAAACGCGAGCCTATAATCAAAAAAAAAAAAAGCATAAGAACAGTTCCTGCATATTTCTGTCCAGGATATTTTGGTTGAATACAGTTCCCATAATCTTTTCCGTCTCCCTGACGACTCACGCTACCCATCTCCTACATTATCTAGACTTAATTAAAAATATATTTCTACCTGTGTTAATTAGGGCCTAGCCTTAATCTCTTAGCTAACGTACTTTTTCATGCCGGTCTAGCTTCGCTTCGAGGAAAAGTTTGGTCGTATCAGATTTACCGAGGCTTTACCGAGAAATATTATTTTTAATATGCTTCAGAAAAGGAATTAACGTCTTTAGCTAGCCAGATTCTTAATAGTGCTTTAATTTTGCATAAATTATTATAGCTTGCAACTATCACACAACGCCGTCTAATCTCGAGCTAAGCAGAGCTTGTGTTATGAGTACTAGAAAACTGATAAACATACTTATATATTTCTAAATACATACATATTATAGATAAATTACACCCAGACACAGAACAAATGTTAGTGCTCATCACACAAACATTTGTCCTGGGCGGGAATCGAACCCACGACCTCCGGCATAGCAGTCAGGGCCACTAACCACTAGACCAACAGGCTAGTCAAGTGAAAATAAACTATACCTAGGTGCTGTTGGGATCAGAAATAATGAAAAAGGGTTTTTTATTTATTTTAACATACATATAACATAAAGGTGGGTCTACGCTAGAAGAACCGAGCACGAGCGTAACTCGAGCTGTGCTCAAATTCGTGTAGTATGGACCGGCTCTAGAGGAACCGAGCACGAGCAATTCTACATGAATTTGAGCACCTTAATAAATGCTAAGAGCTTTATTTCACCGGGACACCATGGCGGGGCGGCCAGTCGCCTCTTCCAACAAAATGTATAGCTCTATAGAGAGTTACTCACCTGGTGTTCATTTGGCTGCGCAACCGATTTGGTGATACGACCAGCTCGGACGCCAGTTCGGCCGCCAGTGACGCTCCCACCAAAGAGTATGTTAGGGCTATATTTGGTCAAGCCGCCATGGTGTCTCGGTGAAATATAGCCTTAAAAGTAGTATGTTCAGAATCGGCTACTGAATTGATTTCAGCCATTTTTAGAATAGGTAATTTTTTATCCCAAAATTACCTACCTGTTTTATAAAATTTTATTGTGTCACCAGCGTATTTTTGTGTGCGTGCGTAGATACTAATACCGATGTGCTGCACCAATGTGGTGCGTCGATGCCAATATTATTTGCTTACAATTAACATGTCTAATTTCTTAAAAAAAACACCACTTAAGTGCATTTAAGTCAAATTTCAGTAATTAAATTATTATTGCTGCTCTCAAAACAGTGAAGGAAAACATCGTGAGGCCAGGAACTTGATGTCCAAAAACTAAAAAATCTAAGACAAATAACATCCACCAACAGGCACTGAGCCCGCGTGGTGGATTACGGTCCGTTCCCTTTCTTAGAGTCCTTTTTGGCTCAGCCTATAAAATCATATATTTGACGGGATTTTTCCGAGTGAAGTTCAGTGGCTGTTTTAATAATTCACATATTGATTCCTAGTGTAATATAAAATTGGTGTACTTTTCTAACTTATGTGACTACACAACTGGACAATATGTAGAATCATTGAAACAAGCGCGATCTCTACAAAATGGAGCTGAGAATTTTATTATATCATTGACTACCTCAGTCAAGCTTTCCAAGAAGGCCGTAAAAACATTACAATAAGCTACATCCGCATTCTAATAGCTCTCAAACTAACTATCACGTACAAAGACATGGCTTAAAAGACTTAGTATCCAAGCCAAAAACATAAAAAAATATAGGTTAATAATTTGCTGGCTATTTCATTTACAGCATAAAGTTATATATTTGTATAAAATATAGTTTGTTATAAATATGTAATGCTTAACATTGCACCAACCACAATTTGTCTCTGCATCACCCAAAGGTTGACTGGAAGAAAATGTCTTAGGGCAAAATGGCATTAAGTCCGCCTTTGTACTTTTGTGTGCATAAAGAATTAAATAAATAAATAATAATTAAATTATGATGTTGAAATGTAATTTAAGTAGTCGTTAAAATTATGTTTTATATAATTATGTTCCATTAGTCTTAAAACCTTCTAAAGAGGTACCGATTAAAGAGGATCATTACAGTATTCATAAACATGGTGTTGAAAGTTATACAAGGATCTTTCGACGCGTGGCCAAGAATTAATGTCCCCATCTTATTTTTTTCGCCTCCCTGACAGTGTTATTATAGCACCAATTAGGACTTATCATGGGGTGTTGGAGTTAATTTGTAACTTTGGCTTACAATTTGACCATCCCTGTTGATGTTGCTCATAAAATAAATTCAATATTCAATTTGACTGACCTGTTGGTCTAGTGGTTAATGACCCTGACTGCTATGCCAGAGGTCGTGGGTTCGATTCCTACCCAGGACAAATGTTTGTGTGAAGAGCCGTTCGAATTTATCTATAATATGTATGTATTTAGAGATATATAAGTATGTTTATCAGTTGTCTAGTACTCATAATACAAGCTCGGCTTAGCTTGGGACTAGACGGAGTTGTGTGATAGTGGTTGGAATATTATTATTAATATACAACAAGCTAAAAATAAATTTAAAAAGAACTTAATCAGGTAACATATTGTAGTTATTTATTTTTTCCTAGTCCTTACTGTCCCACAGCTGGGCAAAGGCTCAACTCTTTCCAGACATTTTTCTCCCGCGCCGTCTCTAGCCATTCCTCCCGGAACGCGTCCAGGTGACCCCGTCACCTCTTTCTCCGGTTAGCTTCTTTCGAAAACAGGCAGGGAAAAGAAATTAACGAATAGTACGATAAAATCCTCTGCTCTCTTTTGCCAAAATCGCGCTTGTTTCAAAGATTCCACATCTAGGTGTATAAACACTTGAGATACAAAACTACAGTAATTTCATATACATCCACTGGGAATCAATTTGGGAACAATTAAAAATACCACTGAACTTCACTCGAAAAAAATCTCACCAAAAAATGTACTATTATTTGTAATGTATTTTATACTAGCTTTTGCCCGCAGCTTCGCACACATACATAAAATATAGCCTATGTCACTTAGGCATAAAGCAGCTTTCAATCGGTTTAAAAAAAATTGCATTCGGACCAGTACTTTCAGAGATTACCACCTACAAACAAAAAAACTTGTCTCTTTATAATATTAGTGTAGATTATTGTTTCTATGTGAGTACATAAATAAATAATCGAATCTTATACCACACACAGACCCTTTAATACACACATTCATGTAATAAACCACTACGATATTCGTTCTCCAGAATCGCGAAGATAAATCGTCTCCAATCAACTGTTCCAACAGAAATCGAGAGAAAACATAACTCAAGTTATTTCTCGAACATCGGACCGAAAAAAAAATCATTTCCTAAAATCATCGGGGCCCAGTGAAAATGTATCGCGCAGAGGAAATAAAAAACACATGGCCAATCGGGTTGGCTGGTGAAATTATAAATCATACTGCTTCGTGAACCTAAACATGTCCAGTTGACAAAAAGGGTGATTTCTCTAAATTTATGGACAGCCCTAGCTACATAGGGAGACAGGGTAGGGACGTAGGACCGGGGATATTGAGAGTTACTACGCTATTGACGTTTGTTTGCCCACGGGGTGTCAGCAGATATGGATGAAGGTGAGTCATGTACCTATTTGGTTTGTATTATAGAACTAGCTTCTGCCAGCGGCTTCGCCCGCGTGAAGTCGGTTTCTCCATTCAAACTTTGGACCCCTGTTTCATCCTCTTAGGGGGTGAATTTCGGAAAATCCGTTCTTGGCGCATGTCTACACCCTACAAGGAACCTTGCAAATTTTAAGTTTTTAGGTGTAATAGTTTCTGAGATTTTGTGACTAATCAGTGATCGGCTTTTACCTATATAGGTTTTTTTTTTAGGTGGGAAAATCATCTTATGACAAATCTCGCTCTTGGGCGGGCGGGCCACCCATTGCCCGCCGTCCGCAAGCCCGCGCCTACGGTGGCCGGAAATCGGGATCGGAATCACGGCGGCGGTTGGGGCGTGAGGACCGTTGCCGTTGCCTCACGCGCTCCTAGATCATATACTCATAGATCACAAGTTAAGCTTTCCATCGGCAGCAATCACTTAATGAATGCATGAATATCATGTATTGTGCTGTATGCAAAACGAGCTGCTTTGTACCCGCTGCGCTGCGAGATACACGCTTTGTCTGCACTGGCCTCATCTTGTTTTCATATTGAATCTGTTCGTAAATATAGGAGACATGGACTGATTGTCTATACTATTTGTTCACTGTCTTTGTCTTTTAATTTAGTACGTACTTACTTGATGAACGTGTTTTCTAGTCAAAAGACCATTTTTGAGGTTGCAGTGACACATATTTGAAAGACGTTTTTCAACACACTCAAAAAACGAGTCGGACTCGTGCCTTGAGGGTTCCGTACAAACTTACCTATGTAAATATTTCAATTCCCGAACGAAGTCTCGAAAAATTTTCGGAATCGCAAAAAAAAATATTGTGATGTAGCTAACACCAAATTTACAGTTTTCAAATTAATTCCTATACCTGTGATATAAGACCTTGGTTTATGCCAGATTTCAGGATTCTGGGTCAACTGGAAGTACCCTATGAATTTTGATTTCCTCGAGAGTGTCGAAATATACGTTTTTTGTGACTTATACGACCGTATCTTTTTTTTCGTTAACTCTGAAGTTTGATTTTTTCACAGTTTCAAGAGACCACAGACTTGAGTATGTGGTTTTAATTTCGACTCGATACCTCCACGCGTTTCCGAGATAAAGGGTCTAGATAGAAAACAAGGTGATCTTATAAGGGTTTCATTTTTTTCTTTTGAGATACAGAACCCTAAAAATAAGTAACACTTCATAAACATAATATTTAGGTAATTATGTCACATTACTATTATAAAGGCTAATTTTTTTTCCAATTGTAAAAGATATAGTGTCATAAATTATCATTTTACTGTTAAATAAATAATTAAGTAGATGTTAATTAACTAGAAGCCTGTTTTCCAAGTAATAACTGTATGTCTATATATATTATTTATATCTTTAAACTATAGTGAAAATACCCAAAAACTGTAACTACACTATTAATTTCACAAATCACCCTGAAGGTAATTGAGTAACACTACAAATACAGCGTAATTATTAACACAACAAGAAACCGTATTTACACACATAATATACATCGTACATACATACACATACATACGGCTTCGCCTGAGTAACGAGCACCTAATTATATCGTAACCTAATTAATACGAACATCAAATATTCAGTTGCCTCACTGAGAGGCCGAGGTAACCTAGCAAATATATAATAATAATAATAATCATTTATTTGCAAACAAGTGACACTAATTACATAAATTCTCTGCCTCCTGAACTAGGTAGTGAACCTGTATCTCAGGAGACAGTTCCTTCCCTATACATATTACGCTCCAGGCGAGGATGAATGAGTGGTGTTGGACAAAAAATGTTCGCAAGGGACCTTTCTTATGAAGATCCGCGTACCGTCTCCATCAGAACGGTTGCAGAGGCACGGAGTACAGTTAGATAGCGAACCAGGGCGTTACCAACCGTAACCAAAGCCAAGTTTTGAAACATTTCAGGAGTGTAGGAGTCGCGACCGAAGTGGTATGGACTACTATGCTGTTAAATGAATAAATACTTTGACAATTTTAAAGATTTATTTATAAAACTGTAATTATGCTAAGTTACGCTAAATAATAAATGCTATGCCCGGTTTGCTGTCCGAATATGTACTGATGCCGCGCCGCACTTAGCGCGGCACAATTGATTAGCTAGATCACCAAAACGTGTTCGATCGTGATTATTGTATCGAATAAGGAGGTTACTGTTTTTCACTGCCTCTCGCTCCGTACCATGACCTGGACCAGGGCCTGACGCTCAGGTCGCCACCGTCGATCGCCTTCATGAGGACACAGCAGGGTTCCGCCTAAGCAGAGCCACTTCCACCATTTGCTTCACTGTGAGTTCCGGGCGATCCACACAATGGTGACACTCGAGCGTTCACTGTGAGTTCCGGGCGATCCACACAATGGTGACACTCGAGCGTTGCTTACCGCCAGATCCGAAACAGGCACCTCCCGTAACACTCATGTTCGACGAGGACCTACGTCAATCAGGTGGATTAAACTTACCTAAGTCGGACTTTTTATAGAGGTGCAGTTTCAGAAACTGGCACTGGGCGTATAAAAGGCTGGTTACGGCATTGGTAACATATTATGAAACTGCTGTTTGCGTCTACGCTGTAGTGACTATGGCGGTTGCTTGGCACATTCTGACTGACGCAGTGTCCTAGTAGGCAATTTAACGTGAATGCGACGAGCAAAGCGAAGCGGTCGCGATGAGTTGGTTTGATATATAATTTCGCGTCAATTCTTACTTGCGGTCGCGTTGAATTCGCGTAAATCACTTCGGATCGCTTCGTAATCGCATTTGTGTTGAATTGCACACAGGACACCGAGTGATCGGCCTTCCTAGCGAACTATTGTCTATTGTTTTAAAGTTAGCAACATTTGTGTTGCCTCTACTGTGGATCGGATTTCATCATCAGAACACCACCTAGCTGTACCAGGCAAATCAATACGCAAATACCTGCAGGCCTGTTTATGTGCCGACACACAACAGAGTTGTCAACTCAATCAGATTAGGAACGCATCAAGTCGGCACTAAGTCCCGATTAATATCTAACGTACGCAACGAATATAGCATAGAAGGACACAGAATAGTATGCAAACGGAAGGACACCGAGTGAGCGAGAGGATATCACGTGTAGCGATACTATCATACCCAGACGGGTTGGTTTTGTATATGTGTGTAGGATCATGAACACGTTTTCTTCTGTGTACGTAAGCTCGGAGCGTTCGATCATAGAAAGAAAAAATACCGGGCAAGTGCGAATCGGACTCGCACGCGCACTGACCGTACTTCAGTACAAACTTACCTACGAAAACAGTAAAATTCCCAAATTGAATCACGAAGATTTTTCTGAATCGCAAAATTATCGCGACTGAGGATCGTTCCTTACAGGACGAGCAGTCCCAAGCTTGGGTAGTTGCTATGTTCCACCGTGTCTTCCGGGCGGTCCGCGCAATGATGGCACCCGAACGTTTCTTCCGCCTGAATCCGGAACAGCAATCTCCCGAACTTACCATGTCTGATAAGGACCTGTGTCATGCGAAAGGTGAGGACGTCGTGGCATCTCTCCAGCCACTCCTTAAAGAGGAGACTTATCGCCTCAATCGTTTTGCAATTCCGATGCATCTCGTTAGATCTGAAGCCACGCCAACGTTTTTGGGAAAAGGCTAAGCAGGAAGTAAAGCCACGCTAACTATTTCCCCATCTACCACAAAAACAAGTAAGAAATACGGCACTCCATTGACTTATTACTCCATGGCAGACTATGTATAACAAGCGAGCTCCGTCAATTAGTGACCAATGCACCGGTTCATCTGTATTTATGAGAGAAAACTAGGTTGTTTCAAACCACTATACGGCACTAATATGTTTGCTTTTGGATGTGAGATAACAATGGGTATTCGGCATCCTAAATATTTTTCTCTTTTTTTCTTCCGAACCAAACGTGGTAAACAAAATTTTCCTACACTGGGTCGAGCTCAGATGCAAAATCAAGACAACTGATGACTCATTTGCCGTCTCGCTCCACTCAGAGTGGAAGAAGCTATTATATGGTTTCCTTTATTTATTAAATGATTTTCCAACCCAGATAACAAAGTTTCCGTCAACTTAGGCGCGGGCTTGTGGACGGCGAGCAATGGGTAGCTCGCCGTGCGACCGTCCGGAAACCGTCCGGACCGAACGAAGTCGTCGACGGCGCATACTGTTCCACGCGCGCCTCAAGGAGATGTCAGCAACCGTAGGGACCCAGCAGGGTCGAAGCCTACTGGGGCCATGGGTGGTGCGAAAAGAATCCGAAAGTTGATTTTGGGTAAGATGCTGGTTTTTTGTACTGTTTCTAGTTTAAACCATTTGTCCTGAAAAGATGAAACCCTACGTGAAAATAAAATAACCAAACTAAATAAAACAAAAAAAAATGTCTCATATTTGTTCCAAGAGGGTTGAAAAGTTGTTCCATATTGATACAATAGGGTCGAAAAGTTGTCCCATATTTGACCCAACAGGGTCATAAAGTCCATTAACCAAAACACATCCAATTCAAATAACATAGAGACATGTATCCAAATAATTACTCTCATTGTACAAATGTGAAATTGCCTATTTCGTATCAGATCGCATGTCGCATCCGTTAGGGTTGTCACTGCACTGATAAATTATTGTTTGAGGTTTGTTTTTGACTCATAAAATAAATATCAACGTTTTTAGGCACGCTTTTGTGGCGTGTTGATTCTGATTTGTTGGATATGTTTTATTTATTAGCAGTGCGTGTTAATTATGAGAGATTAATTTAGTAGCTGGTTAGTGTTCATTAGTTTTAATTAGGTAGCTTTCAATCATATTGGGTATTCTGTATTTCAATCATTGGACTGTAATAGTGCTGTGGTGTAGTGATATAAGTGTGTAATGTTAGTGATTACCGTCAAGGCGGTATTAAGAGAGCCAAGAACGGTAATCATTAATTACTCACTTGTGAAGAAAACAACAGTAAAACTAGTAAAATTTTCCGTGACATGGCGATAAAAATCTGTTTTCATAAGCCCGCACATCATTTTTTTTTATTTACCCCTAGAGGAAGGCTAAGGTATTTTGATCATACTGCCTAGTCTTACGTTTATGTTTTCTTGCGTGAAACTTTTTTTCGATAATGTCTAAGAAAATGTTACATCCGTATTCTATTGTCACTAACAATAGAATACGGATGTAACATTTTCTAATGATTTTGTAGTATTTAATTTTATTTCATTAATACAGCCACTGAACATCACTATAATAAAAAAAATCACGCAAAAAAAAAAACCGCGCACATCTTAAAATGGCGGCCATAGACCAAAAAAGACAATTTTTATTTGAATGTACGTATTATTTGCTAAATGTTTTTATTAAACAAATCGTTTGTACAAATTAAATTTGTCTATTTTAACTAGTATATTGGATAAAATAAGTAAGTAAAACACTAATTTATATACTATTTTACGCAATAGCTAATGGGACTTTTATTCGAATTCAAAATTTGTTTAGCGAACAAAGAGGTTGAACAAAAAGGTTTTAACTACATGATAGCACTAGTGCGCAATGGTAATCAAAATGTCACAGTTTGGTAACGAGTGCCATTATATACCTAAGTGCAGTGCAATAAGAGTCACTTTCTGAGCAAGTGTGTTGAAAAGAATGTTTTATACAAGCAAAATGTTAGTACCTAACTCGAAAACATTTACAGGCTACTTTTGAATTATCAGTGTCGGTCTCTCAAAAAAGAAAAAGAATAAGAAAATAATGCCTATTGACCCAAATCCAGGGTCTCGTTTTTTTCATTGAGTTATAAAGCGGTCTATTTAGACTATTTCACGTTTCTATCGTGCCCATATGTCTACGATTTAGAAGAGTAGGTATTTCGATTCCAAAGTACATTTTTTTTGGTATATTCATATACATAGTTGGCTTATAAATACTCATAGTTCGTTAATATAAATCCTATATGGATGTTTTAATTTTTGGATATATACCTATAAAAGATTGCTAATTAAAAAAAATTGAAAAATTATTGACTTTTTTTTAAATATTTAGACTAAAAACTTGCACTGCTAGCAGATTTACACAAGTTTTTTTGTTAACTATACCTACTTATAAATCGATCCAATTATATTTTTCATCGTTAACCCTAAAAATATGACCGTAGTTCTTAAGAAAATTGTATTTCAATATAGTCCCAAAAATATTTGAAGTCAGACGAGAGTGACCTTAGGGAGATACATAAGCATAAGGATAATCAGCCTTTTAATGTTCCCACTGCTGGGACTCAGGCCTCCTCTTTCTAGCGCGGACACAGTGCGGAGTGGTGAATGTCACATAGCAGTGGGTGATGAGATAAATTACAAAAACTGATGCGCCGGGCTGGGTTTGAACCAGCGACCTACAACTCGTAAGTCGGGGCCGTAACCACTCGGCCACCATTGCTCTAAGTACATACGTGTTTATTTATTTTATTCGAAACTTTGGCAATAAGCTCTAATTACCACTGCGGCCAGTAATATGGATTTGTTAGTTTTATTTGAGCCACTTTATCACCCACATATTTTAGTAAAGTAAGTTGTAAATTATTTTATATCTCCTATGAGAACGGTTACTGGGGTGAAAGTGTTCTTTCTGCTATTATATTGTTTCAGTCCTTCGATGTACGCTGTATAAACGACGAAGCGAAACGCTTAGTCCGAACCGTTGAAGTTTCAACAACGTGAGGGTGGATACTCACCGTTCGACGGGTTGTGCGATGGTAGAAAGGAGATGGCAGAATCAAGTCATACAATTCCCGGGCACGCTCTCCAAAATGCATCCTGTAAAATACCAAAAGGCTGGCTACCCTTCGCCTGTGCTCGAGGCCTTGTAGATTAGACTTAACTAAAACTGGATCCCCAATTAGTGACTGTTTTTATGTGACTGCAGTACTTCATACACGATCGGACCTTTGCTTCGGTTAAGCACACTGATTACAACAATCTAATGAGTTGGTACCTCGCCGTCCAATCGTCCGGTAACCGCCCGGACCGAGCCCAAGTCGTCGACAGCGCGTACTGTTCCACGCGCGCCTCAAGGACATGTCAGCAAACCGTATGGGCCCAACAGGGTCGAAGCCTACTGGGGCCAAGGGTCTGCTTCTGAAAGGAAGACTCGGCCCTGTTATGAAAGGCAATGAAGAGCAGGAGTGGGGTTTTAGCCGGTAAAAGTCTGACACACCCTCGCGCTCCACCCAAGAGCAGGGGATGTCATTAGATGACTTTCACACCGAAAAACAAAACTCTAATAAGTTGACTGGCGAGAGGCCACTCACAAAAAGTCTTTCTAGCAAGTACCTAATATCTTCATTAAAATATGGATCATTGTTTAGGCCACATCATTTACGTGGCATGACACAGTTAATTAAACATGAATTTCAAGGATACTTAGCTTCAATCAATCAATCAATTAACAAACAATTTGACCTAATTCATATAATGTTCTGTATACAAAGAAAATCATTTTCTTGGTATTTATAGCTAAAGAACGGTAACTTAATCTATTTTGCCCACGATTTAGACTATCAGGAGCAAAAATATATTTACTCAAGCCCTGGAAAGCAAAGGGCAAATGAAAGAACACATGTGAGTTTTAGCGCCTCCTCTCGCACCATCCAGAGCGCGAGAAGTTATTAGATAATTTCCGACCTCAAGAAAAACTGGGATAATCCCTGAACACAACTCCTAACTCTAGCAACTTTTGCAAACCAGAAGGTTGATTCTATTGAGTGGCGGGCGCCAGAATAGTGCCAAAGAAATGAAAACCGAGAAATACTGGAAAACGCTTTAACTGCCTTGTAACATATTAAGAAAAAATCTCATCATCATCATTTCAATCAAAATTCGTCCCTCAAGTTTAGTCAGGACAACGGATCCTGTACGTCTCATATCCATCGGATTCTTCCGACCCTCACCAGATCATCCGTCCACCTTGTAAAAGGCCTTTCAACACTGCGTCTTCCGGTACGCGGTCGCTACTCCAGAACCTATCAGCCCCATCGACCAACTGTTCTGCGAGCAATGTGCCCTACGATTTTTCGGTCTATGTTGGTCATCATCATCATTTCAGCCAAAAGACGTCCACTGTTATAAGCCTCCCACAAGTATCCACAACTGGTAGCCACAACGACCAGTCCTGTGCGTCTCTCGGCCATCGAATTCACGCGACCCTTCACTACGTCTTCAGTCCACTTTGTAGCCTTCCAACGCTGCGTCTTCACAATAATAAAATGTATAAATTTTTAGGGTTCCAAACCTCAAAAGGAAAAAACGGAATCCATATAGCCATACACCCACTTTGTTGTCCGTCTGTCTGTCTATCTGTCTGTCAAGACCCTTTATCTCGGGAATGCGTTGAGGTATCAAATTTAAAATAAAACCATATAGGTACTCAAGTCTGCGGTCCCTTGAAACTGTGAAAAAATCAAATTTCTAAGTTAACGAATAGAAAAGATACGGCCGTTTATGTCTCAAAAAACGTATATTTCGACACTTTCCTGGAAATCAAAATTCATAGGGTACTTCCCGTTGACCCAGAATCCTGAAATTTCGCATAAAGCAAGGTCTTATAGCACAGGTATAGGAAATATATAATAAACCGATACCTGTAAATTTATTGTTACGAGACAACAAAAAAAAAATGCGATTACGAAAAATCTTCGAGGATTCGGGAATTGAAATGTTTACTCGGTAAGTTTGTCAGGGCGCGAGTCGGACTCGCACTTGCTCAGTTTTTTTGTCATTCTATCACTCAAAGTTACCAGCCATTCCGACGCCTCCAAGTCACATGCAACTCAACATCTCTATCCACCCTCGCACACTTAACAGAGCGTAAAGGTAAGGAAGGAAAATGCAATATTTCATGTAAGCATAGCCCGTCTCCCTCGCTTGCAAAAACTTCACGGGATGTGCTTGGGGGGGTGAGCAGACAATGTTCATCATCACTTTTTACATGTTAATGGCGGAAGACCCTAATGTCCTTTTGTGGGTCGCTGATTTATTTATGAAATGTGTTTATTTAGGTACGTTGTAGGTTGGTAGACGTGCTGACTGGCTACGTCGTCGTCTCGTACAACGTCGTCAGGGATAAGCCATAAAATAGATAGATACAGTACAGCTGAAGTCAATCTCATGTATTTTTTTTTTCCGGTGGGAAAGTCATCTTATGACATCCCCCGCTCTTGGGCGGGGCGGGAGATAGTGTCAGACTTTTACTGACTAAAAATCCACTCCTGTTCCTTCGTTGCCTTTCGTACCAGGGCCGAGTCTTCCTTTCAGAATCAGACCCTTGGCCCCAGTAGGCTTCGACCCTGCTGGGCAGTTGCTGACATCTCCTTGAGGCGCGCGTGGAACAGCACGCGCCGTTGACAACTTGGGCTTGGTCCGGACGGTTACCGGACGGTCGGACGGCAAGCCACCCATTGCTCGCCGTCCGCAAGCCCGCGCCTACGGTGGCCGGAAATTGGGATCGGAATCCCGGCGGTTGGGGCGTGAGGACCGCTGCCTCACGCGATCGGCCGCCTCCAATCTCATGTATGCACTTCACTTTTTATAATACCTACACTCGGCGATCGCGCTAGGGTCAGCGCGTGGCACCGAATTGTACCGCATCGAGTGCGACCGGGCGCGGTGATAAATGCCTACCTAATCTGAATTTTACAAATATTATATAGCCACAAAATCGTCTTCTCTTTCTCAGTGCGGGGCCTATTATGTGTTACGTTATAAAAAAACCATCAAAATACAAGCAAATATCAACTTACCTCTCTGCATCGATATATATGTACTACGCACCCTCTTTGAAACAACTGGTAGCCTAAAAAACGTCAATTCACTGTTTAATGTTGAATTTAAACAATCGTCCACTGAACAGTTATAATAAGGTTTTTTTGTTGATCCATTTTTCAACAAAAAGTTCACAGACGCGTGTCTCCAACGGATAGCACTCGAGCTCGCATTGAGCTGAATTGAGCCGAGATATTGTGTCTGTGAGCGGTGTCTATGTGTGCGTTGCTCGAGCGCGCTTTATATGTAGATTGACTTCTGTACCTATCTATTTTGTGGATAAGCGCTTGGGATAACCAAGTGGATACAGATTTTGACTTGAAGTTTAGTACCTGAGACTTCTTTTTACTATGCCAGACATAGTTCATAACGACATCACAATTATTATTTTTTTTTAATTTGGGAACTACCGAATAAAGCCGATGCCCGCTAGGGTTACGGGAATTTCAGATAGATATACCGTGGTCTTAGAATGTAAAGTGTGATTGAAAGACACAGGTTGGTTTTAGTTAAACGTCTAACCTCTCGCTCCACGCTAGAGGTAAGCGGGAGAAGTCATTGAATTATTTCCCAACCCAAAAAAAAGCGCTACCGTAGGCGCGGGCTCGTGGACGGCGAGTGATAAATAGCTCGCCGTCCGGCCGTCCGGTAACCGTCCGTACCGAGCTCAAGTTGACGACGGAGCGTAGCGCGCCTCAAGGAGATATCAGCAACGGTAGAGGCCCAACAGGGTCGAAACCTACTGGGGCCAAGGGTCTGATTCTGAAAGGAAGACCCGGCCCTGGTATGAAAGGAAACGAAGGAACAGGAGTGAGTTTTTAGTCAGTAAAAGTCTGACTCTGTCTCCCGCTCCACGCAAGAGCGGGGGATATCATTGGATGATTTTCCCAATGAAAAAGAAAAACAAAAAAACGCTTGCTTTATCTGAAAATATATTTTAGTACTTAGGTACTTATGTTACACAGCATTTTTAAGTAACTATGTTACGGTTCTTAGGTAGCTATTATTTTCAAATTATTATATATTTCGAGGAACTCAAACCAAATAAAGCGATAATTTAGTAAATTCTAGAAAATGAAATAATATAACTGAAATTAATTATTTCAGAAACAGGAACTTTCTTGGAAATCCTTGCTCGTGTGAGCATTAATAAGATTACATGAGAACATATTATAACGTATAATATTAGGTATTTAACTATTAAATTACCGTTTTTAGAAAATACAAAACACAAAGAAATCAGTAAATAACTGATTTTGAAAAAAGAATAACATGCCTCTAATATAAAGTTTATTTGAACTTACAATTCCAAGTCAATCCAAAGATATAACACTTCAAATCAACCCGTTTTAAAAAACGGCAATTTCATACTTTAAACCCTATAATTATACATTTGTATTCTGACGGCACAGTTGGCGCGGCGGTTTCGATTCCGATTATTTTTTTATCTATTTGGTAGGCCTGCGAACAGTTCATAAGCTATATTTTACCTTCATACCCCCCATTTTTTTCTTTGATAATATAATTTATCTTTTATTTCTATATTAAAAAAGCAGTATGTTATTAGATCAATTATAAAAGGTCGCCTTTTTAACCGACTTCCAAAAAAAGGAGGAGGTAATCAATTCGGTTGTATATATTTTTTATTTTTGTTACCTCAGAACTCCATCGTTTATGGACCGATTTGCAATTTTTTTCCCCTTAAAGGATATGCTTCCAGATTGGACCCATATTTTTTCAATATCTAGTTCTGATGATGGGATCCATGAAGAATCGAGGAAACTCCTCAAATGTTATAGGCATATAGTGATTTTAGTATTTTCGTCGACAGTCAAAAAGTAACATTTGATGAAGTATAATCGATGAAAAAGACCAGAAATGGCCAACGGAACTTCATACTCACATAAATAATTATGTGAGTATAGTTAAGCAATTATGACAATACAAATAAATAAATTGTAATTGTTATGAGAAATAGGTAAGTACTCTGGCTATAAGTGTATTGCAAAATGTGAAACAAAAACTTTTTCAAACAAATAACCGACTTCCGAAATTAAAGTTATTTAATCTTTTTTTGTGAAGTCGGTTTTTTTTTTTGTAAAAAGTTTTTTTTTTATATTCATATAACTACAGAGTTTCAAAAAGCTGAAACCGGCTAAGTGATTTAGCCTTCAAAAAGAAAGTTACAATTTCCTGGCAGATAAAGCTTATTATAACTTAAATGAGTTTTTAATGAGAAAATGTTAATTTGTTTTTCTGTTATCAAGACATTTTTAATAATATAATTTTACTTAATATGATATTCTAGAACTATAATTTAATTATGATTCCACATACAAGTCACATTACTCGCAGAACAAATGGTCGATGGGGTCGAAAGGTTCTGGAGTGGTGACCACGTACCGGAAGACGCAGAGTTAGATGGCCTCCCACAAGCTGGCACAAGGCGGACTGACAACCTGGTTGAGGGTTGCGGGAATGTAATCAGGATCAGGTCAGGTTTCTTAACTTAGTAAATAGTTTACTCTTTACCATGTCCAAATCCAAGTCTATAACCAGTGCGTGTTACCAGTGATGACATATGGCACTGAAACATGGTCGCTTACAATGGGCCTCATCAGAAGGCTTACAGTCACCCAAAGGGCAATGGAAAAGGCTAAGCTCAGAGTTTCCTTGTGTGATCGCATCAGGAATGAAGATATCCGCAGGAGGACCAAGGTCGCCGACGAAGTCCGAAGAATCGCCAAACTTAAGTGGCAGTGGGCAGGGCGATGCGGCCCACAGGTTCTAGAGTGGCGACCACGCACCGGAAAACGCAGCGTTGGAAGGCCTCCCACAAGGTGGACCGACGAACTGGTGAGAGTCGTGCGAATGCGATGGATGGGAGACGCACAGGATCGGTCGTTGTGGCGACGCCTATGTCCACCAGTGGACGTCTTTCGGCTGAAATGATGATGATGATGAGGTCCAAATTAAATCCAATTAAATCCACTCAGAGCTGGAGAAACCATTTGATGATTTCCAATGAAAAAAGGGGTTGCCAGTGACATACAGAATACAGTAATATAGAGAACCACAGATACAGAACCATTTTTATCGAAATTTTCCACATTGTTTACAACCATCTGGCGCCCGCACGTATTTCAGGTCAACGCACCCTTTCCATGAAAATAATTTTAATGTTCATATAATACAACACCGACTTCCGAATTTCGCGTATTACCGTCACTATTAACACATATTATTTCATTTAAATAATACAAATATTTTAAATACGGATGAGGGAATATTAATGTGGATTAACCATAATTCCACAATAGTACATTTTGATACAAGTGCTGAAAGTTTGTCATTGCGACCGAGGCGGAAATTCACCCGAGCCGTAGGCGAGTGTGTTATGGAGCCGAAGACTGCAGTGACAAATTTGCACATGTATAAAAAACCAAAGATCACCTTTCATACTCTCCTTTTTTGGAAACACTTCGGTACCACGGTGATAACGCATGACAGATCCCTAAACGCATAATGCAACAATTTACAACAAAATTCAAACTGGTTTGCTCCAACCATGTTTTATTCATATACAAATGAGCTGATCCACGTTCATTCGAACGAATACAACAACGGCAAGCTCTAACTGCGACCACCCTGTATTTCAACTATTTAATCATTGCGTCGAAATTGTGTGTCTAAACGCCCATAACTGGTAAAAGTGAGGGCTCACTGACAACGGGGAGAACAGCAGTATGTAATTGATTGCATTTAAATTTTGTAAGTATTACCTAACTGTTGGCTAGCACTGCATTGAAACTATAACCCTCAAGGTAATGCTTAGACAAGAGTCATGGTACCTCAGGGCTCATAAACTCCATCGTGACATTTTTTTATTTATATAAACTAGTGCTTGACAGCAATCCCACTTGATTATAAGCCGTGATGCAATCGTTGATTGTGAAGAGCACTAGTTTATTAATTACTCTAACCTTGAAGACACCTAAATTATCATTGGACGGGAAGACCGCTGCAAGCAAATTGTTCTAGTCCTTCCCATCCGTGTACGAAGTATCCTATAAAATAACAACATCATTGAAAAAGTGGCTTCACTGACTATCGATGAGCGGCCTAGAAGATTCCTGTCGACAGTTACTTTTTGTTCCAGTTCAATTCAAGAAGCAAGCTAGGGCTATCGATTGAGTAGTTGGATCGCTGGTTCACTCGGATTACAACACACCGAAGTTTATAATTACCTAATTAGGTCTATCTACAGTGAAATAAAGGTAATTGTGAAGTGAATTGTCATTTTAATTCTATATCATACCATAAACTTTCTACCAAAAACCCTTAACGATGAGGGCTGCACTTTATCACAATTTATCGCTGTCGCCTTTAAATGCTTCAACCCCTATGTAGAAGCTTTTTTTTGAGTTAGGAAATCATCTTATGACTTCTCCCGCTCTAGAATGAAATGGGAGGGCCTGTCAGACTATTACTGACTTACACCACACCTATGTTCCTTCAGTTGTCTTTGCGTTCCAGGACCATGAGTTTATCCTTTTCAGAACCGATCCCATGGCCCTAGCAGGCATCAGCCCTGCTGGGCCCCTACGAACGGCTCAGCTTGCGAATCAAATAACGGGTGTTTCGTACCTAAGTAGATTCATCATACTCGCTGACACTGGGACCACACCCCAGCCCCAGTCAAAGAGACCATCTCAAAGCAGCCGGATGCAACCAAAATTCATAATCACAAGATACTATGTGCAATGTAATTCTGCACACTATTTAAATATAAAACAGTCGAATTTCGTTGGAATCTCAACGTTCCTGTTTAGTTGTATTAAAAAGAAAAATTACCATACGTCATGTACATTGATGTAAATCTCATTTATTCTTTTACTGTCTTCTGTAGTCAGGTTCGTTTCCCTGATCCAGAAACATCGATTATTTTAGTTTTTCAATCAAGATTGTTCTATAACAGCCCAGATAGATTTAATAACAGTGGAGCATGCGGTAGAGGTGTACCCCGCCTGGGCAAAGAACCGCCTTGTCCTCGTGGGGGCGATCGGTGGCAGTGATCTCTCGCTGCGGGCGTTGGTACAAGCCATGGTCCAAAGCGAGGAGGAGTGGCCTCCTTCTGCGAAGCAGTAATGATAGCAAAAGAGGAGGCTTCACGTGCACGCGCGAGTGAGCGGCGTTCACGCCCCAGCCACCGGGATCCCGATCCCAATTTCCGGCCACCGTAGGCGTGGGCTTGCGGACGGCGAGTAATGGGTAGCTCGCTGTCCGACCATCCGGTAACCGTCCGGACCGGGCTAAAGTCGTCGACGGCGCGTACTGTTCCACGCGCGCCTCAATGAGATATCAGCAAACCGTAGGGGCCCAGCAGGGTTTAAGTCTACTGGGACCAAGGGTCTGCTCCTGAAAGGAAGACTCGGCCCTGGTATGAAACAGCAACAACGAAGAAACAGGTTAACTAACCCACCTATCAAAGAAAAGATAGATTTAATAATACTCCTTATTAAACACCATAAACAATTACAGTAGGAGCTAATTTTTTAGATGGAAAATCTAAAACTTTTACTATCTAAAGCCCACCTGACCTGTGTTTCTTTAGCCCTTTGCTATCCAGGACCACGGTAACTCTTTCTAACTATTCCGCAGCCCTAGCAGACATCGACCCTGACGAGCCCTGACAATCTTGCTGACATCTCTGAGGTGCGCGTGAAATACAATACCGTCAACCCTGATCCTAATCAGACGACGAGCCACCCATCGCTTTCCGTCCGAAAACCCATGCTTACGATGACCGGGCGTTGCCCTTCTATTCCCGACGCCCTTTATATCCTCATTTTTTCCCCTCCTCCTCTGCACGTACTGTTGTTTTGCAAAAAGGTGGCTGCTTCCTAGTACCTCACTAGGAAGCAGCCACCTCTTTGTTATTTAGTAGCAGTTATTTTTTTTGTGACATACTTAGTTATAAATTTAGTTTCCAGATTTTTTCCTATACTTGTGCTTTTTTTTTTAATACTTATGCTACGAGACCTTGCTTGATGGCAAATTTCAGGATTTTAGGTCAACGGGAAGTGCCCTATGAATTTTGATTCCCTCGAGAGTGTCGAAATATACGTTTTTGCGACATAAACATATCTATTTTTTTCGTTTACTCAGAAGTTTGATTTTTCACAGGACCAGTTTCAAGGGACCTCAGACCTTAGTATATGGTTTTAATTTCAACTCGATACCTCCATGCGTTCCAGAGATAAAGGGTCTTTACAGACAAACAGACAGGAAGACAGACGAACAACAAAGTGATCCTATAAGGGTTCCGTTTTTTCCTTTTGAGGTACGGAACCATAAAAACAGTTTTAATAGATTAAAAAAAAAAATTGGTTATGTTCTAGTGAGGTCTCAATCGACGATTTAACAACAACACACCCCACACATCAATTATCGCTCGCAGAGATCCGATCCCTTGTAATTACTGGCAGGTATCCTAGGCAACCAGTTGTGTTAGATCTTAATTAATGGCCCACTAATGCAACCGTAAGCAATTGCACGGATTTGACTAATTGTTACTGGATACGTGCATTTAATCAACAAGTAATACGAATAGCGTAAAATGCATGTTTTGACGAAAAATATCTTAGGTTCAGTACTACTTCGTAGAGGTTAAAAAACTTTTTTAAATCTGCTCTTATTCCTAGCGCTTTTAAGCACGCAATTTACTGGTTTTCTGTTCTAGTGTGAAAAAGTGCGCGAGTTCGCCCCTACCACAATTTATTTATTAACTATTTATTTATTTAAACTTCATGTAGGTACAGTAGTGGTACATAGGCGGACTTAATGCAACAAGGCATTCTCTACCAGTCAACCTGTGGGTTAAAAAAGACTGTGGTAGGTTTGCACAATAAACGTTCGTAACGTAAAGTATTGTGTTAAAAAAAGATAAATACGCCGTGTTTGGTTATTTGGTATCATTTGAAAGGGCTTCACTTGTACATTTTCAAAATATTGCTCAAATTTAAAGTGACGCCCTCTGGCGGACTAAAAGTAATGTGTTAAAGAAAATGTTAATTTGTGTCTGTCTTTGATATCATTTGAAAGTGCTTCACTTATAGTGTCCATTTTAAATAAATCATTATTCACTTTATTCTTTGTAAACACATAAATTACATTTTTAAATATTCTTTTAAACAAAATATACAAAAAAATAAAAAATAGTACCCCACTGGTATCGGGAATAGGGTCCAAGCTACCGGCGGTCAGGGCTCCAGAGAAAGGAACCTCCTAACAATGCGAGCCGTGCCC
Organism: Mythimna pallens; assembly: GCA_961205895.1. Lineage (NCBI taxonomy): Eukaryota > Metazoa > Arthropoda > Insecta > Lepidoptera > Noctuidae > Mythimna > Mythimna pallens. Next base: position 20,224,123 of record OY540844.1, read on the forward strand.
AGGAGTACCGCTTTCTGAATCAAGCCCTTGATCCAGCCGCCTAACACGAGCCTCCTAAGGTGTTGGGCGAGCCTCTGGCTTAATAGCCAAAGTCATTGCCCAACACGACTATCGGCACAATGATCGCCGAGTCCACATCCCACATGTTGACAACCTCGCGAGCCAAGTCAATATACTTGATTTGTTTATCTTTCTCGGCTTTCACGAGGTTCTCGTCATTATTATTATTATACTTATCAAAAATTGATAACACCAAAATAGTTTAAATAATGAAAAATTAAAAAAATTAAAACCCGACTACGACGAAAAAAACAACACTGAAAAAGTATGTAACAAGATTTTCAGGATGCTAAAATAAACAAGGTAACTGGAGGAGCAAGAACAGAACAAAAAGAAAAGCCGTAGTCACACGTTATTAAAGAGTCACGATTGGTACCTGCCTATATATCCTGGAAATATTGTTTCATACATTTGGGGTTCTTTTTAGGTAGGAAAGTCATCTAATGACAAATTCCGCTCTTGAGCGGTGCGAGAGATAGTGTCAGACTTTTACTGATAAAAAACCCACTCCTGTTCCTTCGTTGCCTTTCGTACCAGGGCCGAATCTTCCTTTCAGAATCAGACCCTTGGCCCCAGTAGGCTTCGACCCTGTTGGGACCCTACGGTTTGCTGACATCTCCATGAGGCGCGCGTGGAACAGTACGCGCCGTCGACGACTTGGCTCGGTCCGGACGGTTACCGGACGGTCGGACGACGAGCTACCCATTGTTCGCCGTCCGCAATTTTTTTTACTTTTTGTACGTTATTTTGGGCAGGTAAGTATCAAGAGGTGGCGAGATGATTTTGACGCTTAACGCAAAAACTGTTTCGAAATGGCCAGAGAAAAGAATACTTAGAAGGAATGAGGGGACGTCTTTGCCAAGCAGTGTCACGGGTTTGATTTTGAACACTTAATTAAAGAGAAAAACGAGTTACTATAGAAAGTTATTAGCCTAAATTTTTCAATGACTATACTCTGTTTGCGATAACATTAGACAGAAATTAAAAAATGTTGTTTTAGGGTACACTTTGTAATAAAAGTACAAATGTGTACTACTAGTGTCAATGTTAAAACCCTAAAAGAAGCAGGGGTTGTCAGTACCTAGAACGATTTTCATTGTACTTTAATATAATACTAGTTATCTCTATTTGTATGAATGTTAAATAATTATTTTGTTACCTTGTATTGTGTGGTAGGAGGAGTTCACATCGGCGTCGGGTCGACGATGAAGTACCTGGGACTCGTCCTCGACAGCCGATGGAATTTCGAAGAGCACTTCCGACGTCTGGCTCCCAAACTGGATCGGAATGGGGCTGCCCTTAAGCGGCTTTTACCTAACCTAGGGGGTCCAGACGCCTCCTGCCGGAGGCTCTACGCAGGAATCGTTAGGTCCATGGCCCTTTATGGGGCGCCGGTATGGGCGCCGTCACTGCGAAAACGACCGGCGGCCAAGCTGAACGCATGCCAGAGGGTCATGGCCATCCGAATGGTGCGGGGATATCGCACGATATCCCGCGAAGCGGCGAGCCTCCTTGCTGGCCAGCCACCATGGTATCTGGAGGCAACAGTCCTTGCACGCATGCACGATCTGCGCGTGGAGATGCAACGTCGGGGCGAAACTCCGCTGCCGCGCCAAGTTGCGGCATGGCGGGAAGAACTCCGGCGGGATATCATGGTGGAATGGCGACAGCAACTATCGCAACCCAATGCTGGGCACGCCACAATTATGGCGGTAAGTCCCCTCTTTGAGGAATGGCTAGAGAGACCACATGGCGTCCTTACCTACCGCATGACGCAGATCCTTACCGGACATGGTAAGTTCGGGAGGTTCCTGCACCGAATTCGTGCGGGTGTCGCCACTGTGTGGAACGCCCGGAGGACACGGTGGAGCATACGGTGGAGGTGTGCCCCGCTTGGGCAGAGCAACGCCGTGTCCTCGTGGGGGCGATCGGCGGCAGTGATCTCTCGCGCCGGGCATTGGTACAGGCCATGGTCCGGAGTGAGGAGGAGTGGCAGGCGGTCGCCTCCTTCTGCGAAGCAGTAATGCTAGCAAAGGAGGCGGCCGATCGCGTGAGGCAACAGCAACGGTCCTCACGCCCCAACCGCCGCCGGGATTCCGATCCCGATTTCCGGCCACCGTAGGCGCAGGCTTGCGGACGGCGAGCAATGGGTGGCTCGCCGTCCGACCGTCCGGTAACTGTCCGGACCGAGCCCAAGCCGTCGACGGCGCGTATTGTTTCACGCGCGCCTCAGGGTGATGTCAGCAAATCGTAGGGGGCCCAGCAGGGTCGAAGCCTACTAGGGCCACGGGTAGTGTGAAAGCGAAGCCCGGGGCCCCGGGATGAAGGCAAAGAGGGAACAGGAGTGGGTTTTTAGTCAGTAAAAGTCTGACACTATCTCTCGCTCCACCCAAGAGCGAGATTTGTCATTAGATGATTTTCCCACCTTAAAAAAAAAAAAAAAAAAAAAAAAAAAACCTTGTATTGTGTACAATTCATATGTTTTGTAAGAAGGAAACTTGTTGATATTCATTTAAAAAAAAAAATTAAAGTAAACTTGTTTGAAATAAAGTTATGTATATTTAAAAAAAAAACATTTCATTTATCTATCTAAGTGTTTAGTGCTTACCTTACAATAATCAAATTTATCCAAGTAGGTAATGTTAAAATGTTATATTGAAACCACTATTTATTAAAATTGTTTGAATTTATCTCGAATAATAAATATTGTGCACACCTGCTTCTATGAACCTCTTGTGTCAAATGCAGAAGTAAATGGAGTATAGAGAAAAACGTGTCGGAAAATTCGTATTTGGATTTTACCAATGAAAGATTATTATTATATGAAAAAAAAAAACATGAACGTCTTAATAGATTCTTTAGCCTATAATAATTATGTTCTCTTACGTTTCTGAATAGACACACTATACCTTACAGATTTAACCCTATAAACCTAGTTCAGAATCACATAGAATTACCAAAGTGATGCACAGCGCATGCTAACCGCTGCACGACAGCACCAACCTGCGGTCTGCCACCAAATGTCAGCGAAATTAACGTCTCACTTGAGGAGATGCAGCGCTGCATCAAGCGTTTCATACCGTAATCATAACTCAGCTTACTGTTGTGCGATGAAAAATGAAGCGCTATACAGCTACTTGTTTTAATGTGAATGCGTTCGAAAAGAAAGTTGGCCGATGTTTGAATAATGTGTTTTCAATTTGAATAATGCGTTCGAAACAAAACGATTTTATGGAACAGTTTTTTTTTTCGTTCAAATTTTGTAAAAGGAATGTGTTTGTATTTATTTGCTTTAAGATTTTTTTTTTATTGCTTTTTGCTGTCATGTTTGATTTTCGAATTGAATTCTTTTAATTTCTTTTTTAAGTTTTCGAATCGTTTCCATTGGTAGGTACATGGTTAGGTTTGGACATGCAATTCTTTTTTCTTCTTTTTGGCTCCGTACGGTTTGTCATCATCATCATCATCATTTCAGCCGAAAGACGTTCACTGTTGGACTTAGGCCTCCCCGAAGTGCGTCTCGCATCCCTCGGATTCCCGTGACTCTCACCAGGTCATAGGCCCACCTTATAGGAGGCCTTCCAACGCTGCGTTTTCCGGTACGTGGTCGCTATTCCAGAACTTTTCGTCCCCATCGACCATCTGTTCTGAAAGCAATGCCCTGCCCACTGCCACTTAAGATTGGTGGTTCTTTGGGCTATGTCGCTAACTTTGGTTCTAATACTTCCAATTTTCGAAAATACATAGACTGACCATATAAAATAACAACACGCTGATATTCCTTGTAGAACTTAAGTGAGTTTGGCGATTCTTTAGGCTATGTCTATAACCTTGGTTCTCCTGCGGATATCTTCATTTCTGATGTGATCACGCAAGGAAACTCCGAGTATAGCCCTTTTCATTGCCCTTTGAGTGAACTTAAGCCTTCTGATGAGACCCATTGTAAGCGACCACGGTGCCATATGTCATCACGGATACATACGGTACGGTGTGTGCATTTAGCCAATATTTAATTCCAAATGCAAATAACTGCATGCACTATATAATCTATTTTCCACATTATTTAGTACAAAACAAGACGGTTAAAACCAGCAACCGATACATTTTCCACCGCCCGCAACCAGGAAACATCTTTAACAAACGGCCCAGTGAATTCCCGCTAATTCCCGTGGTCAACGCTTAACGCAAAACGCTAAAGTAATTTACGTTTACAAATGAAACTTTTAGCGTGGTCGTAAATTTAAAAAAGAGGGTCTCATAAAAAAACAAGTCGCTTAACTGCGGACGCGAACTTCTTAACGATATCTTGTTAAGATTAATATTGTGATGTTTTAGGAAAGTCATGAAATACTCTTACATACATACAACTAAGTATATAAAAAGTAATTAGGACTATACTTGGGAGAAACACTTCCGGGTATTCAATATTTTATTAAGAGATAAAGCAAACAATCTAACCGTAAATGCATGGAAATATAAAGTACTAGCTGTGGTAACACGATAAGCCGTCGATAGACTGATCAGACTTTTTGGTGCCTGACTACGTGGTCTAAGAAATACGTGCGTCATACTGAAAGTCTCTGGCTCTGGCCACTTACAATAAAAGAATGAAAAAACGATTATAGAATTCGAAAATGGAACTCTGCGAGCATGTTACTTTTTCATTTGCGAAACTGTCATTTGTTTTTATCATTGCGGCGTCCTTTCTAAGATTGTGTGTCACTATCAAAATGAATTTAACTCGTGAACATTTTTGTTCAATAATTTTTTATGATTTTCGTTGTGGCTTAACTCAACAAGAGAGTTGCCAGAGACTTCAATTGGTATTTGGTGATGAAGCACCATGCTGCAGCTCTGTGTATTCGTGGTTTGGAGAAATCAGACGTGTACGTGATCATTTCTATGACGAGGTACGTGAAGGTCGGCCGGCGACTGCGGTTACAGACTCGAATCCGTACGACAATTTATTGAAACTGACAAAAAAAATTACTTGCCAGCAAATTCGTTCTTTGTTAGGCATTGGAATGAGTCAAGTGCAAAACATTTTACATGTGCATCTGAAGGTTCGGAAGCTTTGCACTCGATGGATACCACATGACTTAATGGAGAACCAGAAATGACTGCGTGACCAGTGGTGCCGTAAAATGATAAAAAGTTTAATGGAGGACAGTCATTGGCTGTCTATAATAACGTGACAGGTGACGAAATCTGGGTGTACTGCTTTGAACCCGACAGAAAAAGCCAGTCGGCAGAGTGGGTCTTTGTTTTTAAAGATTTGCCGACGAAAGTTAAGAAAAGTCGAAGTGTTGGTTATAAAATGGTTGCTTCTTTTTTCGTCAAATCAGGACATTACACTTCAGCATCGTTTGAAGTTAAAAGGACAATGACTGCAGATAGGTACGTCAACACTTGCTTGCCCAGTCTTAGAAAGAAAAAGTGCGCGAAAAGCGTCCTCGAAGCAATGTACTCCTCCACCACGATAACGTATCCTCACATTCAGCTAAGGTAACAGAAGAATTTAAGAAGCATTTTTTTGTGAAGACCCATAATCCCATTTTTAAATCAAAAGTAACGTAAGTTCTCCTTATACCTACAGACAAACTGACAGACAAGCAGACAGACATTTTTTTTTAAATTACAGTTTTATTATAAACCGCCACTTATTTTTTTATATATACATATAAAAATTGAAGTGTCTGTTAATAATAAAACTGTGGTTTAAATTAGTTGTATAGTAGTCTGGTATTCATTGGTGAAATCCAACTACCCGATACGACTGTATGAGAGCTGCCTACAATGTGAAACCTACGAAATGCTTACTGTGCAAAACCTGATATTCGTATCTCTAGATTATTGACTACGAACTCATGCTTATATAATTTGTTGAGCTTAAACTTCAAACTAATATACTCTAAAATTACATCTCTACCGCCGTCTAGCATTTTGGTACACGTTATCATCACCAGAGGTCGGAATTAAGTAGAGTTATTTAAGTACTTATACCGATTTTATACAACGAACGAATAAAGTGGATATGCGTAAAATCCCGAGATTAATTTTAAAGAGCAGATTTTTTTTTCCTTTATTAATGACGAGGAGAAGAAAGTGTATAAATTTGTTAATCTCACCTCAGTTGACATAGAGATCTTTTTCAATGAAAAATGCTAATAAAAATTGTATGTTAATTATCTTTGTTTTATCTATATCTGAGGTTTTTGTTATTATTTATTTGTACTATTGTTGGTCACACGGGATTTTTCATTAGAAATCCCGGGAAGATCTATATTAGTATCAACCTTTCGATGCAAGTATATAAATAACTCTACTTAATTCCGACCTCTGATCATCACTTAAAAACAAATGGCCCTTCTCGTGCTTTGCTACTTACCTAAAATGATTTGAACATGGTGTTAAAGACAAGGACAAAATCGCCTTTTATTACAATAAAACTCCTAATGATGATAAACACTAACATTATTTAGGCTTACCCGACGAGCTGTCAAATACATCTTCCGGCGTCTAGCATCCTGGTACTCGTTATCTTCACTCTATAATTAATGGAAAAGCCAACAAAAGGGCACCTCTCGCACTCTGCTGCTTTCTTACATACATGAGGAATATGGTGTTTAAACCAGCACAAAGTTTACTATTTTAACAGTAAAACCTAACCTAAAACTTTAGGGGTATACAGAAAAGGATTGTAAAAGCCCACAAACCTCCGTTAAAAAGGGAGGATCCTCCAACCAGACGGGTGTTGTGTCTGGTCCAGGGAACTACCCGGTAGTTGGTTTCGGGCTGTTGTATATGTCGTGGCGAGATCATAGGAATTGATCGTTTCATGATATGGCCAACTAAAACTGGCCAGATCGTTTCAACTTTAACATTTGATGATATGTCGATCCTCGTTTGGCCATATCATTGATGTAGAGTTTCTATGATAATGAAAAGTCTAAAGAAAGTTAAAGTATAACGTTTAAAACGATCTGGCCAGTTTAACTTGGCCAATCAATTTCTATGATCTGGCCACGACATAGATATGATGTTTTAATCGCGTGAAGCACTTTAATACCGTAAAGCTGAACTTTGAATTTTCCTATTTAGTACCTAGGTGGCATCATAGGTGTCGCTACAGAACAAATCAAATATATATATTTTTGAAGTTTCAACGAGCAGTAGTAGTGGTAGTACATCTCTCTCATCATCATCACATTTCAGCTGAAGGGCATCCTCTGCTGGACATAGTCCTACCCCAAGTGTCGTCACAACGAATGGTCCTGTGCGTCTTGCATCCACCGCTTTCACGCAACTCTCGCCAGGTTATCGGTCCATCTTGGGGAAGCCTTCCGACGCTGCATTTTCCGGTGCGCGGTCGCCATTCGAGTCTCTAGTCACTCACGTCTCCCATCACTATATAATTAATGGCAGGGCCCACAGAGGAACTTCTCGTTACTTAAAAGAATTTGAACATGGTGTTAAGAACCAACACAAAATTGACTATTTTTAATAATAAAACTAATGTTGACAGATTCAAACATCATATAAGCTTACCCAACGAGCTTGTAAACACCTCTACTACCGCCTAGCGTCCTGGTATCCGTTATCATCACTCTATAATGAATGGCAGGGCCTTAGACAGGCCTTGCGCCCTGCTGCTCACACCGACAGAACAAAGGGCGTGCGTGTAGGATGAACAAAAGACGGCGCACAACATCTTAACACGACAACGTACGTGTTTGTGCTAGACACGCATCTTAAGTGAGTGCATGTACATCTTTTGTCTGGGGAAAACAGTCGAAGCGATTGTGGGATTTTTGGACATTATGGTCAGTGTAGTTTCACATGAATTATTGGTGAACTTTTGTTGTGTCTAGAAGTCAATAAGTGGTCATCAGTAGTGCTATTTGAATAAAATAAACCAGCTCAAATTAGTCTTACTTAACCCTAGAGTGCTCGCGTAATGAGCATTTAGCCGCTAGTAGCGTATGATTTATGGGATTAAATATCATCTTCACCTTATAAAAAAAAAACAAGATTCAAGTTACACCTAGTAGGGTTATTAGGCTAACAATATCGAACAAGTTTTTAAACAACCTTTTTATCATTAAGTTTTGTAGATAACCTAATGAAATCTAAGAGCACAGAGCCCACCTCTTCACATTCTTCTCGCCCTAGTACACTGGCACGGCGTCTGGATCTATTTTTCAATAACAAACAACTCGTTCTCTACAAGATTTGTTGTCACAACGGATAGCGCCGCCCGCGTACCTACTGAACTCTGCTGCACATTATTATTAGTGTGCGCCGACATGCGAGCAAAGATTATGTAGATGAGCAGAAGAGACGGTCGTACGGAAAATTCTATAGAATAGAATAAACTTTATTGCACAAATTACGTAGACTGCAGGCGGAGGCTCGAAAAAAAACCAAGGTACTTTAAACTAATTTATTTTAAATAAAGGAATTACAATTAATTTAAATGAAACCTATTCGATGCTAGAATATGGAATGACCAAAAACTTATTAAAAATAACTTATTGCTAATATGCAGTTTTGCTGCGTCGGCGGCTCGTGGCTGGCCCAAGTGTCGACGATGCAGTTTTTATGTGTTTGGCGTCAATCGTATAAATTGCTGGGTCGGCGATATCCATTGGGGATCCGTATGTAACACACATCAAAAAAGTAACACAACTTATAAATAAACTCAAGTCTATGGAGTAGTTGACGCACTGACACAGGGGGTAAACACATTGGCTGGTTACGTCACCAGCATTTAGGTTAGACGTCCCTCTTTAGCAATGGCTAGTAAACGACTGCCCGTGAACTCGAGACAAGTAGGTACACAAACACTACATATGGGTACAAGGGCGGTATTATTGCTGACAGTGATATCTACCAGGCAACCTTAGGGTGGATCGTAAAAACTTAAAATATCACAGGTCTGCGATGTAGCTGTTGTCAGCTTTATACTTATTTTTTTTTTCATATCAAAATCTAAGTTATAACTTTACTAACGTGTACTGTTAACTAAAAGTAACTACTTAAGTAATACCTACACAAAAAAGTTATGACAATTTTTGTTTTCTACGAGTTGATATTTCTAGATACAGTTAATTGTCTTCGGTTTTGTGTGTATCCAAGGGAAATGTTGCACAATAATACAAGGAATGATACATAGCTACAACATGTAGGTGTTTGAGATTCCTTGGGCACGGTGTCCCGAACAGCTGCCTCGTTTCCTGGTTTCCGAGGCTCGGAGGTGCAGACGTCATGCGCGACACCGACGTTCACTCGAAGACTTGTGGGAAACGAAGGATGCGTTATGAGGTTTTTTATGTAACAGTTGTCTTATTGTTGTGGTATTTAGTTATTTAATCAATAGCGTTTGTGGTTACTTACCCCATGTGTCTGGCCTTTACAACCGATAGATAAGTACTTGCGTTCGGTGTCTGCCTCGCCATATATCCTCCTTTTATTGCAATGAATATTCTTTTTGGTGGCATTATGTACCCGCAACAGCAAAAACAAAAATATACATATTTTAACTTAAGTCTAAAATAAACTACTAAAATAAAATTCATTTAACAAAATGAAAGTATGAATCAACTCTAATCATTCCCATTTTCCTCCAAGAGACTCTCCCATATTAGGCACAAACTAACTCATAAAATTTCTTCTTTACATTTTCTTCTGTGGTATTAAGTTATGAATTTTTCATGTTGCGGCCCAGCGCCCATGTGTTCACCGCGGTAATGCTCAGCCGTTGTTACATATACCGACAACGCCCCGACTACGGACCCGCTACGTTCGCGACTGCATTCGATGCTAGGCAGCCATTACCTGACAATTTTGAAGCATGTTTTTGGTTATGAAAGCTATCATAGATATCTTATTTACAAATATTTATTTTATCTATACTAATCTACTAATATTATAAAGCTGAATAGTTTTTTTGGTTGAATGCGCTAATGCTCAGGAATTTTTCGAATCGGATTGGTACCGATTTGAAAAATTATTTCTGTGTAAGATAGCCTATATATCTAGGAAAGCTATAGGCTATATAACATCACGCTATAACTAATAGGAGCGGAGTATCGATAAAAATGTTACAAAAACGGGGGAAAATTATTTCATTTGAGAGATTCCGTTGCGTGCGCTACGTAAACGGTTAAAGTTAAACAAAAATTATGTAGTACAAAATTATTCCCCTTCAAACGGTCTAAAAAAAACCCCATATAACCTTTTTTATGGTAATGAAATTTGTCCTAAAATAATGCATTATTTGCAAAGGTATTTTTAAAAACATAATATTAATCCTTATCCAAATAAGTACACTATTCATTTAAGTAATTATTTTATTTTGAACATAATTGTTTTTTTTTTTTTCGTTCGACTAAGATATTTCAGACCGGTAGGGAAAATATATCGACGAAAAAAACCTACAGTAATATTTTACTTGAATCAAACCTCGCATCACGCTTAGTAACTGAGCTACCGAATACTCAACTAATGAGGCACTTCGAAATTTTGCATTGTAAAACTTATTATTATTATTGGTACTTTTGCGTCCGATCTCACCTGATAGTAAGTGATGATGTTGTCGGTAAATAGAGCACGCTTGCCTAGAATTAACGTATTCACTCTTGGCTTAAAGAGCCCTAGGTTACAGCCAGGGGCGCCGACTGCGTGGGTGCTCGGGGGCTCGAGTACCCATGAGAAATAAACAGTGACTGCCAAGCACCCCTGAGAATAGACATTAAGAAACAGATCAGTAATCGAATCTTTTACTTTACGAATAAATCAAAATTTCTTTATAATAAAACTAGTTTCATTTTTATATTATGGTTTAATGATATATTTTTATCAAACATAAATAGTAATTAAGTACGCAATATGTAAGTAGAACATTTATTTATTTGTCGGTCGATCAACGTACATTTCTCTTCTCACACTTCTCCAGTGCTTCGAGTAAATTAAATGAGCATGAGCACCCATGAGGTTTTCTAAAAGTCGGCGCCCATGGTTACAGCTATCAGAAAACAGACTCCTGTAGAGAATTCTACCCTTTACCTATACGAACCTTTTTGAATCTAGAATTAAACTAATGTAAAAAATTGCAGAACCTTCCGAATGAGAACTGATATAATAAACACGGTTCTTCACTGCTCGGTACAATGTAGCACTTAGCAACTCATAATAACTATACAATATAATACCTGTCTACTAGTAACATAGGAGAACCGGGAGTGTGAAAGCAGAAGGATATGGCTTTCATACAAACTTATGGGTGTAACAGTAGTTTAGGAAAATCGTGTATGTATCTCTTTCTTGGAATTGTGTAAGGAAATGAAGTCAATAATGACTATTTTACAGCTAAATATTACAAACCAAACATTGCAGCACGGACATTAAAATCAAAGTGAAGGCATTTTAAAGTGTGGAACATTTTTTTTATATTATCTGCCTCGAAGATTACAAATTTAGACCCAGGCCAGAACTGGAGCTGGTCTATTTAGTAGACAGGCAACTGTAAGAACACTATGGGTTGTGGTCAATAAAAGCCTACTACTGCTGATTCAATCAAATATTCCTATTTAAATCATCATTTCAGACGAAAGACGTCCACTGTTGGACACAGGCCTCCTATTTAAATGTTTATTATAAAATAATATATCTTGGTCAATGTATTCAATTCAATTTTTAATTGGAATTTTAGTATTAGTGCACTAAATATTTGGGAAAAGTCACTAATTCCTGTAACACAGGTGTCAAGGCCTTACTATATGTGTACATGTTTTTTATGCTAATAAATTTATCTAAAACCGTCGACTCCACCCAAAGTGGAAGAAGGAGGTCTATTAATGATTGCCCAGATTAAAAAAACCGGGCAAGTGCAAATCGGACTTGCGCGAGGGTTCCGTACAAACCTTCCTATAAAACAGTTTAATTCCCGAATTGAATAAGAATATAATAGAATAGAAATACTTATATTCGGGACAGACACAGCACAACGGTTATAAATACAAAGTAAAAAAGAACAAAGTACAAAGTGCGCCGAGCGTGCCCGCACTAAAACGGTTGCGTATTGAGGTACGAATTTTCCGAATCTCAAAAACAGTTTTTTGTGACGTAACTACAAATTTACAGTTTTCAGTTTTTTTCCTATACTTGTGCTATGAGACCTTGCTTTATGCCAATTTTTAGGATTCTGGGTTAACGGGAAGTACTTTATGAATTTTGATTCCCTGGAGAGTGTCGAAATATACGTTTTCTGCGACATAACGAATCTTTTTTTTTCGTTAGCTCAGAAGTTTAGTTTTTTCACAGCTTCAAGGGACCGCAGACCTAAGTATATGGTTTTAATTTCAACTCGATACATTTACGTGTTCCCGAGATATAGGGTTTTGACAGACAGACGAACAACAAAGTGATCCTATAAGGGTTCCGTTTTTTCCATTTGAGGTACGAAACCCAGAAAAAAACTCCACGCTCAGCAGTCGTACTTGCAACGACCACGATACAGCCTAGACAGAGATCAAACACAATCACCCAACCAGAACAAATTCTGTGCATAATCAGGCGCTAATACATCCAATTCTCTCTTTTTACCTCCTGTCCTCGCTCCGAAACCTAGACATAAGTACAACATAAGACCGAAATATAACTGAGAAAGGCTGGTGCCGTGACGTGGCGGCCATTTTCCCTAGGATAATAAGCCGCACTTCGCTGCCACCTGTACAAGCACAGCATTAATCTTCTTCGCGATGTCGGGTAAAAAATGACAATTTAAAGTTGAAAGGAGTTTTCTTTCTGCATAATGATCAGACGGATATTGCTGATGGGTAGTTTAAAAAACTGTGTAACAAAAGTATATTAGCTGCTAATACTAAAAAAATATTTATTCATTTTATATACATTTAAATCTAATGATAACGTAGGTAATTAAAACTAACTTACAAAATAAAAATAAAACTCCTCCACATTGCTGTCGACTGGTAATGTACCCAAAAGACTGGCGGCATTGCCACGCTGAATGGCAATGCTTATCCTTTGTCCGTAGTAATAGCTAGCCCTTGGGTCACGCGAAGTGTCATAATATATATAATATATAATAATTTGTGAGCACTCGGACCCTACGATCCGAGAGTTTCAACCCCAAACGGCTCGAATATATAACTACCAACAAGGTTATTATATTTCCACCGCTTGAGGTTCTCTGCAGCCGCTGCGGCAGCACCGGCATAGCACGACGAGCTAATACTAAAATGATTTAAATTTTAAGTTAATGTTTGTAATGGCCGAGATCGCAATAATGGCTAAGACTCTCTCCCTTAACCTATAAAAGATCGTTTCGCCATTATTCCGAAGACTGTGGAATTAACATAGCATGATTTAGAATGAGTTAATAATATATTGATATTTTATTTGGTATTTATTTGGATGTTTGATATTGTATATAACATTTATGTTAAATGATGACCATAATTATGAATTACATTAAATATATTTCTTTACTTAAAATAATGAACTATGTATATTTAAAATAATAAAATAAAGTGCATATGGAACTAGTAATTTATTTTATTTTTTATTCGTTATGATACTTACTGCGTAATTTTCATCACTCAGTACTAAAACCAAATTTAATTTATTATTTTATTACCTAATAGTAAATTAAACTCAAAAATACATAGTTATTAGCTAACTGGCTAGGGCTGGCTAACTGCCTGGGTAACTACTAGGCTAGGTTGAGCAAGGGTAAATAGGCAGTCACTCCATATACATAAAATATAATATAAACCTCATCTAAACAAAAAATTGAGATGAGGATAATTGATGTCTTGAACAAACTATCTCCCTTGAATCCCAAAAACACCCACAAAATAATTGAAAACAAATTAAAATATGACGAATAAACGAAATGGCCTTTCAGGTCATCATGAAGCTCGATGCAGAGGAACAAGATATGCCTGCTTGCCTGCATTTCCGAAACAGTGTTCAACGAAGCGACCATAACGAAGATAAGCATTTAAATGAAATCATTTTGAACGAAAACCTTGCTTGTAAGGCAAATGTAAGTGGAGTAAGAAAATACAACCTACAAGCGAAAAAATAAAGAAGTAAAGAAGTAGTTTTATTGGTGAATTCCGCCCTTAATATTATAAATGCGGAAGTTTTTGATTAAGTGTGCGTGCGTGTACGTTTTTTGCCTTTTCACGCTCAAACGGCTGAACGGATTTCAATGAAACTTGGTACACAGATAGACCATGTCTTCGAATAGCACATACATAAGAATGTGTAATACATTTAAGCAATTGGCAAGAAATGCCCTAAACCCAGCATCATAATTACATAACACACCAAACCACCATTTCAATCGCAACCTAGTTATATCCCTAATTTCATAATATTCAAAAATTCATATGCTCGATAAAGAATAACTGGAAATTAATTCTATTAAATTAAAAAACTGAGAAGGATTGTGATCGATATTTTTAGTCTGGGATATGCTCCACTTTTTGTACCATTCATAGCATAAAATATTGAAAACTGAGGAATCAGAAACTCGCAGAAAAGAAAAATTTTGTAACCAGCCACGGATATCCCTTCTATTCGTGGCAGTTTACATTTTTTTTTTTTGTTATAAATAATATTTGTAGTGGTACCACGGGAGTTTTCGAAAGAGATACTGTGGGCCAGGAACGCATTGGGCAATTGAAAAAACTCTGGTGGGTTTATAGTGAGAAAAGTCTGATACTCTCTTGGTTTACTCAGAGCGGGAAAATTTATATTTTTTTATATAAAAATTCATGTCCATACATATTATAAAAAAAGAAAAGAAGAAGGAAACAAAAAAATGGTACAAAGGTGATGCTTATGTTGCAAGTTTATTTCACGGCCCACGCTGAAAACCAGCGCCGTAGACTCATCGCATTTTGCGTGTGGTCACGGCATTATGCTGAGCGTTCGGCCGTTTTGCGTATATGTGACGCATATTTTTTTCACATAATATACTTATAATTTGTTAGTTCTAAATTTGCGCCTTGATCCGCCAAATAAAATGTTTTTCTTTCTTTCTTTCTTATCTTTTCTTTCATTTCAAAACTCAAAAAAAAAATGTACTACTTGTTTCAAGAAAATACAGCAGTTGGCTAGGGGTGGCTAAAACGGTCCTTGCATTCTCCGCTCCAAGCTATAGCCCTGTTGGCCTAAGTTATGCTACTGAGTGGGCAGTGAGACGAGTGTGAAATACATTTTCCTCAATTTCGCTCTTTTCTCACTCACACAAAATTCGGGCAAACTCCGATTATTGGTTGAGGGCCGCAAACCGAGTGTTTTACTGTAGTATAGAATGTTACGGTACCGTTGAGTGTATGAAAATTAAAAGGAGAAAAATCACGATGTAGACACTTATTCCCTGCTGTAAGACATTAGAAAATCACCAATTGTATTAACATCAACACTTATCACTAAGTGATAAAACTCCATACATTTAATAAAGAACAAAAAAAAACATCAATACTTAGGAAATAATTCTGCATAGCAAAATGTGAAAAATATAACATTCATATTCATAACTTTTTTAGCGTATCTTAAGCAATGATCGGAGTAGGTCGATTGATTTTTGGTACTTGTATCATAAATGCACACAAAAAGAATAACATGGATAAGCCAAGCCACAAAAAAAGAATGATGGTAGTAATATTATAACTACTCAATACAAAATTTTAAGGAAAGTATCAAAACTAAATTAA
Source organism: Mythimna pallens (assembly GCA_961205895.1). Lineage (NCBI taxonomy): Eukaryota > Metazoa > Arthropoda > Insecta > Lepidoptera > Noctuidae > Mythimna > Mythimna pallens. Next base: position 20,239,935 of record OY540844.1, read on the forward strand.
TTTATCTATTGGATAAAAAAAACAATCGAATTCCGATCGAAGCACCAACAAAGTCAAAGTCAAAGTCAAAAATTTTTTATTTCACATAGGCCTACATGGGCACTTATAAAACGTCAGAAGCTAGTGCACGGTTCCAAATTGGTCGTTTCCTATGGAGAAGAACCGGCAAGAAACTCCATGGTTACTCTTTTAAAAAAATGATTGTTTACAATATTTTCATATTACAGTATTAATAGACATTATGTAAGAACAGTGTAGACCAGTCGATATTGTACCCAAAAGCACAATAAAAATAATAATATTTAAAAAAAAAAAGTGAGTCGTAATAGGAAGTAACCTAAGAATTCGCGAAGTCCACGGTGTTCTCACATTCACATTAAAAAAAAAGAAGCTATATAAAAAAAAAAAACAAGCACATTAAGTAATTACAACATTACAACTCCGGAGGAATGTCTATATTAATATATATACGTGTCAGATCAATGACTCCAATTCAATCTACCTACTCCGATCATTAGTCATTATAGATATGTATTAATTACTTAAAGTTAATATACGAGTACAATTATGGAACCTCTAGGGCGCAGCAAAAAATATAATTAAACATAAAATTAAATTTAAATAATAAATATTTACAACTAAGAATACAGCCGGTGGAATTGGTAAGCAAAATGAAATTGCGAAACTGCTGGTAAATCCGCCACTGAGTCCTACTTATCCTAGACTATATCTGAGGTACCGTCAGCAATCAGCTCTGTTAGACTGTTATCAACTTTCGCAACAGTTTAATCATTTCGTCGTGAACATAAGGTGTCCCAGTAAAGCTCATGCCAACACGACTGAACTTAACAGTCAACAATTGCAAAGAAAATTTCATTAACTCGGGTGTTCTGATTTATCACAAAGTGTTTCAGTAGGTTTAGCAACAAACTTGTACTAAAATTCATTGCCTTAATTGACTTTTTAATTAGGCAAAAAGTTAGGAAACGCCATCGTCCGCTCCGGTACATTCTAGCCTGATTTATGAATATCAGATTTTTTCATAAACGCTCGGAGTAAAGTATTTCAAAATAAGCTAGATTCTTAATCCGGAAATTGAGGTATTGCCTGTATAGGGTTGAATTAAATTAGTAAGTGAAACTGAAACACTGCAGGCCTGAATGGCAGAGATAGACATCTAATAACGATAAAAAAACTAAACTCCTAAATTTAATTAACTGCAGGCCTAGCCAAGTTACGACCGTTTCGTTTCAATTCTCTTGCGTCGAACGCTTCAAGTCGGCCACACCTCCGATTCCTTTGTTCAGACTTCATCTCAACGCTCAGTCACGTGGTCAGAACAAAGGAATCGGAGGCGTGGCCGACTTGAGGCGTCCGATGCAAGAAAACCGAAACGAAAATCTTGAATCTTGAAACGATCGTAACTTGGCTAGGGAGGCAGGAGCTGAGTACGGGTTCAACGGCCGCTGGGAGTTTAGATAGAAAAAAAAATTATAGTCTGTTCGCACCGTTGAGACTCAGACCTCTCTATGATACGGAATATGCCGTAATCCACCACGTGGGTCCAGTGCGGGTTGGTGGATGTCACATGTTTTCGATGTTTTAGTGCAATTTTTTAGTGTATTTATGCCGGTTTCCTCACGATGTTTTCCTTCACCATTTTGAAAGCACTGGCGATGAAATAAATTAAACGAAGTAATGCACCTGGCTGGGTTTGAACCCGCGACGTAAAACTCATAAGTCGAATCCGTTACTAGGCAATGAAAAATTACGAGTGCTCTTATTACCGACTTATATAAACAGAATAAACTAGGTAAAAATTAATTTTTATTTAGTACTCTATCTTTAGTTATTTAATTTGACCCTGCATAATAACTATATTATATCTATGTATGGTCTAGTATATAATTTTAATCCAATATTTACTTGATTAATTTGCAGTACACCGCAGACTACCCTCCTTTTTCTATTTCAAGTTCTTACAATCCATCCTAAAGTTGTCTGTAGATTTCGCGTGTAGATATCAGCGATAAGACCGCCTTTGTACCCATAGATTTAAGTTAGTGTAAAAGTTTTGTTACTATTTTGGTGTACAATAAAGTTTATTCTATTCCTGTATGGAATATAAATGGATATTTACTCCTAACTAATCTAAATATCTCTTGAGTATAACGGTATATATATCCTCTATGCTTTTAATCATGCATAATTCAAGCGTATGTCAGCGAAATATTGACATGCAATGATGGATGGTTGCAATGACATGACATGATGTGACCTACAAGATAGATATATACTGCAGCTGCTTACCTGTAATCTGGGAGGTCATGACTGAGTATTTGCATAGGTTTATGCGACTCTAGAAAAATAAAAACAAAGAACCGACTTCAAAAACAAACACCAAAATGCAAAGTAACTTTAATTTCGGAAGTCGATGTCAAAAAATTAAGAAACAAAATCAGAAACACCGACTTACTTTTTAGTATTCTACAGCAAAAACTAAATAGTGAGCAAGTTCTCTAGTAACAGTAAAGTACTTACCTTTTTCAAGGTTTTTTTTAGGTGGGAAAATCATCTAATCACAAATCACGCTCTCGGGCGGGGCGAGAGATAGTGTCAGACTTTTACTGACTAAAAACTCACTCCTGTTCCTTCTTTTCCTTCGTCCCAGGGCCGTGGTACACGTGGCCCCAGTAGGCTTCGACCCTGCTGGGCCCCTACAATTTGCTGACATCTCCCTGAGGCGCGCGTGGAACAATACGCGCCATCAAATGACATCACCCACTTTGGGTGGAGCGATTGGCATTGTCAGACTTTTACTGACTATAACCTACCCATGTTTCTTCAGTTACTCTTTGCGATCCAGGGCCGCGATGACCCAGGCTTATAACTTTCCGGTATGAAAAAAGGTTATAATAAAAATTGCATAATGGTTTCCGGAGAAAATTAATAATTCCTTGAACAATGTCCCCAATATTAAAACATGATGTTTAATACCAACAAAATATTCTCCAAAGAATTTAAGGTTTAGCTTTATTACAATAAAGGGACATAAAAATTACCATTTTTATGCTTATAGGTAAATTTTAGAGACGTGATTACGGGAAATTAAATAGTGAGGGGAAAGTACCGAGTATCGATTAACGATTAGTAGACTTTTAAAACCACGTAATTATTTTGTGTTGAAGTTACTAGGTTGGAAGTCTTGTAACCGCTCTAGCTTTAAGTGGATTTCGGTATTATTTATTCAAATGTAATTGATATCCTCTGCCTTGAACTTGACGTTTGTTATACCTTCTATGAATTTGTTAATGAACTTCAAATGTCAAAGTTCAGTTAACACAAATAATTACTAATTTGGTACATTCTAATTTCGATTTCGAAATGGGGCTTCCTTATTATTTTGGCCTTAATTAACGGTATCTAATGAACCCTATCTATCTACATAGATAAGATTCCTGATGAACCTTTATCATCAAATTTTCTACAGTAAAGTACTCGTAAGTCACTTTTAATAGTGTCGCAGAGCGTCGAGATTTCTAGGCGGCACAGCCCGCTTTTTCCATATAAATAGCGTAATTGAGAGAAGTTGTGCGCTCAGCGCAGTTTCCTCCACCTTGCGTCATTCATCACCAATGCTGAGGGTCGTGACCTCGACGAAAGACTTTATTGTGGACTATATTTCACCATGTTATCATATCTTCGGCGATGTGGATAGCATCGCAGACTGTGGTCTCCAGTGTAGCACGGATTTAGTCAGACCAACGTATCGGACTCCTGCTTCTCAGCGCACTTTAGCTAGCACGAATTTTGCTGCCATCACTAGCGCGGCAAGACGTTTCCGTGCCTTGTGAATAGTACACCGAAAAAAAAAGAACCCCTAATCGCCTAAGTGGCAGGCGGTCGCCTCCTTCAGCGAAGCAGTAATGCTAGCAAAGGAGGCGGCCGATCGCGTGGCGCAACGTTCCTCACACCCTAACCGCCGCCGGGATTCTGATCCCGATTTCCGACCACCTTAGGCGCGGGCTTGTGGACGGCGAGCAATGGGTGGCTCGCCCTCCGACCGTCCGGTAACCATCCAGACCGAGCCCAAGTCGTCGCCTCAGGGAGATGTCAGCAAATCGTAGTGGTCCAGCAGGGTCGAAGCCTACTGGGGCCATGGGTAGTGTGAAAATGAAACCCGGGGCCCTGGGACGAAGGCAACGAAGGAACAGGAGTGGGTTTTTAGTCACTAAAAGTCTGACACGCTCCGCCCAAGAGCGAGATTTGACATTAGATGATTTTCCCACCTAAAAAAAAACCCCTAATCGCCTAAACACAAAATAATCCAAAGTAGGTTCATCACTACTAAAAACCGTCTGATTTAGGAGCTGATTTATGTACAATAAGGGGCAACTTTTAATTTCGTAAGGCTGCGATGTCTAAGCTATTTGTTTGAGGCTGGTTATAAAACTGTCTACTCGCCGTGTTTTATTGTTTTGAACGTGACTCCGAAGCTGTTTGCATGTTACCTAATTTGCACGACGATTTACAATTTTTGGAACGGATTAACGGTAATGTGAGAAAAATGTTTTTAGTGTGACAGTTATCGCATTCCTAATGGCCTAATTACTACTCAACTATTTTAGTTAGAAATTATAATATTAAACTACTTTGAACAATTTATTTAGTGATGGTGCAGCCGTGAAGCACACATAATTTATGTATTTCGTAAGAGATCAGGACAGTCAATCTCATTAGATATTTTTTTTAGTAGGAAAGTACAATCTGCTAATCGACGACGATTTATAAGTGGTTGTAAATGACATTTCTTGCAAAGATTTATGTAATTATCAGAATGATATAGTATACGCAGCCGAAAACAAAGAACGGAGCGAGGAGGAGTGGCAGGCGGTCGCCTCCTTCTGCGAAGCAGTAATGCAAAGGAGGCGGCCGATCGCGTGAGGCAACGGTCCTCACGCCCCAATCGCCGCCTGGATTTCGATCCCGATTTCCGGCCATCTTAGGCGCAGGCTTGCGGACGGCGAGCGATGGGTGGCTCGCCATCCGACCGTCCGGTAACCGTCCGGACCGAGCCCAAGTCGTCGACGGCGCGTGCTTTTCCACGCGCGCCTCAAAGACATGTCAGCAACTGTAGGGGCCTAGCAGGGTCGAAGCCTACTGGGGCCAAGGGTCTGATTCTTAAAGGAAGACTCGGCCCTGGTACGAAAGGCAACAAATCAACAGGAGTGGGTTTTTAGTCAGTAAAAGTCTGATACTATCTCCCGCCTCGCCCAAGGGCGGGGGACGTCATAAGATGATATTCCCACCGAAAAAAAAAAAAGCCGAAAACAAAGAAAACGAATAAATCTTTTTTGTACATTCTCAATACGATCAATGCATTTGCCATAACAAGGGTTCCAAATTTGAGACGCATATTCGAGGTGACTTCTAACAATGTTATTTTAGAGTTTTTTTAACGCACAGGAGCGTTCATTGTGGCGACACTTGAGGAAGGCTTATGTCCAAAAGTGGACGATGATGAGATTTTTTGTTTTATTTTTGTTATTTGTACCTGACAACTATCGCTATATTTATATTTTGTTCTTTCTGATGTTACCATGGTTATTTTTCATATCTGTATTTTTTTTTCTAAGTAAGTCCTCATGAATGTTTAAGAAGAAACGATTTTTCTCAGAAAATGTTCTATGAAGCGTGAAGTCGCTGTCTGGAGATCCTTCAGTGCTTGTGTATTAGTTACAGAGAACCAGAAATAAATTTGTCTATAAAGTCAGTATCCATTTTTTTTTTCTTCTACTATCACACAACGCCGTCTAATCCCAAGCTAAGTAGAGCTTACTAGACAACTGATAAACATACTTATATATTTATAAATTACGCCCAGACACAGAACAAATGATCGTGCTCTTCACACAAACATTAATTGTTCTGTGTGGGAATCGAACCCACAACCTCCGGCACAGCAGGCAGGGCCACTAACCACTAGACCAGCAGGCCAGGCAATTCACAATCTTCTTGTTATTGTAAGGATGAAAATAGATGAAAAGATCGCTGCAAGGCTAGTTCGCTTAAGAACACTGGTGGGTATTAGTCTGTAAAATTCTGACACTCCCCCTCGCCTCACCTAGAGCGCGAGGAGTCATTTAATTATTTCACACGGTGATTCACTCTAATAACTTGACACAGGATTTTTTTTTTTCTAGGTGGGAAAGTCATCCTATGACATCTCCCGTCGGTCACCGGACGGTCGGACGACGAGCTACACATTGCTCGCCGTTTGTAAGCACGCGCCTACGGTGGCCGGAAATCGGGATGGGGATCCCGGCGGCTGGGGCGTCGGGGCCGCTCCCTCGCGCGTGCATGTGCGGCCTCCTCCTTTGCTAGCATGACTACTTCGTGGAAATAGATAGTTTTGGTTTTTAGTTGTGGTGACATAGATGTCGCTACAGAACGATCCCACAACTCTACCACAATTAAGCTCTCTAACAGGTGGACTATCAACCAGTCCACAAACCCATTTGAACAACAAATTGCGACGACCAGTCCATTTGCTAGGCTTTGTAATTATGACAATGCCCCCTTTATTGACCGTTCACAACGGTCACTAGTACAATCATATGTTTGAGCCACCTGTGAAACACCAATATAACTGCACCCACCTATAGGGTTATTGTCTACTGCTAGTACTGATAAATCTGAACCACACTCAGTCACACTATAATGGCCCGTTCAGGACCTTGCCGCTGTAAGCGGTAGCTAAGCGCAGAGCGGGGAGCGGTAAGAACAAAAGTTTGAATATGTTTGAAGCACGCCACGAGACGGCGCTCATGGTGCCGCGCGGCCGCTTACCGATGCCGCCCCGCTCGCCGCGCTGCTTGCCTCTAAGACTGAAGTCGTGATCAGGCAGGCTATATGCAGATGTGAGAGTGCTTAATTTTGACGTGCATTTGTAATAACGTTCCACAACTATCAGACAACGCCATTTAGCCCCAAACTAAGGAGAACTTGTGGTATGAGTACTAGACAACTGATACACTTGTATATTTCTAAATACATACGTATTATAGATAAATTATACCCAGACAAAGAACAAATGATCGTGTTCATCACACAAAAATTTGTCTTGGGTGGGAATCGAACCCTCCGGCACAGCAGTTAAGGCCACTAACCACTAGACCAACAGGCCAGTCAATCAAATATTTGCTTACAACCGATCATATGAGTGCGCTCGAGAAATTCTTAACTTGAGTTTTGAGTTAAGAATTTCTCAAATCCTACTTTGACTGTTGATACTAGAGTTTAAGAAATACTTAACTTCAGATGCTTAAATCAGAAATTGGGGGTTATGTTGTCTCCAAAATAACTCGTGGCTCATATCGTCGCGCGAACGGGCCGCGAGAACATTTGAAAGAGCTACCGTAGCCCTTAAACGCAAAAGGTAATTAAAGGAAACAGGAAAGTTTAAGCCAGTAATGTCTGGCGTGTCCTCTCGCCCCACCCAAGAGCGAGAAAAATCATTTGATGTTTTCCCAAATTAAAAAAAAAGCAACAGATGCTAGCCCAACAAAAAACTATCTGCCAAAAAAATAAACCACAGCATCAAATATTAAACCCGCCTATACCTTCTTAAACGTCGTATACCTGCTGGTTGAATGAACGTAGATTTTTCCGGGAATTTCTCCAGGTATATCCATCAGGCATGTATTATTAAGAAGGCTCCCTCTCATATGTCGTATTCCATAAGGAAGCAATGCTCATATGAAATACCTTTTGAATTATTTGGCGAGTTCTTTGTTACAATGGCGTTACATTCCCTCTTTGTTGTCGGTTAAGTGTTCAATCTTTTGACGCGCGTTTTAATTTGAATGTTTTGGATTATATTTCATATATAAGTAGGTGTTGTGGAATGGAAAGTTTGGAGTTAATTTATGGGCTCTTGGGTTGAGTTCTATGGGTGAGAAATCATCTAATAACTCTTACTGGCCAATTCCACTTCAATCAATCAATCATTTATTTTGTAAAACATAGGTGAGTTAACAGGTAGTACATAAAAGAAAAGTAGTGCACTATGTTTTGCCAAAAGAATGGCGTACAAAATTAAGGCAAAAAGCCAAGCAAATGAAATAAATTACAAATGAGAAAAAAAAGGTTCTTCAGGTTTCTCACTGTGTATGTAAGATCTGTGAATTTTATCTTCTTTCTTATATGGAATTGAACGGGCCATATGATAAGAAATAGAAGGAAAAAATGGACAAAAGATGTTACTGTATGGTACCTTAGAGATGGAAAAAGACGCAAAGGCCATCAAAAAATAAGATGGGAAGATGACATCAAACAAATAGCTACAACATGGCAAAGAACAGCAGCAAACAGGGAAGTATGGGAAACTTTAGGGGAGGCCTATGCCAGAGGGCAAGCTGATAAAAATGTTACCGATGTCGAATGTTAAATTGTATTATAATAAATAAAATATACCTAATAAAGTAAAATTGAATATTGTAAAACAAATTAAAACTTTGACTGGCCTGTTGGTCTAGTGGTTAGTGGCCCTGACTGCTATGCCGGAGGTCGTGGGTTCGATTCCCACCCAGGACAAATGTTTGTGTGATGAGCACGATCATTTGTTCTGTGTCTGGGTGTAATTTATCTATAAATGTACATTTAGAAATATATAAGTAGGTTTATCAGTAGTCTAGTACCCATAACACAAGCTCTGCTTAGCTTGGGACTAGACGGCGTTGTGTGATAGTTGTGGAATATTATATTATATTATTATATTATATTATATTATATTATATTATATTATATTATATTATATTATATTATATTATATTATATTATATTATATTATATTATATTATATTATATTATATTATATTATATTATATTATATTATATTATATTATATTATATTATATTATATTATATTATATTATATTATATTATATTATATTATATTATATTATATTATATTATATTATATTATATTATATTATATTATATTATAAAAATAACAGCAATTAAAAAACACATAATAAATTAATTAAATAAATAATAATTTAGTAGAAACAATATAAAGTAGCATGATAATCTTGTAAATCAATATTGATTGATCAATATTAATGAAGAAAGGAAATTAATTGTAAGTATAAAATTGTAAAATTAATGTATTTGCAGCTGATTTATATAAACAATACTAGGTATGTAATCAAAATAGCTGCATGATAATTATATTAGAATTGATGAAACAATTTTAAATTATAAATGAAATGTAACTTATATTATCAGTAATTAAGGCTATTTGAATTTGAACTCTTACTTCTCTCTATCCAGAGCAAGAGGAGTTATTTGTGATTTCTTCTTGCGGGTGGTAATGTCAGGTTATTACTGGCTAAAACTTACTTATGTTCTTTCAGCCACCCTTTGCGTTCCAGGGCTACATTGCACTTTCTTCTCCATAGAGAGCTACGCGCTGGAATATGCAAGTACCATAATTTTCTGACTGACCGACTGACTTCTTGACAATTCAAAAGTGCTCGTAAATGGTATCACAAATTCTTTATTTATCTGTGGTTTATTCTGTACAATCTGTGCAACACTATAAGACTCGCTTCCTCCATGATGACTAAAAACCCACTCCTGTTCCTTCGTTGCCTTTCGTACCAGGGCCGAGTCTTCCTTTAGAATCAGGCCCTTAGCCCCAGTAGGCTTCGACACTGCTGGGCCCCCACGGTTTGCTGACATCTCTTTGAAGTGCGAGTGGAACAGTACGCGCCGTCGACGACTTGGGCTCGGTCCAGGCGATTACCGGACGGTCGGACGGCGAGCTTTTCCTCCATGACCTGGAATAAAAGACTGAAGGAAATCCGCCGAACACAAATAAGCATCAAATAAGTATATATAACAAACATTTAATTGTGTACAATTAACGACAAATGATTTACTTGCAATAAATGCTTTGATTAATAAATGTTTTTATTGATTGTTTTATTAGGTTCTCCATCTATCCAATATTAGGTTTTCTATTTCTCAATAGTAGCTCGGAGTCGGGATTTGCGCCTGGTAAGCCCGAAGGACTTGTTTCCTCTGCCCTGAGCGAAACCTGGGTTGACTATTAAAACCTCTCTGCTGCGCCCTTTGGGGAATGCAAGTATAATGGTATGTCATGTTATAATAGTAATAAAACATTTATTTTCAGGCATCTTGGCCCATTGATGCATACCTTACAGACTAACATATATATAGAGTAAATACAAGTAATCGTTAGTAAATTAGGACTTAGGACTACGTTAATAACACTTCACATTGAACTGAGTTGACTTCGTGTTGTTCTGTGGCACCTGTCCGCAGAAGCGACGGAACACCACGCCTTGCGGCCAAAAATCTTCCTTCAACATGAGGGGCAGAAAAGTGTTCGGGACTCGCACCACGAACCCCCTGAAATAGACGTTCTGTTGCGACTCCAGAAGCTGTACCCTCAGTGCGTACTTCGTCTACCAAGGCTTGTTGTTATCAGCTTTCTGAATGTTTAGCAGCCTCTTTTTGAGGTGACCAGTCTTTTACTCTCGGTCGGGGTGTTACGAGAAGGTATACCAGACTTTTCCTGAAAAAATAACCAGCCGTGTCCCTTCAGTTGCCCTTTGCTTTTCAGGGCTCCGGTAACTCTGAAACCATTCCGCTGCCCTAGATGTCTAACGTTCTCCCATTAAAATCAATACCAATTTTTTCCAATTCCTAAGGAAGACATTCAAGTCATAGGAACGAAATTCACGTTCAAACGATAACAAAATCACTTTATAAATCACCAATGAAAACATACAAAGACGCGTATAACGAAGTCAACACAATTCAATTAAGTGAGGCACTATGTAAATTAGTTGCGTTGGTATCCCGGCGTTACCCGGCGTTTCCCGTCAAGATACAATAAAGGCGTTATCTGCGAAGCACACCCTCGTTGCTCCGAACAATAGGAGGACAGTACGTATAGAGCGCTATAGTTTGGTGCTTGGATTAGAGAGGACAGGATATGAAATTTGAAGGAGTGCTAGACTGAATGTACAGCTGCATCGATTGGGCCTGCCATAGTAATTTGCAATAATAATAATAAGTCTGATATAGTGGTGGTGGAAGAGAGAGGCGTACAATGCAAATACACACAAAACACAAACAAAAACATACTAATAACAATCATTAATTCATTCAATTATATAGTTGACAATATACTTTAGATAAGAGGATAACCACCAAGTAAAACAAAGATGTAGGAAATAAAGAAAGAAAGAAAAACTTTTTATTTGCCGGAAAAGGCGCAAACTTAAGACTACCATATTGCAAACATTTTCCATGACAAAAAAAAAATATGCACCACGACCGAGCAAAATGGCCGTACGCTCAGCATAAAGCCGTGTCCACACGCAAAAAGGGACGAGTCCACAGCGCTGAAGAGTAATCGGGTTAATTTGACCCAAGCTTCTTAACCAATGAGTACACAGAACGTGTTGTGTTTCTATTAGATAGCGAGCTAGAGCCAAAGACATACTTTTTTTCTTATTATTGACAGGCTCACACTTGACAACTATCTCACCGAATGGTATGCGATGATGTAGTCGATGATGGAGCACGCTTGTCTAGAAATAACCTATTCATTTTTGACTAAAAGACCCCTAGGTTGTAGTTATCAGAAAGCACAGACTCCGGTAGGGAATTCCACTTGAATGAAAAGTTGATGAAAATCATGTTTTTTTGTCTCCATTATTTAAAATTAGAATATTGTACCAGTGTGTACATTTCTTTCTTATCCAGTGTTCAGTCGTCCAAAGTCGCCTATTGAACGCTACAACAACGGGGTGAGCGATAAGTGTAGATGCCAAGGGTTACGTTTCATACAACATGGCGTTATGGTGCCCCGTCACGGCTTTATAGCCGCCAAGTTATGGGGCAAACTGGTCGCCTTTTTGCCCATGAACGGGTGCCAAGCCTGAGATCTTCAGATAAGGCATTTTTATTACGGTTGCCCATGATATTCGTTTAAACAGGTGAACTTTGACTGTTGTATAATAAACAAATAGTAAGGTTATTAAAGAATTGCTTTTTTATGAAGATCATTATTTTACTGTAGTTATACATTGTTTTAAGAGAAGTGGTGACCTAGTGATAATGGCACCGACTTACGAGTCGTATATCGCGGGTTCAAACCTTGGCGGGCACTTCAGTTTGCCTGCATCAGTGGTATTCCCGTCCTATTGTAACTTAGGTGTCTTCAAGGCTAAAGTGAATAGGCTCATAATAAACTAGTGCCTTTCACCTTCAACGATTGCATCACTGGTTACCATCAGGTGGGATCGCAGTCAAGCACTACCATATACCTATCAACAAAAAAAATAATTGTGTAACTTATTTCATCATCATCGCTCTCGAAACGGTGAAGAAAAAAATTCGTGAAGAAACCGAAACATATCCTAGAATCATAAATTCGAAGAAATTAAACATCTACCAATCCGTAACTGGGCCCATGTGGTGGGTTACCACCCATTCCCTCTCCTAGAGAGCAGGCTTGAGTCTTAGCAATGAGAACATTATAAGGTTGATTTTGCTATGCTATGCATCGTTAGACTTACGTTGAAGAACTCGTGGTCAAGTAATATCAACTGCGCGGGTCGATCTCAAAGGTTAAGCCACACTTGGCGAGGTCGGTAAAAGGATGGGGGACCATCTTGCCATTGGTACCGGTTAAGATTTATAGGTGTAAGGTTCTGGAGTGGCGACCGTGCACCGGAAGACGCAGTGTCGAAAAGCCTCCCACAAGGTGGACCGATGACCTGTGAGACCCGAGAATGTGATGGATGCGAGACGCACAGCGCCGTTCGTTGTGGTGACACTTGAGGGAGGCCTATGTCCGACAGTGGACGTCTTTCAGCTGAAATGATGATAATGATGATCATTTGTAGATCTTTAAAAGAGTGAGAATTCATTAAATGTGTCTTCCCACTTTTAATGTAGAGAGAAGAAAATATAAGTGTCAAAATCTTTATTTAAGCGCATTTATTGCATAGTACGTCTACATATAAAAATACTTATAAAAATATATAATAATTAATAATAATTTACAATAATTTTTTAAAATAATTTATTAATGTAATTCAATAATTTTATCAATGTTTCAATAATTTATATAATCTAATGAATTTAATTTCTTTATTATGTTATGGCAATATTACTATGTGTTAATTACAGTAATTCCTGAAATAAACGTTAAATAAACAATAAATATATAAATATTTTTTTTTTATAGAAACAGATAATTGAGTAAACCAAAATCCCGTTGCGTTTTATTTTACGCTGCTTGCCAGTTACTTGTAGTTTTCGGGGACCTAGTAACATTGTAGCTTGAAACTCGTTACGCCATGAATTTCAGCTGACTAGCTCTGTAAGCTAAGCGTTCCACTCCACTGGTTTGGCAATTTCACAAATAATAGCCTAGCTTGTATTTTAGACCGTCGACTGACAAAATTATTCCACTATAATTTTACGAGGTTTTATTTATTTTTAATTCTTTACGCACGCAAAAGTACGTCTATTATCAACATGGGCATGGTTCAAAAGCTTGTCGTTTCATTCTACGCAATGTTTGATGTTGTTATCTTTATCAAACATTGCGTTAAAAAAAAAATTACGCCTGAACGCTCTTTTGGCTTCCGGTAATTTCGTCATTCATTCGAATGTTTTAAGTTTAGGTTTAAAGAAATCCCCAAACTAGGCGGTGCCTGTATCTGGGGGGGCCGAACTATTCCGAAATCCGCTTGCAGCAACCTAAAAGCTGAATTGACTTAATATCGGCATTTCACACGTAGCGTGAACGCAGCGTGACCAGTGCAACCCAATTTCTACCTGACACCAATATTCAAACGTTAAGCCCCTATACATGGGGAGGTCAAATCCTATAAAACGGGCTGCCTGAACGATTCCACATGAACAGTCTCGTCAGTATCGTTACTTGATAGACTAGCACTTAACTAGTGACTTTGTTCGCGAGAATGTTTATATAAAAACTTTAACGCCCCTTAAACCAATTTTGAGGGTAGTTTTGAAAGACTGACCGAACGTGAATCTATCAATAATAATAAAACTATTTTAATAATAAAAATCATTTACTTTAGGAAATTTATATCTGTATGTAATTTTATGATATGGGAATACCCATATCATAAAATTACATAATTAATTTGATTTTATGATATGGGAATACCCATATCATAAAATAACATACAGATATAAATTACATACAAAAATTAGATTAAAATTAGAATTACATCACTCAATTATACATTAAAAACATGACACATTAAAATTATTGCATCAAAACAATTAAAACAAAGTCAATCAATTAAAAATTAAATTAATTTCAAAATAAATTAAAATCAAAATAAACAAATTAAAAACCCGATTACATAATATTGTCAACAGTGGATATTAATAACATTGTTTCGGCAGAAACCATGGTCTGACCAGGAACTATTCCTGCTAACCAGTACACTTAAGCCTCCCAATACCATAGCCCTTTGTTTTCCATATGTCGCAATAGTTTCCATCAACCGAATGATGCTGGATGCACTAGCATAGCGCAAAGGAATAATTGTCGGTTGGTACTGCGTTCCACGAAAATTGTCTGAGGGGCCTCTGCGAGTTGGCTTCGGCTCCTCGTACGCCTTCCAAAGGTTCAAGACCATAAAGTCCTTGTGGGGGATGGAGACGCAATGAAAGGCTTATTATATCATTAATCGACTATTATATTGTTCTAAGCACTTTCATATATCATTTTACTATATAAAATACGTCCCGACATTAGTCTGACGTCTTCTTATTCTTATTGATTGAACATCAATCAAATTAAACTTTTTATAACATAAACTTTAAAAGTATTACCTGCCAGTTGTGCAAGTTAATAATAAGTGTGAACTCCTTAGACGTCACAGTCCTGAGCTATATAAATACATATAAATATGTTTTTAAATTATGTTTTGTATTTTTCATTTCTTTTTTTTTCATTTATCCACAAACAATAAACATTGTGTTCCACAATAGGTACATAACAATATTGTCATGTACCTATTGTTGAAGGCTGCGGAATTGTTCAATAGAGATACCGTGGCCTTGAAACGCAAAGGGCAACTATAGACGGAAACACCAGAAAGAACACAGGTTTTGTTTTTTTTAGGTGGGAAAATCATCTTATGACAAATCTCGCTCTTGGGCGGAGCGAGAGATAGTGTCAGACTTTTACTGACTAAAAACCCACTCCTGTTCCTTCTTTGCCTTCGTCCCAGGGCCCCGGGTTTCACTTTCACACTACCCGTGGCCCCAGTAGGCTTCGACCCTGCTGGGCCCCTAGGATTTGCTGACATCTCCTTGAGGCGCGCGTGGAACATTACGCGCCGTCGACGACTTGGGCTCGGTCCGGACGGTTACCGGACGGTCGGACGGCGACCCACCCATTGCTCGCCGTCCGCAAGCCCGCGCCTATGGCGGCGTTAAGTCGGGATCGGATTCCCGGCGGCGGTTGGGCCGTCAGGACCATTGCCTCGCGCGATCGGCCGCCTCCTTTGCTAGCATTACTGAACAATATAAAGGTAGACACTCGCCGTACGTCGGGTTGTGTGATAGTGGAAAGGTAATAGCGGAATCAAGTCATGTAATTCTTTGATTTTTGTGAATTATTTGATGATTTCCCCCTCAAAAAAAAGGAAAATGAAATTCATGTATCTAGCCTGATTATTCAAATTAGTCAGATTGTCATACGTTATCCCTTTGACTACGAAACCTACCTACTCCAAAACTAAAGTAATATAAACATTGAATAAGCTAACCCGTTCTTTATCTGGTCTTAACCGTTGTGGAATTTACTTAACGCAGTAATTCCCAAGTAAGCCCTTTATAGTGGTCTCTAACCCGTACGTAGTGTTGTGCACTGTCTTGATAATCCCGGGATGCGGGTATCTCCGTTTCCCGATGTTCTGCATTCTACGACTGATCCCGGATTTTGTGTGGCTATTTCTGTGCTGTACGCCTGTGTTATTTTGAATTGCGTCGTGTTTGTTGTAAGTATTGTAAATTAGAATGTCTTCAAAGTAATGTTTTTTGTTTAGTGTAAGAGAATAATTTGGAACTTTTGGTGACGCATAATATTGATGTTCTATATCATCAGTTAGCTGGTTCGAATGTTATATTTTCTGGAAGAAAACATGTTTTTCATAATGAGTCCATTTATTTGTATAATTCAATAAAAACACTTAACTAATTAAAACTATATATACACTAAAGGCAAAAATTACTTGCTAAAAAATGGCGTCATAAAACTCCTCCACATCGCTGTCGACTGAAAGTGTGCCCAAAAACCGGCGGCATTGCCACATTGTATGGCAATGCTTAATCTCTGACCGAGGTGAAAGCTAGCCCTTGGATCACGCGCGCGCGTTAACTAAGCATTTGGATAATTCTTTGAAAAGCGTTTGAGCATTCGGACCCCACGGCCCAAGAGTTTCAACCCCAAACGACTCAAAAATATAACTGCTGATAATGAGTAGGTAAATCAATATGAATGAACTACACAGCTCACTATACTAGTAAAATATAGTTTCTGAATATGAAAATGTTTTATTTATTTAAAGATTTAAGAATAGAATTTTAAGCTGCGGAAACAATTAAAAGAGTTACCGTGGCCTAGAACTCAAAAGGCAAATTAAGGAACAAGTGAGTTTTAATCAGTAAAACACGCCTTCTCGCTCAATCCTAGATCGGGAGAAGTCTTCTCATAATTTCCCAAAAAAAGAAAGCTCAAAATGTGTTTTACTATACTTAAATCAATTTTGTAAAACGATTAGATAGCTTGTAACAATCCTTTTCTTATACATAAATACCACGAACATCATTAAATGAGACGAACGGGTAATTTTCTATTAAAATGTATAAATCCCGGATATAAGGATTTTCCTTCGAACACTTTATATCCCGGGCTCGTGTCCCGTTTAATAACAACACTAATCTCGTGTGTGGGATCAGCGAGGTGTTGCCTTATTATAATATCGTAAATCTTGATAGCTGTTAGTGGTTACTGTTACTGTGGAGTATGCGGGTTCGATGCTCCGAGGTATTATTTTTTTAATTGTATCGTACGAGATTGTGATATGGCCCGGAATAAGGATAAGACACGACACAAAGAATAAACTTAAAAAATAATAAATTAATACATATTAATAACATACGAAGTGACGGCGGGCATCGTGTTTCACTACGAGTCTGGTAACCTTCCACGAAATCGTCAATATACTATGACACCCTTCGTTCAAAACTCTTCCTTTGAGGACGGTCTCCACACTTGGAGACCTTCCTTGGAGGTCTCCAAGTGTGGAGAGACCTTCCTTAAAGGAAGAGCTTAGGAAAGAGGAGTCTGACACAACCACCCACTCCGCCCAAGAGCGGAAGATGTCATTAGATGATTTTTCTACCGGATAAAAAAAGACCCTTGGTTGCAGTCATGCTTACCAAGAAGTTGCCTATTTATTTTTAACTAAGGCGGATGTGGAAGTAGGCAAGCCTTTTCTCAACTAAATAGGCGTCAGCTTCCAGTTTGACCGATTGCAGCTGAATACCATCTTGGAGTGATTGGCAATCTGATTTCCAGAACCCAGATAACCCAGTAACAGGATTCTATGTGACAAGAAGAAGAAGAAGACTCAGTCCTGTTATGAAAGACAACGAAGGAACAGGACCGAGTTTTAAGTCAGTAAAAGTCTGACACGCCCTCCCGTTCCGCCTAAAAGCGGGGAATATCATTAGAAGAATTTCCCACCCGAAAAAAAAAATACTACCATCATTAAATAAAGAAAAACAGATAAAAGGGCGCATTTCCGAGTCCTCACATAAAGCATAAGACACAATATATTTGGTAACACACATAAATCGAGAGCCATGTTTAATATTCGTTAAGTCGGCCCTCGGTTTCGACGCGCCATCCGTTATAATATCGGATACGTTTGCCGTTTGTTCAAATACATGGTTTGGTGTTACATAGAGGCGAGCATTTGGAAGTTCACAGTTAAGATGTAGGTATGTTAGAAATATAATATATTCCACAGCTATCACACAACGCCGTCTAGTCCCAAGCTAAGCAGAGCTTGTGTTATGGGTTACTAGACAACTGATAAACATACTTATATATTTCTAAATACATACATATTATAGATAAATTACACCCAGACACATAACAAATGATCATGCTCATCACACAAACATTTGCCCTGGGTGGGAATCGAACCCACGACCTCCGGCATAGCAGTCAGGGCCACTAACCACTAGACCAACAGGCCAGTCAAAACTAAAAAAAAAAAAGATAAAAACACATGCGTTTTCCTTTCGCAGATCTTGCTGCTTCACCCATTGCTGGAAGAAATTTCTTTTTGAAATAAACAGTACCTTTGTACACTTTTTTATTTTAAGACTAGCTTCTCCATACAAACTTTGGACCCCCGTTTCATCCCTTTAAAAAGTGAATTATGGAATATCCTCTCTTAGTGCTCGCCTACGTCATAAAAGGAAGCCTTGTGCAAAATTTCATGCTCCCTGTCTCAGTAGTTTCGACTGTGCGTTGATATGTCAGTCAGTCAGTTTCCCCTTTTATATATATAGATAAATAAAAATTAATGTTTTATTTGGCACACTGTAGAAACAACATCCAGAAGCGATCAAGTATCTTAACGCATATAATAAAAAAAAGAAAGTAGAAGTCAAAACAGAACTTTACAGGGCAAAAGTGCGCGCTGTGTAAGCAGACACATCCAACTCCTCCACACTTCATCACCCCATCAGAACATCTCTCCTCTGGTCAATCTCCCCTTGTCTCCTCTTAGCCGCTGCATAATCAATCTGGCCAAATGAGGTTTCATCGACCCATCTCAGACACAGTGCCAGGGTGGAGCTGCTTCACAGGACATGCATAACTAGATGTGCTGCTCTTCCTACACACCGATTTATACGAGGCATAGAACAGAGCTGTACAGGTTACCAAATATGGGTCAGAAAAATGTAATTTGAGTCCATCGATACGTAAAGAACAAGACACGTCAAAAGAAAAAAATTCCCACCACCCATTACAAAACCCTGGATCAGCTGGTTTGCTAGGACCTAAATAGCCAAAGTGGTCCTCTTTTTATTGCGAGGTTGTCTCCTTCGAACAATCTGTAGCCCTGGTAGGTATCAGCCCTAACTGGTGCCTACAGTTTTGCTGACCTCTCTTTAAGTCGCGGAACACAACGAGACGTCAAACCGGGCTTAGTCCTTATCGGACGACTGGACGGCGAGCTACCCATGGCTCGCCGTCGGAAAATCTGGGCCTATGGTAATCGTCCTGCTACCCCTGACGTCGGGGACTTCTCCCAAAGGGGGCAGGGCGTGAGGCTTATCTCCGCCTGGGTAAAAGAACATGAATTCTATTCCACTGGACTGCAAGATACAAATCTGAGCCGAAAACCAGCGATGAACATATAGACAATTCATCTTAGCCATGTATGTGCTACCTGACTGCCAAACCCCAAACCCAATCATTCAGTAATAACAATACCCTATTTTTACACAAGCTTCAAAAATATTTCTTCTTTTGTTAACTAAGAAAATATATGCCAGTAATACCTAGTAAATGATGTACTGTGCGAACAAGTGTAGGGAATTGTATATTTTAGGCGTATTTTACGGCTAGAATAATAAAAAGAAGGTTAAGTAAGCATTTCTATTCCTTTCGAAATTTGCAAGCTCTAAAACCAACTTATTGCTTCTCTTCTGGAACAGGTAACGCATAAAATAATACTACTTACATAATATTTTTATCTGCATAGTATTGATAGTGTAGTATCATTCCGAAGGGGCCCATATTTAATATTGGGTATTTTTGGTAAGAAGATAAAATATGGAAATTTCATTCAAGTTTAGTGGTATATATTTATAAGTACCTACCGTCTTTGACTACTTATTTTTTTTTAGGTTTTTCGTCATTAAATCTGCATTTGTCCAGCTCTGGGTGGAGCGAGACGGATTGCCAGACTTTTTCTGACTAAAATCCATCTTTGTTCCTCCTATACCGATATATATGACGCCACATAGGAACTAAAATTTTAAATCCTGTGGTATTAGAATTCTCCGAGCGACTAGAACATATACAACGATAGTCTTTTTTTCAATGGAGGTTTACGGGACTTTACACACTGTACTCTATACCTCTAAACTGGTGACTGTCGACTATAAACGTACGTGCAGCCTGCATCATGATGTCTTCATCTGTCATTCTCTTTGCGTTCCAGGCCACAGTAACGTTTCAAAAAACCCTTACGCTCAAACGAGTTGATAACGTCTAATCATGCTAAATTAGCTGATAAGACATTGTGATTGTTTCTTACTTACCAAAACATATTTTACAACAATCTTCCTCATTTTAAAACGACTATCCTAACAAAATTACGTTCTTGTGTCTTTTTCTGTCTCCAAAACCTTACATGATTCGCTGTCTCACCTAGAAACAGACGGTATAGCGGAAAGTGGGTTCCTTCTATTTGGCAGAATCTTGATACTCCGATTTTTATTTGGCATAACTCACATGGCATAATCTTATTTAATCGAATATTTTTAAGGCATAAAAATTATTTAGCATAACTTTTGTTTGGCAGAATATTTACGTGTCCGAATTTACAATGGCATACTTTTATCTTGGCAGAATTTTGTTTCGCATAATTACCTTTGCCATAATTAATATTATGCATAATTTTGTTTAGCATAACATTTATTTAGAGATACGATTATTTGGTATGGGTGCATATTTGAACATCAAAAATTAAAATAGATGTATCTTCTTGTAAAAATTAGTGTTCAAAACATCAAAAACTTTTAATATATGGAATAAAACTGATAATTTAAATAAAGTAAATTTATGCTGTCGAATGGTTAGATAACCTACGTGCAATGTATTTAAAATCGAATGGTCTGCAAAAGTGACATAGAATGTTCTAAATATAGCATGTATTGGTAGCATTTTCAATATTAAATTAAATTTGTGTCATAAAAAATCAATACGTTGTGCTGCAAAATTTTGTGACTGAAACAAATCGCTGCGAAACCGACTTTACGCAGTCTTGTCTGCCCTACCCCTAGAGTGTAATTTAAACCCGCGTAGGCGCGGAGGGGTAGGGCGGCCCGCGAACTGAGGAGCAGGTGGTGAGCGTTAAAACCATCTGTGACGATAAACTCGCGTGGCGCCGCCCAAACCCCGCAGCGCCGGAGCCGTGACAGAAACAATGCTTGCTGCATATTGCATGCCTGCTTGCATGCTGCATGCCTGCTGCATGTTGCATGCCTGCTTGCATGCTGCATGAATGCTGCATGTTGCATGCCTGCTTGCATGCTACATGCATGCTGCATGCATGCTGCATGTTGCATGCCTGCTTGCATGTTGTATGCCTGTTTGCATGCTACATGCATCCAAGCCGACAATATTTTTGTAATTAGCATTTAGGTTAGCGTTTTGATATTAGTAGTAATATCATGGTGAAAAAAATCAGTTCTGCCTTTTAATGACTGTCCATATAAAATGTATGCCAAAAAACGATTCTGACTGTGAATTTTCTGCGATATGATGGTTCTGCTTTTTAATTATTATGGATATAAACATTATGCCTAAAGATGATTCTGACTAACAAAATTATGAGTTTTGAATGTATGACAACTGAGTGTATGCGAAATGATTTTCTGCGAAATGAAGTTTATGCTATCCGTTGTTATGCAAAACAATATTATGACGTAAAAAGTTCTGCTATAAAAGGTAGACCCGCGGAAAGTTGCTATGAATGAACCACCTAACTTTAAAACCGCAAGTCACAAAAATTTTTGTGATCAAATGAAACTACATTATTATTTTTATTTCGTATAGGACCGAAATTTATAATAATCAAACACGGAAAACTGAAACGTGGACTTGCTTTCTTTGGATCACCTTCTTTGACAACCCGCAGGTTGCCATCAAAGGACTTCGAGTTGTTCTAGAGGTCCAATCAAGATAATTAATTTAAATTATCAATATCACTACAATATAATATGGCATACGAAGAAAATTAAAATATTATGGGCTACTTAATTAAATAAAATTAGTTAATAAACAATCTAACATTTGACACATTTAATGTGATCAAAGTTGCGATAATTTAATTTGTAGTACTTTATTCGTAACATTATAATTGAATCGAACATTTATTGATTATTAATAATTATAATCTACTTAAAACAAAATAAATTTAAAATTACAATAATAAATTAAATCATTATTGTTTTAATTATCAACATAAACAATAATAATATAAAAAACAAGAATTCTTGTAAATTAATTTTCCGGCGACAATCTGGAATTTTACATGAATCGGACTTGGTGAACGTTGCGAAAATCCGGAGAATGCGAGACGTCTTTTGGCTGAAATGATGATAAAGATGATTCCTATTCAAAGCTCTTCAGACAGAGCAATTGTGATACCAAACCCATAAAGATCAAGTCATCAACAAATTCTACCATAAAGGTGATACAAAATTTCTTCCTCCCCGAACATTCGCTCGCTCGCTTCTATCAAAACTCGCACTCCATATTAAGTGGTCATAAATCGCTGATGTCGCGCCGTTTCACTTTTAGACTTTTTTACGTATTATTTTTACATTTCAGCGTCTTCTAAACGCGTGTTACGATACGGCCGGGTATCAAATGAAGCCTTGTAAATGTCTTCGTGAAAAAGAGATCGTTGTACTTTTTGCAGAAAAAAAGATGGATTTGTGAGAAAATAGAACTCTTTTTAGGATCACATTTCAAGTACCTATAGGTAAGTTGTCTTGCAGGCAAATATGGTAAGTTTAAAGATGAGTCCACCGGGTCGCATTAACTTCGCTAACAAGGGTCACTAATATTTTCAAACATACAGGCACCCCAAAATAAACTATGGTGTTTATATCTATTATCATCTTCCTGCCCTTGTCGCATATTATTTGGAGTCGATGCAGCACATTTTCTTCTGGCATTCCGTCTTGTCAGTCGAGAAGCTTTCATTGGAGAAGAAAAAAAAGGATCTTTTTCATAATATCATTCCTTACACAATCTGTTCTATTCACCTTTTTGGCCATAATTTGTAGCAATTTGTAAAAATAAATCATCATGTGTATTAATAACATTGAAAGGGAGGGGCCACAGTCTTAGTCCTTGATAACCAATCCACCTAAAAGTTAAAAAAAAAATATCCTTTTCTATCTTTTAAAAAGCAGCAATGGTGGCCGAGTAGAGCTGCGGTGGCCGAGTAGAGCAGTGGTGGCCGAGTGGAAACGACTCCGACTTACGAGTTGTAGGTCGCGGGTGTAAACCCAGCCAGGCGCATTACTTTGTGTAATTTATTTCATCACCACTACTCTCAAAACGGTGAAGGAACCCGGCATGTCCTAGAACCAAAAAAACGAAGACATGTGACATCCCATTCCTTCTTCTAGAGAAGAGGCCTGAGTCCCAGCAGTGGGAACATTAAAAAGGCTGATTATGCTATATGTTTTCCATATGTTGCAGTAGTGTCCTACCAACCGGGGTTTGTTCTTGGGTGCACTAGCATGGGTCGTAAATAGATAATCGTCGGCTGGTACTACGTTCCATGAAAAGCGTTTAAGGGGCCGAGGTAGCTCATACGCTTTTCAAAGGTCTAGGGCCTGAAGATCCTGAGATAAATGAATACATGAGCTTGCGGACGGCGAGCAATGATAGCTCGTCATCCGATCGTCCGGTAACCGTACGGACCAAGCCCAAGTCGTCGACGGCGCGCCTCATGGAGATGTCAGGAAACCGTTGGGGCCCAGCAGGGTCGAAGCCTACTGGGGCCGCGGGCCTGCTTCTGAAAGGAAGACTCGGCCCTGGTACGAAAGGCAACGAAGGAACAGGAGTGGGTTTTTAGTCAGTAAAAGTCTGACACTATCTCTCGCTCCGGCCAAGAGCGGGGATGTCATTAGATGATTTTCCCACCGAAAAAACAAGATAAATGAATACATAAAAATAATAAAAAACGAGACGGTGAAGGAAAACATCGTGAGGAAACCGGCGTGACCTAGAACCAAAAATTCAAAAATCCACGTGCTGGATTATGGCCTATTAAGTTTGGGACAAGGCCCCTCTCCTAGAGAGGCCTTATCCCAAACTGTGGGAACATTATAAGACCGATGCTATATTATGCTACAGCACATGTTTCACAAAAGATCGTCATAATCGTCCTTCCCATCATAGATATAGTAACACGGTACCACACATCTCCCTCTGAAGCCACTGACACGCTCCGCATCACTCGGTACATTCACGTCACGTACACAGGTTGCGTGCACTTACCCCTCCGCGTTAACCCCTTCACTGGATACATTGTCAAGTAATAAATTAAGTTTTCCTTATGCGGTGTTGTTGGCGCTCTTTTGTTTTATGTTTCTTTCTTTTTTTTTTTGTTTCAACGTAATTACTTTTTTTGTGGGCGGTTCTGTAACTGGCTTTTTGGTGTAATGGTCGTAAGTCAGTTGTGAATTACTAAACTAGTAGGTAGTATAATTGTACTACCTACTAGTTTAAGCAAGCAATGCAATGCGCGTGTGGGTTGAGCAATTGCTCAACTAGTAGGTAGTATAATTACTGAACTAGTAGTTTTTATAATTGCTGAATTAGTAGGTAGTATAATTACTAAACTAGTAGGTAGTATAATTGCTCAACTAATAGGTAGTATAATTACTTAACTGTATAATAGCTGAGTTAGTAGGTAGTATACTGAACTAGTAGTTTGTATAATTGCTGAATGAGTAGATAGTATAATTACTGAACTAGTAGGTAGTATAATGGCACGTCACGTTTTTATGATTTACTAGTTGTTACCAACGGCTTCGTCTGCGAGATAGTAGATAATTAATAAATTAAGAAATAAAATAGATAATTAATTATTATTTTATTGTATCTACCACTATTCTTCTCTGCATCACCCAAAGGTTGACTGGTAGAAAATACCTAAGACATTAAATCCGCCTCTGTACTTTTTATATGCATAAAGTATCAAATAAATAATAATCCCATGTTCCCTTGGGCATAAAAAGTATTCTATGTGCTATTCCAGGATATGGTCTAGTCGCGTACTAAGTAATATAATTTTATCCAAACCCGTTCAGGCATTCGAGCGCGAAGAAGCATCAAACATATCTACAAACTCATACAGGATGGCAATAAAGTGCCAGGGGTTTTAGGAATCTCGCGTTTTTTGTGTGGTTGGTTTCTTGAGGTAAACATAAAACCCCCAAAGGAATAACTCTGGTGCCGTTGGGTCTGGCGATTTGAAGCCAGATGTTTACGAATTATACATTAACATAATTAGTTTTAGCCTTCAGGCACGTCTTAACTTTTATATTGTTTTTAAGTAATAGGCATTATTTAAGTATACCTCATTTTTGTTATGGTGTGTGAGGTACCTTGTTTAGGTTCGTTTAAAAGAGTTGCCATGGTCCAGGAACGTAAAGCGCAATTGAAAGACATACCTACAGGTTTGACGCCCCAGCTGCCAAGAGCCCGACCCCGTCTAATGGGTGTTTCGCCATCCGGCTGTCCGGTATCCGTCTGTATCGAGCCCTAATCTTCGACGGCGCGTAGTATTCCACGCGCCTCAAAGAAATGTCAGCAAAACCCGACACTTACTGGGGTTATGGGATACAAAGGCAACTGTTACTGGTTTTAGTCAGTAGAAGTATGGCACGCCCTATTGCTCCACTGTAGAGCGGGAGAACTCATTTGATAATTTCCCCTCAAAACCATGCATAAATCCCTCTTCACAGTTTTCAAACATTAGTCCCGTCACCACAAGAACATTATAAAAAGGCAATTTTAGATCAAAATCAATCTTCAAAAAAATCAATCTCTCATCAATCTTTCAAAATTGCTCTCCACAGTTTTGGCCTTCCGCAGCCATTAAAGGCGCAGCATCTATAAAGGTTACATCGATCACGCTATTCCGCAGCGTAGTCGGCTGGACCAGTAAATCAAAAACACCCACCTGCCCGATGACAAACATTTCCGAGCTAAACAAGAGCTATTAATCCAGAAACGTTTTGAGAGCGCAGTTGAGAACTGCCTCTAAAATGGCGCTTCATGAAGTAACAATTTGGGGTAACTTTGACTTATAGTTTTGTGAAACGGTGAGCAAGTTGCAGGCGGCTATTTTGAGTTGAAGTATTTAGTGAGCGACCGTTTTGAATGAAACTTTACGCGTTTTTGTTTCTCATTTTTTTCACGTACGCGACTATATGCCAAGGGAAATGTTTCTCTTGTTAGGGGCATATGATAACGCGGGATTGTTCGAAAGAATCACCGCGGCTCTGACACGTAAAGAGCAACTGAAGAGAGATGGGCTGATTTTAGTCTAATTTTACTAAAACGCTGACACTGCGTTTCACTCCACCCAGAGTCAAGGTCTATTTGGTGATTTCCTACCTCAATAGAGAAAAAGCAGTAAGGAGATTACCATAAGATGATGCATGTAACCGAAAGAGTGAACGTAAAGGTTCCAACCAAGGTGACCTTGGTTAATGTGTTTGGTTTGCGTTGCGGCTACATGTATGTAAACGCATGGGAAAACGCGCCTCCCAACCAAGGGCATTGAAGGTTATGGATTACAACTGCTGTCTACACGGATTGAAACTAGCAAGGTCACATTGGTTGGGACGTTGGTTTGCAAACGTTTGGTCACCTCTAAGACGTTAATGGAAGGAAAGAGAGAGAAAAGCCAAAGAAACGATGACTATTTAGAGGTATGCGAAACAGGGTGTAAAGTCCCACATAATAATATCTCCGTTGAAAAGGGAGGATCCTTCGACCAGACGGATGTAATATCTGATCCGACCAACTGACTGATAGTAGTTTTCGGGCTTTTGTGTATGTTCAAATCGCTCTTAGAACTCCAATAAGGCGATGCAAGATTTTGAATTTTAGTTCTTAAGTGGCGCCATAGATGTCGCTACAGATGGACCGTGTGTGGAATAATATGATAGAAAAGGAACTGAATGAAGAAGGGGAATGAAAAAAGAAAACGCATTGCGCTGACCCCAAGTAACAAGACATATGATGTCAAATTGCCTGCTGCGGTCTTCCCGTCCGAATATAATTTAGGTGTATTCAAGGCTAGAGTGAACAGGCTCTTAATAAACTAATATGGAATGGAGTTTCTTGCCGGTTCTTCTCCATAGGTCACAAAACGGTTTTATAAGTGTCCATGTAGGCCTATGTGAAATAAAAAACTTTTGACTTTGAATAAGCCTCACCATCAACGATTGCATCGCTGCTTACCATCAGGTGGTCGCAGTCAAGTACTAGTTTATGTCAATTAAAAAAGAAAACTGTTTGGTCTATCTACCCCATTTTACTCACTCGTCATCTTTCCGCGACATATTATTATTATATTTTTTATACATAAAATACCCATCAATCAGAACCTGAACCAGCAATTTAATTTTAACTAAATTGCATCGAAACTCGGTAACAAGGTATTTTACAAAAAGTTATTTTAACAATGCTGAGATTTTTGGCGCGAAAATTTTAACATCCGGGATTTTGATTGGCCTTTTACGTGGATTGTTTTTAATTATAGGAATTGGAGGTGCCATACATTTTTAACGTGAATATAATAACTTCATCACAACATAGGTGTAACACAGCTTTGAAAGGTATTTAAAAAGCCACCACCACCACACCACCAGAACCATTCTCAGACCGCTAACTGACAGATGTGACTCTCCGATCTTGGGGCGGTGTATACGACTGCACGCAATCAAATAGACAATCCCCGGGTTCGAAATGTCTCATCCAGCTTAGAATAAGTACCTATTTTTTCTTTATGTTACTAACAATAGTTCTAAGTTTAAATTGTTTCTAACAAAATATGGCAAGTTCCGAATTATACGTATTATTATTATTCAAAATAAGAATTAAAAAAAAAACCATAGTAATCTAAATAAAATATCCAATTAATAAAAGCAGCATTTTAGCCGCCTAATATTTCACTTGTCACGGCCGGGGGCACCTAAAACGCCACTCAGTTTTCAACAGCCAAAAGACACTCAGGCAGTATACTTGAAAAGATTCCTTTTTCGCACAAGTGCAATGGACAATCATTAACGTCGAGGTTTTCTGAGATTTTTCGCAGGTAATGGCTTTTATATTTGACGTTTGACCTCCAAATGGGCCAGGAAAACGGTTCGGTAGATTGAGTGGAATGGTGTCTAAACGTTCGTGTAAGTAAAATCGGTTTAACTTTGATTTTAGTGGGAGTTTCGGGCAATGATTGGCGTCTGTGAAGCATGACTGACGTGGTAGCTTGAGGTTGATCTTCCTTGTGTTTTATTGCCTGATCAGATGTCAGAAATTCATATTTCGGTGTGTATTTTGATAACTGTTGTGTAACTCACATATGAGAAAAATGTGGATATGCTATGTAATATATTACACTCCAAAACTGTTTGCCTATCAATAATAATAATTTTAAAAAATCTCTTGTGTATTTGAATCTGGATCCAACCTTGATGACTAGCTAATCATCTATTCTTATCACTTGTGTTATTACCTCGTTTCCCTAAAAAAAATAAACCCTATGTTCCCGATATCCTCGTTCCACTATGTTTCCAAAATCAAAAATAAGATGTCTAACTCGTATGTCTAACCTCTATGAGCATTACATGCCTAATTTATATCAGTGATTGCCTCTGTTTCCTATACCTGAGCAGTAACAACGGGTTCGCCAGCCTTCAATAACTTAGGAGCATGATTCGGTGGAATCACGCGATAGTAAGATGGAAACTTAAGTCTACCTAAACGGGTAAATTCAATATTGTGAGTTCATATATAGAGTTCTGGTGAGTGTCTTGGGTATATGGTGGATGTGAGACGCACAGGACCGTTCGTTGTGGTGACGCTTTGGGGAAGCCTATGTCCAACAGTGGACATCTTTCAGCTGAAATTATGATAAATAAAGTACTTAAGTTATTGCTAGGTTCTGCTTTATTTTTGAATGGGTATTTTTAATGGAAAAAAATCGGTTAGTGAGGAACATAAGGTTAATGTATACGTGTGAATAGATACGTTAGTTCATAACTCCTTTTTATGTTTATTGCATGCCGTTGCAGCCTTTAATTAAGGCTACACTTTAGAATGTAAGAATACGGAATCTTTAGCATGTATAATGGTGTACGCTTTGTTGGTTGTCCTAAAATAAATAAACAAATAAATAAATTTAGGTAAGCTACATAAATAGTACCAAGTTATCTTAGTAAGCCCATACTTGTCTCCCTACCAAAAATATTGTTTAAAGAAATTTTGTTGTACCTATGTATCTTGTGGGAGAAATAAACAAATTTATTATTATTATTCTCTTTATTCTTTGTAAACACATATAAATTACATTATTATTCCATTTATTAAATTTATGTACATATTGGTAACATTATTAAATATTTCTAAAAAAATTAAATAAAAAAAACATTTAAAAATATAAAAAAATAGTAGCCCACCGGCATCGGGAACAGGGTCCAAGCTACCGGTGGTCAGGGCACCTGAGAGAGGAATCTCCTAACGATGCGCGCCGTGTCCAGGAGCACTGCTTTCTGGATCAGGCCCTTGATCCCGCTGCCTAACGAGAGCCTCCTTAGATGTTGTTCGAGGCTCTTGGCTATTAAGCCATTGGCCGTTACGACTATCGGCACAATGATTGCTCTATCCACTTCCCACATGTCGACAACCTCGCGAGCTAAGTCAAGTTACTTAGTTTGCTTATCTTTCTCAGCTTTCACGAGGTTCTCGTCATGAGGGACCGCTATATCAACAATCATTGTGCGACGCTCTAGTCGATCTATCACACATTATTATTATTATTATAAAATTTATTATTTTAAATCTAAATATTATGTTACATTGGTTACATCATTGTTGTTGAAATTACAAGAAATATGTTAGATCGATGTAACAAGACGTGCATATTAAAATAGTACAGAGGAAAAAACCTGGCAAGTGTGAGTCGGACTCGCGCACTGAGGGTCTGAAGTCGTAAAATTTTACCTATATAAATAGTCCAATTCCCGAAACGACTTACGAATTGCAAAAAAATATATTTTTTGTGACGTAACTATAATTTTCAGTTTTCTGATTTTTTTACTATACTTGAGCCGTGGGACCTTGATTCATTCCTTTCTCCCGCCTCACCATCAATGATTGCATCACTGCTTACCATCAGGTGGGATCGCAGTCAAGCACTGGTTTATATCAATTAAAAAAAACTATCTCTGACTACACCCAGAACTTGAGGACTTAGCTGATGATTAACTAGATGAAAGAGACCCTGGCATTTCCTCAAAAATACATCCTGCATGTTACCTCCTTTCCTTATAATTATCGCGACAAGCTTGCCAGTACTTGTAAATATTTGTCAAAGTTATTACCGACCACTTATACTTAAGGCTAAGCCTCTGCCGAGCTACTAATCCGTGGTTGAAGCGACTGAGGGACCCCAAGTGTTTGTGTTTCGTACTATTTGGATACAAACGGCTTATAGTCGGGGTTACAAAGTGATAAATTGGCTGAGAATAGGACTTTTTACGAAGTTTGGTGGCCTGGGAAATTGACTTTACTTTAAGGTGAAACGCGAATAGCCCGCGAAATTCAATTTTTTTTAATATTTTTGACATTTCGCAGATCAGTGTCAGATTCTATATACACGACTAGTTTTTAGTTTTTAAAATAAATACATTTTCTTTCTTTCTTTCTTTCTTTCTTTTTAATTAGTACAAATACTTTAAGGGCTTATTAGAAAAGGTCTTGTTATTATTTAAGTAAAGTCTCAATTAATAATATTTATAAACAGCAAAGTTATTGGCGTTTGTTTATATCAAAATGGCGCTCAATTTATGGAAACATTGTACAGGCTGATTATGAATGAATAAATGGCGATCAAAATGGAAAAACAACTGCGCGTAGTATTTTCTAGTAGCAATTGTTAAGAATAATTGATTCAATTATGAATTTAACAATTATGGCAAATTTTCCGTGGACAATTTTAGTATTTCGTTTTTTTTTTACTTTTGACTACATAAATATGATCATTAACGGGTACCCGTTAATGATCATATTTATATTTTTTTTGTACTATTTTAAAAACAGGGGTTTTTAGGGCCATGGGATCGGGACAGTTCTGAGAAGGATATACCTACTCATTGTCCAAGAATATAGATGTAGTTAGAGTCGGTAAAAGTCTGACACACCCGCCCTCTCGCTCCACCCTAGTGCGCGAGAAGTCATAAGATTTACTATCTACCTTCTTAGTACAAGTGGTCACTTGGAAATGAACCAAAAAACTGAATGAATAGCAATGTTACTTCAATTAAAATTCTGTCGAGACCCTACAAAACCATAGCGAGATTCAGAAAAGTGGGCTCATCTAACAACGCCATCTAGTAACCAAATTTAATACTATTTACTATGTTTTCATGAATGGAAATGAAACCCATAACCCCAGTAGGCGTCGACCTTGCTGGGACACTACGATTCGCAGACATCTCCTTAAGGTGCGTATAGAAAGCTACGCGCGTTCAACGACTTGAGCTCGGTCCCGACGGTTACCGGACGACCGGACGACCGGACGGCGTGCTACCCATTGCTCGCCGTCCGCAAGCCTGTGCCTACGGTGGCTGGAAATCAGGATCGGGATAGGGCGTGAGGGCCATTAACTCGTTTAAGAGCTACGGTGCCATAAACCAACTCACACACACACGGTTTTTATAACACCCCTTTTTTTTGCGTCAATGGTTAAAAATAATATTAAATAAGACTTTTTTACAAACGGCCAGGATCAATCACTACGCTGAAAAGAATAACAAAAAAAGAATAAAATAAAAGTTCTGTTTACTATGCAAAGGTTGCGTACAAACGTGTCGTAGTGCTATTAGGATTGTGATAGGTGCTATCTGTCACACCTAGGACCTAGTATTGGTTTTTTTGGCCACTATCAATCTGCTCAAGTGCCCAGCCTATTGGCAAACTATGTTGGGGTCGTCTAGTCTAAACGGATGCCAGTATTTTACAAGAAATAAACTTATAAACCCTAGTGGTCATATTTTAAATACTGCTTAACGTAAGATAAACAGCCTTATAATGTTCCCACTGCCTCAAGCCGTCTACGTACGTCACTAATTGGCATGCTTAAGTATAGCTTGCTTGCTAGTTAAGCAGCATGTGGTTTACATGCTGCTGGGTAAAGGACCATGGATTCTATCCCACTGGATTGCATGATAGAAATCTGAGCACAAAACCAGCGTTGAACATATACAAGCCATTTATCTCAGCCGAGTATGTGCTACCTGTCTGCCAAACCCAATCATTCAATGAAAACATATATGCATAATAGCATATGTTCCCACTGCTGGGACTCAAACCTCTTCTCTAGGAGAGGAAGTAGGCCGTAATCCACCACACGAGCCCAATGCAGGTTGGTGAATGTCATATGTCTTCGAGTTTTCGGTTCCAGGACATATCGGTTTCCTCACGATGTTTTACTTCAACGTTTTGAGAGCAGTGGTGATTAAATAAATAACACAAAGTAATGCCTGGATGATTTTGAACTCCTCGTAAGTCGGTGTCCACCACTGCTCTCACTACTGTTTATTTTCATAGATACCTATACACTATAACGACATTTATGGTGCCACATAAGAACTAAAACTGAAATTTCTGCATCAACTAACAACTCAACTATCAGGTCGTTGCATGGACCAGACACGTTCGTCTGGCCAGAGGATCCTCCCTTATCAACTTTACAACAGGGTCTTTACACCCTGTTAAAACCACTTT
Source organism: Mythimna pallens (assembly GCA_961205895.1). NCBI lineage: Eukaryota > Metazoa > Arthropoda > Insecta > Lepidoptera > Noctuidae > Mythimna > Mythimna pallens. Next base: position 20,272,885 of record OY540844.1, read on the forward strand.
CTCCAACAAAGTAATATTACCAATTCCGAAATAAAATCGCAGCTCCCAAACTCATTTCAACTCTTTGGAACGTTTAGTGGTACAGAGAAGAGTAGAGGGTAAACATTCTCGCGGTCGATCTCCTACCAGATAGACAGACCTTATTAAATCATCTTCGAAGGGTTCCCTCATTGAGTGTACACGCAGTGCCACAAATAAAGAGAGATGGAGAAGAAGCCGTATTTAAGGCGTATAGTCCCTTGAACGTCTGGCCGGAGTTAAATTCACACAAACTGGTACTGCCGCCAGCGCCCGCATATAGCAACGCTGACCTTTAAATCCCTTTTCTTTGCGAAACATTGATTGATTTACACATATTCTATGTACATTCTGAAGAACACTTATCCAGCGATTTTTTTGTGTCAACATATTTTTAAAGATCAAAGCCGTTTGAAAGAAAGAAGTAGGGAAAACAAGCAAAAAAATATCATGTTGATCAATTTTTTTTTTGGCAAAAGTATTAGTCATACGAAAATATCATAATATGTTGCTAATGTTATATTTGAATCTATAATATTTTTTTTTTTTTTTTAGAAAGTCACTGTTTTATGGCACTGCTTGGGAGCCAGGGCCTTAAAATATCTGACCAACCGAACCGACCTTTAAACGATCATAAAAAAAAAAAACAAATAGATTTGCACTTAAATTCTGAAAAATGTTGAACATTATTTTTGCTTAACGTATTGATGTTCAACGTATTGAGATATTTCGAAGAGTCACCTTAATGCAATCTATCACTCAATGCTTGAAGCCTGTAACCCTTGATAACGTTAACAAGCCCAATATTTCATGTGCTAAACAAAATGAGTGTCACACAACATTTAAAAGATGCCTACTGCATTTGTAATGGTGGCCATCCACGCTATCGGCCGGTCTGTCCCACACACCCATAAATTGTGGCCTATCACAGCTGCGCCAATATGAAGGCCGTTTTAAAAGGTAAACTCCACACAATAGAACAAGGTATAGAGTGCAGTGCTCAATGAAGGCTACGAAAATTATTTCTTAGTGCTGAGTCACACCGGAATGGCAGCGGCTGGCAGCGACGCAACGAGCACTTTTAGCGTGAAATAATTTAAAACTTTATTTACATACTTAAAAGACCAGTATCGCTGTCGTCTTAAAATGTCAGTCTTTATCATCATCATCATTTCAGCCGAAAGACGTCCACTGTTGGACATAGGCCTCACCCAAGTATCGCCACAATGACCAGTCCTGTGCCTCTCGCATCCATCGGATTCTCGCGACCCTCACCAGGTCATCGGTCCACCTTGTGGGAGGCCTTCCAACGCTGCGTCTTCCGGTACGTGGTCGCATTCCCGAACCTTTCATCCCCATCGACCATCTGTTCTGCATGCAATGAGCCTTGCCCACTGCCACTTAAGTTAAAGTTAGTTAAATGTCAGTTGTGCGAGCAAGAAAGTGGAATGGAGCTGTACACCCTATATAGGTCCATTCGTTTAACAGTACAGGTACAGGTGGCAGATGGTGGTGGCGGGTGGTGGTGGCAGGTGGTGGTGGCAGGTGGTGGTACAGTTTAGGTCATCAAACGGATCACGTTATGAACTCGTGGTAGCAAGACCAGTAGGGGCCCAGCAGGGTAAAAGCCTACTGGGGCCATGGGTTCGATTTGAAAGAAAAACCCGGCCCTGGTATGAAAGGCAACGAAGGAACTAAACTAGGAGTGAGTTTTCGTCAGTAAAAGTCTGACATGAAGGGTGGGTGATGACATTGGATGATTTCCCACGTATACAAAAAGGACCAGTAGGAGGAATGCGATCTTACGTAATTTCTTTGGTATAACGTCGAGTCGTTGAGCTCCTTAATAGTCTGAAGTTGAGCTGCACCAAAATTAATATGCAACGTATAGACCTTCTGAATTCTCTTTTTCCTCACACAAAATAAAACATAATTTCAAAAGGTATATGCTCTGTCACGCGGTTACACCTGCCCGCTTTCAGCTCGCATTTTTTAAATACAACAGCTTTTACCAGAATGTTTAAACTCGTCCATCCTCCAAATCAGAACGAAATAAATTCGTTAAAATTTTTATACAATTTATCGTTCAAATTGTTAATAATAAAGCTACAGGATTTTCAGGACGGCCAATGTTTTATTACTTGCAATTTTCTAAGAGTTTTTATACATGAATATAGTTTATTGATAACAACTGCCTGAGTTCAATCGAATTTAGAACGACTTATTGATCGACGTCCTATAAAACCTCGGTACCTACAGCACTTTGCAAATATATGTATAATATTTTATGGGTATTATGAACGTAAAGACAGAGTAAAATATTTTTACCTAAATCTAAATAATATTATTCGAACCACGTCTTTAATACTTGCAAATAGGTAACTATATACCCCTATACGCGAGCATATAAGTGCTTCACTTAAACGTAATCGTACGAGCTCCATTAAACGTATTGGAATCTAACCAAAACTAGATAAAGTAGTGTTATTTATAATGCTTAATGTATTAACTGGTGACAAATGATGCGTCTAAAGCCTGGACATAATCTTGGGGCCATGTGCTACTTTTGACAGTTGACTGAAGACCGTATCTCATAATCTCAAATAAGAATCTAAAGAAAATAAAGGACACATTACCTTAGGACATCAAGTTAAATATAACAAGTCCAGATAAATTAGTGATCAAATAAAAACTACATAAGAAATTATTTGAAACTGTAATCGTCATTTGTAAGAAAACAGTTGTCAGTATAAATTGAGAAATCAATTAAAATCCCATAACATAGATAAAGAAAATGACATTCTAGTATAAAATCTTTTGTTTTGGAGGAAATCGATCATTAATTATATCAACGAAGTCATATTACCACATCTGTATAAACATTTATAAATTCAGCAAAATACCAAGAAATCGACAAAATGTTCGTACTATACATATTTGCTATTATAATCCACGTAGTGTTTTCGGCCCCTACTTGTGAAGACGGAGTCAAGATAATATCACAAGAGACCAAAAATCCTGAAGATCTACTTGGAAATTGGACATACGTTTACCACTGGGACCCCAAGATAAAATTCTCCAAAGAATTCGTTGACAGTACTAGCCACCCAATGGAGTGTCCTGAACTATACTTTGAAACAATCACTCCTGAGTTAGTGATAGCTAAAGAAGCTGAATGCGCGAAGTCCAAAGTTCCATTCAACTGGGCTGATGCTAAACTGAGGGTAGATGCTCCTGCTATGAGAATGAAAGAAGCCGTTATCATAATTGGAGAAAATGAGAACTGGATGGCAATAAACTGTGCGATAATGGCCAGAGTCGTGTTGAAGCAAGTGTCAGATAATTACATAGTAATGACTAACCCTGATATGAATTCCGAATCCGAATTGATTGTTCGTGGTGAGCGTCCATCTTTAGAGGAGCTGAAATGTATTGGTCATAACCTGGATATTGGTACAGGTATGTCTGGTTTAGGACTTTGTTACAAGTAGACTCCTTAATAAATAGAAAGTTAGAAAAAAAATGTTATTTGATTTTACCTAACTTAAACATAACCTGATACTAACCTGATGCTACTAACTTCCAGGCTAAGAATGATATTGGAGCATCATTATCATTCTCTTATTGGAATATTCTCTTACCTTTATTATTGGAATATTTGAAACCATTGCCGTTAAACGTCGTCTCCAATCTCACTTCTGTTTTTGATTTCATCTCATTAGTCATCTCCTATTGAGATGACCACCAGACTAACTATTCTAGTTTTACCAATTTTTGCATTTTAGTTTAGTTTTTATCAGTTTACACCACACATTCAAATCATAAGCAATAGAATAGAATGGAAATACTGTTATTCGGAACAGACACAGCACAAAGATTACAAAAACCAAGTAAAAAAGAACAAAAGCAATCGTCCATATATTAATTTAAGATAAATTTACAAAATCAAGTTAATTTACATATAAAAAAAATGTATTAGCATATTAAATATTTGATACGGGAAAGATTTATGCAAATGAAATAGAAAAATCAGCAATGCCAATTTGCCAAAACTAATATTATTGCCTACACGGTCAAAAGCCATTTAAAAAACAAAATAGGTTACATGAAAATATTTTTTACAGAGTAATGATTCATAATTTTCCTGAATTTGGATATAACAGGCGAATTTGGATATAATCTGTGTATTTTTATGTCACTTTTTGAGCTACTTTTATGTACTGATGGATTAGATGTTTAAACTCAGTTGGATACTATATTTGTCTGAAATGGATAAAGAATGATTTAAAGATATGAGTTAAAAATAAATTGTAAGAATGATCTGAAAACTGCTTCTGTCAGCAGTCTTTAATCAAGTACTGTGGCATCGTTTGGATCTTGAATAGGTTATTAATATTGATAGAGATATCCAGCAGCTTGTGATGCATTTCAGCCATTCTTATAACAGTGCTTTTAGTTCTATTTATACCGATATTTTTAAAAACATAACAACATAGAAAGGTAATTTATCGAAATATTAAACCCATTAGAAAAAAATATTTTTATTTTTATTTATTTATGACATTAGATTTGGTCATAACCTTGCGTTATTTTATTATTACTATATTACTTTTTCAAAGAAACTTAATCATCAAATAAAAAAAAAACATTAGCAACTAAATAACAGAAGACATTACCGTTACTTTATGTATAACACTTAAGTTATCATTTTGCAAAATCAATTAAGGAATCGATTATGAACTCACAAATGTAATTAATTAGATAAAATGTTCATATAAAGAATAGTGTCTTTGACAAATGAATCCATTATGAGCCAGGTGTTCAAGGTGATAGTATTACTTTTATTACAAAGATTTATAACAAAAGAAAGGCAAAAGCCATCATGTTGCCACTATACTTGTTGGTTTTCCTAATCCACGCTGCATACTTTACCACTCCTTGCCAAGATGGAGTGGAAATCAACACCAAAAAGACGAAGAATCCTCAAGATCTCATTGGAAACTGGACATACGTTTATCATTGGGATAATCTGAACAAATTCGAAAATGAATTCGCAAATGACGGAACTGACCACGAAATGCGGTGCCCTGAAATTTCAATTGAAACGATCACTCCTGAATATTTAAAAACTAAGGAAGCTGAATGCGGTGACTCTCCTATGCCATTCAACTGGGCTGATGCTAAATTGAAGTTAGATGCTCCTCTGATGGAGATGAAAGGAGGTATCTTGGTTATAGGAGATAAGGAGAACTGGCTAATGATGGAATGCAAGAGGATGGTTCGTGTTGTTATGAAGAAAGTATCTGAAGACTACGTCGTACTGATCAACCCAGAGATGGCACACATCTCCGAGATGATTGCTAGAAGGACTCCGACTATAGATGAACTGAAATGCGTCGCTCATAATGTTGATGTGGGCAAAGGTATGTCGGGATTCGGGCTTTGTTCTTAGAGGTTCTTCATTATACTCGTATTAAGTTAATTAAACAATTATATTGAAATAGAGATTCTTTTATTTATCCATAGTATTAATCACTTGATATTAGTTTTTTTTTTGCGATTCATATTATTTTGTGTTTTTTATATACTTTCTAATAATTTCATAATAATTTAAATATGTAAAGGATTTTTTTTTCAGTGGGAAAATCATCTTATGACATTCACCGTTCTTAGGCGGGGCGGGAGCTAGTGTCAGACTTTTACTGACTAAAAATCCACTCCTGTTCCTTCGTTGCCTTTCGTACCAGGGCCGAGTCTTCAGAATCAGACCCTTTGCCACAGTGGGCTTCGACCCTGCTGGGCCCTTACGGTTTGCTGACATCTCCCTGAGGCGCGCGTGAAACAGTACGCGCCGTTGACGACTTGGGCTCGGTCCGGACGGTTACCGGACGGTCGGACGGCGAGCTACTCATTGTTCGCCACGAACGATAACGATATAGACGACACACAAATTCTCCCTTCCTTAACTTAGTTTCCCTCTTTTGTAACGTTTTTATTTTTTTCCGCTCAAATAAAAATAAACTAGACTAGTACAATTTGGGGATTAGTCCAAATTGTACTAGTCTAGTTTTTTTTTTATATTATTGCACATTACATATCTAAGTCACTATCACTGCATAATTGATGCATAGATGGCCCCTATATCACAGGTTTTCCAAGCACAGGGGTCATTGATCATTTATCTCGTACCTCGCCAATAGTACACTAAGTTAAGAGTCACCTGTAATTGCAAATAAAAATAGGTTTTATCCACCTAAAACAATTTTAAATTGAAATCAAAACAAATGTAGGTCAAAGCACGTGGGCAAGCAATCTAAAGGAATAGGCGTTCAAGTTAAACGCGAACACACCGCAGACGATAAACGCAGTTATATTAAGAAAGTTGTTCCGTACTTAGCGATAGTTTAAAATCTCGATATTCTCCACTAAAGTAGGAACTTTAAAAGTTTCTCTGCTGAGATTCCGCGCAATATGGAAAGCGTGTAGTGACTGCGTGTTTGCATCTTATTACAGTCTTAGATTTTGATATAAAATATTAGCTGGAAATGGTGAAGTGGTGATTTATGAGTTGTTCTTCTAAAACCCGTCCAATTATAATTTAGTTGTCTTCAAGGCTAGAGTGAATAGGCTCTTAATAAATTAGTGTACTTCACCATCAATAATTGCATCACTGCTTACGGCGATACTTCACACAGGGACAGCTTTTAATGTTATACAAAGCACAGGTCCGATCGTATGTGGAGTACTGCAGCCAGCAGCAGCAGCTTTGGACTCGGTGGAAAGGCGTGCGAAGAGGCTAATAGGTGATCCAGATTTGGTTAAGTCCAATCTACAAAGCCTTGAGCACAGGCGTAGGGTAGCCAGCCTTTCGGTGTTTTACAGGTTGCATTTTGGAGAGTGTGCGCGGGAATTGCATGACTTGATTCCGCCATCCTATTGCCTTCTCCGTTGGTTTTGTGTGACTTTAAGCCTTGAAATTTCAATGTTTTTAATCCAAAACCATCGTGTTCCAAAATCGAAGACAGATAAATGTGACTTCCACCATCACGCAATGAACCCGTTTGGTAGATCTCTCTCTCTCTCTCCCTCTCTCCCAACCAGGAAGTACGGTGTCTCAGCAGTGAAACAAACAACAAGGATTCACAAGTTTTATTTATTTGCAATGTCATCCTCATAATTAACAACATAATAAAATATTTTTCATAATTCTCATACAAATAACCCGGAAACAAACACAAATATTAGATATGACATGATAACTTGAAAACACTCGAACTATTGGCTCCTCAGTAACTTGAAGTACATTGAAGCACATAAGTCGTTGCGTGAAGAGTTGCAAATTGTTATTAGCTTTGTTATTACCATAGAAGAATGGAGTGAGCAACGCCGTGTCTTTTTTAGAAAGAAACGAAGCGATTGCACAATATCTGACTCAGTCCATACTGAGGTCCAACGAACAGGGTTCGGTCGTGGACATATTTAACAGTTATTTAACAGTTTATTTAATACTGATCATAATGGGTTTCTTCGATGACAATAATATTAGTCTTTATAAGTAGCATTTTGATGTAATCCCATGATGATATGAAGGGTTTGTTTGAATTATCATCATTCTAATTCGTCCGACGTCTAATCACTTGCTTAGCTCATTTTAGATCGTCTTAACAGATTGCAAGACTGTGAATTGGATCAAACAGTGTTCTAAAACATAAAGAGTGGCACTTATGCACCTGTACCATGGTACGAAGTCACAAGAAAATGAGTGCAACTTCAAAATTGGCAAGAATATGACCCTATTTTTGCAATCTCAATCATTCCAAAAGATCATCTCAGGGTAGTCAAATAGGAAACACCAGCCTCATCTAGTTTAAAATGACTAAAATAAATTAACGTGTAAAAGTGTTTTTTTAAACCTATTTGCAAATTAAATATGATTTATCATTATTTTAGCATTAAAATTGTCGTATTCGTAGCTATTGGCGATTTAAATTTTGCATCTACCGTTGCTAGTATGAGGGAAAACATATTTTGACCTCAAAACAAATCAATCGTACGGTCAATAGATGTAATATTGATCGTACGATTGCTTTGTCTCTCTCCCACATTTGACGATCAGTCTATTCCTCCAAGTCTACTGTTATTACTTAGAACACGGCAACTTGTGTACTCGTCTGTTTCGCTGATATGCATCACTTGATGCTATTGATGTTGTAAGTTTGGAGCTGTTCTTGTTTTTATGTTGTATATGTTTTTGTTTTAAGGACTTGACGTAAATATTTTGTTACGGGTCAACGGCACTGAAATAACATTGTGCTGTTATCATTGACATACTTAGATATAGATACCGATTGAGCGCTGACTTCTACAGTTCTACTTGCGCAGTAGCGTCAGAAGTGAAATATCGGGTCTCTTTAGTGGTATGAAGAGAGATGCGGGGCGGGGAGTGAAATCCTTGTACAGTGATTGGCGCGCCGATATTGTACGAAGCACAAAACGATCTCCGCTCTTTCGCCGAGCGCTCAAGATTCGTGACGCTATCAAGTAAGTAAGTGTAAGAATAGGGCTGACCGTGCGTTTATTCGGTTCTAAAAATTGTCAAAGTCAAATCGTTTATTGCGAAATAAGTGAGCAATGTTGGTGTTATAACGTGTTAGTACTTAGATTTAGCAGCCTTTTATAAGCATTGTACTTTTTATTCATTCTAATTAGCATGCATCAATTGTACTGAATTGGTGCGCTGTTTTCGGGAGCGGTCGGCAATCTTCGGGAACGGTCGTATAGGTACTTTTGAGGTCTGCATAGCGTATATATTATTTTTGACGACACGGTGTCGCAATGGTTTAGCAATAAGTTGCTAAACCGCGTGTTGTGGATTAGATTGCCGTACGCAACAAATATTAATTGTATGTCAGTTTACAAGTTTGTAAACTTTTTTTACGATACAAGAATAAATCCTAGTGAAACGGAACGTCATCTATTCAAAAAATATTTTTTTCCAGTTATTGAATTTAGATAATTTTCAGAGCCAAACAACCCATTTTAGTGTCTTAGATTCTAAGATCAAATAATCAAATCAATCGTCATATCGAAAAAAAAACTAGAATATTTCTATAACATAAAAAAAAAACTAAAATAAAATCCGTACAGTCAGCATACGCGTGATTCTCGTCACGACCGTGACACGGGTCGGGTACGGTCAGCACAATTTGTCTCCTGACCGCAATACATCCATCAATTATACCTCTACCCGCTGCAGATATCGCCGATGCGGGAGCGAAAAATGTGGACGAACCCTTACTGATTTTCGGTGATGTATATGAGAAACAATTTCACTTGGCGTGCGTAGTTCGCTCTTGAGTCGGGAGGAACGACATGTGTGGGTGAGCCTTTCGTATGTTATTGTTAATTGACATCTGTATCAGCTGGAGTTTGTACTGTAATTTTTATAGGTCATCTAAATAAACAACGAGCAATGGGTAGTTCGCCGTCGGCCGAGTTATCTGGTAAGAACTGAGCCTGAGTCACCGAAGGCGCGTAGTGTTCCACGCGCGCGTAGTGCTCAAAGAGATGTCAGTAAAACCGTAGGGGCACTGCAGGGCCAATGCCCGCTAGGGTCACAGAAAATTTCAGAAATGGAAACCTGTGGTTCTAGAACGCAAAAGGCAACCGAAAGAGCCAGGTGTGATTTTAGTTAGAGCGAAAAGAATTACGAGTATTTAATGATTTCCGACCTCAAAAAAAATTTGATACATACTTTGAACAAATTTAGATTTTAGATCCAAAAATATTTATTTATTTATTTTTGTAGGTACACACAAAAACATAAAAATAAAAAGAACAAATATAAATAGAAGAGCACAAAGTTGCTGCTTATTTCAAATGAAATTTCTTCCCAGCAGACCTGCCACCAGATACCCCTAACTGCCTGCTACCTTGTCAATGACGACTGATTACTTTCCATTCCTGCAAATTAAAGCCATCAGACGAAGCCACGAGGCAGCTAATTCCCAAAACAAGAACAACAGAGTAGCTACAGAAACCCATTCGTCTTGAAAGTATAAATGATTAAAAGATACCCTTTTACTTATTTTTCTCAGAAACTTGTTAAGGATTATTTAATTTGCAGACTTCGAGAAAAAGGGGCGCGGAAAGAAAAGACGCCAAAATAATTATAAAAGAGAGGGTCCAATGTATTTATTTTGGGCAGTTTGTTTGATGTGTAAAGAAGCGTTGAGGGATGAATTTATGGGGTTGCTTGCGAAGGAAAAACTTCCTCAAAAGGTGCTACAAAAGATGAACGGTGCTGTCCTCCTGTTTGGTATAACTAGCTTGTGCCAACGGCTTCACCCACGTGAAAGTAGGTTTCTCCATACAAATTTGTAACCCCTGTTCCATCCCTTTATGAGGTGAATTTTGTAAAATCCTCTCTTAGGGCTCGCCTACGTCATAAAAGGAAACAATGTGCAAAATTTCATGGTTAAATTAAAAAAAACGTATTTTTTTTAATTACGAAAAAACCGACGAAAAATTCCGCCACTGGGGGGTCCTGAATCATGTACTGGATCCATGGTATTCGTTTGTGCGTCGATGTCAAAGACACCCTGTATAGATAACAAACGATGATCACAAATCGTGGAACCAAAGCGTGGTGATGGATCTTTGAAGGCTGCGAGTAAGATTCATAGATCGTACTTTGACTTTGATGTGCTAAGTACAGTGAGAACTACACTAGACCGACCCACACGTGGACCACGCCTGATTTGTACGTAGCGGCGCGTTGTGTGACGTCGCGTGGCGTGGATCCAATGTAGCTCTGCAAGTCTAGTTGCCATATAAAATGTATTGAGACCGACGCGCATAGATCGGCATCCGTGGCCCAAGTGTGCGCAATGTAGTTCTAACTTAAGAGTTTAAAAGGACGATGAGCTACCCATAAATGAGGCGAGCCAATGCGAGGCGACCGAAACCATGAGGCGGAGACGCCCACCCGGGGTGTCTCGTGCATGACGATTTCCAGCCACCGTAGGCACAGACTTACGACGTCAGGTAATGAAAAAAAGAAAGCCATTCCAGTTAGAGCCAATGCCTGACAGGGCTGCGGATGTTCCGAACGAGTTACCGTAGCCCTCGCAAAAACACCACCTGAAGGAACACTGTGGGTTTTAGTCAGAACGGTCTGACACTCCCTCGTTCTCCACCCAGAGCGAGAGAAGTTATTTGATGATTTCCCATGTAAAAAAGTAAGAGTGTTCAGGAATGTTATTTTTAATTACTTCTGCCGGTGGCTTTGGCCGCGTGATGTAGGTTTTTCCATACGGCCTTTGGACCCCAGTTTCATTCACTTAGGGGGTGAATTTTGAAAAACCCTTTTTTAGTGGTTGCCTACGTCATAAAAGGAAACCTTGTGAAAACTTTCCGCTCCTGGGCCCTTTAGTTTCGGCTGTGCGTTGATATGTCAGTCAGCCAGTTTCTCCATTTATATTTATTTAGATAGATTTATTAAGGTATTCGTATAAAAACGATGGCTCACATTCGCTTAACATATGGCGATGCGGTCACCTTTTTGGTAATTACAGTTTTTAACCGTTTGAGGTCGAAACGCTTGGTCAAGAATATTTCTCACCTACTGATCACCACTTTGCGTGACCAAAGGGCTAGTTGCTCGCTCTAAAAATTACCATTGCCATAATTAAACGTGGCAATACTGTCAGTATTCTGGCATGTTCCGGATGAAAGCAATAAGGAGGACGATGAGGTCAGAGTGTATTTTGTTTTTGTAAATATATTGAGAGGAGTACAGAAGCTAATCGCGAATTTTATAATTCTCAAAAGTGTATGATATACTGCAGTAAAAAGAAACAGAAATATATATGTTATTCTTCAGAATAAATGCTAGTTAGATAGTGTGTTTCAAACATAATACAGCTGATTTAGTATAACAGAAAAAAATCACGAAGATTCCTCTAAACGGGAAATTGTTTTAAGAACGTGTGCGCCTGAACTGTCTCCGATCCAGGCACGCCTATTTAAGCTTTCATTTGAGGCAGGAAGCAAGATGCATACAGACCAATCTCAGTAACGTCCAATCTCTAAGTAAGACTATGGAACGTGTACTCAACACTAAGCTCCTGGCATACCTAAGGTAGGCAGCCGTCATTCATATTGCACCAGAAGCAGTGGTCAATTATCGACGGTCTCAAGAATGCTCACCAAATCTTCCAAGACTACTTATGTGATGGGCCAGACAGTTTATAATCAGCTGCCTGTAGCTATTTCTGGTGCCCCAACTATAGGGAGCTTCAAATCTCGTTTGAAAAAATGGCTTATCGAGCAAGCTATTTATTCTTTTGACGAGTTTATGATATAGTTTAATTTAACTTTGACGCGAATGTTAATTTGGACTTAAAATTATTTTTACTTTTATTTTAATTTGTAATTTGACTTCAATTATTATTATTATTATTTTCCTAGTATTTTCTTTTATTTTTTTGACATTATTTATTATTTGACATTGTTATGTACCTAATCATTTGTTGACAAATTTTATGTAACATTCTATAAATGACTTGTAAGAATCCCTTACCAATAAATTACTATGACTATGACTATGAAACTAATGACATGCTAAGTGACCGTCAATACGGTTTTCGCTGAGATCGGTCAACTGGTGATCTTCCAGCGTATACCATCCACATCTGGAGTGAGGCCATCGAGGGAAGCGCTTACCGTCTCCCTCGACATCTCGAAGGCTTTCGATAGAGTCTGGCACGAAAGCCTTATAAGTAAGCTTCCTTCTTTCGGTTTACCTGCTGGATTGTGTGCTTGAATCGCAGACTTCCTGAGTGACCGGTCCATCCGAGTAGTCATCGATGCTGCTAATCCGGTCAAATGGCCATTAATGCTAGGGTTCCTCAGGGGTCAGTGCTCACGGAAACTTTGTTCTTGTTGCATATAAACGATCAGCTTAAGCTCGGTACCTTTGGGTATGCAGACGACAGCACTGTTGCTGAGAGTTACATATCCGCGCGAGCTAGTGGGTCACAGATCCAGTCTCTCCGAGGCAGTCTCTGAATGTGGAATGCTAATTTGGTCAGGTTTAATGCTGCTAAAACCCAGGCGTGTCTATTTTTCGCTAAAAGGAGCCAATTCAGCCCTGCTCCAACTTTCCGGGATGTAACCGTGCCGATAACCGTCCATCTTGATCTTTTAGGTGTTACGTTGACATCAACTCTCAACTTTAGGCCATGCATCGAAGCAAAGGCTAAACTGGCTGCAAAAAAAGCTGGGAATCCTTGCAAAGGTCCGATAGTACTTCACGCTGGAACAGCTGCTCAAACTTTGATAAAGTTAGTGTAACTTAAGTAGTAAAAGCGCAAGTTCGATCGTTTATGGAGTACTGCTCTCATTTTTGGGACGGATCTGCCCGATACCAGCTTGATGCACTTGAGACAATTGAGAGGCGAGCAAGGAGGATCATTGGCATTAGCCTGTCGGCATCGACTTCCTGTCGGTTTTCTACCGGTTGCATTTCGGAAAGTGTGCGTTGGAATTGCATAACCTAATTCCGCCTAGCCCGTTCCATCATCGGACCACCAGGCGTACGGCAATGCGCCACCGGTACAAGGTGAACATCCCACCAATATGCACAAAACGTTTTGAGAACACATTCATAATGCGTACAGCTAAGGAGTGAAATTCCCAGCCGGAGTCTGTGTTTCCTAATGTCTACAACCCGGGAACCTTTAAGTCAAGAGTGAATAGGTGACCTAAGTTAATAATCAGTGTAAGTAGACTATAAATAATAAAAAGCCAATTATCTTAGTAATTAGACTAAAGTAAGTAATTGAAGTTTGTTTAACTCTGCCTATCTAGGCTTCAAAGAAAGTCGTTTCTTTGCAAAGATTTTCATAATTATAAGCCCTATAATGCATATCTAATCACACTAACACCAATCTGCAACCCAGTGAGCAGAAAGCAATTAGTAAACCAAACGACTTTGGCAAGGGTGTTGAGAAGGTAATAATGCCATTAAAACACTTAAAAAAAACGCAATAGTACAATTCGTGAAAGTGTAGATTAAAACACGGTTTTTTAAATCCCCTTTAAACAGAATCCTTGCCAAATGCATACAGGAAATAGGGGATAAGGTCAATTCGCACTTAACAGTTTTTTAGTACCGCCGTAGTTCAGCGCTCAAATATCCCAAACCCGTAACGAAAGCGTAACACTTGTTTATAGCCGTTTAAAAACTTTTAACTGAACACTAAAACTGCATTTAGATAACCACACTGAAATTTGAATTCTGTTTCATAAGTCATAAGGTTCAAAGTTAGTTTTTGTTAATTTTCGGAAGGATTAAGTCGTCTCCTGTTTGAGTACGAAAATGAAAAACCTCTTCCTGCACCAGCAACGCATTTGGGATATTATTAAAAATGTCTTATAGTATATCTGTGGGTAGAAATAATTAGTTTCTGCAGTAAAATTTTAGCACCCATTTCCCCGAAGAGCGTGGTTGAAAGTTCAAGAGTTTTATGTGTATCTACAAGCTCTATTTAAGATTGTGTAATTCCACAATCTTCCCGCACTCATGACGTTCATGAGATAGGTTTATATAACATAAATTAGCCTTTTAATGTTCCCACTGCTGGGACTCAGGCCTCCTCTCTAGGAGAGAGAATGGGACGCAATCCAGCACGCCAGCCCGGTGCGGATTGGTGGATGTCACATGTCTTCGAATTTTTAGTTCTAGGACATGCCGGTTTCCTCACGATGTTTCCCCTTCACCGTTTTGAGAGCAGTGGTGATGAAATAAATTACACAAAGTAATGCGCCTGGCTTGATTTGAACCCGCAACCTACAACTCATAAGTCGTAGGTTTATAAAAGAAAAAGTTTTTACAAGCGACTTAGCTCGCGTGAAAGACTCATGGTCCGGAGTGAGAAGAAATGACAAGTGGTCACCTCCTCCACCACTGCGAAACAGTAATGCGAAGGAGACGGGCGTACGCGTGAGGGAACAAACATCCTCACGGCCCGCCACGATAGGAGAAACCCCGGGCGTCGGAAGCCGCTGAGCGATCCCCGGACAACGTGGGCGCAGGCGTGCGGACAACAAGCAATGGGTAGCTCGCCGTCGAACCGTCCGGTGTCCTATTCCAGATCGTATTATATATATTACCTATTACAGTGGTTCCAATGTGTTGGCTATACTTAACAAAAGTCTGTCTGTCTCTCCTTAAAATATTAGTATAATTTAAAAAAGTATAATTAAAGATGCGAGACGCACACGACTGTTCGGTGTGGCGTCACTTAAGGGAGGTCTATGTCTAGTAGTGGAAGTCTTTCGGTTGAAATGATGATGATGATGATAATGATGATGATGATGACGATGAAGATAAGATTCATATAATTAACGTGATAAACCACTTTTTGCTTTAAATATACTGAAATACGTAACTGACAAAAGGTTCATCAGCTGAGGCGTCAGTAACCACCCAAGTAGTTGCTTGGGTGGTTACTGACGCCTACGCCTACTACGGTTGAACTATGTGTGATCTTCACATACTTTATTTTAACTCAGAGAAAACAAGTATAGCGTATGCGAATTAAGTAGTCAGCTCGCCCCCTTTCCCACTGATCGAGCGAGGTACTCAATTTGAATACAAAAATCAATCCAATACAATTTCGAAATCGATTAAACATGAAACCTCTAGAATAGTTACATTTTGATACAAGTGCAGAAAGTTTGTCATTGCGACCGAGGCGGAATTCACGTGAGCCGTGTTATGGAGACGTAGGCTGCAGTGACCAATTTGCACGTGTATCAAACGACTTTTTTCAATACAATTCGAAGAAATGAATAAACGGGGGTTGACTGGCGACTCGTGGGAGACGACGCGGGCACAGCCTGATACGATAAATGTAATAACATTGTGGTGTGGGAGAGCACGCGCACTCTTCTGCAACTAGTGCAGAAGAGTGTATTGCATGCCTAAAAGCGGTGGGATAAAAGCGGGTTTTCGAGTAAGTGTTTTTTTTTTCTTTTTTTTTTACAAATCCCGCTCTCGGGCGGGAGATAGTGTCAGACTTTTACTGACTAAAAACCCACTCCTGTTCCTTCGTTGCCTTCGTCCCAGGGCCCGGGTTTCATTTTCACACTACCCATGGCCCCAGTAGGCTTCGACCCTGCTGGGCCCCGACGATATGCTGACATCTCCCTGAGAGTAAATGTATTGAAAATATTAATTTGTTTCAAACTGCGTTTTAAATGAATCACTAGTAGTGCAGATTTTATTTTGAATAGTTACTTTATATAAACACCTGTCATATTACTACATAATTATAAGTAATAGGAAATAAAGTTGTAAAATTGTTTTTAACTTTTTTTATTGACATTCTCTTGACAGTTTAACGCAATTTTAATTAATTATTACCAGTAATGAATCATTAGTTATTAATTAGCTAATCATACATTACTAACTGCAATTAAGAGATCTCATTAAGCTTAAAGTCTTAAGGATTTTGTGATTGCAAACGCAATTAAAATTGTCATTTTTAATATATAACATTCCCTTGTTATATAACTGTTGATTATTGTTTTTTTCTACTTTAAAGAATAAGTAAACATATTGTGTTATTTTTTAATATGTTGAAGAATAGGTACATGCCTATTATGGAAACTTGCATGTTGTGAGTCTTAAGCGTAGCAGCTCTGCCAGTTACGTGCTTGTCGGGCTACTGGGAAGTCACATAATTATATGCTATCAATTGAGCATTAGACACTACAATTTCCTAACTCGAACCTGATTTTATTTGCACACACCTTTATGATAAAGCACGATATCGTAACCTGCATAACAAATAACCAACTGCATGTGTGAAAATAAGACAAATTTAAGTATAGAAATAAGACTTTCGGGAAATAATAGATTTAAAAAAGGTGTCTAATAAAAAGTTTCGGTTTTGGTTTCGGCCGAAACTAAGACAGTTACAGAAGATTCGGTTACGGTTTCGGCAGAAAGTCCTGTTTTGGTCGGACACTACTTATTGAATACAGACTTGAGGGGCCCAAAATATATTGAGGCTTTTTTTTTAGGTGGGAAAATCATCTAATGACAAATCCCGTTCTTGGGCGGAGCGAGAGATAGTGTCAGACTTTTACTGACTAAAAACCCACTCCTGTTCCTTCGTTGTCTTCGTCCCAGGGCCCCGGGTTTTGTTTTCACACTACCCATGGCTCCAGTATACTTCAATCTTTCCAGTATACTTGAGCAATAGAAGAACACACAGGTTTTAGATACGTAACCATATTACTCTGTTACTGCGCTCCCAATACACCGCACCCGTCGACACATTTCACAGTTTCGCAACGCATCCTCGCACCACACATTAATGCGCATCTTCACAGCTCCGCTACACATCCTCGTAGGCACAGTTTCATCGCACAGCTTTGGTGGAAACCCCCACACACACAGCACAGCTAGACATCCTCGCACGACACATTTCCATCGCACATCTCTGGTGGAAACGCAGCCTTATCCAGTCAAGTAAGCACCAGATTTGTTGTGTATCGAGTACTGTGATAGGGGAGACGCAATTAAAAGGCTTCTAGTTTAATTTACTATTATTATATTGTTAGAAGCACTCTTTGTTACATTATTTATAAAAAAATATATCATTTGCTTAGTCTTTTCTTATTTGCTCAACTCTTTTCAATGTGTTTCGAATTCTTACAACCATGTTTTTCTTACCATAAACCTTAAAATAATAATAATAATTTATTCATACATAAGCCTAATACAGATGGAGCAAAATATACATTATTATTTTGATAAAATCCTTGCTGCGATTAGGCTATGTGATAGAGCATGCAGTAAACTGTGTGCTTTCTGACACCCAAACTAGGACATACGTCCTGTATCTCAGATGTCAGCGTCCCTTCCTGGCAATTCACAAAAAGCAGCTTACATTTAAATAAAGAAATAAAGAAAGAAAAAACGTTTATTCGTACCTCACACATACAGAATCAAATTGTATTAAAATTACAATAAAACCA
Organism: Mythimna pallens; assembly: GCA_961205895.1. Taxonomy (NCBI): domain Eukaryota; kingdom Metazoa; phylum Arthropoda; class Insecta; order Lepidoptera; family Noctuidae; genus Mythimna; species Mythimna pallens. The sequence goes on from OY540844.1 coordinate 20,290,957, forward strand.
AAATAGAAAATTAAAAGCTATAACTATGCTGTTAGTATGTAAGCCAATGAGTACGTGACCTTTTTAGACGCCACAATACTTATATTTTATAGCAGGCTAGTGTCCGCAACTTCACGTCCAAGCGCAAATTTTGCGTACACGTGCCTAATTCACTTAAATCTATGATCGAAGACGTCTGCAATCATCTTGAGGTCATCCATAATGGAATCAAAGGGACTAGGCACATAAACCATGCATCACATACAAGTTAAATAACTATACAATAAGGTAACGATCACATACGCCTTTTATTCAACCCCGCCAGACAAACGTCATAATCATTTGGCATTGCCCTCATCAGCTACCATACATTACACCGACAATCCCTCTCGGAAAAACACAATAACACCGTCGCAGTCCTCGAAAACCGCTGAGCAAAAACGGACCGAATCCTTCCCGAAAAACCGGCAATATTGTGTTACACCCGGCATTGAATGACGAGCACAATCGAGACGGCCGCGGTAATTTTCCTGCTGTTTTTATCTGGAAAAGAACAATAGAACTCATTTTTGGTCACAATGAATTTCATTTTGGAGGCCGAAAATACATTGTCATTAAAATCCTTCCGTTCCGTTGCAGGAAGAAGAGCTATCTGCTTGTCCTAGGTTCGCAGCTAGCAATTAATGTCATATTTGTGAGCAGGGTGAGGTTATTTCGATGTGAGAGGTTGAATAAGTAAGTAATAAATTTATTGCGCAATAATGTCCTGGTACCCATAACACAAGTTAAATCTTTCCTTGGGTACCAGATTCATTACAAATACTTGTTACTTCTGACTCTAATTGTTGTTGTTCTCTAATATCTGTTTGTTCTATGTGTTGTTTGTAAGTGTTTGAGTGTACAAATTTTTTTGATTCAATAATTTATTATTATTATTATAAAATTATAAGCCTAAAAATAACATCAGTAATGAAAAACTAATAATGAGAGTGGCTATTTCACATAAATAAGATCACTGTCCTTCAAACTAGGAAACAATCCTGTATCTTGAAGAACAGTAGGTACATTTTAACATGCATTGATACAGTTTCATAGATTATATAAGTGAACGCAGACAAGTATTCATGTCATCCAATACAACTGTGATTTTGGGAAAACGCGTTTCTGATTATGCAATTTCATGGTTCATAGAAAATTGACGGCAAAAGAATAAAAAAATTCTGGTGGGATGACATGTCACCCATCAGCGTCCCAATAAGAACAGTTCCTCCGCTGCAGGAAGAAGGGCTATCTACTTGTCCTAGGTTCGCAGCTAGCAATTATTGTCGTAGTTGTGAGCAGGGTAAGGTTATTTCGATGTGAGAGGTTGAGTGTGATCGAGGCAATTGTAATTGTTTCAAATGTACGGTTAAAGATTTAGATCGAGATAGTGTGGGAATCAATGAACTGAGTGTTTTACATTAGATACCAATCTTAGGTAACCGTAAAATTTGATTCCAGAATTGTTCGAGAGTTACTGCGGCCCTAGAACACAAAGACCAACTGAAAGAACACGGGTTTGTTTTAGTCAGTAACAGTCTGACCCCTCTCGCTCATCCCAGAGCGGGAGAAGTTATTTGAAGATTGTGATGGGCAGAGTGCACATGTCTAAGAGTTGGATCTTGCTCTAGTCTCAAAAGAAAAGAGGACGAGAGACAAAAAAATAAGGATGTATTTTTGCGGCCTCTTCATTTCCCATCGTTGTTATAACCGGTTTACATTCTGACCGAATACAGCTGAATATCAGTATTTTATATAGTGTTTTTTTTTATTGATATAAATCAGTGTTTGACTGTAATCCCACTTGATGGTAAGCAGTGATGCTATCAAAGTAATAATAAGAGAAAAAAGTCACCCACCGCGTCTGTCTATATGAAAACGATGAACTGAAAAACTGCTGAATGGATTTTCATGCAGTTTTCACCAATAGACAGAGAGATTCATAAGAATGAATAATGAATATTATTTTCAAAGATTTTTGATTTTTTTTTAGGATTTTCATTTTCATTTTCAGAATCTAACATCGGTGCAAAGGTGGGGCCGGTCGCTAGTAAAGTATAAAAAACCGGGCAAGTGCGAATCTCGAGTCGACTTGCACACTTAGGGTTCCGTACAAACTTACCTATAAAAACAGTTTAATTTCCGAATCGAGTTTCAAAGATTTTTACGAATTGCAAAAGTATTTTTTTGTGGCGTAACTACCAATTGACAGATTTCAGATTTTAGGTATACTTACTTATGCTACGAGACCTTACTTCATGCCAAGTTTCAGGATTCTAGGACAACGGTAAGTATACCCTATGAATTTTAATTCCCTTTAAAGTGTTGAAATGTACGTTTTTTGCGACATAAATTAGCATTTTTTTCGGTTTCTTACAACAAAATTTTAATTTTTTCACAGCTATAAGGGACCGCAGACCTGATTATATGGTTTTAATTTCAACTCGACACCTCCACGCGTTCGACAGACAGACAAACGGACGGACAACAAAGTGATCCTATAAGGTGTCCGTTTTTTTTCTTTTGAGGTACGGAGCCTAAAAAACATATATCACTTCCCGCATTTATCTGTTTTATCCGCTAACTCCATCTAAACTACGCAACAAATGTTGATGCAGTTTTCACTCATTTCTAAAGCGATAAACAAGGAAGGTTTTTGTACATTATTTACACCCTATACAAAGCCGGGACAAATAAACTACAGTAGGTATAAAGTAACCAAATGCTTCAAATCCTTGAAGACATTTTAACTACCACAGCGTTTGCAACCATTCCATCTTTAAATTCAATATATTTTATTTCACATGGGCTTTTAAGGGCACTTAAACGTCAAAAGCCAGTGCACGAATTGGAAAATCGGTCATCAACAATGCTATCCCCTGTCGATAGGTCAATCCGACTGAAGGGACTACCCACATCACAATATCTAGACCGGAAAAGAACTTGTCTTGACTGGGGTTCGATCCCGGAAACCTCCGATTACGTATGGCTCGTCTAGACAGTGTAATGTCGCTATTATGTGTAGGAAAAAAGTCATTTTTAATAGAAATTATTTGATCATGCCTATACTGCTTATACTGTTCCTGACTTACGAGTTCAAACCCAGGTTCAAGCCAGGCGCATTCGTTTGTGTAATTTATTTCATCATCACTGCTCTTAAAACGGTGAAGGAAAAACATCGTAAGGAAACCGGCATGTCCTAGAACCAAAAAGAAGACATGTGACAATTACCAACCCGCACTGGACCCGCGTGGTGGATTACGGCCCATTCCCTCTCCTAGAGAGGAGGCCTTAGTCCCAGCAGTGGGAACATTAAAAGGCTGATTATGCTTATGCTATACTGTCAATGCTCTATACGTCTCGTTCGAACGTATGGCATCCATGGGCAGCAGGTGAAAAATAGTATTAGATGGTAAACCAAGTCTTGCCATTTGGCATCATACTGAACTGGTCATCAATCATCATCACACCGTGGTCCTGGAAATCCTAGAAAGGAAAAGACAACTGAAAAGGTAGTTATTATTATTATTATTTATTATTTATATCAGATACATCCATATTATGTTAGTAGAACTTTAAACTATATTAGTAACATTGCTCATTAAAATAAATAAAATAAAATAAAATCAATTCATAAACTTATACATATTATAACTTTGCCCGCTTGCCACTGCACCAGACGTGCAGCTGTGCAAACGAAGTGCCCCAGGAAGGGGCAATCCGGCTTATCAGCTATCACCCTTAAAATGCTGTTGGTGCTCCCCCGAATCCTTCGCATCAGGAATGCTGTTCTCTTTCGCATAATAGCTTGAAAGCTATCTATAATAATGAGTGGGTAATGTCCTTACATTATACAGGCCCCCCTGTATAATGTAAGTAATGTTACTGATTAAAATGTCAGTAAAAGTCTGACACGCCCTCTAGCTCTACCCTTGAGCAGGAAAAGTCATTGTTTGATTTCTAAACTCAAAAAAAACTGATCCGTTTTTCTATAGTGTTAATTTTTCTATTAAATTAGAACCTGCAAGTTTATTAAGAGGACTTTTAGAAACTGAGAAAAATAAGCGTTATAAAATTTTGTAAAGGAGAACTAGCATAGCTGGAAAGCAAAGCATTCTAAGCAGAAATGACATCCAGTACAACCAAAAGTTTCTAAAAATGTATGGGTTCGCCACATCATTCTCGACTACTCTACAACTCCTGAAGCCCGACAAAATAATGGAATCAACTGGCTTGCAATGAAAACAAAAACATCATCAATATCCATCGGCAAAATTCGCCATTTATAAACCCATCGCATTTCGACTGAAACCTCTTTAATCCTATCAACTCGTCCATTTCCAGAACCCATAAACATCCCATAGAATGAAACAGCACGCCATAAAGAACCCCATTTAAATAAACCATTCTAAATTCTACATTAACTGTAAGACTATTAGTTGAGGCATTTCTCACCGCGTTCCTATTCCAGCCACGTAGCAATTAGGAGCCGTTAGTATAATCCGGTCGAAACCAGCCCGGTCCAGTTACAACCAGTTTTAGCCGGTTTTCATCGAACATTCGTCGGATTTGTTGCGTGTAGATTGTTTTTGTTGGCGCCCAACGTGGGACGAATCTTAAGAGCCTCTAATGTGGACTAAGTCGAGGCTGTGAATGTTTGTGTAAAACATGTAACTATTTGGTTGTTGTTTATAAGGGATGTTATGGATGCGGCGGATAATCTGGGTAGATAAATAATGTATCGGGTCGATTGTGCTTATTTAAGTTGTGATACAAAAGGGGTGTTAAGTTGTTAATTTTGTACACAAATATGTTTTACTGTAATAACTTTGTAGGTATTGCCAGTTCATCTTGATTTTTCCAGCAGTCGCTCAGCGGTAATATCTGTATCATCAAACAAATTACCCAATCCGTTGTAAACTTTTTTTACATTCATGATCGAAGCTCTTTGGGTCTTTCAGTTTCTATTGTGTTACAGACTACATAAAAATAATAAAACGTTTATTTTCTCTTCACCAAGCTACATAATGACTTTACTAGTATAATTTACAAAGCGGGGTTAAGCTAAGTGAGAGACTGACAGAATTAGGTTTCCATAGGAACCGAGCCAAACGCCAAACTTAAGTGGCAGTGGGCAGGGCACATTGCTCGCAGAACCGATGGTCGAAGGAGACGAAAGGTTCTGGAGTGGCGACTATGTACCGGAAGACGCAGCGTTAGAAGGCCTCGCACAAGGTGGACTGATGACCTAGTAAGGGTCACGGGAATCCGATGGATGCGAGACGCACAAGACCGGTCGTTACGGCGACACTTGGGGGAGGCCTATGTCCAACAGTGGACGTCTTTCGGCTGAAATGATGATGATGGAACCTAGTATTACGGGTCACCAGCAAGCTTAAAGTTTGTCCCATAGACATCCGGTGCGTCCAGTTCTGTCGAATGAAGACGGCGCGCGTATATTTCGCGCGCGGCTCGTTCGTACGTAGCCCCTGCGCCGCGGGCGCTTCGTACGAACATGAAATGCTCGCGCGCAGTTCGCAAGCGGCTCGCGTATGGCTCGCGAGCGGCGCATTCGCCAAGTCCGGACACACCATTATACAAATGGCTTTTCACTTAGCGTCCCGTCACTTGTCGCGAGATTTCTACACAGGGGATATCATTGCAATATATTTTGTACTTAGCGTTTGGTGAGAACGCTTACAGAAAAGAAATTTGGTTAAACCCACAGGTCCCTCCCACGGCTAGAAAACCCGTATAACCTACAAATTGTTTCACACTTTTATGTAGATGAAAAGTGCAAGGAAGCTTCAAATCAATAGAATAGAATAAACTTTATTGTACACCAAAATAGTAACACAACTTATGCATAAACTTAAATCTATGGGTACAATGGCGGTCTTATCGCTAACAGCGATATCTACCAGACAACCTTAGGATGGTTCGTAAGAACTTAACACAATACAAGGGGTAGTCTGCGGTATATTGCTAACAAATTGATCAATCTATAATATATAAAACACAACACATAACTATAAATATAAAAAAGGGACGAAAAAAAAGAAGAAAAGGAAAAAAAGAAAGAGTAAAGTATGGTTGGTGGAAGAAATTAAATAATCGTAAGAAAGAAAAAAAAGTTAATATATTTATTAAACAGCAAAGTTTATAATAATAATAATCGTTTATTAGAAACAAAAACAAAATACAGGAAAAAGCATAAACGATGATGGCTGAAAATGTTAAAACTGTGGTGCAGCCATCAACGCCCGACTCCTGTGAGAGGGATAGTTGTTCCAGACTAATGAAATAACAAGTACTTTAAACTGCTTTAAACAATAACAATAGTATGAGAAAGAAATAAAATAATAAATTATTATGTAATAAGTGCTGAGTATGTGAGAATGTAATGTTTGTAAGTTTGCGTGAAATACTAGGGAGTGCGAGAGAAAAAATGAAAGTCCCTTTTTTAACCGACTTCCAAAACCAGGAAGAGGTTATGAATTCTGTTGTATTTTTTTTGTTTGTTACCTCCAAACACCATCGTTAATGGACCGATATACAATTTCTTTTTTCCCCTTAGAAGATATGCTTCCAGATTGGTCCCTTTTTTCAAAATCCACATTTCATGATGGGTTAATTAGAATTGTCATGAGAAAAAGGCACTCTGGTTATAAGTGTATCGCAAGTGTGAAATAAAAAACTTTTTACAAAAAAAAACTAAACGACTTAACTAAAAAAAACTAAAACTACACTGAAAGGATCAAAATATTTTATTATTTAAATATTTTTAATTTCGGAAGTCGGTGTTATATAAGAAACAAACAATACCGAGAAAATACAACTTCCGAAATTAAAATTATTTTGAAACTTTGTGTTTTTTAAGGGAATTTGGTTAGTATTTTTTATTTAAAAAGTAGTACAATCTTCAATCAAACATATCAACACTTCACAATAAATTTCTATCTCTTACATATCTCGAAGAGCATTTCGTAATACCTTACCAATCACAATGAAAATAAACGAATGGAATTACATCTTCGACGTAGCTATCATTATCGCAAATATTTTCTTCACACACAGTTTGTCTTTAGCCATAAAGGCACTGTTCCACAACGGCCCACGGCTAAACTACGCCTGTTTACTTTTTTTACGTGAGAATTCATTAAACGACTTCTCTCTCTCTTAATCGAGCGAAAGGGAGTGGCAGGCTTTAAATGACCAAAATCCACCTGTGTTCCTTCAGTTAAAAATTAAAATGCAATACCTCACTTCAATCTACCTTCACAATGCTTGACAGAAGCCTTATTCATAAAAATCTCTGAAATGTCAAGCATCTGTTAAGGGCATTCTTCATACGTTTCCTGTACTAGCTTCTCCTTCTGCTGCGCCCGCGTGAATGAAGAAAATAATCTTAACGAAGTTACCCCCGGAATAATAGTACATTATGATATAAGTGTGTAATGTTAGTGATTACCGACGAGGCGGTATTTAGACCAGAGCCGTGGCGAGAGCCAAGAACGGTAATCATTAATTACTCACGTGTGTCATACGACGTTTTTCAATACACTTGTATTGAAAAACGTCAGTCAGTGAAGAAAACAACAGTAAAACTAGTGTAATTTTCTGTGACATGGCGGTAAAAATCTGTTTAATTCATTAAACCCCGAGTGAGCCGGCGTTCGCTCGATCATTGTCTTTCTATTGTGTCTCTAATTACGCTACTCAATATAATTTTATTTAACCCTAGAGGAAGGCTAAGGTATTTTGATCATACTGCCTAGTCTTACGTTTATGTTTATGTTTTCTTGAGTGAAAAGTTTTTACGATAATGTCTTTCGTAGTGACAATAGAATAAGGATGTAACATTTTCTAATGATTTTATAGTATTTAATTTTATTTTATTAGTACAGCCACGGAACTTCACTAGAATAAAAAACAAATTTCATTTGAATATACGATTTATTTACTAAAAGTTTTTTATTACATAAATCGTTTGTACAATTTAAATTTGTCCATTTTAATTTGTAAATTGGATGAAATAAGTAAGTAAGACACTAATTTATATACTTTTGAACGCAATAACTTAATGGGAATTTTATTCGAAATCATAATTGGTTTTGCGAACAAAGAGGTTGAACAAAAAGGTTTTAACTACATTATAGCACTAGTGCGTAATGGTAATCACAGTCACAGTTTGGTAACGAGTGCCATTATATACCTAAGTGCACTGCAATAAGAGTAATTTTCTGAGCAAGCAAGAGCTGTTAAAAAAAGTATTATTAGTGCTATTCCAGCCACCCTAGCCAAGTTACAATCGTATCGTTCGCGTTGAACGCTTCGAGTAGGCCACGCCTCCGATTCCTTTGTTCTCACGTCATCTCAACGCTCAGTCACGTGGTCCAAACAAAGGAATTGGAGGCGTGGCCTACTCGAAGCGTTTGGCGTTAACGATACGATTGTAACTTGGCTAGGGCAACGGCTATCAAAAATTTCATCCAAAGGTTCTCAGCTGTTCGACCGTGAAGAAGTATCAAATATGCACAAATACATACTTTACACCTTTGTAATATTAGTGCGATATGTTATATTTTATTTACCATCATCCGTGCGTCACTGCAGGGTGCCAGGTGAAAATCAGCGCTGGGTGTCTGTCGCTTAGCAATTTCTCAGTTGGCGGCCCTTTCGGTTCGGGCACGCTCAGCGCGACTATATTGTAAAACTGTACTTTTTTTTGTGTTGTTGCCTATTGTATTGCCTGCATCGAATTAATCCTATTCTATTCTTCAATTCTATTATATTCTAATATTTTGTGTGTAAACTAACCAGTTACTTCAAGTATTATCATTTACAAATAGAGATTTATACTCAATGCAGTGAATGGACGCCTTATACTCCTGTACCGTCAGGCGTCCGTAAAATCTTTACGGTTGCCACTTCCCGCCTTGCAGCCGGGTCTTATCCGGGTTACTCGGTCCTGACAACTGGCTGCACACGATATTCACGATCTTACAACCGGTAACCGGATAGCTGGATAGTTGCTGCATATATTTAGCTGATTTGTGTTCGAGAAAATGAATAATAATACAAGTAACTAAAGATGTAGAATCAAGTTGTGGCATATACGATTTGAAAGGTCATAATAATAGGTTCATTTTATTGTATCGTGTCAATAATTGAACATATTATCATCATCATCATCATTTCAGCCGAAAGACGTCCACTGTGGAACATAGACCACCCCCAAGTGTCGCCTCAACGAACGCATCCATTGGACATTCAAACTTATACAGGGAAAGAATATCCATTACTCATTTTATTTGTATTCTGTACTATTATTTATTTATCTTGATGACTTGGTAACGGTTGCGGGAGTCCGATGGATGCGAGACGCACAGGACCGCTCATTGTGGCTTCGCTAGGGGGAGGCCTATGTCCAGCAGTGGACGTCTTTCGGCTGAAATGATGATGATGATGATGATTTATTTATCTGGACTCTGTGCTACTCAATACTTACATACTATATAACTTTATGGGGAGGTGCAGCCAAGACTATGCTTATAGACCGAACGAGCACAAAGGACAGTCCTGAAGACCATGACCTCCAAACCCTTCAAGTATCCTACGGTCAGTCTATTTAGAGACTGTAAAGATCTGTCTGTTAGTACTGTACTGTACTGACACATGTCGCTGAATTACGATGCCAGTACTTGAGATAAGCGCCAACCCAATGCCGGATATGCCCAATCTGTAGGACGGCACTTGCTCGGAGACATTTCTACGGTATCGGAAGCCACTTATATAATAAAACCAACAAGTATTGCTCTATTTATACCTCTAAATTACAGGAATGTAAGAGATGGATTTATGATTATAACTGGTTACTGTTGTAGAATTATAATGAAACATAAGAGCTCTTAGGGCTATATTTCACCGGGACACCATGGCGGCGCGAGCAGTCGCCGCTACCAACAAAATGTATACAGCTATAAAGAGAGTAACACCTAGTGTCCGTTTGGTTGCGCAACCAATTTGGCGGCGCGACCAACTCGGCCGAATGCACTTAAGGTCCATTTTGATACTGACTCAGTGTGGAGTAGCGACTGGTGTCTGTATGATGTATAGTTTCGCGCAACTGGTCGCGCCGCCATGGTATCCCGGTGAAATATAGCCCTTAAAGTTATAATTCCAGTAATACACGACCTAAACATGAATACTCGGTACACAAGTGCACAACTTCACAAAGTGACAACATCACATGTACCACACTAGCACAAAAGAAAGGTTCGATTTTGATTTTGATTTTGACTTTTTGGTTTTTGGTTTTTGGTTTTGGATTTTTCTGTCTTCTGATTCTTTTCTTTTAATGTAAAATAGCGTGAATATCTTGGTACCCATAACACAAGTTAAAGCTTTACTTGGGTACCAGATTCATTGCAAATACTTACTTGTTACTTCCGACTCTAACTGTTCTTGTTTTCTAATATCTCTTTGTTCTCTGTGTTGCTTGTAAGTCTAAAATTATTATTTATTTATTTTCGTAGGACGTCATCTAAGTATGCACATAAAGTTTTCGTTCTAAACACCCAACTTCGATTTTTATCGTTATAGACAAAAACTTGGTTTTTTTTTGTTGTGGAAAACTCTGAGAACTCTGTGTTCTTGGTTTAATAGCTTTAGTTTTGGAAATTTTGTCTTGTAGCGGCCCTGAGAAGAAAAGTTATTCGTGAGATAAAATTTCCCACGTGAAAGTGATTGAAACAAAAATAGACATCGCATTCATTAGCAGTCTAAAGTCCATACTCCATATACATCATCAATATTGCATACCGCTTGAGACACATTGTTTTCACGGTAGAACTCATATTACAAAATAATGCGAGTTTTTTTAGATTTCATAAAAAAATGGTTTTAATTACTGTGATATCACAGAAAATAAAAAACACAAAGAAACCAATAAGTACCTAATTTCGAAAAAAGAATAACGTGCCTTTAATATAAAGTTTATTTGAACTTATAATTCCAAGTCAATCCAAAGATATAAAACACTTCAAAGCAACCCGTTTTAAAAAAGGGCAATTTCATAGATAAAGACCTAGATACAAATAATATAATAATTTGTTACTAAGAAAGGCATGATGAGTTTATGTATGTTTTTAGGAGTGTAAACTCCTTGATCGAATATTAATTTAAAAAAAAAAACATACTTTAAATGTTAAAAATGACAGAATCAGTCAAAGATGCAGAGCGATACCAGACAAACAATAATGTATGCATAAAAATATCAATAAAATTAGACAAAATGAAGTTAAAAATGTAACATAGTGTAAAAAAATAAGTCTCTGATAGTCGAACTACTATCAAATCGACTTCAGACCTCCACAAACTTCCACTTGGTTAGTTAAAAGTTCAGAAATCGTGATAAATCGAATTGAATGTGATATCTACAAGTGATTCTACATTTTTTGTACAGTTTTTAGCACCATAGTGTGACTTTAACATTTTTTATGTATTATATACTATATTGTACACCTCATAATGTGAACAGCATAAACATTTACAAAAACAAGTGTACAAAAGGCGGTCTAATGGCGCATAAATATTAATACATATGTATTGATTTGCTTTGTACATATTGATTGATCTGTTGGTCTAGTGGTTAGTGGCCCTAACTGCTATGCGCGAGGTCTTGGGTTCGATTCCCTCCCAGGACAAATGTTTTTGTGACGAGCTTCATCATTTGTTCTGTGTCTGGGTGTAATTTATCTATAATATGTATTTATTTGAAAATATATAAGTTTGTTTATCAATTGTAAACTCATAACACAAGCTCTGCTTGAGACTAAACGGCGTTGTGTGATAGTTGTGGAATATTATCAGAAATCTTTATACTATAGGTATCTATAAAAACAGCATGACCTTATTATTGTCATAACTAGACAAAATATGGCGAACAGCAGCTCATTGTTCGCTATTTCAGGATTGTTCCGACAATATAGTTGATTAATCTTTAATTCCTTGAAATTCACGCAAATTTTCTTTCTACTAAATTAGTACCTAAAATTCTTTACAAAAAGCCTTCAGACAGACAACTTAATCTAGACATACACTCTGAAACAACAACTTCCAAGGCACCTAGTGTCTAAACAATGAATAATAAATTTAAAGCTAACTTGTTTGAAATTTTGTAGCTCGGAGGACTTATTCTTATTGAAGGATGTACTGAGTAAATACTGAGATGAACATAGCTACAACGTCTGTTAGCAGCATTCTGGTATGTAACATTTATTTATTCCTACTAATAAGAATCGTCATTAAGACCTCTCGAGCCCGGCCCTGATTTAGGCCATGGTACGGAGTGAGAAGAAATGGGAGGCCGTCACCTCGCGATGCGAAGTAATGTGAGCAAAGAAGTGGCGGCAAATCCCGCACAGTACAATTTCCGGCCAACGTAGACGCAGGCCGCCAGGACCCAAAACCCGTCGCGTTGTGGTCCACGTGCGCCTCAAAGAGATGTCAGCAAGATTGACGAGGCCAATTGAGGCTGGAACCTGCCAGGGCTATGGATTGTTCGAAGATGTTACCATGGCCTTCGCAAAAGGGTAACAGAAGGATTGACACTGTGGGTTTCAGTCAGTAGTCTGACACTTTGCATCTATTATCATCATCTTCCTGCCATTGTCCCGTCTTACGTGGGGTCAGAGCAAGGATGGACAGGAGGTCAAAGAAAAGATGGATGGTTTGTCTGACGAGTGGTATGAAAGAAAAGGGAATCAATTATAGCATGACTGCTGACAGGATAGAGAAGAAAAAAAACTTGTTTCGCTACAGGTAATATGGGCCAAGGGTTGGAAGTTGATGAATGAGATGTAGTACCGTAAAATTGAGAACGTGCTAATAGTTAGTTTCTGCCAAATACTGAAAACCTATTAGTCAGTATATGTGATTTTTGTTCCCCACAGAGACGAGAAAAGTCTATGGAATGGTGGTACTTGGCTCCTATTGTCTTGGCACTGGTTTTGTTTTTCTTGATGGGCACAATCTTTGAACGCAGACTAGAAGATTTTTATCATCGCATGGGTAAGTACTTGGAAATAGAAAGCCGCAAGTCCAAAAACTTGTATATTGTAGAAAGAGATAATAAAGAGATATGAGGCCGTGGCAGACCACGAAGGAAATGACGGGACAACCTGGACTGCATGTCTTCCTTAAGATTTGGAAAGAGAAAGCGAGGAATCGTGATCGTTAGAAAGAATGGAAGGTTGCCTTTGTTCAGCCGTGGGACAATACGGGCTAGTAATATTAATAAGAGATGATAATGATCATCTTCTTTAGCCGTCCCTGCTTCCATTATCTGGGGTCAGGTCTCCTCACAATTCCGCGCCAATACAGTCTGCCCTTTGATGCCGATTTTGGCAAGAAATGAATATTGTGCCTAAATATTTAGATACATTAAATTCGTAATCTAATCTTCTTGATAATAATTTGAAAATTGTTTGTTTGTTCAAGTTGTCGCAAGCTAAGAGTGTGCGCAGAGATTGAGGCAACTTTAAAGAGGTGATTATAGCCATATCTCATATGACCGTAGTTACTGTAGTCACAGTATAGATATGGAACAGTACGGAAACTGCATACAAATGTTCGAAACGGCCCACTCACACAGACTTACGCATTGACGAGACTCCTAAGCGTATCTCGCGGTGCTGTCAATAGGAAGAAACGCTTAGGAGTCTCGTCGATGCGTATGTTTGTGTATGTGTGCCGTTTCAAACATTTGCACGTAGTTTCCGTACTATTCCATATTTATACTGTGCTGTAGTGGTCACGAGTCCACTATTCAAGGTTGATGGGAGGAGGCCGGTACCCTGCAATGGGGCAAAACTAAAATAACAAAATGTTTGCAACTTTATAAAAGAAAAAATAAAATAGATAAACTCAAAAAAATATTTTCATAATCTCTTGCCAAATTAATCTTTCTCTTTTTAATATACCCAATATCGTTTCAGAATATTTCCGCCAAGCAATTTTTACGCAACAAATCGGACATCAACAGAGTCTATCATTTGAAGAAACTAGCACATCATTGCAAACAGTCTTAGCCCCCTCGCAAAGGAGCCTTTTAATTGCCAGAGCCGAAAACTCGATAGAAATAAGGCCCGATGTATATTTTGTCAAAAAAGATTATTCCAACAATACTGTACTTTATAAGTGAAGCTCCTCAGCCCCATTTGTACAAGTATCAGGGCATGTTGACTACCATGTTATGGGTCAACAATAGCTTGGTGCGTTACCAGGAATGTCAAAATTATTTTTTCAAAAAATGTGACCTCATCGCCAGTAGATTTAATGATGCCTCAGGACAAATGCCAGAAGTAGTGGATGTAGATAAATACCATTTGCGGGAAAAACCCTGTGACAAGAGTGGATGGTGGAACTAATAGTTAAAACTTGGTACGGCGGATTTGATTTAGCGTAAGTTTGGTCCGTCCTACCAAGTTCGAGCGTGTATTGATACTAATTACGCTAAGTTTCACTCGGCCTTAGTACGGATGGACCACGACCTGAGTATGACGGACCAAGACCGTCGTACCAAGTTGGAGCGTTTTTTAACATTATAAATTGTCAAACCATTATCCACACTAGGGACGCCATTAGGCAAGTCTGTCACGGCATTGTACCGCACGTTCTTTTACAGCGTAATAGTGAGTTCAGACGACAACATCCCGCTGATGCTGTAAAAAAAAAAAAGCGATATAATGCAATGAGACTTGTGAGCCTAGCATTATAGTCCAAAAAACTTACAGTACAATGTCGTGTGCACTTAGGCTTACTAATAAAATTCGTGAGCACGCAATGTACGCTGAGTGTTAGCTTCGTCTGTCCTTTTCCATAGCCAGTCTCACAGTTCGACAACTCTATGAGCAAACGGTGACAGAAACTGATGCGCTCGGCATAGGTTTATAGTTTTGATGATGTCGTCTTTAGCACTGGCTGCCGAGGTCTATCGGTGCTATTAACACACATATTTGAATTCAGAATTTGAGAAAAAAAAACTTTTTATAAAATTTTAAAACAACGAACATTTTAACGAATACAATAAAGTTTAAATTCCATTGCAACCCCTTACTTTAGGACTTTTTTAATACAAATGGTCAAGAAAAAAAAACGATTTTTCAGATCTTTTTGAACTTTTTTACAGTAGTATCTGCGTATCCGAGTTTTTCATAAAAGTTTATTCGGATTGAGACTATAGTAAACGAACTGTTTGTACTTCTTAGTCAAAATAATCAAGACCTAGTAGAAATAATTACGCTAGACTACATCGGTTTTAAAAATATACGAAACCATAAAATAATCGTCTGCGAAAATATAGCATCTTGAAAGTCGTACCTAAGCACTTTAGTCATCTAAACATTAGAAGGTAATTTTGGAAAATCATGAATATTCCTTTTGATCCGAATCCATTTGTACCTAACTAAAACTGAGTTAAGTAACTGCGGGCCTCTAGTGGAGTTAAAGCAAATAACGATGTTTTAAGCGAACCATTTCTTGGTAAATGTTTAATAAAAGATATTGAAAATTTCTATATGTCTTTTACTGTATAAATCGTCTGTCCTTACTGTTTACCACGACGAAGTATGTCCTAATTCTTAACAGCAGAGTCGTCTCATAAACCTGTCACAATTGCTTTATATGTACTTAGATACTTTTTACACCACCTGCTCGATAATGGCCTTTTATATGTCATACAACCATCACTTCAAGCAAGTCATTCTGACCCTAGGGAGATAATGTAGTATGGGCGATCCCTAGGGAATAATGAGATTTGAATTTGGAACGTCAATTTGGTTTGAAATAAAAAAACAATGTAGGTGAATTAAAATGTACGTGCATGAAATAATTTTATTCGAAAATCAAACTGAACAAAAAAAATTTTAGCTACTGACGAGTCTCTAAAAAAGTAATGAAAGCGCGGGAGCATTATAGAAAATTTAAAACTATAGATCTTAGAGAAGTGAATTTTGTTTATTTCAAATATCAAAATATGTCGAGTGATAGTTAAGATTTTTTTGCTTTTAAATAATACTTTTATTTCTCTAATAGGTATATAATTTGTTTTTCAACTTAAAAATCCAACACGGACATAAAGCTGTCTTTGTCTTGGGCGGCTTGAATTCCTCACTTCACTCAGGTTTCTATATTAACTCCCTCGCATCTAATTATATAAATCCCTCACTGACGTTCGGGATTAAAATTTACCTACCTTCGTTTCGTTCGGAATTCAACATGCCGCCCGCGACTTAAAGACACTGCTTTATCCACTAGTTACATAATCTACTATTATATCTTGGTATGTATTACATTATTGTGTGTTTATTTTACTATATGTATTTGGAGGTATGTGGAACAGAGAGTAAAGTCCCGCAAACCTCCTTTGAAAAGGGAGGATCCTCCGACCGATCTCCTATATGTTCTAAACGCGCGGAGAACTTTGATTGCGCGATGCAGGATTAGTTCTTATGTGACGTCATAGATGTCGCTACATCACTCCTCTCCGGAGATCGGAGATCGATGGTTCTTGATGCTTCTTGATGAGTGCCAGGCCAGTGGTAGGTTGGTTCCAGTGGGTCGGAACCGAATGCCGCATAGTTCTCGGTGAGTCGGAACTGTCTGCGGTGATGCCCCAGTGAGTCGGGGTGTTGCTGTCCCAGTGAGTCGGGATGATGCCCCAGTGAGTCGGGGTGATGATGTCCCAGTGAGTCGGGATGATGCCCCAGTGAGTCGGGGTGATGATGTCCCAGTGAGTCGGGATGATGCTGCAGGCTCCAGTGGGTCGGACTAATGCTGCTGGCTCCAGTGAGTCGGAGCGGTGCTGTGCGATGTAGTGGCTTGACTGCTTGCGTCGACCAGGAGAGGTTCTTCGTGGCTCTTCATGTGACTGGCCGAAGGTGCAGTGTGCTTCGCCAAGGTCGCTGATGAGGCTGAGGGTGATGACCAGGTAGGACCAGGTAGGCATGCTGGTGGTCAGGATACCCTTTAAAGCCGTGGGTTCTGGCTGTATGGCTCGGTGCTCGAAAGCTTGAAGAAGTGATGATGACGTCACGAAGTAGTTGCTGCACGAAGGCTGCACTGACGTTCTTTGTCGAGGGTCACCAGTTTGGAGGTATGCGGAACAGAGAGTAAAGTCCCGCAAACCTCCGTTGAAAAGGGAGGATCCTCCGACCAGACGGGTGTTATGTCTGGTGGGCTACTACTGCCCGATAGATGATTTCGGGCTGTTCTATATGTTCTAAACGCGCGGAGAACTTTGATTGCGCGATGCAGGATTAGTTCTTATGTGACGTCATAGATGTCGCTACATGTACATACACTTTCGTGTCTTCGTTTTCCTAAATAATAATATCTGTTTTTTCATGCACCTGCCTAGTACGTTATCTCTCCACCACCCATATACTCCATTCGCGTTAAGATTAGCTACTTAAACAAACCTTTTTACTGTCCGTTCAACCGATTTATATCTCTATTCTATTGCATTAAAAGATGTCACGTGGATGTGTTATGTTTGGGTTCGCAATTTTAATATTAGAAATTGTTTTTTTGGGTAAACTAGTTTTAGTTAGATTTATAATTCGCCATGCTGCATCTGATTTGTTTATTGTGGATTTTATTTTAAAAATATTTGGGTATGTTGGCTTAATTTAATTATTCGTTTGTACGTGGTGATATATTTAGTATTTTTTTTTTAGTTTCATTTTTATTTAAACGATAACGCCACAAAAGTATTATTTTCTATCTACCACAATAACATTTAACATTTTCCTGAAAGTCGTACTTTTATTAAAGACCTCAAGTTGAAAACTTTAAGACTGACATTCTAACCACGACTTAGTGCATATGTAATACTTTATAATAAACAAGCTTTAGCCAGCGGCTCTGGTTTCTCCATGCTAACTTTGAACCCCCGTTTCATTCCCTTAGGGGAAAAATTTTGGAAAATAATAATAATAATATAATAGAGGAGGCCTAATTTGCTTCTGGAGAGAGGTGGGCTGAATGGAATAAAAGCCTCTACAACCCACGGACAATGATCCATCATGAACTAAGCGCAGAACCAAATTTCATTAAGCTTTAGAGGTATACAGAAGAGGGTGTAAAACCCCGCAATCTTTCATTGTAAAGGGAGGATCCCACGACTAGACAAACCTTTCTAACACACCTCAGCCCCAAATAATACGCATACTCCAACACATTATTAACTCAATCCCAAAAATCCGTTCTTCTAAGCCACGCCCGACATCTAAGGAGCCCCAGAGACGCCTAGCCTTGATAACTTGGCCTACGTGAGAAATAATTCCGCACACGTCTTAGAGGCTTATTTAAAATTAATCCCAAGTCTTTGGAGGGCTGTTCTGTTGTCAAACTTGTTGCTGTCCTGATTTCAAGGGTGGTCATGGCTATGACTATGGTTTTAGGAATATTTGAGACCCATTTCTTTCTTGTTTTCACACTAATATTAAAAAGGCTTACCATCAGGGGGGATCGCAGTCAAGCACTGGTTTATATCAATTTAAAAAAAAAGGCGAATGTGTTTATGTGTGTGCGCGTTTATATATTTGTTACCTCTACATACTCAAATGACTGAACGGATGTGAATAAAATTTGGCACACGGGTAGTAGACCATATTCTGGAATAGGACATGTAATACTCTTTTATACCTGGGATAAAGGAGTAGGTATCATATTGTTTGAGTTTGTTCCCTTGGAATAATTTATTACTTTCACGCAGGTAAAGCCGCTGGCAGAATCTAGTTCTTAAAGAACGATCTTTTCTCCTTGTCGGAGGGTGTTTAGAAGGAAACACGGACAGCCCTTTTTGAGCATCCCTGATTAAGTCAGATTAGAACAATAATTCAGGCATTGACATTGGCCTCCCTCCAAGTTGTAACACTTTGGACGTTAAGTCTATTGAGTAACTTTACAATTACGCTTGTTGCTGGAGCAGAGGATATTCACAGTAGTCCATCATTGCGAATGCTCCTGAAAATCCCCTCGCTTCACGTTGTTTCAACATTTATTACTGCTGCCATCGTGGTGCATAACTAGGTTTAACGGAGTCAGCAATGTCTGTTTCCTTATGGGAATCCAATCCATCGCTTGCCTTATGGGTATTTAATCGAACACCCATTTGCCTCGCCATTCGCCTCGTCATTTGTATAAAAAGTGCAAGAATTAATTATAAAAATACAAGTATATAATAAAGATGTTCCGCAAACCAACAGTACCTATATATGCCAAGACAGAAATATATTTTTATTCCTATTGGCCCACAGGTAGATTCCCTTCAAATGCTATTGAACACCCACGCATATTACCCACACATTATAACCTAATTTGTGCCTTTAACTTCACAATGAAAGAAATGCTATCCATCGTTCGGAAATTCGAATTCTAATTACAAATAACTAAGGTTGCAATTTTTTTTTCTTTTCGTTTTAAAAAAGAAAATTTTGCCTCACACGTCGTGGCTGCATTTACAAAAATGGAAACTCACATATCTATAGGCCATACAAATATTCATTCCGAGCGGGAATCAAACACGCGACACGCAGCGCTGCAGCAGATCTCTCAACTACTGCGCCAACTTTGCTGTCAGTTATTAACTAAATCTAAAAATATGAGAACGGTACCAGTAATATTTAACTAAAATATCACCCTATATTCTCCAAATAGTTGGGCAGAGGTTTATCTTTTCGCTTCGTCGTTTATACCGCGTACATCGAGGAACTGGAACAATTTACCTGCTGCGGTCTTCCCGTCCAACTATAATTTAGGTGTCTTCAAGGCTAGAGTGGGTTTTTTTTTTTTTTTTTTTCGGTGGGAAAATCATCTTATGACATCCCCCGCCCTTGGGCGGGGCGGGAGATAGTGTCAGACTTTTACTGACTAAAAACCCACTCCTGTTCCTTCGTTGCCTTTCGTACCAGGGCCGAGTCTTCCTTTCAGAATCAGACCCTTGGCCCCAGTAGGCTTCGACCCTGCTAGGCCCCTACAGTTGCTGACATCTCCTTGAGGCGCGCGTGGAACAGCACGCGCCGTCGACGACTTGGGCTTGGTCCGGAGGGTTACCGGACGGTCGGACGGCGAGCCACCCACTGTTCGCCGTCCGCAAGCCTGCGCCTACGATGGCCGGAAATCGGGATCGGAATCCCGGCGGCGATTGGGGCGTGAGGGCCGTTGCCTTACGCGATCGGCCGCCTCCTTTGCTAGCATTACTGCTTCGCAGAAGGAGGCGACCGCCTGCCACTCCTCCTCGCTCCGGACCATGGCCTGTACCAAGGCCCGGCGCGAGAGATCGCCGCCGCCGATCGCCCCTAGGAGGACACGGCGTTGCTCTGCCCAAGCGGGGCACACCTCCACCGTGTGCTCCACCGTGTCCTCCGGGCGGTCCACACAATGGCGGCACCCGGGCGTTTCCGAACCTCCCGAACTTACCATGTCCGGTGAGGACCTGCGTCATGCGGAAGGTAAGGACGCCGTGTTGCCTTTCCAGCCACTCCTCAAAGAGGGGACTTACCGCCATAATTATGGCGTGCCCAGCACTGGGTTGCGATAGTCGCTGTCGCCATTCCGCCATGAGACCCCGCCGGAGCTCTGTCCGCCATGCCGCGACTTGTCGCGGCAGTGGAGTTTCACCCCGACGTTGCATCTCCACGCGCAGATCGTGCATGCGTGCAAGGTCTGCTGCAACCAGGTCCCATGGTGGAAGGCTAGAGTGGGTAGGTTCTTAATTAACTAAAGCGCCTAACCATCGATGATTGCATCAGTGCTTACCATCAGGTGGGATCGCAGTCAAGCATGGTTTCGAAGATATCATCAATCATAATTAAGTTAGGTCAAAAATTTACACCCATAAGACACTTCTTACGATGTATCTTTACTTTTGTGACGTTGTCAGTCATCGATGAAATCTAAAATAGTTTGCAAATAAACAAATGACATTACATATTTACGCTGTCATATTTCACGTAAGGGTGTTTTACATAAATAATCGTGAATTTATCGAATTATTTTGTATGGAAAATGAAAACAAAAAAAAAGATAAATAAAAAATAATTCACATGCCAGTTGATTCTTTGTTAAGGGCTCATTCATACCCTAGAGTTATGGGATATCAAAAAAACACGTTGTATATATATCTAAATACACTTACATTGCGACAATTATGTTCCAGCTGTCACAATCACAATAATATTATTTAGTTTGAGACATCGTGGTGAAGGATTAAGTAGTCAGCTAGACTCTGCGTTACCGAGTGCTAGTCGTCGGGTGCACCGGGCGTTTAGAACGCTGTACGATATTTTAAACGCCGCTCGGGGAGGCTCCTCTCACGCTCTCATTTCATGCATGCTGCCCATCCTGCATAACCACCTGCACTTTTCAGGATCTATACGTGGCCAACAATAGAGCTACAGGTTGCCAAATATTGGTCAGAAAAAATCTAGTTTGAAAACATCGACACGAAAAGAAGAAGATAAAGGTGTTAAAGTTTGTATATGTGTATGTTTGTTACTCCATCTCTCTCAAATGGCTGATCGGATTTGGATGAAGGTTTAATTAATGGTGAAATCCCGAACCAAATTTTATTGGCATATATTTTTTTAACGTGTAATAATGGAAAATATACAAAGGTAGGACTAATAGGGTAATAGGACTGGAACAATTTGCCTGCTAGATAATTTAGGTGTCTTCAAGGTTAGAGTGAATATGCTCGTAATAAACTAGTGCGCCCCATCATTAAGGATTGCATCACTGTCTACCATCAGGTGGTATCGCAGTCGAGAATTAGTTTATGGATTAAATTCCCAATCAATTTTGTCTAGACATCACTATACAAGTCTGGAATTAAAGATATTCCAGTTTAAAGTTAGTGATATTATGTATGTTATGTCAATAACCAAATGAACTTATAAAACCAAAAAGTCACACCTTCGCTATTCAATTGATCATTGTTTCAATTATATTTTGTGTCGTCACAGTTACGTAACGCCGAAGCCTTTATAACCTTGCCTAAGAAGACAGAAAAAGATCAAAGTGAAAGAAAAAATTAAAGACTATATAGTTATTATATAATACTTAGACCTAAGTTGTTCTGTTTCAATTTTAATCCACTCATTTGCATGACTGACTTTTCCTTAGATTTCATATTACCAGGGCTTCATAAAACGACGAAGGTACACCTCCGTAAGACATTGAATATAGCTGCAATTATGTTTTTGGTTCTCACAGCTCACGGCAGACAAAGATCGTAATGAAAAAAAAGCTATTATAAAAGACTAATATAGACCTAGGTTAATAGGTAATATTTTGCCATGACAATTTTAAACTA
Source organism: Mythimna pallens (assembly GCA_961205895.1). Classification (NCBI taxonomy): domain Eukaryota; kingdom Metazoa; phylum Arthropoda; class Insecta; order Lepidoptera; family Noctuidae; genus Mythimna; species Mythimna pallens. Next base: position 20,313,356 of record OY540844.1, read on the forward strand.
CTTCTGAGGTTGCGAACTCGTGGAAGTGTTCGCAACGCAATCCATTTGACGACCTAAACTGAACTGTCAAAAGGATGAAGCTACATATACACCACATTTTTTTTTTAAAGTACCTATATTTAAAGGGCTTATTAGGGAAGGTCTAGTTATTATTTAAGTAAAATCCCAATAAATAATATTCGTAAACAGCAAAGTTATTAGCGTTTGTTTATATCCCAAAATGTCACCCAATTTATAGAAATATTATGAATGAATGAATGGCGATCAAAATTGAAAAACAACTGCGCGTAGTATTTTCTAGTAGCAAATGTTATTAATGATTGATTCTATTATAAATTTACCAATTGTGACAAATTTTCGTGGACAATTTTGTTTTTTTTTTTTACTTTTGTCTTCACAAGTAAGATCAGTAACGGGTACAAATAGAGCCCTATTTTTTTTGTACTAATTAAAAAATAGTGGTGTAATAAGGTGTATAGCTCCGTCCAGCTTTCTCGCTCGCTCGCCTGACATTTTAACATGTCATGGTAAGGTCCCTATGCACACATTTACGTGAATAACATTTCCGTAAGCTTCATGTGACCAGGACTTTATAGAACCACAAAGTTACCTACACCATCGCAAGAATATTGAACATCGCTCCAATTATGTTTTTTGTTCTCGCAGCCACGTAACACCAAGGTCTCACCTCCGACCTTGTCACGACATGTTACCCGTTGATACTCACATGCCGGGTACCCCTGCCCCGGGTAATTTCCCTAGCGGCTGCGATTTTGGGACCGTTTAGTAGGGAGAGTACTGGCGGAGAGTACTTAATGTGCAATAACTAGAAGTAATTGAGGGGCACTAGCCCCATAATGGGATAATGGAGTCAGAAAAAAACTACTACCGTCAGCTGTCATGTAAACAAAGTGCACCCGTATTAAAATTACCTAAAATTACTTAATTAACCATATATCACATAATTCTATCATAAGAATGTATAAAATTGTGCAATGCATGAGTGAAAGTGTTATCTTTACGTAATAGTCACTAAATATGACTTCAAAATGTGGACAAAGTATTGGTGCAAAACAAGTTTCGTGAGTAAAAATTTGTTACTTTGTGACAACAATCATTACTTTGTAACGTACTGAAAATCCTGTGACACACAAAAATATAAAAAATACAACGAAAAAACCTAACATTGCAAAAGTGACACTCAGTGAAAAATTTCGAATTGTTTAAAATGAACCGGCTTTGTAACGAATTTTTTTGTTAAGACGAGCCTAAGGATCAAAAATTTCAACGTTAGAAGTAATTGTCATTGTGGCTAATTGAATAAGCAACATACCTCGTGAGGTTCGTCGTGTGACCCTGAGTTCGAATCCCGCATAGACTCTGACTTTTTGGATGTTTGTTGAATTTATATTAAGAAAATAAGACATTCTGGAGTCAATTGACGTAAACTAAGCAATACGGCAATAATATAACAATTATAAAAATAAAGCGGGTTGATGACTAATAAATATGAGCTTCTTTGAAAATATAACCTTTCGAAGAAATCGCACTCGCACAGTGTCAGATACAACAACAGAGGTCGAATCTAGCCATTCAACAATAGATGGCAGCACCAACAGTTTACCTAACATATCAGTCGAAGACAACGACGAATTAAGAAAGTTGAGGCAACGAATAGAAGAATTACAGACCGAATTATGTTCAGCACACGAAGAAATAAACAATTTATCTATCGAAAACACGGAACTCAAAAAAACTATTAATGTTATGACAAATAAGCATGAAATCATCAACAAAGCGACAAAAAAGCTAATGAGCGAATTGAGTACACCAAAGAAAAGCAAAAAAATTATAACGCCTCGCCGTACTTCTAATGACCAGAACAAACAAACATTACTGTTGGATAGCGAAAAACAGAAATTTCAGCAATTAGACTCGCCGTCAAAATTTTGTCTTGCTCAAGCTGCACCAGTAGATACTACTCCAAAGAATGAACTTGTTCACCATAACATAAAACCAGAAAAGCATAAACTCTGCATTATAAGTAGTAATAGAACTAATAAAATTTTATCAATCGCAGAAAGAACGTTCCCAACATATCACGTATGCCATTACTTAACACCCAACTGTGGACTTGTGAAGCTTATTACTAACATCGAGGTAAAAGTAAAAAACTATACGATGAATGACTACTGTCTGATTTTCATCGGTGAAGAAGATTTTCAGCGCACAAACAACTACTATGATCTGGTTATTAATATCCGGAAAACTTTATCGAGGATTCAACATACAAATATCATACTCTGTCTACCTACCTTTAAATTTAAAGATTCTGTTATGTTCAACTGCAGAATAGAAACATTTAGTAATATGCTTTATTTGGATGTTTGTACTCATGAACACGCTTACTTATTCGATTCAAACCTAGATTTATCGTATGACTACAATATGTTTTCGAGAAGAAATGGGTCCCTTAATAACTATGGTATGAGCAACATCTTTGAAAATCTAAGTCAATTTATTCACTTAGACATTAGCTGTTCGAGCAAGATAAGCACGTATAATAACCCTAAAACCGGTCCCAGCCCTAATGCCTCTGAGCCAAATGAGTTGTTTTTTCTCGAATAGATATGTTAATATATTGCATCAGAATATAGCAGGTTTAATAAACAAGTCGAATGATCTTTCTGTTTGTTTAGACCAACTAATTGATAAACAAATTAATGTTGATGTAGTATGCATTACCGAGCACTTCATTATGGAGGGCTACGAGAACCAGTTGTATGTGCCGAATTATTGTTTAGCAGCGTCTTATTGCAGAAGGGGGAAAAAAAGGGGTGGATCTTGTATTCTTATTAAAAACGGGCTCAAATGGAAAGAACTGCCTAAAATAGCGAAACTATCATCTCCAGGCGTATTTGAATGTTGTGCTATTGAGCTTATTAGCTATAAGATAGTTGTCGTCTGTATTTATAGAGTACCAAACGTAAATAATTTAAATGAATGTATGAATAAGCTTGAGATACTTTTACAAGAGATATCAAAATCTAGCTGTAAGAATATTGTAATCGCTGGAGATTTTAACATTGATCTTCTTAAGTCTAATAGGATTTCTGCTACGTTTGAATGTCTATTACTGAGTTTCAATTTAAAACTTGAATTTAAACAACCGACACGAATGGCCAGCCAGACATGTATAGATAATTTTGCGCACAATTATAATAAGTCATGTAAAGGCGAGGTAATAGAGTTTGCTTTATCAGACCACACAGCACAGTTGCTTCAATGCCCCGTTAAAAAAGTGTGTTCTATCAACCATTGGTACACGACCAGAAGAGATTATAGTGCAGAGAACATAGCCAAGTTCAAAGCCTGTCTAAAAAATATTTCTTTTTCGGAGATCTACGAGACAAATGATCCCAATATAGCCTATAATGCTTTCATCGGCACTTTTAAGTTGTTTTATGACTTGTGTTTCCCGCTTATCCGCGTCAAAATCAATATTATAAAAAAACCTAAATGGTTGTCCAAAGGTGTTAAATTATGCAGCAAAAGGAAAAGACACCTTCTGTGGCAACTGAGGCTTAATCCTACTCAGGTCAATAAAACCAAGTTTAAAAATTATAGTAAACTGTATAAAAAAATTATAAACTTGACCCAAAAAGCACAGAACAATTATAAAATAACGAAAGCCAAAAGCATGGCAAAAACTACCTGGCAAATCATAAACCAGAAAAAATATAATATTCCCAGCCAGCGTATTGATAAAATTAAATGTAAACCTAATAATAAAATTATAACAAATCCAAAAGACATTTCTAATGAATTTAATAATTATTTTGTTGATAAAATACAGCCCAAATTAGTAGACGGCAGCCAATCTAAAGTGGGTAGGAAAATGGACATAAGAATGAACTCAATGTTCATGGCACCTAGCGTACCGAATGATATATATAAAATAATAATGTCACTAAAAAATACAAATAGCGTAGGATACGATGGCCTCTCTACACAAATTTTCAAATCTGTAGCTAATGAGATAAGTGTTCATTTAAGTTACATACTTAATCTCAGTATAAGTACTGGTATATATCCAGATGCTTTAAAAATATCCATTGTAAAACCAATCTTTAAGAAAGAAAATAGAGAGTTAATGGAAAATTACAGACCAATCTCGCTGATTCCAATTATTTCAAAAATTTTTGAGAAGTTCATCTACAAGGAATTATACAAATACTTAGAAAAAAACAATATTTTGTGTGAACAACAAAAAGGATTTAGACCAAGCAGGACAATAAATATGGCGATTTTTGATTTTGTCCAGAATGTCATTAACAATGTAGATAAGCGTAACCCTGTCTGCGCGATTTTTTGTGACATGACGCAGGCGTTTGATTATGTCCATCATCCTACATTACTAAAGAAACTCGAAGCGTATGGCATAAGGGGTAATGTTCTAGATTTGTTTCAGTCCTATCTACATAATAGACGACAAGTAACTGAAATTAACAGAATTAATTTAGTTAATAAACAAGACGAGACATACAGATCACACGAGCGAATAGTTAGTTACGGGGTACCACAGGGAAGTGTGTTGGGCCCTTTGCTATTTATTTTATATATCAATGACTTACCAGAATACATTGAACAACCATTGACTCTATTTGCAGATGATAGTACTGTGACGATACCTTCGAAAAGCGTAGATACATACGAAAGTGACATAAATATTTCTTTAAAATCTATAATAGACTGGTTAGACGAAAATAACTTAAGAATAAATATAAGTAAAACTAAAGTAATGCATTTTAATCAACGCATGCCAGATAAGAGCAATCTGCATGTGCAATATAATAATGAAAATATTAACGAGGTAGTAAGTACTAAATTTTTAGGGCTAGAAATAGACAAAAAGCTTAGTTGGAAGCAACATATAGAGACGCTCTGCAAAAAACTAAGCACATCTGCTTACGCTTTACATACTTTGTCATCGGTTATAAATCTAAACGCACTTCTGACAGCATACTATGGCTTAGTCGAATGCCACCTAAGATACGGTGTTATCTTTTGGGGCAACTCCACTGAAAGAGAAACGGCATTCAAAGCACAGAAAAGATGCATACGGTCTTTTTTAAAACTGCAAACTACAGATAGCTGCGTGCCACATTTTAAACTACATAAAATTTTAACTTTACCATGCATATATATTTTAGAAATGGCAGTGTTTGTAAAGTTGAACCCGGATCGTTTTGAGCGCATAGCAGACGCATTTCCACGAAATAGACGTGATAATAGTAGGCTATGTCTCCCTAGTGCGAGAACGACTTTAATGAGCAAGAGTGTCTACTACATGGCGCCAGTCATATATAACAAATTACCGAGGAGTTGGAAAGAACTAAACTTAACTTTATTTAAAAAAAAACTCCGAAACTTTTTAGTAGACAAAGCTTATTATAGTGTGACGGAATTTTTGTTGGAGAAAGGAATTTCTTGATTTAGAAAAAAAATATAACTGATATTTAATTTCTGTGATTTTGTTTTGTAATTTAATTTAATAATTTAACAATTTTTTGTCTGTTTTTATGTTTGTGACATTTTAAATTTAATTTAACTTGATTTCTATGTAATTTTTTAATTTTTATTTTAATTCCTATGACATTCTTATTTTTTTGTTTTATTTAATTTAATTTTCGTGACATTTAAAATTTTTGTGACATTTTAAATTTTCATTGATATATTTTAATTATATTTATATTTTAATTTATTTTGAGTTTTTTATGACATGTTTTATTTATTCATTTTTTTAAATGTGATTTTTATTCATTTGACATTTTTTGCGTTGTTTATTTTTTATGAAATTTTTAATGTACCTTGAAATGTCCAGTAGTTTATACTTTTGCATGCCTTCTGGTTAAATATGGCTGATGCTTATTATATTTTTATGTCACCGTTTTTGTACCCATATTTGCAAAATAAATTATCTTATCTTATCTTATCTTATCAAAAACCGGAAAATTTCTAGAAAATTGTCTCAGTCGATGGACCTCAGTGGTCGATGGACCACTTTACCTCCTGATGCTTGTTTTTGTTTTTGAGTAATAATTGGTTTTAACGACGATTTAGCTGCAGGTGATGAGTGTTACTAAGCATAGTATAATCAGCCTTACAATGTTCCCAATCATGCCCTCTCTCTAGGACAGGGTATGGGCCGTAATCCACCTCGCGGGCCTAGTACAAGGGGCTGGATGTCACGTGTCTTCGAACTTTCGGTTCTAGCGCATACCGTTTTTCTCACGATTTTTTCCCTCACCAAAATCCAAATGCAAATGGAAAACAATTGAACAAAGTAAAGCCATGACTTGATAGCATCGAACTGTCAAAAAGTGGTCTTTTGAGCGCACTTATATTGAACATGTTCTAAAAAACATTTACTCATTAGAGTGCGGGCGCGTTAACTTGGCGCGTCGCTGGGGGCGTGGTTAATGCTGCCAGCCCAACAAATCTATTTTACTTAATTTAATCAAAAACGCTATTTCATAACAGTGAAATTTAAAGAATTTATTAGCTATACTACATATATAGATTTTATAGTAACTACTAAAAAGAAGCTAAACAATTTTGATATGTCTTGTATAAGAAATATATTTTTGAAAATGGGAAATACGTTTCATAAGATAATATGATATAATACGTTCAGATTTTCTAAAATTATAGATTAGTAAACAATGTAGCTATAATTATTTTTTAGCAATTTATCTAAAAAAAGTATTTTTAAGTACAGAAACTTGTTAAAATTTTCAGCTAGTACCTAAACCATAAACAAATCGACTATAAGTCCTACATTCAGTCATTCTTCTAGCGTTACAGTAACGCTTGCGCTTTCGTATTACCTATCGTAGGAGCTTTGTTTATTTAAGTGCAGTGGTATGATGCATTATCCATTACTACAATACATTACGGTTGTAGATGTAGCACAATTTTTTCTTTCATGGATGAAGTTTGGAGAATTCATATCGTCATGATAGTCACTTAATTAAGACTTAAGTACTAGCGATAGTAGCAGTCTATTTTTTACAAATCCTGTTTTCCTGCCAGGCATCGCTGGGGGTACGAATATGCAGGGGAATTTTATTGTTATGGTCACCCGAAAAATTAGTAGCCCTATATTTTCTCATTCCTCTTAACAAGCACGTTAGACTTCCAAGATCCAGCAACCTCTGCCAGCACTTTTAATCACTTTCGGCATAACGATTAAAAATACAGAACACAACACATTCTCCTGGCAAATTACATAAACGTCAAGATGGCTGAAAATGATTAGTTTCCGATTTCGGCCACGGGCCAACTTAACGCGCCCGGATTCTAGTACCTAGGTGTGAATATTTTTTCCTTATTATACCTTTGTAACTCGTACCTTACTCTCCTCCACAACTGGCCAGTAGGTACAAGCAAGTAGTCTCTCAGTTCAAACGCTCGCTAACAACGCATACTATTTGCCCCACGACGCTCCGGTTAAACGGACAGATTTTATTATTTTAAGCTCGGCCCGTTACCTCTGCTATTTGTACTGATACTTTGCGAACACGGTTTTGCGCGATTATATGAGTGTTATATGTCTTCTGTTCTTATTAGTACATAGTTTTCCAGAGAAAGCTATTTTAAAAAATCTGCCTAGCCTTTTTTTCAGTTAGGAAACCATCTCAACTTCTCCCACTCTAGAGCGAAGCAGGAGGGCGTGTCAGACTTTTACTGACTAAAACCACACCTATGATCTTTCTTTGCTTTCCAGGAACTGTTTCCACGGTAGAACTCATATTACAAAATAATGTGAGGTTTCTTAGATTTCATACAAAAATGGTACCTACTGCGATATTACAGAAAATACAAAACACAAAGAATCCAATAAATACCTAATTTCGAGAACAGAACCGTACCTTTAATATACAGTTTATTTGAACTTATAATTCCAAGTCAATCCAAAGATATAACACTTACAACCATACTAATATCATAACAACACTACCAAATAAGTACATAAAATAAAATGAAAACATATCGAAATAGAAAATAAAATCTATGAGTCTGTGGAGTCTACAGTGGTCTCACATTCACATGACGATAAAACTTACAACAAAATAATATAACACTAATACATCTAAATAGAAATCATGTCCACTCTAATGAAGTTAATTGGGTCCTGCAGGTCAAATCCACGAGAAATATGATAAGTTCAACGATCACTCGCTGGGTCTACTTGACGATACGCTTTCACGCAAAGGGATGTAGAGATAAAAATAGATTTTATGTAACTCAACACATTTAATAGCGAGAAACCAACTAAGTATTAACGAAATTAAAGGTTGAACCTGCAGCCCGACCTTTAATTAAAACAATCAAGTATTAGCAAAAGTCTGCGACGTATTTCAAACTTTTAGAACACAGCTAGGGTTGCCGACCCTACACTATAATTACCTTCTATAGGGAGGGGCGGCCGGCTTTTAGAAAACCTCATGGGTGCTCATACTCATTTGATGACTCGAAAAAGTGGCGAAGAGATCGACCGACAAATTAATAAATGTCCTACTTACATACTCCGTACTTAATTACTAATTATGTTTGACAGAAATATAAAATAAAACCATTATATAAAAATGAAACTAGTTTTTATTATCAATAAATATTAGGTATAATTTATACGTAACCTACTTGTACCTACTAATCCGTACTAAGTTGCCCGCATCGTTAATAAATAATAATAAATAGAGACAATACCACTAATATTGTCCTGGTCCCAAACTAAGGTTTTCCCTTGTACCTACCTATTATGGAAACCAGGAACAACGAAGGTACAAACAACCAGACGCAACACAAATATCTGTTTCATCAACAAACATTTGTGTTGGTGCAGCAATCGAACCCGCGGTTGCGGCGCTCTAAGCCACTGCGCTAAACGGGTCATTGGGTAATGAAAAACGCCATCCCTAAAAGGCGATTACTGATCTGTTTCTTGATGTCTATTCTCAGGGGTGCTCCGCACCCACTGTTTATTTCTCATGGGTGCTCGAGCCCCCGAGCACCCACGGAGTCGGCGCCCGTGTCTATAAGTACGAGTCCAATTACTACGTTTTTTTGTTTCGATGGGAAATCGTCAAATAACTTCTCTCGCTCATGGATGCTTTGTAGAAATTTGAATTTGTTTTCCAAGTCGGTCCAAAGTTATGACAGTCCAAAGTAATCCGTTTTATAAAACACCAATTTCATATAATAAGGACCTATTAAATATGCCAGTAAGTCCCCTCTTAGAGGATTGGCTGCAGAGGCGCCACGGAGTCCTCACTTACCGCCTGATGCAGGTCCTCACCAGAAAGGGGGTGTTTCGGTACCTGTTTCGGATTCGGTGGAAAGAAAACCACTATGCGTATTACCCACAGGACGCGGTAGAGCGTACAGAAGAAGGCTGCATCGCTTGGGCGGCGGCGACCTTTCGCGTCCGGCCCTGGTTTAGGCAATGATCCGGAGCGAGGGAGAATGGGAAGCGATCACCTCCTTCTGCGAAGCAAAAATGTGAGCCCCTAGCCGCCACAGAAGACGCGCTGAGCGTGGGGAACAGAATAGAATATATATAACTTCGTAGTACACCAAAAATTAACACAACACAGAGAGAGAGAGAGTGGAAGAGGGAGAGACAGTCTCAGGGCGACTGCCGGCCACCGTAAATGCGGGTAAACGACGAGTGCTGGGTAGCCCACCGACCGGCCGGACCTAGGTCTTATAGGTCCTATGGGTTCTATTGGTCCTTAATAAATATCGCGATATTACAGAAAATACAAAACATAAAGAAACCAATAACTAACTAAAGAAGGAATAACGTACCTATCTTTCTTTAATATAAAGTTTATTTGAACCTATAATTCTAAGTCAATCCGGAGATAACACAGTTTAAAGTATCCCGTTTTAAAAACCTGCAATTTCATAGATAAAGATCTACGTTATGTTATGTCTGAGTATGGTTTCCGCACTTAGTCCTATGTGGACCATTGTACGTGGGCCATGGCGGCCATAACCTTAGGTGGGCTTATTCCAAACAGCCCACCTCTCTCTAAAAACAGTTCTTTTTTTTATTATTATTGATAGGCTCGCGTTTGACCACTATCTCACCTGATGGTAAGCGATGATGTGGCAGACGATGGAGGACGCTTGCCTAGAAGTAACCTATATATTAGGCCTCTCAGGTTTTTCAGGGCATCACTAAGTGAATTCGGGGATCCTAAGGTTCGTGTGCGTATTTCAGTGACACCTGGGCAGTGTAGGAGCACATGTGCAATTGTCTCCTCCCCCTCCAAGCATGCTCTGCACAGGGGACTTTCTGTGATGCTTATTTTGCGGAGGTGCTTGTTCAGTGTGCAGTGTCCGGTGATGGTCCCGCCACCAGGCGCAGGCTGCCTCTGTCTAGTCTCATGAGTTTTTTGGTGGTAAAGATCTATTACATCAACTCAAATATAACTGGCCAAATGTGAGTATAACACAACATCCTTTTACTCACCATTAGGGAACACAGGCGTAATGATTACGTTATAATTCTATTTCCATGAACAGTTTCTATGTTAGGCCAGATTTGCAGCCCTATTCAAAGTTGAAGGGCAACTAAAAATCCAGTGAAATTAATTTCTCGACGACTAGGTACTGGCGACCTTCGAGTCACCGTCGGTTAAACCCGTGACAAAAAACAAGTTCGTACTGCAAACAAGTTTACTGAACAAATTACAATTTACTTTATGTTACTTCTTTTGGAATAATTTGATGTATTTGAGAAAATATTGGATTTACTTTTGGAGTTAGAATCAGACTTTGTATTAGGGTTGAGATAATTATACCTACAAGCTTTTTATATCCTATTTTATGTCTCACTAGACTACCCTATCTGAAGCCCCGAGTTCAGGAGTAGAAAGCCAGGCTTTCGGTGTTTTACAGGATGCATTTTGGAGAGTGTGCGCAGAAATTACATGACTAGATTCCGCCATCAACTTTCTACCATCGGACAAACCGTAGACGGCGACCTCCTGTCCGATTATTATTTAGGTGTCTTCGAGGCTAGAGTGAATATGCTCTTAATAAACTAGTGCGATTAACCATCAACGATTGCTTCACTGCTTACCATCAGGTGGGATCACAATCAAGCACTGGTATATATAATATTAAAAGAAACTTCTGGGCAAAGACCTACCCTTTCTAAGGGGGAAAGGGGAGGTCTTTGCCCAGAAGTTGTTTTTCCCCTTCCCCTTCGATTTCTGGTCAAGTTTTCCCGCAAACCTACAATATTAAATTATAGTTATTTATTTTCATATAATGAGATACTCGTTGCCGAGTTGCTAGCCTGTCGGTTTTCTACCGGTTGCATTTCGTGGATATGCGCCGGAAGTACATAACTTAATTTGACCCGATCCATCATCGGGCCACCAGACGTACGGCGATACACCACCGGTACATGGTGGACATCCCACCCATATGCACAAAACGTTTTGGGAACTCATCAATGACCATTCGGATGGACCGGTCACTCAGGAAATCTGCGATCCAAGTACATAATCCAGCGAGTAAATCGATAGAGAAAAGCTTACTCAAAGCTTTCTTGCCAGACCCTATCGAAAGTCTTCGAGTTGTCGAGGGAAATGGCAATCGCTTCCCCGTGCCTCTCGAAAGCCTCGCTCCAGATGTGAAGTCTGTTTTTCCTTATAGTTAAAACCTGGATATCTTGTAGTCATGACTGAATAGGTTACTTCTAGGCCACCATGCTGCATCGTTGACATCATCGCTTACCATCAGGTGAGATGTGAAATAATGGTCAAATGACCGCCTATCAATTATTAAAAAAAATACAAAAGTGCAGGTTAGACTGATTTGAGATAGGCTATTGGGTACCAGTTCCCTTGGTACTGGTGGCCCAGGGATACGGGCCCGCACATTCAGTAAAACAGTGTATTGTTTGATAAATTCATAATGCGTACAGCTAAGGAGTGGAATTCCCTGCCGGAGTCTGTGCTCCCTGATAGCTACAACCTAAGGGTCTTTAAGTCAAGAGTGAATAGGTTACTTCTAGGCAAGCGTGCTTCATCGTCGGCCACATCATCGCTTACCGAAGATTTAAGAAATCACTTCTAACAAGAAAGAAATCTTATTCCAAATTAACAATGGAGCAAACCAAACGCGTACCTACCGGCATTCCCATAGAGTTGCACGGGTGATATAGGCGAAGAGCGGGTGGTTAGGTCGGTAGCCATGTGCGGCAAAGTGTTTCCAACATTGGCAGCGGTGTGATGTAACTAAAAATATTCGTTCATCAACGATGCCCGCTAAGGAGGATAATTCCAATAGGGAGGGTAACCACCACACTTGTCAATATTGCTGAGGTATCGAAATGTTAAAATATTTTTCTCCAATAACAACACAGTTTCCTACATTTCATCTCCCTGATACTAAATCATCAGTATACAATATAAACACCGTGAATAATTAATAACTGAATGTTCAACAAAAGTGAAATCATTTATTTCAATTGAAACCCAGCATTCTGTGAGCACCAATATACAAAGTCATCAATCGACTGACGGGGCAAATTGCAGAGATAGAAACATCGCCATGTTACTAAGTAGAGCGAGAATTAACACCTCTGCCCCCCTAGCCAAGTTACAACCGTTTCGTTTCGATTCTCTTTCGTCGATCGCCTCGAGTCAGCCACGCCTCCGATTCCTTTGTTCTGACGTCATCTCCACGCTTAGTCACGTGGTCAGAACAAAGGAATATAGCGGGGGCTTATTTTTTTGGGTGGGAAAATCATCTTATGACAAATCTCGCTTTTGGGCGGAGCGCGAGATAGTGTCAGACTTTTACTGACTAAAAACCCACTCCTGTTCCTTCGATACCTTCGTCCCAGGGCCCCGGGTTTCGTTTTCACACTACCCATGGCCCCAGTAGGCTTCGACCCTGCTGGGCCCCTACGATTTGCTCCATCGTATCCTCCGGGCGTTCCACACAGTGGCGACACCCGGGCGTCGCTTCCGCACGAATCCGGTGCAGGAACTTCCCGTGTTCGGTGACAACCTGCGTCATGCGGAAGGTGAGGACGCCGTGAGGTCTTTCCCATCACGCCTCAAAGAGGGGACTTACCACCATAATTGTGCGCATAATAGTCGCGGCAACAGAGTTTCCCCCCGGCGTTGCATCTCCATGCGCAGATCGTGCATGTGTGCAAGGACTGTTGCCTCCAGATCCCATGGTGGCTGGCCAGCAAGGAGGCTCGCCGCTTAGCGGGAAATCGTCCGGTATACTCCCACCATCCACCATCCAGTCCACATCGTCGACCCGACGACGATGTGGACTCCTCCTTCCGTTAGTTGGGAACCCAGTGGTGGTGCGTTCCGAGGGCCGTGAAAGCACATGGTCTCGGACTTGTGCAATGCCACCTCGAGTCCCAACTCCGGGACCCTGCCCACGACTGTCAAAACCCCGCGTGTCGCTAGTTCGCCCGCCGCCTAGTACGACTCTCCCCGCGCCAGGACCAGCGTGTCGTCTGCGTAACAGACCACGCTGACCCCGTCAGGGAGGTCGCCGATAAAGCGGGGACTGAGGCCTTGGTGCGAGTTGTTTTTATTACGTTAACGCGATCGAAACGATTACCGCGTTTGGCTCTGTGATTGGTCAAGACTTAGAAGCGGGCCAATCGGAGCGCTGAACATCATAAACGTGTCGATCGCGTTAACGTAAAACCAACTCGCAATCGGCACTCTGAGCTAGTCCTAGAAAAATGGATCCCACAAAAAACATTCTGTAAAAAACTAGGCAAGTCTCGATGGAGCTGCTTGTTTATCTCTAAAAAGTAATGAAATCCAGACAAAGTCGTGCCAAGTCTAAGGTTCCTTACTGCGATTTCTTTATTATTATGGTTAATGTTGTGTGACTCACTGAATATAGATAATGTTGACTGACACCCACGGATGCCCCACAAGTTGAATGGTAAACTCTACAAATCCGTGGTAAGACCTGTCATACTGTATAGATCAGAATGTTGGGCTGTGAAAAAGACTGAAGAAAAAGATTGTATGTAGCGGGGATCAGAATGTTGAGATGGATGTGTGGTGTGACGAGAATAGATAAAGTGAGAAATGAGTATAGAGGATGTTTGAAAGTGGCGCCAGTGACTGAAAAGTTGAAGGGGAATCGTTTGTCTTGGTATGGTCATGTAAAGAGGAGGGACAAAACACATGTTGCTAAAAGAGTTATGAGCATACATATGGATGGATAGAAAGGGAGAGGGAGGCCAAAGAAAAGATGGATGGATTGTGTGAAGAGTGATATGAAAGAAAAGGAAGTTAATGATAGCACGACGAGTGACAGGGCAGAATGGAAGAAAAAAACGTGTTACACCGACCCCAAATAACACGGGACAAACAAGAGCAGGAAGATGATGATGAATTGTATGTATTTTCATATTACTCCTATAAAGCAAACGAAAATTATAAAGATTTACAAAACATATTTTAACTAAGTATATTTTGGAATAAAAAACTGTCAATAACACATCACCGCCTACACCAGGCACCACCATCATCACTTACCACATAAAGGAAGGACTTCATCAATTGAGTAGTTTACCGACCGACCTGAGAGCTCAGCCGACGATCTTAGCTGATGATGGCGGTTGACACGAGCCACGAACTCAGCCGAGGTGAGCAGAACGATGCACGATAATTAACGAAAGCAAAGTTTCAGTACGGCCGATTTTCTGCTGCAACCAAAACTAAACCTGAAATTAGATTTTTTTGCTGATATTGTAACCGAAACCGAATCTTCGGTCGATCACTAATTGATTTAAAAGAACACAACATTCTCCTAAAATATTCAGTGTATAATGAATGTCCCTACTGGCGAGACTAGGGTCTCCTCTGTGAGAGGGAGTGGGCCGTATACCAACACGTGGGCCCGGTGGGAGTTGCTGCTCACCATCTGTACTCTAATAAAATCATTCCACAGCTTCCACGAAAAATCAAGTGTAATTCCGCCCTATTAGCCGTAAAAGGACCAATAAGGAAGCACTACCAAGAAACGTAACATAATTACAGACGAAACTTCTGAGAAGCAGCCGTTTTAGATTCGTCTTGTTACGACAATTCGATATCTCGGTTACACTCGTGAGAATATCAAAAAGTAAATTAAGCCGAGATACGCTGTCACACACATTAATGAAATTCATAAATTCATGAACATGGCACACTGGATGTGCCATCAAATATTCAACGCCGGTGCGTTCGTGTGTAATCAGAATATTAAAAATGTTTTCTTTTCATATCAAGTAATGTAATGATTTTTATTCGCAATGTCTTCTTAATATCGATGAGGTTTATTTCTGGTGTTCGTGTGTGGGTTGATGTTAGGCTGGGTCGTATAAATAGGTCGGTTTGTGCGCCAAAGATCCTTGTTTCTAATTTTGTCATGTCGATATAATGACTGACTGAATCCTTTATGCTCGAATTGAAACACCTTTGTTATTAGAACCACAAAAAAATATACACGTGATATTTATCATTTGCATCAATCCGTTTTCTATCGTTTACTTTTCGGGAAGTTTCACAATTCAATTCCACTTAGTCCGTTCCATCATCACGTACGGAGTTATTTTTTTTTTGTTATGGATAGGCTCGCGTTTAACTATTATGCATCTCACCTGGTGGTAAGTGAAGATGTGGGCGACAATGGAGCACGCTTGCCTAGTAACTTATTCACTCTTGACTTAAAGACCCCTAGGTTGTAGCTATCAGGAAACACTAACTCTGGCAAGAAATTCCACTCTTTAGCTGTACGCATAATTAATACGTGGGACACTCAGAAAGTTTTGAGAAACTAAAAAACTAACTTCTATGGATAAAATATTTCTAAATGAGACACGTTAATTTGATTTAGGGCTCGAAAAAATGTGGAGGGAAATTCAAAATTCGAACAATGGTATTTTTAGTTTTAAATAACAAAAGTTTTCAAAATAATTACAAGTGGCCAGTGCCATATACATAAAAACTTTTTTTCGCAAAACTTTCTGAGTGACCTGGTATGTATTCCCAAAATGCTTTGTACGTATGGGTGGGATGTTCACCATGTCCATGTCAGTGTGGGTCTGTATATGTGTCATTGTGTCATGTTGGTCTATTGGTTAGTGGCCCTGACTGCTATGCAGATGCTATGCTATGGTCGTGGATTCGATTCCAACCCAGGACAAATGTTTGTGTGAAGACACGATCATTAAAATTCGTTTTGAGTCTGGGTGTAATTTATCTATTACATATGTATTTAGAAATGTATAAGTATGTTTATCAGTTGTCTAGTACTCATAACACAAGCTCTGCTTAGCTTGGGACTAGACGGCGTTGTGTGATAGTTGTGGAGTATATTATATTATTATTATCTCTTCATTTCTCTTCTTCACAATTTACATTATTAAATATTTCCTAAAAAATAATGATAAAAAAATAGAGGTCCGATTATAAAACGGACTTGGCGGAATTAAATTTGGCAATTCCAAAGACACTCCTCGAAAAGTAAACGATAGAAAACCTACAGGCCAGCAACTCGGTGTCGATGCGGAAGACTTCGAAGTTTTGACTTGACAAGTGCATTGTTGCTGATGATCTTCATGGCTCGCTTCTCAATCGACTCCCAGTGTATTTGGTGGACATCCCAACCATACAAACAAAACGTTTTGGGAACAAATTCATTATGATCGTCACATATCATCCATTATATAAACAGATGTTGATATAGTTGGTAAACTTGACTCTAGAGTTCCATAATGAATTGGATCTCTTTGGTAGCTCAGATGTCAAAGGCCATTGTACATTTGGATATGTCAATAGATACATTTGAATGCGTCTGGTGGGACTTTGACTGAGGGCATTCCCTTTGATGATTGGAGCGACGGCAGTAGGAACATCGAAAAGATCTACACATCGAAACTAAAGTAGGTACTGTGGGGATCGGTGATAGCAAATAGGCTCATATAAGAATAAATTATAGTTATTAATTATTATTATTACGAATCAAATATTAATTACCTCATAGCATAGCGTAGTCGGCCTTATAACGTTCCCACTGTTGGGACTCAGGCCTCCTCTCTAGGAGAGGAAATGGGCCGTAATCCACCACGCGCGCCCAGTGCGGGTTGGTGGATGTCACATGTCTTCGAATTTTTGGTTCTAGGACATACCGGTCACGATGTTTTCCTTCACCGTTTTGAGAGCAGTGGTGATGAAATAAATTACACAAAGTAATGCGCCTGGCTGGGTTTGAACCCGCGACCTACAGCTCCGTAAGTCGGGGCCGTTGCCACTCGGCCACCACTGCTCACTCGGCCACTACTGCTCACTCGGCCACCTGGTTAGAAAACAAATCCATCCGGTAGGTGGCGCTGCAATCAGGTTTTCAATTTTTTTTTTTCTAACCATTCTAACCATCTGACAACGTCAGCCGGGACCACTACTATTATATACTATATATATACTAGCTTCTGCCAGCGGCTTCGCCCGCGTGAAAATAGGTTTCCCTATACAAACTTTGGACACCCGTTTCATCCCCTTAGGGTGTGAATTTTGGAAAATCCTCTCTTAGTGCTCGCCTACGTAATAAAAGGAAACCTTGTGCAAAATTTCACGCCCCTAGTCCCAGCAGTTTCGGCTGTGCGTTGATATGTCAGTCAGTCAGTTTCTCCTTTTATATATATAGATGGTGAAGCGTCAATGCCTTTTCTCAATGTGTATATGTTTTTTAGAGAATAAATAATATAAATTAGTTACGTTTCCCGCATTCTCCGCACTTTATTAAAAACATTACTTAGTTTAGAAAAAAAGTAAGTCAATTGAGTCTCTGTTGAGGATTCCATTCACCAATATCTACAACCGCAGCGCCCATTGGTTGACGTATCGAATGCTCCCTTGAGACGCTCGCTAAAGACGATAGAGGGCGTCTTCCCGCAAAAGAAAAAAGTCTCCACTTCCGATTACGATTTTGCGTCGAACGCATTCCGCCCCGCTATAGAAATCCCATATATGTTGAAAACCTGAGAATTCTCGTGTGATAAGTGTATCTGCTACTGTGAGACATTGAGACCTTATAGTGCAGTGTTGATTTCACGAGTTCTGACCAGTCCACCGGTGGATGAACCAAGTTAGCTCGCCGGCCGGCAGCCCACCAAGCGACCACGCACCCGTGAACGAGGCGCCTTCCTGCTTTCAAGTGAGGTCCCTGGATTAGCAAGGTACGTGGGCTTTATTTCTGCAAATAGATGTTGTGGGTATTGGTGTCTCAGAGGAATCGTCAACAGGGATTTAATTTTGCGTAATTTAAATTTTCTTTCACCGCCATATTGGTTGTCTTAAAACACCTCCCTTTCTCAGGTGAGGCTATTTACACGCCTCACCATAATTATTTGGTCCTTCGAGCCGGATAGGTAACCGCTCCCGGTTAGATTTTTACGTAATATTTGGTGAAAATCATAATAGATATATATAGGTTATAGATATTTACGTAAACCATTGGTAAATTATTCTTGCCTATAAACCGCTTTCCGCTATAACATAAACATAATTGACAATAGATTCTACGTAGGTTTTGGTAAATCTGTCAATATTGTTTCATAGAATTTAATGTGTTACGTATTTCACTTTGGTAACATACGATAGGAGGTAGTTACCCATCATTTCGGCTTTGTGCGTATTAGTTATTTTTATTCAGACACCGCCACATAGTTGGTAGGTACTTCACTATTGCAAACCGCCTGATAAGTTTACCCGCGCATATTTTTAGATATTGCTCTTGATATTAACTTATCAAAATGACTGAGAAACAATTAAAGCCGGAAGATTTGCTGACTATCCTTCATGAAAAGAAAGGATTGTTATTTAAACGCCTTAATCGATTATATGATTTATCGAAAAATATTTCGTCGTTCGATTCGAGAAATAATGAAAGTTTTATGACTGAATCGGAAACTATTGACGACATTCGTGACAAATTTGAATCTTATGTCGATCAAATTAACCACATAAACATTAATTTGAAACCTGGTTCGAGTCCCGACTATGCTTGTTTAGAATCCTTTGAAGATTTGTTTATTCGCATTAAGCGTATTAGGAATAAAATCGACAGTAGTCAATCTCAGTTATCACAATGTAGTAATTCGAAAACGCTTTTTGAACCACTAAAAATAAAACTGCCTCCAATCGCATTGCCATCTTTCGACGGGAAACCTGAGAATTGGCCTGTTTTCTATGAGTCGTTCAAGTCGAATATTCATAACAATGAACAGCTGACTGACTCGCAGCGTGTGCAGTATTTAGTAGGTAGGCTTACACATAACGCGTTAAAGGTTACAGCCGGTATTGTACCTACGGCTGATACCTATCATTTTCTATGGGACAGCTTAGTTAATAAATACCAGGATAAGCGTACATTAGGTATACACTATTTAAATAATATATTAGATTTAAAAAGTTGTTTGTGTAACGCAAATGGTCTCGATTTTTTCATTGAAACATTTAGTGCAAGTATTTCTGCCTTGAAACAACTTGGTATTCCGGATCTTGCGGATTTTATTCTCTTGCATTGCGCTATGAGAAAAATAGATTCACAGACTGGTCAATCGTTTGAACTTTCCGTTCGCGATGTTGAAATACCTACAACTAAATTGTTAATTAGCTTTGTTCAAGATCAGGCTAAGATATTAGCACGCTCGAATTTATCTCATTCGAACGCGAAAAATAATTATAATAAACCTCATAGTTCCGCATCTCGCGAGCCTCGCACGCAAACGAAAGCGTTTGTCGTGAATCAATCGCCTAATTCTCCCGCTCCGCTAAGCTCCGTCTCGAGTTGCGCGTATTGTAAAGATAACGCTCATGTTCATTTGTATAACTGCGCTAAGTTTCAATCCGCGTTGACTCCTAGAACTAGGTTTGAGTTTATTAAATCCGTACATGGTTGCGCAAATTGTCTGAGCACGTCGCACGGTTTGAGTAATTGCAAGTCGACCTCAGTCTGTAACGTATGTAAAAAACGCCATCATACTTTATTACATTTTGAGAAAAATAATAAACAACCGCATATAGCTGATGTTAAACCGACGAATTGCAATGTAGTCGTCGCGTCCAGTCTGGCGGCGCCGCTGTCCGCTGCGCCTCCCGCGCTCCTCCCGCCCCGCGCGGCGTCTTGTGGTTCGGGTGATGTTACTCAAACATTTCCGACCCATAACACGGCCGTATTATTAGCTGCAGATACGAAGACTAAGTCAGCAGTCTTGTTATCAACCGCTCAGGTTTATGCGCGCGCGAATAATAATAGTTCGGGCCATAAAACAATAGTTAGGTGCTTAATTGACAATGGTTCGCAAAATAATTTAATAACTACAGATTGTTGTAGGAAACTCAACTTAGCAATAATTCCTTTGAATAATTCTTTTGTCAAAGGAGTTGGTTCTGTGTCGCGGCCGATAATAGGTTATGTGAATTTAGATATCGAGTCTCGCGTATACTCGCATCAAAAATATACTATTCACGCGTTAGTAGTTGAGTGCATTACGGACCAGCTACCTTCGCATCATATTAAGTGGGATTGTCATGTGGACTTCCACTCGCTTCCGCTCGCTGATTTAAGCTGGAATATTCCAGGAGATATTGACATAGTGTTAGGCGCTCAACTGTTTCCGTATATTTATTTGGGGAATAGGGTAGACTTAGGTTCAAATGCGCCACCCGCATTATTGACCACATTCGGGTATGTCCTTATGGGTGATTTTCCGCATAGTAAAAATAATTTAAATTTACCTAGCTCTTCTTTCACAGCATTAGCCCTTAATGATTTATTACAAAAGTTCTGGGAATTGGAAGAAGTTGAAAATAAACGTTTTTTATCTCCTGAGGAAACCGAATGTGAGAATATTTTTTCCTCGACCGTGTCACGTGACGATGCGGGACGTTACACTGTCGCGTTACCCTTTAGTAAAGATCCCGCCGAGTTAGGTAACTCCCGCACCGCCGCGTACCGTCGACTAGTTGCGCTGGAGAGAAAACTCCGCCAATCGCCGACGTTGCGGGAAAATTATAACGCAGTGATCCAAGAGTACATAGATAATGGATACTTAAGTCAAGTCGACGAATCCGCCATTTCGGATGACGGGTACTACATCCCTCATCACGCTGTCGTTCGGCCAGACAAACCGATGCCGCGCGTTGTATTGGATGCGAGTGCCAGGACTCATACCGGTTTATCTTTAAATGATGTACTCCATATTGGTCCAAATTTACAAACAGATTTGTTTCTTCTTTTAATCAATTTTAGATTATTTCCTATCGCTATAAATTCTGATATTAAGCAGATGTACTTACGAATTTGCGTACCTGTTGAGCAGCGTAAGTACCTACGCATTTTGTTTCGATTCAGTGAGAATGATCCTGTGTTGACATTCGCTTTTAACCGCTTACCTTTTGGACTGAAGTCGAGTCCTTACATAGCTATGCGCACTGTGCGACAGCTGGCCTCGGACAGTCCGCATTATCCCGAAGCGGCTAAAGTAGCAGAGACCAGCTTGTATATGGACGATCTGGTCTATTCGGTGAATAACGAAGAGAACGCTATACAGCTATCGCATGATCTCATAAAAATGTTTAAGTCGGGCGATTTTGACCTTGTAAAATGGTGTAGCAATTCACCCGCGCTTTTAAACAGCCTACCTGATTCACATCGTAAGTCACTCGAGTTTCACGAGGGCAATGATGTGTCCAGGGTTCTAGGTCTTTCATGGGAACCTTCTCAGGATAAGTTCTTCTTCACGTCCGCTCAAGTAGCCGAGAAATGTACTAAGAGAAATATACTCTCGATAGTTGCCCGCTTATTTGATGTTCTTGGTCTAGTCGCTCCCGTGATCTTTTACGCCAAGCTGCTCATCAAAGAGTTATGGCTGAGCAATATCGGTTGGGATGATGACGCTCCTGACGAGATCGTCCAACGTTTTTCGCTTCTCATGCAGGAGTTTCCCTTGTTGGATTCCTTACGGATACCACGTCATGTGGGTGTTACCGATGATTGTTGTGTTCGTATAGTCGCATTCGCCGATGCCAGTATGGGTGGGTACGGTTGTGCCATTTACATACACTGTACTAGCCCGTCCGGTGTCGTAGTTCGCTTGCTTTGTGCGAAGTCAAAGGTTTCACCTACCAAGGTCACAACTCTTGCACGTCTGGAGCTGTGCGCAGCCGTGCTCATGTCAAAGTTGGTGAAGACTGTTCGCGATACTTACGCTTCACGTGTTCCAATTGTAGGGATTTACGCATTTTCAGATTCCACGATAGCCTTATCGTGGATTCATTCTTCTCCGCATCGCTGGTCAGTCTTCGTCAGCAATAGAGTAGCTCAATGTCAGGAGAACCTGGGCTCTCAACATTTCTACCACGTAGCAGGTGTTGAGAATCCAAGCGACTGCCTATCTCGTGGTTTACTGCCTTCACAGTTGGTGTCACATGATCTTTGGTGGAGCGGCCCTTCTTGGCTTAGTTGTGCTCCTGAAGATTGGCCTGTCAAACCGTTCTGTCCCACTGACTGTGGGGAACTCCCCGAGCATAAGGTAAATGTCTTAACTGTGACCACGCAAGTAGAACTGCCTCTTCTTTGTCAACTTGCGCAACGCACCTCATCATGGGATAAGCTGTTGCTCATCGTATCTTATATACTTAAATTCGCTAGACCGAAGGTTCATTGTGAACCCCGGTCGCCTCAGGGATTGTCAGCGGCGGAACGAGTTATGATCCGTGCTGTGCAATCTGTTCATTTCGCAGATGACATTAAGCTCATCAAATGTGGTAAATTGTTACCAAAGAAACTTAACAGTTTATCTGTCTTTTTAGATGAAGAGGGTATATTACGCATTGGGGGAAGACTTTCAAAGTCATACCTTCCCTTTGATGCTAAGCATCCTTTTTTACTTCCCAAACATGATCCTGTTGTGGATTTGATAATTCGTCATTACCATGTGATGAATTGTCACACTGGGCCTGGGCTACTTATGTCTATTTTACGACAGCGATTTTGGATACTAGATGCCAGGACTGTCATTAGGTCCAAGTTGCGACAATGCAACACATGCTTTAGAGTTAATCCGACGCATCCCACTCCAATGATGGCGGACCTTCCTGAATACCGTGTATCGGAATCAAAGGCATTTGTCCATACTGGAGTGGATTATGCTGGTCCCATACGCATAACTCTCTCTCGTCGCAGAGGTCAACACGCTCAGAAGGCTTACATCTGCTTGTTTGTGTGTTTGGTAACCAAGGCTGTCCATGTAGAGTTAGTCTCTGAACTTACTACCGACGCCTTTTTAGCCGCGTTTAAACGTTTTATCTCGCGTCGAGGGCCAGTATCCTGTCTATATTCGGATAACGCTACCAATTTCGTTGGTGCTAAAGCTCAGCTAGATGAACTTTATAATTTCTTAATGAGGTCAAACCTCAATTCATCTCTTTTAGATGAGTTATCAGCTCGCCGCATTAAGTGGAAAATGATTCCACCTCGCTCCCCACATTTTGGCGCTATGTGGGAAGCCAATATAAAAACATTAAAAACGCATCTTTATCGAGTGATTGGAAATCAACTTCTCACTTATGAAGAGTTACAAACTGTACTCATCCAAATAGAGTGCATTATGAACTCACGCCCTCTGAGCGTGTTGTCTTCTGATCCGCATCCTGAAGTTATTACTCCCGCTCATTTTTTGATGTCGACTCCATTGCAGTACTTGCCGGCAGCCGATTTGTCTGGTCAGCGCTTAAATCTGTCCCAACGTAAACAGTTGTTAGATAGTATGGTACAATCCTTCTGGAAGAAATGGCATCTAGAGTATCTGCATACGCTGCAAGTTAGGCAAAAATGGGCAACTCCGGACAAGCCTGTAGAAGTTGGAACTGTCGTACTCGTGGGACAGGACAATTCGCCTCCTCTGTGTTGGCCATTAGGAGTCATAATTGAGGTTTATAAAGGGACTGACAATGTCGCTCGCGTTGCAATGGTGAGGACAAGGTTTGGTAATTTTAAACGCTCTGTCACAAAACTATATCCTATTCCAACGCAATAAAATTTCATTTTAACGATATCGTAGTTTTTAAGGTTTAGGATTAGTATTCTAAATAATTTTTATTTTCCGCATTTAGTGATAAAGCTTAGACTTTCTGATCATGATCTAGGTCAGCAAATCTTTACAATTTTCACCTTTCCCTTTGAAAGCACTTGCGTCCTTCCAAGGGGGGGAGCATGGTGAAGCGTCAATGCCTTTTCTCAATGTGTATATGTTTTTTAGAGAATAAATAATATAAATTAGTTACGTTTCCCGCATTCTCCGCACTTTATTAAAAACATTACTTAGTTTAGAAAAAAAGTAAGTCAATTGAGTCTCTGTTGAGGATTCCATTCACCAATATCTACAACCGCAGCGCCCATTGGTTGACGTATCGAATGCTCCCTTGAGACGCTCGCTAAAGACGATAGAGGGCGTCTTCCCGCAAAAGAAAAAAGTCTCCACTTCCGATTACGATTTTGCGTCGAACGCATTCCGCCCCGCTATAGAAATCCCATATATGTTGAAAACCTGAGAATTCTCGTGTGATAAGTGTATCTGCTACTGTGAGACATTGAGACCTTATAGTGCAGTGTTGATTTCACGAGTTCTGACCAGTCCACCGGTGGATGAACCAAGTTAGCTCGCCGGCCGGCAGCCCACCAAGCGACCACGCACCCGTGAACGAGGCGCCTTCCTGCTTTCAAGTGAGGTCCCTGGATTAGCAAGGTACGTGGGCTTTATTTCTGCAAATAGATGTTGTGGGTATTGGTGTCTCAGAGGAATCGTCAACAGGGATTTAATTTTGCGTAATTTAAATTTTCTTTCACCGCCATATTGGTTGTCTTAAAACACCTCCCTTTCTCAGGTGAGGCTATTTACACGCCTCACCAATAGATGATACTAGTATACTTATTGTAGTGTTAGATTTCAGTTGATATTGAGAGACGAAAGTTAAGATGGAAGTCTCATTTGAAAAAGTTTTGTACTGGAGTCGGGACCTAAAAAATCCATGAAATTGATTGCAAAGTTAGAAAAAGTTGAAAGAAAACCAAAATTAAATTAAACTAAATTACCCAGGCGGTAAAGTTACTTGGGACTCTGTTTCACAGCCAAGCGATTTCATATAACAAAGTTGCCATTTCCAATAACAGCGCAAGTTAAACACAAGTATCGAATATAAACACAGTTCACGTGAACTCGAACTAGCCAGAAAGGAAAACAAGAAATCCATTACGTATTCCAAACAACTTTTTTTTTTATTGGCAACATGTTAAATACGACTCAAGGAAGTGGCCTGCGTTTGTTTAGGACTAGTCAAATAACCTAGCGTAACAAACTTACACCTAACACTTCGAAAAACGCTCTTAAACGTATCCTAGTCACTATTGCTGTGACATAAGGCATATTTTTTTCAGTGGGTAGTTTGATACGTGTAGATATTAAGTTGGTGGGTAAGTCAAGTCTTGATAGAATTAAAATATAAGTAGCAAATGTTAGCGTATCTATTGGAGACGTGTTTGTTTTATTTGTAGAAGCTTTCAGTGTGGTATCGGCTTTATATGGTGTCATATGTCATACTCTATTGTCTACGAGTTATGGTAATCTTTGTATACTATTTTTAGGTAACAGAAGCGGTTTTTAAATAAAAAAGACAACTGAAAGAATAGCCTATCTTACATTTTATTTACAAACTCACTAATTACAGAAATAATGACGCACAATTTTTTTGGAAACAATTAACTACGGCAACACAATAATCAAAGAAAATAAACCAATTGAACTTAATAACTTAGCTGTCATCCGAGACGAAATCCAACGCCCTTACTGCGCGAGCGCTGATTGGTGAAAAAGGGTAGCGGACTTTTTTTTTGTGTGGCCTCTCGTAGGTCAACCTAGGAAGTGGTCGGCTGCTTAACCGGACTTGCCTTGATTCAAGAATCAAAGCCTCCAGCCAGGGCTTAATTAACTAAACTTAAAACTAAGCGACTACATGCTAATGGCACCCCCTGTGGGATACGGACCTCGGCTTAGGGCGTCGCTGGGGGGGGGCAGCAAGGGACGGGCTGGATCGAACAAGATATTATTATTATTTACGGGGAATATTTTAAAACTTCGGCTCAGCGGCGCTGGCTGGCTCGAGCAAGGGACGGGGAGGACGTTGACGGGATTGTCGTGGCGGGCCTCGGCGGCGAGGATGGAAGAACGGCGGTCTGTATTGTTTGTGGAATTACAAAACATGATTGAAAAGAGTGTCCATGGAGTTTCTTGCACATTCTTCTCCATAGAGATCTACGCTTTGGAATGTGCAATTAGCATCATTTTTTTTTTCTTGACATTTCAAAAGTGCCTGTAAATGGTTTATTTGAAATAAATGCTTTTGAATCTTTGAATCTTTGAATCTTTGAATCTTTGAATCTTTGAAAGGGTAGCAGACCTATTGAAAACCGCTTTTATAGGTGTTCGGTGAAACGTCACGAATGACAGCTATACAATAATTCGAAATATCGATCATAACCTAATAATATTTATCTCGTTTGGATTTTTATGTTGGAAGAAAGTAGTATACCGCACGTCAAGTCAATTAGTTTACTCAGCTTTATCAGTACAGTTAAGAAGTGGAATTCCTTGCCGAAGTCTTGTAGTTCCTGATAGCTACAAGGAGAGGTCTTTGAGTCAAGAATGAATGAGTTACTTCTAGGCTAGCGTCCATTGCCGACCACATCATCGCTTACCATCAGGAGAGAAAGTCAATATTTTTTTCCCAAGCTAGGCAGAGCTTGTGTTATGAGTACTAAACAACAGATAAACATTAAGATTAATTGATAAAAAAAACACTTAACTATCCAGACGCTTAGTTGACACTTCGCGTGACCCAAGGGCTGGCTTTTACCTCGGTCAGAGATTAAGCATTGCCATACAACGTGGCAATGCCGCCAGCCTTTTGGGAACACTTCCAGTCGACAGCGATGCGGAGGAATTTTATGAGGCCATATTTTAGCTAGTAGTTTTTGTCTTTAGTGTATATATAGTTTTAATTAGTTAAGTGTTTTTTTACAGATAAACATACTTATATATTGCTAAACACATGTAATACATAATATTATAGATAAATTACACCCAGACACAGAACAAATGATCGTCACACAAGCATTTGTCCTGGGTAGGAATCGAACCACGACCTCCAGCTCAGCAGTCAGGGCCACTAACCACTAGACCAACAGGCTAGTCAAGAATAGCGTAGTTCATTTATAAACACTCATAGTAAGTCAATATTTAAGTCAATTATGTACATAAATATTTTGTTACTTATCAAATTATTTCTATGTAAATAAGAAGATACAATTATTCTTGTCTCGCGCTGAGAACCTAGCATACAACACAAACAAATCATATCATTTGAAATTCTAATTGTACGGGTATCTGGATACATAATGGTAAATTGGTTGCATCGATCTAACAGTAGCTACTTCAAGAATATGACAAGTTTTAAACGGATAGCATAGCATAGCATAGCATAGTCGGCCTTTTAATGTTCCCACTGTTGAGACTCAGGCCTCCTCTCTGGGAGAGGGAATGGGCCGTAATCCACCACGCGGGCCCAGTGCCGGTTGGTGGATGTCACATGTCTTCAAATTTTTGGTTCTAGGACATGCCGGTTTCCTCACGATGTTTTCCTTCACCGTTTTGAGAGCAGTGGTGATGAAATAAATTACACAAAGTAATGCGCCTGGCTGGGTTTGAACCCGCGACCTACAACTCGTAAGTCGGGGCTGTTACCACTTGGCCACCACTGCTCGGTCGGGGCTGTTACCACTTGGCCACCACTGCTCGGTCGGGGCTGTTACCACTTGGCCACCACTGCTCCGCTTAAACGGATACAAAAACTAAAACCGGCTAAGTGCGCGTCGAACTTGCTTACGAAGGGTTTCGCACCGGCTGAAGATTCTGTTTGTATTATTTGTTGTTATAACGGCAACAGAAATACAGTCGTGAAAATTTCAACTGTCTAGCAGGTCGAAGAATATTGGGGACGAAGGCAAAGAAGGAACAGGAGTGGGTTTTTAGTCAGCAAAAGTCTGACACTATCTCGCGCTCCGCCCAAGAGCGGGATTTGTCATTAGATGATTTTCCCACCTAAAAAAAACTGTCTAGCTATCACGGTTCATGAGATACAGCCTAGTGATAGACAGACAGACGGTGGAGTTATAGCAATAGGGTCCCGTTTTTATCCTTTGGGTACGGAATCATAAAAATAAGAACTACTAATTTTTGGTCTGCGTGCCGAATGTTTATCAATTAATAACGCTAGTGTTTATAAAAGAGTGAATGCGTCACTTTTAGGCAAACGTGCTCCATCGTCGACCACATCATCGCTTAAAATCAGGTGCGATGATGGTCAAGCGCGGGCCTATTAACAATAAAAAAAAAACATAAAATGTAACTGTGTAGTGAGCTCAAACCTAGATTGAAGCGCACTGCCAATCGCAAATTCTTTTATTTAAAAATTGTGAAAAAAAACACCTTGCGATAAACCCAGCCAGAATTATTGACTTAAATGTCACAGAATCAAAAATATTAAGCCTTGTGTTAATCCCAGCTCTCTGCTTCTCAAAGAGAGGATTCATGAGTCCCAGCAATGGGAAGATTAGGCCAGATTATGCTATAGGATAGGATAGAATAAAAAATATCACACCTCCGTAGTGATTTATTAAAGACAGAGACATCTATACAAAGAGCCGAAAACTAGTTGGACGAGATGTCACTGCTATTGGTTCCAAGATTGGGCGCCAGATGGCAGTGTAACCGATACTTGGGTGCTCTACAATTCTATGAAAACAGTTTTAATAATACTTCTAATAACCGAAATTTACAGATTTCTAGAAACGAAAATCCTCTTTATAAACACTAATATATAATTATAATATGAAATCTGATTTTATGTCATTATGTATTTGCCTCTTTTTGGCCTGCCAAAGTTATTCACAAAGCTTTTAAATACTTGAATATATAAAAAACCCAACGCAGAAATTAAGTGAGGCAAAAAGATTCCTTGACTTACCCAAACGAATATCGGTAAACAATTAAAATTCGAAGTGTAAAAGCGTGACATATGTTGTGTGGTGCAATATAAAAGCGATAGCGAACGCAATATTATAATTAGACCGCTGCAACATTCCTAATACTTGGTGAAGGTCTGTTTTGATCGAGAAGGATTATCCCATTCAGGATTCATGAGCTTGGCAATTTTAGATCTTTTCTTAAGTCTAAGTTTCGGTGAAAACGTGTTTTCCACCGTCAACACAACAATAAGGTTTTTTTTTATTGGATGGGAAAATCATCTTATGACAAATCTCACTCTTGGACGAAGCGCGAGATAGTGTCAGACTTGTACTGACTAAAAACCCAATCCTGTTCCTTCGTTGCCTTCGTCCCAGGGCCCCGGGTTTCGTTTTCACACTACCCATGGCCCTAGTAGGCTTCGACCCTGCTGGGCCCCTACATTTAGCTGACATCTCCTTGAAACGCGCGTGGAACAGTATGCGCCAAACACAACAATAAGGTACAATTTCCTACCGGTGTAGTGTCCAGAGGCTCTACCACGAACTCTTGACGCGATCCATTTGACGCTCTAAAACGAACTGTTAAAAGGATTGAGCTAGGGTGTATAGCTTCATCCCTCTTTCTCGATAAATGATAAATTATATTTATTCGGCAAATAGGTTTAAAAAATACAGTTTTACACATCAATTTTTTTTTTGTGATTTTAAACTAGATGTGGCCGGTGTTTCCTAGCTGACTACCCTGAGAAGAAACACCGAAACAAACTCAGGGGTCAAAGTCTCTTTTAAAGTCCATACAGTAAATATGTAATGGTCAAATCACATGAGAACCATGCAGATTTGACTGAGATGGTATTTTGAAGAAAGAACCATACTTTGAGTAGACCTGTCCATTCAGTGCAAGCATTTGTTAGTATTCGCAAAGCCCAACTCAGGCCTACTAAGAGCTCAACGACTTGACGAACAATAGCAAGGAAATGACATTTGGGTAGACCGCAGAAAATACTCAAATTGCAAGATATACGATAAAACTTCTGAAAATAAATAGTCCCTTGAACATCTGGCTTGAATTAAATGAACACATACTCGGCAGTACGAGTTTGTGTCCATTTAATTCCGGCCAGCTGCGCCCGGATAAAGCCCAGCTGACCTTTAAATCCATTTTCTTTGCAAAATATTGTTTGATTTACATATGCTACGCACATTAGGGTGTCTCATGTTTTTTAAATTTTGTTTTATAGTTTGTTTTTGTAAATCTCTTCTAACTTGTACCACGACAAGCAGATGCAGAGAGGCATAATCCTCGAACGTATGACGCCTGCTGGGGGCTAGGCACTCGGCAGCGGCCATTAACTACTTATCAGAGCTTGCGAGTACTCCACACATCTTTATTGAGGATTGTCATGAGTTATCACTGCCTTGTGAAATTCTGTACAATCTGTTAGCATAGCTTTTAAACCTGCCACCCTAGATGCGAGAAGCACAGGATCGGTTTTGACCAAAAGTCTATGTAGCTACGAGATATCCGTAAAAACATTTTATAAAGTGTCTTTTTAGGTCTATGGTAAATGGAAATCACCAAATAACCTCTCCCACTCTAGGTGGAGCGATAGGAAGTAACAAACTACTGACTAAAACCACACTTGTTTTCCTTCTTTGCCTTTACGTTCCAGGACGAGGGTTTCCCTTTCGGACGTCAACCCGTAGCCTCATTGCGTTCTAGAGCTGCGGTAATCCCACAGCCCATTCTATGATGTAGGTGGTGATGTGGTGGTGACGGTGGTGGTGATTCTTTTTTTTTGTTAGCGCCTTGTGCAAGCGAGTATTAGGCGTGCGCACATTTGAGACAAGACTGTCTCAGACAGACTTTTGACACAATTTTGTGTTTTAAAAGTTGACTCTAGCGGTAAGTTAGTGTAACTGTTGGCAACACTGGACGTACCTTCTCTCTGGTAGTCTCGTCAGAATACAATACAAGTCTGTCTAAAACAGTCTTGTCTCAAGTGTGCGCAGGCCCTTAGATACTATTTTTAGACTAGAAAAATAGATGTGTCATCCGTCTGATGCAATCATAATCTTGTGTCATAAGCTATGAAAGTTATTTAAAGGCACGATTTAAAGGTTAAGTGTAGGATGCTTTCAAAACTTTAGTAAAGACTAAGGTGGCTATGTATGTCTGTGAACCAAGGAAATTTTGAAACGTAAACGGCTAATGAAGGAACATAGGTGCGTTTTAGTCAGTAAAAGTCTGACACGCCATCATGCTCCACTCTAGAGCGGGAGAAGTATTTTTTTTTGTATTGCTATAAACCTTGACTGCGATCCCTCCTGATGGTAAGCAGTGATGCAATCATTGATGGTGAAGCGCAATAGTTTATTGAGAGCCTATTCACTCCAGCCTTGAAGATACCTAAATTATAGGTGTACGGGAAGACCGCAGCAAGCATATTGTTCCAGTCCTTCGATGTACGCTATATAAATGACGAGGTGAAACGCTTAGTCCGGACCGTTGAAGTTTCAACAACGTAAGGGTGGATACTCGCCGTACGTCGGGTTGTCCATTTGATGATTTCGCACTTATAATAAAACTGGCTACGTACGTTACCAGCACCAGTCGATATCTTGGGGAAGTCCTACGTCTTACAATACATAACTTTCAGCTAAAACGATGATTATGATGAACTTATACCGTACTGGGAATTGGGCTTTTCATCATCCGCATCATAATATCGCACAGCATTTCGCTGCTGAGACCCTGCGGTGTAGTTTTGAACCGTTTGAAGTCGAAACGCTTGGGTTATAACGTGCGAGTGCACGTTACCTTTTCAAAGATAATTGTCGCCGACTAATCGTCACTTTGCGTGACTAGAGAGTTGGCTCGTTCTTTGCCAATGAATCAGCATTGCCATTCAACGTGGTAACAATGCTGTCAATCTTCTAGGCACGTCAGGTGACAGTGAAGTGGAGGAGTATTTCGCCACCTAAAGTGTATTTCCAAACAAACTATACCCTATTCATCTGGGCTTGAGACAAATTGTAAACAAAGAAAACAATGTAGATACCTTCCGCCAAGTTTCTTCGACGTGTTTGAATACATTAATATCAGTCTCCTTTTCTGTTGAATGCATTGGCGTTTTCTTTTAGCGGCTTTTTCTTCGACGAATAATAAGAATTTTACGAAAATATCTGAAAGCGGCACTCTCGCATCAACAAGTTGATCGATAGTGAAAAAGATGATTGATGCCCGATGGCAAAACGTCACATTTTAATGTAAAATGTTTGCAGTTACTGTGATTTATAATTTAGTAGTATTATATATGGTTTGTTTACCTTATGTCTCACGGCTCCCTGAATAGGGTATAGCTGACTCTACAAACGTTGTTCTGTTATACAAATTTAAGAAAAAAACGGGGGTAAGGTAGGAGGATAAAAAATAGCCTACGACATACCAAATATACACAAAAAGAAATCATAAAAATTGGTCAAGCCGTTTCCGAGGAGTTCAAACACTGTGACACGAGATTAATATTCATTAGATGTACATATTTAGGTTAATTATTTGTAGTTAGTTAATCTTTAAGTTCTTTATCAACCCCCGACGCAAAAAGAGGGACGTGTTATAAGTTTGACAACAATGTGTTGGTCTGTCTGTGGCACCGTAGCTCTTAAACGGATGAACCGATTTTGATGCGGTATTTTTTAATGAAAGCAAGTATTCTAGTGACGGTTCTTAGATATATTTGATCTAAATCAGTTCAACCATTTAAAAAAGTACCTAAGTGGAAGAAGGGGGGAGGGAAGTAAAAGAGGCAATATATAACCGAATTTTCGGAAATATTGTCAAGTAGGATATCAAATGAAAGGGTATAAGATGTAAAGTCAGAAGCAAAATTGCATGGCAAAATGGAAATATACTAAATAATAATATAATATTCCACAACTAACACACAACGCCGCCTAGTCCCAAGCTAAGCAGAGCTTGTGTTATGAGTACTAGACAACTGATAAAGATACTTATATATTTTTAAATACATACATATTATAGATAAATTACAACCAGACACAGAACAAATGATCGTGCTCATCACACAACCATTTATCCTGGGTGGGAATCGAACCCACGACCTCCGGCATAGCAGTCAGGGCCACTAACCACTAGACCAACAGGTCTGTCCAATAAAATCGTGTGAAGCGACAAATGACGCCATGTAGCGTAAAACCAGATTGAAATGTTGCTATAGACAACATTACATTATACTGTTATTAGATGGCGTCGCTGTGCTTCAAATGATTAATGCTTATTTTTGTACTTTCTTTTTGTTTCATCAAAAATTGAAATAATTTATAATTTTCTTTAAAGAGATGAAGATAGTAAAATTTTTAAATATTTGATGATATAATATTTTTTATATGTGTTGGTTTACAAACTTGAACCTACCCTGGTTGAATTTCGAAATTTTCGAAAACTTGAACTTTAACGTGCAAAGGAAAATAGGCGTTAAGGTATCCAAGCACTTTTGCTGGGGCCTGTACATTACAAAACAGTAAGTAAGAGATTTTTTACTTTTCAATCTATGCTTTATGTAAATACAATATAATTTGTTATTTCCAAAAATTTAACACACAGTTCAAACTCATAGACCTGTAAAACGAAGTGACCTATGCAAACGACAAAATAAGTGGGTTGAGTAAAGCTAGACAATAGCCGATCATTACCGCGGCCTGTGTCAATCTCTGTATAGTAAACACATCGTCTTCACTGTAACCCACTTTCACTATTTACTGCAGTTATCCTAAAACGTTACTTATGTAACATTTGGAGGCTTAAAGCATCTTACAGACGAAAAGATAACACTAGGTTTCCACCAGTATGGGGAACAGTGGGCAAGCTGTCGGCGCGGCGGCGGCGGTCAGAAAAAGGAACCCCCTAACAATTCGAACCGGGTTCAGAAGTACCGCCTTCTGAAACAGGGCACATTGCTCGTAGAACGGATGATCTATGGGGCTGACTCTGGAGTGGCGACCGCGCACCGGAAGACACAGCGTTCGAAGGCCTCGCACAAGATGGAGCGATCACCTGGTGAGAGTCGCGGGAATACGATTTATGCGAGATGCTCAGGACCTTTCATCGTGGCGACACTTGGGGGAGGTCTATGTCTAGCAGTGGACGTCTTTCGGCTGAAATGATGAACAATACGAACCGTGTTCAGAAGTACCAACTTCTGAAGCCCTTGATCTAGCAATAAAAACCTCCTGAGATGTTGGTCTAGGCTCGTGGCTATGAAGCCTAACACGGCTATCGGTACAATAATCGCTTAGATCACATCCCAGAACCTATAGGTAGGTATTATTAAAACCAACCAAACCAGGAAAATCGCCAAACTTAAGTCGCAGTGGGCAGGGCACATTGCTCGCAGAACGAATGATCGATGGGGCCGATTCTGGAGTGGCGACCGCGCACCGGAAGACACAGCGTTCGAAGGCCTCCCACAAGGTGGACCGATCACCTGGTGAGAGTCGCGGGAATACGATTTATGCGAGATGCACAGGACCTTTCATTGTGGCGAAACTTGGGAGAGGTCTATGTCTATTAGTGGACGTCTTTCGGCTGAAATGATGAACAATACGAGCCGTGTTCCGAAGTACCACCTTCTGAAGCCCTTGATCTAGCAATAAAAACCTCATGAGATGTTGGTCTAGGCTCGTGGCTATGAAGCCTAACACGGCTATCTAGGTACAATAATCGGTTAGCCCACATCCCAGAACCTATAGGTAGGTTTTATTAAAACCAACCAAACCAGGAAAATCGCCAAACTTAAGTGGCAGTGGGCAGGGCACATTGCTCGTAGAACGAATGATCGACCGATTGGATGGGGCCGATTCTGGAATGGCGACCGCGCACTGGAAGACACAGCGTTGGAAGGCCTCCACAAGGTCGACCGATAACCTGGTGAGAGTCACGGGAATACGATGGATGAGAGATGCACAGGACTGTTAATTGTGGCGATACTTGGGGGAGGTCTACGTCCAGCAGTGGACTTATTTCGGCTGAAATGATGGTGATGAAATAGTACATTATGATACAAGTGCAGAAAGTTTGTCATTGCGACCGAGGTGAAATTAGGGAGCCGAGGGCTGCAGTGACAAATTTGCACGCGTATCAAACAAGTTTTTTCTGTACACTTACGAAGAAATAAAAAAACTGCGGTTTTCCGGGGAATCGTGGGGGTCAACGCGCCCACAGCCTGATACGATAACGTAATAAAATTGTGGGGGGGAGAGCCCGCGCACTTTTCTGCACTAGTGCGGAAAACAGTCTATTGCGTGCCTAAAAGCGGTGGGATAAGAGCGGGTTTTCAAGTATGTGTATTGAAAATAATGTTGCTGCTGCATCCTTAAAACTATCTCTAAGTTTCACACACTAATAAGAACAATGATAATTACTTCAGAAAATCTATGTAACAAATTACTTAATTAAATATTAATGACTACATTTATTAACTGCTTATAATTATTATTACACTAACAATGTGTAAAATAAAAGTGAAAATATGGACGCGCACAGTCACAGATATAACTAAGTAAAGTATACGTTATTGTGTCAATATGAAGAGTAGGGTGATCACACTGTAGGATATTTAAAGACAATTTTGATTATACAACAATGAATTTCCTTTCTATGACAGTTCGAAATCATGACAAGAAAACCCTTGACTGCTCAATTTCATCAATCATCCCCAAATTTGCCAATCCAATTGCTTGTTAGCTTAAGCGATCCTAAATACAGATCAAATCTAATTTAATTAAGGTGCTGGTGCACAGGTTTTTTGAGCCTGCGAGTAGTTCCTGTAATTCTGGTATTGAAACTTTAGAACCTTATAATTTTATTCAAAACTACTGGTGTCCGCAGAGGACTTAACACCTGAGTAAGCTAAAGGACCTCTTATTAAATAACTATTGCCAAAACCGTACTTTTTTTTTGATAGTGTTGTTTCCTACTATTTTACTTTTTGGTATGTGTATACATATATTTATCAACATAGACTGGAAACAATTCCTTATTTATTAGAGCCATGGTTTTATGGTAAAACCTAATGGGTTAC
The DNA here is from genome assembly GCA_961205895.1 of Mythimna pallens. Classification (NCBI taxonomy): domain Eukaryota; kingdom Metazoa; phylum Arthropoda; class Insecta; order Lepidoptera; family Noctuidae; genus Mythimna; species Mythimna pallens. The sequence goes on from OY540844.1 coordinate 20,349,661, forward strand.
TTAACTTCCACCGTAGGCGGTTGCGGACGTCCGATACCGAGCCCAAGTCGTCGACATCTACTTGAGGCGCGTAGTGTTCCACGCGCACCTCATGGAGATGTCAGGAAAACCGTAGGGGTCCACCAGGGTCGAAGCCTACTAGGGCCATGGGTTCGCTTCTGTAAGGAAAACCCGGAGTCCTGGAACGCAAGGCAACTAAGGAACATTGGAGTGAGTTTTAGTTAGTAAAAGTCTGACACGCCCTCACGCTCCACCCTAGCATGAAAAAATGGGTAACTTAACTTAGACAGTCCTTAAAATTTATTAATTTGTGAAAACGGGCAAAACTAGTCAACAGAATGAAACAAAGAAATAACAATTTTACTGGCATAATATTCTAACAAATATTTGGTTGTGATTATGACAGTTTGAAGGAAACATACTATAAATAAAAAGTTTGTTATATAGGGTTATTAAAATTCACATAATATCACTTAATCCAGAAGCTATATGGAAAAACCATGGTTAGGTTATTTATGCCAAAGCTCTAAGAAATCTTTATTGCTTATTATGAAACTCAAACACCATTTAAAAGAATATTAATATCCTCACATGTAATTGTGTATCCCTTTATAAATCAATAGCTAACACCGCAGAACTTCATATAAATATGAATATCTACATAAACTACATCTCCAAAACAGGTTTATCCCACACCAAACCGTACGCATGGCCACAAAAATGGAGCGTACACAAAGTACGTTTTGCAATCTTGAGAGTGAAAGCTCCAAGAATCTGACCAAGCCACTGTGGACCCGACAACGATACCTGATACACGCACATCATCATGGTAAGTTATGTGTATTACCTCATTTTACTGCGTAAAAATACTTATGAAACGTCTATGACGTGTTAAAAAAAGAACGTCAAAAATTTCAATTTCGAAACTTTGTTTTTGTATAAAAGGACAGAAGTGGAGAGTTTTTCGCGGTTTTTTTGTGTAAAGTGCAGTGGCTTTTTTAATTATTGACAAATTGATTCCTACATATTATGTAGATACAAATTGTGAAAAAATATTGATATAGTGTCTACGCAATTTTTGGAATAATTGAAACATAATGCGATCTCGGTAAAATGAAGCTGAGAATGTTATTGTTGTATTGACTACCTCAGCGAAATTTTCCGAGAAGGCTGACATTTGCGGGCAAATACTTTCTTTTTTTATAATAGGAAATAATCAAATAACTTGTCACGCTCTAGACGTAGTGAGGAGTGTCAGACTTTTACTAAAATCCACCTGTGTTCCTTCTAATGCCTTTTGTGTTCAAGGGCCGTGGTGATTCTTTCGAATAATCCGCAGCCCTCGCAGGCATTATCCCTATTGGGTCCCGTCAATCATGGTGACCGCTACTAAATACTCAACCTTAGAATGTGTTACATCCTCATTCTAATGAAAAACAATCATTCTGTATCAAAAACTAAACTTGACACTGACTAATCGCACAAACCGTGCGAAGAAACAAAAAAAAAACAAAGTTTTGAATTTAGAATCTTTGTTTGGAAAAGGCGGTAATGAAAACATGTATTCTGCGTTTGCGTAATTCTCTTTGTGTGTTTAACGAAGTAAATCTAATTATACAAGTGGTTAATTAAATAATTGTTACCTTTCTACGCCTTATTATCCGTAGATATGTCCATGGATAGCTGTTAATGTTATGAGAAATGGACTTTTTTGATAAGTATACATCTTTGGCTTCTGCAATTAAGTTTGAAAATCTAAGTGACAGTATGCCATTATATGCAGCTACGTACCGATATGTTTCCTTAATTTCTCCTGCTCCTTCACTCACATGGGAACCGTGTATTTTTCATGACAAAATGCAAAGTGCAAATAGCGATACTGTGACAATATTTCGTTTCGATTCCAAACACAAAAACAATGAAACAATTATTACATCATTAATAAATAAAATTACACACACATTATAAAAAAAAAATATTACTTTAGATTTACATTCATCTAAAACAAATATTCAATTCAAAACTTCATTTATCTATATAAATAAAAGGAGAAACTGACTGCCTGACTGACATATCAACGCACAGCCGAAACTACTGGGACTAGGTGCGTGAAATTTTGCACAAAGATTCCTTTTATGACGTGGGCGAGAATTAAGAGAGGATTCAAAAATTCAGCCATAAGGGAATGAAACGGGGGTCCAAAGTTTGTATGGAGAAACCCACTTTCACGCGGGCGAAGCCGCTGGCAGAAGCTAGTCAGTAATATTATTACAAAAGGTATATACTTATTTATTGTTAAGTAGGTCACTTATTTATTGTTAAGTTACTCACTTATTTATTGTTAAGTTAGTCACTTATTTATTGTTAAGTAAATCACTTATTTATTGTTAGGTTGGTCATCATCATATTTCTTAACGGTTATTTTAATCGAAAGATACTTGCCATCAGATGGGATCGCATCTAAATAAATTTCGTTTTACGAGTATCGAGTCGTGTCGTGTCGAGTTTAGTGGGTAGTTATGTTTTTGAGTTTGAAATTCAAATAAATATAAAACTGAAATAAAATAAATCGTCTAGTCATTATGCCTTTGAAATGCTATAAGTATTATAAAAAAATATGAAATATAAATGCAAGTCTAGAGTCGAGGGTTTAGATCTTGAGGGCCCGCGGACAAAGCAATATTCTATCTGTGATAACAAGACAAAAATCTTTCGGGAAACTACATATCGATATCTGCTTTTCGATAAAGTCGCTAAATAGACAATCACATCATTTTCCGCCGATCATTCGAAGATTTTTAAACGCCCGTGACGATTTCGAATGTACAGTAATTACCTCCAGTAGTAAATGGTAAACAGATGTCTAAAATTATGCTAATTTAAAAAAATCGGGAACAATAGATGCTACACCTGCTTATGATGCATAATCAGCTTTATAATGTCCCCACGGCTGGGACTCAGGCCACTTCTTTAGGAGAGGGAATAGGCCGTTATCCACCACGTCCGACATACTCACATGTCTTCGAATGTTTGGTTCTAGGATATGCCAGTTTCTTAACTAGGTACCTATTTACCATTTAAATTTAAAAAAGGTCCGGATTTGCAACTGAGAATTTTCTAGTGAATAATGCCACCTCTATAGTCGATAAGTCGGCCAACTCTATAATCGGCTAGTCGGCCAAATCCATAGTCGGCTAGTCGGCCAAGTCTATAGTCGGCAAGTCTGCCCGTCTGTATTTTTTTTTAGTATCGACTCCGTATTGCAAAATACCTACCAAACCTACTATCAATTCCAGGGAGCCTCACACAGCGATCACAGTTCCAAGACAGAGAAGGCGGACCTGGTGAGCAAGATCAGGGCACGCCTGGCTTCCGTAGACCCCAACAAGGCACGCGCGCTCGGGGGAGTGTTCCTCTTCAACATTATCAAAGGCACCAGCGTTTATTCGTGGAGTAAGTATTCAGTTTTATATTGTGCTCGCTTTTTTTCTGCGACTTCGACCAGTAGTCCTACCATGCGATCCATTTGACGAAATAAACTGAACTGTTAAAGGAAAGAAGCTATGTAGGGGGTGTATAGCTCCATTCCTCGTTCTCGCTCGCACGCTTGATATGTCAACACGTCATGGTAAGGCCCCAGATGAATGTCATTTATCGCTTGGGAAAGTACTACCGGGACAGAAAGTACTACCGGGACAGAAAGTACTACCGGGACAGAAAGTACTACTGGGACAGAAAGTACTACTGGGACAGAAAGTACTACTGGGACAGAAAGTACTACCGGGACAGAAAGTACTACCGGGACAGAAAGTACTACTGGGACAGACAGTACTACTGGAACAGAAAGTACTACTGGGACAGAAAGTACTACTGGGACAGAAAGTACTACTGGGACAGAAAGTACTACCGGGACAGAAAGTACTACTGGGACATAAAGTACTACCAGAAAGTACTACTGGGACAGAAAGTACTACAGGGACAGAAAGTACTACAGGGACAGAAAGTACTACTGGGACAGACAGTACTACTGGGACAGAAAGTACTACCGGGACAGAAAGTACTACTGGGACAGAAAGTACTACTGGGACAGAAAGTACTACTGGGACAGACAGTATTACTGGGACAGACAGTACTACTGGGACAGAAAGTACTACTGGGACAGAAAGTACTACTGGGACAGACAGTATTACTGGGACAGACAGTACTACTGGGACAGACAGTACTACTGGGACAGAAAGTACTACAGGGACAAAAAGTACTACCGGGACAGAAAGTACTACAGGGGCAGAAAGTACTACAGGGACAGTAAGTACTACTGGGACAGACAGTACTACGGGGACAGACAGTACTACTGGGACAGACAGTACTACTGGGACAGACAGTACTACTGGGACAGACAGTACTACTGGGACAGACAGTACTACTGGGACAGAAAGTACTACAGGGACAGAAAGTACTACAGGGACAGGCAGTACTACTGGGACAGACAGTACTACTGGGACAGACAGTACTACTGGGACAGAAAGTACTACAGGGACAGAAAGTACTACCGAGACAGAAAGTACTACTGGGACAGACAGTACTACCGGGACAGAAAGTACTACTGGGACAGACAGTTTATGGGACAGAAAGTTCTAACGGGACAGAAAGTACTACTGGGACAGACAGTACTACTGGGACAGAAAGTACTACAGGGACAAAAAGTACTACCGGAACAGAAAGTACTACTGGGACAGACAGTACTACTGGGACAGAAAGTACTACTGGGACAGACAGTACTACAGGGACAGAAAGTACTACAGGGACAGAAAGTACTACAGGGACAGAAAGTACTACTGCGACAGAAAGTACTACCGGGACAGAAAGTACTACTGGGACAGAAAGTACTACTGGGACAGACAGTACTACTGGGACAGAAAGTACTACCGGGACAGAAAGTACTACTGGGACAGAAAGTACTACAGGGACAGAAAGTACTACTGGGACAGAAAGTACTACAGGGACAGAAAGTACTACTGGGACAGAAAGTAGTACAGGGACAGAATGTATTACTGGTATGGAAAGTACTACCGAGCCAGAAAGTACTACTGGGACAGAAAGTACTACAGGGACAGAAAGTACTACCGGGACAGAAAGTACTACTGGGGCAGAAAGTACTACTGGGACAGAAAGTACTACAGGGACAGAAAGTACTACCGGGACAGAAAGTACTACAGGGACAGAAAGTACTACCGGAACAGAAAGTACTACCGGGACAGAAACTACTACTGGTATGGAAAGTACTACCAAGCCAGAAAGTACTACTGGGACAGAAAGTACTACTGCGACAGAAAGTACTTTTCCTTTAACTGGTGACCTTGACTTTGTCCGCATTAAACTTGTAAAATACTAGTCGGTCTCATTTCTATGGAAACTAGACTTGTAGAGCTACACTTGATCCACGCCACGCTACGTCGTTCTACGAACAAATCAGGCGTGTTGTTACACGTGTGCGTCGGTATAACGTAGTTCTAGCTTATGTTCAAATTAGGACCTATCAGATCGGAATTTCCTTAGTTCGTATTTTCCGGGCAAGTAAATACTAACTTAGTATCGAACAACTCGCTCCAGTAGCTCATGAGCCAGTTGACTGGCTGACTTAGTTATCGTAAAATACTTTACACACTCTTGGCTTTCTTAAGATTTATGCTTGCACAATTTGTTGCAACTCGATACTAAATTACGAAACGGTTAACTGACTAACACACACTTGTAAAATATACTTCTTTATTATCGTTTAAAATAGTACATTTTGATACAATTGGAGAAAGTTTATAATTGTGACCAAAGCAGAATTCGCCCGAGCCGCAGGTGAGGGTGATATGGAGTACTGCAGTGACTTTCCACGTGTATCAAATGAAGTTTTCAATAGAATAGTGGAAGATGCTTAGCGACTAGCCCACTGCGTCTGTCTATCTGTCTCTTTGTTCGCAATAAACTGAAAAACTACAGAACAGATTACATGCAGTTTTCTCCAATAGAAATAATGATTGAGGAGAAAGGTTAGATGTATAATACAAATATGTTATAGTAGAGAAAACCCGAGAATCCCAAAGATTTGTAACAATCGTACGAATGTGGGGCAGGTCACTAGTAAGAAGTAAGGAAAAAAAAAACAATATTTTAGAGATATGCGGAACAGGGTCAAGTCCCGCAAACCTACGTTAAAAAAGAGGATCCTCCGACTAGACGGGTGCTGTGTCTGGTCCGGGCAACTGCCCGATAGTTAATTTCGGGCTATTGTTATCTCCTAATCGCGCGGAGAACGATATGCGATATTAGTCCCCTCGCCTACGGCAACTTTTTGTAGCGTTGCTGTAGCGTGTTCGCTTCGATACAGTCGCGAAGCTGTAACGCGTTAGTAGCGCGTTGATATTGTTTCTATAGCGCTTGCAAATGCGACTAACGCGCATTAGTAGCGATGCTGTGGCGCGCTTACGGAACGCGCGACAGCATCGCTACAAAAAGTCATTGTGGGCGAGGGGCCTAATATCGCAATGCAGGATTTTGAATTTTAATTCCTATTTGGCGTTATAGATAACGCTACAACGCGATTAATCTCATCTATCTCTCTCTCTCTTTCTTTCCAGCTCTCGACCTAAACCAAGTAACAGTATACGAAGGAGAACCAAACGCAGATCCGGACACCACGTTCACACTGAACGAGCACTACTTCAAGCAGCTGGTGACCGGTCGAGAGGACGCCAGGGTCATCATGCAGGCCGGTCGCTGTTCCGTCACAGGAGACATTATGAGGGCGATGCAGCTTGAACCTTATATTAAGTTGGAATGACTGTTTATGGTTAACTAGTTATATGTCCTGATGGCTACAACCCGGGAATTTTTAAGTCAAGAGTGAATAGGTTACTTCTAGGTAAGCGCGCTCCATCGTCGACCGCATCGTCGCTTTCCATCTGGTGAGATTGTGGTCAAGCGCGAACCTATCAAGAATTAAAAAAAAATGTTTGTCTAACAATGTTTTAGGGCCAAGTAGCTGGCCACGAGATTTAACAAACAAACTGACTTCATTATCATCATCTGCATATTCATGCTCATTTTGCCGATAATTCGCATAGATTAACGGCATTAAGCTTTGGGTCTTCGGGGTGTAGAAGAACTCAGGCAATAACGTTATCATCAACCACCCTCACCTTTCATGAACACCTTAGATTAGTATCATGATTTCCATCAATCGACTTTCATGATCATCACATCCTATCACGATCAAAAACTTTCCTATTAAGATGAAGTGAACATCAAGTGTCCTGTCAATTTCTAGCTTCAGGTGATTTCACAATTCTTCATTAGAATAGGTCCGAAATTGATGTTTCATAAAATGGCTCATTTTGAGTAATCATATAAATATAGCAATATTACAGAAAATATTAAAACCCAAATAAACACATGAAAAACAAATTTCAAAAAAGGAATAACATGCCATAGGGTGAAAGCTCCAGGATAGCCCGCGAAATTCAAATTGCAAACAAGGACTTTAGTAAATTTGAATTTTGAATGTTTAGATACCTTGGACCATACAAAAACAAACTTTGTTCCAAATTGCCACGAAGTATATGACAGCTCAAAATGACCCATTTTATAAAACACCAATTTCATACTTAGTAAGGACATAAATCAATAATGAATAAAGCGAGCCTAGTCGACGAGCTTAATAATTCCGGATTCATTATCTCATAATTCATAATCATTTATCTAACCTAACTAATCGGTTTCATCATCATCATCATCATTTCAGCCAAAAGACGTCTGAATGTTGTACATAGTGTTGTTACAACGCCCAGAGTGTCTCACATCCATCGGATTTCCGCGACCATCACCAGGTCATCGGTACACCTTGTGGGAGGCCTTCTAATGCTGTGTCACCTTTCAACCACATCGACCATCTGTTCAGCACTGCTATTTGAGTTTGGCGATTTTTTGGGCTAAGTCGCCACCTGAGTTTGGTGGGCTGTCTCCTCTTGAGTTTGGCGGACTAAGTCGCCACTTGAGTTTGGCGGGCTAAGTCGCCACTTGAGTTTGCCGGGCTAAGACGCCACTTGAGTTTGGCGGGCTAAGTCGCCACTTGAGTTTGGCGGGCTAAGTCGCCACTTGATTTTTCGACCTAAGTCGCCATTTTTTCGGGCTATGTCGATAACTTTTCTAACCAGTCGGTTTAACGACATTGAATACCTAGTATTATTACCATTATTACCAACCAGTAAAACGTACAGCCTGTACTTAAGTATTTCTTTCATTAAATATCTCGGCTCCGGAAACCTCACCTCTTAAAGTCCTAACTACCTATCGAGGTAAAGGTAAACCAGTGCCGCAATTATTATGTTTTATTATTATTATACCATCTAAGTTGTTAATGTTAATTTTATTAAGCTTTAAATAAATACAATAAGTGCCAATATTATAGTTTTATTTGCTAATCTATGTTCATAGGCCTAGGGGTTTTTTGAGATGAGACATCTAATGACTTCTCCCAATCTAGGCCGGAGCGAGAGGGCGTGTCATACTTTTACTGACAAAAAACCATACCTATGTTCCTTCAGTTGCCCTTTGCGTCCTAGGACCACGTGTAACCATTTCATAATTCGACCCATGATGACCCTAGGCTTAGGCCCTGCTGAGCCTCTACGGTTTCGCTTTCGCGGTTACGCTCCGTTGACGACTCGAATCGGGGTCGGACGGTCACCAGACAGCCGGACGGCGAGCTGCGCTTTGCCCGTTGTCCGCCCACGCCTACGGAGACTGGTAGTCGAGTCATTATCACGGCGGCTGGGGCGTAAGGATGTCCCTCACGCGCGCGGCCGTCTCCTTCGCTATTAGATAATACTAGTACTTCGCAGAAGGAGATGACCGCCGGTGGTCCACCCAAGCTGGGCTCAGTGCCACCGGATGCTCCACCATGTCTTCCGGGCGGTCCGCACAATGGTGACACCCGGGCGTTTCTTCCGCCTGATTCAGGTACAGGAAACTCCCGAACCATCCGGCAAGGACCTGCGTCATGTTAAAGTGAAGACGCCGTGACGCCTCTTTATCCACTTCTTAATGAGTATTTGGAGTTGAGAAAATGTCAAACCTTACTTTGATGTCAAATATTGACAGGTGTTTTTCCTAGACAGAAAATTCAACACCAAATTCTTAGGGCTTGTCCGCACAGCAATATTTCACCGCGAGGATTTTTTCATCATTCTCTTTGCGCTTTTTATTCTTGCGTATTTATATTCCGCGATTGGAATTACACTAGTACGCACTGCGAATAAAATTTCGCACGGATTCATTTCCGCATCGCATCGCGTCAAATCTGTATGAAATAACATATTTTTTTATCACACGATTTTTTATCGCCTGTGCGGATACTTCCATAAGATTCAATGTGTTACAGAATGACGGAAAAAAAACCGCGGCAGGCCCTTAAATCTGAAATCAGCCCATGACAATAGTATTACTAAAGTACCTACTCGTAGGTACTTACTCTAAATTAAATTACTACTTACCATGTACTTATTATAATTAAAGACCTCATTCTGTAAACTCGGTCAAAAACGAGTAAGTGGACGCGTGTATTTGACCCAATCCTAATAAGGTATTTAAAGACTTTGGTACTATTTTTTGTGGCGGTACCGTTAGCAACGGTACGCGAGATACATTTATATTTATGACGGACATGACTGACTGATGTAGGGCAAAAACCACTTTTACAATTAGATGAAACAAGTCTGATTAAGACGTAAGTACTTGTAGACACTTAATAGATAGTTTGTCTATTTGATGGATGAGGAAAAAAACAACTTTTAATATTTCATGAGTCACGGAGGAACATAGCCAGTGAGGGGGGCTGGGGTCAAACTCCACCTGAAATAAACAAAAGAACAACGGCGAGGAAATTATTAAGTGTCTACATAAGTTACCATGATTTATACCTGCAAAATAATTGACTAAGTTGCAGATGTATCAAATCAAGCTAATGGCCAGTCTAAAGATCGCAAAAAAATCGTCATAATTGAAAACTGAAAATTTAATCTATATACTAAATCTTTTTTTTAGTCCCGACAAACAAACAATTTTTACATATAAATATAAAAGAAGTAATTTTTAGCATATTTTTGTTTTATTTTCTTGAATCTCCCAGACATTAGGACTTGGCTACGCCCATGTCATGCGTCGTTATATGGTTTTATTGGAAAGATGTCCAAAACTGGATATTGCCTTCCCCAAGCGTGCATCTCATTATCGGATCAGTCTGCATCCATTAGATGTTTTCTTTGACAGCTAAGAAAGCAAGACAGACTCCACTTCCGCTAATAGAACCGCGCGCGGCCCACACTAGTAAAAGGCAAAAGTACCTATGTGAAGAGAGAACCTTCTGCCTGCCGTGGAATTTAGCTACTAAGATTTTAAACACCAATTTTATTGATACTAAAAATGAAAACATTCATTTAACATTCGCAATTATTTTCACTTTTCTTCATTACTGCAGGTATAGGAGCATTTAGATTTTTGTGCTTTTCTTTATTACTTACAATAAAGAAAAGTAAGGGCCGACGCCGCATACAAAAGTGCACCGACGCGGCTCGCCGCGCGGACACCCGTCGTGGGCAGTCGCGCCCTGCGCCCGTTTTGCTACGTAATAATAGATTAAAGTTCTCCATCGACACGACTACATGCACACTGTTAAAGTTGAACTAGCGACACTGCACAGGTAATAATCCAGTTTCCGCTACTAGGACCGCCGCACACGACACACGCGCATAGTCACGTGACGGGTTTCCACGCGAGCACCCTCGCGTTCGCCCACTTTATGCAGCGTTGCCCCTAAAGTTCGAAGGAGTAAAAAGGTAAAACAGAATTATGTAGATATTGTCATAGGTAGTCGTATGGTTCAAACCTATAGATACTTTTTAGGCCCTATTTAACACAATTTGTCACGTAAAAATCAACTTAAAATTCACAATAGGTAGGTACTACAGTTGATTCTCGAATTGGTGGCGATACATCCAATTTATCTCGAATTAGAAATTCAAGTATAAATATTCATTACAAACTACCGTACTACGTCACAAACATCATTTCACCTGACAGCGCAACATTCTGTCAAACTCATAACAACAAGCCAATAAAATACACTAAAACAAAGTATACCTACTCCCCGGACAGGTTTTGCGAACGGTACCCGAGGTTCACATGGGTCATGCACCTCGGCCGGCTCGCTCGAAATAGAGCCAGCGTTAATAGGTTAAGGACGTATTTTTATGTGGCATACGGGTTCTTTATGTTTATAGATTTGATGAGACTGCCAAAAGCCAACTGCAATCTGTGGCTTAGGGTCATAAACAAAAACGCCACATCTCAAAAACGTCTACACAACAGCAGTCAGCTTTTTTAAGGGCTCAGTTGTCTGTACCAAACAGAAGAAAAGAAGATACAGGGAAATAAACGTTGCTTTTACTGCCAACGTCCTATAAGAGCGCAGGATACTAAGATATTCAATTAGCAGATCACGTTCGAAACACTACGTTGCTGTGGCTTTCCAACTTAAAAAAGACTGGGCAGGACATGTCTGCTGCATGTCTAACAATCTGTGGACCATTAAACACAGGATTGGTATCCATACACAGCGACGCGGAGCCGCGGAAGTCCACGAAGGACATGGCGTGACGACCTGGACGTCTCCCTTGGTAATTGGAAAGAATAAGCGAGGACTCGACAGATTAGTCTTTACCCAGCAGTCGGACAATACGGGTTAGTAAAAAATAAACTCATATTTGGTATTTGACTTCAAACATATACAGAGCTAATTAACCTATTATAAAAAATGATCATAGTTAAAACTAAATATCGACAGGTAGAAGACAAGAGACACACACATGATGAGCATTTAATAAGAATAATATTTAAAGTTCATTGTTACAATAATAAAACCTGTCTGTAACTATTTTAGAAAGCTGTAATCTGAACCTGTATCTTGGGGACTTTAATTAAGGAGACCTAATTTAAATGATGACTTCCTAAGGCCACGCTAATCAAGAACATTATAGAAGAAACATGGCCGGTTTTCCTTCAATTTACGGAATCCTAATTAATACTTAAATCATTATAAAACCTGTCGGTATGGAATTGCAGATGTCAAGTCCGGTTGTTAACTAGCAGTTTATCTAGGTAGAACATGAGCTTGATAGAAGCTGTAAAGAACCTAGTTTGTAGCAAAATAACTTTGAATAGTATGACATTATGAGCACTATCTTGGTCCTAGAAAATAGCTAGCTATTAAAATACCTTCGCTGTTGGTTCAATCTGTAATATTAAAAATAGACTCGATGACGATGTATATAGTACCTCGTGTTTTTTTTTAGAAAAAATGCCAAAGGATTAAAAAAAGAAAGAAAATTGCATTTATTGGCATTACAAAAACATTATCATCTTCCTGCCCTTGTCCCGTGTTATTTGGGGTCGGCGCAACACGTTCTCTTCTTCCTTTCTGCCCTGTCACTCGTCATACTAAGCATTACAAAAACGGAAACGCCTTAAAATTATACAAAAAATACGCTGAATAATGCCAAAAGAGCCTCAACTCAGCACAATATCAAATGATAACACAAGGGGTGGCCTTGTGTTCCCTAACCTAACCTAACCTGACGCTGTTTTCAGCTGCAGCCCTTGAGTTCCAGTGGGATATTATCACAGATATGTCATGACATATCTTCAACATATCTTTAGTAATATCAACAGATATGTCATGAAATATCTGTGAATATTACTAACCACAGGAAAATATACAAAAGCCAGTAAAATAATCACTGTAACAGAATATTACACTGTACACTAATTGATTTTTCAGGCACGTATAGCTGAAACATGAAGATTGAATTTACTTCAATCTTCATGTTCTTCTTCATCGTTCTTCGAAGATGCTAAAGCTTATCTATGAAGAATTGGTCACCTATATTGTTTAAATATTATTTTTAATTTATTTTTTATTCATGACATTAACTTTTTGCAATTTATTTACCTACATTATTTAGACCATTGACTGACTTTATTAGTGATTTATTATTGTTATATAATCGTACAATTTAGTTATAAAACTAAATTGTAATTGTAATTGTTGGTTGTGTTGTAATTGTGTTGTTATTGTGTTTGTGTTGTATTGTAATTGTTGTTGTTTGTGTGTTGTTGTTTGTTTGTATATTCTTGTGTTGTTTTATAAATATTATTTTTCACTAAGTATGTGAATATGAGACTGGACTCATTAATTTATTTTCTGTTTCATTCAGGTCATTATGTTGATTGGTCTACACTTTCCTCTCATACCTACAATTTTTTTAATAAGTATGGAAATATAGTAAAAGTATTTTTTTTTTTCAAATGACTATCTAACCGTGAAGTTCTTCTCCAAACAAGGAAGCGACCAATTGTAACCGTGCTCTAGGTTCTGACGTTTTATATGTGTCCATATAGACCTTTGTGAAATAAAATACTTTGAATCTTAAACCTACGCCTAGCTTGCTTATTTATTAAAAAAAAAAAGTAGATACCGTTTGAATTAAACCAATATATGTATAGGTACCTAACAGTCATCCAAAAACCAGGTACCAGTGTCCGTGTGTACTAAAAGTAGTCCTTCAAATGCCATAAATATTTCCTCTCAATAATGTCATTAGTCATTGCACCTGCATTACGCACAGCTCACATCCAATTCTACTGGTAACCTAGCCACCTAACTTGTTAACTTTTAGTTAGATAATCGTTAGAACGTTCAGATGTTAAGGACAACTGCAAGACCCTTTGCAAGGAATAAGTATATCCTATGCACTTGATGTACAGGCAAGAACAGATGTGTTTCGCAAACCAATTATTGTTAAGAAAAAATACGGTATCATTCGGTTCCCTTCAAAATGGTTGAGCTGAATGGTGCTAATATTCGTGTCATGTCCGTGAACGGGTGCTGCCAGTTGAGACTGGTCATCTCTTAGCTGCCAGTTGCTATTTTAATATCTAGTTATATTATATATTTAGTTTTTATTTTTACTTTATTTACGTTGTTCTCACATGACAGTAGCGACAAGAAACATGTAACCGAGATATTTGTAAAGATTGTCCATGGAGTTTCTTGCACATTCTTCTAAATAGAGATCTACGCTTTGGAATTTGTAATTAGCATCATTTTTTTTTCTGACTGACTGACTTCTTGACATTTCTAAAGTGCCTGTAAATGGTTTATTTGAAATAAAATGCTTTGAATCTTCGAATACAAGACATAACACAAACAAGAAAAATAAAATGCATGTCCGCTATAAGGCATGGGGATGTGTGTAATGAATTATCAGAAATTAAATAACCATTTATTGCCAACACTGTACAAACAGAACCTAAAATTAAATAATACAAAGATGTGACTTTTTTTTAATTGATATAAACTAGTGCTTGACTGCGATCCCACCTGATGGTACGCAGACATGCAATCTTTGATGGTGTAGCGCACTAGTTTATAAAGAGCCTATTCACTATAACCTTGAAGACACCTACATAATAATTGGACGGGAAGGCCGCAGCAGGTATGATCTATCACAGTAACCAGAAAACTTTATTCTGTGCTAGCGGTCCCCGTGGTTACTCCCGCGTCTTTGGTTCATCTCTTATTGGTCGTGGTGGTGAATTTTTGTCGTGGATGAACCAAAGAAAGATATTTTATCTAAAATATCTTTCTCGTTTAAAGGGTATATATAAACATTAAAATATAAACAATAAAATAATTTTTCAATTTAACGCGTTAAAAGAAACAAACTCTTCAGCTTCATAATATTATTATGTAAAACTTATAAGTAAGTATAGATAATTATAATACGGGATATAAGAAAAAGTGAATTGTCACTTAGCTTAAACTTAATACACCTACCTATCTCTTCGTATTAACTGCCAGAAAAGGGCCAAATCTTATCCTTACAATACGCTATCGACGATGAAAGCAAATAAGTTTTTCCATTATTTGTTTTAACACCTTGTTAGGTTCATGTTTTCTTAAGCCTCAAAAACCTATAGAAAAAAACATATATTTCCACATATGTGATCAACACGGTCAAATCAAATATAACAGTTATTGTTACGCTTTTAAAGTATATTTTCGCAGAAAAAGTTCTCTGCATCTGACTTCGCATATCTTCGTAAGTCGCTCACCACTTTTGCGCTCGACTGCACCGGTATATCCAGCTCCCTAAGCCGGAGTGGTTTATTTTATTATTTACACGACGCTCTTGAACAGCGACCGTGCCAAACACACGCACAAACATACAAGTTTACACTTGTAATATTATTTTTATTTTATTTAATCTGTGAACGGATAAAAGTTTCTTTGAAAATGTACAAGAAGGTTTTCTTTTTAATTTTCGCGGCGACACTGGCTCTGAGCGATGGTGAGTTTTCGATTTTTAAATTTTATTTCAGTGTTCGAAATAAATTAGGTTGATATCTGAGATTTTATTTTAATTTTTGTTTTAAATTAACTATTGGACATTTGTGTAATGGCAGTGTTTTTAGTTTATTAACTTTGTTATTTTGATAAGTTAGGGTAATTTTTGGGTGAAAATGTAGACTAACCTAATATCTCGTAAAATTCATTGGACCAAACAATCTTATCAAAGAGTATCGTGTCTAGTTATTGAGGTATAGACTAGGGAGCAGTCGCTCCATATAAAATACTTGTTGTAAATCGGATTACACTGGAAGCCGATCCCAACATAGATGTAGGCCTAGATATAGGCTTATGTAGGCCTATGAGAAAAAAAGTATATTGAATTTTGTTAATTTTTTTTCTTTAATTTGAATTTTGATGGAACAAGTCAAGCAGATTGAAATAATAAATATTAGGACATTTATACATATTTTATTTCAGACATGAGTTCATATGTCTTTACAAGTGTATAAATTAATTTTAGTAATTATTAATACTTTAAATTCAAATTCTTTATGGCGATTTAAGTATCTGAGTGTAGGGTTTAAAGATGTTAATACTTAATAGGTGCTAGGTTCTTAGAACTTAGTTGCCTGTTAAGGCATTACAATATAAATGGTTACAAATATATATATTAAAAAAAAAAGAAAAAAAAATAGACATACTAAATGCTAGAGTTCTCTATTTTACATTATCATATATTGATTAGGTATTTCTAATTAATTTATCAAGTGAATTCAAAAGTATTCATACATCTTATATTATATTAATATCTTCTATCTATAATCTATTCTTATAATTTATACCATATATTAATATATAGATACTTATTCTAGTACTTATAAGTAATCGAATCGAACTACGATCTCAATCAATAGGTGTTCAGCCCACGAATTACGAAATAAGCCGAAACCAACTGGGCGGTAAGTTCTACTA
Source organism: Mythimna pallens (assembly GCA_961205895.1). Taxonomy (NCBI): domain Eukaryota; kingdom Metazoa; phylum Arthropoda; class Insecta; order Lepidoptera; family Noctuidae; genus Mythimna; species Mythimna pallens. The sequence goes on from OY540844.1 coordinate 20,366,090, forward strand.
ATTTTACCACAGATTATATCATTACCATTTACCATTGACAAAGATTGGTCATTACCAAGGTGGATATGTCATTACGGTTCTCATTATTTGTCATAAACGCATGTGATTTCAAATCTATGGACTGTTCATCATTAATCAAATGGTGAGGTAAACAACATCTGCATGAATCCATTTGTTTCTGTCATCACGGGACTTAATTTTTCGATATCTATATAAATAAAAGGAGAAACTGACTGACTGACATATCAACGCACAGCTACAACTACTGGAACAAGGACCGTGAAATTTTGCACAAGGTTTCCTTTCACGACGTAGGCGAGCACTAAGAGAGGATTTTCCAAAATTCGCCCTGTAAAGGGATGAAACGGGGGTCCAAAGTTTGTATGGAGAAACTTGCTTTGACGCGGGCGAAGCCGCTGGCAGAAGCTAGTTTATCTATAATATGTATGTATTTAGAAATATTTAAGTATGTTTATCAATTGTCTAGTACCCAAAACACAAGCTCTGCTTAGCTTGGGACTAGACGGTGTTGTGAGATAGTTGTGGAATATATATTATTATTCCAAGGATGCGGTGACCCTTTCGAGTAATCCTACAGAGCATGAGACCCTGTGTTCAATTCTCGGTTTCTGAAAAGTTATAGTGGTTTTACCGTCTGCTCAATAGCAGTCTGGGTTTGCACCCAGTTCATGATAGAAGGCGCATGACACGGCAATTTGCCCCCCGCTACCTACATGGGACTTAAAACTCTTAGAGAAATGTGGTGTAACCTAAGATGGTAGCTCTGGTGACCTGCCATGTTAGGTTCACCTCTACCGAGCCCTTCAGAGAACACACGCGTGATGTTATGTCCTGTTAAACTGTTAATTATAATTTTTACTTACTGTTTTTGCCTTCTTATTCGCTAACTGAAGCCCTACTACGAGCTCTTAAGAGCGGCCATCCCGAGGTACATTTTCATACAACCGCTCTAACGTGACTATGACATTATTACACATCTTTCTCAAGATGTTTTGGATACACAGATATCTTGTGGATATTCTATAGAAATCAAAATATATTTTTTTGTAAAACTAAACCAGTGAAGACCTCTGAAAATCTGTTATTTTACGTGAACTTTCGCCCTCCATAATGTACTTTTATGTTAAAAATTATAAAAAAGTACATCTATAGAAGCCTTGCACATTTAATAAAGATTCCGAATGACGACAATTTTTCAAAAAACTTTTAATGGTTTTAAAAAAACACGTAGGTACCTATTTCCTGGAACAAGTCTTGTGAAATATTCGATTAAATCACGGAATTACCGAATACCAACAGAGTTTTCAGGCGTTATCCCTCTTTTTTCGCGTCGCCTCTTCATCAAACATTGCGTTGGATATAACAAGCTTTTAAATCCATGCTCGACATTGACGATAGGGAGTGGGGAAGGACCCTCTTAACGCGATCCATTTGACGACCTAAACTGAAATGCTAAAGGGATGGGCTAGCTAGCTATATAGGGTGTACAGCTCCATCCCTCTCTCACGCTCGCAAGCCTGACATTTGAATACGTCATGATAAAGCCCCTGGGCAGGCTATTCGACTTCTTATCTTCAATTAATATGGAAAGCACCTGTCTCAGATCACTGTGGACGCCAGCGTCTAATTCATCCCACTTAGATAGATTTATATTGAGAGCAGTGGTAGCCGAGTGATAACGGCCCCGACTTACGAGTTGTAGGTCGCGGGTTCGAACCTAGCCAGGCGCATTACTTTGTGTAATTTATTTCATCAACACTGCTCTCAAAACGGTGAAGGAAAACATGGTGAGGAAACCAGCATGTCCTAGGACAAAAAAAAAACATGCAACATTCACCAACCCTAGAGTGGTGGATTACGGCCCATTCCCTCTCCTAGAGAGGAGGCCTGAGTCCCAGCAGTGGGAACATTAAAAGGCTGATTATGCTAGATAGGTACCCGTTTCATACCTGAGCAAATATCTAAAAAACCTGCAAATAAAGTATGTAATTAAGTTTTTAAAGTCATAATTTGTTCCACTAAATTAATTTCGTTTCGAGGAAATCTGTGCTTTACCTATAAACTGGAAATATCTCAGAAAATTATATGGTAAGAAGTAATTGTATGTTATTGTACTTATCAATTATGTTCCCTATGTGTGTATTTATTACCAATGAAACGATGCTAACTAAATGTTTTGAGTACGTATGAAATCCCCATCTGGTGTTGTGATTTAAGGGCCTATGATGTCGCGTAGTGTAATAGGGGTCTATTACTTTAGGGAATACTACAATAGCTACACATCTCCCGCGGTTTCACCCGTCTTTGGTTACCTACTGCCCCTATCCTATCGGTCGTAGCTCTCAATATCGAGGAGGTCTTCGATAGATTGGTTATACAACACTAAAACAATTTTTCAAATCGAACCTGTATTTCCTGAGATTAGCGCGTTCAACCAAACTGCAGCTTTATACTGCTTTTACCTTTGTGACTCATGATTTCCTACCTGACTTTATTTTGATTAAATGTTAGTTAACATTATTCAAACTAATTATTAAGTTAACAAACAGGTACCTTCTTAACATTACAGTAAAGATTAAAAATATACCTAGGTATTTTATTTAATTTTGTTAAATACGAGAATGCAGTAGGTAGGTACAAATTGGAGTTAATATTGCAAGATGTAATAAAAATTAAAATAAATGGAACTACATAAGTATTATTAAGCTAGGTATTAGGTATTAACTCACTTTCTTTTTGTATGAAAAATTTTGTGACATATTATGTAGGTATCTTAGTCCCACGAAATCCGATTCCTTTACTTGTCAAAGCCATTACCACCATTTTTTACTCCAAAAAAAAATCGAATGTTTCATCTTTACAATGAATAGAATAGCGTCACGCCGAACCAACGTTAATTAGGTACCAACCTAGACTAATTACCAAAAATAAGGAAACATCACAAGGTCGACAGTTTTGTTACTTTTTTAACGTAATTCTGATTCAACCATAATCAAGACGCGAATATTTAATTCATTGTTTTTATGAAGATGCATATCTATTTTACATTAAGTCATTATTATTCGTAATCATGTTATTATAACAGATTCTCTTCCCACATGGCTAAGGGCGATTTGTGTTCAAAATGCATGTTTAATCAAGGTTTTGTTATTAACATCTATTGTGCGCATGCGTCGTGTGAATGAACTGCGTTTTGGAGGCTTTTAATTATAACATAACATAATTACATTAAACAAACAAAATGTTACCACAGTATAGATATGGAACAGTACCACCTATAAATGTTCGAAACGGCTCACTCACACAAACATACGCATCGACGAGACTCCTAAGCGTTTCTCGCGGTCCTGTCAGTAGCGTGGAGGTGACGTTACATGAGTGTCTTTGTTCAAACGATAAACAAACAAACAGCTAAGACAGCTCAACCTGCAACTACTTACTACATGTTATTATCTACACTAGATACATAAGTAGCGTTCAATTGCGAGGTATCATAATTCAATATCCAGCCACATCCTTAACATTTTAGACAAGAACCACAAATACCAAGCCATTCAACTATACCTTAATAACTTTTTTTTTTAAACATTGACCCTCTAGGAATGACTCCTGTATCGTGGGAGCATACACAAACCTGTAAACTCATACAACCAGACCCGACAGGTATCTGTAGGCCATACAAATAATTATTTCAATACACTTACTCGAAAACCCGCTCTGATCCCACTGCTTTTAAGCACGCAATAAAATGTTTTCCGCACTAGCGCAGAAAAGTGCGCGTGCTCTCCTCCGCCACAATTTTATTTCATGTATCGTTCTACGCGTTAAAAACACGTCTTACAAATCCAGAATCAGACAATCGAATCCTTCCTTTTTACCAGCACACACAGATCATCCAATCAAACTGAACGACAACACAAACAACAACCTACTGTTATATTATCTACTACTGGGTTCACCCATGGTCCACCAAACAATCTCACGGGTCCATCCCATAAGGTAATCATAACTAACTATCATCATCACCTAACCATTCACCAACAGGTTTCGGAATAAGAGAAGTGCTGGACTTTTTATTAGGAGGCAATTACGGCAACTATCCCTATCCTGTCGGGCCGGGGCAATACGGGCAGGGGCAATATGGTGGGCACTACGGACAGGGGCAGTACGGAGGAGGACACTACGGGCCGCCCGGCCCTCCCGGGGCTCATCCAGGATGCCCCCTGTGCGACTCTTCGGTCTACAGCTACTGCTACCACAAGCAAGCCCACGATTCGTGTTGCTGTAGTTCTGTTTGTAAGTAATAAAATTTAATTTCTTTTGTATTTTTTTAAAACTGAGAAAGCGTTCGTAATGGCAGACACTGCCCAAGACTGGGTGAATAGTGACAAAACTTTGGTTTGGTTTTTCACTTTGATACCATATTATCGGCTTCTAACAAAGCATCGACTTTTTATAATAACAATTCATTAATAAATTGATATAGTTAAATGCTGAAAAAGTCAAATATCGTGAAAATACCCTTTGAAGTTTTGTTTCTATTCACCCCTGTGATTCTATTCACCCCTGTGATTCTATTCACCCCATTTGACTGTTCCTACTCTAGTAGTAGCACACTTATGCAGTTTAGACCCTAGGTTTTAGATTTGTACTGAAGACATCCTAAATTTTCTCATTAAAAAAGCTAAGTTGGTCCAAAAATGGCAGGACCTTCTTTGTATCCAGTCAGACCCATCGCAGGCTCAGCACCGAGTACTTAGTATCAGGCCGTGGAGTTTGTGGATACCAAAAGTTTTACACCGGTTAAAGTTTTACTTTTTATAACTCTTGCTTTATGAATCTTTGCAGGCATGTAAAGAAATATTTTAACATTCGTTAACTCGTGCATAAGTAATGTCCACCCGTTAACCCTAATGGTTAAGCAATATTTCTTGAGGTTGGTCATTGTTTAAGCAAAAATCTGTAACATAACTATCGATCGTGACCTTTTTTGAGAAGGGGAAATCATCAAATGACTTCTCCCGCTGTAGGGCAGACTTTTACTGACTATAACCCACCTGTTTTTCAGTTTCAGTTGCCCTTTACATAGTGGTATGTGCCCCTATGTAGGAAGTTAGCCCCTTTCCAACTTAATTAGTAAACACGCAAGTAATGCTAATTTGTTATTTTCCGCCAGGGTTGGCATGATTAAAACAAGATGTTTTAAAACACATGTTTAGAACAATGTTTAAAACATTTTGAATTTAAACCGTGTTTTTTATCACATGTTTAAAAACACAGATTAAAACAAGTTTTAAGCATTGTATAGGTAAAACGATAAGAAAAAAACTACTTTTCATGGTGAATGAATGGATATAAAATTAAAATAAGAATTAATATTTAGGTGTCTAAATTGCTCGACATAAAACCAGTTGAATTTATGCTATTGTCATTTTATATTTTTGAAGTTTTATTGGCATTGTATTGTAATTAAATAAAACATTTTTTGTGAATTTTGTGAGAAGTAATTTATTTAATCAAACAAAGACCTAAGTACCTACGAGGATTTATATGGGACAAGATGAAACCTATTTTTGAAACGTGCATTAGAATATTCAAAATTTCAAATCAATCAAAAAGCCGCTAGGAAAGTCCCAATGTCGCCCAGTTTAAAAATCTTCATTACTAGACCATAAAGGGTGTATGTAAAGCATTCAGTACCTATTGATTACAGTAAAATAAGTGTTTATCCATTGATCGTTTTTTGTATACTTATATTTAATTTACTATGGCGAATAAACAAAAAGAACACTTGTTTAAAACAATTAGAACTGTTTGTTTAATAAAATTTAAAAAAAAAAAAAACAGTTTTCTTTCCAACCCTCATTTCAACCCAGGGTTACTTATTGGTAACTCGACAGGACCTCAATAACGTGACTTAATAATTGGCAATAAAGCACGAGAATTTGTAAAAAATATACCGGCAAATCGGAACAATAAAACGACAACATAACAAAAAACTCAGTGTGTGTGTGTAAGAAAATACTTTCAACTTAGCGAATAACAACTGCCTTAATTTTCAGTCAACCCCTACAACTGCGGCAAGACTGACTGCAAGTTCCTGCACGCGAACTCGTGTGAAGAGCACGACCTGATCACCAATTGCTGCTGCGTCGACCTTTACAAGAACAACGTGCAAAGCGCCAATCTCGTGCCTGTCGTCGTATAAGCAACTCTATTGATATACAAATAAGTTTATAATTATTAGTGTAATCGTTGTTCCCGATTGCATCAAACTGATGATCAAGACATGAGACTTATTTCAGCAGTTTTCAGAAAAATTACGCTTTTTAAGAGCTTGTTCTCACGGACTTCCTAACGCCTTCGGGTTAATTAATCTGGACCTGTACCATGACGTTTAAAGTAAGATTGTTTCATTCTTATTTGCAGTGTTGGTAAGAGATGGCGCTAAACAACCTGTATAGCTCTGTCTCTTACCCACACTGAAATAAGAATGAAACAATCTTACTTTGAACGTCATGGTAACCCCACAGTTCACACCGAGATGCGACGCGATTCGACACTGCGCGGAGAGCGAACTTCATTTGCTACACGAAAATATATACATTTCAGATCGAGATGCCTTGTGGTGCAGCGCTGCCAGTTGCGACGTACCTATTCTGAATTCTCACAATGAAATGTGTATCTTTTCTTGTAGTAAGTAAAGTGATATTTTAAGTCGTTCTTCACGCAACGTCGCCTCTGTCTACCTATAATGAAAAGGCTGTAAGATGTTCTTATTGATAGCATGAAAATTCGGTAAATTGGTTTGATGCAACGGGGCTTATATTTACTCTAAGGTAGCCGGCAAAATTCTTTTTTTTTTTAAAGACTAAATTTCTTGGGCTATCTTAGCGCTTACCCGTAAGAATAGTTTGTAATCCATAAACTCATTCAATCATTGTAACATGTATATAATGTACTTTATACATTAATATTTTGTAATCATAGTGACGCTTCTTTATTTCTGTGCCTATTACAATATTTTCAGGATTTAGACCCGACGACTAGGTAATCCCATGAACCGTAATAGTTATAATAATCGCAGTCAAGCACTAGTTTATAATAAAATAAAAAAAAATTAGGGCGTAAAGCGGACGCCCGCGCGGTCCCATGCAAAAGTGCTGCGTCAAGGTCCACCGCGCGGGCACCCGACGCGGCTCGTGGGCCCCGCGCATTTTTTGCTACGACTCAACTACATGCACAACGTTAAAGTTGAACTAGCGACACTGCATAGGTAATAATAATCCGGTTTCCGCGGCAGGGATCGTCCGTGTGAACACGCGCGCACACGCGCGTCGTCACGCGACGTGTGCCCTACGCTGCGTTTAGCGGGCGACCGCGCGTGTGTCGTGTACGGCGGTCCCCGTATCAGAAACCGGATTATTACCTGCGCTGCGCAGTGTCGCTAGTTCAACTTTAACGGTATGCATGTAATCGTGTCGATGGAGAACTTTAATGTATAATTACGTAGCAAAACGGGCGCAAGGCGCGATAGCCCGCGCGGACAGGCGGCACGGAGCACTTTGTATGGGACCGCGCAGGCGACCGCTTAACGCAGCGTCGGCCCTTACAAATGCTGATCAAAACGTACAACGTTATATTGAACAGTTAAGTAGTTTTAAGAGTATACTCACAATATCATAATAGTAATATCAAAAGTTCAATTTTTGTAATGCAAGGTATAAATCAAGAAATAAGTAAGAAATATCATTGATAACTTAATTTCGTCGGTTTATATGATTTAAGGAGATTTAATATAAAACTAATGAAAAGCTAATTTATCTTTATATAGAACACCATGTAAGGCTAGGCATTGACTCTTTTTTTGCAAATTACTAACATTAGCCTATAATATTAGTCTGTTTGTTCAAATCACACTAAAATTACAGGCAATTGTGTTTGCATGTTTGTTATTCTTCACGCTCGAATGGCTGAACGGATGTAGATGAAATTTGGTCCAGGAGTAGACCATGTCCTGGAATAGCACATCTGATTATTTTTATCCTGGGATTATGTTCCCTTGAGTCAGTTTTCTGCTTTCACGCGAAAAAAAGCTTTTAAGTTCCTTTTCGAAACGCATAGACTATCGGAAAATTGGCCAATATGGCAACTAGATCTGTACAATATAATTCAAATGGGAATGTTAGAAAGGGTTAAAGAGTGATTGATTCTTTGAAACCGAGAGAATGTCTCATTCATCTGGCCTAGTTTTCGTACCTATCTAATTTTTGTCGTAAGCCACTGGGCGCAATGACTGCCTTTGATACATTTTAGTGATCGGGAAAAACTAATATGCAAATAAAAATATTAAATTGTAAAGAAAAAACTAAGCCAGATGAATGAGACATTCTCTGGGTTTCAAAGAATCACTCTAAAAATAAAACAACAACTTGCTTATAGGTACTTATTCATGAATGCACCATAAATATTCGTACACCATACATACAGTCGCTAAACCGTAGAAAATAGCTAACGCCACTGGGTGGCCACATTGGCATGGGTAGTTGAGACATCAACCTTATTCTATTACAATGAAGTGATCCGTATTACTAACATTTTTTGTTGTTGATGGCAGTTTTAAACTGGCTATTCGGGCGAAATGTTGAACAATTTTGAGATAATATCATAAATAGAGGTTCTTGCAAATGTTTTCAAACATTTAGGAACTTGATGTGTGAAATGGGTGTTAATCAAACTAATCTTATGTATTTAACGTCTGACGAGTGTTTTCATTTCCTAATCTTCTATTCTATTTTTTGTTAATGGGAAATAGAGCCGATGTCGATTATTCTGCCAATGTCCAAGTAAATCAGAAAAGCAAGTAGTGTATAATATTGATATAGAAAATGTATGTCAGCAACTGAAGACTTAAAATCCTTCGAGTGATACAGTTGCACTTGACGGGTAAAAGAGCAAATCGTGCTGCCAATGCAATTGCCCTTGCGGAGTCTCACGAGGTACTTCCCAAAATCACAAAAAATTTTGACTACCGACCAAATACCCTCGACAACGTTAAAATCGTTGCACTTATCTAAACTAATGAAACGCCGGTACAAAAATAATATCAAGTCTTGGCAAGTGAAATGTACCAACCTATTAATTAGTTCAAAATTACTTGTTATTTACTAGACATGCATGTTATCTAAATCTACAATCATTGGGGTACTCGACTATTTTATACAACGACCTTAAAGCCACTAGACGTCTAATTACAGGCGACGCATGTCTGTCAACACATATGATTAAAAATCTGATATCTCGGCCAATCAGGACGCAGTACCCCCTCCCCGTACCAATCAGAACGTAGTACCCCGTTCCCCGTACCTCGGGTAGTTGACGGAATTGTTTTGGTGCGCTAATTCAAGCATGAGGCGTCTAGTTAGCTGTAAGGTCGTTGATTTCATATAATTTAAAACTGCCATTAACACAACTTCTCAATATAACAAGTATTTTAATACAGTGTCATGAAATTCTAAATTACTCCCGATTACGGGCTTCGCAGTATCCTTTAGGCGGTCATACAAAAGTGAGATACCTAATCTAGCTCATAAACATCGTCAAAAGATCACAACTCACTCTATTCGAGCCGTCAATTACATAAACAAAAATACTGAAAGGTATAATCGACTACAATATACTTAGTCGATTTATCATCGTATTCGATTCGTCAACTAACCGTAAATCGTTTTAGTGTAACGTTAACTTAGTTGTTACCCTTGCTGGATGACCAAAGTACAATTTTAGTAAAAAAACAACCATTCTAGCTCGACTCAATATTTTATTTAGATCTGATATCACTCAACCATCCATCAATAAAACATATCAAATTATCGTATCACAAAATAGACAATAAAGTAATGGAAATACACTAAACCGAATAAAGTGAGTTGAAACAACTTAATTTTTAATTAATTAAAAATTACGCAGCGACCATATTCTTAATAATCTTGTTATTACAAAATTCGTTTACTAATTACTTACCAGCCTTCGGACATTGTTTATAGTTGCCCTTGTATACAAAGCGACGATAAAAATATCTTAAACATTACACCCATAGCTCGCAATGACCATATTTTAAACCTATATGAAAAACTATTGTTTGCGTACAAGTGAGAAACGTAATGGCCTAACAAAATTTATGACCCCTATGTAGCTACATCGCTGGCATTTCCAAAAAGAAAAATCTCAATACATCAATTGATGTAGTTAACATCTTTTAAAAAAAACACAAGATACTAAATGTAAACTTTGCGAGGAAAAGACTAGAGTTAGGCCATACGCGCGAACAGGTTATAATTATACGAATACAAATTTTTAGTAACAGTCAAAAGTTATATGTATGAATGTGCAAACTTTAGAACATTGAAACGTCAGATAGATCTAGATTAGACCGACGCACATGTGTAACACGTCTGATTTGTACGTAGCACGACGTCGCGTGGCGTGGATCAAGTGTAGCCCTACAAGTCTAGTTGCCATATCAAATGTATGGAGACCGACGCGCTCAGGTCGGCGCGTGTGGGAGTTGTAGCGTTATGGTACGAGATGTAGAACATCCAGCGAGCACTCGCATCTTGTTTGTTAAGAGGATTACAGGATCTAATGCGCGCTCTCTCAGACTTGCAAATATGAAGCCTTATAGTTATTTACTGAAAATCTACAGACTTGATTATAAAATTAAACATTGCTTGTAGAATAATCTGACAAACAATCAGAATGACTGAATATATATTGATCCGGTTTTTAATCGATAAAAGTAATTTTTAGAGGCACCTTTGTGATTTTTTTCTGTCGTACTGAATTAGCTGTATTATGTTTTGAACATTATCTATTAATACATATTTGTCTAATTCTGTTAACTGAAGTGTATCATATAATTTTGCGCATTATAAAACTCGCGATTACCTACTGTAGTCCCCTTAACAAAGACAGTGAATTTTAAGTTTCAATTTGATGCATGTATTTACGATACCAATATTTTATAGTATTAATTGAACTGCGAAAACCACCATCACTACTAAAAATTATAGGAGGTTCACGAGACAGTTTCAAAAGTCGAAAATTGTAAATTTTGCGGCGTCTATGGCGGTTTTAGGTCAATGACAATTTCCACTAACAGCTCAAACACACGAACGGCATGTTGCCAACGGCAGATATAACTGCAGCCGTCGACACGTCGGCGGCTGATGACGTTCCAACAAATGAAGATCAGCGGCAGCTGTCGTGTGTGTCAAGTGTCACTATATAAGTGTCGACGGCTGCCGCCTCCCCCTTGTCGGCTGTGTATAATGTGTACAAGGACACAACTCGTATAGCGCTTAGCCGAGTCGCATAATACGATTACAGTACATGTACAACATAATATGGTTTTTAAAGTACTTATAAACACATAGATTCCTTACACAACTATCAAATGGGTAAGATGATGTACCTAAGGATCTGGGAAGGGTACCTCTGCCATTGGCAACATGCCGCTTGTGTGTATAAGCTCAACAGCGAACACAATAAACCAGCTGAAGAGTCACACGGAGCGTTAAACGGATTAAGTAACGGTGAAGGCTGGTATGGATGAAGTCCTGGGTAGTCTATCAACGCATCCTGTAGTGGTTCTTCTCCCGCACCTGGCACAGCTCCCCTTTGAAGTCGATCTCGATCTCGAAGTCGAGGTCGCGGTTGTTCCGCGCGTTTTGACGCATTGAAAACGTGCCCGTGATCTCCTCGAATTTTTTTACCTGCAGTAATATTAAGTTTTGGTAAGTATTTAACTACTGGAGTTCGTATAATCTTTTAGTAGTCTTAAGACTCTTAAAATTAAAAGTGGGTTGGCTTAAATATAAGCTATGATTGTTCTGTTGTAGAAAAGAGATAGAGAGACATCCAATATGCATAGTTCATTCTCCACTTGCACCGGATTAATAATAACACATCGTGCATCATAGTGTGGAATATCATTAAGGTTTAAAAATGCTATTAAAAAAAGTTAGAAAACATTACATGATTAGCATAGCATAGTATAATCAGCCTTTTAATGTTCGCACTGCTGGGACTCAGGCCTCTTCCCTAGGATAGGGAATGGGCCGCAGATGCCATCCACATTGCCAGAGATGTGATAACATTGACCCACACAAGTACTCCTAAATTGTGGCTGCGTTCACAAACATATCACCTCACCTAACATCCACATGACACCCAGACCCGGAACAAATATAATAATAATAAATCTATATATATAATTTTATATATATATTTAAAATAAAGTATATTAAATACCAAAAAAGAACACAGTTGCTTATTTGCCTGAACTAGGGTGAACCTGTGCAGGCTAGGCAGGTTATTATTAACTATTTACAGGCTATACAAATATTTGTTCCATGCGGGAACCACACCGCGACTCGAAACGCAGCCGCCAATCGCTGAGCCGCGCCGTTATCGTCGTACTGTTCATATATGCTAGGAGTAATGTGTAGCAATAAACACTCACAGTCATGTAATCATCGAAGTAGAAGACGGTCTGCTTCCAGTGCGTGTAGGGAGCCTCGGGCGCGGTGCTGAAGCCGAGCCGCTTGTGCGACTTCGTGAACTCCACGTTGAAGAACGTCACCAGCGCCTGGATGAAGTCGTTGCGGCGCACCTGGCGTAGGCAACGGGTTATAAGTATACTGTTGTCTTGCAAGATTTGCAAAGAACAAGAATTTTCTAAGGATTCTTTCTATTTTCCTACTGCAGGAGAAAGGCCTTCTCAGATATTCTGTATTATACCTATTGTGATAGTCACACATGAAGGAGGTTTGTATATTGTCATTTGTCAACCTCATTATCAGAATGCATATAAAATTTATCATTTTTTAAGATTTCAAAATGTACCCAATGGAATCGTTCGTATTTCCAGAGCAAAAATCCCTAATTTGTTATATTATTATCGGCCATTTATAAAAAAAAAGTATAGATACGAACGTAAACGAACGCACCTTCGAAAACAGCTTTTTGTTTCTTCTAGAAAGTTTGCTTTAATGGAGTTCCTCATTCTAATAATGAGACTGCCCCACTAACCAAGTTACAATCGTTTCGTTCGCGTCGAACGCTTCGAGTAGGCCACGCCTCCGATTCCTTTGTTCTGACCACGTGACTGAGATGACGTCAGAACTAAGGAATCGGAGGCGTGGCCTACTCGAGGCTTTCGGCCCGAACGATACGATTATAACTTGGCTAGAGGGGCTGATGACATGTAAAAACAAACTAGAAGCAGATGTTGATCTCACAAATATTTACTACAAGTCAAACACTATAATGAATCAATATGTACAGTACGGTCTAAAACATGTTGGCCACTCTGAAAGCGCATACTCTGAAAAATACGCATTCGCCATTAATGATTCTTATAATAAAGAGTTATTGCACAATCAATTGTTCGGAGTTCAGAGCGGCCAAGACAATTCAACCGTACTGTATATACGCAATGTTCTTACCTGTAGGTGGAACTTAGATTCGAAGTTAAGATCCTCTTTCTTAACTGTGTATAGGTCTATTTCTTTCAGTAAGCAGGAGTTGGTCACCACCTGAAGATAAACAAATTATAAATTAGCACACAATACAATTAATATAAATGAGACGTTCTACATTACCGACAATCGATCTGAGGCCCTACCACGAGCTATTAACGCGACCCATTTGACGACCTAAACTGAACTGTTAAAGGGATGGATCAATATAGGTGGTATAGCTCCATCCCATACTCGCTTATCGCTTGTCATGGTAAGGCCCCAGTACGCATAGTGTAACGTATTTCATACGCAAAAAAATAATTAAAATTTTATTACCCAATTAAAACAGAATAAGAATAGCAAAGCCAATAACCTCAATCTGTCAAATACTGATTGAAAAATACGGTTTTACTTTGTTTGCTTTGTTTTACTGAGTCTTAGTTAAATCTAGGTGAAGTAAAAACTATATTAGCTAAATGTACTGTTTAAATCTTAATTAGTTTAAAAAAAGAACAATTTTCTTTCTTATTTTCATTGTTGGGAACAATTCGCCTTTTTGTTCCATTTGCCACTACTCAAGACACTTCACACAGTGACGCAGAGATAGCAAAAATGATGAACTGTATTCTGATTAAACTTTTTTCGTTCATGATTTGCAAATATGTGAATTAAATTTTTAAAATTTCTTGTTTTGCTCACCCTACCCAAATTTTAGATTTGACAGCTATGACGTCACAACATGGCGTAAAAATCGATCCTATTCTTATTTAGAACGCATTGTACAAGTATATATAATAGAGATATCAATGATCCCATCTAAGATACGTAACGTGATGGTTGCGTAATTTACCTGCTTAGCATCAACCACATCCACCAATGGCTCAGAGATAGCCACCTTCCGGATGGAGGACATGTCGAAACCATACACATCATCCCACCAGTTGATCTTCTCGTCCTTGTACTGACGGTCTTCGATGCCGCAGATGAATAAGGTGCATCTGTTGGTGGTAATAAATATAAATATTTTTAGAAGCAAACTCAAAGACACAATAGTAAAAACTGGTCAAGTGCGAGTCGGACTCGCGCCCTGAGGTATGTAAACAGTTCAATTCCCGATTGGAGTTTCGGAAGATTTTTCCGAATCGCAAATATATTTTTTTTGTTGTAAAGTAACAACAAATTTACAGTTTTCAGATTTATTCCTATACCTGTGCTGTATTTTTAAGACATAAACGCCGTATCTTTTTTTTCGTTAACTTAGAAATTTGATTATTCACTGCTTCAAGAGACCGCAAACTTGAGTATATGGTTTTAATTTCAACTCAATACCTCCACGCGTTCCCGAGATAAAGGGTCTTGACAGACAGACAGACGGACAACCAAGAGATCCTATAAGGGTCGGTCGTACAAAAAAATGATCCTATAAGTGTTCCGTTTTTTCCTTTTGAGGTACAGAACCCTAAAAAAGGTACGCGATCGGCGAGGTTTCGTCGGATTCATAGCTGAAAAGATGTGCTAAATAATTCCTAAGAGGACTAAAGGACCAAGTGCTGTCAGTCTCGCACTGAATACAAACGAAAGAGATACACAAAGACAATACAATGCTTGCAAAATATGAAGCATTTTAGTGATTTTCTATAAATCCACAGATTTGATTATAAAATGAAAACACTATGACTGTAAAACGTTGTTTGTAGAATAATCTGATAAACAATCAGAATGATTCAAGTAATTTTTAGAGGCATCTTCGTGATTTGTATGTATCGTAGTACGATTACGAATTAGCTGTGTTTGATTCTGTTTACTGCAGTGGATATAGTTTTGCGCATTATAAAACTCGCGATTAGCTCCAGCAGTTGTTGATGTCGACACCTAAATACTAGCATCATACTGAATACGGAACTCTATGAGTTTCTCCTAGCGCGCCCTATAACTAGCAAATTAAAACGTGAGTGCTCCGATTGAATTTCAACTCGTTTTAGTCGCGCCTCTACGTTCGATTCTACTGTAGCGATAGCTATTGAGGTTTATTATTCTCAGTAACTGAGGTATTTCAATGTAAGTGTCGAGAACTCATTCTAACTTATCATCAAGTAACACTATACTGCGCTCCAAAACAAGAAAAGCTTATGTAACTCAAAAGGCTGTCTCAATTTAAGACATATCTGCCGCATGCCTGACCAAGTGTGGGCCAAAGTAACACAAAATTGGTGTCCTGAGACAGTAAGGCCGGGCGCAAACGTTCGGTTTCCTAATTAGGTTTCTTAATCCGGAATTCAGATTCGGAAACCTAAATGATCTGTTTACATACAAAAATGTTATTTTTTCCGTTTGGAAAAAATAAGAACATGTGCGCCTTGTTGAACATTTTGTATGTAAGCAGATCATTTAGGTTTCCGGATTTGATTTCCTGATCAGGAAACCTAATTAGAAAACCGAACGTTTGCGACCGGCCTTAGACTGATTTCGCCCAAACTGGAAGGAGGAAGCGCTGGCCCGTGAAAAATGGAAGGAGTGGCTGGAGACCTCTGTCCAGGAGCAGGATAAAATAGGATAAGAAAAAAAAATTAGTTTCTCACGTATCCAGGGCCTATTTAAATAGATTTCACGGTAGTTATACTTTGGTCATGGGATAATAAATTAATTATAGTGGTTTAACTTATTCGGACATTTTTCCAGAGTCCATAACCTTCCTGTTACATATGGGCGGCGCAACACATACATTTTCTTTCCTTTAATTCCTCACACAATCAATTTATTTTTTCTATGAATCCTCCATATAATTTTTTTAGTCACATCCTGTTTGCTTTTTTTTGACGACGATGAAGCGTTCACTCTTGACTTAAATATCCCCAGATTGTGACTATCAGAAAACACAGACTCCGGCAGGGAATTCCACTCCTTAGCTGTACGCACAATGAGTGTGTTTCCAATACGTTTTGTGCGTTTGGATGAGATGTCTACCACGTAACGGTAGCGCATCGCCGTACGTGTTGTCGGTCCAATATTGGACTGGGTTTGGCGAATTAGGTTATGCAATTCCGACGCACACACACACAGTTGCATTTCAGGGATGAAATGCAACCGGTATAAAACCGACAAGCTAGCAACACGGCGTCGATGCTCAGTGTTCTTAAGGGCCTATTACACTACGCGATATTCAGCACACAATATTCAGACTGTCTTATTTTTTGTTCCGAGTAAGATCGGTCTAACCCTTATTATACTACGCGACATCGACTAAGACTGTCTGAACATCGAGTAGTATAATAGGCCCTTTAAACAAGACTTCCTAAGTGTGGAATGAAATGGTATATTTATTTGCTGAAGTATTCAAAATATTTTTAATAACCATGACGCTCGTATGTCAACGTATTTCGATGCCTTTCGCGCTAAAAGTATTATAACGTTTTTAACTTCAACAATAGAGTATTAAAATAAGGTTCAAAATAATTTGGATTGCTTTTGCACATGTCCCACAGTTCCATTCAGATGCAAATGTCTTTGAATTACATCCCTCCATTTGATGAAAGATTGAATTGTATTTTTTTTGCATTCATCAAAGTAATCACAATAGCTATAAAACTATATACATATAGCTAGAGTATTGTGGGCTACTCAATAGACAAACAGTTAACGGAAATCAGTTTAGATGGTGCTTATATTATATTCTTTTTGGGGTTTAGAGGGTTTTTATACAATTTGTTTTTCTTGATGTTATATAACAAGGTAATGCCCAAATGCAAAAATGACATGATCGACGATGACGCGTGATGCCATGTCAAGTAGGAAAAAAATACAACTAACGGGTCCACGGGATTTTCTGCATTTTTCCAATTTATTTAATCCACTCTGTGGTAAGTTGTAACCACCGCCGGGGGTACCGAAAGTGTGTTGCTACCCTTTCCTTATGTATCATCTCACAATAAACGGAACCTAACCAAAATCTAGCTGGGTATTGGCAAAGTAAATTGTGAATAGCATGATAATAGTTTTTTACTCAATTGCAAAATCTAATAGCAACTCCTAACCACCTGACCACGATGTTGCCTCTACCAGTGGCAGTGCAGAGCGGCGTTACGAGTTGTACGATCAAATACACTGGAGTGTCTATAGTCAATAGTGTTAGGCCGCTATCCCACTGGTGTTTTACGAGCGTTGGCGCTTCTCCAACGTCTGCGCAGCGCCAACGTTGCGCAGACGCGATCTTAACATCGCGTCTCCGCAACGTTGGCGCTTTACCACTAGAAACTCAAGACGTTAACGTCGTGGCTGCGTTGGAGAAGCGCCACCGCTCGTAAAACGCCAGTGGGATAGCAGCCTAACATTGCGCAGACGCGACGTTAACGTCGCAGTTTCTTGCGTACATATCAAATTGCAGCGTGTGCGCGACGTTAACGTTGCGTTCAACGGATATATACCTCAACGGATTCACTCGCGGCTTTTAGTTAGGGCGAAAAAATTTACAGTACAGTCAAAATATATTGACCACTCTGACCTTCATGAAGTGATTCTTTTCAAGAATCATAATTATGGCGAATGCGTATTGCGTATTTTTTTAGTTCGGAACGCCTAATTTCAGACTGGCTAACATATTTTAATGGTATGGACGTCAAGGTAACATATTTTCAATAGAGTGCACTGCCTGAATGTAGCCAAGCCTTAAATCTTGAACACATGAAGAACTTAGAAGACAAATTCCTACCTGTCAGGGAAAAGCATGCCATCAGGTTGGAGCCACTTGTCGCGCGCGTACAGCACGGTGTCCAGCATGCTCTCGTAGAACAGGCAGTAGCCCATCCACTCGGAGATGATGATGTCCACCTTCTCCACTGGGAGCTCCACCTCCTCAACCTGATAGAGAATTTCTTGTTGAGATAATAATTGCTGTTAGCTTAAAGTTCTAATCGAACTGATGTTAGTTTGATTGATCAATGACATAATGATTTCTGAGCTCTTGAGGTTTTTTTATGACAAACTAGCTTCTGCCAGCGGCTTTGCTTGCACGAAAGTAGGTTTCTCCACATAAACTAAGGAACCCCGATTCATCCCTTTAGGAGGTAAATTTTAGAAAATCATCAAAATTATATTTTTAAAAAGAAAAAAATCAAAGAACTATTTTGGCTCACTGAAAAAACGCTATGTAATTTTTTCAATTCACCAGTTATGACATTTCTTAAATGAAAACCACAATAGAAGTGTCCTTATCAATTTCCTATGTTTTTGAATTAGCAAAATAAAAAAACTTCTTGGTTCTCACCTTTCCTTTAACAATCTCAATGACATCACTGAGCCTGTTAGCCTCTATAATCTTACGAGCATAGTCCACAATGTTGGAGCACTCGACCGCAATGACTTTAGTTGCACCGGCCTTGGCTGCAAACATGGACAGGATTCCTGTACCGCACCCGATGTCTAGTACCGTCTGTTGAAGAAAGGACAATATTTGTTGAAGAGGTTTTTCTCACTCAGCTGAAACAAAGTCAAGCACACTATTTGAAGTGTGCTTGACTTTACTCAGCTATCCAATTCTAGACTTAAGTCATAAGTTCTACAGATTACAGGCTATCTAGATTTGTTTACTGTTTTTTTAATAATTTAAAGCTTTCAAAGTTTTCAATGATCCATCACAATTGTTTTAGATTAAAATCATGGTATTTTTGAACCAAAACAAATGGTTTAAAAACTGGATTTTACTAATGACCTTAAGTTGGCAAGTTTTTTATGTCTTTGGTAGTGGTCAAGGCCAAGTTGACAGTTTTATTGACGAATCAATTCATTTTCTTGTTCATAGCTTGGAAGCTACTTAAAATGGCGCCAAAAATTACACTCTGCACAATGCAGTCAAAATGTGTTAATTATACAAAATTGCAAAACTGAATATGTCTATTTATCAACATTCATAGACAGCAGAAACAAACAGGCCCACAAAAATGTAAACACGTTATAATTTTAGGTTATAAAAATTATAATCTCTCTAACATGAGTTGGTAACAAAGAGATTAGGATTGAAATTTTTTTTTTTTTTAAGAAATCTATAAGTTTGGACTGTTAATATGCAGCATTTTGGTGTAAGAAAAGCAGGCATACTTACTTTTCCCTTGAACAGGTGCTTGTTGTGGTACATAGCATTTCTGTATGTGAGTGTTCGTACTTCATCTTTCAGCATCTCCTCGTGAATACCGAAGTGTGCATAAGAGTCGAAGTAATAGTCCCTGGAGGTCATTTCTTCCGCCGTAACATTCTTATCTGGCCCTACACGACAAGGGAACAAAAAAACTGTAAAAAAACGAAGCACGTTTCCGTACACCCAAGCGGTCGGCTAAAACAAAACATTTCTCACCATTTTCACCTGCCGGCGTCGATGCCGCAGAAGTACCTTCTTGCGCAACATCCATATTCTCCATTACGATAATTTGCAAGTAATTAATCAATCAAATTTAACTATTTTTCGATTTAACCTGCAACTTCGCAACGCCGAATCGATCTGTCAGTAATACACTACCGAACTTAAAAGTAATACCACTTTGGTTTGAATGTTATTTTTAATAACAACTAGTCCTTACAGCTAATTTATGAGATTAAATGAATAATTATCACAAAATATAACAATAGTTTTAAGCAAAATGCTCGAAATCGCTCAATACGATACAACGAGCTTTTTTCACAAAAATTGAAAGACAATTTAGAGTTGCCAGTAAACTTATCAAAATTTTAAAGAGTTATTGCTTACTTTTTTGTCGATTCTATCAATAAATGAATACTATATTTTTAATAAAGTATATTAAATTGAGATATTATGTTCAAAAATAATTGTGATTTTATAATTAAAATGTTATTTCAAATAAAATAATTACCTAAACATTTCGTTTTAGTAAATGTTTTTCTTACTATGGTAACATATTTACACAACATTTAAGTGGCAACACTGATATAGAGCTGCACCACCAACACTGGATTGATTCGAGTATGGTTAGATAATCGATTGGGAAACAAAAAAAATGACAAACTATCGATAGTCATCTAAAATTGTTTGAAAAAAAAAATGAAGTAAAAGCGAATTTATTGTGTTTTCTTATTTATAGTTTTAATTTCCAACCAACTCTGAGTTCTTTTTGTCTATTTTTTCGATAATTTTCTGAATGCACGTCACAGAATTAGGTACACATCTTTTTACTTCTTTATTTTGGATGTAATATTATTTCATTTCAACATTTTAATATTATTTATTTTAAGTTACAGTAGCTTATATACATTTAAATCTAATAATAACGAAATTAAAACTAACTTACAAAATAAAAATAAAAGCCCTAAAGTACTAAAAAAAAAAGCAATCTAAAGTACGGCGTCGAAAAACTCCTCCACATCGCTGTCGACTGGTAATGTACCCAAAAGACTGGCGGCATTGCCACGCTGAATGGCAATGCTTATCCTTTGTCCGAAGTAAAAGCCAGCCCGTGGGTCACGCGAAGTGTCAACAAGGCGTTTTGAAAGTTCTTTAAATAATTTGTGAGCACTCGGACCCCACGATCCGAGAGTTTCAACCCCAAACGGCTCGAAAATATAACTACCAACAAGGTTATTATATTTCCGCCGCTTGAGGTTCTCTGCAGCCGCTGCGGCAGCACCGGCACAGCACGACGAGCTAGGAAGATGAGATGGCGCAAGAGTATCGACACAAGTAGCGTCCCACACTAAAGGCCTACCCATCTTCCATGGAAATAAAGACATACCGTCCGGTCTTTTGCCATCGTCGCGTGCCAGGCCATGAGGTTCCAATACGGCCGGAACGCCGACGGTGACAAGAGCACGTCGGATGATGTCGTTGATATTCGCGTGTCGCGCTATGCGGCCCGCACTTCGGCTGCATGACAGACCGTGATGTCCGAGGCTGTTGACAACTTCGCCACAGTGGCAGCGATGAGGAGAGCAACAAGGAGCGCCAAGACGAAGGGAAGCAGCGAGGCGGAAGGTAGTATCGTCGAACAAGGTGCCTATGTTCGACGACGGTAATGCATGAAGCCAGAGACCCGACTCCCACTCCCTCACAGCTAGCAGGCGTGCACGCTCTGCAGTAGTCACAGATGTTGCCAACAGATTCTCTTGAACTACTTGGCATAGCGGCTCATCCCACCGTCTTTGGGAAGAAAGGTTGTCGGGCTGTTTGGAATTCGGGCAAGCGAGTCTCCAAGCGTCTATAGCCTCGGTAAAGCACGGCACATCAAAATCAATCAGTGAGGAAGATAGGATATTCCTGATTAATTTTTCAGTGCCGTGAACCGAGGATATAAAAGCTGGTAAACTGATACTGCTAATTTTACGGACGCCGAGGCCTCCCATACGGATCGGAAGGGTAGCTTGAGCCCAAGCTCGATCGTCCATGGCCACATTTAAAATTGATGAAAGAGTATGTCGGATAATTTGGTCCATTTTTTCCAAAAGATGAGTATGTTTCCACAAATGAGAAGCACGGAGGAAATATGTTAATTTAGGGCCGAAACAGCAAAAACGAATTAAGGTGATGGCCGAATGCATGTTAATTTTGAGCAATCTTTCCGAAACCTCATTAAAATTTTGAATTTTTTCCTCAACAAAATTGGGAAAAGAATCCTCGAAGATAGGAGACCCAAGCAGACGAAGAGAGCTTTTTTCAATAATTTTGATTTCTGGGGCTATTGTGTTAAATTTGGAAAGAGTCAGTTGTCTGTCAGTACTGTCAGATAAGAATAACTCACATTTAGAAAAGTTGAGGTCAAGGCCTATTGAGTGGAGTTGATTTTTTAGGAAATGTAGGTCATTTAAAACTGTGTCTGTATCGCCTCCTAGGGTTCCGTCGTCGAGGTACCAAACGTTGAATTTGGAATTTAACTGTCGAATAATTGGGTGAATGGCTAAACTGAAGATCACTGGCCCGAGGGGATCACCTTGCTGACAGCCAACAGCGGATTCCAAAAGGTGGTCCCGATATAGTAATTTAGATGGATGTCTATAACATTGCCAAAGAAAACTAAAAATTTGGGGTACTTCTTTTTTAGATTCTGCCAGCAAGGTGTCCCTATTAACCGAATTGAAGGCATTTTTTATATCAACCTTCAAGATGACCCCTCCTAAATTAGAATTTAGGTAGGTCGATAAGGCGTGAACGGCAGCCTCGCAGCCCCCTTTGGAGCCGAAACCTAGCTGCAGGGGCTGAAATTTTTTCGAAACAGCCTCACCATAAAATTTACAGCAAATTTTGGCTGCCATACGCCTGTAGGTAGTTCCCACAGCAATGGGACGGATGCCGCCATCTCTCTTGCGTAGGGCGCATAAATTGGCCCCGTACAGAGTGTCGATGACGGCCTCGTTCACCTTGCCTGAGAGCATTAGATTAACCAGAGCCGTAAGCTCTTTCAAGAGCGACTCACCAGCTTCCCCGGCGCCTGAGCAGATGAGGTCCTTCAAGTGTTGAGGACTCAGGCCGTCGAGGCCGCCGGCAGAGCCACTCCGGAAGGAGCAAACGGCTGAGATTACCTCTCGACCCGTAACGGTGAGTGTATGAATGTCCGAATCAGGAGGGTCAGGAAAAGAAAGGCCATCCGCTGGCTCAGGGTGTTTGTTCTCCAGAGCTACAAGAGTATCTGGAGAACAAGGAGCCAGCACATCACTACTGAAGAGAATTCTGGCTGCTCCGCTAATGTCACCTTCCCCTAATTTAGATTCGACCAGGTGGGAAATACCTCTTGAAGAGGTAACCCTCTGTGTCGAAAATTTTGTCTCCAAATTAAGGGCCGAAATATTACAATTTTCTTTAATTTGTGAGGTTAAAGTCTTTTGGGTTGCCAAATCCTTATGAATGTGTAATATTCTGTAAGGGAAGGTGAGAAGTTGTTCCCAAGCACTTAGTGAGTTCTCCCGGGCGGCCAGGCGGACACAACTTGCTAGATGTTGCGCTACTAGAGGTCTGGCGCCACGGGGAACTCGTTTTAAAACAGGAACAGAATTTTTGAATTTTGTAAGGGTTTTCCAAAGTGGGTCTAAAGAAGATGTAGCTGGTGTAGAAGTAGGAGCAATGACAGGGTCTGAAGTAAGTGCATTTTGGGGTTTGTGTGCCTTCCCAATATGCACATTCAGACCCCGCTTACCTTTGAAAAATCGTGCTTGTGTACAGAGAGGGCACCTTTCCAGAATAGTCAGCGATGTTGAAGGTTGACCTGCACTAACGTCCACCACATCACTACTGCCACTTAACATAGGTATATGTATAATTAATTGTTGATTGTATAAAAAGATAAACGAAATTGTAGAAAAAAAAACACAAAGAAAATAGACAAAAACACTGAAAAACAAATGTCAACTGTGACGGAACACGTCAGCGGCGCGGCGCAGTCGCTTTGGGGGCCTGGGGCGCCGCAACACCGAAAAATGCATTCCGGCGGCGGCGCCCTGGCAACTGTTGCCTGGTAACTTGCGTCGCGTCCTCCGACGCCTCCAGGCAGCACGCGTAGAATTGTTTCCAGTGCACAATACTTTTATATTGACGCTAGCAAGTATTTTCCTTGGGCAAATAATATTATAATATTATATTGCTCACAGCAATTTTAGCGTGTTTCGTTCTGAGTTTCCGAGTGACACTTTGTCGATTGTATTTAAGGTTTTAGACCCAATGCAGCGTTTAGATTCCAGGTATAACACACTCCCACATAGGTAATTTTTTTAAGATTTCAGAATGAAGAGTTTGGTTTAGTTATATATTTATAATTAAATTCTTAAAGCGGAGCCAATCCTGTCATTTAAAGAGACGCCATTTTGCGTACTAGGACTATCCTTTATCCTTTATTATAAAATAAGTTGAACGATACCGTTTCAACTTATTTTATAATAAAGGATGGAGAATATTCTCCAACAGGTTTTTATATTTATTAGCATTTAAAATACACAATATTGTGTTACTTTCCAGATATTATAAAAAAAAAATTTGGTATTTCATTGGATTATTCCGTTTCAGTAGATTTAAAATTATAACGTTATCTAGTTCATATATTTACTCATATGTTTTGCTTTGCAAACTTGCTCATTATAAATACAGATACGTGTACCACTGACACCGTAATATACAATTACTACAATATTTTATTTTAATCGGTATTAAATAAAAGTAAAGCCCGAGGTCGACAGCCTTCTGTGATTCTGTCCGAGTGTCCAATCCAATCCAATTCAGTTAGTGACTTTATATCAGTGTTGAAGCACGTCCATTCGTGTGAATTTTGGCGGGAATGCAATATTTGACGAAGTGATTCGATAAAATAAAAAGTGAGTAAAAATCTAATTATAATTTTTTTTTTATTGATATATGACGTAAATTGAATGCTTGGAAATCGCAATGCATACAATAATATCTAATTTGTCATTTTATAATTTTCTATGCTCAGTAGTTAGAAACGTTAGTTAGGATACGATAAGGTTGTATTTTTTATTTAACATTTTTAAGTCTGATTTTTTTTTAATTTGACGACTTTTTTCATTTTCACGTCGGCGCGTCGCACCTGTCTGGGTTATTATTAGGTCCCTTTTAAAATCACATGAAGGTATCGTCATTTCAATC
This sequence comes from Mythimna pallens, assembly GCA_961205895.1. Classification (NCBI taxonomy): domain Eukaryota; kingdom Metazoa; phylum Arthropoda; class Insecta; order Lepidoptera; family Noctuidae; genus Mythimna; species Mythimna pallens. The sequence continues at coordinate 20,391,218 of OY540844.1, forward strand.
ATAAAATGCCTTCGTAAAACATACCTATTATTCCCTTTTTTTATATATGTAATAAATAATGTTTTTTACCCAACTAATGTAACCTGACCGAAGAAACCTACAAGACCAATATAATTTTTTTTTTTTTTTCATATTATTGAATAATTATTTTTCACTAGTTATCTATATAATTTTTAATAATAATCATTGGCTAGAAAACTGGATGCACCACAGCCCAAATCAATAATGGGAGAATTATCACTGAGGCAGTCGTGGATGGTTACGACATCACCGTAAATCCTTGTACTTTCCTCATCTTGGTTTTCTAATCATCAGAAATCACATTTTTAACCTCAATATTTTGTCACATTTCACGTGTCGATAAACACAATATCAGATGAAATGAACGTGGTATCAAAGGAATTTATTGATAAGATTTAGGTACAAATTGCCAATGCCGAATAACCTGACACTAATTCAATATGGCTATGATTTTGACAATAACTAAATAGTTTATTCAATTTAATGAATATTATTCATATCTAAGTCATAGTTTAATAAGTGGAACGTGTTGATAGTTTGTGTCGGTTTCAAACATTATTTACTGTGGTAAAAGCCAGATATTATGTGAGTAACTGTTCTGATAAGGGGTTCGTGTCATTTCAGTGTAATAGTGATCATTTTCCTCATTCAAAATGTCAAAATACAGAAACACACCTAGGTATACGTAGATAATCCTCTTTTTTGTCAAGGTTTCTACATCCGTATTTGTGGACATGAATTAGAAGATTTTAAGACTTATAAAAATTTGGTGTTTTGATACTTTTATAAACAATTTATAGACTCTCTTTTAATCGTTCCTGCAGCAATAGCTATAATTACATCCATTTTTGACATCAGGCTTATTGGCTACAATAGTTCTGTCAGTGATGACGGGCCGATCCCAGTACAAAGTGATATGACCATTATCAAGAACTGGGTCGGGCTCATACCTGTAGTACGGCACTTCCGGTTCCACAAGAGAGTATTTCAGAGCAAGTTGCTGATGGATAATTCTGGTTAGTAGATTGTGCCTATGCAAGTATTCTCCGATAGCTAGACGAGAACAACCAGAGATAATGTGACGAATTGATTCTCTCGGACGGTGACATGCCCGACAGATGTCAACCGTGCCGTCTTTCACAATAAATCTCCGGTAGTTATTCATCATGTTATCTTCGTCCATAATTGTACAGACAAAACCTTCGGTTTTCCCAAAGAGGTCACCGAAACGCAGCCAGGCTACGGCTGCCATTTGGTCTACATCGGGCCCGTGAAGAGCCCGGAAAATGCGTCCGTAAAGTTCCTTGCTCTGCCATACATCCCTGCAATCGTTAGTGTCAAGCACTACCGGTTTGCGCCAGTTCTCGTTAGTCAGAGAGAGCGGGGTGAGACCCTTGTCCACTGCCACTACATCTCGATGCATACCCACGTCGGTAGCTAGGAAATATTCTCTGAGACTGCATACCTCGCAGTTGTGTAGGGTCATTTTCCTCGCAGTTGGGTAGCATTTAAAAAACCTCGAGCCTCACACTTCCGCGGGACATACAGTCTCTCATCACCGACGATCATGGGTGATGCATTTGGAAAGTCAGCAATGTACGGACCCGCCTATCCAGGGCGTCAAGTTCCGTTTGAGTCCATTTGAGTTACATTGAGTCCATTATAGTTAGCCCATATTGTGCCAGTGTTGGGCAAAGACCTCCCTCCATTTCTTCCTTTAGTAAAATTGATAATCGTTGTTTTGCACTTTAACCAATTAAGAACATCGGTTCGATTTAACTCTTCAATTCCCATAAGTAACAGGAGAGCTGACGAAATGAAGTAGGTATTTGGTCACCCTAGCGAAATGCATATAAAAATATTTGTCAGATTAATCCGGCGTAAGCGGATAAATGTCAAATGAAAGCATAGATCCTAGTAGTTCATCATAAGATGTGAGATGATAAATTAGATAAATAATTTCAAGTTTTCTTCCACCGTTAAGTAAATAAAACCATACTGCTTATTTATTACTTAAAATGCTTTCCATTTAATCAGCAATGTAACACGCACAACACCTAGGAACCTACCTAAGCTTATTTTGCTTAACGTGTCATTACTTAATTACACTTCACTTAAGTAATTAGTTCAATTAACCAAAAAAGATTAATTAACGGTTAACGAGTTAAATAAATATCTTTGTTTTTGTTTTGTTATCAAATCTCCCCTGTGCTCATAAGTTTGGGACGTAAGCAATACTGTGGACAAGCCAAAGCCAGTCTAACAGAAGTGGTGACCAGAGACTGACGTGTGTATACTTATGTACATTTGAGTAAACAGTGATCACCTCGTGTCGTGCTTTCGTGAAATTTAAATAAACCTTGGAGTGAGGTAATTTGTATAAAATTTTGTCTTTCTTAATAGACTTGTTTTTTACGAAATGGTGCGTTAGTTTGTTAAGAAACTTTGTGGGTTACATATTTTATATTTTTGTGATTTCGCGCGTATAACTTTAGATAAAATACTATTCTTGTTTACTTGTCAATCATATAAAGCAATAAGACGTAAGTCCAATAAATCTTTAATAATTTGGCATTGTCTTAACAAAACAAAGAAAAATGTTTGTTTTACTGATTATTTATTTTTGAACTCCGTACAACATAGGAAAATATTCAACTTTATTATCTCACCACAAACGTGCTGCATATGTGCTACAAATGTGTAATACACATTATTTACATTTAGTCCTTTATTTATATTCTTACAATGTATTTTATCTTAGGATACGTCTGTCTGTCTATCAGGCGATTCCATCTATTTTAGCATGTTACTTACTCGATAGGTAGTGATAATGACAAATAATACTGATAAATTACAGTTTTATATCGCTAGTAATATCTAGGTCTTAAAAAAGTCGATATTTATTTAAAATATAATATTAAACAACATTAGAGATAATACGAAGGAAAAAATAAAGGAAAGCTTAAGCACATTTTAAATATCGCAGCATATGTTGAGTTAGGAGCGCATTTGGCTTTGCACAGATTTTAAAGTTATTCTTTTCATACTTTTCGTATTTCAACGAAAGGTACGAATAAACGTGTTTTCTTTCTTTCTTTTCTTTCCCAGCTGTAGGGCAATACGTAACTACAACTTAATAATTATTAAAAAATAAATAAGTTTCAGATTAGCCACAAAAATAATGTTTAATCATAAATTACTATTATATTTTACATAATTAAGTTACTATCCACTAAGACTCGATAAAGTTTAATTATTTATTTTAGAAGTTTTTCTTATAATTATGTGGCTCGCAAAAGCTTTAATTATATTAAAACACTTAACATAAATAAATATATTCTTAGGCATGAAGTTGAATCATTTCAACAAAACCAGTAAATAGATATCTATTATAAGCAATAAAAATTATTCCATATTAGTTTATTTCCATATTATTTCAAATGTATCTATGATTATCATATTTCATATTTATTTATTATCATATTTCAATAGTCAGACTCGATTGAATTGTTCGCTAACTGTGAAATTTAAGCAGTCTAAAACCTTTAGTTCGTAACAATATTTTATATCATACAAAATGCTGTATGAACAATAAATGTGAAGTTTGACCCGATTCAAGGCTGGACATTCATATTTCAATCGTATAGAATGGAATATGCTACCTGCTTGACTCAGAAAATGATTACGAAGCCCTTTAACGTCTATCGCCTCTGTTGGCTCAGAGTGACGTCAAATGCTATCGCGACGGGATAGAATTCCAACAATAGACAATGTTTGTGTTATAGGACCCCAGACGTGCTTAGTTTATGTAAATATGTATGTTTACGATAACCCGTGACTAAAAGGGATGATTGCTTGGAAATGACACGGCGTGTCGATTCGAAAAGACAGCTTAAAAAAAAATTAGATAGATATTTTGGGCTTAAACGGACAAAGGTTGTTACAAGGCGAGATGCAAGAAAATGTGTATTAAAAAATTTTGCCCAGCAATGAGACTTGGTATTATTTATAATATTATTTATAGACAAATAATAAAACATGTTAAATATCTGTAAGGTTTCAAAGAAACACAACACAGACGGAACCATCCTAACCCGGAATGCCATTATTTCATGTCAACAAAAAACACGGAGACAGTTCAATATTGTAATAATAATAGATAAACAAAGACGTTTGAAGGGCTAAATTATAACCCCAAAGAGCAAATAAAGAGTATGCTTGGGTAAACATAATTACGTTTAGGCACAAATAGTTTGGATCGTTTGGTCGTTTGGTTTGACACAACAAAGGTCCACTGTCAAAATAATATCAATGGGAGTCGGCCATGTTATTAAGTTTTTTTCTTTTCCTTCGATACAGTTAAATAGAAAACCAAAACAAACAAAATTATTATGTTGATACTGGCCAAGGTTATGCGTAGGTGCGACTCGAAGCGCCGAGTTTATAGACTGCACGTGTATGCGTGCAAAGGAAGTAAATAAGTTGTCAATAAATATTCAAATCTTGGGACTATTCTCACACAGTGTGCTACGCCACGTGTATCTGCAAGTTCTTTGAGATTATCACAAAAACGTTAAGTTGTATTTTTTACATTACCATGTGTCCTTACCTTTTTAAAACATGGGTTAACGTTTTCGTTTTGGTTTTCTCATTTCAATAAATTTGGGTTATCTGGAAATGTAGGTATATAATAATAGCCATTACAAGCTATGGTAATTGCTTACTAACAACAAAACTACGTTACGTTCCAATAACACCAATTAATTTGGCTAATGATGTCCAAATTCGCTGTCCTCATACGTAGGTACTGCATTGCATATAGTTTCATCACCAAATAGATAGGTCAAAACAGTTTCCGCAAAACTTTTCCTCTCTTTCAAAGTTATAAATGCTTATGGATTATATTTTTACTGTGTTAGTGATCATCTAATAATTTGATATCTGAATAAGTACTTTTGTGTTCTGAATATTTTCAACCGTTTTGTCCTACTGCTCGGAAAAAGTCTTCCCCATAACCTTCCTCTAACATACAAAAAGTAAAAAAAACTTCAAAAATATATTTTAGAAATTTCTTCGTAGGTATTCTAAATTTGACATAATTTCTTACAAATTTTGTATACGTATAAGCTCACGCGACAATATTGTGCGTTGTCCACCACTGCGCTATCTTAGCAAAGTTATCGCCAACATATGTACCGTGTTATTTTATCGTAATAATTGTACAACGCACTTTGATACTAATCACTTGGCAACAATAGTAATTATCTTAGCTCTTTATTTGTTGAATTATGTTTGTCTGTTCGTTCGAAAGATGCGCAACGGCAGTTACTCGACAGAAGTTTGTCTGAGGTTTTGTGTTGCTTAGCTACTTTATATTATACTAGCGGTCCCGGCAGATGTTGTTCTGCCCAAAAGCGGGATTTAGTAAAAAAAAAAATTACCCTACTCTACCCTACTCTACCCTACTCTACCCTACTCTACCCTACTCTACCCTACTCTACCCTACTCTACCCTACTCTACCCTACTCTACCCTACTCTACCCTACTCTACCCTACTCGTTAAAAAGTACCCTATGTCCGTCTCCTGGTTCTAAGCTACCTCCCCACCAATTTTCAGCCAAATCGGTTCAGCCGTTCTTGAGTTATAAACAGTGTAACTAACACGACTTTCTTTTATATATATAGATTGCTACCGTTATGTGTTATGTAAAAAAAAAACTAAAAATAAACAACTCGTGAGTGAGTGTACGTTTATTGTGTTGTTTCTAAGAGTTTGATATCCCTGATACCTCGTGCGTGACACAAACATTACAGTAAATACACTATAAATATTTAAATTGTTTTTGCAGAGAATATAAACAAAATGTGTTCCTTTGTCTCTTCGTCTCGATGAACATCATTAAATTTAGCCTGCATGTACATTTTAAATATATCATATAGTAATAAATAATTAATAAACACGTCATCATTTATCTTTTCACTTGTTCAGAGATGGTAATAAATTATCATTCGAAAAACAACCACTCTCAAGCTTCGTGTTTCAATTTCGAAGAAGCGCAGCGGGTGTCGTAAATCATGCAATTGCAACAAAAAGTGCATGGGAGTAATGAAAATAATTTCGGGGAAACTTTGTTTTGTGCCCGCATGCATACTGCGAGTGTCAGCTTGGACATGTGGAATAACCCGTTTTCATTTCGTGGACGATGCACCGTCCAATATAATTATAATGCTGCGTAAATTTTGATGCAGTTACTCGCACTGAGTCGTACACGAAAAGCCGAAAAGCAAGCAAAACAAATAAAATTCTTGTTTAAAAAAAAACATCATTTTTAACTGACATATTATTCGATGTTGAATGCAGGATGCAAGCGAGATAATAACGAAAATAAGCTAATTTTCGCTATTCACGGATCACAAAAGCATTGAAATGCGTGGTGTCGTTGCACTTTGGCACGAGGGCATTCAATGTTCCAATTTCGTGGAATGACTTTCGCAATTTCAAGGGTATCGCGTATCGTGAATCCACGATCTTCTGCTTTAACAGCACATTGTTTATTAATTAGGGTAGCTATCTCCCATTTTTGTGCATTTTTCAGTACGGACTATGTAGCTAAACTGTAGTTAGGTTGGCACCGACACTTAAAGTTTATTTTGCTGGACGTCCCACGCAAATTGTTAGACATAATTGCGGGAAACGACTAATAGGTTAATAGGTTGAAATTGGTGAGAAGCCACCTGACGCTAAATTCTACACTAGTCCGGTCTAAAGGAACCAACACTATAACTGTCTACCTGCTCACTATTTACCTTTCAATGATTTTAGTATCTTAACAAACTTCAAAACAATTATATAGATGATATATTAGGTACTTCAGAAGTTTTATAGGTCAAGAGTTTAGAGCATTAGTAAAAAAATCGGTTTACAAGAGAAGTAAATGAAAATATCCAAGTCACAAAAAGGAATAAATACGAGGATCTCTCGTATAATATACTTATCTCTATTTTTATTAGGTATTAAATCATCGACATAAGCAAGGACGTAAGTCGTGGCCGTTAATCTCTCGGCCACCACTGCTTACGCCCCGACCTACGAGTTGTAGGTCGTGGGTTGAAACCCAGCCAGACGCATTACTTTTTGTAATTTATTTCATCACTACTGCTCTCGAAACGGTGAAGGAAAATATCGTGAGGAAACCGGCATATCCTAGAACCAAAAATTCTAAGAAATGTGACATTCACCAACCCGCAATGGGCCCGCGTGGTGGATTACGGCCCATTCCCTCTCCTAGAGAGAGGAGGCCTGAGTCCCAGCAGTGCGAACATTAAAAGGCTGATTATGCTTATGCTTATTCTAAGCAAGGACGACCGCTTACTTAGTTAGTTTTAAATGCAACAGCTGTGCATTTGTGATAGTGAGTTTGTGTTGCCAGCTAAAACCAGTTGCGATTGATTTTGAATGGTTTATCAGACGTCCTTACATTTTGTGACGCTTCTGTCAGTGGATTCATCCATGTGAGAAAATTATTCCAAAGGCATATTTAAAAGATTCCAGGACATGGTCGACGAATTTGGCATATGTGCCAAATTTAATCCAAATCCATTCAACCGTTTGAGCGTGAAAAGTGCGATGCTACTACGCTAAAAAAAGAAATATATTTTGTTTATATGTTGGAAAAAAAAGAAAATTTCCATTTTTTTAATAGTCTAAAACTATTTTCGCTTTATTGCTTTCCTGCATGAAACAGGTTCGAGGCACATTAGTTGAAACGTTTTTTTGTTTTACATTATAGATAAGAGTAATGTGATGTGATGATCCTATTGTCACTATTGTACAATCAAACTAAGGTTTCTTATCTGATTCTTTCAACGGGTTTATGTGCTTTCCTGTATAAAATTGTGTTATTCGTACTTATTATCATTTCAAAAGAGTTTAACGTTTCAAAACAATTCAAATCATGTTTTCTTATTTTTTTAATAGTAATCAGGTAAAATTTTTATTGATAATTTCTTCGTTACAGTATCATAATTTAAATATTTATATTATACTTGGGTATATAATAAAAAAACAGGTATAAAAAAACAGTATTCATTTCGTTTAAAAGACGTAAGAATTTAATTTCTTTTACTCACACAAGCCCATGTCGCCTCTCGCCCTTGATAATAATAAATATGATACAATTTTACCTCGGTTTACATTTAACATTTGCACAAGCTGACGGATAAAGTGATACAAACGCCATATTTTTGTATTAACCGACTTTATTGTTTACCGAGACTGAAATAAAATTAAACGCATCAAAAAGATTACTGTATTTACATACTCAAGGATTTCGCTTAAATTCCGTGAAATAGCCTTCGTACAGCATTAAGCCTTGTTGACAAATCTAAATAAAAATTAAACAATGACTTACGGATACCCGAGGTATCTTGAGTTTATAACAATTTATCACCGTGACAGATAAATTACTTTTTATGTAGCAATGATTTAATTACCTACTATAGCAAATGATAATTTACTGATTGGATGACGGAAACAATGTACTATCACCGACTTATCTTTAGTGCAAATTGTAAGAGTCAATTAGGAGGTAATTGGATATATTCACGTGTTTTTCTTTATCTCGAATAGTTCTAAACTGCAATCAGAGGTTAGTAAAACCATAAACGCGACAGTAATCGATTATGTGGAGAGTTTAAATGACATTTTAAGTTCATCGTGATCGTAAATCGCGATAAGCTACTTGTAACAGCTGACACTACGTAAGATTGTACTGTACAATGGCTCGTGATTAGGGTTGTCTTCAAACCGAAAAGCCGGACAGACCAGCCAATTTAGCCGGACATTTGAGTAAAATGACCGACCATTTTTTTTAATGTCATACTCTACTTTTTTATTATTGACCATTATACATATACATATTTTTTAATCATAATGAAACAACAATAAAATTGGCTGCTATAATTTCTAGTCCGCTCCGCTAACGCTAACGATACAAGATAAAGTAGAAGACATGACAAATCTAACAAAAGCCGGACTCCGCCTAATTTGGGCGGACACGCAACTAAAAAGCCTGACCCTGTCCGGCTTTATCCGGACGCCTGGTAACGCTACTCGTGAGAGTGGTTATTCAGTCTGTTGTAACACTCACTTTGTAATTTGTACACCACAAAACATTGATTAAAATTCTCAATACATCATCGATCTGGCGTTTAAATTCCTGCGTGTGCCCTGTGAATAATATATCAGCTTTTGAGTAATACCTATTTTGTTATCTCACAGTAAATGGGTTAGTCAAGCCGAAAAAAAAACAATATGTTTGTACTTATCTATTCTTTATTTACAGCTCTGATTAATACTTTAGAGATTACGGATAGTAATAAAGTAGCGATAGGTAATCAACCTCAATTCTCCCTAACACGAACCTTTTAGGAAGATTGACTTGTTTAGTATGAGTAGCACAAGCGCTCCTAAAAGAAATATGTGGGGTTACCATGACGTTCATAGTAAGATTGTTTCATTCTTATTTCAGTGTGGATAAGAGACAGAGCTATACAGGTTGTCTAGCGCCATCTCTTACCCACACTGGAAATAAGAATTAAACAGTCTTACTTTAAACGTCATGGTACAGGGTCCTATCTTGCAGAGTGTCGCTAAGAACATCAGCATCAATTAAATTGTGACTTTTCTTTTCATAATTTAAAATCAACCGTGCTATAAACATTTGCCTGTGTTTTTTAAATGCTTTCCCTCTCTAATACATTGTCTCATATTTTAATCAATTGCAATATTTTTTTAGGATTCCGTTGCTCAAAAGGAAAAAACGGAACGCTTAAAATAGGATTACTTTAGATGACATGTTCGATCTCAGTGATGATGGCGATATTTTTTTAAGAATATTCAGAGGTTTTCTCTTCCCCGTTTCCGCAAAATGCTTTAGTCAATTTCAGTAAAAAAAGTTTTTGTAATCAGCGGGTGTAAAGTTTTCTGCGATTTTCTGATAATTGACCTAAGAGCTGGCTTTTACCTTGTGAAGAGAATAAGCATTGCCATACAGTGGCAATGCCGCCCGTGTTTTGGGTACATTATCAGTCGACAGCGATGCGGAGGAGTATTTTGACATACTTTAGATTACTTTTAGTTAGTTCTTAAAGTTTTTTTTATTTTGTGTATTTAGGTAAGTATACATATTTATAATAATAGTTTTTGAATATATAAAACTGTAAATATTATAACTATTAAAAATAAGTTAAATGTAGGTATTGCAATAATTTTCTAATAGTATCATATTTCACAATATGGAAAAAAAATACAAGTTTGACATGTTGTGGAATAAAATGTTTTTCGTAAGTTTCTGCTATCAAAATAGGTAGCGGATATTTTTTTTTCATTTTGAACCTGTCGAAAGACGCAGATGTCAATAATATGTAAACACGCTGGATTATTAGAATCACACGGTGTTATATTTTTGGTATCAAAGTAGTTCGCAATTCGAAACGGATACTTAAATCTATATATCTATTATGTTCTGTTTTCCGCACTTAGTCCTTGGTGGACCATTGTGCATGAGCCATGGCGGCCTTCACTCCAACCAGCCCACCTCACTCTAGAAACAGATCAACAGATACTTATATCTAAACCAATGTATATTTTTAATCACACTTATTACAATGAAATTTAATAGGTAACCAAATGTTACCTCACGAGGTGAATACATTAACGACTTAACACCTTTATGCTATTCCTCTTAAAAATCACTTTAAGGAACATTCATGATAATATCGACATCACCGCGTTTCGTGTTTATCATATTTTCTTTTGACTTATTTCTGGGCAAAAATAGTTTTAACCAAACCGTTCAATGTAACATGATAAACGTGATAACGTGACTTCTTATTTAGACCATCCTTCTTTACCTTGGTTGTAAGTTTGCAAAGAAATATTAATGATATCTACATAGGCACTTATAAAACGTCAGAAGCTAGTGCACGGTTCCAATCGTTTCCTATCGAAAAGAATATTTATGTTGGTAACGTGTATAATACCGCTAAAGTTGACGATTTCAATAATTGAAACGAAGAAAATGTAAAAACTGGTAAAACGAATAATCACCACGTGAGGCTATTATAGCATTCAGAGGCCCTACCACAGGCTGTTAACGCGATCCATTTTACGACTTAAAATGAACTGTTAAAAGAATGGAGCTATATAGGCTGCATAGCTTCTTTCTAGCTCGCAAGCTTGACATTTCAGCATGTCATGGTAAAGCCCCTGACTGCTTTCTATTCTGCGGGATTATTTAAAAGTGTCACCCTGGCTATTGAACGCAAACGGCAACTAAAGGCACACTGTGGGTTTCAGTCAGTACCTAAAAGTCTGACACTCAATCTCGCTATACCCAAAGTGGGAGGAGATATTGGACAATTTAAATTTTCACATAAAAAAATGATTCACGTTCTAGTAAAAACCAAACTTTATTTGCCATTTAATGTTATATAAGTAGGTACACAAATACAAAAAAGTATTTGGTACTCTTTAGCCAAAGTCCGGTAAACGCCCCAAAATCATTGACGCTATATCAAATATCGCTATGTCCACTTAACCAGTGAAATGCGTCACTGCGTTCATTTCATTAGTCATCCTAAACTCATCGCCGCACCACGACCTTAATTAAGTTTTTCCATGACCTCTATGAATCAATATAAGCCACCCCAATGCCATCCCTCATCCCAAAGGACAGCACTAAAGGGCAATGCTGTCGACAAATATTTACATTACAAAATTAATTTCTTCTTTATTCAGTTTGAATTTATTCGCTCTTTGTTTTTCAAACAAAAATGTATTTTGCAGGATAACATTTGAGTCATACCTACTCATATAACTAAACCCTGTTATATGCAACATGTGCCTTATCGGTCAAATATAAATAATATGTACTGTAAGCCAACAATTAAGAGCCATTTTATATGTAGGTAGGTACTTACAACTCCCTAATCGTTAAAACAAAATTGGTTGTACTTAACAGGAATAAAATTTAAAAGAAAAACGTATTAAACGCCATTTTTGACAATTAAAAAAAGGGTAATGTAACTGTCGCGCAAAACAGAAAGATACTTATGAAGAAAGTAAGATTAGATTAGGTACTCAAAAAAATCTTTCCCATGAGTTACATATTTACCAAAATACAAGTCAACTAAATAATAACAATTTATTCGTATTTATATATTTCATTTTCGTATGATTTGGGCGTGTTTTGTCCAAGCAAAAACGAATTAAGTCTAAAAGCGATAAAAACGCTTTGTTTTACAAAACAAAATCATAATAATCTTCAACGTTACCTACCTACTCGTTTCGGAAATTCAGATAGTTTATAAATATAATGCTTGAATTAGACTGCAAACCACGACAAAAAATTAAGTAATTAACATAGTTAATCCATAACAGTCAACAGTGTAACTAATATCCTATTCTAATTATTAGACTAATTAGATATTGTAAAACTTTTATGACAATAGCTTATCATAAAAAATGTAATATCCTTACATACATTTTTTTTTACATTAAACATATCATAAAACAAAATCCTCCCAGCGTCTGCCTGGCTGTTCAACTCTGTTCGCTATAAACTCAAAAACGATTGAACTGATTTTCATGCAATTTTCACCAATAAGTATATAAAACGTGTAACAAAAAGAGTATATACATACCCAGTGCACGGCTTCTTGATAAGATAACAAACAGTACGGGAAGGGTTACCTAAGTGTTATAATACATGTACATTATAATAGAAAGTCGAAAATTTCAAAGATTTTTAACAGCCATGCGAAAATCTGTGGGTCACTAGTTTTTATTTACTTATCTTCATGCAATATAAAGTAGAAAGGCGGACTTAATGCCTTAGGCATACTCTACAATCTCTACCAGTCAACCTAGGGTGGTGAAGAGACAATAAAGTAAGGACAGAAGATTTTAAGACGATCCTGCTATTGGTGGAGAAAATAATTCCACAACTTCCGCATAAATGCAAACCGACTTTCGGCCGACCAGAGGCCCTAGTCTGCTATTTTTATAAATTCGTCATTCCAACACGATCCCATTGTCATTTTGCTAAAAGTTCGTAATCTGCTAATTCATAATGATCGATCACTGATCAGTCAATGGTCTCGTAAAAGAGTTGTGGTAGAATGACAATATCGACCTTATTAAAAGCAATAACTTCACAATGGCGTTCTAATGGTAGGTCACCGATCAAAAGAACTATCAAAATTTTAACAGATTACCGCATATGTCAGACATTCAATTGTCAGTATGTACGAGATTACCACTTCTTTCAATGGAGTGTCAGTGGTTGACCATTGAAAAGTCATAATGACGCTGACGCCATTATATTAACAGATCACCAAACTTGTCAAAATCAATAATTATGAAATCAATGATAGACCATTCTGACACTATTGTAATAGCAGCAGAGGCCCTGATATCGAGAGGAAGCGCATTCCACAGAAGGATGGACTGTATACAGTAGGAAGAATGGACCAAATCAGAAGTATGAGAAGGACAGAGCAGTAGGGAATAGTTAAAAGAACGCAGATTCCTTGCGTGTGAAGAACATAGATATTGAAAATGAGCAATGAGATAGGATGAAGGCGTGGGACAGTTAAGCAGAGATAAAAGTGTAGTCAGAGCGCGCAAACTTCTTCTCTGACGAATAGGTAACCATTTGAGCTCAGACCTGAAGTTCGACACATGAACATATTTCCTCAGGTTAAATATGAACCAGATGCAGTTGTTAAGAAGCCTATCAAGCTTATCCAGCAAGACCGCGTTCAGGTCAAAGTAACACACGTTACCATAGTCTATAATAGGGAAAATAAAAGTCTGCACAAGAATTGTCTTCGTATTTGCAGGTAAAAATTTCCTCAGAAGATACAGACACCGCAAAGTCCCGTTGACTTTTTGACAAACACTAGAAACTTTACTATGCCAGCCAAGCATCGAGTCAAGATGCAAACCGAGATCCTTTACACTAAGGCTGATGGGGATGACGGCAACATTGAAAACAATAGGAGGTAGAGAGCTAACCGCCACTCTACCTATCATGCGTAAACTAATAATAATAATGGCCTGACATTTTGAGGGGTTTACAGACACCCCAAACCTATCTGACCAGTTACTGATACCATCCAGATCCCGGTTTACATCCTCTACAGCGTCTGAGAAACCTTCCACCCGCACACGTATACAACTGAAGATCATCGACATATCTTTATGCCGATGACTGATATGAACACCGAAGACAGTAAAATTTATGAAGATAGAAAATAACAATGGAGAAAGAATACCGCCTTGTGCAACTCCAGCATCCAGATCACGCCAACTCGACGAGCTCTTATAATATTATAGCAAGAAAATACTGAAAAATATTAAATAAGCGAGAAGCAAAACAAAACATGATGCTGGTGCTGCCGCTGCGACTGCGGAGAACCTCAAGCGGCGGAAATATAACAACCTCGTCGACAGTTATATTTTTGAGCCGTTTGGGGTTGAAACTCTGGAACCGTGGGGTCCAAGTGCTCATACGCGTTTTAAAGAATTATCCAAACGCTTAGTTGACACTTCGCGTGACCCAAGGGCTGGCTTTTACCTCGGTCAGAGATTAAGCATTGCCTTAAAACGTGGCAATGCCGCCAGCCTTTTTGGCACACTTCCAGCCGACAGCGATGTGGAGGAATTTCATGACGCCATATTTTAGTTAGTAGTTTTTGCCTTTAGTATATATATATAGATTTAATTAGTTAAGTGCTTTTATTGAATTAAAGAACGACTAAAATAAATTTAAAAAAAAAAACATGATAATAAAGTTACGTTCGTTTTTCATAGATTCTTTAGAGCAATTAACGTTGTTTTATGTGTCTTAAGTAGTGGTGGCCGAGTGGTAACGGCCCCGACTTACGAATTGTAGGTCGCGGGTTCAAACCCAGCCAGGCACATTACTTTGTGTAATTTATTTCATCACCACTGCTCTTAAAACGGTGACTCTCCTAGAGAGAGGAGGCCTGAGTCCCAGCAGTGGGAACATTAAAAAGGCTGAATATGTATGTGTGTATGTAAGAATTCATAGCTTGACATTAAATAACAATGTAGAAATAGAGAAAATAGTAAAGTAACTCTTATCGCCAAAGTTGATAGAGTAGACACATTTATAAACACTACGAGGAAAATGCGTGAATACCACGCAAGTTCAAAGTTCGCAAGTTAGATTAGAAAATAATAAAATCGTTTACATTTAATTAATGGCATCGAAACGGCAATAATGCAGCTATGACATAATACGACACTACTAAACCGGGACATACACTTCCTTCATAATTCTGCCTGCCTTCATAATTCTGAAATCGTCGATGTTCATTTTTGTACAATATTTTGTAAATACTTATTTTAAACCAACATCAAAATTAGTTATTAAATGAAGCAATAATTTTTTAATTATGTGCGTGTATTATGGTTACTTTAAAGGTGCTATTCGTTGCCTGAATATATCCTTTTTATTTATTTTATTAGTTTTTTACATAAAGTATAAACTTATTTTATTTTGTTATGTAACTACAAATATGTATGTAGTTTTCGGATTTTGTCCTTAACTTTTTTTACATGACATTTTCATGATTCTAGATCTCCGGGTAGTCCCCTATAGATTTTGATTATCTGGCGAGTCAAAATATGGAGCATAAAAAGCCGAATCTTTATGTTAACTTTTTCTTTTCACTTTATCTTTTTCCACGTTTTTTTCTTTGCTTTAAGGGGTAGTAAATATGAGTATTTGATATTAATATTAGTTTGATATCTCCAATCCACACGTTCCTGAGAAAAATTATCTTGACAAACGGGTTGAGGGGAACCCTAAAAAATGAGTCATCTATCCAATTAAAGTGCTAGCCACCATCTTCAAATGACTTTAAGTTAGCTACTTAATGTACGATGCTCGGGTGTATGTACGATGTACGATGATCGATAACTCCACAGTTAAAGGTGATACAGTCGGGTTTCTGTAATCAACACTTCACTGTTCGCTATCAGAATAGTAACAGACAATAGCGTCTTATCAGCTATATCGTAGGATGTGTAGTAATAATAAAATGATATCTGTCAACATGACTGCGTTGATGAATGACTAGCGGCGGGTCATACGGTCTAGGTATATTTTATTCCAACAAGCTACTTTGGTAGCCAAGTAGTCTTTCTATTGTTTTAATAGATATGAAAGGAGTCTGTGTATCCTGCCCCCCTAGCCAAGTTACAATCGTATCGTTCGCGCTGAACGCTTCGAGTAGGCCACGCCTCCGATTCCTTTGTTCTGACGTCATCTCAACGCTCAGTCACGTGGTCCGAACAAAGGAATTGGAGGCGTGGCCTATTCGAAGCGTTTGGCGTGAAGGATACGATTGTAACTGGGCTAGGGGGGCTGATAGTGTAGCTATCAGGATACCCTACATGACCTAGTGGTCTTTAAGTTGTTCATTCACTAACATTCATTCTAAAATTTTCCTATTTATTCTTGAATGAATAGTTTACTTCTAGGCAAGCGTGCTCCATAGTTAACTGAATCGTCGCTTACCATCAGGTAAGGTAGAGGTCAAAAGCAATTATAAAAAAAGAAATAAGTAACATCAATATCTTACAATGAATTATTCATTTCCTTTCAGATAATACCTAGGTCACTGAATTGGTTCAAACTTTATTAGGTAAAGCATGCAAAATCAATGAACGTCATCATACTTATTCATTGATTTCACACTCTTTTTTAAATTTCTACTTGCTACACTTATCTCGCTCTGCAATAGAATGTCTCTTTATGCTATTTCATTACATGTATTTGAGAAATTATCAATGATGAAATTAATAATCATAATTATGATATTAAATGTAGAAATATTAGTGATGTAATAATATATAAGACGAAATTAAGGAAGCAGGTTTTTTTTACAAATTGACATTATTTTTTATATTTTTTTAAGACAGATTGTCAAGTTAGTGATCAGCAATAACTAAGATAAAATTAGATGCTGAATGACGAATCGAATCTGCTGTATTCAGTCATAGAAGCCAATGAATGTCGTATTATCTTGATTGGTATAAGTGGGTCCATCCACCTTCCTTCATTCGGCGATGAGGTCAAAATGTTCCCATGCGACCTCTTGGGTAGGTACCAATAATTCTTTACAGGGAGCACATGCGAACCAAGTTCATTCACCACCGTTAACTCAATTACATCCTTACGACTTCACACAATAGCCCAGGTTCACATCCATCGATGCTCATTACTCAGTTAAAATACGAACGTTTTAACAAACTAGTAAGTGAACCAGCAATGGACATTTGATATTAGGCGGTCTGAACTGTACGACCAGCCTTCCTTTCAACGAAGTAATTTATGTCTTACAAGTAGGTACCTAGCTGGACCATTGTTAACAACATTGCTCACGAGTTTTTGTAACAGCTTGCGACAATGCATACCTGTTGTTTCTTACGACTTTATTATGCAATGCAGTCATTTCTTGAATAGCCTGAAACTCTAGTGAATGCACTGAAATGTTAGAAAAGTACCTAATAGATTTAATTTATAAAGCCCAATGGAGCGAACGGCCTTTTGTCCTTGACATACTAAGACTAACAAACTAGGAATTTCCTTCTGTTTGTTCCGCAAATTAGCCATTAAGGGTTTATTAACAACTGAGCTGCTTTTCCGTTTCAATTGAAATTTTTTTAGAAGACTAAAGATATAAGCAGGTAGGTAACTACACAGAAGGCGTGAGAACGAGATACTCACGTGCAATATGCGATTTTGTATATAAGCTGAATTGAATTTGCAATTTAATACTTAAAACGCTCGATTGAGCACAACGGTATAACTTATAATGGTTATAAACAATATTACGATGTAATGCCGCAATACATCATACACATGATAATGGCAATAATAAAATGTTTTGTTTTATTGTTAAAGGTAAACAAAAATGACTGACAAAGAAGCGGAACTGATTGAAAAGACTGAGACAGGCAATGGAATGGCAAGAGCGTGTGGAAGTGGCGTCAAACTAAAAAGAGAACTGGGCCTCTTCTCAGCAGTAAACTTAATACTTGGGGTCATGATTGGGTCTGGTATCTTCGTGTCTCCAGCTTCCGCACTTGAACACTCTGGATCGGTTGCCCTTTGCCTTATAATATGGACAGTTTCTGGAATAATATCCTTATTAGGTGGGTGTAGGTAAGACGCCTATTGATTACTAATGAAAAAATTCAACAGATAGGTTTCTTTTGATCATTGTTTATTTAATTCATATATTTTTCCAGGAGCACTGTCGTTTGCTGAACTAGGAACTGTAGTCGGAAAATCCGGTGCAGAGTATTCTTATTTTCAAGAAGCATTTGGGAACACACATAAGTTCTGGGGACCATTGCCGTCATTTATATGTGCATGGATTTATGTTGTTATTTTGAGACCAGCAGAAGTCGCTATTATCGTCATGACGTTTGCTGAATACGCAATTCAACCTTTTACGCCAGATATAGAACCGAGTTATAAAGAAATAGCTATCAAACTAGCTTCAGTAACTGCGTTGTGTAAGTATCCTTTGTTAGTTATTTAGTAGTAGTTAGATAGATAGATATATTCTTTATGGTACACTAAAAATACAAATTACATTAGAAACTTAACATTAATAGGGTGTCACAATGGGCGGTCTTATCGCTAAAAGCGATTTTTTACAGACAACCTTTGGATGGATTTAACAGAGAAGGAGAAAAAAGAAAATAAAGATAATAAGTTAGTTCAATTTTGTATTTAAAATAATAGAATAGAATAAAACTTTATTGTACACCAAAATAGTAACAAAACTTTTAAATAAACAATGTACAATGTTTCAATTATACAGATATTTTAATCGATTAGTAACAGATGAATCGATTGGGAAAAAAAACCGCTTTCCCAGTTAGCGTGCCCCACTAGTGCGCTACGAATGAACTGTCAGTGACTCGGTGTCACTGTCATGTCAATTTCAAAATTCAAACAACACTGGACGCGCCAGCGATTTATTTTCTAGATCTTGTATTCTTTATCAAGTTTTGATTGTTGTTTCTTGTGAATAACGATATAAAAGTGTTCAAGCTGATAAAACTTCTTATTCCAAGTAAGTAACAAACAGTTTATTTGTGTATAAGATTGTGGTAATTATTCCTGTTAATGTTCAATGTATTTTTGCGCCATCAATGTATTTTTATTCTACTTCTGCTATTTTAGAATGTCTTCCGATCGTAATAATGAAACAAGAGACGCTGTGAAACGCGAAATAAAAGAAATACAAGCACGTTGCAAGCATGAATGGAATGTTATCGACAATTCGCCGTTGGTGGCACCGAATGTTAACTTAGATCAAATAAACGAAAAAATGCTTTGTTATATCGAAGGAATGTCCACTGAGATCCAGAATACGAATACCCCGATTACAGTGGATGATAACCTGCTAACCAGCCAGTTCCTTAAAGAAATTAAGGATAAAACAAACCAGGTGGAAGAGTATACTGCTTTCATGAGAGGCTCCATACATGATATTGATGCTGAGATAAACAGGTAAGCTGAATTCTTTGATCTGAACTGTAAACTGCTTTATTTTATTCAAAGAAAGTCAATATATGTAGATATATGTAGGAAGCTTCACTAATGCATTCAATTCATACACTTATTATTACTATTTAAATATGGTCTAATTTTATTTAAAATATTTTTTATCTAAATAGACATTATCTTGTATTAAAGTCTCAACAATTTTTTCTTATCACCTTTCTAAAATAATATTTCAGGTTAAAATCCCTAATAACTATAACGCAAGAGGCTAAGTCACGTCCAAATTCAAGTAAACGTGAAGTTCAGCCGGAACACATTCATAAAGCTAAAGAGAGGTTCCAGACTATGAAGACGGAGTTACATGAGCTTATACGCTCACTGTTCCCCAGCTCGGATAACCTGATCATTGAGGTCATGGGGGTGAGTGAGATTTTTATGATTACTTTTAAGGCCTCTACACACGAAAGCCAGCGAGTTATTACTGGTAGGCTAGCCAGAGTACAATAGATGCAAAACAAGCCCAGTGGCATTACCCACCAGATAAAACCACCCCTATATCTTTGTGGTCTGGTTTAATCACCCCTTTATGTAACAGTCTGCTTCAAAATATTGTTTCTTACCATGATGTGACAGAAAAAAAAAAATCAGCTGTTAAAAAAAAGATCTACTCTTTTAGATTGAATTTATGATGGCATTGGCATGTAAGAAATACATTAAAAAAAAATGTTCTGATGATATGGACTGTGAATATTACTAAAGATTTCAATATGATCATATGCTAGCCAGTAATTTTGACTTATTGTCTATCCATTTATTTTTTATTTCTGTATTGTTTAGCTTCATTTGAGAATTAAGAGTTATTGAGTTAAATTTACAAATAGAGGGATTGTTTTTACCACCATATTTTACATCATAATTTAAAAATCTTTGTTCTCTTATATATATTCTATTGTTTGTTCTTGCCATCATGCCTATTTGAAGTTTTTTTTTTAAATTCGATTAAATACTCCAAAGATAATTTTAATCTTGTTTTTCACAAGTAAAATCTACCTACATAAGTTTATGTGGCAGTATTATCTGATTGCTCAAGTGTTCTTTATGCTTCTTAGAGTGTTACTAGTCTTGTGTTTATATAGAAGGAACTCATTCATAAATGTAATCTACATGTAGAGAAACATCCATCCATTTATCATCAAGCTACAATTGCCTTCAAAACTATCAACAGAAAAAAAAAATACTTTTATTAAACTTTTTTATTTTTCAAATAAAAAGTTTAATTAAAATATTTTTTTTTTAAGTAATTTTTTGTCCTCAGTCTAAAGAGGGGCAGTAAGGGGAGTTTCGATCTAACAAAGAATAATTTTTATTTCCAGCAATTAATGGCTGAGCATCTCAACGAGACGTCAAATGGATACATACCAATCACAAGAGAGACATTCCAAATAATAGAACTGCTGAAAGACATGAAAATTGTGACCGTGAACCCTTATAACAATATGGAAGTCAAATTGTCATATTGTTAGTTGATACTAACCCGCTGTGCAGGCCACTTCCTCTCCACAGAGAGGAGACTTGTGTAAATGGAACCTGGGGATGTTAACCCTTTAACCGCTTGCGTCAGATTTTTCCGACGAGTGTTTTCGTGTCCTATTCGCCAGGGTCGTGTTTTAGCGACTGAGTACTCCATCTCAATTAGTTTATGAGTTTATTCATTCAAAAAAAATACAAATCTTTCCTTTCTATAATATTATTATAGATAAAAAGAAGGGACCATATAAATACTAATTAGTGTTTAAGTTTAATTAAATAAAAGTTGTTTAAGTTTAAAATTCTATTTCTTTTATTTACATGCCCATTTTAACTTATTTAGCGCCGCAAAACAATTTAAGGTAGATATAATTTTTGTATGATTTCTGAAGTCCGTAATTTATTATTATTTATACTGGAATGAATACAGTACACTTGGAGGAGCGCGGGTAGATTTCCCCCTCTTTTTAGGCTTCCATACCTCGAAAGGTAAAAACGGAACCCTTATAGGATCACTTTTTTGTCTGTCCGTCTGTCTATCTGTCTGTCTGTCTGTCAAAACCCTTTATCTCGAGAACGCGTGAAGGTATCGAGTTCAAATTAAAACCATATACTTAG
This sequence comes from Mythimna pallens, assembly GCA_961205895.1. Classification (NCBI taxonomy): domain Eukaryota; kingdom Metazoa; phylum Arthropoda; class Insecta; order Lepidoptera; family Noctuidae; genus Mythimna; species Mythimna pallens. The sequence goes on from OY540844.1 coordinate 20,413,003, forward strand.
GTCTTGTTTTTTTCACAGCAACAAGGGACCGCCCCTTGTTGCTGTGCGTTTATGTCACAAAAAACGTATATTTTGACACTGAAGGGTCATCATCATCATCTTCCTGCCCTTGTCCCGTGTTATTTGGGGTCGGCGCAACATGTTTTTTTCTTCCATTCTGCCCTGTCATTCGTCATGCTATCACTAACTTCCTTTTCTTTCATATCACTTCACACAATCCATCCATCTTTTCTTTGGTCTCCCTCTCCATCCATCCACATGTAAACTCATAACTCTTTTTGTAACATGCGTTTCATCCCTCCTCTTCACACTGAAGGGTACCTATCAAAATTCATAGGGTACTTCCCGTTGACATAGAATCCTGAAATTTGGCATGAAGCAAGGTCTCGATAATACAAAAATCTGAAATTTGTAGTTACGTCACAAAAAAAACTGCGATTCGGAAAAATCTTCGTAACTCAAATCGGGAATTGAACTGTTTTCATAGGTAAGTGAGTTTGTAAGGAACCCTCAGTGCGCGAGTCCGACTCGCACTTGCCCAGTTTTTTTTTGCATTATTTGGTTAGATTTAAATAACATGTAGAATATGATTTTTACGAAAGCCTTTACGCTCAAATCGGGCTATTAGGTACCTACATGGTCTATTAATTTGACTAGGTACGTGGTTCTCCCTTTTTTATACCTAAATTTTCAAAACAACCAATTCAATTCAATATTATAGCAGGGAGTATTGTGGTTAATTAACTAACAGTTTGTTTGTTTTCAGTTGTAATGACATACATCAATATAACGAGCGTCAAGTTGTTCGTCAAAGTACAGAATATATTCGGAGTGTGTAAAGTTTTTGCGTGCCTCATCGTCATTGGAGGAGGAATCTATGAAATTTCAAAAGGTATCTCATACTTATTATTTTTTTTTAATATTTTATTATATTAGCTTGTTGTAGTCTAATGTTCCTGCTGTTGCCTAGACTTTTCCTAAGTATTTTTGGGCAGTTTCCAGTCTAAACGGGGATGTTGCTCAGTCCAGGCCAGTATTTTATATGAAGGTACTACCTATCTGTAATCTAGCAATTTGGTATCAACTCACCCTTGGCAAGTTTGGGGTCATGTTTTGTGGTTTCTGTTCTGACTATCCGTGACGACAGTCTACGACTGTTATTAATCATTTTAATTTAAATAATAAATTGAGCCGCAGTGCTAATGATTCAACGGACGTCGCCATTTATCTGTAATCTAATAAATCTGCAATCCAAGCTATTTCTAGCGACAACGTAGTTAAAAAAAAAAGCAAAATTAAGTTAATTTCAGTACCCTTAGAATGCAGATTCTATTTTTTTTTGTTATGGTTCTCCACTAGTAAGCAAGTTTTATGGTAACCAATGACAAAATGCCGATAAAAACTTATTCTACACAATGGTGCTGTTTGTGAAATGCTGGTTACCAAACTTAAACGCGAAACGGCATGATATATTTTTTTCTTTCACAACATTTATACAACGCCATCTAGTCCCAAATTAAGCAGAGCTTGTACTAGACAACTGATAAATATGCTTATACAGGTATTTCAAAATTACACCCAGACACAGAACAAATGATCGTGCTCATCACACAAACATTTGTCCTGGGTGAGAATCGAACCCACGACCTCCGGCTTAACAGTCAGGACCACTGACCAACAGGCCTGTCAAGTGTTATGAAATGCGGGTCATTTGCAATTTACCATTGAAGAGTTCCATTGTCTATCCTCGAAGATTAACCAATCTTCTCTAACATAATACTTTGACCATTCCAGGGAATACGGAGCACCTGAACAAAGGCTTTGAAGGCAGTACTTTCAGTCCTGGTGGCATTGCCCTCGCTTTGTACTCCGGGTTATGGGCTTATGATGGTTGGAACAGTGTGACGGTAGTCACTGAGGAGATAATTAACCCTGGAGTGTGAGTATTTTAAAAAGTAACTTATTATTAATTTCTTGACCTGAAGGGTGAACAATGGAACCCTTTTAGTGAGCTTCTGCTGTCCGTCTGGCTGTCAGTCAGCGGGCTACTTATCTATATATATAAAAGGATAAACTGACTGACTGACATATCAACGCACAGCCGAAACTACTGGGACTAGGAGCGTGAAATTTTGCACGAGTATTCCTTTTATGATGTAGGCGAGCACTAAGAGAGAATTTTCTAAAATTCACCCTCAAGGTGATGAAAAAGGGGGTCCTAAGTTTATATGGAAAAATCTACTTTCACGCGGGCGAAGTCGGTGGTAGAAGCTAGTATCTTATGAATCGTAATACCTAGTTAGTGACCCTGGCAGAATAAATGCGAGAGGTTGTGTTGGATATACCTATCCGAAGTGTAGGCGATTTGGTTACTGTTTCGCACCTATTGGCCTTCCTCGATAAATGGGCTATCCAATACTAAAATAAATTTTCAATTCTAACCAGTACTTCTAGAGATTAGCGCGTTCAACCAAACAAACTCTTCAGCTCTATCATACTAAATATAAATCTCTAAATATAAAAGAAGAAACTGACTGACTGACATATCAACGCAGAGCCAAAACTACAGGCATTATGAACGTGAAATTTTACACATGGTCTCCTAGGCGACCACTAAGAGAGGATTTTACAAAATTCGCCCTCTAAGGGGATAAAACGGGGTTCCAAAGTTTGTATGAAGAAAGCTAGTAAATATAAATAAATATATTTTGTTGTTTTGGTTGCCTATTGCTTTTTTCCTGTATAATCACACACTATCACCTGCACCTCGAACTAATATCTGCAAACCATCGCGTTTTCGAGCTCATTAATGATGGCCACACGTGATAAGCGGATTAGTGATCGATGATATTGTTTTGATAGTAAGGTATTATGACGGCGAACTCTTTCGGAAAACTGCTAGTTTACTGTTATTTAATTTGCGGTTTATCCGCTATTAGATGACCGTGGCTTATAGAAAGCTTAAGGCTGGCAATATAATATAATAATAACATTTTATTTATTTATTTATTATAATTAAACTACGTTGGGTCGGCGACGTATTGTGCTGAGTCGTGGTGATATAATTAATAACATATTATTCCATAACTTTCACACTACGCCATTACGCTAGTTAGTCCCAAACTGTCAACAAAAAAACTACTAGTCAACTGATAAAATACTTATGTACAAGTTATAGATAAATTACTCCCAGACTGAAGAAATTGTCGTGCTCATCACATAAACATTTGTCCGGAGTGGGAATTGAACCCACGACCTCCGGCATAGCGCCCAGGGGCCCAATAAGTTGTACCAACTCCTGATCCCTCCAGTCGTGCCGGAATACCGTCCCATCAGACTACATGACCGTAATTATTAACTGTATTGGCTGCTGCCGGCGGCTTCGCCTACGAGATAGTATGATTTCTTACATACTTCTGGTATAAAAAAATCTATATGCTTCTCCATAACATGGTCTACCCTTCATGCGTGAAGAAGTAATAAACACACATAAACTTTCACCTTTGTAATATTAAGTGTGATGCGATGTGTGATACGTAGGCGGACTTAACGCAAAATATTATTATATACCAGTTAACCTTTGGGTTAAAAAGACTATACTGTAGTCTATGGTGGACAATGGCAGTGAGAGCAGTGTGTCAGTGTCTGCGCACACACACATGTGCACTATAATATCTCCTCATAACTAGCCATCGATTGGCTAGTTTCCGCTGAGATTGACCAATAAGCAGCAGGAATAACAAACTATAACTCTCTTATTTCTTCCAGTAACGTCCCCCTCAGCATATCAATCGCTGTACCTCTAATCACAGCACTGTATGTGTTCATGAACGTTGCGTACATGACGGTGCTGAGCTACGGCGAGATGACGTCAGTGCCTGCGGTGGCCGTGGCCTTCGGGACGAGGGTGCTGGGGCCCGCCAGCTTTCTTATACCGTTGGGCGTCGCCATCGCCACGTTTGGATGTGCTATGAGTGTGCAGTTTGGTGTTACCAGGTTAGATATGTTTTGTTTTTTTCTTTGCTATTTAGGATGACTAGTGTCGTGATGGCGGAGTGGTTGAGGCACACGCCTCTCATGCATGAGGTTGTTGCGGGTTCAGAAGCGGGCAAGTACCAATGTGATTTTTTTCAATTCATATACACTTTTCTAAAGAAAGAAAGAAAGTAAGATAAAAAACAAAAAAAAAAATAGGTCTAGTTCAGCAAAAATGCCAGACAACTTCGTGGTAGTTGCCTGACGTTGGTTTTCAACTGAACCTTATTTACCTTACATACATAAAGCACGTAAAGCTGTTGGTCCCGTTTGCCATTCGTAGATCTTTGGCAGTCGTTACAGGTAGTCAGACACTAGTAGGTAAGCCTGATAGACAGTCGCTCAATGTAAACACGGATATTCAGCCGCATCAGGTTAGGCTGGAAGCCGACCCCAAGAAACAACAAGGAACAGGAGTAGGTTTTTAGTCAGTAAAAGTCTGACACGCCCTCGCGCTCCGCCCAAGAGCGGGGGATGTCATTGGATGGTTTTCACACCTACAAAAAAAAGCTAGTTGAGAAAACTCTCAAGGAGATGATGATTTAAGATGACTAGCAAAAATTATCATTATTATCTTGTCTTTATTCTGGCTGTATCGTATCGTTGCAAGATGAATAAATTAAGCAAGCTGGTAATCCTATGGTACCCAAGAAATGAGGTCAGAATACAGGGTCGCCCAATAAGAACATGGGTCGACAACCGCCTGACCTTAGGTCCATAGAGATCCTAGATACGGGTAGCAGTGGACAGAGTCCAATGAAAGTCAAAACTTTAGAACCAAGAGCGAGCTCGAAGCACTTCACCACTTTTTCACACTTTGCAGAGCCATCAAATGAGCATGAGCACCCATGAGGTTTTCTAAAAGCCGGCGCCCCTGGGCATAGTTGCTCAACCACTGCGCCAATCGTGTCGCCAAATTTATCTTTATTTTATTTCAAGTCAGGTGGGTGCAAGTGCACCCCTCTCCTGGCGCTCATGATCTCAGTAGCCTTTTCAAGCTATATCATCTTTCACTCATCCAGCATTTCTTTGGTAATTAGTTTGCCTTCTCTTATAGTGATTCAAATTCATAATCAAAACTGTCCTTACGTTATCGTACATTTTGTAACTTTAAGGTATAAAATGACGCGTCTGTTGGTGTCCTCGCAATATGATAATGAAAACTTTTGACTCGGGCGATCGACGGTGGTGACCGGTGCGTCTGGTCCTGGTTCAGGCTATGGTACGGAGCGAGAGAGAATGAGAACCAGCAACCTCCTTCTGATGAAAAGAATAATCAATTTTGTTTTTGTTATTTATGTATTTTTGTTTTCTTCAGGGTGTGTTACACAGCCGCGCGAGGTGGTCACATGTTAGAAGTATTTTCTTACGTTAACGTGAAGAGGTTGACACCAGCTCCCGCTGTTGCATTCCAAGTGAGTACTACCCTTTTTCAGATTGTTTCTTATTTGCAAACTGAGCGCCTAAAACAAATGCATTTGCAGCTTTGCTATGTTATTTATTCGTTACCTTTAGTTGACTGATAAATAATGTATAAAGTTCGCCTTTCCATCATTGCTTATGAAGTCTAAATAATAAATCATCATCATTTTCCTACCCTATTTGGGACGGCGCAACACGTTTTTAGGGTTGCGTACCTTAAAAGGAAAAAACTGAACCCTTATAGGGTTACTTTGTTGTCCGTCTGTCTGTCAGTAAAGACCCTTTTTCTCGGGAACGCATGGAGGTATCGAGTTGAAAATAAAACCATATACTCAGGTCTGCGGTCCCTTGAAGCTGTAAAAAATCAAACATCTGAGTTAACGAAAAAAAGATACGGCATGTAACAAAAAATGTGGGTACTTAAACGTGGTCTCATAGCACAAGTATGGGAAAAAATCTGAAAACTGTAAATTTGTTGTTACGTCACAAAAAAAAACTTTTTTTGCGATTCGTAAAAATCTTCCTTACTCAATTCGAACGGTTTTCATAGGTAAGTTTGTACGGACGGCACTGCACGAGTCCGACTCGCACTTGCCCGGTTTTTTTCATTCAATTTCTTTCCTATCACTCCTCACACAATCCATGTACTTACCTATATTTTCTTTGACTTTCTTCTTTATCCATTAACATGTATAAGTACCTACTTATTACTCTTTTAGTAAAGATTTCATTTCAACCTAACAGTCTCTTTTAAACTTTCTTTAATGTAGGTAGCTACTCATTTCTTACTTTATCCCTTCTCGTCACTCCACACATAATATGTACAGTCAGGGATCAAAATTGCAGTTGCACTCTGCCAATGCTGATGTGTCTAAAATTTCTTTGTTGTAGAAGTTCAATAGTCCACAACTAGTTTATTCAATACTTTAGATTCTATGCTACTAATTAAATCAGTCATGAACCATTGACCCTCTTCTACAAAGAAATTTTAAACATTTTAGCAATGGTAAGGTGGAACTGCACTTTTGACCCCTGACGTACCTACATCTACTACATGCAATATTTTTTATCGTCTTTTCCACAGTCCAAAGTCAAAAAATTATCCAAGTAATTTAGATATTAAAAAAAACGCTTAAAATAATTATGTAATTTTTGTTTCAGGCATTATTAACAACAGTATTCATTTTAGTTGGCAACATTAAGACCCTAATAGAATTCGCCAGTTGGTTCCTCTGGTTCTTCTATGGGTTAGCCATGGTCGCTTTATTAGTATTACGAAAAACACAAGCTACAAAGCCGCGGCCGTACAGAGTACCAACATTGGTGCCATGTTTCGTGTTGGTAGTGGCAATATTCTTATCGATATTGCCAATAGTACACGACCCATCGCTGAAATATTTGATGGCTGTGGGCTTCATATTGATGGGCGTCAGCGTGTACACCATATTTGTATATTATAAGAAAACTCCGACTGCTATATTAAGTGAGTATCTATGAGTGCCATGAAAATCTTAGTCTTAAGAAACTAATATTATTATACAGGCCTTACCATTCATGGCCATGATGTATTATTATATCAAGTGCGAGCGAAAAAGTGGAATGGAACTAAACTCGTAAAAAATAAAAGGCTCGTTTTGACATTTAAGAAAGACCCTAGAATGTAACTTGGAACAAAACTGAAAGAAACAATAAAATAATAATTAATTACAGTATTTAAAAAAATACATAATTTTTTTTTTAGCGCGTTGAATAATATGATGAATATATTGCGAGTATTCTTTTTGCGTATTTAAGTATTGGTTTTGACAATTAATGTCAAAACGGCCCTTTTATTTTTTGGCAACTTTAGTTCCGTCCCCTCATGTCGGTCTAATTGTTTGTTGTTTGTAAGAATGGTGTAGATAGTTCCTAGTTTCCAGTCAATAAAGACATTCAAGGTTACAATGATTCGCATAAACTGAAATGTGGTACGGTTGTTGGGAACACTTTTATATAAATGAATTGGTCCCGTTGAAATGAGTCCCGTCAGTACCTACCTACATCTGCGAAAACAAATTCAAGGTCAAGGTTCGCAAACAATTTTTTTCTTGATTCACCGTCTGACGTATTTTTTATACTTACCTTACTGTATGGATGAAATAAGCAAAAAAAAAAACCCGATCTTTGAACATTGTTTTCTTGCAATTAAGGGATGATGGAAATTTTTGCGACTTGCGACCCGTCCCGGCTTCGCACGGGTGCAATGATACTGAACTTGTGCACTATTATGAAAGTTTTTAGTGATTTTACCAGCAAACGCGATTGCAAACTTTAGACGAATTCAGGTTTATTATTAAAATAACAGAACAACCTACTTTCAACACCATTTTATGAGAAGGGAGTCCAGCGCAACCGCTGTGTCCCAGCATTTTAAAGATTTAAAATGCTGGAACATAGACACAGACAGATACAATACAGATACTAGTTGTCTGACATTCATGCTGAACTGGACCTATTTTGGTGCAGCCGTGAGGCACACAACTACATATTTTTTTTTGCTTCTTTTAATTTTTTTGTTTCGTGTTTACCCTATATTGTGTTTGTGCCTTGTGCTGAACCAAATAAATTCTTTTTCTTTCTTTCTTTCTTAGATACAACACACACATACACATACACAGACACAACACAGATACAATAAAACAGAATACAGATACAGATAACAGATGTAATAGGAATCTACCAAAATATTTATTTAAATTACATGCTGTAAAAGGCCATTGTGGGTTATCCCTAAGAGATACACATATACCATCGCGGACTTATACTGTAGTACATTATTTTGATCTATCTCGGAGGGTTCAGCCAGCGTTTGCAATGTAAGCGTAAAAAAACAGACACATTGGAAACCTCTAAAATGATCAGTGTTTCTCTACTATATTATGCATACTATTTATTATTATTATATTATACATATAAATCTTCCTCGTAAAACACTCTATTTAAAAAAACGCATCAAAATCTGTTGCGTAGTTTTAAAGATCTAAGCATACATAGGGAGCGATAGTAGGAAGGGACTTTGTTTTATACTATGTAGTGATAGTGGTTTCAACATTCGTACCAATTTCCAGCTCTATGCTAATGAGGATCAATCACATAATAGCAAATCCGATTTTTAATAAGTAGGTAGGTACATCGTATTTGTAATAATTTACTGAGCATTTAATTTTTTAAATTTATTGAAATCCATCAAGACATAATGGATTTATAAAAGTTTTTATGGAAACGCGCGCTCGCGCTGTACTGTTTACGATGACGTCATCTGTCATGATCCGTGCGACCAACGCGGGCTTGATCGTATGTATTCGCCGGTGGAGACCGATCATGTCAGATGACATCACAGCGAGTCGCTTAGTCGCTTATTCTCGAGCGCGTTTCTGGAACTAATACACTAAAATTGTTGTATTTTGTCATTTTTCGTCCGAATTAAATAATTTCTTCACAGTATTCGACGGTTAGCGGTTCATTTAGCGGTTTTGACGCTAAGGGTCTGCATACTCCACAAAAATCGTGACTTATCTTCATTACTGTAACTCTTATTTTCTAAGCTTACTTCACCAGACTAAAATGTTGCCTTCATACCATGTCACGAGATTATTTATATAGTTTTATAAATTGTACTTTCAAAACTAAATAAATAACATTTCGATATTTATAAAAACTTAACACTAGTGTTCACATCACATTTTTTAAACTATTAAAAGGCCTTTGGATAGTGAAATATCAATAACAAATCCAGTACCTATTACAACAAAAATGTAACTTTTTTTTTTTTTTGCAGGAAAATTCACATTCCTGACTCAAGTCCTGTTCGAAAGTGTGCCGCCAAGCGATCGTCAAGACTGATTTATTATTATATTAAATTTATAACTGTAAATATAGTACAAAAAGTATACAATAATAAATATATAGATGTAAGTTCGTCACTAATGTTTTATTTTATACTAGATTCTTTCAGCGGTTTCGCCCGCGTGACATTCTAGTAGCTTTCTCTGTACAAACTGGACCCTATTTCAATCCCTTAGGGGGTGAATTATGGAAAATCCCTTCTTATTCTTTATTTAAACCAGGGTGGATTGAAAAATTCGCGGCCTCAGCAAGAAAACAAAACAAAATATAAGCAAAAGTAATTTTATTTTTCCACGTAATCTCCACTTAACTCTATGCACTTCTTCTATCTGGTTTCCAACGCCTGTAAGCCGGTCATCAAAAAAGTCACCCACCTCAGCTTCGACCTCCTCATTTGATGAAAATTTTTGACCTCAAAGGTGTTTTTTTAGGTTTGGGAATAAATGAAAGTCTGAAGGTGCCAAATCAGGGGAATAGGCGGGATGGGGCAGTAATTCAAAGCCACAATCACGAATTTTGAGTTTTCACTTTTTTACTGAGTAATCCTGCCCCCCTAGCCAAGTTACAATCGTATCGTTCACGCCAAACGCTTCGAGTAGGCCACGCCTCCAATTCCTTTGTTCGGACCACGTGACTGAGCGTTGAGATGACGTCAGAACAAAGGAATCGGAGGCGTGGCCTACTCATAGCGTTCAGCGCGAACGATACGATTGTAACTTGGCTAGGGGGCTGGCCTTTTCTCTTTGATTGTTTCACGCAAGCGACGTAAGAGGGTGCAGTAATAAGCCGAGTTTATAGTTTCACCTTTTGCAAGGTAGTCCACCATAATGACACCCTTAGCATCCCAAAAAACTGACGCCATCACCTTGCCAGCTGACAAAATTGTTTTGGCTTTTTTTGGAGTCGGTTCATCAGGTTTTTTCCACTGCTTGGATTGCTGTTTTGACTGGAGTGTAGTGGTGTACCCAAGTTTCATCCATTGTTACAAATCTGGCCAAAAAATCTTGTGGATCAGCCTCAAACATTTCCAAACAGTCGCGAGAAATCATAAGGCGTATTCGTTTTTGTTCGACTGAAAGCAGTATACTATTGTAGTCTTTGACTGAAAGCAATCTGGGTACCCACCGCGCAGAAACCTTAGAAAATCCAAGTTCATTGACTATGATGTTTTGTGTTCGTTCATACGAGATGCCAATAGTGTCTGCAATCTCCCTGATGGTCAATCTCCGATCTGTCAATATCAGATCACAGATTTTCCCGATGTTTTCTTCAGTCGTCTAGACGTCATAGGCCGGCCAGAGCGAGGGTCGTCTTCAATACTCTCTCGTCCGCGTTTAAATTCAGCAACCCACTTTTTCACAGTCGTATACGATGGAGCAGATTCCCCCAATGTTGATATATCTTCGTGAATCTCTTTCGGAGTTTTGCCTTTTTTTTAAACGGAAAGAAATTTTGCCTTTTATTTAAACAGAAAAATCTACTTGAAATAAACCTGTTTAAAATATTACCCTAAAATACAGTGATAACGTGAATTATTTTAATAGATATTTAAAATGTATTGCCTGGACCATCCAGAAGCTTTTTGATAATAATTTGATTTTTTAATCAAATTTTTGTCGTCAATTCATATCTGTAAGTTTGACTTAGAACCTAAAAAAGTGAATCAGTTAGTACGGGCAACTTCCAGCCACTAGTCCATTGATATCGAATCTAGGCACTGGTTGATTTTACCTAGGTTACCAAAAATAACTAAACAACTTGCTGCGGTGTACTATAAAGAGAGATTAGATCTATATTACTCCGCAACAAGTCGTGCAGTTGCACGCATTTGAATTTGGGTATTAATAATAATTATAATGATGGCCAAAAGTTTCGACGACCATCTGTCGATGCGCGGTTGGATCAAGGGCCTGATACAGAAGGCAGTACTCCTCTATATGGCTCGCATTGTGAGGAGGTTTCTGTCTCTGGAGCCCTAACCACCGATAGCTTGGACCCTGCTCCCGACACCGGTGACTACCGTCGCTAAGTCAGGGCCACTAACCACTAGACCAACAGGCCAGTCAAATCTAGCGTGAGTTATGCTAAAGAAGGGACCAAACAGTTGCGGCATCTAAGTCCATGCGGATAGCGCTTATGCAAAGCTCGTGCAGCGCTTTGCCAGATGTGAATGAAGCCTAATAAGGTATAAGCCAAAATTATTGATAGTTTGGAGTGCCCTTGAGATAACTAAAATTCGTAAAGCGATTTTTAAAAACGTCATAATAAAAATCTTTGCTTTATTTTTTAATGTAACAACACTATTGGCTTACTCTATGATCAGTCCAAATTATTGGCATTGGCGACCGCCGAGTTAGAGAAATACAGAAATACAAATAAAAGATAAACGAATTTATTGTGAAAAATTGATGTGTGATTAGTGAAATATCATCATGGCTTACCACTACGTGGTTACTGCACAGAAACCGACCGCCGTGATATCATGTGTTACCGGTAAACGTCCATTTTCATCTATGTTATTGTCACGTTGAGGTTAGGCTAAGCTTTCGATGGTGGTAGAAAATATCGCGCCGCTCGCGCTATTTTAAGATGATTAAGGCTTTTGATCTGGTTTGAAGACAGAGGCGGCCTAGAATATATTATTTAAATTTGTACAGCTCTATTAATGTAGCAATGCTTTGTTTTCAGAGCGAGATTTTAGACCGTAGTTGTAACAAGTCATGCCTAGTTTTTTGCGAAAACAAAAGTGATGTTATCATACGCTTTTTCCTATGATTGTGTCATAATACTGTAACATCGAATAATCTTTAAGAAAATATTCCGCTGGGCTGTGTTTAACTTGACTGGACGCACCTAATGGGCGTTTAATTTGCAGGCTAGGATACTACCTACTACCTAGGATAGTTTAGGTTCATGGTTGTCGCACGTAATTTGCTGCTTAGGAAGTAGTAACTAGCTGCATTATGAAGACTGTTGATGATTGCACCCAGTTTCTATAGTCCTGTAAACTTTTTGGCAAAATGGGTTCCTAAATAGGGCAGTAATAGGATTCTGTTGTTTGATCATATCTTATTGCAACTTGGTTTTTCTATTTTATTTACCTCCTTAGTAAATCATCACTATTAGAAATCTACAGAAGTGCACTGTACAATGGGTCTATATATTAAAAAAACCTTGAAATTGGTCTTAGTTTATGTTAGGTCCACTTTTATACAGATAGTTTCTTTTATCTGTCCTGTTGTTAATAATGCGCTCCAGAAATATATTTGTGACTCCAATAACTTTGAAAAAATATGCTATAGGCAACTTCACTTCTCCGACGGACCTGAACCTCCTGGTTGCGAAGGTGTCCCGTCTAGAGATGTACCTCGTGACTCCAGAAGGCTTGCGCCCGATGAAAGAAGTGGGGCTCTACGGGCGAGTGGCCAAGATGAAGATGTTCAGGCCACCAGTGAGTAACTATCATTGTGTAAAAAAGTTTCACATTTTTACTATACTGCAGGAATTGTAACATTCTCATTTATATCTACACCAGAACTACCAAAACAGCCTTTACTGTTTTTATATACATACTTTAAGATAAACATTTACAAAAACAAGGATAAATATGTACAATGGGTGGTCTTATCACACAGCAAGTGCAACCTTTTACTGAACTGACTGAAAGTAGATAGATTTGGGGCTGTCAATTGTATAGATGTATGGGTGTATGTTACTCTTTCACGCAAAAACTACTGAAAGGATTATGAAGAAACTTGGTATAATTACAGGTAGACTATGTCTTAGGATACTTTTTGTCCTGGGATTATTTTCTCTTGGGATAATTTTCTCCTATCTCACAGGTAAAGCCACTGGCAGCAACTACTCATAAATAATATTAATTGGACACTTTAATATAAAATAGTCTTTACTGTTATGATATTAAGGCACTATACACTATAACCATTGACACATTTTTATCACATACAAACTGCATTTGGCTAGCCTTGATTTGTGACAGATATTGTAAGATGAAAAGAAGAAATACATCCTAATTTCCTTACTTCTCACTTACCAGCTTCTGCCAGCAGCTTTGCCTCATGAAATTAAAGGAAAACTGAACTCCTGAAATAAAAAGTATCCTATGTGATATTCCAGAGCATGATCTACGCTTGTGCCAAATTTGATTGCAATTTCTTTAACAGTTTCAGCGTGAAGGTGAAGTGTGATTCTTATTAACCACTGAGTAGTATGTACCAACCTAAATGGAGTGCTGCTGTACCGATTCATGTTATTTTCTAAATTAATGCAACAAAATACTGCAATGACTGTGATTGTATGTCTACTGGGCATAAAATAGGAATAAATAAAGAAAAATTATGTCAAACGATTATTGGCCTCTAAAACACATTCTTAAGACTATTAATTTTACTAAAAAATAGTGTGAAACCTTGAAAATATTAAAAAAAAATACCTTATTCCTTTTCAGTATGAAAATAAGGATCTAGTATTCATCCTAACAGCCCGTTACAATGCCATGATATTGGAATGGAGGACCACATCCAACGGTGAGCTAGAAGTTGTGACTAGGGCTCATGGCAATGTATCAGACAGAATCGGAAAGCCAGCAGAGAATGGTATCCTAGCTGTAATTGATCCGCAAGCTAGAGTGATTGGTCTTAGACTATATGATGGTCTGTTTAAGATTATACCGCTTGATAAAGATTCTACGGAGTTAAAAGCTGCTAGTTTAAGGTTAGTGTTGTGTTTACATTTTTTTTTTCCTTTCTTAAATTTTATTGTCACCTATAGTGAAGCTTGAACACAGCTAAAGGCAGCTATCAAAGCTAGTAATCAATAATGTGTTTTTTTTTGGCTCAACACAAAATCAGTAGATAATAATTCAATGATATTAAATTATGCTGTGCAGAAAAAAAAAAGTTGTGAACTTTCATATTGAAATTATTATTGTAGTGCTCATAAGTCTTATTCTGTGTACATTTTCTTGTTTTAGACTTGATGAGCTAAATGTGTTTGATGTCGAATTCTTACATGGGTGCTCAAATCCTACCATAATTTTAATACATCAAGATCTCAATGGCCGACATATTAAGGTAATATACGCTGATAAAATAAAAACACTGGCTATAATTCCTTGTATATAAAAATATTGATTTTATTGCCATTTACTTTAGACTCACGAAATAAACTTGAGAGAGAAAGAGTTCATGAAAATACCATGGAAACAAGATAATGTAGAGACTGAAGCTTCAATACTGATACCTGTGCCCAGCCCACTTGGTAAGTAATTAATGAAATATAACTATTCTATTTTTTATTAATTTTTCTTCATGTCAAAAAAAAAAACCGTATATGCTTAAGACGACACGACAGAAGTGAAAACATTATCAAGACCAGGTTAATAATACATGCTCGTTGGCTGAAGTCTGCCGATCTTATCCGAACGAGCGTTACATAGCCGAGCGTGACGGCTCAGTTTCAATACACACAAAATAGTGCTCGCGCCTTAAGAAATATTCATTTAAAAATTATAATTCTTAAAATAAGTACAACATTTGCAGGCGGCGCCATAGTCATAGGACAAGAATCTATAGTATACCATGATGGGCAGAGCTATGTTGCAGTTGCTCCACCACAGATCAAGGTAAAGGTTTAACATACACAATCTTATTTATAATAATCCCTGAACTGTTTAGCAAATTCGTAACAGGTGCTATGGTCAAATTAACAATACCTTTTTATTCATTACCAAGGAAAATAAATGAAATGGAGTGTGGTGTCAAACCAGTTCATTCAAATCCACCTGATTACAGAATCTCCACACTTGAAATGTTTAGTACTCCATTTCTATGTTACTCCATGACAATTTATTTTACAATACGATTTTCGGCTTTGCTACACCAACATAAAGTCGCAAATATAATGTTAACTTTCAGCTTACTCCTATAAACTGCTACTGCCGCGTAGACGGGCGCGGTCTGCGGTACCTTCTCGGGGACATCGCTGGACGATTGTTCATGTTACTGCTCGAATTGCAAGAGAAGATGGACGGCACTCAAGCTGTTAAGGATCTCAAGGTGGAATTGTTGGGTAAGTAACTTACAGTTTTAGAGTTCCATAAGCAAAGAATAGTCAACGGCCTCCGCTGTCCGTCCGTTCGTATGTCTGTCAGCGGACTGTATGTCATGAACTATAAGTAGACTATTCTATTCCATTCTAGCCCGTTTAAAATTTTCAGCGCGTGTATTTCTATTCTTGCTATAACAATTAATAATAAAAGATACGTGATTTCTTCGCCGTTATTTTTGTTTTGGCCCTATCGCAACGACAGAAATACATTAAAGCATCATAAGTGCTAAAATTAAAGTATAACAACAAATAATAAAACCTGTCATCTGCGTATCGGATTTATGCACAGAGGGCTCCCACCAGGGTACTTTTTTTTATTCTTGGTAGTTCGCGCTTGACCGCTATCTCACCCGATGGAAAACGACGATGCGGTCGACGATGGAGCGCGCTTACCTAGAAGTAACCTATTCACTCTTGACTTAAAGATTCCCGGGTTGTAGCCATCAGCAAACACAAATTCCGGCAAGGAATTCCACTCCTTAGCTGTACGCACAATGAATGTGTTCCCAAGACGTTTTGTGCGTATGGTGGGATGTCCACTATGTACCGGTGACGCATCGCCGTACGCCTGGTGCTCCGATGAAGGAACGGGCTAGGCGGAAGTAGGTTATGCAATTCCGACGCACACTCCCCGAAATGCAACCGGTAGAAAACCTACCGACTTGCCATTGAGCTAGAATATTTTTAGCAGATGCAAAGTCCTCCAATATTCGAGAATCCCTTGTATGCAAGTCTGACTCGTGCTTGTTTTTTTATAGAAATTATATGAAATTAGATAATTTAGATTAGGTAAATGCGAATGTTGTCAAAAAGTGCGAATGTGAAATCCATAATGCATCTTAGTTTAATTCTATTATTATTTATGACTAAGGTGCTTTGCATTCTTTGTAGGCACGATAATCACTGCGAGACTCAATTAAAAAATTAATCTCGTGTATTTCCTTTCTTCATTTTGAAAAAAATATATCTTAATGTATTTAGTAAACTTTACAACAGTCTCAACACGCTTAACTGCCTATATGATACGTGTCTACCATTCGCGTGTCGTCACATAAAGCAGGTAAAATAAGGCTATCACGAGTGTCAGTCAAGTCGTATTTATTAGTTTATCTGTTTACCTAAAAATGATAAAATATTAATGTAAATAAAAATTATCTGCTTATCAAAACAGTGGCTCCAGTCATACCCTATTTAAGGGCTGTAGTTAATATTTTTCCGATTTATGAACATAAATATTTTTTTTATTTTGTAATAGCTCTTGCTACTCGTAAAGGGAATATTTAGGGCCAACTTAGCGTTAAGCGGGCGCACGCGCGGGCATACGGTGCGTGTTTCGTGTGCGGCGGTCCCCGTAGCTTTAACAGTGTACATGTAGTCGTGTCGATGGAGAACTTTTATGTATTAAAACAGGCTCGGGGCGCGGCTCCCCGCGACGGGTGCCCGCGCAGGTCACCGCGACGCAGCACTTTTGCATGGGACCGCGCGGGCGCCCGCTTAACGCAGAGTCGGCCCTAAGTGATTAGGGTTCGTAATAACTATCAACTGTGAATGTCATCGTGATTCATCAGAAAGGATAGAGTTATGTGGCTGGTCATGTACCGTCAAAAGGGGTGAATAGAGGGCACGCCATAATCATGGCGATAAGTCACCTTTTTGAGGAGCACCTGGAGAGGCGTCACGGTGTCTTCACCTACACGGTGTGAGCACAATACAAGGGGAAGGACGGCAATAACGGCAATGGTGAGACCACACAAAGCGTTATTGTTCTTCCAGCACGCCAGGGAAAGACACTTGTAAGTGTCAACTTACAGCAGCATTATCAAGATTAATAGGATGAAAAAAACACCTAATGAGACCATGATACAACTAGTTTAAGGGCAAATAATTTTACTATGTGCGCCAAATTCCACACTTATAGACGTTAAGAAGTGTGTTATAAAAGTAAAAAAATATAATCTTAGGGTACTTGTAAGATCAAATTTTGCTAGTTGGGTTTGTTCCAATGGTTGGTTGGTATATATTCGCAGAAAGATTATTGTCACTAGTACATAGGGGTTATTTATAGTGTGGCCGGAGAATCTTAACACCGCGACGATGTAGAAAACGATACAACGCCATCTATCGATTCAAGCTAAGTTAATAATTCAACAATGATTCTAGCATTCCTATTATCACGTTAAATAACCCGTTTTTTGCAGGAGATATCCCAATACCAGAATGCATGACGTACCTCGACAACGGCGTTGTATTTGTGGGCTCACGTCTTGGAGACTCGGCTCTCGTGCGGCTGTCAGCTTCAAGAGACGAAGCCAGTCAGTACGTGCAGCCGATGGAAAGCTTCACCAGCCTAGCGCCCATTGTGGATATGTGCGTGGTAGACTTGGAGAGGCAGGGACAGAATCAGCTCATCACTTGTTCTGGTAAGCAGTTTTAAGGAATAATATCATGTTTTTCACAGATGTTTTTGATGCTTCTAGAACTCTTTGGAAAAACCTTTCCATCGCCAAGCTATTTGTAATTTTGAAACACATTAATCTGCTATTAGCAGCTAGTGTTTCTTTCCATATAAATGAATTTTCTGTATGTAAACGGTCAAACATCAATTTTATTCCACATACCACAATAATTATGATGTTGAAAGGCCTTACTATTCTTAAATTACATTCACCACAACCATGCATAAACAAGAAACTGCTATTATAAATGTGCTTTGATAGAATGATTGATATTGAGCGCAGTCTTTGAACCAGCACTCATACAGAACTCCAGTCTTGCATGATTGAGTTCTGTCATTGTAGGAGAATATGTAGGACTAAAATTGTTATGTTTAAAACGATCAATAAAGTGAAGTGTGACCGGGGTGTAAAAATACCGTTGGAACCTTTATGAGTATTAACTCATCCCCAATAGTATTTAATGTATTACATTAATTTATCACAATATGGACTCGATGGAAACCACCAGATAAACACCTTAAATAAAAAGATTACAACTACCGCCCGCCCGTCCTATAAGGATCTAACTCGAGTCATTGACGGCGTGTAGTGTTCCACGCGCGCCTCAAAGAGATGTCAGCATACCGGCTCAGGACGGGGGAATTTCCGAAACCCGTGGTCCTAGGCCGCAAAGGGCAACTGAAAGAGGAACTGAGGATAACCAAATATTAACCTTCTTCAGAGACAGTCGTGGTAAAAATACTATGAGCTGCGGAATTGTTCGAAAGTGTTACCGTCACGAGAAACACAAAGAGCAACTAAAGGAACACTGGTGAGGTTTAGTCACCCAGAGAGATAAAAATGCTATGTAAAATTAGACTTTAGCTTGATCTCAATTAAGTCCCTATTACAAAATAGCCTTATCTCCTTAGGTGCGTTCAAGATGGGTTCCTTACGCATCATTCGCAATGGCATTGGCATTCAAGAACAAGCATCCATCGACCTACCGGGTATCAAGGGCATGTGGGCGCTCACCTTAGCAGAGAACCAGACGTACCACGATACCCTTGTACTTGCCTTTGTGGGACAAACCAGGTAAGTTTCGTTACTAAATATGACACGATATGGTTTTATTAAAAGGGTATATCATGTATAACTGACATGCGGGGTTACTATGACGTTCAAAGCAAGATTGTTTCATTCTTATTTCAGTGTGGGTAAGAGACCGAGCTATACAGGTTGTCTAGCGCCATCTCTTACCCACACTGGAAATAAGAATGAAACAGTCTTACTTTAAGCGTCATGGTACAGGTCATGGTCAGGCTTTTAAAAGCTAAACTTTGCCTTCTAAAAAAAGGTGACATTGACATAAACCCAATTGTAAAAAAAAACTTTCTTGCAGTTTGATGATTAAAACCACCTATTGATGATTAGTCCATCATAGTGGTCATGTACTTTGTTTAGATCGCCCTGCCACCTTTTATGTGATCTGCTACAACACATTCTGGCTGTTTCAAGGCTCCACATACCTATAGTGTATTCGCGTTAGGAAAATAGTGATTCATTATTATCACTCAGCTTAGCGACACCATTTGACCAATTAGATCATAGCAAATTAGAAAGCCATGCTCACATTGACCAGTTGATGTTAAGCCCTTCAGACAGAAAGGACTCATCATCTTGTTAATTTTAAAAATAAATACCACACGTTTTCGTAAAAATAAAAGTAATAATACTGACGAATATGATTAAATTTTAAAATAATTACTTAATATTTGAAGATACTGTGCAATAAAAACTTTGCTTTAATATTAATGGTTTAATTTTTACCCCATTACGTCTTTACTTTGCAGTAGCACTGATGAGTCACGATTTTCTTAACGCGAATAAGCTATTTTGTTGTGTTTATCTTAGCACACAGTTCATGGTGTGATGTAGCCAACGCAAATCCAATTAAACTTGACAGCTTTTTATGTCAGTGATCTATGTTTTGGACTGCAGTGTGGTACTATGAATATAATCTGAAGGCAATCTCATAAAAACTTAAAATTATAGTAAAAATCATAGACTTTCATTAGAAGGTTATTAAAATATGGGAGTTATCACTCTGTTGGTGTGATGCGACTTTTGTGTAATGAGTGGTAATATTTTTGTGACCAGGGTATTAACACTAAGTGGTGAAGAGGTAGAGGAAACAGAAATCAAAGGCTTTGTTGCAGACCGACAAACGTTCTACACAGGAAATGTCTGCCATAACCAACTTATTCAAGTGAGTATATTTTATTGTAGTGAGTGTATTATATTATAATCATATTTTATTTTCATCACCGTTTCTTGAGTGGCAAAGACGAGAATATACTAAGTGTTACAAAGACATATTACTTTCTCAAGCCAAGAGCAATCGCGGTGTTTTATCGTCGCGTGAATTAGAGATAATTTTAGCACAACACAACATATAACGTGCTTTCCTAGCAAAAACATGCGAGGTAGCGTGGTCGCAATTCGCCAATATGCGACTGTTTCTAACAAAACTGTGCGAAGATGATTATTATTATTTATTTATTGTGCACACCTACCACAGTGTTGTCTTTTTTAACCCAATGGTTGACAGGTAGAGAATGCCTTGTGGCATTAAGTCCGACTATGTACCATCACTGTACATTAAGTTTAAATAAGTAAATAAGATGAGTATTTCGGAAACGGTGCGCAGCTAAATAGTGCGAGGGATGCGTAATGGACTCTGTGTAGCTGTGCGCGGATAAACAAATTTATCGCTTGCATTCCTCGCACACATTACGCACCGCTTTGCTAGGTTTTTTCCACCTCAGCTGTGCTAAGTCTGGCTTGAAAAATGAAGTTTTTTCTCGCGTATCACCTTGTTACGTCACACACTATCGTGGTATAGAAAAATATCTCAAAGCCACTTTCTACACGTTCAAAAAACAAAGGTGTAATTTAATTCATTGTCACCAGGTAACAGATGAAGGCATTCGACTCATAGCCCGCAGTCCGTCGGGCTGGGCATTAGCCGCCGAGTGGAAGGTGTCTGGTGCACGCGGCGTGTCTGTGGTGGCGTGCAGCAGTACTCGCGTGGTTGCAGCGGCCGGTCCGCGTTTGTACCTGGTGGCCGTGCACGACGCACGTCTGGAGCTGCTGGCGTGAGTATATTGAGTGGAAGGTGTCTGGTGCACGCGGCCTGTCTGTGGTGGCGTGCAGCAGTACGCGCGTGGTTGCAGCGGCCGGTCCGCGTTTGTACCTGGTGGCCGTGCACGACGCACGTCTGGAGCTGCTGGCGTGAGTATATTGAGTGGAAGGTGTCTGCTGCACGCGGCGTGTCTGTGGTGGCGTGCAGCAGTACGCGCGTGGTTGCAGCGGCCGGTCCGCGTTTGTACCTGGTGGCCGTGCACGACGCACGTCTGGAGCTGCTGGCGTGAGTATATTGAGTGGAAGGTGTCTGGTGCACGCGGCGTGTCTGTGGTGGCGTGCAGCAGTACGCGCGTGGTTGTAGCGGCCGGTCCGCGTTTGTACCTGGTGGCCGTGCACGACGCACGTCTGGAGCTGCTGGCGTGAGTATATTGAGTGGAAGGTGTCTGGTGCACGCGGCGTGTCTGTGATGGCGTGCAGCAGTACGCGCGTGGTTGCAGCGGCCAGTCCGCGATTGTACCTGGTGGCCGTGCACGACGCACGTCTGGAGCTGCTGGCGTGAGTATATTGAGTGGAAGGTGTCTGGTGCACGCGGCGTGTCTGTGGTGGCGTGCAGCAGTACGCGCGTGGTTGCAGCGTCCGGTCCACGTTTGTACCTGGTGGCCGTGCACGACGCACGTCTGGAGCTGCTGGCGTGAGTATATTGAGTGGAAGGTGTCTGGTGCACGCGGCGTGTCTGTGGTGGCGTGCTGCAGCACGCGCGTGGTTGCAGCTGCCGGCCCGCATCTGTACCTGGTGGCCGTGCACGACGCACGTCTGGAGCTGCTGGCGTGAGTATATTGAGTGGAAGGTGTCTGGTGCACGCGGCGTGTCTGTGGTGGCGTGCAGCAGTACGCGCGTGATTGCAGCAGCCGGCCCGCGTCTGTACCTGGTGGCCGTGCACGACGCACGTCTGGAACTGCTGGCGTGAGTATATTGAGCAGAAGGTGTCTGGTGCACGCGGTGTGTCTGTGGTGGCGTGCAGCAGTACGCGCGTGGTTGTAGCGGCCGGCCCGTGTCTGTACCTGATGGCCGTGCACGACGCACGTCTGGAGCTGCTGGTATGAGTATATTGAGCAGAAGGTGTCTGGTGCACGCGGTGTGTCTGTGGTGGCGTGCAGCAGTACGCGCGTGGTTGCAGCGGCCGGCCCGTGTCTGTACCTGATGGCCGTGCACGACACACGTCTGGAGCTGCTGGCGAAAATTTAAAGCGAATCACGAAATGTGATTCGCTTCACAAATTTTCGCTACTTCCCGCTGCTGACCGACATCCTAGTGCACTCGTATAAGGGTCCGTCTACAGCATATTTAATTTGGTCCGTCCGTTGCATAGGCAACCTTCCTCGCCCTCTGGTGCCCTTCATTTTTGTTAATCAAGACAGCATTCCATGGAGCACGTTGCGTGACGTTTCTGCAAACAAAAAAAAATAATACGCACTTAACTTTCAGCGAGGTATGCATGGATGAAGAAGTAGCCTGCTTGGACCTGGGTCCTGGCGAAGAAGAAGCACTTCTTGGAGTAGGTCTATGGACCGATATTTCTGTGCGGGTGCTGAAGCTACCCGATCTCCGGCCACTGCACACTGAGAAACTGTCTGGTGGTGAGTTGCAGTTATAGATTTAAAAGTATTATGAACTTACTACTGCTAGGCTCCAAAACCAGGATAACTGATGTGGATCAAAGTCTTCCCAATGAAATAATGGCAAGATATTTATTTTATATAATTATGTCTGTGAATGAGTATATGGATTAAAGGTGCGTTACGTAGACGGGTGCCAAAGTAGCATAGAAT
This sequence comes from Mythimna pallens, assembly GCA_961205895.1. NCBI lineage: Eukaryota > Metazoa > Arthropoda > Insecta > Lepidoptera > Noctuidae > Mythimna > Mythimna pallens. The sequence goes on from OY540844.1 coordinate 20,435,885, forward strand.
TGGTGCCTTGAGACTAAGCAACGGAGTCCATGAAGGAGATGTCGGTGAACTAGACAAATTTCGCCAAAACTAGAAGGGAGATGCGAGATTGGAGGGAAGCCTTCGCCTGAAAAAAAAACATCTAAACTAATGTTGGTCGTCGTCGCAAGTCGTAGTCGTCGTCGACCATGTGTTAAATATTTTTATTTCACGACAACTTAATAGTCACGTACATTCTTAGGACTTAAGTTTGTAGAAAAAAAATGTATACTACTAACTCAAACCACAAAGCAAATATTAACACTCTTTTTTCCAGAAATAATCCCACGATCCCTGCTAATCTGTGTACTGGAAGGTGTGTGCTACCTACTATGCGCGCTCGGAGACGGCTCTATGTTCTATTTCACGGTGGATCAGGAGACAGGAGCACTCACCAACAAGAAGAAGGTCACTCTAGGAACACAACCCACTGTGCTCAGAAGTTTCAGGTACGCATACATCATACCGCATGTTCATTTAATTTTTATCATCGAAAAACCTGTGGTGACATGTATACCGCTACATACAAACTTCAAAATAACTTAAAGTTACACAAATCCTACATTGCGCTATTAAAATCATCCGCGGGATTTGAACACACAAAAGTTGCCTTCCAGATGCGACACCATCTGTTCAGAGGAACATCCCTTTTCAATGCAGGTTGCGGGACTTCATACACCTTGTTGCGCATACCTCTATAAACTGTAGACTTCGTTTGTATTAAAAAGTGTGTACTACGTATTGTGTACGGAAGACGGTTCCATTTTCTACTTCACGATAGACCAGGACACCAGCTCTTTCATCAATAAGAAAGTCACATTAGGTAGACAACTCAAAGTTACTCAGATACCAGTACAGAATGTGTAGTTAACGGGTATGTGATCGGTCTTTTTACACCCTGTATAAAAGCGAAATACCACTCACTGATCAATCACTATAACACTTACAAGCTTAAAATGTAACAGGTAGTTTCCTTATAGGGTGTAGACATCCGCTAACAACAGATTTTCCGAAATTCGGGATGAATTTCGGAAAAGGGTATCTAACGGGGGTCCAAAGTTTGTACGGAGAAACTGACTTTCACGTGGGCGAAGACACTGGCAGAAGCTAGTGTTATATATTATGTAGTGAAAACCAGGTTTTATTTTTAATCGACCTCAAAAAGGAGGAGGTAATATGCTCGGCTGTATGTATTTTTTTATTTGTCCTCAGGTCGCTCTCGACGACTAATATATTCGCGTGCTCGGATCGTCCCACAGTGATCTTCTCGTCGAACCATAAGCTAGTATTCTCTAACGTCAACCTCAAAGAGGTGACGCATATGTGCTCGCTCAATGCACAAGCCTATCCTGACAGGTGAGTCTGAACAACACATTATTTTGGAGTTTATTTTTACTTGGGTTCATTGAAAACTAAATATAAACGGAAGTGGGTAATTAAATGCCGGTTCACAAGTAGACAACTTTATTCTCCACAAACAATAACGATTTTTCCACACAACAATAACCAATCACTATGTATAGCCACAAAATAGATAGGTACAGAATTCAATCTCATGCATGTACTTCACTTTTCATACCTTCGCTCGGCGGGCGCGCTAGGGGCAGCGCGTGGCGCCCAACTGTCCGTGTGCGAGCGGGCGCGGTGATAAACGCCTATCTAATCTGAATTGTAAAAATATTACATGGACACAAAATCATCTTCTCTTTCTCGGCGCGGGGCCTGTTATGTGTTACGTTAAAACAAACCATCAAACTACAAACAAATATCTACTTACTTCTCTGAAACAACTGCTAGTCTAAAAACGTCAAAGCACTGTTTAATGTTGAATTTAAACAACCATCCTCTGAACAGTTAGAATAACGTTTTTTTTGTTGAACCATTTTTCCACAAAAAAGATCACAGTCTCAAACGGATAGCACTCGAGCTCTCATTGAGCTGAATTGAGCCGAGATATCGTGTCCGTGAGCGGTGGTTACGTGTGCGTTGCTTGAGCGCGCTTTGTACGTAGATTGACTTCTGTACCTATCTATTTTGTGGCATAGCACTATAATCCATTTAACTATCGCAAAGGATGGTGGATTGGATGATTTCCACATTCAAAAAAGGGTCGTTAGAAAATATCATTTCTCGCAGTTCGCAATGTATCGCTGTCGTAACAACTAACTCACTTTCGGTCGGGGAGATCGCTTTTATACGCCGAGCCAGGAATATTCTAGAAAAAGACGTTTCAAGACCACTCTAGAACAATGCAGTCGCTTCATAGGTCATAAATAAAAAATATAATTTTCTAGAATCTTGTGACATCATTCGAATTTAGACGATAATGTAATCACAATAGACCTCCATTGTTATTACAATATCGTCTTTCTGTGACCTTTGATGGAATTACTAGAGCTTGGTATGGACTTCAATTCTAGAATTTTTACTCAACGATGCGTTTTAATTATATTTGATGCTACTGGAGATATGAATTGTTAAAGTTTTATATTTAGGATGTACACAATATCTGTATCTTATATTAGTGGTTCCGGTATCTTGTTGGTCTTTCACTTATAGGAGACCACAGCATGCACAAAAAGTTTAAGCAACTAAGCTAACAAGAATAAAATTAAATATACATTACAAACATGATATAAATTAATAAAGATAAATACTTGAATGATGAATACTTTTTATTGTATTCAATTTACTTAGAAACTATAATTCTACCCTAATTTATTTGACTAAAAGACTGCTTAAACAGAGGTGAATCCTACGCACGTAGGATGTTTTTAAAAGATTTCAAGCTGAAGAAAAATCAAGTGACTAACTGATACAAGTGATTTGACACAATCCGCGCGTGCTAATGTGGCCCTGTGTCCCACGCTGTAAGCCTTACTTCGGGTAGAGCTTCTTAACCTTTTATCGCCTATGTCGAATATATCCGACAAAACTTTCACGTTTCTTACGCCAGGGTCGCACATCCACGACAAAATATCCACTCGTCAAGTCTTCTGTCACCTATGGGGATTGAAGGGCTAAACGAGATGGAGTTTAGATAGCGGCACGAACCTTGAGCGCTCGGCGAAAGAGCGGGGATCGTTTTGGCATCGTACAATATCGGCGAGCCAATCACTGTACAAGGATTGCACTCCCCGCCCCCGCATCTCTCTTCATACCTCTAAAGAGACCCTATATTTCACTTCAGCGTGCTTCTGCGCAAGTAGAACTGTAGAAGTCAGCGCTCAAGATCCGTTCCGGTATCTGTTCCCAATTGCAAACACACGACTCTCGCTAATAGAACATGAAAACACTCGTCGGATGAGTCCGACGCAAGCGATTAGAGGAATATACTTGTCATAAATATGTTAAATTGATATTAAGCTACGTTCTCTAGTTTGGCGTTAGCAACAGACAGCACGGTCACGATAGGCACCATTGACGAGATACAGAAGCTGCACATCCGCACCGTGCCGCTTGGAGAGACTCCCAGGCGGATCGCCTATCAAGAAGCTTCACAGGTAAACACGAAAACAATAATCTATATTAATGTTAAAAAGAGGAAAAATATGATTTTTTGTTAGTTTGTAGTTTAAGATTTAACTCAAAAACTACTTGACTGATTTTAAAATATTCTTTCACCATTAGAAAGCTAAATCTTCACTGAGTAACATAAGATATTTATTTTCTTTCATGCAGGCGAAGCCGCTGACAGAATCTCGTGATTTATATATATGGTGACTGGCAATTAGTGTACGATACTTAAACACGTGATTGTGCTCATGATAATAAACAATTTTTAATATGGGAGCAAAACCGAAATCGCGAAAAAAATATCAGCTGTTCAGTACATTAGGCAAACAAAAATGTACTGAACAGCTGATTTTTTTTCGCGATTTCAGGTTTGTTCCCATAGTAAAAGTTGTTGGTTATCATGACCACAATAACGTGTTCAAGTATCGTACACTAATTATCAGTCACCCAATATACTCGTAATAAGTTTAACATTAATCACATAACGAGAAACAAAGTCATAATAAATAAGTTAATAGAAAATAAGTTGCAATATTTTCCGGGGGTAGTAGGTCCTTGGGTGCACTTGCATAGCGCGTACAGGGCTAATCGTCAGTTGGTACCACGTTTCCTGAAAAGTCTCTAAAAGGCTTTGGCGAGTTGGTTTTGGCCCTTCGTACGCCTTCTAAATGGTATTAGAAATCTTTGAAAAAGAAAAAGTTTGATGAAATCGGTAAAGTCCTATTCAAGTTATGCGTGCCTAAGGGAAATAGAGATTCATTTTTATATTATTTCATTATATCCCAAGCGTTCGCTCGCTCATTGTCTTTCTACTGTGTCTCTAATTATGATACTCAAAAGGTTAAACTAGCTTTTGCTTTTTTTTTACTCTATTCTACTCTAGCCAACTCTACCCTATTCTACCTTACTCTACCCTAATCTACTTTAATCTACCTTACTGTACCCTACCCAACAACCTTGCCTGCATGCTGGTGAACAAAACAAAGAATTAATAAAACTGGTCCTGGCGTTTTTAAGTTATAGCGTGACCAGGAGAAATATGGGTTAATTTTTATGTATACAGATTGTAAAAATAATTTAATCAAGGTATGATAATGGTCTGTATAATTTGCGTTTAAGAAGGTCCTTTTTCACTCGCTTATGGTCAACATCGAGCATGGTTTAAATGCTTGTTACTTCATCTAACGCAATCCAATGCGATGATTGACGAAAAGGCAACGCGAAAAAAGAGAAATAACGCAACGATTAGCATTCCGTAATTCCGTGATTTCCTCGAATATTTTTTTTGTCGAGGAAATACGTGTTTTCGTAAAGCCATAAAAATTTTGAAAAAAAAAAAAAATTTTGCATTCAAAATTTTGATTAAATTAAGATGTATCAGAGTTCATGCAAATAGCAGATTTTCGGAGGTCTTTATTGGATTAGTTTTACACAAATTTATAAATTGATTTCAATAGAAGCCTAGATAATATCCACAAGATACTGTGTTTCCAAAATATCTAATGAAAATTGTGTAATAACGTCTCATAATCGCGTAAGAGCGGTTGTATGAAAAACAGTGAAAATGTATGTTGAGTTAAAATGTCGCGTGTTAGTGAGAAAAAGGGATGGAGCTATAGATCCTAATGGCCCTTTAACAATTCAGTTTACGTTTTCAAATGGATCGCGTTAAAGGGTAGGTAGGTGGTAGGGCCTCTGGTCATGAGTTAGATCAACGCGAAGCGAAATGCGGTACGGCGTTTGGCGCCTTTTACTTGCTTTATACGCTTGTATATATTATTTTGTACCATCCGCTGCGCCGCTATTCACTTCACTGGTAGCGGCGTCATGAGCAGGCAGTAACACGTGATCCTCCCGCAGACGTTTGGCGTGATAACGATGCGCGTGGACAAGCTGGAGTGGAGCTCCGCGGGTGGCGGAGGAGGCGCGGCGGTGGTGGCCGTGCGCGCGAGCGCGTCCACGGCGGCCGCCGCCACGTCGGGCGCGCCGCTCGCGCAGCCCAAGCACGCGCCCAACGCGCTCGACCTCGAGGTGCACAACCTGCTCATACTCGACAACCACACCTTCGAAGGTAACACTAGTATTCTTCCTATTCATCCATAGATCACTAGTTAAAATTCGGCTCGAAGGACCAAAAAGATTTATGGTTTGTTACCGTACGTCTTTTGCTGATTGATAAAGATGCTGAACGATATATAATTAAAACAATAAGCTTATAATTTACTTGATACGTGTATTGAGTCCACGACCCTAACTTATGATAAATGAGGTGTTATGAGATGCTGTGACGCGGTCCGAATGTGAACTGAAGTTAATGTAAAATGTGTGTTAATTAATTACAATTCAATTATGGTGAGAGATCTATGTTAACTGTTTACCTGCGGGTGCTTACCTACCTACCAAACTGTTCTGTGTTACATTAAAACGAGCCATCAAATTACAAGCAAATACCTACATAACTCTCTGAAACAAATGGTACCTACTAGCTTAAAAAACGATAATTCTCTCATTTAATTTAAACAACTGTCCGATGAACAGTTAAAATAACTTTTTTTTTTTTTTGCTTTAAAATAGCACAAAAATGTTCACAGTTGCGTGTCTCAAGCGGATGCACTCGCACTGGTCCGAGCGCTCTGAGATATCGTATCCATGAGCGTTGTCTATGTGTGCGTTGCTCGAGCGCGCTTTTTAAGTAGATTGAATTCTGTACATTAGTGTTCAGTGCAGCTGCTGCGCTGCGAGTCGCAGATTCAACTCCCGCACTGTATTTTTATGACCTACAGTTGGTCTTTTGTTTAAAAACTCTCTTCATGTTAAAAATATTGGTTAGAACCCCACAGCTAGCAGATTGATTGATGCATACATTCCATCTTACAGTTCTCCACGCACACCAGCTGATGACCAACGAGTACGCGATGTCGCTGGTGTCGTGCAAGCTGGGCGATGATCCCAACTACTACTACGCCGTCGGCACCGCCATACTGAACCCGGAGGAGTCGGAACCTAAACAGGTATGCGTTTGTCCATACTTCCGTACTAATCCCAACTAATAGTACTTTGTTAAATTATATATAAAGTAGTGCTTGACTGCGATCCCACCTGGCGGTAAGCAGTGTTGCAATCGTTGATGGTGGATGGTGTGGTCCTGTTTCAATCAGACCTTAAATATAACAACAGAACACAACAACAACAAATAACACAACAATTACAAACAATACAAATACACAACAATAACACATCAACATAACAATGACACATTAAACAACAAACACACCTGACATTTTAATAATTATGATTGTTGATCGATATTAGTCTCTAGATTCATAATTATTGGTTGATGATGCCACTGATTTTGTAAATTTTTTATTTGATCACGTTCATCATCATCATCATTTCAGTTGAAAGAAGTCGACTGTTGGACATAAAAAAAAAAAAAACATTTATTATCAGACAGGAGTCCCCCAAGTATAGTCACAACGAGAAGTCCCGTGCGTTTGATTTGATCGCATTGCTCACATTTCATTTGTAAACTATCAGCATTTCGAAAATAATGTATGTACCCATAAAACCATTTTTATTGTTTTTGCAATTGCGCCACATAGTAAACACAAACATTGTTTGTTATTTAGTTTTGTACTAATACTGTATTATTATTACATTCAGTTCGACTTTTTAATTAATGTGCATATTTTATTTTTTCATTATTCCACAGGGTAGGATCCTACTATTCCACTGGTCAGAAGGCAAGCTGGTTCAAGTAGCGGAGAAGGAAATCAAAGGAGGATGTTACACACTAGTCGAGTTCAACGGGAAACTACTAGCCACCATCAACAGTACTGTAAGTATACCGGAACATCATAATTATTTATATTTTCTGCCCTATCCTTCAGGGAATTTAGGCGAGATGTTTGTTAATGATAAAATAATTCCCCAGGTACGTCTCTTCGAATGGACATCAGAAAAGGAATTACGGCTCGAATGTAGTCACTTCAACAACATCGTAGCGTTATATCTCAAAGTGAAGGGCGATTTTATATTAGTGGGCGATCTCATGCGATCGCTGTCTCTTCTGCAATATAAACAGGTGAGTCCTACTGAATCTTTCAAAACTTCTTCTTTTCGCATCTATGGTAAACTCGTTAAACTGTGTGAGAGACCATTATGTGGTTATTATATCTACAACATCGGTGGCACTCATTAAGCCGTCCAAAGTGCGAACTAGGTAGTAAGGAGTATGGGCACTTGGGGTTTTCTAACGTGGGCTCATGTTCTGAACAGGGGCACCGCATTCACATGAGTATCCGATGGGTCTGTAAATCATCACGCCACGAAGGCTGAGGAGATCGTGGAGTATGTACGCGTAAAGACAAACTGGACTTTGAGAGTCATGCAGTTGGAGACGCGCCATAATACTAATTTCAAGTCGTTTGTGGTGCGGGTGCCGACTCACCATTTAGAGACCTTCCTCAAAGGAGAGTTTTTGCCGAAGGGTGTCGTGTATCGACGATTTCGTGGAAGGATACCGACCTCGCAGCGGAACATGACGCCGTCACTTCGTGTGCAATAGTGTTATAGTTTTTTTTATACTTATGTATTAGTTTATTATTTTGTAAGTTTATTTGTGTATTTTATCTATGGACTTTAGTTGCCTGATAATAAATGATTATTATTATAAAACCCCAATTCGCCAAGTTGTGTTTGCAGCGGCCTAGCTTTCAAAAATAAATAAATAAAACATTGACCCTTGCCTAACATAGCAACTCGTTTTTTTTTAAAAAAATATTGTACATCCCTGGGTGCTTGTAATATATTTAAAAATAAGTTTTCATTTGAATTGTCTGCAAAACTTTTCTATAATTATCAGTAATTTGCAGTTTTTATTCATAATGTACTGGTATAAAGAATAATAAACAATATTATATCTATACCATCTAATTATTTTCAATTACGCTGATTTAGCGAACGTGATCATAACAACAATATTATAGATAAGATATATCCATAATATTAGTGTGACAAAATGTTTACTTACATTCTAACATTAAGGGTCTCATTGTAGATGGAGGGTAGTTTCGAAGAGATAGCGCGCGACTACAGTCCAAACTGGATGACTGCCGTCGAGATACTAGACGACGACACCTTCCTAGGAGCAGAGAACAGTTTCAACCTCTTTGTGTGTCAAAAAGACAGGTAAGAAGAAAGGTCTTTTTAGGGTAGCAATTAAAAATTAAGTAATGTAACGGTGCGATCATGGTTGCATAAGTCGCTTACCTGCTTATGATCAGCGCGGCTCACTCCAGCAGTATGCAGCTCGTCTGTTTTCGTCTCTCTATTATAGAAAATAGAAATTATATATTATAGAAAATAGGTAAAAGAATTATGTTTTTTAAATTTTGTAGTCTTCTCCTTATGTCACTTTAATAAAATTGTACTAAAGTTAAGCTTGATCCTTTAGTATTCATTCCAAATTTGAACTTGTTTTAGGCGAAGAAAAGACCTCAAAATATACGTTTACCAGACGCCATTGTCGCTTTGAAGCGACACTAGTGATGGGGTAATTTAACTTTCTTCAATTTACAAGAAGATTGTGCTAATTGAACTAAAACATTGATTAAAACTACAAAAAATGCGTTTTTTATGGAATTAGTGTTACTTCATTATTAATACAATTAAGATATTGTTGAGTTAATAGAATTAAAATAGTGCCAAATGCCTTCTTCAGACGATTTTCAAAAATTTTTACTCAGAGGTTCAATTCATGTTGGTCAAATATGGCTAACAAAGAAGAGAATATGAAGTCCAAGTTTCGAAGAAGAGATATTATAGAAGATTCTCAACCATTGTCACCAAGTTTACTATCCAACTTGCTGAAAAAAAGAAAGAAAACTGCTGAAAAGGAAACTCAGTGTTTTTTTTTTCGGTGGGAAAATCATCTTATGACATCCCCCGCCCTTGAGCGGGGCGGGAGATAGTGTCAGACTTTTATTAACTAAAAACCCACTCCTGTTCCTTCGTTGCCTTCGTCCCAGGGCTCCGGGTTTCTTTTTCACACTACCCATGACCCCAGTAAGCTTCGACCCTTCAGGGCCCCTACGATTTGCTGACATCTTCCTGAGGCGCGCGTGGAACTATACGCGCCGTCGACGACTTGGACTCGGTCCGGACGGTTACCGGACGGTCGGACGGCGGGCTACCCATTGCTCGCCGTCCGCAAGCCCGTGCCTACGGTGGCCGGAAATCGGGATCGGAATCCCGGCGGCGGTTGGGGCGTGAGGACCGTTGCCTCACGCGATCGGCCGCCTCCTTTGCTAGCATTAATGCTTCGCAGAAGGAAGCGACCGCCTGCCACTCCTCCTCGCTCCGGACCATGGCCTGTACCAAACCCCGGCGCGAGAGATCGCCGCCGCCGATCGCCCCCACGAGGACACGGCGTTGCTCTGCCCAAGCGGGGCACACCTCCACCGTATGCTCCACCGTGTCCTCCGGGCGGTCCACACAGTGGCGACACCCGGGCGTCGCTTCCGCACGAATCCGGTGCAGGAACTTCCCGAACTTTCCATGTTCGGTGAGAACCTGCGTCATGCGGAAGGTGAGGACGCCGTGAGGTCTTTCCAACCACGCCTCAAAGAGGGGACTTACCGCCATAATTGTGGCGTGCCCAAGGAAACTCAGTGTGAAGAATGTTTCGTCAATTACAGACGAACATCCGAATTCGAAATAGAAGTGAATGTCGATGCACTTCAACCTCCGAGATTTATCTGTGAAAGGCCTTCGGATATTAGAAACGAATATTTTGTTAGTTTGGTTGCATTTGAATTAGAAAAATAAGGCCTGAAGAAAGATCATCTATGTCTATGGGCAGATCATAAATACGATCAGGATTTGCCGTGGCGAAAATGCATTTCCGTAACTTTCCGTATTATAACAGATCCGTAATACAACAGTTTGCTATAAACGTGTTTATTATATTTTATATATTACTAGCTTCTGCCAGCGGCTTCGCCCGCGTCAAAGTAAGTTTCTCCATACAAACTTTGAACCCCCGTTATATCCCCTTGGGGGGGTGAATTTTGGGAAATCCTCTCTTAGTGCTCACCTACATTATGAAAGGAAGTTTTGTGCAAAATTTCACGCTCCTAGTCCCAGTAGTTTCGGCAGTGCATTGATGTGTCAGTCAGTCAGTTTCTCCTTTTATATATATAGATTATTGTGTTTAACCATTACCACATCCCTGAAATATCCGTATTTTCTTTGAAGCCATACGCCATTGACGCTTTCAAGCGACAAGTATTGACGTCAATCTCATTTTAGGGATGCGCTTTGTTCGATAAAAACTTCTTTCAATGAAGTTTTAATTGTGAAAATAGTTTGTTAATTTGATTATTTCATGTATGTAAGTTAATTAATGCTACTATTGTAACATTTATTTGATAAATTTAACACTTTTAAATGGAAAATCGATTGTAGTAGCAGTGATAAAGGTTTATCGATATTTGTGAATACCCCATCACTAGCATTTGTAGGTATTTAATAGTAAATAAATGGCTCGGCGTAGAGAGCATACTTCCTATGAGCTGTGCTTGGCATTCAAAGGGTTAAAAAAGAACCTTCCAGTCGTCTAACCGAGGCGTGAAAAATACTTCTTAAGTACCGTAACGTAATTAATTTTATTTCTAGTGCCGCAACGACAGACGAAGAACGTCAACAGATGTCGTACATGGGACAGTTCCACGTGGGTGACATGGTCAACGTGATGCGCTCGGGCTCGCTAGTAGGACAACACGCCGACACCGCCGCGCCCGTCACCAACCCTGTGCTGCTTGCTACCGTCACCGGCTCCATATGTAAGTGTAGTAGTGTGGCCCTAGGCCTCAACAGATGTCGGACATGGGACAGTTCCACGTGGGTGACATGGTCAACGTGATGCGCTCGGGCTCGCTAGTAGGACAACACGCCGACACCGCCGCGCCCGTCACCAACCCTGTGCTGCTTGCTACCGTCACCGGCTCCATATGTAAGTGTAGTAGTGTGGCCCTAGGCCTCAACAGATGTCGGACATGGGACAGTTCCACGTGGGTGACATGGTCAACGTGATGCGCTCGGGCTCGCTAGTAGGACAACACGCCGACACCGCCGCGCCCGTCACCAACCCTGTGCTGCTTGCTACCGTCACCGGCTCCATATGTAAGTGTAGTAGTGTGGCCCTAGGCCTCAACAGATGTCGGACATGGGACAGTTCCACGTGGGTGACATGGTCAACGTGATGCGCTCGGGCTCGCTAGTAGGACAACACGCCGACACCGCCGCGCCCGTCACCAACCCTGTGCTGCTTGCTACCGTCACCGGCTCCATATGTAAGTGTAGTAGTGTGGCCCTAGGCCTCAACAGATGTCGGACATGGGACAGTTCCACGTGGGTGACATGGTCAACGTGATGCGCTCGGGCTCGCTAGTAGGACAACACGCCGACACCGCCGCGCCCGTCACCAACCCTGTGCTGCTTGCTACCGTCACCGGCTCCATATGTAAGTGTAGTAGTGTGGCCCTAGGCCTCAACAGATGTCGGACATGGGACAGTTCCACGTGGGTGACATGGTCAACGTGATGCGCTCGGGCTCGCTAGTAGGACAACACGCCGACACCGCCGCGCCCGTCACCAACCCTGTGCTGCTTGCTACCGTCACCGGCTCCATATGTAAGTGTAGTAGTGTGGCCCTAGGCCTCAACAGATGTCGGACATGGGACAGTTCCATGTGGGTGACATGGTCAACGTGATGCGCTTGATACCCGTTCGTAAGAGCCCAGACGGGTCGAAGCCTGCTAGGGCCAAGGGATCGGTTCTGAAAAGAATATATTCATGGTTCTGGAACGCAATATGTAACTGAAGGAATATAAGTGTAGTTTTAGTCAATAAAAGTCTGGCATGCCCACCCGCTCCACCCTAAACGGTAGAAGTCATAACATGATTTCCCACCGCAAAACAAAAAAAAGTTTTACATGGAGCGCCTGCCTATCAAACGTTCACAATCCAGTTACTAGGCAACACAATAATCCTTAGATGGCATGGCGGGAATAACCGACCCAGCAGGAAATATGTTATTTTTAAGTTGTGATTTGTTTGATAGAAAAAACGCATTTTTTAGTTCTTCGAGTATAATTAGAAAATTTTGCAGGACATTGTCTCTAATCGAGCTTATTATGTAGCTTAACACTAGAAGCGCGGGTGTTCTAAAGACTCATTTCGATGTTCTTCCTGCTCTAGTTAATGTTTTACTATGCATTTTTTTTTGTGAGGTTTTTATAAAATCTCGTGTGAACAATATCTCATTTCATAAAAAGTCATAAAAAATTAGTCAGTGAATGCGGACTTTTTCAAAAGAGCATAGTGTTAATTTTACTTAAGAGATGTTTAATTATGTTCTTTTTTTTGTCGTGCTTATTACGGATCGTAAGTTTTCTATTACTTTACCTGTTTCTCCCGTGAGAACCTGTAATTGGCTCAATGTCTCTTATACTATTGTTATTCTTTTGTTATAGCTGTTGGTTCTCCTATGACTAAATAAATGAAAGGGGGGGGGGGGAGTTCAGAATCATGTACTGGATCCATGGTATTCGTTTGTGTGTCGATATCAAAGACACCCTGTATATAGATATGTTACTTTTTTGGTGTATATTAAAGTTGTATTATTAATTAGAAGGAGGAAGAACATGCACCCGCGCTTCTAGTGTTAATTTGCCTATGATATTCAAATACAAGTTTCCCCCAACAGGCCTAGTAGTCCAGCTCCCCCCAGAGCTTTACGAGTTCCTCCACCAGCTCGAGGAGCGTCTGACGCACACGATCAAGTCCGTCGGCAAGATCCAACACTCGTTCTGGCGGTCGTTCAACACGGACATCAAGACGGAACCCGCTGAAGGGTTCATCGATGGTGACCTCATCGAAAGCTTCCTAGATCTCAGCCGGGATATGCAGAAGGAGACGGTGCAAGGGTTACAGGTGTGGATATAAAACAATTAAACATATTAATTAATACTATACAGATATTCTTTTTTAGTTTTCGTAATTGGTGATCTATGGTAGTAGACATCTGATTACAAAAAAAATCTTGTTATTAGTTCTTTTTTTAGTATAGTTGACTTCCACGCAGAAGTTGCACATAGCATATTCAGCCTTTTAATGTTCCCACTGCTGGGACTCGGGCCTCCTCTCTAGGAGAGGGAATGGGCCGTAATCCACCACGCGGGCCCAGTGCGGGATGGTGAATGTCACATGCCTTCGAATTTTTGGTTCTAGGACATGCCGGTTTCCTCACGTGTTTTCCTTCACCGTTTTTGAGAGCAATGGTGATGAAATAAATTACACAAAGTAATGCGCCTAGCTGGGTTTGAACCCGCGAACCTACAATTCGTAAGTCGGGGCCGTTACCACTCGGCCAACACTGCTCTGTTACAGAAGTTGCACACCAGTTCAGTAAATTCAAAGAACGTAAACGATTTGAAAATACATATTTAAATCATAGAGATTTCGATTTTGAGGAACACAAGCCCAAGTCCATAATACATTTAAATTCATTGCAACCGATTTACTTTGGTTATTTCTATTACAAACACTAACTAAAAAATCAATTCATAATTCGAGATAATTTCAATCCATCGCTACCAAATTGAGTAATAAAATTGCATTGGAATTTAAAGTAAACTTAGTCATGTAACTATGTGGCATGATTTGTTGTTCCGTAATTTAATTATTATTATTTTGAATTCTAAATTTAAAAAAACGGTAAAACATTATCGCTGGAACAAAAGTCTTTTTAGATTTCATAAAAATATCCAAAAGAAGGAAACGAATAGCTAATTTAAAAAATAGGAATAATATATCTTAAAAATAAAGTATGTTACCATAGCTCCAAGCAAACCGTTTTATAATACGGCTTAATATTAAAAGGTGTGAATTTGTTTTCAGATCGACGACGGCGGCGGCATGATGCGCGACGCCACAGTGGACGACCTCATCAAAGTCGTGGAGGACCTCACCAGGATACACTAGTGACGAGTTCTCATCTTATAGTTCGTATTGCAGATTAATTAAATACTTTATGTACGTCACACTTGTGTATCATTACAAATTGAGTCACCTTATAGTATTACCCAAATTATAGGTACGGTATGCGTCAACCCGATAGATTGATATATCACAAACGTCATAATGGCGGGATAAAAACTTGTCCAAAACCAACGCCCATTTGCGAAATAGAACAACTGTACCATCAAAATAGGCACGGTTACCGCAATGGTTAAGCGTTTGGCTACTATGTCGCGGGTTCGATTCCTGCAAGGAACAAATATTTGTATGACCTAAAGATAGTTAATCCGGGCCTGGGTGTTTTAGGCACGTGAGTTTCCATATTTGTGAATGCACCTGTGTGTTGTGTCTGGGTCTGTTTCACACTAGGTATCACTCCTGAACGATTCCTAATATGGGGGCAAGATTAAAAAAAAAAAAATTAAACAAATCTGTTTCAAAATTTAATCACAGAAAGGCATTACAATCACAGTTATTATGTACCAATGAATCGTATTTGTGATAAAATATGCTTTAGGGCAAAAACGCAGATCACGAACTATATTTAATGTGTAAAAATATTTACAAGCGAATCGCGGACACAAATTCATGTTGCACTAACGAAGTGTTTGAAGATTCTTCAGTCCGAGGCTGAAATGTGATTTAAAATTACTACAAACGTATAAGAAACAACTTGAAAATCATTACCTGGGTTTTATTTCCCACACAGACCATAATCTCAAATAAATTAGCCAAAAATAATATATTATTGTATTATAAATAAAATTCTTAAAATATAAAACCACGAATCACACGTATCAAAATCTTTTCTGTTTGTTTTACTGTACAAAAACATTAAAGAGTGTTGTAACATCAAGCTCAACTCGGTACTAACATTTTAATTACGAAAACCGCCTTTATCACTAATACATATTAAACGAAAACCGCCTTTATCACTAATACATATTAAGACTGTTTAACCTCATACTATTGAGGTGTGGTTCCGTGTACAAATTTTACTTATCATTTACTGCCAAATATACCAATAAAATGTCCGGAAAAATTGAAAAAGGTCTATCCTTACTAATATTTTAAGAGGGATGATTTGTATTTTTTTATCACTGGACCTATGTATTATTTACTGCTTTCAATCGGGCGAAGCCGCTGATTGAGGTTAGTACTTTGTACCATAACGTCACGCCTCTAGGGTTAGGGTTAGGCAGATATGCGTATATTTTCCTTCCATATTTTTTTTTTCAGTCAATTTACTTTCTAGGGATTTCAAAGATCCGTGAATACGTTTAAAAGTGCTGTTTCAAGCAATTTTATAGTGACATTAAAGATTTAGAGTGCGAATATTGAGAGAAAAAATTAAAACTAAAATTTTCTTGAGTTACTATGTATGGACTATTTGGTTAGAATATCTGTTTGATTGAGCACCATAGGTTTATTATACAGGGTGTAAGGGGAACGCTTCCGAAGCCAGAACGTAGATTATATACAACCTATATGCAAACGGATACCACTAACCTTTCGCTTTAAATTCGTTATTTTCAAGACTTCATATTTCGCAAACACGCAATGGAAAGCGTACAAAACGTGAGGTCACTGACACGCAAGGCAACGTCGCGCCAACGCGCGTCGCGGGCGCCGAGCGCTCCGTACGGCCGCGTCCTCGAATCTTGCGGGCAGCGGGAAACGGCGCGGGACGTATTAGATCCTGCCGCTCCCGCGCCGCCGCCGCCGCCGCCCCGCTGCCCGCAAAATTCGAGCAGCGGCCGTACGGATTTAATACGGAATTTACAAAAACCACTTTCAAAATGCCTACCCCTACAACACTTCACAAAATTTTGGATTTTAATCGCATTCGTAGTTCACATTTAAGTTGACAGAAGCATTTTACGTACCTGTTTAAATCCTTTGCGATCTTATAAGGTTTGGCTCGAACTGCGCGCCGTCCATTTCAATGCATAGCCGGGCCCGTCGCTTTGTAGACTCGTGAACACGAGGCATCAGTGTAACATCCTCAACACATTCTGCACGTAGTTTATTAAAAACGCTCACTATTCTGCCCCGCATTTCATCAGCACTGTCACATTCCCGATCGAACACTCTTTCTTTCACATACCCCCACAAAAAGAAGTCCAAAGGTGTTAAATCGGGTGAACGAGCTGGCCAGGCGTGCGGCTCCATCCTTCCGAGCCAGCAGTCACCAAAAAGCTCAGTGAGACGCTCGCGAACGGGGCGCGTAACATGCGGTGGAGCGCCATCGTGCTGGAACCATGCTCGACGAAATTCAGCCAGCGATACACTATCTAGCATATCAGCTAAATGTACATTTATAAAATTAAGATATGCTGGTCCATTGAGGCGCTGCGGTAGAAACACTGGTCCTAGAATGCGTCCATTAAAAACACCAGCCCATACGTTGACAGACCATCTGGTCTGATGGCCGGTTTCTCGAGTGGCGGACGGGTTCACGTCTGACCATACATGGGCATTCCTCCTGTTCCACATCCCGTTTCTCGTGAATGTGGACTCGTCCGTCCAGATAATGTGTTCAATGAAGCCAGGTGCACGTTGTTGTTGATCTAGCAGCCAACGACAGTACGCACGGCGACGAACGCGATCGTTGGGTAGCAACGCTTGTACTTTGTGTATTTTGTAGGGCCGCATTCTGTTCCGGCGCAAGATTTTGTGAACTGTCCAGTGAGAGACTGTCGATACGCCCCGGCGCCGCAATAATTTCGCCGCACTTCGTGTGCCCAGCCGTGGATTTTGGCGAATCACATTTAAAAAAACGCTCCTCGGTCTGAACATTCACTTGTTGTCCACCACCTGCCGCCATCGGCGCAATTGGTCGATTTTCTAAGACTCTTTGAAAAGCAGCCGTTATCATGCGACTATCAGACGGATGTCGGACGTTCGGAAAACTGTCTCGGTAAATTCTCAACGCTAGAGAAGCGTTGCCACGGGCTTCTCCTAAACACATCAACATGTTGCCGTATTCACGAGCACTGTACACGTATGCGTCAGGCATTGTTAAAAAACACAAAAAATTAAACTAAAAAACAATAAAACAGCACTAAAAACGTAACAATAATAACTAAACACAAAACTAACAAAACAGTAACAAATACGATTCAATGGCTATGGATTGATTCACGCACGTTCGCTCACGAACCGAGTCGGAAAGGAACTAAATAATAAGTAACTAGATTACTAAAGAAGTACTATGAAGATCAAACATGCCGCCTGCACCTGCATTCGATGTCGCCCGACAAAAGTTACGCTCAACTACGTAGGTACTCAACTGCGTTAGTTTTCGCAAATGCGATCATTTATCAGTAAGAGTATAAGGAACAATTTCGTATGCAAGTATTTTTTTACTTTATTGGTTTGTGTATTTTTTGTGTGTATTTATTTGTAAACGCGATTTTGCTCCTTATTTAGGAAAGTCACGGATCAATTTCCTATGCTAGTATTTTTTCTTCCAACAGGGCTTTTGAATACACGATTGTACTTCTTATTTGTATGAAGTCATGGATCAATTTTCGATGCAGATAGAAAACACCTGAAAGTATTTCGAGCCCTGGTTTTAGGCCCTGGTTTTTAAGGTGGATGTTGGACGTACTTGGAAGCCCTGGTACTCGATTTTGCAAGTACGACCCATGTCTAGCCTATGTCCATCTCGCTTCCTCCTTCACCTCCGTACGTACGCGCGCGTGGACTTGGGGTCGTCGGCCGCGCGGCTGTCGGAGAGCGCGCGCGTACTTTGAACTTGAGGTCACGCGCAAGCGTCAGCTGATACATTGCTTGTTAGAGTTGTAAAGAAAACAAAATGTGTTTAATTGCAAATAATGGTTTCATTTAACTGTTCTCAATGCACAGTGTACGAAAAATGCTAAAAAAAATAGGTAAAATAGTTAAAAAAAAAATCAGATTTTTTGATGGTATCGTATCGAGAATCAGTAGCCCTATCACCTGTCTTCGTTTTCGGAAGCGTTTCCCTGACACCCTGTATTACGTTGAGCGATAATAAAACATTTTATATTGTTTCTGTAATGCTCAGGTCTGACCTTCATCTCACATGACGTGATGATGTGGTCGATGAGAGAGCACCACCATATTTACTTCTGGAGTTGAAATTGAAAGACTTAATTTATAATACACACTTAATTATTCGTAGACTAATAAACATTCTAAATTGTTAAAAAAACATTTGATTTTAGTGGGAAATCTACAAATAACTTCTCCCGCTCTGGCTGGAACGAAAGGGAGTGTCACTTTCACAGGTGGATTTTAGTCAAGGGATTAATGGGCAAAGGGCTGCTCCCTGTATCTCTTTTTTTTTAATTACAGATTCAAGTTACAATCTAATCGCAATTCGACCTCCAAGGCCTCGTCTAAAACATTTGAATCTGCTATTGACAAGCTTCTAGCTGAGAATTCCAGTAGACTGTTATTCACAAAATTTAACCAATTTTTGAGGAATGCTGATACAATTACTATTTAGTTTACTACAGATACATCTGTATCAGTCTAAATAAATCAATATGTATCATAGAACTGTAAATTCTAAAGCCCTAAAAGGCTTTTCTCCGACAACTTGACCCCTAGACCAGACGCTCCCAGAGCAAGCGGAGTCAAATTATCGGAAGCAACTCGTCACGAGATCGAGCAATCGTGATACCGCTAAAATTTCTGATTTTTTTTTTATGGCTTTTATTCCCTTTTGATAACGGTTCATCATGTAAGCAGAGCTTGTCTTTTTCATACAATTATACTAGATCTAAAAGCAATAAATTCACTATTAAAACTTAATTAAACTACTGGGAGACGACACTACAGTACAGTACAGTACTACAAAATAAAACTGAAACATTCCATTTAGTTACAAAAGTTAGAAGTTCACCCTAATGAAATAGAATTAACTTGATTGATTACATTGTTACCCAAGTGCACTTTTTGCAGGGTCATTTAAACTTATTAATGAAACTTCATAAATGTGATGGGTACCTCATGGGTCCAGCAGGGTCGAAGCCTACTGGGGCCAAGTGCCTGCTTCTGAAAGGAAGACTCGGCCCTGGTATGAAAGGCAACGAGGGTTTTTAGTCAATAAAAGTCTGATACGCCCTCTCGCTCCCCACAAAAGCGTGGGATGCCACTGGATGATTTTCCCACCCAAAAAAAAAAAAATATCCCTTGACCTCATGACGTTTAATTTTAAGTAACTAGACAAAAAAGCGATAGTTCACCACTTAATCAACCGTAGTGACTTGTAATTTAATATTTAAACATCTTTTTCATCTTTATTAAATTATCAATACCTCACTTTTATGGTGTGAAAAATTATCTCATAACATCTACTCTGAGAGTGAGAGAGAATGTCAAACTAGCTAAAAACTAGAAAGAGAAGGGCAACTGGAGGAGCTCGGGCGGGCGTGTAACTTCAATTGCCCGCGATGACTCTTTCGAACAATCACGCAGCTTAAGATACCCGGTACATTTATGAAGTTTCACTAAGTAATTTAATATGACATTACGCATGTACCTATAAGATGGTAACTGCGCAAGCGAAACATAATAGACGGCAGTCGCAGCAATATCAAAAATAAGAAAATATATTTCCGCATTATCTATTCGTAAAGTCAATTCTATTTCTATGCAAACGTACATAGTTTACTCAACGTGTTATCTATTATGTATATAATCTAAAAGCAACCGCTTGTCTTAGTTATTAATGCCATAATTACGAGATAACCTACCGACACTAGGTACAGACGGATAGGTATATACCTAGTTTATCTTGATACGCGGCGAAATAGTGATCTGAATTTCAATTCTGAATAAAACTTTTTACAAAAAGGTTTTGAAATTGGAAATTGGCTATTCCACCAAAAAATTAATACTTTCGCTGCTGAAAACAAACACTTGTGTTCTTAGCAACAGATCGTGTGCGCTCACAAGGAGTGTGTTTTCTAACGTTCACTGCCGAGTGCATTTTATCTTTCCCCGCATTCATTACGTTTGATAAATATCTAATATAATAAATCCTTACATAATATTAAACAAACTCCCCCACCTCGTCTGTCTGTCTGTTCGGACCTCGTCTGTCCTGAAGTTGGAGCGGTCGTTAGTAAATAGTATAAAGATTTAAAAATTTAAGGTTTATATTAATTAATTACATTGTTGTATTTTCTTTTTAAAATGAAGGAGCGGATGATAAGTTTTGGTGGAATGGGCACCCAAAAATCAACTTAAGACTACATAATTATATCGAAAGTAGATAATTGCGAGTGTCTAAAATTCTGAATACACCGCGCTTGGTTGTCTGATTGGTTAAGAGCTTGGAGCGAGCCAACGACCTTACAGCCACTAGACGTCTAATAACACGCGACGCATGTCTGACAACACATATGATTATAGATCTGATGTCTCGACCAATCAGAACGTAGTACCCCGCTCCCCGTACCTCGGCTAGTTGACAGAATTGTTTTGGTGCGCTAGTTCAAACATGAGGCGTCTAGTAGCTGTAAGGTCGTTGGAGCGAGCAACTTCATAAAAGTGTCAATCGCGTAAAACAAACTAGCACTAGGCACTCTATGTCAGAATAAATTTATAAGTTTCATAACTAATCTTTACATTCATATTACCTACATCCGGTCGCCGTAAAAATGTTCAATAATAATTTGCATAACAATGAACTTCACCGTCTCACCTTGCATGCCTATTGCGATTAGCATTTCCTAACATCTGAAGGCCTTGACATTGATTGCGATTGTCAAGGTCACAAAATGTTTTCAAAATATAATAACTGTCTGACGCAATCGGGTGAATGGTTGCAATAGATTGATGGTATGGCATAAAAATATATAAGATTCATTGAATGTAAACATGAAACTATTATTTTATTTTATAAACTAGTGGTTGACCGCAATCCCACCTGATGGTAAGCAGTGATGCAATCGTTGATGGTGAGGCGCACTAGTTTATTAGGAGACTATTCACTCTACCCTTGAAAACACCTAAATTATAATCAGACGGGAAGACTGCAGCAGGCCAATTGCATTACATTGCTCTGGAAACTTACGTTATGTTATAATTACGTATGCTAACTTAAAAACGAAACCCTTATATTCTCTTGTCTTAAGATTGCGTCATTTCCCGTAAATGAATTGTTTTCTTTCCTTCTATACTTTGCCAAAGGTTTCCGGCTGGTGCGAAAGGCCAAATTCCTTTAAATTATTTTATGTATCTCCCTTGAGTTTACTTTTTATTTCAACATTTTTATGACGACCGTCTGCTACCAGCTATGCTAGTTCAAAATAATCAATTTACCTACATGACAATTATTATTAAGGCTCCGTGCACAAAATCAACACATTTTGAACTTTTTTGATCATGGTTTGTGAGAAAAGCAAGAAGAATTTAAACCTTCTTTTATTAGATTATGAAAGTCAAGTTCTTATTCTCTTAGTTGGCTTGATTACTTTTTTAAAATAATGTGTGTATTAATAGCAATTACCCATATTCAAAACCCTTTTCGCGCAAAAGTAACGAGTGAGTGACGTTTGGCTACGTTTTACACCAAACTACAACTGATTTATAACATTAAAAAAAATATCAGTAATATCATTATATGGTCTACTGGCAAATGGGTTGAAAACATTATTGACTTTATAGAAAATATAGCAGAAAAAAAATGTTGAAGAAACACAATTCTTGGAAAACATCTGGACAAATAAGTATTTTTTTCTATACCTTAGCAACACATTTAAGAAAATTTAAAAATTGCACAATAATCTTAAGAAATCCCTTTAATAGAATCTAAAATTTATTTTATAAATAAACAATATCTTCATTTCGTAAATTACAAGCAAATTGAACTATATTATCGACCGCGCAAACTCGATCGCGTCAGTAACGACCGGGCTCTCCCAGCGTGAGCACACGTTACTTTGCTTCGCAGCTGCTCGCGAATATAACATGAAAATATTCCCAAGATTGCACGCCGACCACCACTTTTTGATCCATTAAGTATTATAGTTTATTTTAAGTACTTTTTTTGTTTATGAAAATTGTTAAAATTTCTTTCGACTTCAATATTAATTAGAGGTAACGGGTGTATGTTTGTTTGTAAAGGCTATCTGCGGAATTACTTTACTAGTAGTAAAGTAATTCCGCAGATAGCCTTTTAGCCCAAATACAAAAATTATTTCACTAATGAAATCTACAATGTTTAATGGCAGCTATATTATCATCCAGTGTTATACACTATGTACAGGATGTTGATATTTCTTATGATTACTTAAGGTCGAAATTCAAGGTCTAGTTTTCGAAATCATTTTTTTTTGTAGATAATGGGTCGAAAGAAAGAGACGCATTATCAATTATCATTACCAATGCGTCACTAAAAGAAAAAGGAAACGACATGTAGGGCTTTTTTTTTATTGGATGGGAAAATCATCCTATGACAAATCCCGCTCTTGGGCGGAGCGAGAGATAGTGTCAGACTTTTACTGACTAAAAACCCACTCCTGTTCCTTCTTTGCCTTCGTCCCAGGGCCTCGGGTTTCACTTTCACACTACCTGTGGCCCCCGTAGGCTTCGACCCTGCTGGGCCGCTACGATGTGTTGACATCTCCCTAAGGTGCGCGTGGAACAGTATGCGCTGTCAACGACTTGGCCTCGTTCCGGACGGTTACCGGACGGTCAGACGGTGAGCCACCCATTGCTCGCCGTCCGCAAGCCCGCGCCTACGGTGGCCGGAAATCGGAGGACCGTTGCCTCATGCGATCGGCCGCCTCCTTTGCTAGCATTACTGCTTCACAGAAGGAGGTGACTGCCTGTCACTCCACCTTGCTCCGGAGTATGGCCTGTACCAAAGCCCGGCGCGAGAGATCGCCGCCACCGATCGCCCCCACGGGGACACGGCGTTGCTTTGCCCAAGCGGGGCACACCTTCACTGTGTGCTCCACCGTGTCCTCCGGGCGGTCCACACAGTGGCGACACCCGGGCATCGCTTCCGCACGAATCCGGTGCAGGAACTTTCCGAACTTAGCGTGTTCGGTGAGAAAAACGACATGTGGGACTGATACGAGCGGGACAAATGTTGCTATTTTTTAGTAAATTGATAATGAAAATTTTGAAATGACTATGAATACTACAAATGTTGACAACATGTGTGAACTTGATCTAAACATGGTAATTATAACCTTTGTGTTACGCACAGGGTGTAAATTAATATCAAACCTACTTTTAGAAATTCATAACTTTTTTAGTTCTACATGGTAGTCAGCTGATTGCGACTGTTTATATAGGAAGTTTAAAGTAAAAATATTTACCAGTTTTTCAATGATAAAAATAAAGGCTAAATAGCCGGCCAGCAACAGAAAAAAAAATCGGCGTGAAAGCGGCAATCGGCTCTGTACTTAATTTTTTCGAGTTGGAGAGTTCTGTTGAATCTCTGCTATATGAGATTTGTATTAACACGATAAGTTCATCAGAATCAGATATGGATTTAACGCCTGATTCTTAAGAGAAGAGGCTAAAGCAGTAGTGGAAAACCTTTTACCGCCTAAATCAAAAGAAATATATCTAAAGTCATACGACAAATTTTGAGGACGACTCAGATTTTTATTTTTACTTTATTTATATTCGTAATGAAAAGCACAGTGTTTTACAACGGGTTAAAGATCTCTTCGAACTATTGGCGTCCAAGCGTATTTTCGGGACTAAATAAGTTGATCTCACCCCTTGGGTAACAATGTATTATATGATTTATAGTGACATTGCACTATTAAAATATTTGCTAGTTATAATATAATTTTTGATAAAACAGACACAAAGATGACGATTTGTGTTTCAGAAAAGGGTTATTTAATTTATTTAATAACCAACTTTTGCCTGCGGCTTCGTTAATTTCGATTTCCATTAAGATTTGAAAGACACGTGGCAGTATCTAGGGATCATAAGTACGTTATTGTTATTTTCCTCGGGACAGTACTTTTCTTCGGGAGGAAAGTTACTTGAACCGTTTTTGTTCACCAGACAACATATAATATGTATAATTTCAGGATAATCAGTTCATTGATTTAGGCGTGAAAAGCTAACAAACAAAAATAAACTTATTTTCGCATTTATAAATACTACTCTCAAGATTCTATAATTAAAACTATAGAATCTTGAGAGTAGTTAATTTTATTTGTTTCAAATCTTAAAACTTGTCGAGTAATAGTTAAGATTAACATGTAAATAATATTTACATATCTTTAATATATATTTTGTTTATGTAATTGGTCTCTTAATTATCTCACAGATAACTAAGAAACTGGCTAAGTGTGAGTCGGACTCGTGCCCTGAGGGTTCCGTACAAATTACAATTCCCGAACGGAGTCTCGAAGATTCTTCCGAATTGCAAAAATGTATTTTTTTAGTTATAAGGTGTTCGGTGGAAACACCGAACAGTGACGTTAGGTAACAACAAATTTATAGTTTTCAGATTTATTCCTATACCTGTGCTATGAGACCTTGCTTTATGTCAAATTTCAAGATTCAGGGTCAACGGGAAGTACTTTGTGAATTTTAATTACTTTGGGAGTATCAAAATTTACGTTTTTTTTTGCGACATAAACGCCCGTTTCTGTTTTATTCGTTACCTTAGAAGTTTGATTTTTTCACAACTTGGACTGCAGACTTAAGTATATTGTTTAATTTCAACTCGATACCTCCACGTATTCTCGAGATAAACAGTCTTGACAGATAGACAGACGGACGAACCACAAAGTGATCCTATGAGGGTTTCGTTTTTTCCTTTTGAGGTCCGGAACCCTAAAAAGAAGAGTATCCAACACGGATAAAGCTGTTTGTCTTGGGCACCTTGAATCCCTTACTTCACTCAGGTTTCTATATGAACTCCTTAGCAATGTTCGGGAGTTAATTATTTAAATCCCTGACGATCGGTATTATAACTTCGTTTCGTTCGGAATTCAACATGCCGCCCGCGATTTAAAGACACTGCACGCCACATAATCTACTATTACATATTTTTGACGTATCGAAAGTGTTTTTTTTACAACCATTTATATAAATAAATATAATTTTATCATTTGTTTTGGATTTATCGTTCTGTTAAATGTCTAAATTTGTCAACATCCATCTAACACAAAATTAAATAATTTTGGTGTACAGTGTGATAAATATAAAGACACACGTCTCAGACGTTTATTTACAAACCTTACTTAATATAAAATTTTGTAATTTAGAATAATATCTTCTAAAGGATCAAAATTGTTTAAGCGGTCTCGAAGCTCGATTTTTACGCGTGTATGCGTGTAGTTGTATGAATGATGCACACAAACAACGAATTTGCCTAAACTCTAGCGAGTGAATTTTATGCACGGGCTCTTAATAAAAACATTTACATACATGTAAGAAAAAATTCATCGTTTTTAACGACTTTGCATTCACCGCAGGTCCGCTCAAATGACCTGTCTTGACAGAAAACCGAAGTTAATAAATAAGAATATTATGTTTTTTTTTTTCAATTCCAGCTATAATAAATAATTGTAGAAATATTGGCGTTAATAAGCTTCAAAATGGATATAAAAATCATGATTTATATAAGGCTCGGCGCAAACGAGCCACCGACCGCAGCCACACTTTTTCATAATTTTGTATAGACGCGCTGCACACATGTAGCCGATGGCGGCCACACGCTACTGCAGTGTTCGCGACTTGCCACTTGTGGTCGCTACGGGCCACACAAACCTCCGACACCCACCACACTCGCACAGCTCCACTCCACGCTCAGTTAACCGATAGACGTTCTACGTTTCGCAAGCGTCACCATGGAGCTCGACGCCTCAATGGATGTTGATACATTAATATCGTCCACCGTAAGACTGCGCAGCAAGGAGCGGGTTATAAAATGTAGCGGCTTCCGAACACCGGTGGCTGTCACTCGCTTCTGACACTGTTACAAATGTGGCGGTAACACGCTACAGCCACCGGTGGATGTTTTCGGTGGCCCGTTTGCGCCGAGCGTAAAAAAAAAAATTCTAAGTACTCAAAAACCCTAAGAATGGGAGCGCACTAGCTTCTAAACTGCCCATGCCTATGTGCAATAAAAATATTTTAAGTAAAGGAAACTAAAAAAATATAAATCTATCGTAGTATCCTCAGAATTACCTGCGTCATTAATCCACAAAAACACAAATAAAAAGCAGGAAAGGCTAAACAGCATTAACTAAAATTACAAAATAGTTACAACTTATACTGTAAAAACCATGTACTTTACTAATTACTAGGGCACACAAGTTGGACCTGGTGAAAGTCAATTTGGCTATTCCTTGCCTTAGACCTATCTAATGATGATGAAGGTATAAAGCGGGAAGTACATTAGACGCACACGTGGGTGACGCCCGAGTTACATTGTACGCAGCTGTGTGTCGCGTGGCGTGGGTCTGATGTAGCTCTATAAGTCTAGTAGCCATATAAAATGTATGGAGACCGACGCGCCCAATTCGTCGTACGTGACCCTATTCTACATTGAAAACTTAAAAACGCCAATATCCTCAATATTAGACCGTATATTCAGCAACCGGGTGCACGGCGATCCAAACAAATTGACCTACTTTCTGTATTTGTCCGCCTTGTTTCGTAAAAACCACATAAGTGCGAATAGGCAAGATGGCGGACTGTTTAGGGGTCCTGGACCGGTTATCCAATTTTCTACGTCCGTGATTGATTTTTCTACAACTTCTATGATTTCATCTTCGACGCCGCCGCCTGAGAACAAAAATATTAGAGAATTAAATATTGTTAACTTTATCCATGTCAAAATTGTTCAGTGCTTTTATAAGGATATTAATACTGTAATAAGACATGCGCTTACGACTAGATACTAGTAACTTTGGGAGATTAATTATTTTCATCTGAAAGTCTATCTAAAGACAAGCCAACGAGAGATTTGGAAGCAGATTTACTGATATTTAATCTATTGGGAAATCTTTAACTGGCTGCTACGAGTACGATTGCTTGGAGAAAGAAAAAAATATATTTAGCACACAAACACATAATGCAAAACAAATACCTACGTAGAAACTTAAATAACAAGAAAACAACAACATTATGTGTCTTACGGCTGCGCCAAATAGGTTCAGTTTCGTCACAATGCCAGACAACTACGTAACAGTTGCCTGACGCTAATTTTCAACTGAACCATACTTTGAGTGTACGAATGCAAATCAGTTACGTCGTTAGATGTAGACCAGAGATTAGATAGGCATCCTTTCTCTTGTCTATTTAAAAAAAACACATTGGCCCAGTAAGAATTATTCAAATATCGCGGGTAAATTAACAGACATTTAAACGTTCATAAGTCAAGTAAGCATAAAACCCATGACACGCATCGCTGCAGCCAATAGCTCAAGCACTGCGCCAACCATACCGCAATCATAAATATTTCTTATATGATTTTGACACCACAGGAATATGCCCTTAGTTCATATGCAAAAACATACAGTTAATCGATGTTGTTGGGTAAAATTAACCTTCACAGACGTCCCTTGAGGAACTAATCGCGATGCGCGTAACATAATTGAACACATACTCAACGGTATTTACTGTGTACATAGTGCTCCTAATCGATACTTGGAGGCCATCAAACAATTGAGATCGATATCGCAAGTTGATTCTTAGAAATATAATAGGAAATTCCGGAAACGCCTTTTAAATATAGATACGGAATTACAGAAATCTTAACGTCATCAAGCTGTATTTCACCGTACATTAGCGTGATCAAGGATGTTATGTTATCGAAACTATTGTATATCCACAATAAAAAAATATCTGTAACCGAGATATGAAAGTTTCGGATAAAGACGGAATCTAAACTACAGGTTACGACAAGTATTTTTTTGTTTTGCTCGGCTAAACAAATGATAGTTAAACTAGAAATAAAAGTAAAATTTTGTTATTTTTAGTTTACTTAAATATTAAAAAAAAAACTTATATCCGTAACTGAAACTATCTGAAACTAGCGAGTCATCATCATCTCCCTAGCCTTTTCCCAACTAACTTGGGATCGGCTTCCGTCGTCTAACTAGTTGCGGATGAATACCCGTTTTTTACATGGAGCAACTGCCTATCAGACCTTGACAACCCAGTTACTGGGCAACACGAACGAGTAATCCGAAAAATTTTATATCCGTAATCGTATCCGAAACCGGTATATTATTCCGTATCCAGATCCAAAATTTCATACCAACCCATATTAATAATATCTCTGTTGTTATCCACTAGTTTTTGTCAACGGGTTCGTCTGCGTAAAAGTAGGAAATTATCCCAAGGGAACACAATCTCGAGATAAAAAGCCATCAAAGTAAATCCTATGTGCTATTCCAGGATATGCTCTCCCCGTATGCCAAATTTCATCTCAATCCTTACAGCTGTTTAAGCTTAGGGGTAACAAACAGAGCCACTGCAATGGCAAGCCTTCTTTTTTCGATTTCTGCCCAAAATATTTAGATATTTCCCCAACCATTTCATATACCCATTTCGTTTCATTTAAATTTAAAAAAAAAATGATCGGATGTATTGAATTCAATTTTAAATTTTCCATCACTTTATTAAATGATCGATATGAAGTTATTACCATATCAGCCATTATGCTGTGAAATCATTAAAACCGTTATTCGTTACTCATAATTAATTTTTTGCAGTTGTTTTATTGAGTGGTTTATTTTTAGTACGTTTTTAGACTTGCAACGAATATTCGGTTATTATTATATTTTATTCAGACTATTGTGCTAATATTATTATATTCGGCCGTATACCGAATATCTACATACAATTCGGTTGAATAACGAATACTTAACTAATACATTTTGTCATAGTGAGGTAATTGGTAAAATGAACGTAAACGTTAATTTATTTTATCATTAAAGTATTCAT
The DNA here is from genome assembly GCA_961205895.1 of Mythimna pallens. NCBI lineage: Eukaryota > Metazoa > Arthropoda > Insecta > Lepidoptera > Noctuidae > Mythimna > Mythimna pallens. The sequence continues at coordinate 20,465,438 of OY540844.1, forward strand.
AATCATAATGAACTTCTGTATTACAAAATTTCTCAACGAAAAGCTAAGAAATAAATATCAGTGAATGCATCTGAATTATCTTAGCAAAAATTTTAGAAACGGAAAATTATTATAGCTTTTCTGCATTTTCTGGGTGTAGATAACTCTTATTTCTCGTAAACCATTCCAGATTCAAAGAAAAGACGCTCTGAATAAACACTAGGTAGGTACTCTTGGACGGCGCCGGCAACCTCTAGCGTCCGACTCTGGTTCAGGCCATGGTCCGGAGCGAGAGGGAATGGGAAGCGGTCGCCTCCAACTGCGAAGCAGTAATGCGATCGAAGGAGGCGGTCGCTCGCGTGGGGGAACGGACTTCCTCACGCCACAGACGTCGGGATCCCGACCCCGATTTCCAGCCTCCGTACTCGTGGACTTCCGGACGGCGAGCAACGGGTAGCTCGCCGTCCGGCTGACCGTTAACCGACTGGACGATAGATGGCCGCAACCTTAAGAAAATGGACATCCTCATGTCGAGAGTCGCAGGGCGATTTCCGGACACCGTAGGCGCGGGTTTGCATTCGACAAGCAATCAGCCGTCCAGTAAGGACTATGCCGGAGTCGACCGCGCATATTGTACCATGCGCGCTTCAGAGATGTCAGCAAAACTGAAGGGGCCCAGTCCATCGGCCTGCTAGAGCTGCGCAAACGTATGAAAGATTTACCATGGCCCTAGAACGATAAGGCCAACTAAAGAACACAAATGAGTTTTAGTCAGTAAAATCTGACATGCCCTCTCGCACAAAACTAGAACGAGAGAAGTAATTTGATGAATACCTGCTTATAATACTGCATTTTTCCTTTTAATGTCTGCATGAGATTTTTTTTGCGAAACATACAAGCCGAATACTTTCGCTTAATATTTGGCTATTAGGCCAGGAAGGAAGATTGCGGAATATTCGGTATTCGGCGAGTGTCCGAATATTAGGTAGGTACTATTCGTAGTTAGTTATTGTAAAAAAAAGAACTAAAACCTATTAATAACATTTCTTGAGAAAAAACTGTGTCAACATCTAGGTGAACGAATTCTTAGTACGGTATAGAAAGGAGAGATCCATTAATAGATACATATGGGAATCAACTACAAGATACTCGTGCATGATAAGTTAATTCAGCTAAACAAATAAAGATAATATTAACATTACATAATATCACTAGCTTCTGCCAGCGGCTTCGCCCGCGCAAAATTAGGTTTCTCCATACAAACTTTGGACCCCCGTTTCATCCCCTTAGAGGGTGAATTTTAGAAAATCCTCTCTTACGTCATAAAAGGAAACCTTGTGCAAGATTTTACGCTTCTAGCCCCAGTAGTTTCGGCTGTGCGTTGATATGTCAGTCAGTCAGTTTCTCCTTTTATATATATAGATTACGACCGTTTTCCCAAAATGCAGAGCTGCACAGCAAACCTGCAATGGCTAGTTTTGTCCCATGCAAATATATAGCTAGCAAGCTCGTGGACATAAAGGAGTTTCCCTAGAAACGTTTTTAAGGTTCCGTAACTCAAAAGGAAAAACGGAACCCTTATAGGATCACTTTGTTGTCCGTCCGTCTGTCTGTCTGTCAAGACCTTTTATCTCAGGAACGCGTGGAGGTATCGAGTTGAAATTAAAACCATATACTTAGGGCTGTGGTCCCTTGAAGCTGTGAAAAAATCAAACATTTAACTTAACGAAAAAGAAGATACGGCCGTTTATATCGCAATAAAGGCATATTTTGACACTCTCAAGGGAATCAAAATTCATAGGGTACTTCTCGTTGACCCAGAATCCTGAAATTTGGTATAAAGCAAGATTTTATAGCACAGATATAGGAATAAATCTGAAAGCAGTAAATTTGTTGTCACATCAAAAAAAAATACTTTTTGCGGTTCGGAAAAACCTTCGAAACTCCATTCGGGCACTGAACTATTTCCATTGGTTTGTTTGTACGGTACCCTCAGTGTGCGAGTCCGACTCGCACTTGCCCAGTTTTTTAGGTGGGAAATTAACTAATATATTCTCCCACGGTGGAGCGAAAGGGGAGTTTAGAAATATTTAGTGTTTATTGTTGTATAGATAATGTTCGTGTGCAAGTCCGACTCGCACTTGGCCGATTTTTTAAAGAACCGAACCGAATATTTTAGTACCTCACCTTGACTACCTATGCTATGTGAGATTTCAGTTCTCAAAATTAGTTCTATCTTTGTGTGAGCAAAATAAAACCTGTCCTGTTCTTATTATATATATTTAAATATCCACCAACACCACAAATTGAATTTTTTTGTAATGTATGTACCTTCTAAAATGTAAATTTCAATGGTGAGAAATAAACTATTTTTATTTATTTATTTATTCGAGGCGGGATCCTGAAGATGCAAACCCCTAAACAAAGTACTGCCGGCGACAATCGGCTAACCTATTCTTATGAACCAAATATAAATCTACAGCCTGATAGCAGTGTGCAAATTATAATCAGCAGCAATATTGCTACCGAGTATTTTCTAATGGAAATATCAATAACATCGTAGGCGTGTGCCGGCAAATTTTAACCAGTAATTGATATATCCCCTTCCCCCCGGACCACCGTAAGGTGTAGACGTGTCCACAGTGGTTTTCGTATTTTATTTCTGCAAATTTAAATACTTTTATTAAAAATTAAATTCAAGTAAAATAATAGGAGGGCATAAATCGCCAAGAAGTCGTGAGCAAGATCTTTTAAGTCGTCCGTAGTGCGTCATTTCGCCAGCGTTGAAGACACGAGTACTCCTACAATCTTGCGAGCCTGGTACCTGTGCTGTCTACGTGTGGCGATCGCTCCACCCCCAGCGCTAACGTAAGACGACTTCATTTACCAATAATTAATTAATTACTGCGCCTACGCACCTCCTCCATCCTTGGGGTCGCACTGGTCCCGCCCCACCGCGGAGTTATTGGACATAAGGATCTGAATGGGCTCCGCCCGTCAATGCTCGCACCAATAATCACCATCTTCACCACATTGCCGATCCTACTGGCGCTGTATTGAGTTGTTTGCTATCAAGTTGTGACAATTGTTGCTGCCTTAGTATTTCGCTGCGGGCAAAGTGAATCTTGTACTATGCCTATCAACAGAACACCTCCTGAATCACCTATCCCGACTCCACTCTCTGTGGAGGCCGTGGCGCCCACACTTGTCTATAATCAAGGCACTGAAATATGGCGCACTATGCAGGAATCTCCATTACAACATAGCGATTCAGCACCTGATCTCCATAACCTTACTTCAAGTATAACAGAGCAGAATAGTAAAAAAAGAAAATTTGAGAAGAACAGAAATACACAAAATACTAGCATCCCGTCGATGATTGAAGAAATGTTCTCAACTTTTTCCCAAGATCAGGAAAGGCGTTTTCTTGAGCTTCAACGCACAATAAGCAATCTCACAGAACAAAACTGCGAGCTAAGGAATTGTGTGAATATGATGTCAAGCAAATATGATGAGTTTTTAATCAAGATCTCTGCCCTTGAATCGGATCGTCAAGTTGATAAAAAGACCATTCGACAACTGGAGGATAAACTTGAGGCTTTGGAACGTAAGTCGCGGTCATCCGAATTGAACTTCGCAATATTCCTAGACAAGTCAATGAAACTAAAAATGATTTGTGTGAAATTGTGGAGAGTCTCGGGAAGACGTTGGATGTCAACATTGAGTCTTTGGGTATAAGGGATATTTACAGGATTAATTCAAAAGATAATACTAATCCGATTATTGTTGATTTTACCACCATGTTACTAAAGGATAGATTTATTAAGGGTGTTAAGCAATTTAATAAATCCAAAGCTAAAGATGGAAAACTTAACACCACCCACCTTGACTCTCAATATCGACTGAAACCGATTTACGTGTCTGAAACATTAACCCATAGATCTCACAGACTGTATTATCTGGCGAGAACATTTCAAAAGACTCATGGCTACTCTTTTTGTTGGACCGCAAATGGTATAATTTATTTGAAAAAAACCCCTGATTCAGTTCAGATACGCATTTCCTCTGAGCTTGATATTGATAGATTAAGAAATGCTAAATGACTAAATATAATTGTTTGCCATTTTTATATACTTCCTAGATTAAGTATGCATGTTAACATTTTATTGCTTCTAGTCTGTATTCACAAAAACCTCAATAATTACACACTCAAACTCTACACACTCCTACCTTTTAACTCATACATTAATAACACAATCATTTCTTTTTGTAGTTGTTGCATTATATATTTAGCTGCCTCTATGCCACAAATGAACCCTATTTGCGTTAAAGTACAGAATATGAACACGACAATTTTAAATTTATTTTTACTTCAGAGATTTATAATTGATATATTTATACTTCTATGCAAAATTCGATAATAATGTGCAATCAACAATAAATAATGAATTAGATGATTTATCGGTGGCTGACTTCAATACTTGTGATATTGATAACTGCTCCAAATTAATTTTCTCTACTAATTCTTCATTGAACATTTTTGTGCAAAATATAAGAAGTGCAAACCGTAATTTCCCAGGATTGCAAACCCTAATAAAAAGATCGGACTGTGATTGGGATATAATTGTTCTCACCGAGTGTTGGATACCCCGGACGCCAATTATTCCACTTATGAGTGGCTATCAGTTCGCCCATACACACACCAACAGGACCCAAAATGAAGGCGTTATTGTCTATTTTAAATCAACCTTCTCTTATAAGATACTGGAACCAACACTAGCAGATGCTAATTGTCTACTTGTCGTTATTAATTCTCATACAGTTATACTCTGTATATATCGTCCTCCGGGTGAAAGAAACATCTCTAAATTCCTTGAATCTCTAAACAATATTCTTCGTACACTATCCTCATACAAAAATATTTTTATTACTGGCGATATCAATATAGACATATCACCATCCTCTTCAGATACCAGAGCTGAAACTTACCTTAACCTATTAGCTTCTCATGGTATGATGCCAGCGTACGATATCCCCACCCACAATCAAACTTGCCTCGACCACGTAATTGTTAAAACAAAACTTTCGGTGAGATGTGTGGTGGCTCATACTACCTTAACCGACCATTACAGTGTCATTATAAGTCTCTCGCACGTAGTCTCCTCACACCGTCCGTTAAAAACTATAAAACGTATAGATTACACATCTCTAGACGAAAAAATTAAATCAATTAATTTTGAGAGTATTTATTCTTTAGGCAGTGCCAATGAGGTTGTTTCTTTATTTCTTCGGACTCTTAACTCTTTAATCATTAGCTGTATAAAAACCACTACTGTCTCGAGACGTAAGCGTATAATTAAGCCGTGGATTACTCCTGGACTAATACGATGCATGCGAAACCGAGACAATCTTCATCTAAAGTCAAAAAAATACCCAAATGATGAGATTGCAAAACTTACTTATACTCGCTATCGCAATTTTTGTAATGGTATTTTAAAGAAAGTTAAACAAGAATATGATAAAGCGGAACTATCTAAATGTGAAGGCAACACAAAAAAAATGTGGGACACTATTAAAGCAATAACATGCACCTCAAATCAATTAACTCCACCTCTGGACCTGATTGATCTGAAACAGCCCAAACATTCCGTAAATGAGATTAATAAATTCTTTGTAAGTATAGGTAAGTCTATGGTAGGATCAATACCGGGGTCTGACTCAACCTTCTATCCGATTTCTTCTATTCAGCTTTGTCCCTTCTCTTTTGTATTGTTACCCACTGATGAGGATGAAATTAAAACAATCATAACATCTCTTAAAACAAATCGTGCAATAAGATGTGATGACGTTCCCAGTGAATTATTCAAATTATACTCAAATATATTATCTCTTCCCATTGCGTTTATTTGTAATACCTGTCTTTCTACAGGCGTGTTTCCATCTGAACTCAAAAAATCGCTAGTCCACCCCATCCACAAGAGTGGTAGCAGGGATTGTGTCAATAACTACCGCCCAATATCTATTCTACCTACGTTATCTAAGATTCTTGAGAAAGTTATTAATAGGCAACTAACTAATTATTTAGAAAAAAAAGCATTACTTTCCGCAAACCAATATGGATTCCGTAGAGGTAGATCCACCTGCGACGCCATACATCAACTAACGGATACCGTAATTGCCAAACTTGATGATAAGAGAAAGGTCATTACAATTTTCCTCGATTTAGCAAAGGCTTTTGACACAGTCTCTGCGCCGCTCTTGTTAAAGAAGCTTGAGCTTCTTGGAATCCGTGGCGAACAGCTAAAATTGTTTGAAAGCTACCTGAGGGGAAGAACCCAGCGAGTTGTGGTCGATGAGTGGTCGAGTGAGGACTGTGATGTCACCACTGGAATACCACAGGGGAGTATTTTGGGACCCACCCTCTTCTTAATTTTCATTAACGACCTCTGCCAATTAAATCTCGTCAATGGTAATATTATTACATTTGCAGACGACACGGCTCTTCTTTTCTATGGAGATACTTGGGATGAAGTTTTTCACTTTGCACAAATGGGCTTCTCGCTGGTATTAAGCTGGCTAAAAAATAACTTGCTCACACTGAATACCGATAAAACTAAATACATGACCTTTTCACTATCAAATACTCCTAACTCTCATAACCCCCTATTGAACATAGCAGCACACTCGTGCAATAATGACTCCTCAAACTCATGCCAATGCCCAAGACTCCAAAAAGTAGACTCCATAAAGTATCTTGGTGTTACCATAGACAAAAACCTAAATTTTAATACACATATTGACCTATTGTCCAAGAGAGTTAGAAAACTCATCTTCATTTTTAAGAATCTACGACGTATTGCCGATGCAAAAGTCCTTAAAACTGTTTACTTCGCGCTGTGTCAAAGTATACTGAATTACTGCATAACTATATGGGGTGGTTCCTCCAAATCTCGTATATTAAAACTCGAGCGAGCGCAAAGAGTAGTTCTCAAGGTGGCACATGCTTTACCTTTCTTTCATCCTACCACTGAACTTTATGATAAGTGCAAGGTTCTTACAGTTCGACAACTGTTTATTATGCAGACAATACTTCGGAAACACACCCAACTTAAGTACAACCCAGATTTGAACGCTCATAAAAGAATTAAAACCAATGTATGCGTAACCAAACGGTGTAAAAGTAGTCTCTCGCACCGTAACTTCTGTTTCCTTGGCAGTTATTTGTATAATAAAATAAATTCTACCTTACAAATATACCATCTTACTAAAGCAAAGTGCAAGCAAGTCCTTACCACATATTTACTAAAGCATAACTATGACAGCACCGAAAATTTGCTGAGTGTAATTAGCTAAGTCTTAGAATCAATTATATCGTTTTCCAAACCACACCATAACTTTCACCACAAACACAACTACCTCCACACAAAAGCATAACTACCACCACAAATACAACTACATCCACACCACACCATAACTACCACCAAAAATACAACTACCTCCACACCACATAATTACTACCACCACAAACACAACTACATCCACACCACACCATAACTACCACCAAAAATACAACTACCTCCACACCACATAATTACTACCACCACAAACACAACTACATCCACACCACACCATAACTACCAACACAACACAACTACCTTGACACCACACCAAATCTACCATCACAAATAAACACAACTACGTTTTCTTTTGTTGTTTCTCTTTTTATTTAATTTTAGTAGTTTTATTTTTTTCCAAAGGACCTTATAATAAAAAAATAAAATAAAAACAGTCTGTGGGGGGGGCCTGGTAATCTGTGTGACAGGATTTCCTAGTGCAGATGCCAGACTCCCACAAAGGAATACTTGTATCTACGTATGTAATGTTAGTTTGTAAGGCACCTTTGTGGAAGAGAAATAAATAAATGTTATTATTATTATTATAAATGTTATTATATTAGCATGTGGTGTCAAGGCCAGGGTTGGGCGTCCTCGATTAGATATCGATAACGATAATACACTATGTTATCGTGATAATCATTGCTTAAATCTACCTAGACTTTTCCTCGGTTTTTAGACAAGGCCTAGTTCAAAATGAAATTATTTTTATTTCACATACGAAAGAAAAGGAAGTTAGTGATAGCATGACGAATGACAGGGCAGAATGGAAGAAAAAAACATGTTTGCCGACCCCAAATAACACGGGACAAGGGCAGGAAGATGATGATGATGATGATGATGATACGACTACACGAGCACTTATAAAACCTTAGAAGCTAGTACACTGTTCCAATTGGTCATTTCCTATGGAGAAGAACCGGCAAGAAACTCGGTAGATAATTACTCTTTTAAAAAATATTTTATACTAGCACTTTGCCCGCGACTACGTCCGCGCACATCGCGTTTGGACTTCAACCCTTAAAACACTTCCAAACATAAAGAGTAGATTGGAAAAGTTTATCACAATTTAATGAGATAAGGTTTTTATAAGCTTTCTTTATAAACAACATTCCTCGTAGTTCTAGAGGGCGCTGCCAGAATCACCAGACTGCAAGGTGAGCTCACGCGCGAGCATGCCACGTAGAACTGCCCGTACGAGAAACAGGGCAAAGCAAACTTTCAAAGGAAACTGTAGTCTTTTGAATTCAAAAGGAAGATCGTTCGGAATTAATGGAATACGCGGTATGAACACTGTTTCTCCCTGGGCAGACCCGGTTAAAATAATAACCTCAACAATATTGCGATGCAATGCTTTTACTTGCATCCTAGTACCATTACATAACTTCGGAGGCTTCAAAATCCTAAGCAACATCACGGGTGTGCCCACACTGCGTGTGGGCACACACGCAGTGTAAGTTTATGGTATGGAAGGCCGGCTGGATTAATAGTGTTCAGAAACTCAACCAGATAGTGGACTGCTTCGTCTGCATTTACCACCGTGTCTATTGAACTATACACTATAGGCGTCAATATAGCTCTTTCTCTTAGCCATTCCATTGGTTTGTCTTTTATTTGAGCCACACCAGGATAATTTTTTTCAATCATCTCATCATCATCAAGCGAAAAAAAAAAACTCCTGCTAGCAATACTGTCATACCACCCATTAAGTTGTCGTTGCTTCGTATGTCCTGTAGACTTCTATTTAATGCTTAATTAGCTCTTTTGTGCGCCATTGTGCTTTCGACCAAGACAATTATTTTTGCTTTACGTAAGAATTGGGCAAGATTACTTTGCTTGGAAATGTTGCACATTGGCGTCTCTACATATAAATTAAGGGGCAATTTCAAAGCAGAGTGTACAGTTCGACCACCTAACTAATAATGTGCGGCGATCCCCAGAAGACGCGACCGCCAAAGCGATTCCGCAAGTACTTCTTACTTTTGCTAAAATTAAATTGATAAGGTATGTTTTACCAGTCCCACCTGGTGCATCTAAAAAGAACATTTGAACTGGAAACAATTTTTCTTTAATTTTTTCCACCGAGGGTTGCATAGACATAATGACGTACATAAGTCATAGTGACCTGAGTTCGCTCGTGCATGTATCTTGGCCCACTATTTGACCCAGCTGATGAGCGTCAACATCTTGTCTACCGATGGCGTCCTTAAGGTGGATATAGCTATCGGAGCGTAACTTTGCCTGATTATTTCTAATGAAATTCAGTCTCTCAGTTTTTGCGTACTAATCTACCAAATATTGGCTAAAACGAGCATCAAAGTGAAGATGGTAATTTTCCTAAATTTCCCCGACCATTTTTGATGTAGTATGAATAAAAGCTCGATGCTGACACTGTCTTTTTCTGAAGTATTTTTGTTTCCGGGTCTCGCTGTGGAATAGCAATTGGATAACCGTCTTCTCCGTGGCTGAACATTACAGGATATTGCAAAGCATCGTATGAGCGATGTATTTTACTAATTATATCGCGACGCTCGAACTGTTGATCTAATAACACCAAAGCAACTTAATTCATTTGTGTGGTGGTTGTTTTTCGGCATGTATAACTAACTTGAAAGTTTTACAGGAGAAAGAAATTCTGTCAATGGTACTCTTCATGTCCCTGATATAAGGATTGACTTCGTGCAACATTTTTTGCAGTTGTTTTATTAAATTTGATTTTAATTGCGGGAAATTACAGCATCTTAAATTTGCTTCTCTTTCATCTTCACCCACGATAAATTTGTAAAAACTGAGCTGTTTGACCGGGTTCTGACAATAAACTGCCAATTAAACTTGATAAACTTGTCCCTGTACTTTGAAGGTTGGCATATATCCATCTCCACCAACTTGTTTCCCACCAAACGACGTCATTTGGAAACAATTGTTGTATTTACGAATGTTCGAAATAAAATGTTTGTGATCAAGATGGAGATCCATTATCAAACTGTAAAAGGGTTCTGGAGGTGTACTCAATAATTTGAGTTAAACTTTACCGCTGCTGCAACACATCTCAAGAGTTTCGTCCTTCCATTTAAACGCATTATACCAACAACATTTATGATTCATATCATCAATTGAAACTACATTATCAAATTTGTAATTTAATTCATGTTTATATATTCCTAAAAGATACTTGATTTTCCATGGCCGTGTAACAACACGCATATTCAAGCGGAACTGCGCTGCTCTGTGTACTTCAGGATGTGCTTGCTGGTAATTTTCAGCGGCTATTTTTCATTTGGCATTTCGGTGGGTTTTTTTTGATAATTGCCTACAGCTTTCCGGTGTGCCAAAGAATTATTTTCTGAGTATATTTTCTGAGCTCGTCTAACTTGAATCTTCCTTGTTTTGTCTGTATATCTGGTCCTCTTTTTTGTAATGCCATCATGGACTGTGAAGAAATGTCCGTAGAAATGACTGAATATGAATCTAAGGAAATGAATCTAAGTGGGACAATATCGTAGGTACTTCATCATATTTCGTTTTCTTCACATTTATGTTTTCCTCGTCAGAATTAACAACGCCTGTAGGATTAAGTTCTTCATATGAAAAGTGAGCATCGAAATGACCATTTGAAAGATTTTGTGTAAAGCGAAGACGTTTTATCGGGTAACCTGGAGTACCTGCATTTACATACAATTCTCCGTTACGATAAACTTCGAAAATATCATACCAACTAAATCTTACATCCAGTTAATTATTTTAATTTTATTATTATTCAAAATGTTACGTAAGACTGTTTAAAAAATATTGTTTTGTAATTAACTTTATGTTTTCGTTTGTACCAATTTGTGTCAGTAGATGTCGTTGTACGTATATAAATCACATAATTGATACGTTATTATAGGATTAGGTTATCACAATGGAAAAAGAATAAGATATTTTATACAAACATGGATGATAACATTTCACCAATACAGGGATGAATGTTGTATTATTGTTTGAGAAAGTATTATATTAAATTTTTTTTTTTACCCACATTTTTGAGTAAAATAAACCACTATGTAAAATCTATCCGTAAATAAATAATCGCTATTTGCTCTGTTAGAGCTTGTTTTTCTAATTTCTAGCACCGAGTTGCGAGTAAATTAGGATGCGCAGTAAGACTTAAAAAATCCTGAACACGATAAAGACCACTTGACTCGACCCTAAACCGTAATTTGAGGGTAGTTTTGGAAACGACTAATGCGTATCTTTATTATTTATTTAAAAGTGTATTCGTGCAAAGTTTCAAGTTTATTAACCCAAGAAATAAGATTCTCCCATACAAACTTTAACACCCCCTAAATCTTGCACTGGGGGGTTGTACTAAAAAAAAAATATCGTAAACTTTATAACTAATTTAGGTTAATATTTGTACTAAGTTTTGAGTTAATTGGCTCTCGAAAAAAAAAATTGCATACATACGAAATCCCCCCTTTTTACCCCCTTAGGGGCTGAATTTTGGAAAATCCTTTCTTAGTGCTCACCTACGTTATAAAAGGAAGCCTTGTGCAAAATTTCACGCTCCTAGTCCCAGTAGTTTCGGCTGTGCGTTGATATGTCAGTCAGTCAGTTTATCCTTTTATATATATAGATAGGTATATATATTTTTTATTTCACATAATTTTTTTTATGTGAAATAAAAATTTTTTGACTTTGACTTTAAAAAAACTAGGCAAGTGCGAGTCGGATTCGCGCACCTGAGGGTTCCGTACCACGGTACACAGTTACCTATGTAAATAGTTAAATTCCCGAATGGAGTCTCGAAGATTTTTTCGAATCGCAAGTAATTTCTTTTTGTGACGTAACAACCAAACTGTTTTAAGATTTATTCCTATAAGACCTTGCTTTATGCCAAATTTTAGGATTCTGGGTCAACGGGAAGTACCCTATGAATTTTGATTCCCTTGAGAGTGTCATAATATACGTTTTTTGCGACATAAATGGCTGTATCTTTTCAGGTTCAAGACCGCAGACTTGAGTATATGGTTTTAATTTTAAGTCGATACCTTCACGCGTTCCCGAGACAAAGGATTTTAACAGACAGACAGACCACAAAGTGATCCGATCCTATACGGGTTCCGTTTTTCCTTTTAAGGTACGGAACCCTAAAAATGGTTGATTTTACAATACTTCCATATTACAATATTAATAATAACTAAAATAGGACAGTGCAGACCGGTCAACATTGTACCTAAAAGCACAATAAAAATAAAAAAGTGGATCTCTCACAGTCTCTCATAAATGCCTGTGTGTGTGACTAATAGTCGGTCATCAGTTGTGATAGTTGACTTGAGTATCGGACTTTTTGTGCTTACACACTATACTAACTTATCTTTGTGTCTCTGTGTCGTTCTCACCCACCACTCACCACCACCACACATCATTACACCACTCCACTCACACTCTCTCTTCATTCACTTTTTTATCTATATATATAAAAGGAGAAACTGACTGACTGTCATATCAACGCACAGCCGAACTACTGGGATTAGGAGCGTGAAATTCTGCACAAGGTTTCCTTTTATGACGTAGGCGAGCACTAACAGAGGGTTTTCCGAAATTCGCCCCCTAAGGGGATGAAACGGGGGTACAAAGTTTGTATGGAGAAACCTACTTTCACACGGGCGAAGCCGCTGGCTGAAGCTAGTTTGTTAATAAGTTTCTTAATTTTATTGAACAAAGTAAAATAATGGACAAAATAAATCTTACGTTTATTGAAAGTGATAATTTGACTGCAGTGTTGCAAATTCAACAAGTGCACCACAATTAAGGCATGCATCGCTCACTCACTTCGATTGGGACTTAATTTTGTTCATTAATTGATTACTGACCTTTCCCTTTCTTCATTTCATCGGTGACCTCGCAGTAAAACATCGTCTGAAGCGAGCCCTGCACGCCCACTCCGGCCCTGCGTGCCAAATATGAGTTAAATAACCAATTTACATTATCTCCAATTAGTTTCCATGTTATCAAGTGGGCTGAATTCAAGAATTTACAATAATTTACGAGTAGTGTCCAACCGAACTTTCGGTTTCGGCCAAAAACCTAGTTTCAGCTTCGGCTGCCATCCAACCGATAGGGCCGAAACTGAAACTGATTTCGATAGGTTTCATGCTGTAATCGGACATCTTCACTGCACTGAGCTGCGAGCGAAGAATGGTAATTTTACCGCGCGACTGCGTCTGCGCGCATACGTGTCATGATTTGTTTTGTTTATGGGTAGGTTCAGATGACAAGCGCTCAACGCGCGTTTTGATAACGCGCGTTTACAACTACATACATTTTATTCAGGCCGTACACATGCTAACGCGCGTTTTAGTAACGCGCGCGTTCAACGCTGCGCTAGCGCTCGACTGTTGTCAGCGCGCGTCAACGCCGCTTTGAGATCATTGGTTTTCTATGTTTCCGTTCAGTTGAGCGCGCGCTTTCGACGCGGATAGACGTATTTTAGGGTTCGTCAAGTTCGTCCGAAAATCGTCCGAAATGGAAACCGAAGCTTTTAATACGGAATTATTAATTGATGAAATAGAGAAACGTCCTGCGATATGGGACATGACAAGTAGCGATTATTCAGATAAGAATTTGAGAAGACGGGCTTGGGAAGAACTCGTCCTTATATTTTGTGAAGGACATGACAATGAAGAAAAGAAGAAAATATTATGTGAGTATATATATTTATTTACATTTACAATCGGTTTGTGTTACAAGTTAAATATAACGATCCTGCCAATCTACTTTTCCTTCATTAATGAAATAGTTTGTTAAATGTACTCGAACATTATCCGCCTGTCGCACAGCACGTCCGGTATAATGTGAGGCTAGATTTTCCAGGGGTGGCGTATAAAGTGTGTCTTCAAAATTGTAGCCATCCCTGATTCTGACATAATTATTTAGTGTACATATCGCTTTTACGATCTTTTCTGCAAAACCGATGTTAACATCTAACGGCCTGTGTAAAATGCGCCATTTATTGCACATTATGCCAAAAGTACATTCAACATACCGGCGTGCTAATGTCAAACGGTAATTAAATATTTTTTTAGCATAAGTTAGTGACCTTCCCCCATATGGACGCATTAAATTCTCCATCATGCCAAAAGCTTCATCAGCCACTATCACATATGGCAACGTTGTCGGTCTATTTTGCATTAACAATGCCTTTGGCTCAGGTAGATCTAATGACCTTTCTGTCAGCTTTTTGTACAATGAAGAATTCTTGAATATACCTGAGTCACTGTTTTTACCGTAGGCACCTATGTCAACCCACACAAAACAATAGTTTGCATCCGCTAGCGCCAATAAAACTAGCGAAAAATAAATCTAAATCTACTCTACCTAAATCTACTTCAAGAAAAAAACAAAAATTAAATCCTGCTGATGAAAGATTTGCAAACATATTAGAGCAGAGTTTAGCACAGAAAAATGTGTCTCATCCAAAAGAAGATGACGATGAAGACAAGCTGTTTTGTTTGTCACTCGTTAAAGAGATTAAAAAAATTCCGGAATATAGGCGACTTCAAACTAAAATTGCCATTTATAATTTAATTTTGCAAAACCAAAATGAATTTCAAGGACCACAACAACAGACATATGAAAATCAAAATTACCCGGTATCACAACGAAGAAATTATTCATCACAAGAGCAGCGTCATCAGTCATCAGCTTCTGTTGAAGGCTTTCGTTATCATGATTATAGATCACAGCAGTCTAGTGTGTCAAATAATTTTGCACATTATGGTTATACTACAGCAATGGGGTCTCCATCGCCAGTAACACCTACTCCATCGCCAGCACCAACTAATGTCAGCAATGAATCAGAGTTAGAGTTATTCTGCGAGTAACAAAATGTTATTTTTTCTTTAAAAAAATTGTTCCTAAACAAGTTGATTTGATTTATTTGATTTATAGATTATGTTGATTATTAAAAAACTTAATGTAATTATGAGTTTTTCTTCCGGTGAAATGCTATATCGCACAGCGTTTTTATCTGCTACGAGTTCATCGTTTATGAGAGTCAGTAAGTCATCAAATGACTTGATGGACATTCTGAAGTAGTTAAAGAATTTGGGCTCAAATTGCCTTAACTTAGGATATAAAATAATGTACTGACTTTCAGTCAGCCTGGTTGACAAAATTGGGTGAACCCAATATCTCCGTCTTCTGTTGTGTCGTTTCTGCCGTCTGTATAAAATCACCGATAAAACTGTTTCTACGGCCATCTTCGACAAATGTAGAACTCAAACTGGCCGCAACAACGCGCGTTTAACGCCTGACAAGCGCGCACCATGTGAACACTATACAAAAATTCAACGCGCGTTCAACGCGCGCTGAGCGCTTGTCATCTGAACCTACCCTAATTCAGTTTGTGTTTGCGCCGAAAACTTTGCAGTCGTTAGTTTTGTTTGCTGTGAAATTGCACATGTGTCTAACATTATTTCGAAACAGGTTCCAATATGTGATTCAAAAATAAAGAGGCACTGACTTATTAAAAATGACTATTCTTTCCCCATGAAAACATGAAATTATATGAAAGTTTTGGGAGAAACTGAGATCGAAGCCGAAATTCAGTTCCGGTTTCGACGTGAAAACTAAACTAGTTTCGGTTGGACACTATTTACGAGTTTTAATAAACAAAATAATGAATAAGACAAACTTTCATTGCTTATCAGGATCTAATGCACGTCAATGACATCAACATATTCAATGCAACATAAGTGCACAATTACGAAGAGTTATAGTTTCGTAGTCATGCGAAAAAGGTGTGGACTATTCATCGAATAATATCTTTTATCCCTCTTACAATAAAAGCTGTAGCACTTTTAAAAATACTGTTTAGTCTCCATTTACGTACTTATATAGTAAGAACAAGGCAGATTGCGCGTTTTTCTGACTCCACCACTTGGCCCGACATGGACCCGACTAGATCGAAGTTAAATCGCCAAAAAAAAAAGACAGTCGATGGTCTTCGAGAACAGTCTTGTGAGCGAGACAGTATTAATGTCGTATTTTTCGGACGACCTTATCTGTACTATTTAAATCTATGTTGGTCTCAGAATAGCCAAAATTGAACTGACAGTGGAGGGTCGCAGGAATCCAATGGATGCGAAAGGTACAGGGGACTTAAGCGGGAATTACATTAGACCGACGACGCTCACGTGGGCCACGCTTGATTTGTACGTAGCGGCGCGTCGCGTGGCGTGATCTAATGTGGCTCTACAAGTCTAGTTGCCATATAAAATGTATGGAGACCGACGCGCCTAGATCGGCGTACATAGCCCACGTGTGCCCAATTTAGTTCTACCTTTATCATGACGGGGTGGAGCTAAACACCCTATATAGCTCCAACCCTTTAACAGTTCAGTTTAAGTCGTAAAATGGATCGCGTTAAGACCTTGTGGGAGCACTACAGGACCGGTCGTTGTGGCGATACTTGGGGGAATTCTATGCTAAGTACGGCAGTGGACGTCTTTCGACTCAAATTATTATGAAGATGAAAAACAGTAAAAATACTGACCTGTAAGATGCAACTTTGTGCAGATCATACAGCGGTACATCATACCCGCACTCTTCTAGTACTTCTTCCTTGGCGATCTCTTGTAGAGACTTGTTCTTGTCAACAATGCCGGCACACATCTCTAAGGTAATACCCAGAGATGCTGGGTACTTACTAGTGTCTATCGTGTGATTTTGACGGTCTTGTACTGGTACACTGTTGTAGTATATTGCTGGGGGGAAAAATGGTGAATTTTATTAGTAAAAATAGAGTAGAGTTATCCAGATCTACCTCAAAGCGACGACGGTACACCTGACGGCGTTGCCGTCACCACATAACACTGGCAGACTAATCGACATCGGCTCAGTTGCCACAGGGGAAAATAAAAGTATTGTATGACTAAGAAGACTGACTAAAAAGATAAAAATCTTACAATAAAATACTGAAATGGCAGGTTCCATTCGACATCAGAGTCAAAATAAGTAGTGTAATTTAGCATACTCTATTGCATTCATCAAATGAGAAACTGAGTGACTGACATATCAACGCACAGCCTTAACTACTGGGACTAGGAGCATTAAATTTAGCACAAAGTTTCCTTTAATGACGTAGACAATCACTAAAAGAAGATTTTCCAAAATTCACCCTCTATGGGGATGAAACGGAGGTCCAAAGTTTGTATGGAGTATCTACTTTTACGTGGGCGCTGCCGCTGGCAGAAGCTAGTAGATTATAAAGTACTTCTCCGCAGAATAGACTACAATGTCCTACCTTAGAATATTGTTTGTAACATTCACAATCAACTGCAAAAAGCTGCAAAATCACTTTTTTGCAGTTGATTGTTACCAAATATACACTGTATTCTCAGCTGCATCTAGTTAGACTGGAAGCCAGCCACAAGGATAGGGAAAAAGTAGGGAGACGATTAAACTACCTATTTGACGTTTTACTTACTGGGTCTAAAATGTCTAGTCAGAACAACCACTTTTCTAGTCACATTGAAGATCGTAATCATAACAGTGTCAAGCATTGTCTGCATATCTTTAGTTTTATTATTACCATTCAGGGTATAGAACAGACGTAATACTTTAAATTCAGGCTCTTGTATGTTTATCGTATGCACATCAGAAATAACCATTTCATCCATTGCTTAGTTGATTAAATAATATAAGTCGATGATCCTATATTAGACGGGCTAACAATATTTTTATCACAATTCATTAAAATCAGACTCAGATATTGTCACTTTGAATTTTGTGTTTATTTTTCAAGAAGAATTTTGCTTTTCTTTTTTAATAAAAGTAGTATTGTCAGTGTCAGGCTGACAAATTCAGAAACCATAAATTATTGATGTATTTAAACAGAATATTGCAAGGAGTTTCATTGGAGTTGTAGAGACAGACTGTAACAGCTTTATGAGAACAGGAATCTGATAACTAGATTATTAGACATGAAATCAGTTTGATTTCATGAAAAGAGTGTCCATGGAGTTTCTAGCACATTCTTCTCCATAGAGATCTACGCTTTGGAATGTGCAATTAGTATCATTTTTAGGGTTCCGTACCTCAAAAGTAAAAAACGAAACCCTTATACCCCACTTTGTTGTGCGTCTGTCTGTCTGTCAAGACCCTTAATCCTGTCTATCTGTCAAGACCCTTTATCTCGGGAACAAGTGGACGTATCGAGTTAAAATTAAAACCATATGCTTAGGTCTGCGGTCCCTTGAAGATGTGAAACAATCGAACTTCTAAGTTAACGGGAAAAAACAGATATGGCCGTTTATGTCGCAAAAAAGTATATTTCGACTCTCAAGGGAAACAAAATTCTAGAGTAGGTACCTACTTCCCGTTGACACACAATCCTGAAATTTTGCATAAAGCAAGGTCTTATAACAGAGGTATATCTGCAAGAAATTTGTTGTTACGTCACAAACATTTTTCTGCGGTTTTAAAAAAAAATTCAAGACTCCAATCAGGAATTCAACTCTTAAATAGGTAAGTTTGTACGGAACCTTCAGGGCGCGAGTCCGACTTGCACTTGCCCAGTTTTTTTTCTGGCTGACTAAGTGATATTTCAAAAGTGCCTGTAAATGGTTTATCTATAATATAAAAATGAATCGCAAAATGTGTTGGTAAGCGCATAACTCAACAACGCCTGGACCAATTTGGCCAATTCTTTTTTTTAAATGTTCGTTGATGTTCAAGGATGGTTTGTACCTATGGAGAAAAATTGGAATAGAGTAGGGTAGAGTAGAGTAGAGTAGGGTAGAGTAGAGTAGAGTAGGGTAGAGTAGTCAGTTGACGGGAGCGAATCCGCGGGCTAAAGCTAGTTTGTAATAAAATGCTTTGAATCTTTGTCAAATGATCTAGTTATCAGATTACGTAATAACCATGTTTCTATATGAGCCTGAGAACTGAACATGAATGTCTCAATATGAATATTAATAAACCAAAATATTTACCAAAATGAATTTTAAGCGAGAACTACACTAGACCGACGCACATGTGGACCACGCCTCATTTGTACGTAGCGGCGCGTTGCGTGGCGTGGATCTAATGTAGCTCTGCAAGTCTAGTTGCCATATAAAATGTATGGAGACCGTCGCACCCAGACCGGCGTACGTGGCCCCCGTGTGCGCTATGTAGTTATACCTTAACTGAATTAATAGTGTTAATAATATTTGTTATTTATGTAGTAGTGTCTCCTCTCTAACCAGCAGATTCAACTAAATCAAAGAACCAACAATAGAAAAAGCACTCACTCCTAGCTCCTAGCTACCTCCAGACATTCCAGTACAATAGTTCATCCAATAGAATGGCTCATTGTATCGAACAGGGATTGCCACATTGAGAGAAAGATGATAAATATCATAGAATATAATATAATATTCCACAACGAACACACAATGCCGCCTAGTCCCAAGCTAAGCAGAGCTTGTGTTATGGGTACTAGACAACTGATAAACATACTTATATATTTTTAAATACATACATATTATAGATAAATTACACCCAGACACAAAACAAATGATCGTGCTCATCACACAAACATTTGTCCTGGGTGGGAATTGAACCCACGACCTCCGGCATAGCAGTCAGGGCCACTAACCACTAGACCAACAGGTCTGTCAAAAATCGAAATCGAATCGTAAAGTAGTATTTAAAAAATATATATGACTAGGTTAGGACGACCTGGGAAGAGGTGGCGAGACGACCTAGATGCCGACCGCAAGGACTGGTTCGAGGTAGCTCAGGAAAGCAATACCTGGAAGAAGTTGGGGGAGGCCTTTGCCCAGCACTGGGACAGTATAGGCTAATAAAAAAAAAAAAAAATATGACTAGGTTCTACCATTGTGAGCGACCACGTTTCGGAACCATATGTCATCACTGGCAACACGCGCTGGTCATAGACTTTCGTCTTGAGACACTGTGGTATATTGGACGAGAAGACACCGCGCAGCTTCCCGAACGCTGCCCAGCCGAGTTGGGTTCGACGGTTGACCTCTTTCTCGAAATTAGATCTACCCAACTGGACTGTCTGTCCAAGATAGACGTAATCGTCCACAACTTCGAGTATAGTCTAAAATCTTGATAGGAGTGGGTGCTACATGGTTGTTTATCATGACTTTAGTTTTGTCAATATTCATTTTAAGACCCACTCTTTCGGAAGCTCTACTGAGGTCATTGAGCATTGTGCTGAGCTCTTCCGCAGTCTCAGCCATGACTATTATGTCGTCGGCAAACCGAAGACGAGTGATGTACTCGCCATTGACATTAATGCCCAATCCACTCCAGTTCAGAACCTTGAAGACATCCTCCATTGCGGCCGTGAACAGTTTCAGAGAAATTACGTCTCCCTGCCTCACACCCCGCTGCAGGAGGATAGGTTTTGAGGTCTGGTCCTGCAGTGTGACTGACATAGTGGCATTTTCGTACAAACACTTCAGCACCTCGACGTACCGATAGTCAATCTGGCACCGTTGGAGAGACTGCAGCAGCGTCGTATCAAAGGCTTTCTCGTAGTCCACAAACGCTATGCATAGAGGCAGATTATACTCCTCGGTCTTCTGTATAACCTGCCGCAGCGTGTGTATATGGTCTATGGTGCTGAAGCTTTTTCGGAATCCGGCTTGTTCGGGAGGCTGGAAGACGTCGAACCTGCGCGCGAGACGGTTCGTGATGACTCTGGAAAACAGCTTGTAGACATGGCTCAGAAGTGAGATGGGCCTATAATTCTTGATGCCTTATTATATGCCTATCTATACCTATTATATGCCTATCTATACCTATTATATGCCTATCTATTAGGAATAACCCACAATAATCAGACCGCCCATTGTACACTTATTTTTAATTATGTTTGTCCTGTATTTTTGTTTATGTGGTGTACTTACATTTATAAATAAATAACCATTTTTTTTATTCTTTACTTTTTACAAGAAATATATGAAGCAATTTTAAGCAATACAGCATTAATCCTTATCCAATTAAGTACCTTAAATACATTGTGCATATAAAATAGATCAATATGGCCCTGTACAGCATGTAATTTAAATGAATATTTTCAAAGATATTACAGATTAAAATGCAAGGACATAGCGGTTGCGTTGGTATCAGCATTGCACCCATGCGAAGCCAGAGCGGGTCGCTAGTATATCATAAAAAGGACCTCTGAGCAAAACATTCCCGTTCCAAGTCTAAAGGTTTGTGCTATCAACAGTTGCAAGGCTAATTGATCTAATCGACATTTTTTCAAGAAAATTTGAAACCTGACTCAAGCGACGGAGAAAAATTTGCTGATTCCAAATATGTATATAACTCAATATTGGAAAAAATTTAGTAAAGGTCAGTGACAGTACACAGAAAAGAATAGAAGAAGATGTATTTTTTTTATCTTTATGAAGGAGCTTTGTCACAATTTTGAATATGTTGCTGCACCAAACACAAGTAGGTATCATGAGACAGGAAGGTGAATAGAAATTAGTAAAGAAAAACAAACTCTCAAAAGGAATTCAGGTGTTAAAGTATAAATTGAAAAATGTTAGACGACACGAAAAAGCTTGAATAATCCATGTAAATTGTTAAATATTATTAAATAAATCACTCAAACAAAATGTGTGTAATATTGCTTGTTACCAATGCCATTTGAGATTATGTTTAATTTAGTGTGGCGTTTTTATCAGCAGATCATCACAATAAATTAGACCAATGGATAACCCTTAGTTATGATAGCCTAAACTCAAATCATTTTTAAGTAAGTTAATTTACACTACTTGAAATTACCACTACTACACTACAGCATTAAACGTAATTATGAGGACGACCCTGATAATAACGTTATGCTGTTTTGGCTTTTCTCGTTAGCAAAAAAAAAAAACTCGAAAACCGCAACTACTCACCGGGTCTGAATTGCTTCACAAATATCAACACATTCCTGGTAACGTTAAAGACGATGATTGCGACACTGTCGTGCACTTCCAGCATGTCCCAGTTCTTCTCCTTGCCTCCTTGCGTGTAGTTGAAACGAAAAGGCCTCACGTAAGGCGAGTCCGGCAAGGGAGTCATGTACACTTCAGTTAGATCTTCCATCTTTCGAACTCTATACTATCGGTGTGGTGGAAATGATTGAATTAATGTTTTTAATTAATTGATGTACTGACTAATGTTTATATAATGAACTCCAACTTCATTAAATTCAAAATTATTCGCTAACAAATTGTAACAGTTCGTGCCTTTCTCGTAGTAGCTGCTGAACTGTCGTTGACGTCTTCTGTCTGTATTTCTGTAATGACGTCGGCACGGCATGACAGCAGATAACAGTATTGCCAGTTAGATATCAAATTCTTTTAATGAACATTCGTATATATCGTCACACTGCCGCTGCCGCTGCCACTGTGCACAAGCCACAGAGCGTACCACGCACGGTCAATACGATAATAATGATTATGGATTGAACTTTTGTGACGACTTCTGTATTAAATGATAACTATGAGAGATTCAAAATAGAATTGATTCGTATAATTCAAATCGGACTGTTTTTTCTGGCAAATTCTAGCCTTCAAGCTTTATGCATGATTGGCTTGATTTTCATTTTGTTTTGTTGTTTCAGACCTAATCTTGGATTTATCAATAGGCCGTATAGTTATAGGCCGTGGCCTAGGGTTGACAGATTTCAGAGGATGCTCACTCGATTTCAAAGGATATAAGTCAAACGAGTTCACTGGTTTTCTCATGGTTTTTTATACTATACGTTAAATTCCTATATAAAAGAAACTCATTCCTCTCGATAATGTTATTTTCAACATTTACGCCTGCAGCCGCACTCACCAAGCCGCAGTACAGTTTTTTTTCATCTAATGACAAATCCCGCTCTTGGGTGGAGCAGGAGACAGTGTCAGGCTTTTACTGACTAAAAACCCACTCCTGTTCCTTTGTTGCCTTCGTCCCAGGGCCCTGGGTTTCGTTTTCACACTACCCATGGCCCCAATAGGCTTCGACCCTGCTGGCCCCTACGATTTGCTGACATCTCCCTGAGGCGAACGTGGAGCAATACGCGCCGTCGACGACTTGGGCTCGGTCCGGACGGTTACCCTACGGTCGTACGGCGGGCTACCTCGCCGTCCGCAAGCCCGGCGGCGGTTGGGGCGTGAGGACCGTTGCCTCACGCGATCGACCGCCTGCCACTCCTCCTCGCTCCGGACCATGGCCTGTACCAAGGCCCGGCGCGAGAGATTGCTGCCGCCGATCGCCCCCACGAGGACACGGCGTTGATCTGCCCAAGCGGGGCACACCTCCACCGTGTGCTCCACCGTGTCCTCCGGGCGGTCTACACAGTGGTGACACCCGGGCGTCGCTTCCGCAGGAATCCGGTGCAAGAACTTCCCGAACTTACTGTGTTCGGTGAGAACCTGCGTCATGCGGAAGGTGAGGACGCCGTGAGGTCTTTCCAACCACGCCTCAAAGACGGGACTTACCGCCATAATTGTGGCGTGCCCAGCTCTGGGTTGCGACAGTCGCTGTCGCCATTTCTCCATGAGAGCTCTGTCCGCCATGCTGCGACTTGTCGCGGCAGCAGAGTTTCGCCCCGGCGGCGTTGCATCTCGATGCACAGATCGTGCATGTGTCCAAGGACTGTCGCCTCCAGATCCCATGGTGGCTGGTCAGCAAGGAGGCTCGCCGCTTCGCAGGAAATCGTCCGGTATCCTCGCACCATCCGTATGTCCATGATCCTCTGACATGCGTTCAGCCAAGCCGCCGGCTGCTTCCGCAGCGTCGGTGCCCATACCGGTGCGCCATAAAGGGCCATGGACCGAACGATTCCCGCGTAGAGCCTTCGCCAGGAGGCGTCTGGACCCCCCAGGTTGGCCAGGAGCCGCCCGAGGGCAGCCCCAGTCTGATTTAGTTTGGGAGCCAGACGTCGGAAATGCTCCTCGAAATCCCATCGGCTGTCGAGAAAGAGCCCCAGGTACTTCATCGTCGATCCGACGCCGACGTTGACTCCTCCTACCGTTAGTTGGGAACCCCGTGGTGGCGCTTTCCGAGGGCCGTGAAAGCACATGGCCTCGGACTTGTGCAATGCCACCTCGAGTCCCAACTCCTGGATCCTGCCCTCGACTGTCGCAACCCCGCATGTAGCTATGTAGTTCGACCGCCGCCTGGTACGACTCTGCTCGCGCTAGGACCAGCGTGTCGTGTGCGTAACAGACTACGTTGACCCCGTCAGGGAGGTCGCCGCGCAGCACGTGTCGTATCCGATGTACATGAACAAGATCGGCCCTAGTACCGATCCCTGCGGAACACCGCACGACATCTCTCGACGTTCCCACTCTCCCTCGTGACTAGGGTAGATGATGTACCTGTCCGACAGGTACGCCTCGACCACACGACAGAGGTTGTCGGGCTTCCGGTGATACCAGAGTGCCCTCCTAATGCTACTTCAAAGCAGGGAGTCGAAGGCGTTGGCGATGTTCAGAGACACCGCCACGACATACCTGCCCTAGGCCACCGCATCCCCCGTCGTGAGAGCTCGCACGCGCATGATGGCGTCCACTGTGGAGCGCCTCCTGCGAAAACCGAACTGGCCGTCCGCCAGATCTGGCCCCATCCGTGTTAGATGCGCGACGCGAGGCGGTCTGCAATTACTCTTTCAAAGAGCTTGCCCGCCTCGTCGAACAGCACAATGGGCCGGTACGCGGACGGAGAGTCCGCAGGGTGTCCCGGCTTCGCGATGAGGACCAGTTTCCCCGTCTTCCAGCGAAGTGGAAATTGGCCCCACTCCATGCATGCGCTAAATAGCCCTCTTAGTCGAGGCCCGAGAGCCTCCATGGCCAGGACCCAGGCCTTCCCAGGCAAGCCGTCGGGTCCTGGGGCGGTATTTTTGGCACTCAACCTTCGTACCGCCACTCTCAACTCTACCTCGGTCACCTCTGGAGCATTTTCGTCGTAGTCGCCATCGTGGTCCACGTCGGACACCGCTGGTGGCGGAGCCATGGGCGGGGGAGAGTGTTCCCCTCGCACGGGGCTACAGAGTGCTCACAACACCCTCCACAAGCTGGGGCCTGAGACTCTGCGTCAGCGGGGGACCCCAAGGGCGGATTTTGTCCCGCACCACCTTATGTCAGGATCATGGGTCATGCGTCAACCTGCGTCATGCGGAAGGTGAAGATGCCGTGACGTCTTTCCAGGCACTCCTAAGAGGTGACTTACCGCTTACCGACTGTGGCTGCCCAGCACTGGGCTGCCACAGTCGTTGTCGCCATATCGCCATGAGATCCCAAACGCAACTCTGTTCACCATCCCGCTAACTGTCGCGGCAGCGAACTTTCAACCCGGTGTTGCATCTCCATGCGCAGATCTGCATGCGTGCAAGAACTGTTACCAGATTCCATGGCGGCAGGCCGGCAAGGAGGCTTACCACTTCGCGGAACACCGTGCGGTATTTCCCCAACATCCGGTTGGCCATAACTTTGACCCTCTGGGATGGGTTCAGCTTAGCTGCCGGTCGCTTTCACAGCGATGGCGCCCACACCAACAATCTGGACGCATGGAAAGTGATTTCCCATCACTTTCCATGCGTGTAAGGCCTGTAAGGGTCGAACATTACATGACCGAAGTTATGAAAAGGTTTAACCCTTATAGGTGAAATGAGCATCAGGAAAGTAAAGGATTTTATAAGTTTTCTGAGGGAAGTTGCTGTTTCAATTATTCGCAAATTGAATCTTAGTGGATATTGTGAAGTCAAATTGGTATCGTTTTGCATCTCAATGTTTGCACAACTGGACAAAATGTGGAATCATTGAAACAGGCGTGATCTCAATAAAATGGGAACTGAGATTTTTTCGTAGTTGACTACATCAGCGAAGCTTGCTCTATGGACTTTGGTCATGATACCTTTGAATGACAACAATAGAATGTATTTCATCCGTATTCTAATGTTAAATTCTCTATTCAATCAAAATATAAGCTTGATCTTAAAGGTTTCAGTTACCAGGTCACAACATTCTAAAAAAACTTCACATTTCATTTTGACATTTATACGGGAAAATAAACACATCAGGTTTATAACGATACGATATCAAAACTGGATGTAAAATAAAGTACAAATATTTATTTTACTTGTATTTAATAAAGTGCGAATGGATAAGCGACGAAAAAGTTGGAAATATTAAAATGGCTCGACAAGATAAGGGTTCTAAACCGGGCTTTGTGATCAAGCTATCTAACGAAACGGCGCAAAAAATAGCCGAAGAAGAACTACAAGCTAAAAATCAGCTAGAAGAAGCTTCAGCGAGTAATTCTAAGAGTTTGGATTCGGATAAATTAGATAAATCAATAACTTCTGAAATTAAGGACAATGAGAATACTGATAAGGAAGTGAGTAATTTGCATAAACCTGATGAAAACGATTCAAGTTCTACGATTGAGGATTCACGTGATGAATCAACAAAACCTGGTGTAACTAATAAAGATGCTAATCAAGACGGTTCCGCATGGGGTGACTATGCACCATACGTTACTTACGAAGGTGAAGAAGCTATCTATACTGACCCATCTAATAATCAAAAGTATACATGGGGCAAAGAATCCAATTCATGGACCTTGAAACCGGGTCAAGAAGTGCTTGGAAGAGAATACAGTTATGAGGATGATACACATATTTACACAGAAGCTGATGGCTCCAAATTTTTCTGGGATGTTGAAAAGAAAGCTTGGATACCTAAGGTAGATGATGACTTCTTAGCATTATATCAAATGTCCTATGGGTTTGTAGATAATACTGAAGACAAAGAAAAAACCAAGGCTGAAGATAAAAAGAAAGAACAGAAAAAAGCTGAGCTTGCTATTGGTGTGAAACGAAAAGCTGAACCACAGTGGTTCCAACCATCAGAAGAAACAAACACCAAGGTCTATGTATCTAATCTACCTCAAGACTTAACAGAAGAAGAATTTGTCAATTTTATGCAAAAATGTGGCCTTGTTGAGCGTGACCCTACTAATCAAAAGATGAAGGTCAAACTGTACAAAGATAAAGAACATGATTGCTTTAAAGGTGATGCACTATGTACTTATATCAAAATAGAATCTGTTGACTTGGCATTAAAACTTCTTGATGGCAGCGATTTAAAAGGCAATAAAATTAAAGTGGAAAGAGCATCTTTTCAGTTGAAAGGTGATTACAATCCTGCTTTAAAACCAAAGAAGAAAAAGAAAAAAGAACTTGAGAAAATAAAGAAAATGCAGCAAAAGTTGTTTGATTGGAGACCAGAAAAGTTTATTGGAGAAAGATCAAAACATGAAAGAATTGTTATAGTTAAGAATTTGTTCCATCCAACTGATTTTGACCAAGAAGTCCAACTGATTCTGGATTATCAGCAAGACTTGAGAGAGGAGTGCGCAAAGTGTGGGGAAGTGAGAAAAGTGGTTATTTATGATAGACATCCAGATGGAGTGGCCCAAATTACTATGAAGGACCCAGAAATGGCTGATGCAGTTGTGCAACTTATCAATGGACGGTGGTTTGGCAAGCGGCAGATCACTGCTGAAATATGGGATGGTAGAACAAAGTATAGGATTGCTGAAACTGATTCTGAAATAAGTAAGAGGATAAATAAATGGGACCAATTCCTGGAAGGCAAAGAAGGTGAAGAGGCCAAGAAGAATGGCTCAGATGATGCAGTTGAAACTAAAAATGATCAAAGTCCTGCTACTGATGAAACTGTAAAAACAAAAACCATTGAAGAAGTTGATGATAAAATGGATGATATCTCCAATAAGGTTTCAGATGATGCAAATAAAACAGGAGTTGCTGATAACACTAATGAAGTTATGGATGCTGTTGAGTCAAGTGAGAAGACAGAGTGAATTTTAAATAATAGCTTATAAAAAACTTGTTTGTAAGTAAAATAATAATAAACCTATAAAATCAAGCGTGTTTTTCTGTCCAACACACAGCTGTGAAAGGAGAGTTGAATTTATTCTATAAGTCCCTTAAAATTAAACCAAATTTTAATTTTTACTGAATTGATCTTACCTAACTTTAGTCTTCTGTAACAGGTCCAAGGTGCGATTGTGATATGTATACGATATTAAAAGTGGCATTTCATTGTTAATCTTATACCTAACTGTTCTTACAAAGTTTCGAATAAAAAGGATATTCATGGCTTAAATATTATAACTGAAAAGCTTATTTTTTAGTCTTAACATTTGTCACAAACAGATGGACTTTGAACCCATTTTCACAGAACACCACCTTTTACCCATTTGGACAAAATAAACCGGGCGAAATTAGTTTTCAACAAGGATCTTATTTACGGATTCCAATTTAAATACAACTGACAAGTAGTTTTATAGTTTTTATTTTATAGGTGAGGCAAGGAACTTGTGTACCCTACGTAGCTTAGGTGAGGTCGTATGTCGTATCGTATTCATTCTCTGAATGTAGTATCCTCTGTCGTCAGTGTCTATGAATTGGTCAGTCTGGGATAGGCCGTGAAAGTTCTTTTAAGGTCAGCTCACACCGAGACAGGACGCAGTAAAATTTGTTTCATACCTACCACATTTGTGCTCGCCATTCGCTTTGTCGAACATTTGCATGCAAAATAAACGAGGCGAATATCGAGCACGTGGTTTAAACATGCATGCATGACTGCATGACTTCCATTAGCCTGACCACTTACGTGAATGTGTAAATGCGGCTTAATATAGCGATACAATTTTAATAGAACTTTATAAAATGTTTTTCGCATTTTTTCTAAAATATGGGGAAGGAAGTTGACGCTTTATATTAAGGGGACTAGGTGATGGACGCAAAGAAGTTCTGCAATAGGCTTGCTTAAGATTTATTTTTTGGAGGAACAATATTAATTTCCTAATCTATGGTTTGTTGGCTGTATGGGGAAAAGTCTTTGCACTTTAGTCAATCCAAATTTTAAGAAATGATCGTTATACCATAAACAAGAAGCCGTCATGGATGTGATGTTGTCTGACACCTGACTTTTTAGTTGCATACACAAATTTATCTAATTCGACGTTTTGTAATCAAAAACGTTTACAATAACGCTTGATATCCGATAGACGGATGAATTAAGTTTTCAGTTGTGTATAGCTCTGTGATGAGAATTGAGTACGAACGCTTAAATACGCGTCTGTACTTGGAGTGAGGTGTCACGTCTAATCGGGGCTTCTCTAGCGGCCGACTCCATGAATAATAACAGGATAATATGTTAACATGGCTGTGCAGTCGGACTCTGGAGGGAAGGACGACGTGAAGACTCAGTTTGTGACGCGAGAGGGCACATATCGCTTGATGACACTCTCGGAGTATTCGAGGCCTAATCGAGTTGGTTATACGAGTGGCTCCGGGTCTTCCCATGTGCGCGTGTCGCTGGTCAGCCTGCCGCCAGGGCCCGGGGGCGGCGCACCGGGCTCCGATGGACAGGGCTCCGACGATAGGATATGCTTCAACCATGGCAAAGAACTTTATGTTTATGTGTACAGAGGTGTTAAAAAGGTATAGTAACTGGTGGTTTTGTGTTTAAATATACTTACATTTTAGTGTATACCTCTATTTGGTATTAAACCACATCCAATTTGCTTACCACATGGTTTGAGGATGTGTAATTTATTGAGATTGAAAGCAACTTTATTCAGATAAGTTTTATCATAATTTTAACAAACTACCCACTAGTAAGTTGAAAAATAAGGTGTAGAAAATAGAACTTTTACTTTTTATAATACTTAAGGGTAATTCTTTGAAACCAAGACAATGTCTCATTCATCTGGCCTAGCTTTTTCTTTACAATTTATTATTTTATTTGTATATAAGTTTTCCCCGATCATTAAATGTATCAAAGGCACTCATTGCACGCAGTAGTTTACAACACAAAATAGATAGGTACGAATACAAGACCAGATGAATGAGACATTCTCTCGGTTTCCAAGAATCTCTGTAAAATTTAATAATTACCTAACACAATGCAGCTATATTTTGCAATAAATTCATATCTAAAGCAAACAGTCCATATCTAAAAATAGGATCTAGATATAAATAACCTTAATTGGTCAGTATAAAGTGGGTGTGTATGTATTACAACATGGCAACATGCTCCTGAGCTAACATATAATTTTAATTTTAGGGAGCACAAGTTAAAATAATACACTTGAACTTTCCATTTTGTACTAACAATAATTTAATATTGATGAACGCAATATTGTTTTTCAATAATCTCTTATCTACTGAGATAATAGGAAATAAAGCCTGAACTTCAAATAACTTTAGCTTAGCTTTTCTGAGGTTATAAAATCCTGTAAGGCAGTATAAGGCTGCCTTAGTCCGGAATGTCTGGAATACAATACAATATCAGTATGCTCAGCACACATTAATGGATATAAATCCAGATAGCTGTTCTGCATGTCAGCCTCAGATGTATGAGGTCAGCCTTAAAGTAACTAATGTTTAATACTAACACACACTACTACTACTATACTAATGTACTTTATAATTAAAAAATATGTATGTATATTTACTTCTTACACATATTCTGCTTACAAAGGTAGTACTTTTAAGATGGCAACATGCTCCTGAGCTAACATATAATTTTAATTTTAGGGAGCACAAGTTAAAATAATACACTTGAACTTTCCATTTTGTACTAACAATAATTTAATATTGATGAACGCAATATTGTTTTTCAATAATCTCTTATCTACTGAGATAATAGGAAATAAAGCCTGAACTTCAAATAACTTTAGCTTAGCTTTTCTGAGGTTATAAAATCCTGTAAGGCAGTATAAGGCTGCCTTAGTCCGGAATGTCTGGAATACAATACAATATCAGTATGCTCAGCACACATTAATGGATATAAATCCAGATAGCTGTTCTGCATGTCAGCCTCAGATGTATGAGGTCAGCCTTAAAGTAACTAATGTTTAATACTAACACACACTACTACTACTATACTAATGTACTTTATAATTAAAAAATATGTATGTATATTTACTTCTTACACATATTCTGCTTACAAAGGTAGTACTTTGTACCTTATATAACCACCATGTATTTTATATATTAATAATTATATTTATTAGTATCAAGTAGTATATGTTCATGATGCACTGAACTCACACATTTGTACATCCGACAGGGCATGTCACTATATTACACACTTCCTCGGCAGGCGGCAGATCTCACGAAGCCAGTTGACAAGAAGATGTACAAAGGCACAAATCCAACCTGTCACGACTTCAACACCGTCACGATGACACCAGACAGTGTGTCGCTAGTTATAGGATTTTCTACCGGCCAAATACAACTCATAGACCCTATTAAGAAAGAATTAAGTAAATTGTACAATGAAGAGGTGAGTAGTTTTTATATTATTTAACTAATCTTTAAAAACATCTGGCATGGTCTGATAGTGGTTGTTTCGAGTAATTTGACATTTTAGGCCTAATGTTCAAATTATTAGGATGCAATACTAATCTGTATACCTACATATAGGAGAGACTGACTGACTGACATATCAACTAGCTGAAACTACGGAGTCTAGGAATGCAAAATTTTTCACAAGTCTTCCTTTTATGGTGTAGTAAGAAGGGGTTTTTGAAAATTCTATTTTTTAGAGGGATGTAAAGGGGAATTTGTTTGTACTCAAAATGTTATTCTTTGGGCCCATATACCTACCTGATATTTAGCATAAGTAGTAACCTAAGTAAATAAAAAAGGAATTTATTATTCGGTTTTCAAAAATACCCCTATAAAACGATTTAGGAGATGTTAAATGTTACATGGGAGAGTCTTTACAAATTCTAACCAAAATGGTTAATCAGAGACTTTCATTATTAGTTTTTCAAAACTACCCTTTAAAAATACAGTTTAAGGTGTGTTAGTTTTTTTGAAAACATTCTGGCAAACAAAGGGAATACCTACTTCAGTGCGAAAGTCGTATCATCTGTTTCTTCGGAAACTTTTCGACGACATCGACATCTCTATACTGCGACGCCTTGTTAAATCGACTTTTTGTTCCTGCGATGTTTCGTTATATCGAAAAACTGTACTGCGAGCGATTTTAAAACGAAAATATTATACTGCGAAGTCTTGTTCAATTGACGTCGCTAGAGGGTAGACAGCAGTCTACATAATGAGTGTATATCAATTTTTGCTTCCAATTTTGACTAAACCCTCCAGGGGAAGGTAGTTTGAATGCCTTAGGATTTATTAATTATGTTTTATAGGAATATGAGGGATGTACTGTATACTCGTATTTTGATTCGAAAACAAGCTATCATAAGACGATTTTTTTGTTAAATTTGTGATTTCCACCACCATCGTCATCATCATCATTTCAGCCGGAAGACGTTTATTGTTAGACATAGGCCTCCCCAAGTGTCGCCATAACATGCTGTGCAGCAGCCAGCGGGTTCCGGCGACTCTCACCATGTCATCGGTCCACCTTGTGGGAGGCCTTCCAACGCGTAATTGTGATATCCACTATGGGTATAAATCTCCGTGTGACACACTTAAAGTGGTAGGCCTTTTTTATCAGAATAATAGAGAGGCGTGTTACGATATAATAAACAGTAATAAATAGTATAACAATTATGTACTATATAAGACTCGTGTCACATAGAATTTCGAAACGGCTTGACCGATTTTTATGTCATTTTTTGTGGGTCTGAGAATATGTCGGCTGTTTTTCACCCCCATACCCTCAAACCCCATTTTTATCTTTGAGATTTTACGTGTTTGAACAATGCAATGTTTGCCAGGTCAGCTAGTTTTCTAGATTAATATTCAAGATACAACTTCTCTATAAAATTATACTTACATATTTCTATTACATCATCAATATAGTGAACAGATTTAGCAATGCATAACTCAATATAGCTTGCGTTAATATGTCTTGACATATTAATGTATATTTTGAAAGAACACGGGGTATCTTTTAATTTAATCTATGTAATTGCATGTACAGTAGAATCTAATAATAATGGCGGCTCCGATCATCGTACGTTTTGATGCGCAGAACGTTATATATATTATAACTCCGTGTTTGATAGCCTTTATTAAATAGGTACCGTATTTGCAGTAGGTACTTAAAGATTTTTGCCAAGGGTGGATTTAGGATTGTGGGCACGGTGGGCAAGCGCTCAACCCTAACCACACACAACTTTAAGGTTGTAGATCATTGAAATATGCAACCAAGATTAATTGTATTCTAACATAAAAGTTTTTTTTGCTACTGACAACTCTGTCGGTCAGGGGGCTACCGAAGAATGATCGTTTTTTACGCTAAGCAGAGTAAAACCTTGGTTGTTGTGTTGTGCTTCAAAAACACAAATATTTCGCGGGTATACAGGGGGATTTTTTAGAGTGGGTTAGAATGGCCAAATCCGAAACCACAAGGATTATTGAAAAATAATCAAACGACACTTGGGCTCGATATTGATAAAATTTAAAATGCAACATAAGATTTAAAAAAAAACATTGTTTATAGCCAGGAATCGAGCCCGTTGATGTAGGAAAAAAGAATACACTGTATCAGTACACCATTCGATAGTGTCCCTATTAAGGATCAAATTCTAGGAAGTAATGGCATACATGAAAGTCCGAATGTGTGTCCGTAGATTCAGCAACCGTTCTCTGAAGACCGATTCGTCATTAGACTGTTCGTCGACAGGACAATTCATTTATTTCCGTTTCCCCAGCAGAATTTTTCACCTATAGACGTTTCGCCGACAGGAACTTTCATCTTCGACACTTTCGCCGACTGGCCTTTTCAGCTACCGAATGTTTGACCGACATAAGCCCCTAACTTACTCTTTTAACTACATACCTTTTCATCTACGGAGAATTTGCCGTCAATCTTACACAAAAAATACACATTTCTACAGATTACTAGTGTCTTAAAACATAATATGCGTTTTATTTTTAAGGTTCAATCTTCTAACGACTTTTCCTGCTCTAGGGTGAAGCGAGAAGGCGTGTCAGACTTTTACTGACTATGACTGGCCATGGGTCCACTTTTGAAAGGTAAAACCATGGTCCTAAAACACAAAGGCAATTGAAGAGACATAGGTGTGGTTTTAGTCAGTAAAAGTCTGACACGCCCTCTCGCTCCGCCCTAGAGTGAGAATAGTCGTTAGAAGATTGAACCTTAAAAATAAGACACATAATTATTATATTTTAAGACACTAGTAATCTGTAGAAATGCGTATTTTTTGTAATAAACCAAACCAAACCTGTGTAACCTGTGTGCCAAATAAACGTGTTTTCTTTCTTTCTTTTCTTTCTAATATCGCCTATTAAGATTGACGGCGAATTTTCCGTAAATCTAAAAAAACTGTAGTTAAAAGAGTAATTTAGAGGCTTATCGTCGTATCGGGTAACATTCGGTAGCTGAAAAGGCCTGTCGGCGAAAGTGTTGAAGATGAAAGTTCCTGTCGGCGAAACGTCCATAGGTGAAAAATTCTGCTGGGGAAACGGATATAAATATTCGTCCTGTTGACGAACAGTCCAATGGCGAATTGGTCTTCGAAGAACGGTTGCCGAATCGAGTCCGTAGTCCGACTCGCACTTGATCGATTTTTGTGTGGCTGTAACCACAACCCCTTGAGAGCTGGATCCGCCCTTGTTGAGCTAAAGTAAACAAAAACGTTATGCTTTGTTATGAAGATTAAGTTCTTGCGTAGTAATAGTGGTATATTATTTTCTCTTTCTTAGAAGACCTTGAGATATCCAAGAAATCTATTATAATTTTAATGTAGTGATGATCAGTTTGCTGGACACGTAACTGACAGTGATAGGCTTGAGAGCCCTACAGTCTGTAGAAGCTGATATTGGTTTTTAAAGAGTTCAGTATTAAAAGAGTCGCCACTGGCGATGATGTTTAAAAAAAAATGGTCAGTTACCCTCACTACGAAATTTGTTGTCTGGCAAAACAATTCAATATGTAACGTAAGGCATAAGAAGACTGTTTTTTTCAAATATGTGAACAGCGCAATACTGCAAGCCTGACGTGAACTTGAAAAATTACAACTTTTAATAGTGGAGAGGTTAATTTGTTTTTAATTACCATTCATACACAGACTAATAACAGTAACTTTGTTTTCTCACGCAAAAATAATTAAGACAGACTGCCCATGGACGCGTAGCTTCATAGACGCGCATTCGTCGTTATACGCTTGGTGTACGCCTGCGTTAAGTTAACAAACAAAACTATGAAACTGTGCCGACAAAGCGGCAGCGTCGTGCCATCGTGTCGTTGCAGCTACGAATCATCATCATCTTCCTGCCCTTGTCCCGTGTTATTTGGGGTCGGCGCAACATGTTTTTTTCTTCCATTCTGCCCTGTCACTCGTCATGCTATCATTAACTTCCTTTTCTTTCATATCACTCTTCACACAATCCATCCATCTTTTCTTTGGTCTCCCTCTCCCTCTCCATCCATCCACATGTAAACTCATAACTCTTTTAGTAACATGCGCTTCATCCCTCCTCTTCACATGACCATACCAAGACAAACGATTCCCTTTCAATTTTTCAGTCACTGGCGCCACTTTCAAACTTCCCCTAATATACTCATTTCTCACTTTATCCATTCTCGTCACACCACACATCCATCTTAACATTCTCATCTCCGCTACGTGCAATCTTTTTTCATCCGTCTTTTTCACAGCCCAACATTCTGATCCATACAGTATGACAGGTCTTATCACGGACTTGTAGATTTTACCCTTCAACTTGAGGGGCATCCGTGGGTCACAAGTTGTGCCCGGGACCTGTCGCCATTTCATCCATCCTGCGTTGATCCGATGTGTTACGTCGCGGTCTACCTCACCATCCCCTTGGACGACAAAAGTGGACAAAAGGCCTAAGAACCAAGAATACTCAGCTGTGAGCGGTAGCTAAGCGCGGGGCGGCGAGTGTAAGATCAAAAGTATGAAAATGTTCGAAGCACGCCACGAGACGCTGCTCATAGCGCCGCGCGCCCGCGTACTGATGCTGTCCCGCACGCCGCGCCGCTCGCCGCTAAAACCGAAGTGGTGAACATTCTGTTAGAGAGCAAATACTAACTAGGCTTCTAAGTAATGCATTTTCAAGTCGCGAGCGAGGTTCCCTGGACCGCGAAGCCGTAGGCGGCGGTTCACGTCGCCCACGATTTTAGCCGCCTCTGCTATTAGGATATGCTTATGGACCCATCGCTACGCAAAGGCCCCGCGGCCTCTTAGAAAAATAAGATACCTCGATAAGATTTTATGTTTTATGAAGATATAGGGGGCCTCTTGGTAGAATTTGATACTGACCCCAAGCTGGCTTAATCCAGCACTGTTTAAGTCCTCAGATAAACAAAGTCCTCCTAAGCTGTGCCATTGCCAGAGCACTTATTTCTCCACTTGTTTTATCTAGTATACCCCACAGGCGCCTACGAAATGATGTCACCTACAAGTACGTACGTCAAAACAGTGCAATATATAGCACATTAGGATACACTCGTTCTTCATCCGACGTGTTAGATAGAGCGTGAAGTGCCTACTTATTGCTACTCTCCATTATCACTAGCCAGTTATCGTGAGCGCATCCTATGTATTGTATTATATGTTCTGTTATATAATGTATTTAAATGGGGAATGTTGATTAGGTCGACAATCTACATAATATGAGTATAACATGAAGGTTTTAATGGCTAATATATGGACGTAAAGAGCTGTTTGTTTTAAATTCTTTTTAACCTCCAATTTCTGATTTATTAAACATTTGAAGTTGAGTATTTCTCAAACTCAACTATAGCTTGAAAACCTGTCAAAATTTTGCATTTAAGTAGGGTTTGAGACGTTCTCAACTCAATACTGAATTCGGAATTCCGCCCTTAGTGTATCTTTTTTTTTATATGAGAAATCAGCAAACATCTTCTCCCGCCGTGGTGGAGCGAGAGGGAGTCTCACATTTTTACTAACTAATACCCAAAACCGTGTTCCTTCAGTTGTGTTTGCGTTCCAGGGCCGTAGTGACTCTTGAACAATCCCGCAGCCCTCTTAGTGTACTCCTAAAAAAATATTGAAGACACTTATCTTTCCATATCTTCTTTGCATATCTTTGAGTCAGTCTTGCAACGACTTTATGCAGGTACATAGATCGACCCAGATTGAGTAAGTTTGTCAAAAGTAAATTAACAATCTGGTAGGTGTAACATTAAAATTGAGTTAGTAATTAAAATCGAAAATTAAATTCGTCAGGGTCGTGAGAATTTGTAATACTGTGGACAATAGAAAGTTTTAATTGTGTATTATGGAGTAGGTTAGGTATGAGATTGCGTAAACATTTGTTTGGGATCTGTGAATCCGTCGCTACTACGACACAATACGTAGTGATACCATAAGATTTATATTATGGTAACACAGCTACAACATAGACAGACATAAGGTTTACCTTCTCACTTTTTTGGTAAGTCATCTGTAACGAAACTTCAAATATGCTTCGGTGTATCTATGTCAAGAACCAATTTCCTCTGGCCCATAAATGATGTTAGATCAGACTTTCAACTTATAATATCATAAGTTTGGAGAAATAGACCTTTATTACGCTCGTAAAACTAACTTCGAAATATTTAATTACTTTGCGTGTTTATGATATTCACAGACTAAATTTACGTTAAACATTCAACTGACTTTTCACAATGTATAATTATGTGCTATTAACTTAAACAATGTATTTGAAAGATGACATACTGCGCGAGCCCAAAATAATAATGATTTTGTTCTCATAAACTAATAATGTATTGCAGAGACTGATTGACAAGACGCGCGTGACGTGCATCCGCTGGGTGCCGGGCTCCAGCAACCTGTTCATGACTGCACACGCGTCGGGCCAGCTGTACGTGTACAACGAGGAGCTGACCTGCGGCACGGCCGCGCCGCACTACCAGCTGTTCAAGCAGGGCGACGGCTACTCCATCCACACGTGCCGCACCAAGTCCACGCGCAATCCGCTCTACCGGTGGCTCATCGGCGCCGACGGCAGCTGCATTAACGAATTCGCCTTCTCGCCCTGTGGCACCAACCTCGCCGTCGTCTCGCAGGACGGCTTCCTGCGCGTCTTCCACTACGACACCATGGAGCTCATCGGCCGCGCGCGCTCGTACTTCGGCGGCTTTCTCTGCGTGTGCTGGTCGCCCGACGGCAAGTACGTGGTGGTGGGCGGCGAGGACGACCTCGTCACCGTGTGGTCGTTCAGCGAGCGCCGCGTGGTGGCGCGCGGCCAGGGACACCGCTCGTGGGTCTCCGTCGTCGCCTTCGACCCCTACGTCGTCAGCTTCAGCGAACCGGAGAGTGAGGAAGGCGTCGAAGACGACAGACAGAAAACTGAAAGTGTGCAGTGTTATAGGTTAGGCAGTGTATCTCAAGACACACAGTTGTGCTTGTGGGATCTCACCGAAGATGTTTTAAAGCCTCCCGTTAGGGCCCGAGCTTCAGCGCATCTCTCACCCAATAGTCAAACATTCTCTCCAAACGGAGTCCCCGGTATGAAAGTGCCGGCTCCCAAAGGAGCTAAAACTAATAAAATAGGCCACAAACACGCCGAGCTGAGTGGGTCGAATGCGGCGGGCGAGCCGTCCGGCACCAAGCAGACGAAAGCGAAAGTGAACAACGTCTCAACGCTTAATATTAGTGTGGGGAAAGCGAAAGAGGAGACTTCGGGATCGCTGGGGGTGAACTCGTTGACGCAGCGGCTTGCCGGGTTTTCTTTCGGGGAACGTCGATCGGAACATCGGAGGAATTTTAGTCTGACATCAAAGCCAGCGGAGCAGAAATCTTCTGCGTCGAACAGCGTGGCGTTAAGAGGAAAGTCTGCGGGGGCGCAGTCGAACGATTCGTACGATCCGTTGAAGTTAATCGGCACTCCGTCGTGTCCGCGGTTCGACGAGTGCCCGGTGCTGGAGCCGCTGGTGTGCAAGAAGATCGCGCACGAGCGGCTCACGGCGCTGCTGTTCCGCGCCGAGTACTTCGTGACGGCGTGCGCCGACGGCGGCGTCAACACGTGGGCGCGGCCGGCGCGCGCGCACAACGGGGACGCGCGCGCGCCGCGCCGCATGGAGCGCATCGACCTCGTGGACTAGTACGAGCCGCCGCCGACATCGCATGCATACCGTCATACCCGCACTGCTAAGGGTCCTACTCGATACTAACATTTTGGACACCCATATTTCGACAGCCTGGTAATGATAGTTATTGCACAAATAGGTAGGTACAAAAGGCAGACACCGTGCAACGAACGAAAACAAGTGCAAGCATACTTAAACACGCGAACGTCAAGCGTTTTCAGAGCACGCGTTAGCACTCGCAGATCGTAGGCGTGTACTCCTTTACAGAGGGGTCTCGTTGTGCGCATATTCGCGCTCGTTGCATAGACTTCTGTCTGCCTGCTGTTCCCATCTATTTTGAGGATATTGCATTGGACGCTTCCAAGAATTAAGAGTAAATGATTAGTACAATACTATAGTTGAAAATATATTTCCTTTAGCAGCACTGAAAGTTGTAAGTAGCCGTTATATTAAACGAAATAGCTGTTATTGCGTTACGTTCCAAACAAATAACGTTCACGTTTTAGTTGATAAAAAGTAGTTATTTGACGATGTTGGTTCACAGCGACGTTTTAAAATGTTGTGACGGTGTTGCTTTAAAGAATTTTGGATAGACTAAGATGTTAAAATTTTGGTTGTTTGATAAATACTCTGGGTTGTCTGCAGCGGTGTCGTCGGTTGTTAGTTAAAGTTGTGAGTGGTGTTTGTGTGCTATTATTCCATGTTCGACACATTATTCAGAATGCGTGTAAGTGTATATGTCGTGTCCTGGAGCTCTCCTGTGTCTGCCAATACAGTTCATATATATCTTCATATGTTCCCGGATCGCAGCCAAAGTTTAGGCTTAGAAAACTTTTTAAATGTTTGCACTGATATTGAGAAAATTGACACTCTGGTTTTTGTATATGTATTTCTACGCGATTCTGGGAATGGTAATGTATAATGTTGATGTCCTTTTTGTGGGGTTTGCACACCTGTGTTTGCGTCTTGAACTTTGACCATGTTATTCATAAAATTATATTTCGTCTTTGTGGTGTGTGAGCCCCATAGGTTTTAATAAGTTATAGTTTCCAATATTACACGCAAAATCCAAGCAAAAAAAACTATTATGCACAACAAAATGAGCCTTATTGTATTCATACTAGAAATCATTTTAGATAAATCTTGTTTCTTTTTTTTATATATTAATACACGATGGTCCCTTCCTTGCTCTTAGGTGTTAACACGACACGATACTACATGAGTAAACTGTAACTAAATTGTGATACTCCCTAAATCGTTGGTAATCTGTCCTTATATTGATAGTACTGGGTAGAGATAGCAACAGACTTAAATATTGTTAATACTTCCTTGATAGTTCTATCGACATGTTTTCAATTATTAATAGAATAGTCTACGTGCGCATCGGCATTCTGTTCTGATACTAAATCAATACAGGAAAGTTCCAGTTGTGGGTTCCACTAAGCATTTTCTAGAGTTGTAATGATATACGATGAAAAAAAAAACATTTTAGATAGCAATAGATATGAGATTCGTAACTATGTATAGACAAATGTATATTATAATTAAGGAAAAAGGTTTTTTTCTCGGCTCACATAATGTAAATATAGTCATAGGTCAAGCGATCTGATCGCTTCATATTCGCAAACACGTGCGCTTTCATATTAAATCTATTTATTACGATTTTTTTATCGATTTAAATGTTGTTGCATCGATTGGACGTGTCTGAAAGACTTGCAGT
Organism: Mythimna pallens; assembly: GCA_961205895.1. Taxonomy (NCBI): domain Eukaryota; kingdom Metazoa; phylum Arthropoda; class Insecta; order Lepidoptera; family Noctuidae; genus Mythimna; species Mythimna pallens. The sequence goes on from OY540844.1 coordinate 20,506,645, forward strand.
GTTAATACGTTTAACTATTTTTTTTTAATATTGTGAGACTCTTATAAGTTGTTAATTATTTAGATATTAGTTATTAGTCTGTAGTTTAGTGAATTTACTTTTATCATAGATCAATATTTGGTTCTATAATATGTTTGCTCTCGTGTAGATAAATTGATACGAAGAGCGCGGATTTGAAAAAGAGAGTCAATCTGAATTAATCAAAACATTATTAGAAAAATCATATTACTGCTGTTTAAAAAACTTTGACGTAGGTATGACTATTGTTCATGTTATCTTATAATAATCGACCAATTTTAGAACGTGTGGTGTATCTAAAGTTAATGATTACCACCTGAGGCCACAACAATAAGATTTATAATCGATTAAATGCTAGTATTCGATCTTTGGGCCTTATCACCACTTTCAAGTTGAATTTTAATAAAAAAAAACACTTAATGGAACTCCCTTTTCACAAATCCGCGCTTGAATGAATATTCCTAATCTGTATTTAGATATTTTCACAATTTGTCCATTGCTGATTGCAAATTAAAACTTAGCAACAATGTAACTTACGGTATAATAACTGTTATAACAATGCAATAGCGTAGTAATGAAGTCTTTTCTTGAATTCGCCTAAATTATTCGTTAAAATTATGTTTCATAGTCACTATTATTTATGTGTATAGCGTATAACGTATTAATTTAATTTTGAAAATTGACATTATAAATGAAATAACGTTATTTGTAGCAACTTTATTATCCGTTACTTTCGGTTAAAAAAAAACAACGTTTTGAAAATAACTGTTAAAAGCATGTTACAGAATATTAAAAAGAAATAATTATGTGTCATTTTTATTGTACCATAAAGGAATGTTTTCTTTTTTGTGGCCTTATAAATATTACTTATTGTGAATATCAGGTGGCTGCAATTAAACTTGCCTTTATTTATGTTTGTATGTCAGTTAATTTAAATAAGTTTGTAATAAAGACAGTAGTTGTGATTCAGGGTTAAATGTGGCCAACATTGGAACCAGCTTGAGACAAAGTTGATGATACAAAGACCTATTGGATTCTTAGTGACGGGCTATTGGTCCCAATGTTAAGAGCCAATATGTCTCTTGCGCATCGTGATATTGCATTCTAATGTTTTAATTAAATACGATACTAGTCGTAATGTGCTATTATTGGTACAATTTGAGCCTTGGTAACGTTGTAAAGTTTTATAGTTATTTATACAGAATAGGATAACGTCTTCGATAAAAAGGTAAAGATAGGTGTAAGATAAATACCTAATAAATTCAAAATACGTAACGACATGAAATTAAAATGATCTCAAGCAAAATTACCTTTTCCCAATCGCTTTAAAATCGCGATGCGCATCCCATAAGAGACTTGTGAAAATCCTGAATATTTCTAACAAATTATTTATGATGTAAAATCTTTGATAATTCCTAAATTATATCGTTGTCGATATTAACTTGTCCTTTGTGAGGTCAGCAGCTACTCAAGTAAAAATGTGTCTGTTACATTCAATGAGCCATTTATAAGTTTTAATTTCATACTTAATACTAGGTTGTGCTCATAGTTATAATGTTAGCCTTTGAACAATCAGTGCGGCGCTGTTTTGGCTGTGTTCGAGTACCGAAACAGTTTTCTACAATAACTTTTCTCGATGCATACCTTTAATGGGTCGAGGCATACCTTTAATGAGTTGAGGCATACCTTTAATGAGTCGAGGCATAACAATTAATAAAGACATGTTTTTTTTCTTTATAGTCAGTTGCCGATTAAACCCCAGTCGACTTGCATTTAATTTCATGTGATACTCTATTTAAAATGGTGGATAATTCCTATAGTTTGATAAAATTGACAAGACTGGTTGTATGGAAAAGATCGAAGGATATAGTTTTAAATGTGGATGAATAAATTGGCAATTTTATTCGGATTCGTTTGCAGTCTAAACAGCGCTTGAAAATATTGTATTTAATATTTTATTTCAACGATGCAGTGGACGCAATATAAAGCAACTCGAAAAAGCTTTTGATATACCTCAGCATAATTACTTTCTACGAGGCAAAGTGAGACAAATGTATTACTGGTATAGTCGTGTTACTTTGGCCCAGGTATAATAACCAATGAGAATACGGTATTTCTATTGGGTGCTTGGGCCAAAGTTTTACCCCTGACTTGACGGTACATACATGCTACATCCAGTGATTGAGTATCTTTGTATTGTGTCATAGTAGAATAAAATTGCTCTCTGTTTTGAGCAAACAATAAGGGAGTAGCGTTTGCGAGACTGCCTTTATATATAATTCAAATATTATTTAAAAGATTTTGTCCATTGCTGATGGAGTTTAAGTTCAGCGCGGAGATTGCATAACTTATATATAATTAACAAACAATATTTTCGATCTCATAAAGCAATGGATTATTTCCTTTAAAATCGTTCAGTTTATGATAGGAAGTGTGTTACACAGAGGGTATAAGTTCTTGAGCACCATCACGGTTTTTGAACATCTCTATAATCGTCCAACAAATGTTTGTCGACACCATTACAGATACCGGCACGAATCTTGAGCGCTCGGCCAAAGAGCGGGGATCGCTTTGCGCATCGTACACATCAGCGAGCCAATCACTGTACAATGATTGCACTCCCCGCCCCCGCGTCTCACTTCATATCACTAAAGAGACCCGATATTTCATTTCTGCACATGTCAAAGTCAGCGCTCAAGATCCGTACCGGTATCTGTACCATCAGATCATCTACATATACACCAAGATCATTAGATGAGTGTTTTGTCAACCTAAAAGAAGTCTTAACACTATGAAAACAAGGTTTGTTTTAATAAGGCAGTCTAATAAACTTTAGTCCCATAACAATTTAACTATGTATTTATATCACCGACATTATGCAGTTGTAATATTTAGTAACTATTAATTTATTGGAGTTCTTTGTTCAATAATAGTGAGACACGAATTACAAGCCTATCAAGTTAATATTTAAATAGAGGATTCTCTTTATAATTGTTGCAGTTTCATTTTTATAAATACCATTTTTACCATTCCTAGACGATGACGTAGTCTTGTGTGGCATACATAAGGTCACATTAGAACTACGAAAAAATGTTTGGTAGTACACCCCACAACTCGCAATCAAAAAGTTGTTGCGGCACGACTGGCGTAGTGGTTGAGCGATTGGCTGTCGCGCTGCGTGTCCCGGATTCGAAATGTTTATAGTATACACCACTAATTTTTAATTAGTACAAATACTTAGAGGGCTAATAGAAAAAGTCTTGTTATTATTCAAGTAAAGTCTCAATAAATAATATTCATAAACAGCAAAGTTATTAGCGTTTGTTTATATCTCAAAATGTCACTCAATTTATGGAAATATTGTACAGGCTATTGATTATGAATGAATAAATAACGATCAAAATGGAAAAACACTACACGTAGTATTTTCTAGTAGCAATTTTTATGAATGATTGATTCTATTATGAATTTACCAATTATGACACGTTTTCGTGGTGAGTTTTGGGATTTCGATTTTTTTTACTTTTGACTACAAAAATATGATCAGTACCTAACGGGTATGCATAGAGCCCTATTTTATTTGTACTAATTAAAAAATCTTCCTGGTGAAGGTTGCGGGAATCCGATGGATGCGAGACGCACAGGATCGTTCATTGTGGCGACATTTGGGGGAGGCCTATGTCCAGCAGTGGACGTCTATCGGCTGAAATGATGATGATGATGATGAATTAAAAAATGGGGGTGTATATAGTATTTTTTTCCAAGTTACAAGAGTAATTCTTAGCGTGAGCAACGTTTTTATAGAAAAAATAGAACTAAAGCTAAATAGTGAGCAAGTTCTCTGGACTCTACTCTCATCAGGCTTATAACTGCGTTAAGCGGGTGCCCGCGACTGGCACCCGTCGAGCGTCTAGGTGCGTGGGCAAGCAGACGAGTTCCATGGGACCGCTGCGGTCCCCGTCGCGGAGACCGGATAATTTTATTCGTGTATTGTCATAGACACATCTATTACTATTGTAAAAACAACCATTTTTCTAAAAGAGATCTTGTAGTTTTTTGCCGGTTCTTCTTTATAGGAAACGACCAATTGGAACCGTGCACTAAATTCTGACGTTTAATAAACTGTGCCCAAGTAGGCCTATATGAAACAAACGATTTTAAGTTTGACCACACCACTGGAGTGTCGTTTAAATTTTTTTTAATCCGCGGGCGACTGCGACGAGAACAAACTATAATCCATTTGTTTAGGTAGTTAACTAAACGTAAACAATCTTGATAAGTCTTTTTATTTAAAAAAAATAGTGTAAAAGACATACAAAGATTATTTAATTAATTAAAAAATTTAGTTAATTACCAAACATCGGTATAGGTAAATAACAAATTGTAAACAATTTTAGATAACATTTTTAGACAACTTTCAGATAAAAGACATGACAAGATTATTTACATTAGTATTACCTAAACAGATGGAGTATAGTTTAGTTTTGTCGCTTAAGCGGGTACAGTGTTGTATTGAATTATTATTTTAGTCACGAAAATTGATATTGAACTGAAAATATAATCAAATGTCTCTATACTCATTCTTGTTTAGATGTAAAATTTCATTGAATGACATCTTAGATCGTAATAAAGCGTAGAAAATTCTCTCATATTGCGTCTTCGTTGATTTTTTGGATGAACACCATGTCTACAATAGGTAATAATAATTCCCTCATTAGGAGACTAGGCTCCAATAGTTATCTTCGACGTAAACTCATGTTTCCCAGCACACTGCCCGAGCGCGCCCGCCAGTTAGTTTCCCGCCCCCGCCACATATCGCTGCCTGAAGGTCCCGCGTCGCGTCGCTGCCGCCATCGCTCGCAGTCTGAGTTAACTACCTATCGAGTTTCTTATAAGTTTACTGGATTCTCTAAATAAAACGCCAAAAAACTATATAATGAATATATTTGTTGATCTAAAAGCCGGGGTCCCACGAGGTAGTATCGGCGGCGTCCACCATCTTGTAGCAGACCACGGTGTCTCCCGGCTGCACTTCGAATGGCTGCTCGAAGCGGAGGCCGCATTCCATGTCGCGCTTTATCGTAGGAACTTCATCTTTCAGATGCTTCATTGATGCTAGCTTGCCTGGGGAAGAGAGCGGTGTGAAATAATTTGTGGCTTTCAGAGCAATATCGTCCCATGGGACAATCTCCATAGTGCAATGATGCAATGTTGTCCGTTCAATCAGTGATGGAAGTTTTATTATTGTAGCCACTTTCATCCGAAACTTTAAATATCGGTTACGGTTACCGTGCTCCATTACATCCCTGTTTTCATCCACTCCGTCACGAAAATAAAAATATTTAGAAAAAGTTTGAGAAGTAGTTCTGCTTACCTTCAAACACGACGTCCTGTCCTCTGAGGACTCTATACATGGCATTCCTCGCGAGGGATCCCTTCACACACCTGCAGCCTGCTACCGGTACTTTCTTCTTGTTTTCTGTTACCATGAATTGTTGTAGAACGTTCGCTTCGCCTGGAGGAATAATAAGTCTTTTAGTTGGTTCATAGCTACTTTACTGCTCAGCGGGAAAATATTATGCCTGTCCCCATTTATGTATGTTACGGTGATCGGAGCCGGAAGCAAAAGTCCAACTTGCAGTTAACAATATACAATGCGTTCCAAATAAGAATAGGATCGATTGCCATGTTGTGACGTCACGTCAAACTGTCAAATCGCAAGAAATTGGGCAATATTGAAGAACTCAGAGATGAGCAAAATTGAAGAACTGGATTCTGATTAAACTTTTTCGTTCACAGTTCGTAAATAAATCAAATTTAAAAAAAATCTTGTTTTGCTCACCCTATTAATTCTTTGATTTGACAGTATGACGTGACGTCACAACATGGCAATCGATCCTATTCTTAATTGGAATGCATTGTACATTTATCGGTACAGGAGACCCTATTTTGTGGCGACGAATGGGTAACGAGGCATAAATAAACTATTCCAGACCAAGCAACTGATTTATTATGATGTACGCTTTAGATATTAACTTCACAAGGAGCAGTGAGACAGTTTGTAGAGCAGTGTTGCTCACGCAGCTGCCGACAGAAAAAAGGGAACCGCATCTGTGCGGTTCAGCACTGACTCTGTCAATCTGTGTGATGTATCCGCTGATGTCCCATTGTCAAGCTGGTTTCCGTACTATTGACTTCGCTGATATTTCGGTTCGGTACTACTGACTTCACCGACATATTTTAAACAGTCGCACATTGTTACACAAATAATAGTGAGCGGGTATAATGTTTCGAGACGATCGACAAGCAAGAGGGCGAGAAACGATAAGGGTAGCGCCCCAAATTATCACCTCGTGTAGCCACTTAACTAACTTGACAGTTTAAATATTAACTAGCAACACTATATCTAAGGTGCGTTCGCATTTTGGAATACGTGTCGCCACACTGCCATACAGACTGACAGCAATGTATCATTAGCATTTTTTTGTTAGGGTGGTAATAATTTCTCCCGCTCTAGGTAGAACGAGAGGGAGTGTTAGATTTTTACTGACTAAAACCCACCGTTTTTTAGGGTTTGATTTTTTTACAGCTTCAAGAGTCCGCAGACCTGAGTATATGGTTTTAATTTCAACTCGATACATCCACGCGTTCCCGAGATAAAGGGTCTTGACAGACAGACGGACGTACAACAAAGTGATCCTATAAGGGATCCGTTTTTTCCTTTTTTGAGGTACGGAACCATAAAAACAGTCAAGGACCCAATTTTCAACAGCTGTTGTTAGATCACTTGACATAATATTTCAATGTGTCATTGATATTAGTTCCACAAACAAACTGGACTGTGTAAACAATATCACAGAACATTATGTAGTTACAATGTTGAGCATCTATGGTCAATTGAAGCCAGTGTATTTCCGACCTTATACAATCCACACAAAATTTCAACTTCCCTGTAAGTCAACCAATCTATAAACTTTGTCTCGGTCCTCTTAGGTATCCTGCTAAGCTAAAACTCCACTGCGCACACGTGTGCCACGCACGCCGACCTGGGCGCGTCGGTCTCCATACATTTTCTATGGAAACTTGACTTGTAGAGCTACACTTGATCCACGCCACGCGACGTCGTGCTACGTACAAATCAGGCGTGTTACACGTGTGCGTTGGTCTAGTGTAGTTCTAGCTTTACTGATCACCTCCTTGACGTCATTAACCAGTAGGTATACAATTTAAAAGTTCATTGAAGTCAGTGCATTTTCAACCTTATTTCGAACATCATATAATTCAAACTTGTCTGCAAGAGACCTACCTATAAACTCTTCTTCCGTCCTCTTAGGTATCCTGGTACTGATCTCCTCCTTGATATCGTCGACCAGTCGGTATATGATGTTGTGTAGCTTGACGGGAATGTTCTTTTTTTTGGCGTCCACGGTTATGGCGGGCGGGCAGTCGACGTTGAATGCGTAGATTACGGCTTTGAACATTTGTGCTGTCTGCAAGTGTGCCAAAAAGTGAGATTAAAACAACTACTCGTTTATTTTATTTTTTGAGGCAGCTAATCAAAAACCACACCTATGTTTTCCTGCAGTTGCTCTTAGCGTTTCAGGAGCATGGAATACCTTTTTAAAAGTAATTCCATGACCCTAGTAGACATCGGCCCTGCTACGATTTTGTTGTCATTTTTTTGAGGCGCGTGTGAAACACTGTGCCATCGACGACTCAAGGTGGTATATTCCCAGCCACATGGATTGCCACCAGCCCCACCTAGCCAAGTTTCAACCGTTTCGTTTCGATTCTCTATTCGTTGATGGTTAGGGGGGCAGGTGGCAATCGGGAATTAAATTTCCAGTTGTTAACGGGTGGCAACTGAGAAGTTATTGCTCCCAATTCAGATCGCTGTACATTTATATAATAATAATAATAATATTCCACAACTATCACACAACGCCGTCTAGTCCCAAGCTAAGCAGAGCTTGTGTTATGGGTACTAGACAACTGATAAACATACTTATATATTCCTAAATACATACATATATAGATAAATTACACCCAGACACAGAACCAATGATCATGCTCATCACACAAACATTTGTCCTGAGTGGGAATCGAACCCACGACCTCCGACATAGCAGTCAGGGTCACTAACCACTAGACCGAGATTCGACAGGCCAGTCGAATGTGTATGTCGGGCTGGTGTCCGCATCTCTACATCGAAAGCGCGAATTTTGCGTACGGGTGGGACAAATGTGTTATTCGATCCACCCCAGTTCTTCAAAAAAGGCCAGCAGCGCCATGGTAAAAAAAATCTTAAAAGTCTCCTTCCAGTTGTAAGGAAATCTATTTGCATAGTTTGTCCCTCCATCTCCTTCTTGTTTTTCCGCAATCCCATCGCACTGTGTCAGGACACCAATTTTGTGCTACTTCGGCCCACTTACAGCCGTAAGACAGACAGCGATGATGAGTTTACAGTACATGCTGCAATGTACAGCGATTTGAAGTGGGGGCAATAAGAACAAAGAAAGCACGAGAACACTTTCGCAAGAAGTTGGTAGATTCATCACACTCTTGATTTGTTGTATTCGTTTTTTTTCTCAATATCATTCTTTATTTGTATCTAAGTAGATATTTATTATTGTTCTTGTTTCCTCTCTGTCAGTCTTCTATTAAGTTGCACCTGCCATGTTATGTCTCTGCACCACCTCGACTGGTAGAAAATGCCTAAGGCATTAAGACCGCCTTTGTACAATGTTTAGTGCATAAAGTTTTAAATAAATAAATAAATAAATAAACAGTCGCCACTGGGTGGCAACTGGGAATTTAATTCCCGATTGCCACCTGATGGCAATTCATGTGGGGGCGACTTGGAATATACCCTCGGGCACAGTCCGGTCCTTTACCGAATGGTCAGACGGCGAGGTCCATGTTTGTGGTAGAAATATAGTATACTCTTCTTGATATTTATTTGTTTTGCACAGGCGGGCTTAATGCAACAAGGCATTCTCTACCAGTCAACCCTTGGGTTTAAAAAGACTATACTGCGGTAGGTGTACGCAATAAATAAATAATATTTAAAATAGAATTAAGTATAGCCAGTCAGCGATAATGTAGTTTTCTATGAGTGAAAAAATTTTCAGTAGTGAGCAACAAAAACATTTTATTTTTATGATAATAGATTCGATTGTTTAATTTATCTTACCTCCAAATCATTAGGAGTAACGGGTCCAACCCCAAAATGTACCAGATCCAGCCTCACAATGTTATGCTCATCATACGTCTCCAGGATGTCCAGGATAGCTTCCACTGAGCCATCCACGTCACCTAGTGAAGAAAATATTCATTAAAATGGGTGGTAATACGGGTTAATTCGATATCAAAAAAGTTTAAATGAATGACGCTTGCAGTTTGTCATATCCAAGATTATTTTTTGGATCAGCTAGGAAGCAAAAGTTTGTAAATAATACGTCATTATCATCAGGAACAATTTAATAAAAAACAATAAACGCTGCTTGAATAATAATTTAATGTCACTTGACGGTGAAGCAGTTTGAAAAATATTATAGTTCCACCTTTTTTTCGGTGGGAAAATCATCCAATGAGATCCTCGCACTTGGGCGGAGCGAGAGGGTGTGTCAGACTTTTACTGACTAAAAACCCACTCCCGTTCCCACGTTGCCTTTCATACCAGGGCCAAGTCTTCCTTTCAGAAAGAGACCCTTGGCCCCAGTTGGCTTTGAACCTGCTGGGCCCCTACGGTTTGCTAACAGCAATGGGTAACTCACCGTCCGGACCGAGCCCAAGTCGTTGACGGCGCGTACTGTTCAACGCGCCCCTCGTGGAGATGTCAGCAAACCGCGCCGCGCGCCCCGCGTGATCTAATGTAGCTCTACAAGTCTAGTGGCCATATAAAATGTATGGAGAGCAACGCGCCCAGATCGGCTTACGTGGCCCACGTGTGCTCAATGTAGTTGTACCTTTAACAATGACGCTGAGCGTGGGATGCGTGTCGTGCTGTATCATCTTCTGGCGCGGCCCGTCGGCGCGCATCTTGTACCGGCCGAGCGCGCGCTTGTGCGCGAGGCGCGCGTGGTAGTGCTGCTGGTGCGCCGCCTCCTTCGCTGCTATGACTTCCTGGTCGGCGGCTTGTTTCTCTTTCATCAGGAGGTTATGACGCCAGCGCATTACTTCGGCGGCGCGTTTCTATACAAGATTTGTTTTGTCGAATTAATTAACGTATTACGTTATTCTGAGTCGCGTTCCCACTTGATATTTTGTAATGTGAGGTGCCATCTTAATTTATAATCCTTTTTTTTTTATTATTTGCGTCAAAAAGTCATTTACAAAAAAAAAATTAAAAAAATAACCAAAAAGATAAAAGAAGAATAAAAAAATATAGAAAATAAACAGAAAAAGATAGAAGATAGTGAAAAAATATTGAGTAAGAAAGAAGAAGAATTAATCTTTCAAATCTGGTGGCAGTGGAAACTGTCAAGTAATAGAATATGGATGAACACACTGAAATGTGACGTCACCGCCATTCGGTTACGTGTGTACAAAAGAGATAGCAAGATGTTCCCACCGCGTTTCCACTCTTCCTCATACCAATATTTGAATTATGCTAATTGCTGCTTCATTTAATATCCAATTATTATGCTTTGTTTCAGAAAAAAAGGTTTATTTTTGGTGTTATTTAGGTACTGTCGCCGGCACTTAACATGGCAAAGATTTGGTGTGGTGGGGGAAAGTTCGCGCATGCGCACACTTCGTGAAAAAAAATGGTCGATTATATTTATGATTATTTTAATCAGTATTCTATGGTTTTTGCTATAATTTATTTTTAAACAAATTTTGGTTTTAAAGTAGTCATGTAAAAAAGGAAAAGGAATTCGTGAAGTCTAGGCGTTGTAAATAAAATATGTTAAGGTTATGAAGTTTATTATAGAACGAAAATATTTTTGTTATTATTAGGTTTCCTAAAGGAAACGCCATTTTAAGGATTTCAATAAAAAGTTTATTCCAAATTTTTTAATCGACTTCAAAAAGGAGGAGGTTATATGTTTGGCTGTAGGTATGTAAATTTTTTACATAAGTTAATCGATTTCTCGGTCAATTGTGGACCGGTTTTTTTTTTTTAATTGAAAGGTTAAACTCCCGAAATGGTCCCACAGAAATATTGTTATCATCTGACGATGAACTTCAAACAAAAATTCAACTCTTGTGTACGCAAGTGTATTTTCGAGCAAACGGAACGTGGATTCGTCAACGCTCGCCTGGCCGACCAATCACGCGCTCGGAACGATGTTCCCCTGCCCCCGCATCCCACATCCTAACCGCAGAGACCTAAAAATTGACTTCTGCGCATCTAACGACGCTTGCCATCTTTAGTGCCGGCGACAGTATTATAAAATATAAACATAAGAAAATACCCAATGATTAAAAATATAGCAAGAAAATAGAAAATATCATAATTGTCGTCGGCTGTTGAGGAATGATTTTTAGAACGTACAAAAACTCTATCTTCTCTTAGTAGCCTATTTATATTTGGCTGGCCCGAACTAACTGCAATTTACGCGGAGATAAACATAAACCACTATGAAAAACAAAACTTCAAAACTAAAATAGGTACTTGCCTCCGAGGGAACTTCTAGAACCTGGTCTCCAGCTGAAGGTAACTCTCTCCATCCAAGCACAGACACAGGCGTCGAAGGAGGAGCTTCTTGCACAACCCTGCCTTCCGCCGAGTTCAGTACACGCACCTGAACATAAATATTTTTGTTACTTTTTTGCACTTGAAGTGGCGTTAAAATCATCAAAAAACCGAAATTTTGTTGGCTCATAACTTTGTAATGGCATTATTTTTGTTTTCTGTTTCCGCACAGACAAAATTAATAATTAGGTAAAACCATTTTTTTTTTTTTATTTTGTATATAGGTACTATGTCAAACTGCAAAGTAATACCCTCAAAAATTTGTATGGAAAATGTATCGACTAGTGCAGTATTACCTTGAACAGCTGTTACAATCGTATCGTTCGCACCAAACGCCTCGACTAGGCCACGCCTCTGATTCCTTTGTTCTGACCACGTGACTGAGCGTTGAGATGACGTCAGAAGAAAAGGAATCGGAGGCGTGGCCTCCTTGAAGCCGGCGCGAACGATACGATTGTAACTTGGCTAGGGGGGCTGATCCCGACTCAGTGGATACACTAAGATACAATAACGTCTGGCGAGTTACAATGTATCTGTACCGGATAGGCAGCTTCCAGGTCAGATAAAGGCTACCTACTATATACGCACAGTATTTGCCTTATCCTAATACATCTACTCGAAACTCGTTGCTATTTTGGTGTACAATAAAGTTTATTATATTCTATTCATACATACATTGTTATAACAGTGAGTGCTACCACAAAATTGTTGTTACTACCTTTCCCCAGCCAGTGCCTGCCACGATGATGCTGCCGCGTCGCAATGTGCCGCGTTGTACTAATACTGTTGCTTGTTTCCTGCAACAAATTAGTTACATCAGCACATCAAAGTAAACGATACTCTAAGTTCTGTCTGTTTGAAGGATCTTGCTTGGAAACTGCAAAAAAAAAAACTAATAACAACTATTCTAAGCTTGGCAGCACTGGTGTCGGATGCTCTATTGATGGTATTATTATTAATAGTATCAGTTATGCTGATGACATGGTGCTGCTGAGTCCCTCGATTGATGCACTCAGACGGCTCCTTGGAGTGTGCGAGCGATACGCCACGGCTCATGGACTCCTGTACAATGTCAGGAAGAATGAGCTTATGGTGTTTCGTGCTGGTTCCAGAAAACCTAAGTCGGTTCCTCCAGTTTACCTGTATAGGGTAGCGCTTGAGAGGGTGTCTCAATTTAAATACCTTGGGCACGTTTTGAATGAGGATCTGAATGATGACGATGATTTGGAGAGAGAGAGAAGAGCGTTGTCGGTCCGATGTAATATGTTGGCCCGCAGGTTTGCTAGGTAATAATAATAATAATAAATCTTTATTTTGTACGTTTAACAAACCCAGTAACAGTATATAATGACATGAACACATATAATAGTTGTACAAACACTGATCAGTGGAAATAAAATGAACATTTGACTCCTAAACTAAGAAAAATAAATACTTATATCTCAGGAGCCAGTTCCTCCTTAGAGATGATCAAAAATTTAATGTTAGGTACAATTAAGATAGCCTTTATATAGACGTGTAACAGTATAGGGGAATAGTTATACGATGATCGTTAGTAATGATTCGGTATAATCATAAGACAGTTTTTGCAACCAATTAGATAGCTTAGTTTTAAGTGAATATTTGTTTAAAGTATAAATATTGATCAGATGGTGAATCTTATTATAAATGCGAGCGCTTAAGATAACAAATTGCCGACCTGCGAAAGCGGTCCGACTATATAGGGAGTCACTGACCGGAAAACCTCAACGTCTAAGAAGAATGCTAGAGTCTAGTGGAAGCATGGAATGACGGCGTAAGACTACACGCAAAACAAACAGTTGCCGCACGGTGAGGACTTGGGATTCTGAGTACAGCTGAGTAGTTGGGTAATCTCTTCGCTTAAAATGCATAACCTTAAGAATTGCCCTTTGTGCACGCTCTGCTTGAAGCAGAAGGCCTTTATAGGTGCCTCCCCATACAGGAATGCAACACATGAGGATCGATGCACATAAGCTTTGGTAAACTAAGGACAAGGTTGCAGGATCAGCTGCATGTCTCAATTCCTTGAACAGATAAATAAGCTTCCTTGTCCTCGAGCATAAAGCCTCAATGTGTGAACGCCAGGAAAGATTTGAGTCGATGTACACCCCCAGATATTTGACACTTGAGACTAAAGAGAGTGTCAGACAGTGACAAGAGGCGTCGTGAACTGAGCAAGAGTGGACTTTTACTACATTGGTTTCAGCTGGTTTGGGGTCCGAACTGGACAGCGAGAAGCGTATTAGCTTTCTTTTGTCGATGTTAAGAGTCAGCAAGTTAGCTGAAAGCCATTCAGTAACAAGGTGTACTAAAGAAGTGAAAATTACACTGTTTAAAGCCTACTGCCAGACTTTTTACACCTGCAGTCTGTGGGTCACGTATACGCATAGGGCCTACAACGCTCTTCGAGTTCAGTATAATAATGCTTTCCGGGTGTTGTTGGGGCTTCCACGGTTCTGTAGCGCATCAGGCATGTTTGCTGAGGCAGGTACGGATAGTTTTGAGGCTATCATGCGCAAGAGAACGGCGTCCTTGATGCATAGGATACGTGGAGGCTCCAATAGCATCCTGAAGGTAATTGCTGAGAAACCAGACTGTCCTTTCCTGATGCACTGGTCCCGCAGGCATGCCTGCGGGCTTGTTGCCGAGGGAAAATATATGAATTGAGAGGGGATGATTTTTTAAAGTCAATTTATTTTGTTTTAATTCATTTTGTTACTAACATAGTTGTATAAGTATTTCTGTTACTAACACATTATGGATTTTCTATATCCGAAATAAAGTATATTATTATTATTATTCTCTCTCATTAAATAAGTCAGTTGTCGAAGCCTTTCAGTTTCTTTGAATAAGAACGTCAAAGTTGGCTATTGAATGCAAAACATGAGGTCAAAATCTAATAGCCCTCTTAAATACATGTTTTTTAGGGTTCCGTACCTCAAAAGGAAAAAACGGAACCCATATAGGATCACTTTGTTGTCCGTCTGTCTGTCAAGACTCTTTATCTTGGGAACGTGTGGAGGTATCGAGTTGTAATTAAAACCATATACTCAAGTCTGCGGTCTCTTGAAGCTGTAAAAAAATCAGATTTCTAAGTTAACTGAAAAAAAAAGATACGGCTATTTATGTCGCAAAAAACGCGCATATTTCGATACTCTCAAGAGAATCAAAATTCATAGGGTACTTCTCGTTGACCCAGAATCCTGAAATTTGGCATAAAGTAAGGTTTTATAGCACAGATATAAGAATAAATCTGAAAACAGTAAATTTGTTGTTTCGTAACAAAAAAGTTTTTTTTTGCGATTCGGAAAAACCTTCGATCATTTTCACCTATAAAGATAAACGACTTACCCGGTCCTAGGATTCAGTTGGGCCTCAATAACAACCCCCTCGACGTACCCCCGCGGGTCTGCCTTCAGCTCCATCAGCTGCGCCTGCAGCGTCAGCGCCTCCACTAGCGTATCGAGGTTCTTTTTCTGTAGTGCGGACACTGGTATAGCTTGGATGTCACCGCCTAACGCTTCGCAGACGATACCGTGCGTCGCCAGTGAACGCATTGTGCGATCCTGTGGAGGGCTCGGAGGTCAGACATTTAGTTTTACAGTTTGTGTTAACAAGGGATGTTTTTAATGTTTGATAATAATTGAAATGAATAATCATACTAATATTATAAAAAAGTAAACTTTGTAAGTTTGTATGTAGGTGGTAGGTAATCTCTGAAACTACTGAACCGATTTTGAAAATTCTTTCAATAATATGTTATAAATTTATTTCCATGTCATGAGTTTCGCGGGCAAAGTCGCTGGCAGAAGCTAGCGATTAATAAACGAAAGAGAAACGATAGTATGTGGTTAACGAATATATTAAAATCTTGTGAACTAGCATGTAACTTAATGCTAGCGAAAGAACAGTTGCATGACGAGCAATGGGTAGCTCGCCGTCCGGTAATTGTACGGACCGAGGCCGAGTCGTCAACGGCGCGTAGTGTTCCACGCCCGCCTCAGAGAGTTGTCATCAGCAAAACTGTAGGGGTCCGAAAGGGCCGAAGCCTACTGTGGCTATGGGTCGACTTCTGAAAAGGTTACTCGTGGTCCTAGAACGCAAGGGCAACTGAAGGACTGACACGCACCTCCGCTCTGCCCTAGTGCGGGAGTAATCGTTAGATGATTTACTACCTTTAAAAAAACATATGTAACTGGGATCTTGTTAAATTTGTCATGATAACATGAACACCGAGCGCAATGACCATTGTAAACATTATATAAACACATATTGTGGTTTAAATTGACCAAGTTTAAAGGACCATCATAAAGAAGTGAAATTTCATTGAGGTAAGTATAAGGGTAATATAAGTGTTTACATCGATGATGACAAAACTGAATGATTTGAATAACACACAAAAGTACTAAGACAGACTTAATGACTTAGGCATTTTCTACCAGTCGATCTTTGGGTGATGCAGAAAATGATTCAGCATTTCATTTTGCTTGCGATTCATGATGACGTGATGTTTCCTAATGAGATACAACCTTTTCTTAGCTATAGCGTAATTATGTATTAGTCATTATGTAAAGGAATAATTACGATGCATATTAGGTAGGGCACGTGATTGCGATGCGCACTGATGATAAAAAGTAAGTTAGCTCTTTATAACTTGAGGTTGATTGTTGTTGTGATGGCATTTGCATACACGTGTGCTGAATGAAATTGTGTCTAGAGTAACGTATACCAGCGACCAATAATAATTGTTTTTAATGGTGACTGTACAACCGCAAATTGCAGCAATGTTATTTTTTTTTTAAATGTCACAAAATGATTTCTTCCAAAATCGCAAACAAAAAGCTTTTTTTTTAATTCGTTCTAAATTACATAAGTAGATAGGAAACCTTTCGAAATTTAATTTGGTGAAAAGGGAAATGAGAAACAGAAAAGGATACACACACTGAAATGTGACGTCATCGCCTTTAGGTTACGCGAGAAAAAAGAATTAGCGAGATGTTCACACCATTCCCACCACACTCTTCCTCATACCAATTGTTGTAATGCTAATTATGACTTTATCTAATTATTATTTTTTATGCTGTTTTCAGAAAAAGATTTATTTTTAGTGTTATTTGTTGTTTAGTACAAAGTATTGTACAAACATAAACACAGAAACTATCCAATGATGTTAGTAATTGCTGGATAAAATTAAGACACAGAATATGTCGACTGGTAGAAAATGCCTAAGGCATTAAGTCCGCCTTTGTACAGGGTTTACTACTAGTGCATTAAGTTTTAATAAATAAATAAATATACATTTCCAGTAGATATCTGATACATTTTAATAGACAGAAAGCTACATCCAGTACTTGTGTACTGGATGTAGCTTTCTGTCTGTATTTCTGTCTGGCAGACTTGTGTCTACCATGACATTTATGCAAAGCAAAATATCCAGCAAGAATAACATGGATATATAAAAAGAGGCATACCTACAATGTTCACACCTGGCTTGTCGATTTTGTTGATCGCCACCAGAATTGGAACTGGAACAATAAAAAGATACGATTGAATTTCCTGAAACACTAACTGTAGTTTGGACTTGTCATATAGCTTTCTTTTGTTAATATTATACATTTAATTCCTGTATTAAAAACTCTATAAATCTTATAAACAAAACAAGTATTTCGACTTGGCTCGTGAGATTGTCGACACGTGGGATGTGGACCAAGTGATTATTGTATCGATAGTCATGTCAGCCAATGGCTTAATAACCATGAGCCTCGAGTAACATCTTAGGAGGCTCTCGTTAGAAGGCTGAATAAATGGCTTGATACAGAAGACAGTACTTTTGGACATGGTTCCAGTTTGTACTGTTAGGAGTTTCCTTTCTCAGAAACCCTGACCACCGGTAGCTTGGACCTAAATATGTAAAAATGTAGTTAATTTGCATAATGGGAGTCCGTGTCTACTCAGTGAGACAGTGGTTTGGGGTGGAACTGTGCTAAGTCCACCCCTACTTAAAGCGATATGATGTGGCATAAAGCTCTTGCGATTATGGGAGTACAGTGAACCTGTCTCTCTAAGTGAAGTTCCCTTGTGGGAAATTTGATGAAGTGCTGTTTCTGGCCTATATGACTATGTAGTGATCAGTCGACTTGCGAATTATAAAGTCCTTAGTATGTAAAGGCATATTCAAAATAAAGGAACGAAGATTTAATCGTACCCATTTCGTAACATTGTCACAAATAAATGACCATATTTCTAGTTACAGATCTGAGCTCAAATGGTACGCCAGAGAAGAAGTTTGCGCGCACTGACTACACTTTTCTCTCTGCTCAACTCTCCCACCCCTCCTTCTTATCTTATATCACACTTTCAATATCTATGTTCTTCTCATGCTAAAAATCTGCGTTCTTCTAACAATCTTCTAATGCTTTGTCCTTCTCATAGTTATGATTTTGTTCCTTCTTCCTTTGATATACAGTCCATACTTCTGTGGAATGCGCTTCCTCTTGACATCAGGACACCAGTCCTCTTGACACCAATTATGGTGGCCGCCCTGATGTCAAGAGGAAGCGCATTCCACACATTATGGTTATGGATTTAAGCGGAAATTGCGGCTTCATTTTCTACACAATTAGCTGCTGATGATGGCTGAAATGATGATGACTGTATCTACAACTAGGTTCTAAACTCACCGTTAGCCTCCCTGGCCATCCTGATGGACTCCACGGTTTGCTCCATGACGCCGTCGTCGGCGGCCACCACCAGCACGACGATGTCCGTGGCGTGCGCGCCGCGGGACCGCATGGCCGTGAAGGCCGCGTGGCCGGGCGTGTCCAGGAATGTCACCTTGTCGCCGGATGATAGTTGGACTGCAGGAAAAATAAAATAGTACATTTTGATACAAGTGGAGGGAGACATTTTTTTTTGTCATTGCGACCGAGGCGGAATTCGCACGAGCCGTAGGCGATGGTGTTTTGGAGCCGGTACACAAACGTGTCGCAACGAGTTTCTATATTTTTTTGGTTAATTCTGAGCATCACCGCGCCTCGTGACGTGATTACGAGGTAAATCTTGTTTTTTTTTAAAAGTGGATATTGGATATAAATTTCTTCATATCATTAACACTTCTTTCTTGCAAAGATTTAATTTTGACATCTGTTTCCGTTTCCGTTAAGACACTTCCGTTGCATCACTACTTTATAGCTCCATCAAATTAACAATTCAGTTTAGGACGTGAAATGAATCGCGTTAAGAACTCGTGGTACAGCTTCTGAATTCCGAAAGGCGGAATATACAGAAAACGAATATAAGATTACCTTCAAAAGCGCCAATATGCTGCGTGATCCCTCCAAACTCCTCATCAACCACAGATGTGTCTCTTAAAGCATCTAACAGCGTTGTCTTGCCGTGGTCTACATGGCCCATCACACAGACCACAGGCGGGCGGGGGCGTAGCGCTTCAGGAGGCGCCGGGGGCGCCGGTACTGCGTCTTTGTTCTGTAGAAAGAGCTACTGTTTTAACTAAGTTGGTTTTTGCATATTTCGCATTGCAATTTGAACTATATTTGAATAGGGTAGAGCTCAAATTTGTGTGGGAGTAAGGTATGGGTACTGGGTATTAAATATTGCAGTCATTATGGCTTAGTTTTTTTTTAAACTGCCCCACACTAGGACTAACTCCTGTATCGTGGGTGCGTTCACAAACATGTAAACTCACATTCACATATATTTGTCCCGTGCGAGAATCGAATCCCCGACACACAGAGTAGCCAATCGCTCAACTACCGCGCCATCCGCCAACTCGCAACTGTGATACCTTATGATATTACCGTTAATCGTTAAGTGTCAACTCGCGTGCAAGCGCACGCGAGTTGACACGAGTTTCACAGTCGCGAGTCGACGAAGAAGTAAATTTAAGTGTATGTGTATGATAAAAAAATACTATATTTTATTTGCTGTTAACCGATGATATCTCAAATAGAAAGTTACATCTGATTCAAATTAAAAGTTTGGAAAGGGAAATTAAATTTTTCTCATACATTGCTGGCATGTAATTTTTTTTTTCTTTTCGCCCAATTTTAAACCTAGGCCATATCTTAAAGGACTGTATGATAAATCGATAGCAAAAAGAATTATGTCTATCAACCGTAACCAAACGAAGTTAGACTATTTAGTATTTTGCTATAATTTATTATCAGGCGTTATTTTTCTTAAATCAAAATACTGTATGTCTGATATTTTAAGTTTCCCATTGTTAAATATAGTTTTGGTTTCGGTCATTATGGTGAGTACGCATTAAATAATGTCAATCACTATCACAACACTAACGCGTATCTTTTCGATTCGTTTATCACTTAATTTTCTTTTTTTACTAGTTTTAGTTATGAAAAACTGCGACTGTGAAAAATGATAACAGTAATAACCAATTTAATCTATTTTATCAATGGAAACCTCAAAATAATACGTAATATGTAATGCCTGACAAAAATATACTAGCAATGCTTCTATACGTATCTTCGTTCGGTTACGGTTTGCAGACCTGATTCTTATTGCTATTGCTTCCTTGTATTAGCCTCTAACATATAACCTAGGTTTCATTTCTGACGAAAAGAAAAAAATAAATCATGCAATACATTACTTAGGTATGAGAACTTACTAAATTGTCTATGATAACCATGACATACCTCTTCTTCCTCTGCATCCTGATCAGGTCTAGGTACAATCTTGAACCTGCAGCCGGATATCTTGACAATGTCTCTTATGATTTGAGGGTTGTGTATCACAGTCTTCTCTGTGTAATCTACTTCAGAGTTCTTGTCAGCAAATTCTAGGGCTTTTAGCACATGATCTGAACCAAATAAATAAAATGTTGCTGTACTAAAATAATTGGCCAACATTTCCAAATATATTATTATGTAACATACATAAGTATATTTAAATAAATTTGAAGTACATTTCAATTTCCCACAGGAAGAAGATTACAAACTATGGTATCTGTCTTCAAAACATTAAATTTCATCTTAATCCATTTAGCTGTTTGAGTGTAAAGGAGTAACAAACATACACACACACAAACATTTGTCTTTGCATGACAAATGACAGGGCAGAATGGAAGAAAAAAAACATGTTGCGCCGACCCCAAATAACACTGGACAAGGGCAGGAAGATGATGATGATGATGACATTTGTGTGATGAAGTACAAACAAATGATACTAACCCACATCTTTGTTGAGGACAGTGGCTATTTCCTGCACAGTCATGTTTCTCCATATACCAACAACTTCTGCAGTTTTTGGTGAATATCTGATTGATGGTCTGCCCTGAGTCTCAGCCCCCTGGGTACCCATAGAAAAATAGATAGCTTAGAACATTAAGATACATCCTGTTTTTACACCATAGATATTTAAATTCAATAAAACATGACAGTGTGTGTTAGATGTGTGAGACAGAGAGAATTTTCAGCAACAGTCAATAACAATGAGAGCAGTGCTGACCCAGTAACAATCCTGACTTACGAGTCAGGTCTCGAATTCAAACCTCTGCTCTCAAAATAGGGAAGGAAAACATCGTGAGGAAACCAGCTTGTCCTAGAATCAAAACTTTGAAGATATTTGTGTCATCCACCAATCCACATTGGGCTCGTGTAGTGGATTACGACCCATTCTCTCTCCAAGACAAGAGGCCTGAGTCACAACAGTAGGAACATTAAAAGGTTGATTATGCTACGATATGCTTATTATGTAATGACAATGGTAGCACAGTGCATACCTTTTCTTCGGGTGATCTCCTTTTCTTACAGCAAACATATGATATTGAAAGCTGTCTGGCCCATTGGTGATTACTATTCAATGGATCTTTTTTGAATCCATAAGCTTGGGAAATAAATTCATTCTTAATTATTTTTATTGGTAACCTGGAAAAAATCATAATGAAATAAAGAAAATATTGTTTATAGGTAAGTACCCACTTCAAAGTTTCGGTTTTGTATTGTTTCAGAAACACAATGCAAAATATTATTATTACCTTCTAAATAGTAGAGTTTTATACATTTTTCCTGTTATAGTATTCAGGAGTTAAGTCATGAAACAATCTATAAAGAGTTTCAAGTTAACAAAAAAGGTTATGTCACAAAGTTTTAAGGTTATGAGATACAAGGTTTTATTTTAGCTTCTGAATTAGCTTATATATTACATTCACACCGCTTTGTTCTCAATAGTTACAAGTATAGCTAAATATAACGTTTTATAGAAATCGCGGAACAAAACATAACCTATCCTCTATATGACATTGACAGCAGACAAAGACAAGAGCGAAGAGGTGAGGAAGAGGCTTACGTTTCGTTTGTGCATTAACGAGATACCATGCCATGCGACATCGGTGGCCGGCCAGGGCTGGAAGGGGACTAGTTTGGGGTGCATGCCGCAGCTCCTGTGCAAGAAAGAAAATTATAAATTCATTTTGTTTCCATATCTCGATCATTATTTTCCTGCCCTTGTCCCATGTACTTTTGCGCCTAGAATAAAAGAAAAGAACATTTCTATTTCATCCTGTCAGCCGTCATTTTATCACTCATATCAAGTCTTCACACAATTCATCCATCTTTCCTTTGGCCACCCTCTTCCTCACCATCTATCCACATGTATTAAATTATACTCATAATCATAACTCTTTTAGTAACATATGTTTACATAAGTTTCATCCCTCCTCTTCACATGACCATATTGGCGCTGGCGCCATTACCTCGACGTAGATATAATATAGATAGTACTAATTTATACAGTTTATCAAATGAACTGTATGTCCTTTTCGAATAACCTAATACATATTAAAAAAAACCGTCTCTTCCAGTAATTATATTTATGGCGAATATCAAAAATAATAATTTCATGCTTTATTGTTATGATGTTACTAAATACATAATGAAAAACCTTTGAGGAACATCGTGTAAACACACCAATTGTGAATTTATATTTATTCAAAACATTTGTTTTGCTCTTTTATTTCCATGAGGTTTTGATCCAAGCAAGAATGAAATTCATAAACAATATCCGATAAAATTCATTTAAAAAAGTAAATCATAGACAATTACTATTTATGTCCGCCATTCATTCTTTTGAGTTGCTTTTTCGTTTTACGATTCCCGAGAGCACGATTTGTCATCGAGATCTACGCAACACCATCGCGTAATTAATTAACCTACGTTGTTAACAATAAATTCCACGCGTTTAGGCATCACAGCCACCAGTGTAGTGTATCAGCCATCTGACGTGATCATACCGTGAGATCGTATCTACTAGTGATGCTTTTGCTCGCCTTTTACGTTATCGGTTGCGACGTGAGTTCGAGTGCCTGATGGTGTGGAAACTATGTGCGATTAACTTAATAGAAACAGAGGACTCAGTATGGGGCAGTTTTTGAATAAGCCCGAGACAAAAAAATACAACGAGAATGGGGAAGGGAATGGTCTTCGCTATGGCGTGGCGTCGATGCAGGGTTGGCGCGTTGAGATGGAGGATGCGCATCACGCGCAGCTAACTCTGAATGGAACTTTATCGGACTGGTCTTATTTTGCGGTGTTTGACGGGCATGCGGGAGCGCGGGTATCGGCGCACTGCGCAGAGAATCTCCTCGAGTGTATCCTTCAGACGGATGAGTTCCGGCGCGAAGATATAGCCGAGGCGATCCGCACCGGCTTCCTGGATCTGGACAAGAAGATGCGTGAGCTGCCGGAACTGTGCAACGGCGTGGAGAAGTCAGGCTCGACGGCCGTGTGCGCATTCGTGTCGCCCAAGCAGATCTACATCGCGAACTGCGGCGACTCGCGCGCAGTTCTAGCTCGCAACGGCGTGCCGATCTTCGCGACTCGAGACCACAAGCCGGAGTTACCATCTGAGAAATCACGAATTGTTCAAGCTGGTGGATCGGTCATGATTCAGCGTGTGAATGGGAGCTTAGCTGTGTCTAGGGCTCTGGGTGATTATGAGTATAAGAAGGTGATGAACCGTGGGCCGTGCGAGCAGCTGGTGTCCCCAGAGCCGGAGGTGTCTGTTCATGAGCGGAACGAGGTGGAAGATGAGTTCTTGGTGCTGGCCTGCGATGGTGTGTGGGATGTGATGAGCAATGAGGCACTGTGTGCATACATACACTCACTGCTCCAGCTGACGGATGACCTTGTGGCCGTCACCAACCAGGTCATCGACACCTGCCTTTATAAGGTATGTTCAACATGGTACAGTAGTCAGTTGTTATTTCAGCATGCTATTTTTGAACTTCATCTTTAGAGTGAATATTAATAGATCATAGGTAAGCGCCTGTTATGAAAATAAAACAGGTGATCAGTTCCTCACATTGTTTTGTTTTACTAAAAGTTTCTAATTTTATTTCATTTTACATAATATTATGTATCTGGCAGGAAATCGGAAGACATGGATGTGTTAGAAAAACCATGTTTTTTTTTCTATTTTCATGGTTTATGTACATATAAGTAGAGATGTTTAGATAACCTCATTTTGGTGAATACATCTAGTTTGTTTTTATTTTGAAGTTTGACAAGGAAGAAAGCATCCATTAACCTTGGTCTCTGCTATCCTTAAGGCCTTAAATGATGCCACCAACTGCAATTTCCTCTACCATTGGATGGCTTCCTACTTACGTTAATTAAAGGAATAACCTAAAAAACAGTCTTGTTTAATTTTATCTTTGTGGGGGGTATGAAGATGTTCTTTTATCACAGCATATTCAGCAACATAATGTGTTTACAACCAACATAATGGACATAATTCTAATAATGTTTTGATGATAAATACTTTTTTTATTATTACTTATTTATTATTAGACATACATACAGCTATCACTACAGACCAATCCAAAGCAATAGTGTAGTCAAAAATATAAATTATAATAATGATTTCATACAATTCCAATTCACAACATTTACAAAAATAAAATAACTTAGTCAATATAATAAAAAATTATTGCCTATTTGCAATTTTGTTTGTTAAAGAATATTGTTGTTTTGTTTGCACCCAACCATATGAAATTATTATAAATCAACATCATGTTGCTGCTTTTATTCCGTGTCATTTGGGGTTGGCAGAAAGCATTTTTTTTCCATTCTGTCCTGTCACCCATCAGACCCCCTAACTAACGCCCTTTCCTTTCATATCACATGAAATTACTATAACTAAATTATGAATATTGTTTTGGATGTTTCACAAGATTATAATATTATATTTCGATATTTTTACTAAATTTAAATAGTATGACATCGCTCAAGGAAGTAAGAAAATCCTAATACCTCTGAAACCTCTGAAAATATAAAGGGTTTCCTCATTTCAATATTTTAATTTAATTATGTGACATATCCAGTATTGATTCTTATGTATAACACTGTAAATATGTAACATAATTGATTATTTTAAAATGTAGAAGGAATTGTAATCAGTAAATCCATTTGTGACAATGGGTGCTAGTATTTTCTAAACTTACTGTCCCTTACCTTATTTTTTTAGCTGTAAGTCGTCCATATCATTTAAAAAGTCTGTAGAGCAAGGATAAAGTAGAGTAGGGTAGGGCTGGGTAGAGTTGGGTAGAGTAATCAGTTGTCGGGAGCGAAGCCGTAGGCAAAAGCTAGTATATAAAAAAACCTATGTATGACAAGTCTGTAGAGCAAGGACAGTCTGTCAACATAACACAGATTGTTGCCTCATATTTGCATGAATGAACATTAACACCATACTATTCAGCTTGCAACTACTCAAAAAGTTGTGCAGAACCTTTATAGCCATAGCCATGTCAAGACTAAAGGTTCTATACTCCATTCACGATAGCATTAGTCAAAAGAGGTTCATAGAAGCAGGTGTGCACAACATTTATTTTTCAAGATAAATTCAAACAATTGTAATAAATAATGGTTTCAATGTAAAATTTTAACTTTGCCGACTTAGATAAATTTGATTATTGTAAGGTAAGTATTAAACACTTAGTATGATAGGTAAATGAAATGGTTTTTTTTTTAATAAATATAACTTTATTTCGACCATTTTCAATTTTAAAAAAAATAGGCTATCAACACGTTTCCTCCTTACAAAACATATGAATTGTACACAATACAAGGCAACAAGATAATTATTTAACATTCATACAAATAGAAATATTTAATATTTTATAGTATAATGAAAATTCCAGGTACTGACAACCCCTGCTTCTTATAAGTTTTCAACATGGACGCTAGTAGTTTTTGTACAAACTAAATAATTTATTTAATTAAAAGCCTCATAAATTCAGAAGATGGATAGTTCAAATGAATTCATTTAAGTATAACAGTTGGTATATAAGTTGATTATGATAAATTCAAAGTGTACCTTAAAACAACCTTTTTTAAACTTTTGTCTAATACTATCGCGAATAGAGTATAGATGAAGACAAAACGCGATTGGTACTTCTCTTGCCTAATAGTGCATGCCAGCGCTACAAAATCATTTATCTCACATATTACCCACTGCAGGAACTTTTGAAAGAGTGACTATGGTCCTAGAAAGGAAAGGGCAATTGAAGCACACAGGTAAGTTTTGTTAGTAAAAGTTTGACACACCCTCACATTCCACCCTAGAGTAAAAGTCATTTCCCATCTCCAAAACAAAAAAACACATATACCCACAATTCTCATTCCTGCTTCCCATTTACAGGGCAGCAAAGACAACATGAGCATCGTATTGGTGGTGTTCCCTTCTGCGCCGAAGCCCAACGCCGAGGCTCAACGCGCCGACCGGGAGCTCGACGAGACGCTCCGGCAGAGACTCACAGGTTGCTATCATTCACTACTGCATGCCTGCTCACACAAACACAGAGACAGACAGAGGACTGACCATCACATTGACCAACAGAATGACTGTAGGGGCGGCTCTAACGACGCTAGGGCGTAAGCTAAGAGCTTTTGACAGCGCGAGATTAGGCGTATTGATCTGATAGTAGACAAAAACCCAGTAGCTCACATCACAACAAATAGTTGAGAGTCATGATCTAATCGAGGTGCAGACTCCATTATTTGCTCATTGAGTTATTTGTAAACATGCCAAGTATGACAGGAGTTGACTCATTTATTGAAGTAGAGTTAAAGTTGCTTGTGACTAAAATCTGCACGAATTTAGCAGGAATGTAACAAAGTATGGGTAGGGATCAGTCAGAATAGTAGCTTCCGCCTTTAGTACATCTTCATCTCGCGCTGTCACAATGTAATCTGTCGGTAATAGTCGAATGAATGTTTAAGAAGGTGATCAGGCGTATCTATTCAGTGCTAAAAAGGGCCTTAATTGACAATTTGACAAGTTAAAGACTAATATTTGACATTTTTGGAATGAATTTAGGGATAGGATTACCTTTTGGTATTTTTACATTATTATCAAATATATAAAATTGACTCTTTATAATAGTCTTAATCAATTTACGTATTGCCATATCTGCCAAAATAAGTTTATTATTTTAGCAAAATTTTATTAGCTTTAGGTAAAATTATTAAGTAGTACAAATTGATATATTTTATTTTATTTTAGCGTATAAATGATGCGATTTTACCCTAAGACATAATGTGTTTAAAAATTAGCACTATGTACCTACTATGAAAAAAGACGTGTTCATTTTTTTGGAACAATTAATATAAAATTTGATCTTTGGAATGTTGACCAGACTAAAAAAAGCATTATGAATTTAGTACACTTCTGAATGTTGTTGCTTCTTGTTCTTTACATACTAATATTATGTTAATATCTTTACATAATATGCCTACATTCTTGCCACTGGAATTAAATCTCACCCTGAGTTCTAGTAGAATAGAAATAACCTTCGAATTCTCGCCGTGCCATCTTAAAGTCATTCGAGTCACATTAATATTATGCTGCTGTGTTTTACTTTTACCTAATCAATTTCAAATTTTAACTTTTCACTTGCAAGGACGTAAAAAGTTTTAATAGCGTAAGGTCATGAGTATGTTTGTTTATTTAATTTTTATGGATTTAATATATCTTGTTAATCATTTTTCAAATTATGTATGAAGTAAAATACAAAAAGACGTATCATTTAAGGACTGATTAATTAACAAATTCGAATATAACTTTTATTCAATATATACTAACACTTGTGCACATAACATTCAAGGTTAGAGACAAACCCAGGATAGTTCAGAGCACAGATGTGATTAATTTTCAGTTTTAATATTATTTGCAGCTACTAGCATTAATGCATGTTAAAATGGCCCATTGTTTTCTCTCTACCATAAGGCGCATTATGCAATACTGCATCTAATGAAGAGATTTACGAATATCTACTTATACACAGTTCCCACATACTTGTACTTTACATTAGTATAGTTTTCCCTGATCAACACCGATCTAACGAAGCTGCGGTTTTCACTGCCAAACAGATTCGAACATTGTTTTCATTAAATAAAGTTGAAATTAAAATAATCTACTAGTCCGCGAGAACATAAAAGTGGACAGAGATATAATTATGTTTATTTTATTCGACTTTATTGTAGGGGCACAAGGTTGATATTTGTTTATTAGGCGTTGCGCTGTGCGTCGCTAGGTCTGCATGGGCCCTAAAGCGCTTCGTCCACAAAAACCAAAACTGACACGAGAAAATACTAAGATCAGTCTACATCGAAGTTACAACGAAATTAGTGAAGCTTGTGACCTAAATAATAATGATGCAGTCTGTATAATAAAAAGTAGACTAGTCTATGGATTTCTATGCTTCATGGTCGAGGTGACAGTTTGAGTTTATCCAATTTTGTCTTTGTTTGATAGATTAACTTCCTAGAAAAAATAATAGTTTCAAAACAAATCACCTACAGCTAGTTAATTCATACGTTTACATACATTCTGCTAATGCTACGAATTTCGCAGATTGTTATCACAGGTATGATATCACTATCATAGTATATTTACTATCAGAGGATGACATCATTTGCTTAGGTTACGTGCACACTGCGCTGGTGACCGTGATCGTGTGTACTGTCCGCCGCGTGATGTTTTCAAAATAATTTATCTTACTGCCTATCTTTCCCCATTATTTTCCTCCTTTGAAAAATACAGTTCCTTGAATTCTTAAGATTATTTCAAGGATTACAATTACATTCAGCTCCTATTTATCTTGTTTATGTAAAGGGCTAAAACACAGATGAAGTCATTCAAAGTTAATGATCAAATCAACGAAATGATGATGAATCGGATGGTAATAAAATTGCTTCAATTCTTCGTTAAATCAGCGGTTATTTTAAGCGTTGTTTGTCAATCGAGAGTCTAACATTATGTTGTGGGCAAGCATATGACATTATACGATGCACGTGTGGCTCTCCTAACGTGTTTAGATTCCAATTTCAACCGCAATTTGCAGCCGTCCGCCTGGAAACGTTTAGCGTAATGTGTACGGACCTTTAAATAATATCTTACAATATAATACATTAGTCTCATTAATGTCAGGGAACTTTCATGTGAATTTAAATGCAGTAATTAGTCATTTTTTAGTTATATGTAGTAAATAATTTATAGACATTACATACACCTCGCAATATTATGTTTCCTATATTTTAATTTATTCAAGTACAAATATTTGTGATATTAAAATATCAAATCTTGAGTTTATGGCGTTGATACCCCAGGAATATAATTCTAATTATTCTGTTTCAATTTGGCACGCAACCCATAAGTCACTTGTACATAGAGTACATGTTGATTATTGTAAATTATGATTTCATAGTTCATACGTCGATTAGATTGCCAAAGCCATTGCTTCCATGTTATTATGTTCGACATCACGAACTGAATGCTAATGAGCTATTATTATTATCAATACAAACAATAAAATCTAGGTAACTAGCGTGGACAAGGCTCCAGTTAATATCTAAGTAAGAAATATAAAATGATTTACATACAAAAGGAAGAAACCTTGACATGCATTAACTTTCCTAAAAATGCTGTCTAGATTTCATCGGAATCTAAAATAGTCTGTTTTCATACTATTAACGCGTTGACTCGTTGAGATAATACAAAATGAACGTTCATTCGTTGACTCACAAGGAAGATTCTTTCGATTAAGAAGACTGCCAAACGAATTAAAAGAAACTTTCCACCAAACCACGTGTAGACATTTAATTTACAAAATAACCAAGTCGTAATATTAAGCAAAACTGCAGTCTCTATTCAAAAGTTTCAATATACGTATACGAGTGCTGGAAATCCTTTGTCTATTGCAGGAATACTAATAGAGTTTAGCATCACTGAACAGTTATCCTGTCCAGACTGGTAGGCATTTGTCTATGACACGTGTCCACCCATCTCTGTAGACACTTAAATAAATCATGAGCAATATAAGCTGGATCTACAGAATAATAATGATGCAAGTTTAACTGTGGAACTGAGATTTGATTGGTCGATTGTTCGTGTTGTCAACGACTTAGCACAGATAACATATTTTTAGGACCAGCGGGCACCAGAAACTTTTTAGTCGTCCAATAGTTTGATCTGGTTTTTTTTCTGACTGTATTTTTGCCCGATTGGATCCAATAATGCTACTGTCTGCCAGATCACACTGTCGGCTGATGAAAACTCCTTAGGTGCTTGCTATGGCTTATTGTTTAATTTTGAGAATACATTTGCATGATTCTAGATTTTTATATTGATTAATTTTCATTACATTCTTTAGATATTAAGAATATCCGATAATCTTTTTGGATATTTACAAGTCCTATAAGCCTGACCTCATTGTATCCTTCTATGATAATCCATATACTTCCTATAACGATTTTATTATATTTAAGTAGTTCAATTATATTCTTGCCATTATTCTATACCTACCCTTTATTATTTAGAACTAGCAAACGTAATACAGGTCATTAGTATTATTATAAGACCAAGTTATTGTCTGCTTGGGATATTGTCCCGTTGTTTTTTTTTATTAGAGAAATATTATCCATTTTATTATTTTTAGTAAAATATTTATTATTTAATGAGTACAGCAACTAGTTGTAATGATAAGTATTCATCTAGCTAGAATAAAGGCGATTTTCTACCAAAGTATATTTAGATTAAAATTAAGACATTTTGCTTTAGTTAGTATTATATTTTATTTATAATTTCAATTATTTCTTTTGAAGAAAGTCGCTTTAAAATACTTGTACGGTGTATCTACACAAAAAAAAAAAACGTTATCGTTAATAGTATACAATATATTACACACCTATCTTTACTGCGATAAATGTTACCAGTTTTTACTTTATTTATAACACAAAGTGTTTATTTTTTTTTTTTGTTATTTTACGTAGAGTATTTATTATAATTATTATTTTAACAAAAAGTCTATGTTATTGTATGTCAATACTCACAGATGCACCGCATCGGCAATGGAGGCTTTTCAAATGAGTTTTTTTTTTTTTGTTAAGAGAAGTGTAAGTTTTACATTCTTTATATAAAAAAAATATTTGCCTGGCCATATTATGTGTCTGAGTTTATTCTCGCGTGCAAGAGAAGATTTCTACCGTGATTACTCATGAATTGTTCAGTGAATTGTTCAGTGGTCCACTACTGGCCATGGTGATTTATCTATTGTTGAGAAGATGGACACATTTCCCTAAACCTTGGCCCATATTAGACAACTATCCAGTGAAATTGACCAGCCAATAAATCCACATTTACACCAAGTATACGTAAACGTTTGAAAAGCCTTCAAATTTTAGCTTAGCTTATAAATATTCTCCGTTGTACAAACTTAACTATTTAACTACAATGTACTTAATCGAATTTGTGATTTTCTTTCTATGTAAAAAACTAACATTTGTGATATTAACATTTTAATTCAAAGTTTTTACTAAAACTTTTATAATACCTTATTAATCCTTTTACAAAATTTTACTAATTTGTATTGTGAGACTAAAAAAAATCGCGATAAAATATTGTCTAAACATTTGTTACCCTGTTTTTTAATATTAAAGTATTTAAAAAAAAGTAACCGTTTGTTTTCATTGCTTTAGTCCTGGCCCTGATCATTTCATTGCTCCATGAAGTTTTAAGTAAAGAGTTCTTTTTTATTATTTTTTTTATAATGGAAGGGTTAAAGCAATGAACAGCGTGCGTGTAGAATGGCGGCCTAGGCCTGTGTGACGGCTGCAGCCATCGGCAGTAGGTTTATAAGATTGGAAGTCGTAATAGTGCACTTGTAATCTCGTTGGTTCTTGTCTGTTATCGATTATTATTTATTGTAGTGCATGCTATAAATGCTCATGAAACAGTATAAATAGCCTTTGAATGTCGTCATTCGCAATATCTTGATTGTCTGTGTGATAAAATTAAACTTGAGGATCATTAAAAGCATGATAACGTTTCATCAAGGAAACCTTTCAGGAAATGATAAATGATTCGTAAAAAAATATATTAAAACTAGTGGTCCCGACAGACGTTGAAAATTCAACAAAAAAAGTTGACAACCTAGCACCGCTACTATCAGGACCAATTTTATTTTGAAACCGTCCAGGGACTCAAACAAATATATACAGTTTCATCAAGTTTTATTCATATCAGTCAAGCCATTTGAGAGGAGATACGTACAGATGAATTAAAAATAACTGAAACTAACCGGTACCATCTCATTGGCCATACAAACTCTTGCTCCTATTTAAAAAAATAATAATCTTAGGTACAAATATTGGGTCTACAATATACAGGTTGACAATAATTGATAAAGCATTTAATAACCCCTTTCTATTTTTGAATGTGCTAAATTGTTAACAAAACAGACGGAACAGCTCCTTGTAAATATTTCAGAATGCGACTACAATATAAAACATCGATCTATTCACGTGAAGACGATTCGACCTCTAATGACATGCAAGGGTAAAGATATTGATTGGACACTGATTTAGTTCATACAATAGATAGTAAGCAAACAATATTATTAAAAGTCCGATCGTTCAGAACGCTGTACGTGTCTTCAAGAGGAAAATAATTTGTCTACGTTGTAAATGTATCTCACCGTAAAAACAAAAATCAAAAGTTGAACTGACAATAGCATCAGGAGCCTTACCATGGCGTGTTAAAATGTCAAGCGTGCGAGCGAGAAAGAAGGATTACCTTTGCACCCTATATAGCTCCATCCCTTTAACAGTTTAGTTTAGGTCGTCAAATGGACCGCATTAAGAGCACGTGGCTGGGTCTCTGGTGTTAGAATGACAGCTCATTTGGCTTTTTTAATATCAATTAAAAAAGCCAAATGAGTTGTCATTCCACACCAGAGATCGCAGTCAGGTTTATTGATATAAACCAGTGCTTGACTGCGATCCCATCCACCAAATGGTAAGCAGCGAGGCTTGTGGCCTTAGTGCGAGTTATTTTTATAACGAGTATGTTATCGCGTTAAATTAAACGTCAATTTAGACCAAACCGCCACCTGGTGACAATAATAAGAAACCTCATTTTCAATACGATTTGACAAGCAAACGTTTACGTGATCAAATGCGTTAATTCGGACTAGGACCTCGGCTTTGACGATGAGATATTTCTTCGTTTTAATTGTACATCTTAATTTTATTGTGCAATACTTCGCTTCTTCCGTGTCGTAAGAATTCCGTAGATTGTACTACGGCATAATCTGTGGCAGCAGAGAGTTTAACAGAATAGCACTACGAGTGTGGTTTTTTAGATCGTTTCTTACGATCGAGGTTTGTTGAGATTTCCAGCCAGCAATAAAAGAAGGTCAACACTCCTAGTCACAGAAGTTAGCGATACTTAATGAAACCAGTACCTCGAGTGTGAGTTTTGTCACTTATAAAACGCTACTAACGCGTTTCCGTATCGAGTGTTAAATGTATGAAAACGCAAAAAGCGCCCCTGGCGGAAAGTACTGTAAACCGAAACAGCGAGTGTAAGATTTTTTTACGGTACTAGAACAGTTACGTTTTTAAACGTGACGTTCATAGTAGCGTTTCGGAGAACATTTTGCGAGTTATTGCGAGTGTGAGTTAAAATTTGACGTCTTGAACCGACGTCCATGCGTTTGTAAACGTAAACGTTGTAGTAAAGTTACTCACTTGGTATGTGCGAGGTGAATTGTTGTTTATATTAGTTACTTTCGTAATATTTGGGTGTATTTTTATGGTAAATTGTATTGCGAAAAAAAAATACGCGTGGAAAATTAAAATGACTGCTGTAATTTCATTACTGATTCTTTTTTTTATGTAATTACGTCATTCATTAATAAGTTAAGGCTCATTTCTGTGAGTAAATGTGAGAACACTAGACTCCACAGATTTGTAGATTATTTTCTGTTTAAATCCACTTTTTTAATATTGTACTTATTTGGTACTATGTTGACTAGTATACATAAACTGTCCTATTAATATTGTAATATGAAAATATTGTAAAATAGTTTTTTAAAAAGAGTAACCATGGAGTTTCTTGTCGGTTTTTCTTCATAGGAAACGACCAATTCAAACCATGCACTTTCTTTTTGTTGATGGGATAATCATCCATTGACATCTCCCGCTTTTGGACAGAGCTACCCATTGCTCATCACCCACAAGCCCGAGCCTGCGGTGGCCGGAAATCGGGATTGGGATCCCGGCGGCTGGGGCGTGAGGGCCGCTCCCTTGCACGTGTATTTGCGGCCTCCTCCTTTGCTAACATTACTGCTTCGCAGAAGGAGCTTTACCAAGGCCCGGCGCGAGAGATCGGAGCGTTTTATAAGGGAAGGGCCCTGCTATAGGCCTATGTGAAATAAAACATTTTTTACCGAATTTTACCTTTTTTTTGGAGTATTTTTATATTATTATTCTAAATTAAAATATTAACTACTACAATAATTAAACACTTCTAACAAATAAAATTGTTATTTAGTAAATAAAACATTCTTTGTTATACACACAACATTTATTTTATTAATAAATTAACACAAGCACTCACTTAATAAATAATATAATACTCATTGATATTGTAATGTAGAAATACTGTAAAACCATTATCTAAAAAAAGTAACCATGGGACTTTCTTACCGGTTATTCTTTTCTACATTGGAAACAACCAATTTCAACTGTGCACTAGCTTCAGACATCTAATAAGTGCCCATGTAGGCCTATGCGAAATAACAAAACAACATACAAGATGCTGCTGTGCACAATGTAATATAACATAAGAATCACCATAAGTATTGCATCCACGGTAATCATAATCAATGAACATCTTGCCATTTCTTTTGAGTTTCCAATTCAAGCTCCCTTCCCCTCTCTAAATTAAAGTCATCTGCATATTTTTTTTTTCTAAAAAACCCCTCCATTGCTCGTCACAATTCAGAAACTGCTCTGTTGCACGTTCAATCTGATTGGGTTGTCTGATAACCCGGCGTCGTGGAGATATTGTTTGACATGAAGTTATTCCATGTTGTCGACGTTGTGGAGTGTGTCCCGCATACTGTGATCTAAGAGGGCCTGCTGGAGATGGACTGTCCAAGACAACTTCCACTTCTTCATGGTGGGTATTTGTGGTTGATGATGGTTGTGGTACGGGTGATGTGATGTGATATGATCCAGCTCAGCCCATGCAGCAAAATCCACTAGAATAGAAAGGAATAAATAAACAAAAATTCGGCAAGGGTAGGGCTTATGACTGTTGGGCTACCAAGTCACAGGTCTCAATAGTGTACCTGAGGCAATACTTACATAAATTAGTAACAGTACTTTCTTCAAAAACTTTACTTTCTTCAGTAACCTTATGACTGGCAGCCGGTACAGGTGGTGTTGATGACACAATTACAGTTCGATTGGAACTGTCAGTTTGGTTCTGAAATGTTTTAAAAGTTTTAAGTCTGGTGAAAAATCAGAAAAAATATTTTATCATTATTTGTTATTAAAAAATAATATGATAGCATCACCACAAACATCAGAAAAGTCTGCATTCCTTACACCTGGTAAGCCTGTGCCAGCTTGAGGTGAGGAACCGTTGTTCTAAGTCAGTCAGCTGTAAATTAAGTGCAGCCTCTGTACCAGTACCAGAAGCAGCCCTATTTATTCTGGCTGCCTTTTTCTTAGTGTTATTTTTTAAATCACTCCTAACTTCTGAAAGACAACATTACCATTTTAGTATTGTCAAGGTAAGTACGGGAAAATATGAAAATATGATATTAACCAAAATTGTATGTACACAACAGGATTTTATAATGAGCTAGGTACATACCCTCTTTCATTTCTCGGTGTTCTTGGTTTCGCCAGTGGGATCACTATTTGACAAAGTTAGGCGTCCCCAATCCTGGATCGACTGAATTCTACCTCTTGCTTTTTTATATAATTTGTTTATTCGTGTCTGAAAATTTAAAAAAATGTATTTTATTTTCAAAAGAACTAGGTACATAGCACAATTTTAAAAGCTGTGTTTAGAATTACAAAGTTTGTACTTACTGTTCCATGAAGCTATTATATAGCATAACAAACTGTGATGGACTGGTCTTCATTAGAAAAAAAAATTAAATAATCGAAATAAAGCACACACGAAACACAAAAGTGCGAGAAACTTTGAACTTTTGAAGGCCTATGGAATTTTAAGAAGTGCGAGCCAGACGCTGGTCACTTGAATTTGATATTTGACGCCACTCATAACTTATTTCACATCTCCCTTACTCACTGCAAGTTAAAACGAAATGGGAATATCTCATTCATACAAAATATATATACGTCTAAATTATGTAGCATACGCGTAACGCTTGATAATATGGCATCGGCAAGATTTTAATTTAGTCGCATAAGTTCCATGTGGGCAACATTAAAAAATAACAAAACGTTCTAAATACTTTCGGGCAAGTGACGATACGCGAAACCGTTCGTATACAGTATTGCAACTCACACTCAGACTGTTTTTAAATACTCTCGTAAGTTAGTTAGCTCGATTAACGTGTTCGTCACGTATTGCGAGAAGCGACAACAAACTCACACTCGGGGTACAGATTATTGTTGTAAGCTAAACTCGTTAAAAAATAACACGCCCCTTTTGACATTAGAAAAAATCCCTAGACTGTAACTTGGAACGAAACTGAAAGAAACAATAAAATAATTTATAGTAAATTAAGGGTCCGGTGTAGTAAGTAGTAACTATTTTAGTAGTAGATAGACTACACCGGACAAGCCGCTAGATAGTCGAAATACAAATGTCAAAGCGGGCCTTTCATTTTTTGACAACTTTTGGTATTGCTATGGAAGAAAAAATAGTATGGTTATTTAGGAATTATCAACTTGAATAGTTATCTCATTTATAAAAAACTACAAACGATATCAAAAAAAAAAAAAACTTTAATTTCGGAAATAGGAGAGAAACAAAACCACCGGTTTCTGAAATAAAAGTTAATTTGTGAAGTTTTTTATTTTACTTTTTAGTTTTGGTTCATGACCTTTCAAATACCGTTATTAGAGACACAATAGAAAGATTATGAGAGAGCGAATGCCGGCGTTCGCTTGGGGTTTAATGAATTAAATGACAATATACACATACTGACCTCTACACATTGTCAACTGAAATATAAGTAATCGGACTACCACGAAGTTGATAACTTTACTCAATACAAAAAGCTGAAGTGAAATCGATTCTGAAGAGTGTAGCACGGAATCGAACCCGCGACACATAGCGACAGCCAAACTCTCAACCACTACGCCAAACATGCCGTCTTATATCAATAAACATTATAAAATCAACTATCATTATGGTCTAGCAACTTTGCTAAGTATTTTTGGTTAGGGAAGTGATAACTTGATAAGAAAGGTGTGTTTGATACATAATATATATTGAATGACACTCACGTTAAGCTTGGGGCTGGTTTGCTAGTTCAGTGCAAACAATTCCTATTATTTATGAATGTATAGATAGCAACAAGTTATTACATCCTCATGCCATTATTAGGAGAGATACCTCTATTTAGCTATGTCAGGCAGATAGCCATAAATTACTTATGTTACACACTATTTCGAAACGAAAATAGACTTGTATGGATCATTATGTTTTTATAGAACTCCGAAACGGCTTGACCGATTTTTATGTCATTTTTTGTTTATATTTGATAGGTCTGAGAATAGGCTATTTTTTACCCTGACCCCCCATTTTTTCTTTGATATAATTTATATGGCAGAACGACGTTTGTCGAGTCAGCTAATTAATCTTTTTCTAAAATAATTTATTTTGGGCGGTATCCTTGACTATCCTTGACTATTATCTTACTTGCCCCGTGTTTCAAATTACGATATCAGCGCTGTACGCGCTAGTCAACAAATTGCTGAAGTATGCGTTTACAGTAATTCGGAACGACTGTTAGCGCGCTATCATTTAAAATATCGTAATTCGGAACGCGGGGCAGGTGTAGGTTACCTGTCACCGTCAGAATGTACAGTCAAACAAGGAGATGACATACAGCCTTTCTTTCAAATTTGAGTTTGGAGTTACACTCGCATTTTTGAACGCAAACGTGAGTTTAACTTTCAATGTCAAGCAAGTGTCATTTATGGCCGCTTACACCAACCTACCCTGCTCGGAGTTAGAGTTAGTTGGGTAAACTCTAGGGTAGTTACTCGAGCTATCAAAGAACGACCCTGGGGTGCAACTCGAAGCATTTTTGAACGGTTGTAGTAGCGACTCTACCCTACTCTGGTTATTTTTGAACGCAGGGCTGGAAGCTAACCCAACAATAGTTTGACTTTGCTAATATGCCAAGTCTCTTACATAAAAGTGTGTATGAAAGTTCAATTTCGCACACAATATATTTACATTTTTATAGAAGAGCAGAAAGACTAATATTTTGCTTGTAAATCAAATTCTTTGTTTGACTGTACTGTGAAATGTTTCTGCAGTATTACGATTTGGTTGCGTGTCCAGCGTCTATATCCATGATCATAAGCGCCTATTACACTACTCGATATTCAGACAGTCTTGTATGTAGCGTCACACAGGAAAAAGAGCAACTTACACGAATGTCGTGTAAAGGAATAAAACAGAACGATGATATAAATAGATAAACATAGACATGGCTTAGTATCGAGTGGTGTAATAGGCCCTAAACATATTAAATGAGTAACATTTTAGCATATCCGTAGTTTTGTCATAAAATATCGTAATTGCGACGTCGCTTAAGACCTAATGCTTCTAATAGTTTTTGAGTAGTTTTATCATTCATTGTTTTTACTTCGAGTGTAAATTAGATTCAAAGGCACTATGTGGGTTGTCACTTGTAAGTTTTCAGCGCTGTCAAAGTTTATAAAATTGTATGATTCAACAGTTCCGATTTCTGATTTAAGCATTTGAAGTTGAGTACGTGTCAAACTCAACTCTTTATTAATGGCCTTTGTGAAAGAGACCACAATTATGCCAATAACACGTGCGAACTATTAATAGACCGTCAACGCTGGAGAATATTTAGCGAGTTCTCAAACTCTACTTTAGAATGAAAACTTGGCTTGGCAGGGCTTGAGACATTCTTATCTCAAAAAAAAAAAAACTCAATTCAGAAACCCGCCCTTGGAGAACTTATTTAGTAAATCTGTATCGAAATAATAATGTTAAATAAATAGTTGTTGATTATTAGGAATAAATTAATTCCGCTTTCATTCATAGCTTTTATTGGACAGTATTATCGAAAATAGGCCAATAATTCTTTATTAAGGGTCAGGAAATGCAGATGATTTCGCTACGAGTATAAATCTTAATATCAATCAATCAATCAGTTGTATCGTTAATTTTTTTATTTATTACTAGCTTTTGCCCGCGGCTTCACCCGCGTACCTAAAATATAGCTTAAGTATGTCAATCAGGAATAAAGCAGCTTTCTATCGGACCAGCTGACTTTCAGAGATTACCTCCTACAAACAAAAAAAAAAACAAAAACCAAACCTTAGCTCTATTTATTATTAGTGTAGAATTGTAGATTGATAGGCTCACATTTGATCACTATCTTACCTGATGGTAAGCGTTAATATGTTCGACGTAGGAGCACGCTTGCCTAGAAGTCACTGTTGACTTTAATACTTAACTATATTTATTTACTTACTAGCTGACCCGGCAAACGTTGTTTTGCCATATAAATAATTTACTAAAATTATGTCTAAAAAATAATAAAAAAATTTAGGGGTGGACTAGCCCTAACATTTAGGGGGATGAAAAATAGATGTTGGCCGATTCTCATAGATACCGGATAAGCACAAAAAATTTCATCAAAATCGGTCAAGCCGTTTCGGAGGAGTATGGCAACGAAAACTGTGACACGAGAATTTTATATATTAGATGTACAGTTTAACTACATAAGTTTTATAGTTAGGTCAAGCCGATGTCAGCTCTCGTAGATATAGACAGGAAATATGAAGCATGTGCCAGTTCATATTTTAATTAACATTTATGTAAAAACA
The DNA here is from genome assembly GCA_961205895.1 of Mythimna pallens. Taxonomy (NCBI): domain Eukaryota; kingdom Metazoa; phylum Arthropoda; class Insecta; order Lepidoptera; family Noctuidae; genus Mythimna; species Mythimna pallens. Next base: position 20,546,785 of record OY540844.1, read on the forward strand.
ATAACAAAACGTGCATTCACTTTAAAAATAATGGCGGCGAGATTGTGTTGGTTATATTGATGACCTATGCATACTGTCATAGGTCTCTCTAGTTAACTATTGGTTTCTAGTAACTACGTATATTATTTTTATTGTGCTTTTGGGTACAATATTGACTGGTCTACACTGTCCTCTCATACCTAGTAATATTTTAATATGGGAATATTGTAAAATCGAATGTAGTTTTTTCTCCTTATGAAACGACCAATTGGAACTGTCCACTAGCTTCTGACGTTTTTTCAGTGCCCATAAAGGCCTATGTGTAATAAAAACTTTTTGAATTTATAAGGCCTTATAAATCTGAATTAAAATTAAATTCCCATTTGCGTACAACATTCTTATTTATGAATAATAACACTTGAATTTCTAAACCAAAGATTGTATTATTATTTTAAAATAATAATACTAAGTACTAATACAAATAAAAGACGTACGACACTCATGTAAAACTACACACGCACATACTGCTGAAGGAACATACGTAGATTTTAGTGAGTTAAAGTCTGACACACTCCTTATCGCTCTGCTAAAAGCGGTAGGGGTTATGTAATTATTTCCCACAAACAAGGACATACTCTACCAAATGCCAATTTTCGTCCAAATCCGTTCAGCCGTTTGAGTGTGAAGAAGTAACAAACATGTAACAATGTTTCGGCTTTGTAATATTAGTGTGATGTACTATACTTATTTTTTTACGTTAATCTTCAGTTATTTTGAACTTTAAAATGTCCTGAGGCGCTCTGAGCTTTTAACGCAACCCCTTTTGACGACTTAAACTTTTTCTCGCTTGCACACGATATTTTAAATGTCATGGCTTACCATGACGCCTTAGCCCCTGATTCTCAACCTTATTTGCATCAAATTTTTGAACAAATTCAGCTAACATGAATATGTTGTTTATTCTACAGCGTTGATCGAGCGCAGTGCCGGCAACGAGGAACGCGAGGATTCGTCGAGTCACTTCTCGTGGGTGCTGAAGCAACTTGTGCAGGAGAACATACAGGGCTTGCCGCCCGGCGGTGGGCTTGCTGCGAAGTAAGTGCTGATTACGGTTTACTTTACTCCCATAGATAGAAAACAGGAATGCGAAGATGTGACTTCGCGCAATTGAATGTCACTATCATTGCACAATTGCATCACTGCTTACCATCAGATATTATTGTAGTCAAGCACTAGTTTATATAATTAAAAAAAAACAACGGCAAGATCTATTTGTCTAAAGAGATATTGCTGGTTTTAGGCCTCGTCAAACCCTTGAGCGAAGAATAGAGTTATAAAATGGTTACCACCTTAAAAAAAAAGCATCGCGTCACCGGCGTAACATGACTGATCCTGTGTTTTTCGTATCCAGCGGACTCACTTTAGGCCTGCATCCTGTTTATGTGGCAGTTAGATATTTTCAAACTTAATGAGTTTCCATTTGCTCGGAATTGTTAGCTTTGATAAATCAATTACTGGGTCGACTATATCAGCTATATCTACTTCATAAATAAATTATCTTAGATACTAAATATTCCCATTACCTTACCGTTTTACAGTTGCCGATCCGCATGTGGTAGCAATTTGAAGCGTAATTTAAGCGAATATTTAAATGACTTTTGAGAGCGTCTTGAAACGTCATAGAAGTGGTTTTGTTATAAATTCATAGGATTTTTGTGTCAGTATACGTATAAATAATAATATACAGTACAGTAATACGAAATGTTCTAAAATTAATCTTCTTTAAATTCCAGGCAATCATTACTGGACAAAATATACAGGGAGTTCTATCCAGACCACCCCGACAGCTCGGAGACCTTCGACTGTCAGACGGAACTGGCCGACGCCTTCAGCCCAAACTAACGCTACACAATACGTTCTACACTAACACACGGGACGCGATCGCACACCAGCTGCGCAAGCGCCGATGGAACTAAGAGATAGATACGGAATATCCCATTCTAAATCGTTTGAACAGTTTGGTAAGTAACTATAGGTACGTTTCTTTTTATATTAGTGACACTCACTAAATTAATTGTAATTTTGACATATCAAACCAAAGCTAAGTTTTCAAATTAAAAGTATGGAAAATGTCTGGCAACAGTTGTTTTCGGCTTCGCATTTTTAAAGTGTGTTCACTTGCTGTGTGCGGTTTCGTCCCAAAATTAGCTGAATACATTTCATCATACTAGTAGAAATCGAATGGAGTTGCAGTTACATTACTTTAGAATTTTGAAAGTTGGTAACATTTCATTTTGTACATAACTGTCTCGAATGTCTGGTAATGTAGTTGGAATTTTGTTTGGTTCAGTCAATATTGGAGCTTCGGCTGCGTTGATGCGTCGGTTTAAAAATACCCTCAAATTACCTTTTTAATAAATGCATTTTTTTTTTTGTCTTCAATGGCGTATTCTAGAGGGAACGCAATGCGTACCTCTAGCGGCCAATATCTTACTGTTGACTTAATATAAATAATAATATAGTAGGTATATTTGGTTCGTGTCATGATCAACATGATGCGTTACCTCAAATACATTCTAGTAAACTGACAACTCGACAGAGCCGAAGCAGATATGCGTATAATACTATGTAATACTCTATAGGCTGTGGTATGGCCTTCAGAATAAATGTTTAATAAGAACCTATTTCGTTCAGCCTCACCACAGCCCCTCACTTGTATCACACGGCACAAAATTTCCTTATTTCCAGCCATGATTAATGTAACCCTGCCGGATTGAAATATCTCATCCCCTTCGAACCTTTATTTGTATAGCAAACATTTTAAATTTTGTCGCGTTACAATTTTAATTTTTGTAGCTTAGATATTTTTGTTTCGTGTTAACATTGGCCATTTGTGAATGTCATAATATTAGATGTATAATATTAGATATTCTATTGGATGTAATAGAAATTCTATGATAATATTTACTTGTGTGAGCGGTTAAATTCTATAGTTTATGTTCCCGCGCTTAACATTTTTGTTAAGAACTTTTTATACAGAAGGTTTGTACCTAAACTTGCTTAGTGTTTAGATAATATAATTTGTCAGTAGCAAAATCTTCTTAACATGAGTGTTAAGCCTGTAATAGCAGATTTAATGGCCAGTCGGATTTAGTGTAATCTTATGTTCCGTTTCACATAAAAGCCTAAGAAAATTGGAAAAATGATTTCTCAATTCTATTAATAAATATCTAGTTTCCTTTTTGTACATATTTTTTTCTTTATTACAACATACATAGTCATTATCCAAAACGTCAAAGTAACATATTGATTAAAAAAAAAAACATAAAAACTAGCGTTATTAATCGGGAATTGGAATATGGGGTAATATTAATTGTTAGTTTTTTATTTCTTAAAAATTATTGTACTTCGTTTCGTGTTGCAGAAGATGAAATTAGATTTAATCGCTTTTTAAAAGTTACGCGTTATCGAAAGAAAGTATTGGGTATGCTTTTAAATTTTTGCTTCGTACTTAGATGAAAAAAAAAGTAACTAATCAGTTGATACGCGTAGTGTCTGTGGCCGTACAATATACAAATTAGACCGAATTCCATTTTGTCATATAATGTTGTTACCAAATTCTATGTGTACTATTTCATTTCTGATATTCACCTCTTGTAAATAAAAGTGAATAGAAAAGATACTTTTGTACCTGTTTGTGCGGTTTAGCGTGTAACTAACTAATTGTGAGGAGTTTATCGTGTCAGCATTCGTGGAAATACATATAACATCTTCATAATATGCTTTTATATTATTTTATTAGACTGCTTCTTCATGTGAAGTCGTCATCATTACGTCTTTTTCGTTTTATCCGATGTTCAAATCGATTGCCGAGTTAAAAGTATGGTTGTGTGTATCATTTTAGCAGAATGACACAGTTCTACATAAATATCAAACATGATGTATGTATTTCCAGCGCCTGATATAATAATGTAACTAAATAGTTTTTACTGAACAAAAATATTTCAAAGGTTTTCAAATGTGACGTAGGAGGCATTGTTTTCGTATATCTTACGATTGAAGTAATAACAACCTATAATATTATTATATTATGTTTCTATTTACAAATGGAACTTGAATACCCCTATGAAAATCACACCTTGATCTTTTTATAGTCGAGGCGTTAAAAAAACACGAGTTCATTTGTAAATTCAAACGATCTTATTGAAAATTCAAACCATATCTAAATTAGTTTAATATATTACGAAATAACATACAGAACATGTTTCCTAGTTATAAAATAATGATTATCTATTTTATTGGTGGTAGCAAAGCTATTACGACTTTATTATTATTTTTTATATCTCGTGCAAGACAGCAAAATACGTATTTTCCTACTAAATTCAGTTGTACTATGTTAAGGAAGTAAATCTCGCACTAATATATAGAACTGTATAATTATCGTGTTATGCTGCCTTGCGTTAGTGATTCGCTATGACCCCAAAATTGTCAGTTAATATTGCTTCCATCATAATTATTTTCTATATTTTTTACCCAGAATATTTTGTTACCCTTTTCAACCCATTGTCGAGGATCAATACGTTGCGTTCTGCTTTTGTTTACGTAGGTCATATAGATTGTGTTTGTACAACTGTGTTTATATTTGAATGCCAATTCAAAAATGTGCCTTTGACGCTTAGTTCATCGAACGTCTCGTCGAGATGTGCTTGTCAACGAGTCACATTTTAAGTGGCATTGGTGTCATGGGCTCCCTTCTGTCCTTATTATGTGAAGGTTGCGTTCGACTTGATTATCCATTATATACCAAATATTAACATTAGACAGTGGGTTTTGAATTGGATTTGATGTCCGCCCGGGACGAGTATATAGGTTTACGTCTGGTTTTCTTTTTAAAATTTTGCTTTCGGACGAAAGTCGACGTCTCACAGTGTGTCTCTTTATTATCTAGTAGACGCTTGAACAATAAATACCTGTACCTTGACAACATATTTTTTATTTTTCTTTTATTTTTTTTGAAGTGAAAACTTCTTTAGCGGCGTTGAGCACTTTTTCTGTAATGGGTATAAAATCTTAAACTCGCGTCAGGACACGTGACCTGATCGAAAAAGCGTAAGACGGAAGATAAACTTTTTAATGTAAAATAATTGTAATAGTTTTAAAGTGTTAAATTTTTAATGTAATATAAATTGTCATGTTTGTGTACGATAGCGCAATAAATGAATATTGTATTCTACCACATAAATGATAGTACTTTTATACTGATAAAGCAATTGGTGCAAAATTATTCCCTAACCATTCCAAAATATCAAACATGCTCAACATTAATAATCAAGTTTTCACTTCTGCCGGCACTCCCGGAGTGTTTTATTAGGTCCCGCTTTTGTGGTTTAAATGAGTATATAGCGTTGTACGGAGTAGGCATTAATTGTTGGCTGACCCGTAAGGACTTGAAAATAGTATGTTATTGATAAATGTTCAAAAAAGTTGTGTGCATTTAAATTTCAAGCCTGGACGCACAAGCAGCAATTAACGCCAACTCGTTCACCCTTAAATATTTTGGCAAAGTATGTGTTTTAATATCTATTACGAGAATTATTTACCATTAACAATATAAAGCTTACTTATCTGTGTACAGTAAGTCGACTTGAAAGTGTAATTTGTATGATATTAAAGTTTATAGTGTCAATAAGGGATATTTTTAAAATAAATTCTTAATTATCTACACACCCACACATTCGAAGTAGAGTAGTGTTTAGGTAACATGAAAATAAATATTTATAATGTGTATTTGTGTTTGATAACGATCATTAGTTTAAAGATCATATTCCAATTAATTATAATGAAAAAAAACAATAAAAAACAAAATATTTTCCCCATTAGGGATGGTAAAGTCGTGGCAAATTTTTTTTTTAGAACTATGTCACAAATTACTAAATGATTCAAGATAATATTAAATAGGCACCATACGCATACGCCGCCGTAAATAAAACAACAAAATTTTACTGAAAAGCTAATTTAATCAAAAATAATTTCGTTAGATTTCTAATTTCAGACATTCTGTAAATAAAGGTTAAGAAAAAATATGAAGATAATCTTGAATTTAAAATGGCACGTCTAAAACAGGTGTATAATTTAAATTTGGCCCGGTAAATATTTGTCTTCAAATAAAGCTGCTTCCTATGCTGCAGCCAGAATTGTTTCGCGCAAATACGGACCATCCCAGTAGCCTTAAATAAAAGATGAGCTCTGACAGTCATGTAGCTATAGGCTATAGTGCTTGATTATAGAGTTATGCATATAATGAGGATCAATCACATAATAGCAAATCCGATTTTTACTAAGTACATCGTATGTGTAATAATTTACTGAGAATTTAATTTTTTAAATTATTAAAATCCGTCAAGAAGGTGGATTTATTAAAGTTTAGAACGGCTACTTGGAAACGCGCATTCTCGGACTGTTTACGATGACGTTACTATCCGTGCGACGCACGGCTTGGTCGTATTCATTCGCCGGTGGAGACCGATCATTTATTTATTTATTTAATTAAACAGAACGGCCGAAGCCAATTACACCATTTAAACACATAGATGACGTAACAGCGAGTCGCTTCATTCTCAAGCGCGTTTCTGGAACTGAATACACTAAAATTGCTGTATCTTCGTAATTTTTGGTCCGATTTAAATAATTTCTTCACAATATTTACTGTTTTTTTTTTGACGCTATAATTCTGCATACTTCACTAAAATCATGACTGATCCTCATTGGTGGATGAGTTTGAGAAATACTAAACTTCAAATGTTAAATCAAAAATCGGGGGTAAATTCAATAAAATGGAAATCTCGATTTTAGATTATACTAAAACAAAAAAAGAAGTTCAGCGCCAGCTGGCCACGCTCGGGCCTATAACTTTCACCAGGTTAATTTTTTCTTGATTTTGCAGTAGCGAGTTTCAAATTCATTACGTTGAAAGAATTATAAGATTACTCTAGTAATATCCCAATGATTCGGCCAACTGCCAATCCAAGGGTGGTAGATGCGTGATGGCATAGTGATTACTGTAATCATCTTGGGGTTGGTGCCGCGTCATCTGCTTGGCCTTCCAGGCTTGTCTATCAGCGATGGCTTTCTGTAAATACCAGTCAATAGAAATTTTATTAATAATAATATTTCGTCCCTTTATACCCTGAAACAATCTAGACGTGTACCGAAAGGGCAGGATGGAGGTGGATAGGGAAAAGATTACCTAGAAAGAACAGGTGAAGAAGAAGGACCAGGGTAAGGGACAGGTGGGATCTCAGTAAGCACTAGTTTAGCAGGATAGTGGTGCAATAACTCAGTTTAAATGCTTCGATTTATTTTGTCAAATATACTCACATCCTTGCGTTTCTTTTGGATGTCAGTGCGATACTTCACGGCATCCTTCTTCCAGTTACGAAGTTCTGCAGCGCTCGCCTCGAATCTATAACATTCAGAAATAACTTCTTAGATGGTCGTGTTCTGAGCTGCATGATTGTTCGAAGGAGTCGGCGTGGCTCTTAACCATAAAAAGAATCTTAAGGAACACAATTAGCTTTTTTTTCTCCCAGAGCGCCACTGATCATCACTTGATCAGTCATTGACATGTTCATTTATTTCAGCATTTAGCGCTGGAGTCCCAAAGCTTATAAGTATAAGGCTTAAAGTATAGACAAGTCCCGCCTAGAAGAATATGTATGTACCTACAATAGTATAATATTATGAATACCATTTTACTTTTTAATCACGCGCCATCTCCACGAGCGTCATGCATGACTGCCGCTTCATTATATAACAATTCCATGGTCGTGTGTCATAGCAATATTATGGCGACGATTATTGGCATTGGGTGTTTTTACATTGCACGATAATGATAACGACACGATATCGGCGGACTGCTATTTTTGTTTATCCGACGATGTCGAGGTGACGTTAATCAACAGCTTGTATGCGTTATGCCACCGAACAGTCTTGGGTACCTGCCTAGTACCAGCAGATTACACCTTTCGTTAGAAAATGTACGAAAACTACCAGTCCGCCGATATCGTATCGTAACGGCCGTTGACGAGTAGAATTTCAACTCGTGACTCGACTCGATTCGCTAGATGGCAAATAAGATGTCAAATAAAACTGAACCGACGCAGCTTATAGATAAAGTTGAAAGTCTTTGTGGCTAATTTACTTGCGCTTAATAAGTAAACGACCCAAGGCGTGTATAGGGTTTTTGGGCTGTCTAGTGGCGACTTCGTGCAGCACTTCAGGCAGTATCATACCGAAGCTGTCCCAGAGGAACTTCACGGAGTCACTGTCCAGAGTTCCTGAAAACATTACATCGGTAGGTAGGTATTGCTTTTATGTGATTACGAAAAAGTATTCAAGCAACCAGGATAGGGACGATTAGACTATAAGTACTTAAATTTACAATTTGAGATCATTTGAATTCATCGCCATCAACTCATATTTCGACTTTAGTGTTGTGTACTTATTATAAGTGGGTTAAACTACATTTTGCCGCACAGCATCGCACTTTACTAAGTTTCTATCCTTTTCTGTTACTTAAAACCGTCATTTACTAAAACGAGAAAGAGCTAGAATCGACGAGGTGCTCGGCAAAACACTCTCACTGTAGTGAATGACAATTGTAGCTTACATGCTAGTATGAAGCTCAACCATTATAAACCATTTGTATCAAAAAGACCCTAAAAATATCGGTTGTAGCAGAATTTGAACTCTTTTGTCTGGGTAAGATAGAATGTACTGTTCTAAAATTTGATAAAATTGTCTCGAATCCTAAATTCAAGTACACATGGAATGAAACGACGTAGTGCGACTAGAAGCACCAGTTAAAATTATAACAAGCAATAATAAATAAACAGCCTTGTAATGTTCCTGCTGCTTAGGACTCATCTCTCAAGGAGAAGCCGTAATCCACGACGCGGGCCCAGTGCGGGTTGATGGATGTCAGTTGCTTGACATGTGACTATTTAGAAGTCAGACCATTTTCCTCGATGTTTCTCTTCACCGTTGGTGATGAAATAAATTACACAAAGTAATGCCCCTTGCTGAGTTTAAACCCACGACCTACAACACGCTAATTAGGGACCATTACTGCTGGGCCACCACTGCGCACTCAGTGATGCAACAGCTAAATGAGAATATTCGAGAATTCAACTCAAACCATGCATGTGATTAGAAAGTCTCGAACAAACGTCAGAGAGATTTTCAAAAACCTACCAGTAATATCTAAGGGTTCATTCTTCGGCAGGATTTCCTTGTCAGTCAAATCTTTGATCTCCTCCAACCTACAGTCTGGATTGGGCTTGTCAGAGTGTCCACAGTCTTTAGTGATCTTCTTGAGCAGAGAGTCCTCGCCTAATTTATACTGGCTAGTGCAAGACGAGATCTGGTGGACCTTTTCGCCATTTTCTTCAAGTGTATATCGACCATTATCGTCAAAGAAGTACAGCGTGTTTTGTGTATCCTGCAGATGGAGATAAAAAAAATAATAAATACAATTGTAACTCACATTAGCTTTTAATGTTTGTTTCTGTTTGTATTAAATACCTAATGTAAATGAGACGAAATTTTAACCCTTTTCTGCATCAATCCCCATATTTTGTGCTTACAATACAATGGTATTTTAAAGTTATCCCCACTTTCACATCAGCGGAAACGCATGAACTGTTGTACACAGTAAAGTAAAGGTAAACCTTATTGAAATCATTTTACCCGTAATACAAAAACATGTTGCCGTATGAAATGGGGCTAGTAAGGTAGAAAATATTAAACATTCTGTGGCTTTATTGTTTAGACAGGGGTACCACCAACGTACCTACTTCCAAGGAAGTTGGTGGTGTGATTCTCCTGTACCTACCTTGAAAATTACGTAAAGCCTTTGGTCCTACGCAGAGGCGTAGCGTGGACTAATTTAGACGTGGGCGAAGGCATATCAGCGAAGCCTTTTTCTTTCATAAATTCGAAAACGAGACAGCGACTGTCGCGACCCAGTGTTCGACATCTTCGCATACCGTCAGGTGAGATAGTGATCAAACGCAAGCCTATTAATTATAAAAAAATCCTCGTTCTCAAAGAACCCTCGCTTGTGCGAGGCCCTTTTGGTTGCGAGGCCGCAGGCAAGCGCCCCCTTCGCCTGATCTCTCTAGTTTCATCGGGTTGCCGTCCCATCGGATTATTGAGACTAAAGGAACAGAGAGTGTACCTGTTATGTTACCTGCGCACACACTTATGCACTATAATATCTCCGTACTTGGCTAAATATCTCTGTTGAAATCGACCACCGTGGTGCTACTCCATCTCACCTCCACGAACTCGCCGAAACAGTTGACGTGGAAGTACTTCAAGCCGTAATTTGTGATGTAGTTCTGATGGTTGTACTCGTCAACGAAGAAAGAACCCGCTCTGTCAGTGTACAGGACACGATCCGTTCCTATAGTTGACACAGAGTTAACATTTTAAATCATACACCAGTCTTATATAAAGTGTCACCCAGAAACTAGGTTGTAGAGGTCAGATAAGCAGTTTCTCCATGTATTTAGCTGCATCCTGTTAGCCTGGAAGCTGACCTACCTTGTTGGGAAATGGTTAAGCAGAGTAATTGTAGATTAGAACAGTCATGAAGAAAATAGCGTAACATTAGGTATAGCAGCACAACATGATCATTATATTAGCATAGTTGGCCTTATAATGTTCCCACTGTTGGGACTCAGGCCTCCTCTCTAGGAGAGGGAATAGGCCATAATCCACCACGCGAACCCAGTGCGGGTTGGTGAATGTCACATGTCTTCAAATTTTTGGTTCTAGGACATGCCGGTTTCCTCACGATATATTTTATTTCACCGTTCTGAGAGCAGTGGTGATGAAATAATTACACAAAGTAATGCGCCTTGCTGGGTTTGTACCCGCGACTGGTAAGTCGGAGCCGTTACCACTCGGCCACCACTGCTCTCTCTCGGGCACCACTGCTCTCATCTCTGATCATGATATTAGTATTAAATAATTTCGTTGCCGCAACTATGATGCGCAACTCATGGTTTATATGAATAAAAGGGGTTTAAAGTATCGAGTCCAATATGATCTACAACTGTTAGTGAATATACATTAAATTAAGTTTACCTCTACAACAGAAAAAAGTTATAATAGCTTTAGCCATTGCCACCCGTTTCTCCTGAAGGTAAGCAATTCTTTTATCGATATTCTCGCCCATCAACCGGAAACACGCCGTTTTTGTCCCGGGCAATTCCAAGCACCTTTAAAATAAGTTACTCATATTACTATTTAGGAAGTTTGTTTAAAAAATTACAGCGCGACTTGTACCTAGACCCTGGTTCTGAGTTCGATCCCCAGGGTGTTTACAGGTTTAACATTAGGTATTAAATGTTCGGAGCAAAGAATTATGCCCAGTGGATTCTAGGTGAGAGTCAGACTCAAAGAAATCTGGATAGCTACAACAGCTCTACCGACCCATTTAGGGGAAAGGACCTTGGTCATTTTTGTTCATGTACTTAACTGAGAGCGCCTACTGTCTCGTCCATGGATTGGAGGAACAGCCACAGAATAAAGCCTTGAGAGTAATGGATCCAGAATAAAACTGGAGTTACTGAAATAGCTTGCAGAGTTAGCAAGATGAAATGTCATGGGGATAGCCATACAAAAAATTAATAAATAGAGCATGACATGGAGTAAGATTGTTTCATTCTTATTTCCAGTGTGGGTAAGAGATGGCGCTAGACAACCTGTATAGCTCTGTCTCTTAACCACACTGAAATAAGAATTGAAACAGTCTTGCTTTAAATGCCATGGTAACCCCCATGTTCGGTGCATGAAGCTAATAAATAAAGTTTGTACCAGGGTTTTACACATCAGTTGCGAGTGAGAAACTTTTTAATAATCAACATCTAATATTTAATTACAAATTGCAAGAAAACGTAAAAATCAACGGGTTACCCTGGCACTTTAGCCCTAAGAACGTGGTGAAATACTACTGGATATCTAATAGTTCTATTTACTTATCTTAGTTCTCTTCTTTTAAAAATACGTAATCTTACGTTGTATTTTTGTATTTTATCTGGTCCGCTTCGAGGTTTTCAAGCTCAGTTTGGATTTTGATCAGTGTGGATGCAATCTCGTTAAAATCCTTCAGTCTTTTATTCCAGTGCCGATTCTCTAACTCCAATCTAGCCAGAGTCTCTTCATTAACGCAGTGTCCTAACTTGTCTTTCAGTAGATCCATGGTTCTATTTACCTAAATAAAAATATAAGTAAGACATTATAATAATATCTGCCGCCCCGCCACCGGTTTATAAAATGTATTTGATGAATTTTACGACAGCATTGTAAGGCATTTCATAAGAGGCCATTTTATGGCGTCGCGTCGTCCTAATAGAAAGCCATAGTCTCGCGAATACACGATCTTTGCGTTCATTTTTTAGGCAATACCGAAAGAAGCGCCCTCTGCCGGCGCGATGACAACTCATACTGCTTTGCCTGACGTGCATCCTGTAGTCTCTCGAGCATGGACAAAACTGCGCTCAATGCATCGAGGAATTGGAATTCATAAGTAAACTAGATATGGAAGAAACAAAATACTATGAGAATATATGGGCTTATAGTCATAGGCGTAGGTATACTTAAAGCGCCCACCTCAGGATGTTGGGCTACGGATTCCAAATTCTATGATGGATGCTAAAATACTGATAACACAAAAATCAGACATGTTAGGGACCAGGCCTCCCCTGAAAAATAACCCTAGATACAGATCGGCCGTTATATCTTGGCGGCCCTGAACTTCGCGCAGAAGGCTGCGCACGAACGTTTTTTAGGAACAAAATGGTGGCATGAGGCGACATGCGCGGGCGGAGGTCTAGGCTAGAGATTGACTCTATGTAAACACAATCGACCCTTTATTCAATCAAATATCGTAATCGATTATTATCGATTTGGAATTTATTAAATTTTGTTTCTATGAGATATTGAACGGAATAGATTTACAGACATAGTGAATGTTGTCGTTAGTAAACGAGATTTCGACTTTAATGAAAAAAAAAACGAATAAAATTTTATTTTATTGGTTGAAAGACATGATTTAGTTAAATATCAGTTATTTATAAACGACTACTATAATAACGACTGTTTGAGAATATTTTAAACCTCCTTATAAAATTTAATCAAATATATTTTTATAATTGGATTTCAATCGATTTGAAAAATAATCGATTAAACAACGCCCTCAGATACGCATATTGGACATCCCTTTTTGTTTATTCCGTAAAACTTCGTGCATATTCGGTAATGCTCGGGATGCGGTATTGTGTCTCAGTCACACGTTAGCATTGGTGTCGTGTTCGTGTCGCTATCTCTATCTTGAGTACGGGCGGTTACAAAAGTTTTCGTTGATCGTTGTTAGTTGTTATTATTTTTTTGTTAAGTTTTTTGTTTAGTGTTAAGTTTTTTGTTTGTGTTTATTCGATCATATTATTGATGAAATGACGGAACAATTCGTCATTAATACAGGATCAGACTCAGAAAATGAATCTGAAAGTGAGAGCGACGACAATTATGATGACGATGACGAACCTATACCGAGTACCTCACAAAGTACGCAAGGGGCAGATGACTTTATGCTAGGGATTTCCCCCCTCAGCGAAAGTGATTAAATAATGAAAAGTTTATCAAACTGTAAATAATATTGTGTGTGATTGTGACAAAAATTTGCTACTATCGAAAGGTGAGTGAATTTTTAATTCATTAGGTACATTATTTTTTTAGCTTTCTGTCTCATAGCGTTTTGATATTTATTTTACTTGTACTTGGTCTCTGTATCAGGAAATTTATATTCGAATTTCGGTTTAAAAAAAAATTAATTCCAATAACACTTTTTTTACGAGTGTACATGCGCGAAAGTTCCTCTGCGAACTTTCGCGCATGTACACTCGTATGTTCAGAACCGTCAAGTTACAACGGCCGATCTGTACGCTAATGACTTTAGTGATTCTCGATCGAGCCGAGTTATCACCAATCAATTTATTCTCGATCAATGAGATTGATCGACGTTTGTCTGTGTGTAGACAGAATGTATTTATTAGTTAACTATGACCGATAGTTACTATCGCTCGGCCGATTAAGATGTTATCAGCAACTGTACCTGCCTATTTTCGACAATTTTGCCTAATTTAACGTCGAATTCAGTTAGTTACTTTGTTTACCATTAGAATATGGATGTATTTGGTAGCAAATGTATTGAGTCAGCCTTCTTGGAAAACTTCGCTGAGGTAGTCAACACCAAAATAAAATTCTCAGCTCCCATTTTATCGAGATCACGCCTGTTTCAATGATTCCACATATTGTCCAGTTGTGCAAAACACTTGAGGTACAAATTTACAGCAATTCTACATGACATCCACTAGGAATCAATTTGCGAGTTTTATTTATTTATACTTTATGCACAAAGGAGTACAGAGACTGACTTAATGCCTTATGGCATTTATTACCAGTCAACCTTTGGGTGATGCAGAGACAACAGGTGGTAGGTGCAATATTACCATTACATATTATAAATTTTTTTATGAAACACATATACCTATAAACTACAAATACACTATATATAATATATACTTATATCTACTCAAACTACAACGGAAAAAAATAAAAAGAAGAACACACGAATCTATTGAAATAATTGGTGCAAACAAATAATATGGAAACAAATTAGCGCTGTGAGAAAACTACTGCCAACTTCTTACGAATGTACAATCGCGAACCTTCATTTTGAAGGTCAATCGGTTGTTTGCTATCCTGATTTCTTGGGGGAGTGCATTCCAAAGAGAAATAGCTTGGACATAGAATGAAGTCAGTACGGTGAGTGGGACAATGAAGTAGACGGTATGTATGTGCCGTGGTCAGATCTTAGAAATTGATCACGTCATGTTATGGTCAAGCAAAACTGGCCAGATCGTTTTAAACGTTAACCGCCATATCACGAAGTGATCAATTCTAAGATCTGGCTCCGACAAATGTTAGGATATCACCAACTTCTGCAGTATCGACGAATCGTCTGTGAAGGCGTCTATAGATATCCAGGTACTCCTTGTTTTTCTCGTATAGATTGAGAATCAGCGTATTCTTTCTGCTACGGGACAACTCTTTGCACTGTTGCAGGTTACATTTGAGACGGTTCGCTGTCTCTTCAAGGCTCACTGCTATTTCGTAAAGCTGTATAAAAATGTTAGAACACACTGTAACAACAAACCCTTTAAATTTATCAGCGGAACTTCAGACGTGATTTTTAGGTGTGAAATCATCCAATGACTTCTTGCGCTCCAAGTTGGAGCGAGAGGACCTGTCAGACTTTTACTGATCAAAACCTATCTGTGTCCTTCAGTTGCCCTTTATGTTCAAGGACCTTGGTATTCCTTTCAGATTTTTCCCATGGAACTTCACAGACGTTGTAAATAAATTCGTAATCTAGCTCTACAAAGTGAAGTCTTTCGTCTCTTCACTCGCTAACTACTCCTAAACCATGCAACGGATTTTGATGCGGTTTTCACTAATAGAAAGAGATATAAATGGACGGTTGGAGGATGGTTTATATGAATTGTACTCATTCCAGAATTTGATGGTTTATATGAATTGCACTCATTGCACTCATACCAGTCGCTGGTATATTTTAAAATTTTACCCATCATTCATAATTTTAGCCGAAAGATGTCCACAGTTGTTAGACAGAGGTAAGACCAAACTCATTGTTGTCACATTGACTAGTCCTATCAGTCTTTTATATGAACATCTCACTGTGAAAATTTAGTTGGGAGTAAGCGTGAAGTGAACTGTGACGACTTCTTTATTGAGTATACCGGCAGCACTGCACCTAAGTTGTATTTTATTTACACTGAAGCGGGAACAACATTAAAACGACGCACACATGGGCCATGCCTGATTTTTACGTAGAGTCGCGTCGCGTGGCGCCGATCTAATGTAGCTCCACAAGTCTAGTTCCCATATAAAATGTATAGAGACTGATTCGTCCAAATTGGCGTACGTGGCCCACGTGTGCCTAATGTAGTTCTACCTTAATATTTATCAGCCTGCTTTGCGTCTCCGTCGAGCAGTTGGGTAAAAGTATGCCTACTTACTCGATCGGCCAACATGTCCGCAATATAACAATGCGTGAAGTTGCACAAATCACATGTTTTCTGCATAGCATCTTCAAAAGCCTTCTTTATGAAAATGTCGAATTTATCTTGTCTGAATTCCCAAGTATTTCTAACTTCTCCTAGTTCCTTCAGAAACTTGGTCTGGGCATCTATAACCTGCTGGTATTTTTCTTCTTCTATTTCTGAATTTAATGGCTGATAATGCTTTAAAAATCTTTCATGGTTTTTTTCATAGATCGCTATAGTCTCTTCAATTAGTTTGACAAATATTTTGTTATCTATAATGTGACTATAATAATTGATTTTTTTCCCTGTATCGTCTATTACAGTTGTGAAATAATTCATAAAAGCAGTAATTATTTGTCTTACTTCTCCGTAATACGCATTTGCTTTATTGCCATCTGGTAGTTTTACTCGTTCTAAGAGACGAACGAAAAAATTAAATGTAGGCGTAGGGTTCTCGCATATCAAAATGCCAGCCTGTCCCTCGCACATCTTCATTCTCAATCTGTAGAAAAACTCCTTTAACCCATGTTGCTCACTTCTGTTCTTTTGGGCACAATAATACTGGTAGCTTGAAGCGGGGCCGCCGGTTATGGGTTTATCTCCCAACTATTAAAAAAAAACATAATATTTAGATACGGTAACTAAAACTGAGCTTTAGTAGGTAGGTAGGGTATCGACTGATTTTGTTCAGTTGATGACAACTGAAAGGAGAAAGACTTTTTTTTGGGAATTGACTATGACTTCCTTGAAGAATGTTTTACAATACGGTCTATTGTCCACGGACGCGTAGCTTCATAGACGCTTCAAAATACGCCAGGCAGTTTGAGCAGAACAGACAGCGTAGTGAACTCTGTTCACGAGGCGTATTACTCGCGTACGTTTTCAAATATAATTTGTACTATACTCTTTGATCATTTGTGACTATAGCTATGTTTGTAACAATACCGTCGGACGACAAAGCGTTCCCGCCATTTTTACAAAAATAAAAACGTACTTTCGCTCGATGTATGCCTCGAAGTACGACATGCGGTACGGCAAGCGTCAGGAAGCCTCTGTATGCAACGACGCGAGCACGTTTTGTATGTAAGCTGTGAGCAAGCGTACACCAAGCGTATAATAATGACGAATACGCGTCTATGAAGCTACACGTCCGTGGACAGTAGGCCTACGTCTATGTTCATTACAATAAGTAGAAGCAGTAGCCAAAATAGTAAGCAGTACCTACCCATTTCCATTATACTCTGTAGATCTAATCAATGGCTATGTTTTATACATAGGTACCTAACAAATAATTCTGAACATACCTCTAACTTTGCTTCTTGTTGTAAACGTTCGATGAATGATCTATATGAGTCAATGTTTTTTTCTTTGCTGTTACTGAAAATTGCAAACGCCGCCATTTTCAAAAAATGGCCAGTTGGGCTTGCTATTATTTCGGGTTCGGATGCACGTATAATCTATCCCCGCCGGTAGTTCATTCACAGTCTGAAACCAGATTTGACAGAAGTAAATCTATCGAGAATACCAATCTTACGTCATTTACTTAAAGGTCCAAGTGACCAGGTCATTAAAATAAAAAAAAATAGCTTTTTTGACACTTGAGCATGACTGACTGAGCTTGACGTTTATATTCTCATTCATCCTTCATTCATATATAATCTGTATTGCAAATGGGCTCTCGAATAATCTGTCAATAGTTATCAAAATTTTATCAAAACGGGCCTGAAAATATGAATGATAACATGTGTTTCGCAACTTTTTCACACAACTTACGGTCAAAATAGTCATCTTTGATCGTGTCGGTGGACGTGCAAGGATCCATTTAAGAATCTTAATAAAGAAAAAAGTTGGATCCATAGGTCCTCCGGCTTATTGGTAAGTTCACATTTTAAATATTCGTTTTGTGTTATAAATAAATGCGGCTCTATTAATTATATTGAGGCATGGTTTGATGCAGATATAGGTAATTGTTATACAATTATGGTGGGCACATGTACCGCTCAGTGTCATTGTAGTTTGTCCTTACACTGTGATGTAAAGAGTTGAATGAACGTTGTTTACTTCGTTATTTCATATACCTGCCTACGTACGTGATCATGGTCACAATGGCTAGTGCGCGACCGCGGCTCGGTTAACCGCCCAACTTTAATACATTCATCTTGTGACCTACATTGATTATGTTTATGTAATCGGATACACGCGGGATTATGTTCGAAATGGTTGTTTTGTAAAATAACAAAGTAAATTAACAGTCTTCTTATTGTTTTTCGCAGAAAAAACGAGCATGGTGTTCTACTGATCTTGTCAGTTCATTGTTTTCAATCATTCCAGTGAAAAAATAGTTTAAAAAAAAGTGAAAAAATGGCAAGATATTTCGAAAGTACATCTACTTTTAACTTTAGTTGGGATCAGGTTGCTCGTGGATATTGGAAGAGGTACCCAAACCCACAGAGGTGAGTTTGTTTTTGTTATTCTACTCTTAGAGGCCTAAGTTGGTGTGGTGGTCAAAGGTCATAGTAGTATTTTGAATGAGAAATATCAAATATTTACAAAATAATAGAGCTAAATTAAGAATTAGAACTTTGTAAGAATTCTATATGATTAAATTGGAAATTCTAAATTATTATTTTCAATAGTTATTTAGAGTTTTCTGTCAACAATATTATACATTAATTAGTGTCTGCTAGGTACTTTGCTCGCATGGAAATATATAGCCTATGTTACTAAGTGATAATGTAGCATTCTACTGGTGAAAGAAATTTTAAAATCAGTCCAGCTGTTTTTGAGTTCATTCATTACATACAAAAATAAAAATCTGTCCCCTTTATAATATTGGTATAAATTCTAAAACTTTTGAACACAACTTTTTGCCTTATCTACTATCAAATAGGTCATTTTTAATTTTAAAATAATAAAATTTAAGTTAATAAGTAAAAAAATACGAAAAAATTCCTAAATGAATCTGACCAATCACCTTCCAGTATCTAATAATTGTTTCAAGGCTAAGACTTCACATTAATGTCATGGTTTCATTGTTATCAGAGTATTAAGAGGTTCTATTTTGTCTTTAGTTTCTGCCTGCAGCCTTACCCGCCTTAATGTTGAATGGAAACTATCTAAAGGGAACTTTGGTGATAAATAGTATCCATTCCAGGACATGGTCTGTACCCATGTTGCAAATTTCATTGAAACATGTTCAACAACTTGAGAATGAATGAGTAACAACTATAATATAATATAATATTCCACAACTATCACACAACTAATTAAAATTTTTACACACATACCAATGGGTCCCAAGAACAAAATCATAGCATAGCATAGCATAGTCGGCCCTTTTAATGTTCCCACTGTTGGGACTCAGGCCTCCTCTCTAGGAGAGGGAATGGGCCGGGAACGAAATCATGTCAATCATCAATTTTGTTCTTGGGACCCGTCAAACATTTGCATGTGAAAAGTCAAGGTATTTTCGCCTTTATAATATTGGTATGAAAGACTATCAATAAAAAGTCTGTTGACGTGATTCTTCAAATTATGATTATACACAAAATTAAAAATAATTAATTAAATTATTTTTATGAAAATTGTAGGCCTAATTTTTGTAGTGTACATTATGATTAAGCTGATATGATGATAAAATAAGTCATCATCTTCCTGCCCTCGTCCCGTGTTATTTGGGGTCGGCGCAACATGTTTTCTTCCATTCTGCCCTGTCACTCGTCATGCTATCACTAACTTACTTTTCTTTCATATCACTCAAAATCCATCCATCTTTTCCAAAATAAGTACTTAATATAAATATAAATTACTATTTAAAAACAGAGTAAACTTGGAATAATAACTTGACTGGCCTGTTGATCTAGTGGTTGGTGGCCCTAACTGCTATACCGGAGGTCGTGGGTTTGATTCCCACCCAGGACAAATGTTTGTGTGATGAGCACGATCATTTGTTCTGTGTCTGGGTGTAATCTAATATATAAAATTCTCGTGTCACAGTTTTCGTTGCCATACTCCTCCGAAACGGCTTGACCGATTTTGATGAAATTTTTATTGCTTATCCGGTATCTATGAGAATCGGCCAACATCTATTTTTCATCCCCCTAAATGTTAGGGGTAGTCCACCCCTAAAATTTTTTTTTATTTTTTAGACAAAATTTTTAATTTCTATTATTTATATGGCAAAACAACGTTTGCCGGGTCAGCTAGTTTATCTATATATGTATGTATTTAGAAATATATAAGTAGGTTTATCAGTTGTCTAGTACCCATAACACAAGCTCTGCTTAGCTTGGGACTAGATGGCGTTGTGTGATAGTTGTGGAATATTATTATTATTAATAATAAATATACAAAACTGAAAGGGAAATTATATTTGCTTCCAAAACAACAATTTTGCAAAAATTTAATTTGATACCTTTGTTTTCACTAAAGTAGTCTAATCTCTATTTGAGTTCATAAGTTAATTAGTATTCAAATTGAGCAGTGTTTGATGACAAGTACTCAGGTCTAGACTTGTAGACTCGAAAAATTTACAATGATTAGTTAGTCATTCCCTTGGACCTGTCTCCCTCATAGGGGTCCATTACACGGTCATGCAAGCGTCAATCAAAACCATCAATCATGAATGAAGCTTGACTGACGGTATTTTATCGCCATACATTTTTCGTCATGCAAACGTCAGTCATCGCATCACACAGTAGGTTTTTCGTCAGTCAAGATATTTGACTGTGGCAAAACTGACAGCAAAACCTATCGTGTAATGGACCCCTTAAACCTGTCTCATAAATGTTTAGCAACAACATAGGTTCTCATTGATATAAAATTATAGTTATGAGTTATGACTAGTTATCCCTGACAGTTCAATCCGCTACTTTGGTTACTGCACCGCTGCCATGGGATGTAACGTGATGTTATATATATATACTATGAACCTGGATAGCATAGCATAGTCGGCCTTATAATGTTCCCACTGTTGGGACTCAGGCCTCCTCTCTAGGAGAGGGAATGGGACGTAAACCACCACGCGCGCCCAGTGCGGTTTGGTGGATGTCACATGTCTTTGAATTTTTGGTTCTACTACCTGCCGGTTTCCTCACGATGTTTTCCTTCACCGTTTTGAGAGCAGTGGTGATGAAATTAATTTTTATTACCTGGATATCCCTTACATATATTTTTTCTAATCCGACTGGTAATTTCAGAGACGGAATTTAACAGAAAGACCTTTAAATCAACAAAAAACATAAAAAGTCTTCTGTATTATTTCGTATTTCCTCTTTTCAAGTTATATAAGTATAACTGCTAAATAATATAAAATTGCACTTAAAAAACAAGCGAAAACAAAGACACTCATTAAGTGGCTAGTACAAGATCTGTTCCGAATTAAATTAAAATAATAATGACTTTTTAATAGCATTGGAAAAACCAATCTGTAAATAATAACTATTGTAATTGTTATAAAATTTAAGATGGCCTAAATTATTTACTATAATTTAGGTGTCTTCAAGGCTAGAGTGAATAGGCTCTTAATAAACCAGTGCACCTCACCATCAATGTTTGCATCACTGCTTACCATCAGGTGGGATCGCAGTCAAGCACTGGTTTATCAAAAATTAAAAAAAAAAACTATTGGAACAGAATATTTTACTTTGAAGACAGGTAAATAAACTAACCGAAATAAAATAAGAGTGCTTCTTTTTTGTTTTTTAATTCTTAACCCTTTAACCGCGATTGGATAGGTCCGACGAGTGTTATCGTGCCTCATTCGCCAGGGTCGTGTGGTTGCGACAAGGTACTCAATCTCATTTCTCTTGCTCTTCAATCCCCATAGGTGACAGAAGAGCTGAGAGAATTGATGAGAATGATTTAGGTGTAAACATTCATATTATATTAATAAAATAAATAAAGAAAAACAGAGAATCGGATTTTCATGCAGTTATTATCAATAGACGACGTGATACAATAGCGAGTGAATTATGAAGAAGGTCTAGGTGTATAATAAATGCATATGATAGTGGAGAAGAGAATTTCAAGATTTTTAACACCCGAGCAAAGCTAGCCTGGGTTGCTTAATGCTAATCTTTTTTTTGTCTATTGCTGCAATATAAATGGCATCTCCATTCTCAGAATTTTGCAATGATCAACTTAGGAATTGTTCTTTATTACAATCGTTTAATTAACTTTTTAATTCCAGTGTCCATGTTTTGTCGGAGGATACGTGGAGCAGAGAAGTGAAAGATGGATGCTTGTACACAAAGAGAGTCCTCACTAAGACAAACAGGGTGCCTAAATGGGGAGAAAGGTATGTTTCAGAAAATATCATTTTATACTTCTTCATTCTGCCTTAAATTAATTGTGGTTAGCACAACTCATGTTCTTCCATACATCTAAATTAATTTATTCTAACTTTATGAACTGTTGTGGTACATAGGTGGACTTAATGCAACAAGGCATTCTCTACCAGTAAATTTTTTGGTTTAAAAAATACAACACTGTAGTACAACCGAATCTTCGGTATCGTTTCAGTTTCAGCCGAAACCGAAACCGAATCTTCTATCTACGGTATGTCTCAGTTTCGGAGGAAACCGAAATCAAATCTTCGGTATCGTTTCAGTTTCTGCCGAAACCGAAACCGAATCTTCTATCTACGGTATGTCTCAGTTTCGGCGGAAACCAAAATCAAATCTTCGGTATCGTTTCAGTTTCGGACGAAACAGAATCTTCGGTTTCTGTTTCAGTTTCGGTTGAAACAGAAACAACCTTCGGTCGATCACTAGCTTTAATGTGATTTAATTTTGGGTTGTTTATTTACTTGTCTGAGTCAGAATACATTGTAACTACTGATAAATAATTTCCAGTAAGTCTTTCCTTATTGACATAACAATATTGACAAGTCTTAAATCACATTGTATAAAGTACAAGGTCATGTCAGGTGTGTGATGACTTGTTTATTTGAATTAATTCATGATTATTGTGAAACTTATCTCATTCGCAAAATAGTAATATTTTTTCTATCTTTCTTGTTTCTTGCTACACTAAGTAGTTAACCGATTTCGACCCAATCTAGTTTTCAGGGCCGAAACTGGAACTTTCATATAAGGTCATGTTTTCTTGGGTGAAAACAAAAGTCAAAATTATTTTTTACCTAATAAATAAGGTACGATATAACATATCCGATCCCAGCATTCAGTTCCTCAAACCTCTTGAATTCAGTTTTTGGGTTGGACGTTCCGGTTTTGACTGCTATCGAGCCGGACAGCCAGAACTTTTTTTTTGCCGAAACTAGGCTAAAACCAAAATCGAATCTGAAAGTTCGGTTGGACACTAACACTAAGATTTACTGAGATAAAAATATATCCAGTGTCCAGTGTCCAGATTGTGGTAAAATTGTAGGCTATTTATCGGAAGTAACCACTAAACTTGCTACAACAGTTAGAAATAGGTCAACATTTATCTGTTTTTATCTGCCATTTACCTTGCTAGAAGCGTTATAAACTCGTCTCTCGTCAAGCAATATTTGGCTTGGTGTTTCCTTTTAATAAACTGTATGGTGGCGCAGAGTGGTCGCAAGCTTGAGATCCTGGTTATGATGCCCGGGAGCCTAGAGGCTCGATTTGTATCTGGTTGATGACAATACCATTCTTACAAAGAGCTTAAAGGTTACCGACATATCCGGAAGAATTGACAAATTTACGTGGCAGAGGGCAGAGCATATTGCCCACTGAACAGATGGTCGATGGGAACGAAAGGTTCTGGAGTGACCACCACGTACCAGAAGACGTAGCGTTGGAAGGCCTCCCCCACGGTGGACCGACGACCTGGTGAGAGTCGCGGGAATCCAATGGATGCGAGACGCACAGGACTGGTCGTTATGGCGATATTTGGGGGGGCCTATGCTCAACAGTGGATGTCTTTCGGCAGTTTCGGCTGAAATGATAATGAAGGACCTTAAACACAAGTGTTATCTTGAGTCCAACTTTGCTTAAACCTTCGGAGAATATAGGTGTGCTATTAAGAATACGCTGTGATATGCGAAAATCAAATAACTTACAATTATCCTAATCTATAGCAGCACGTAGATACAGTAATAAATATTCAATGGATGCACCAGACGCGCCACCGGGACTAAATATAAAATGTTAGTCATCGTTGCTGGTCAAGGTGAAACTAATAAACCCAGTCAATCTAGCTTATTAGACTGTATTAGTAATTCGGAGAAGACTGACTCTTCGTTGATGAAAAGTAATCCTGTAGGATTTTACTAATATTGATCTATCAACAGACAATTTTGATTTGCAAGAACCACCATTACAATCTTTTCTACATTATGCCAAGAATTTAAGCAAGTCCAGTTAAAATGGTCTTAATTTAAGAACGGGCCACTGCTGAAATTAGAAGAAGCAGGAATACCTACTTTATATACGTGTAATTTTTATACCACATAAAATAATTGGCTTCCGATTGCAGTAATGCGCTCAAATTAGAATTTTTTCCGGTAATCAGCAGTAAGAAAAATAAGGTAATTTACTGATATAGCAAAATGCCAACACATATAATATTTCCACAGTGTTATGTCACTTATGTCATATGGCATTTTGTTGCTTGCGGAGATGCGCAGCACATTCGAAAAGAGGGCAATCCGGCAATTTCTAAAACAGGTCCTCGTTAGTCCCTTAGAGAAAAAGAAATCGATATACTGACTGCTGTCATTGCATTGCATGAAAATAAAGTTTTTACTATAGCGACATCTATAGCGTCACATAAGAACTAATCCTGTATCGCGCAATTAAAGTTATCCGCGCGATTAGAACATATAGAACAGCCCGAAATCATCTATCCGGCAGTTGCCCACCAGACATAACACCCTTTGTTGAGAGTGAGGTTTGCGGGACTTTACACTCTGTTCCGCCTACCTCCAAATGTTCAATATTGCACCTACCATAATTGGTCGCTTTATCCAAAGGTTGTCTGGTAGAAACTCCGCCTGTGCGCTTTTTTGTGCATAAAGAAATAAATAAATGTATATTCTAGAATGTATTTTATACTTAGGTTCACAAAAACTAAAACCAGATGCGATTTTCCAAAACATGAAATTGTAATGGATCCAAATGGCGATTAGCTAAGACTAGTGATTCCTCATAAACACCATATGATTTTATAACAAGTTGCCAAAGTCGGTCACAGAACTTAAAGAGGGAAAGTTCAAAACCCACATCAAACTTGTCCTAATCAGAAAGACAAAATTAAAACCTGCTCCGTTCCGTCGTGGGTAAAAAAAAAAAACGTAGACATCGTTGTTTGTTTGGCAATTACTACTTCTGCACACTTCTGCTTTCCTAGTAACTCATTATTTGCAATATAATGTAAAATGTTTATAAAGTGTACAATCATTGTCCTAATTTAATTTTTTAGGGCTCCGCACTCAAAGGGTAAAACGTGACCCTGTTGCTAAGACTCCGCTGTCCGTCAGTCTGTCATCAGACTGTATCTTATGAACTGTCATAGCATGGCAATTGAATTTTCACAGATGATGTATTTCTGTTGCTACTAACAACAAATACTATAAACACACTTGGCTGGTTTTTTATTCATGTCATTGTTTTGAGATGTTTTTACTTTATTTAGACTGTTTACTAACTTTATCAGTGACTTCGTTTGCGGACATGATTTCCATTTTGATTTATTATAGTTATAAAAATGGCATTTTGGTAATATATTTATTTTTATAAAGTTTCTTATTTTATAATGTGAATGTGAGAAAGAACACTGTACACTCAGACTACGGCAGACTCATAGATTATTTTTTATATCGATCGGCGTTTTGGTTTTATTATACTTATTTGTTACTATGTTAACTGCTCTAATATTGTAATATGTATTATGTACATCAATATTTTTCTAATATAATTTTTTTACCTTCTTTGAAATCTTGTCACTTGAAAGTAGGTTCCCCATTTCATCCCTTTAGGGGGTGAATTTTGGAAAATTCTCTCTCAGTGCTCGCGTTCGACAAAAAGGCATTATTGTGCAAAATTTCACACTCTTAGTCCCAGTAGTTTTGCGTTGGTATGTTAGTTAGTCTGTTTCTCCTTTTATATATTTAAGATTTAAAATATAGATACATCACAAATGTGTCCTCATGAATCTTCCGTGCGTAATGCCGGAAATGCTTATTAAAACTTAGCATTGACGTCAGAATACTAAGTAGGAATTAAGTAACCAACTGAAGCCAACTCAGCACTTTACCTTAGCCTTGGAACTAAAATACTGTAGTAATATCAAATTTATGTTGGCTTTTTACATCTTTTGTAGTAATTTTATTTTATCACTAGTTGATCGGGCGCACTTCGTACCGCTTAACAGTCAATGAATGTAGTATATCTTTCGATATCGTCAACGGATTACGATGAAACAAAGCCCAAGTAATATATCAAGTTACACACAATTTTAATGTTTAAAAGTAATCTACAAATCAAATAAAATAAAATAAAAATAAAATACATTGATTTCGTATATTTTACGTGATGAGCGCACAACTAAAAACTTC
This sequence comes from Mythimna pallens, assembly GCA_961205895.1. Classification (NCBI taxonomy): domain Eukaryota; kingdom Metazoa; phylum Arthropoda; class Insecta; order Lepidoptera; family Noctuidae; genus Mythimna; species Mythimna pallens. The sequence continues at coordinate 20,573,500 of OY540844.1, forward strand.
TACAGATGTATTATATGTATTTGAGCCGTTTTAAATTTGGCGTAATAGTCCCATTATGGATAGTAAGAAGCCAGGAAATCTGACACCTATCAAAATTGGGTGATGGTGGTCAGACAGGCAGTCACTCCATCATCGGTATTCAGCTGCATCCGACTAGACTGGAAGCCGACCCTAACGTATTCGGAAAACTCTAGACTTTGGAATTATGGTTTTGACGTGCTTGGTATCGAGGTAGTTGTTTTCCGTTCTCCGAGAGGGATTGGGATGATCCCACTCGACGAACTCCTTCTTTTTTTTTTATTCTTGATACGTTTGCGCTTGACCGCTATCTCACCTGATGGGAAGCGACGATGCGGTCGACTATGGAGCGCGCTTACCTAAAAGTAACCTATGGGCCATTGGTCTTACAAAAGGAGGCAACTTCGCTCCAGCTATCTATCAGGTGAAAGATCTCGCACAATCTTGGCAACAGGAAGAGTAAATTACCTAACCTGCTTTACCTATTATAATATTTGTCGATTTTTGGCAATTTGCCACCGCTGTCATTTCTCTGGGCAGTTACCTAGGGTAACATTTATTATGGTAGGGTTGCTTTATAGATAGATTGACGTAGACATGTTATATTAGAAGACAACATACCCAGTGCTTTTTAGGGTTCCGTACTTCAAAAGGTTCCGTGCCTCATCACTTTGTTTTCCGTCTGTCTGTCAAGATCCTTTCAAAAGGTTTGAAGGTATCGAGTTGAAATTAAAACCATATACTCAGGCCTGCGGTCTTTTGAAGCTGTGAAAAATCAAACTTTTAACGAAAAAAAAGACACGGCTGTTTATGTCGCAAAAAACGTATATTTCGACACTTTCAAGGGAATCAAAATTTATAGGGTAGTTCCCGTTGACTCAGAATCCTGAAAATTTGGCATAAAGCAAGGTCTTATAGCACAAGTCTGGAATAAATCAGAAAACAGTAAATATGTTGTTACGTCACAAAAAAAAAATCTTCGAGACTCCGATTCCGATTCGAGAATTGAACAATTTACGGAACCCACTGTGCGCGAATCCGACTCGCACTTGCCCAGTTTTTCATTATTGTTAGACTTGCGCTTGACCATTGTCTCACCTGATGGTAAGCGATGATGTGGTCGACGCTGGACCACGCTTGCCTAAAAGTAACCTCTATTTATTCTGACTTAAGAACACCAGGTTGTATAACTATCAGGAAACTCGGAAGCCGGAGTGGAATTCCACTTCTTAGCTGTACGCACAATGAATGTGTTCCCAAAACGTGTTTCTGCGTATGTGTGGGATGTCCTCCGTGTACCGGAGCCGCATCGCCGTGCGTCTGGTAGTCTGTTGATAGAATTGGCTGGGTTCGAGTTATGTAATGGGAATATGCGTGCAATTTTTCGCTCTGGTAAACAAATATGAAAAAAAAAACTACAAAGCTTTATAAGTATAAATCTTCAAAGCTTCTAATGAGAAAGGGAAGTCCGCCATGGGTTTTTGACGTCAAATTGATGTGATTTTTTTGCCGCCCTATTCTATTTTTATATATATTTGTTGATAAACTGTAGTTGCGATACACTTATTACCAGAGTGCCCATTTCTCATGACAATTCCAATTAATCCAAACACTGCTAGGTTACATTGTTTTATTATGAAGTTCCTGTGTCTACCTTCCACCTTTCGGCTCCATCATCAGATCAGTTCGATAGTATCTTATAACCAAAGTGCATCTCATGACAATTCTAATAAGCCCAAACACGGCTAGGATACATTGATCAATTACAGAGTTCCATTTCTGGTCTTCTTCATCAGTTCCACTTCAACAAATGTTACTTTTTGACTGTAAACTTGATGAAAATATTAAAATCAAACCAAGGCTAGAGTGAATAGGCTCTCAATAAACTAGTGCGCCTCACGATCAACGATTGCATTACTACTTACCATCTTTCTTTCAATTTTTTTGAAGTCGGTTAAAAATAAATTGTTTTTATGGATTTTACAATGTTGAACTAGTTAGTAAAACATTTACCGAATAATGTCTCGGTACTCTTGAATGTAGGTAAAAAATATTACCTAAGTAAACAAACACCGCTTATTATCGGTGTGATAACGTATCTAGCAAATTCTCTTGAATTGACGTGTAATCAGAATGAAAAAGCCCTGACTAATCTTTGAACGTCAATATTTTTGTTTCTGAGCCTTGTTTTTATTGAACGTTTTATGACTCCCAGACAGTTAGTGTTTATTTATGTAAAGTATAGGTAGAATAAAAATTAGCAGACTATTAGCTTCCACTGGCTGATGATTTTTTTTTTCGGTGGGATAGTCATCCAGTGACATTCCCCGCTCTTGGCCGGAGGGTGTGTCAGACTTTTACTGACTTAAAACCCACTCTGGTTCCTTCGTTGCCTTTCATACCAGAGCCGAGTCTTCCTTTCAGAAGCGGACTCTTAGCCCCAGTAGGCTTCGACCCTGCGGTTAGGGGCCCACCTTACGGTTTGCTGACATCTCCTTGAGGCGCGCGTGGAACAGTACGCTTCGACGACAACATGGGTTCGGTCCGGACGGTTACCGGACGATCGGATAGCGAGCTACCCATTGCTCGCCGTCCGCTAGCCCGCGACTGCGGTGGCCGGAAATCGGGATCTGGGTTCCGGCACCACTGGCCGTAGATAGAGATATTATTTCTTCTGACTCTTTGAATTTAAGGGGTCTTTTTTGTTTTTAGGGGGGAAACCTTCGAAAAGCGTCCGGACTTTGGGGATAAGTCCGGGGAGTGTGGGATTTTTACCTCACTAAAGCCATCCCGGTGATCACCATCAGCACATATAGAAGGGGCGCCGTTACCTCTTAAAAGACCATTTCGGAACCCCCTCTGTGCAACGCCTGTTAGGGCACATCCCTGAGGAGACCGTACAACGGCCTCCCCGAATTTAAGGGGCCTACGGGATCTAATCGCGAGTTTTATAATGCTCAAAAGTATGTGATTCACTGCAGTAAGCCGAATCACAAAATTAAATGTTATTCTTCAGGATAAATTCTAGATAGATAGATAGATAAGTATTCTATAATGTACACCAAAAATACAAATTACATTAGGAACTTAAAGTTAATAGGGTGTCACAATGGGCGGTCTTATCGCTAAAAGCGATTTTTTACAGACAACCTTTGGATGGATTTGACAGAGAAGGAGAAAAAAGATACGCAGGTAGTTCGTGGTGTACTTTTTACATATATACAATTCTAGATAGGTAATGTGTTCAAAACATAATACAGCTAATTGAGTTAGAAAAAATTACGAAGATGCTCCTAAAAATTACTTTTATCGATTAAAAACCGGACTGATATTCATTTAATCATTTTGATCGTTTGATTATACCTATAAAATCTGTGGATTTTTAGTAAATCACTAACTAAAATGCTTCATATTTGTAAGCAAGACAATCTTTGTGCATCTTTTTCTTTTGCATCTATCTACCCACATCGATATATATCGATATCTACCAGACAACCTTAGATGGATTATAAGAACTTAAACTAAATAAAAAAGGGGGTAATCTGCGGTGTACAGCTAGCAAATATAAGTCAAACAATAAAAAAAACGATATATAGGTAAAGATATACCTATACA